>CAKXYN010000071.1:12665606-13998409 GCA_935064755.1 Tragelaphus eurycerus
GCTTCTAGATCACCAACTTCACAAGTTTTTCTCAGCAGGATGGTTAGAGTGGGCTGGAGTGGGGTATTTCCCTTCCTACATATGGAAAACTACAGACAGCTGAAGTTGGGTATTTGTCTTCCTCCAGATCAGATATGGTCAGATGAAGACCAAGCAGGTTAGGCTCTGGTTAAATAGTTTCTCCTGGGGACAGACCTTGTTAAGAACAGTGCTGTTGCATAATTCAAAATGATTCCTTTATTCCAATTGCAGCTGGAAGCATGAGGGGATTTTTCTCTGATAGTCAGTATAAGAGAAACTGTAGAGTTCTAGAAGCTAAAACTTAGAAGTATTTCTCATACACCCTGTTCCCCTCCAATAACTTGGTCTCCCTAGAGTTTTTATCTCACAGACTTGCTCACACTGAGCCTCCAGTAATTCAGTAATTATAGTTTAGGTCTCCCTACCCCTGGACTGGTTTCCACAGAAGTGGCCGGTCCTAGGTTTCTGCTCCAGTAAGTTGTGATTCTTTGTATCTGCCAGTCAAACTCTCCAATTTGGGGGGGCAGCAGTTTGCCCTGAAACCTCACTTCTCTAATGGATCTAAGATTTGTTGAGTGTTTTCAATTTGTTCAGGTTTTTACTTGTTAGGACACAATGGTGATTTCTAACCTTCTTACAGGACGGACTAGAAACTGAAAGTCATCTGGGTATTTAAATTAATTAAAATTAAATAAAATTTAAAATTCAATTCCTCTGTCATTCTAGCCACATTCCAAGGGCTCAGTATCCACATGTGATAAGTGGCTATTGTGTTAGACAGTGCAGGTATAGAACATTTCCATCATCACTGAAATTAATATTGTATTACCCTCCTCTGTAATATCACATTAGTGCCCTTTCCTTGGCATAGAAAAGAGTAATTAGAATTGGGAAAAATAAAAGAAATAGTACAAACAAAACATTGGCTTTATCTAGAGTATTATCCTGGCTTCTTGGGAGCCTACGATTCTGCCAGCCAGATTCTAAACCATTAATCTGGCTTCCACTGTCAATATTTTATTAACAATAGAGATATTCATGTGTGTTTTTTTTTCCCCATTTCCCTCCCCGAGTTCTCTTCTGAAAAGACTTTGCTGTAGTCCCTGACTTGTTTAATGAAATATTGTTAACATTCTTTGGCTTGTCATTATGTTTTTTCATCTGTGATATATTGTGGCTTATCAGCACACCAGGATATTCACTCACAATTTTAGAGTGCTTTTCAACTACCATTCCGTTGCAATTTCTTTTCTCTTTTTCAAAATTGAGAAGAGGTTGCTTTTTTAGCTTGTTTGATTATCGGCTCCAATTCAACTTGAGAAACACAGATGAGCTTGTGCTTGAAAGCAAGGACCATGATTCCTGAGCACAGCGATTCCTCTGCAACCTTCTCATAGGGTAGCTCTTCCCCTTACCACACCCTTGCTCTGTGGGACTTGGTAGGTGGGACAGGTGTTCCTCTTGCTCCTCACTTCAACTTTCAAGCCATTATTCTCCCTTTCCTCTCTACAATCACATCTTTGAATCTCAGGTGTTTGTGCTATCTGCTGCCCTTCTTTGTTGCAATCATCTATAAAACCACTATTACCTTTGCATTTTGTTTGATGCTTTTTGAGAAGTTTTAGTTCCCTCCCATATTCTCTCTGGGCTTCCCAGGAGGCTCAGTGGTAAAGACTCCACCTGCCAATGCAGAAGAGGGGAGTTCAATCCCTGGATCAGGAAGATCCCCTAGAGGAGGAAATGGCAACCCACTCCAGTATTCTTATTTGGGAAGTCCCATGGACAGAGGAGCCTGGTGGGCTACAGTCTGTGGGATCGCAAAAAAGCTGGACAAAACTTAGAGACTAAGCAAGAGCAGCAACATATTCTCTCTAGTACTGTCTCCATTACAAGTCCTTGTGATTTCAGTACCATGTGACTGACCCTTCAGCTCCTGGTCTCTCAGTTCCTTGTTCACCTTCTGACTTCAATAACCATCTGCCATGGTCATACTCTAGACCTTGTCGAATTAATCCTTCTACATTTAATCCTTCTACAATCGCCATTTCATAGTCCTCTTTTCCAACTACTACCTTTTATCTTACTTCTCACTTTCTCTAATATTTTTACTTCAGCAATACTGCTAGGATCTACAACCCACCACTCCCTCATGTTCACACTTCCCGCCTTTCATCAACTCCCTTTGCCTCTCTCTCCCTTCTTCATACTCTTCTGGCAAAACCAACCCTGTTGCCATCCAACTCTCTTGCCAAGCCTGCGCTGGCTCCTGTACAGACTTGAAAAAAGCATCCAATGGTCTCATTTTAAATTCAAGTCTAATAACTTTCCAGTGATCTCTCAGTTTTGCCAAGCAATCAGGCCACATTCCCCTAATACATCCATTCTCTCATTCCTGGATAACTGCTTCCACCTTCACTTTTATCCTCAAGCCTTCATTCTCCCTATTTTACTGAGAAAAGAGTTGCAATCATAGGTCTACATTCCATCTATTGCCTTTGTGCATTTGCGCCTATTTTCTCTTCCTTCCCTTCTGTTGCTGTGGATGACCTGCCTGTGCTCCACTCAAAGGCCATTCTTTTCCTTCTGTACTTGATCCATCTCTTCCCCCATAGCCTAGCCACATGGCTCCAGCTTCTCTCCTTTCTCTGTCTCACAGTGTTAGTGCTAAGCCATCTACTGGGTTATTCCTGTTATTGGTTATTCCTGGTTATTCCTTAGCAGAAAAACATGCTATTGTTTCTCCAATTCTTAGAAAAAAATTAATACTATTTAGGGAAAAATCTGAAAAAAATAGAGAAAAACATATGTATACATATGTATTTACATATGTATATACATACATGCACAATTTATTGTATTCTTTCTAGAAACAATTGCTATTATCCTCTTGATATTTTAATATTTCCTTCCAGTCTTTTTTTTCTATATCCATATGCATTTTTATATAAGCAGTATATATATGTGCATATGTATATTTAAAGTTAAACCACATATTTAATATGTGATGGTGATGCCTAGCATTAGCTCTATACCAAGCAGAATACTCTGGAGCACAGAGGCAGAAGGGACTAATACTGCTGATGGAAGTTAAAATTTGCTTCATAGAAGAGATGCCGTTTCAACTGGCTTTAAAAGATAAGGAGGAAGTTGCCATGAAGAGAATGGAGGAAAGATCCAGAAGACTAAATAAGCATGTTCAGAAAATACTCTTAAGGAAAATGTAGTTACAGTGGGAAGGGAAATTATCTGAAGTTGAAAATTTAAAAATATATACTTTTGCGTTAACTCTAAAGTCCAAATAGTTGAATACATGTATTTCTTTAAATGTCTATAGCATTTTATTATTTTTAAAAATTTATTTATATTTTTAATTGAAGGATAATTGCTTTACAGAATTTTGTTCAGATCAGATCAGTCGCTCAGTCGTGTCCGACTCTTTGCGACCCCATGAACCGCAGCACGCCAGGCCTCCCAGTCCATCACCAGCTCCCGGAGGTCACTCAGACTCACACCCATCAAGTCAGTGATGCCATCCAGCCATCTCATCCTCTGTCGTTCCCTTCTCCTCCTGCCCTCAATCCCTCCCAGCATCAGAGTCTTCTCCAATGAGTCAACTCTTCGCATGAGGTGGCCAAAATACTGGAGTTTCAGCTTTAGCATCATTCCTTCTAAAGAAATTCCAGGATTGATCTCCTTCAGAATGGACTGGTTGGATCTTCTTGCAGTCCAAGGGACTCTCAAGAGTCTTCTCCAACACCACAGTTCAAAAGCATCAATTCTTCGGCGCTCAGCCTTCTTCACAGTCCAGCTCTCACATCCATACATGACCACAGGAAAGACCATAGCCTTGACTAGGCGAACCTTTGTTGGTAAAGTAACGTCTCTGCTTTTGAATATGCTATCTAGGTTGGTCATAACTTTCCTTCCAAGGAGTAAGCGTCTTTTAATTTCATGGCTACAGTCACCATCTGCAGTGATTTTGGAGCCCAGAAAAACAAAGTCTGACACTGTTTCCACTGTTTCTCCATCTATTTCCCATGTAGTGATGGGACCAGATGCCATGATCTTCGTTTTCTGAATGTTGAGCTTTAAGCCAATCTTTTCATTCTCCACTTTCACTTTCATCAAGAGGCTTTTTAGCCCCTCTTCACTTTCTGCCATAAGAGTGGTGTCATCTGCATATCTGAGGTTATTGATATTTCTCCCAGCAATCTTGATTCCAACTTCTGTTTCTTCCAGTCCAGCATTTCTCATGATGTACTCTGCATATAAGTTAAATAAACATGGTGACAATATACAGCCTTGACATACTCCTTTTCCTATTTGGAACCAGTCTGTTGTTCCATGACCAGTTCTAACTGTTGCTTCCTGACCTGCATACAGATTTCTCAAGAGGCAGATCAGGTGGTCTGGTATTCCCATCTCTTTCAGAATTTTCCATAGTTTATTGTGATCCACACAGTCAAAGGCTTTGGCATAGTCAATAAAGCAGAAATAGATGTTTTTCTGGAACTCTCTTGCTTTTTCCATGATCCAGCGGATATTGGCAATTTGATCTCTGGTTCCTCTGCCTTTTCTAAAACCAGCTTGAACATCAGGAAGTTCACGGTTCACATATTGCTGAAGCCTGGCTTGGAGAATTTTGAGCATTACTTTACTAGCGTGTGAGATGAGTGCAATTGTGCGGTAGTTTGAGCACTCTTTGGCATTGTCTTTCTTTGGGATTGGGATGAAAACTGACCTTTTCCAATCTTGTGGCCACTGCTGAGTTTTCCAAATTTGCTGGCATATTGAGTGTAGCACTTTCACAGCATCATCTTTCAGGATTTGGAATAGCTCCACTGGAATTCCATCACCTCCACTAGCTTTGTTCGTAGTGATGCTTTCTAAGGCCCATTTGACTTCACATTCCAAGATGTCTGGCTCTAGGTCAGTGATCACATCATCATGATTATCTGGGTCATGAAGCTCTTTTTTGTACACTTCTTCTGTGTATTCTTGCCACCTCTTCTTAATATCTTCTGCTTCTGTTAGGTCCATACCATTTCTGTCCTTTATCGAGCCCGTCTTTGCATGAAATGTTCCTTTGGTATCTCTGATTTTCTTGAAGAGATCCCTAGTCTTTCCCATTCTGTTGTTTTCCTCTATTTCTTTGCATTGATCGTTGAAGAAGGCTTTCTTATCTCTTCTTGCTATTCTTTGGAACTCTGCATTTAGATGTTTATATCTTTCCTTTTCTCCTTTGCTTTTCGCTTCTCTTCTTTTCACAGCTATTTGTAAGGCCTCCCCAGACAGCCATTTTGCTTTTTTGCATTTCTTTTCCATGGGGATGGTCTTGGTTCCTGTCTCCTGTACAATGTCACGAACCTCATTCCATAGTTCATGAACAGTATGAAAAGACAAAATGATAGGATACTGAAAGAGAAACTCCCCAGGTCAGTAGGGGCCCAATACTACTGGAGATCAGTGGAGAAATAACTCCAGAAAGAATGAAGGGATGGAGCCAAAGCAAAAAGAATACCCAGCTGTGGATGTGTCTTGTGATAGAAGCAAAGTCTGATGCTGTAAAGAGCAATATTCAATAGGAACCTGGAATGTCAGGTCCATGAATCAAGGCAAATTGGAAGTGGTCAAACAAGAGATGGCAAGAGTGAATGTTGACATTCTAGGAATTAGCGAACTAAAATGGACTGGAATGGGTGAATTTAACTCAAATGACCATTATATCTACTACTATGGGCAGGAATCCCTCAGAAGAAATGGAGTGGCCATCATGGTCAACAAAAGAGTCCGAAATGCAGTACTTGGATGCAATCTTAAAAATGACCGAATGATTTCTGTTCGTTTCCGAGGCAAACCTTTCAATGTCACAGTAATCCAAATCTATGCCCCAACCAGTAATGCCGAAGAAGCTGAAGTTGAACGGTTCTATGAAGACCTACAAGACTTTAGAACTAACACCCAAAAAAGATGTCCTTTTCATTATAGGGGACTGGAATGCAAAAGTAGGAAGTCAAGAAACACCTGGAGTAACAGGCAAATTTGGCCGTGGAACATGGAATGAAGCAGGGCAAAGACTAACAGAGTTTTGCCAAGAAAATGCACTGGTCATAGCAAATACCCTCTTCCAACAACACAAGAGAAGACTCTATACATGGACATCACCAGATGGTCAACACCGAAATCAGATCAATTATATTCTTTGCAGCCAAAGATGGAGAAGCTCTGTACAATCAGCAAAAACAAGACCAGGAGCTGACTGTGGCTCAGACCATGAACTCCTTATTGCCAAATTCAGACTGAAATTGAAGAAAGTAGGGAAGACTACTAGACCATTCAGGTATGACCTAAATCAAATCCCTTATGATTATACAGTGGAAGTGAGAAATAGATTTAAGGGTCTAGATCTGATAGATAGAGTGCCTGATGAACTATGGAATGAGGTTCGTGACATTGTACAGGAGACAGAATTTTGTTGGTTTCTGCCAAACTTCAACATGAGTCAGCCATAGGTATACATTAATACTATTTAGGGAAAATCTGAAAGAATAGAGAAAAGCATATGTGTATACACATATTTGTATATGTATATGCACACATATATACACATGTACAATTTATTTGTGTTCTTTGTAAAAACAATCTCTATTATCCTTTTGATATTTTAATATTTCCTTCCATATATCCATATACATTTTTATACAAGTGGGTTTTAATATGTAAATGGTTTTGTATTCTCTTCTTTCTTCCTTAATATTATATGGTAAATATATTTGCTGAGAACTTGCAATCTCAGATTTTGTATCACCTCATGTGTATTATTTCTAAGTTGAGCGACTGATCTGATATGATCTGAATAGTGCCTTTATAAGTATCATTGCAAATTAGAAAGCTGAGATTAGTTTTATGGAGCAAAAAAATCTTGTTAGAAGCAGGATTCAAACTCTGGTCTGACCCCAAAGTACTTGTAACTTTTTAAACCTTCATCGGTTCAGTTCAGTTCAGTCACTCAGTTGTGTCTGACTCTTTGTGACCCCATGAATCACAGCACGCTAGGCCTCCCTGTCCATCACCAGCTCCCGGAGTTTACTCAAACTCATGTCCATCAAAGTCGGTGATGCCATCCAGCCATCTCATCCTCTGTTGTCCCCTTCTCCTCTTGCCCCCAATCCCTCCCAGCATCAGAGTCTTTTCCAATGAGTCAACTCTTTGCATGAGGTAGCCAAAGTATTGGAGTTTCAGCTTTAAACCTTCAAGGTGATATTTAATTGCTACATAATATTTCATTGTTATGAATATACCATAATTTATTTAAATATACCTCTATTTCCAGATATTTTGGCTGTTTGCAATTTGTCTATTATAAATAATACCAGTAATGAACATCTTTAGAGTTTGTTATTTCATGTATTTAGGGCTCATGTACTACAAGCGATTCCTAGAACTCATTATTAGGTCAAAAGGCATGAAGCCCTAGCATATTGACATTTTGCTTTCCAGAAAAACCCATGGCATTTCTGATATTGTATAAACAGTTTACTTCAATGAAAAGATTTCCTATCTTTGATTGATGGGCCACAGATGTAGTGCTTTATTGATCCCCTTTATAATGAATTCACTACCATAAATGATTCAGTGCAGTACGTTCTTTATTCAATCTGTAATCCACAAAACAGTTACTTACCATAATAAAACTAATTATAATAATTGTGGGCTTAAGTAAAATTCCAGGATAATATAAATTATTTTAAAAAACCCCTAAGTAACAAAAACTGTAACAATGTCAACAAAATCAACCCCAGATTGCTCTTTCCAATCTATCTAAACATGTTTTGGTGTCTGAATAAAGAATGCATTATTATTCCCCAACAAAGCCAAGTTTGCCCTTGTGTGTTTTACTTGGGATGAATGTTATTCAGAGGTGAGACTTTGATCACCACTTCTGTTTCTAGGACATGCTTTTACATTGGCAGTAACTGAAATTTATCCAAATAGACTTTCAAAGCTCCCAAGTGTTCTAAATTTATCTCACTCAATTTCTTTGGTTTAGAAACTAGTTTGGAAATCTCACAAGGCCAACTTGTCTTCAGTAATTTCTAGTGCTTCTTGTTTGGGGCAGGCTAGAAAAAGCTCCGAGATGCTGCTAAATTTGGTGCTTGGCAGAAGCCATAATACACAGAGAGAAATGCATGAAGTGTAAAACCTAAAATATCAAAACTCTTTGACATTTCAAACTAATTTCAAATGTAAAGAGATTATAAAATGATAACATCTGCATAAATCAGCTGTGTAGACAACCTATGTTAGTGAAAGGAAAAAAGAGAGTCTAAATGGGATAATAGATTTTTTAAAATATACCAATCATTTTTTAAATCTAATGTTTGCATATGAATGGAGTGATTTAGCCCACTAAAAAAAACCATGTATTTTTTTTCCTACTGATTAAAAACAGTGTTAGAATTTGCCAGAAATGAACATTTAATGTATGGACCAACAAGAAACACTGTACTATGATAAGATATAGCATATTGTTCCTGAAGACCTAGGCTTAAATCCTGGCTTCACACACATTTACTGTGAAACTTGGGGGCAATTTACTCAAATAGTGTGCATCTTAGTTACTTCATCTGCAAGATGGAAATAACCATATCCACCACCCTGAATTGTTCTGAAGATCAAGATGTGACAATGTTCATGAAAGCATGAAAGCATTATGAAAACTCTAAAGCCCTCTATAAATATGAGGTGTTCATCTTACTTTTTCTTAATTGCTAATTATACTGAGTTCTTGGGATTAACCGAGAAGGAGGCTCTCAAGAAGTTTAAGAAAAAATTTATCTTTTAAATTTGGCAAAGGGAAATTGTTGATTAGAATGGGATGTTGTGTATGATCGTCTTTTAGGTGTAGATGTTTAGTTGGCTGTTAGTGAATTGTAGCTGTCCCCTCCAGATCCCCACTCCATTCCTCCTTCTCCTGGTCAGTCATCAAAGAAATGCAGTCTGATTATTCAAGTGTCCTTTCAAGTGACAGGAACGGGGACAGTGAAAAATGAACTTTCGTTAATCCCATGGGCCTTTCCATGGATTTAAATACCAAAATGGAGGGTATATGTGTGAAAAAATGGTTGAATTCTAAGGATACATTTAGCCATTCTTTCCCCTCTACCCATCCCCTTAACAAAGTGGTGTCACTGTGAATAGAGTTTGACTGAGATGATGCAACATGAAAATGACTGTTTGATGATTGGGGAAATTCCAGGCAAATTGGATGTTAAGGGAAAACCCATAAATAAGTATTTGAATCCAGGCCCATTACTGGTTCTTAGGCACTCAAGTCAATTTCTTGGAAGGATAAGTCCTCTGATATGCAGATGTCCTTTCAGAGGCGATGTGTGCACGGCCCAGAGGAGATTTTGACTGAGGTTCTGTTGCATTTGGCTCCAGGGCTCAAGTTACTACTAGTAATAGGCTTTTATTCAAATATCTGTCTGTGAATACTTGTAGTCAATGGAAATTGCTAGTGAGTAACAGGGAGATGGATTTGGCATTGCGTTTTGAAGAATGGAACAACTGCTTAGTATTTATCCTGTCTATGAATCTGCACTTCAAGTATTTGTTAGTCATCCAAATAACTTCTCGCTGGTAAACATATTTACAAAACCAACTTTTTTGGTTGTTGTAAATTTTTTGTCTTCCAACATTTTTGACCAGTCTTTTTAAGGTATTTATGTCAGGATTGAGTTTTCCAGGCAGATATGAATTAAAATGGGAAAGACTAGGGATCTCTTCAAGAAAATCAGAGATACCAAAGGAACATTTCATGCAAAGATGGGCACGATAAAGGACAGAGATGGTGTGGACCTAACAGAAGCAGAAGATATTAAGAAGAGGTGGCAAGAATACACAGAAGAACTGTACAAAAAAGAGCTTCAAGACCTAGATAATCATGATAGTGTGATCACTGACCTAGAGCCAGACATCTTGGAATGTGAAGTCAAATGGGCCTTAGAAAGCATCACTACGAACAAAGCTAGTGGAGGTGATGGAATTCCAGTGGAGCTATTCCAAGTCCTGAATGATGATGCTGTGAAAGTGCTACACTCAATATGCCAGCAAATTTGGAAAACTCAGCAGTGGCCACAAGATTGGAAAAGGTCAGTTTTCATCCCAATCCCAAAGAAAGGCAATGCCAAGGAGTGCTCAAACTACCGCACAATTGCACTCATCTCACACGCTAGTAAAGTAATGCTCAAAATTCTCCAAGCCAGGCTTCAGCAATATGTGAACCGTGAACTTCCTGATGTTCAAGCTGGTTTTAGAAAAGGCAGAGGAACCAGAGATCAAATTGCCAACATCCGCTGGATCATGGAAAAAGCAAGAGAGTTCCAGAAAAACATCTATTTCTGCTTTATTGACTATGCCAAAGCCTTTGACTGTGTGGATCACAATAAACTATGGAAAATTCTGAAAGAGATGGGAATACCAGACCACCTGATCTGCCTCTTAAGAAATCTGTATGCAGGTCAGGAAGCAACAGTTAGAACTGGTCATGGAACAACAGACTGGTTCCAAATAGGAAAAGGAGTACGTCAAGGCTGCATATTGTCACCATGTTTATTTAACTTATATGCAGAGTACATCATGAGAAATGCTGGACTGGAAGAAACAGAAGTTGGAATCAAGATTGCCGGGAGAAATATCAATAACCTCAGATATGCAGATGACACCACTCTTATGGCAGAAAGTGAAGAGGGGCTAAAAAGCCTCTTGATGAAAGTGAAAGTGGAGAGTGAAAAGGTTGGGTTAAAGCTCAACATTCAGAAAACGAAGATCATGGCATCTGGTCCCATCACTGCATGGGAAATAGATGGGGAAACAGTGGAAACAGTGTCAGACTTTGTTTTTCTGGGCTCCAAAATCACTGCAGATGGTGACTGTAGCCATGAAATTAAAAGACGCTTACTCCTTGGAAGGAAAGTTATGACCAACCTAGATAGCATATTCAAAAGCAGAGACATTACTTTACCAACAAAGGTTCGCCTAGTCAAGGCTATGGTCTTTCCTGTGGTCATGTATGGATGTGAGAGCTGGACTGTGAAGAAGGCTGAGCGCCGAAGAATTGATGCTTTTGAACTGTGGTGTTGGAGAAGACTCTTGAGAGTCCCTTGGACTGCAAGAAGATCCAACCAGTCCATTCTGAAGGAGAGCAATCCTGGAATTTCTTTAGAAGGAATGATGCTAAAGCTGAAACTCCAGTATTTTGGCCACCTCATGTGAAGAGTTGACTCATTGGAGAAGACTCTGATGCTGGGAGGGATTGAGGGCAGGAGGAGAAGGGGACGACAGAGGATGAGATGGCTGGATGGCATCACTGACTCGATGGATGCGAGTCTGAGTGACCTCCGGGAGCTGGTGATGGACAGGGAGGCCTGGCGTGCTGCGGTTCATGGGGTCGCAAAGAGTCGGACACGACTGATCGACTGATCTGATCTGATGATTTAAAACAACAACAACATATAAATTAAATATTACCTTCTTTCACCTGTGAATGCAAGATTCTCATCTGTATTTTTTAAGATTAAAAGTACATTCTAATTGTTAAAGATTCTAGCCATACAAGAGCTAATGGAGTGGCTATTGTTTAATGGGTATACTTTGGCCACCTGATGCAAACAGCCGACTCATTGGAAAAGACCTTGATGCTGGGAAAGATTGAGGGCAGGAGGAGAAGGGGGCAGCAGAGGATGAGATGGTTGGATGGCATCACTGACTCAATGGGCATGAGTTTTGAGCAAACTCTGAGGGATAGTAAAGGATAGGGAAGCCTGGGTGCTGCCGTCCATGGGGTCGCAAAGAGTCAGCCATGACTGAGTGACTGAACAATGAACAACAGCAATGGGTATACAGTTTCAGTTATCCAAGATGGAAAGAGTTCTGGAGATTGGTTGAGCAACATCAGTGTGTTTCAGTTCAGTTCAGTTCAGTTCAGTTGCTCAGTCGTGTCTGACTCTTTGCGACCCCATGAATCACAGCACGCCAGGTCTCCCTGTCCATCACCAAGTCCCGAAGTTCACTCAGACTCACGTCCATTGAGTCAGTGATGCCATCCAGCCATCTCATCCTCTGTCGTCCCCTTCTCCTCCTGCCCCCAAATCCCTCCCAGAATCAGAGTCTTGTCCAATGAGTCAACTCTTCGCATGAGGTAGCCAAAGTACTGGAGTTTCAGCTTTAGCATTATTCCTTCCAAAGAAATCCCAGGGCTGATCTCCTTTAGAATGGACTGCTTGGATCTCCTTGCAGTCCAAGGGACTCTCAAGAGTCTTCTCCAACACCACAGTTCAAAAGCATCAATTCTTTGGCACTCAGCTTTCTTCACAGTCCAACTCTCACAACCATACATAACCACTGCAAAAACCATAGCCTTGACTAGACAGACCTTTGTTGGCAAAGTAATGTCTCTGCTTTTGAATATGCTATCTAGGTTGGTCATAACTTTCCTTCCAAGCAGTAAACGTCTTTTAATTTCATGGCTGCAATCACTATCTGAAGTGATTTTGGAGCCCCCAAAAATGAAGTCTGACACTGTTTCCACTGTTTCCCCATCTATTTCCCATGAAGTGATGGGACCAGATGCCATGATCTTCGTTTTCTGAATGTTGAGCTTTAAGCCAACTTTTTCACTCTCCACTTTCACTTTCATCAAGAGGCTTTTTAGTTCCTCTTCACTTTCTGCCATAAGGGTGGTGTCATCTGCATATCTGAGGTTATTGATATTTCTCCCAGCAATCTTGATTCCAGCTTGTGCTTCTTCCAGCCTAACAGCACTCAATTGAATACCTGAAAATGGTTAAGATGGTAACATTTTTGCTAGGTATATTTTATCAAAATTAAAGATAAATTTTTTTAAGCTCATAGGGTAAAAATGAAAGTCTCTCCTTTATCCACGTCTAAAGCCCATGTTCCTCCCCAGCTATGACTGTGGAAGCAGATCAGCCCCGTACACTGGAATTTAGTTATAGACTTTGAGAGACAAGCAGCCTCTGCCTGAGCAAAACAAAACTTCTTCACAAAGAATCCCATTAGTAGTAGTGGTTAACAGCTCAATTTTTTCTTTTTTTTAATGGCATAATCTTACGAGTTATTGCAGAATGAATACATTTTCATATTCACATTCACATTCTTTGGTTTCTGATTCATTTTGCTTAAATGGAGACTTTTAAGACCATGAGAAAGAACCCCAGATATCATCACTGGGGTTTTCCCCTTCTGTGACAACTCACACGGGATCTCAGGGACAACAGTAAAAGAGAAAACGTATTTGAGCTTCTCACCTAATCAGGGCATACTTTCTTTAATATAGTGGCCTCATCTCCATATACCTATTTGCTCCACATTATTGACAAAATACTAGCAAGTTGGCCGCTTGTCTGGCTGCCTGGGGTGGATCTGCCTGAGAGGCGGTTGCATGTCCTGTTCCTTGTTCTCTGAGTCATGCCTTCCCCAACTGTGTGTTTTTGCCAAGACGGTGCACAAACAAGTTGTTCATTGTTTAATCTGTCAATGGGGCCAGGGCTTAAATCTTCTCCAAGCTTCAGGTATTATTCAACTCTGCTCTCTCTTTCTCACCCCTCTTTTTAAGTGTTTTTGACCTCAGAGAGAATGTCTTTCACCTAATTTTCAAAAAGGAAAAAAAAAAAATCTCTGTGTGTAAATTTCCCCTTAAAATAATATATGTATTTTCAGGTCTCTTGGTTTGTTGCTAGAGCAAATGAATATTAATTGGGAGCTGCGGTTCATACCTACTTCACAGCAGTATGCTCATTAGATGCTTGAGTGTGAATGAGAAGTGTGATGGGGCTGCAAAGGATGTCATTTGAATTTCTAGGGAGTATTAAATTGCTGCCTGGGGAAAGAAGCTGGGAGGAAGGGTCACACTGCTTCTTATGACCAGACTGTACCTGCAGCCTGGCGATCTCTTCTGGTGGCATCACCTTGGTTTCAGAGTAGGGGGCTTAGAATTCTAGCAGTTGAGTGAAGAAAACTGAAACCACATCTTTCGTCAATTGAATCATATATTGAACTGCTAATCTGTGTCTTCTCTAAGCCATGGGGATTATTTTTGTTGTTTAGTTGCTAAACTGTGTCTGACTCTTTTGTGACCCTATAGACTATAGCCTGCCAGGCTCCTCTGTCCATGGAATTTCCTAGGGAAGAATACTGGAGTGAATTGCCATTTCCTCCTCCAGGGGATCTTCCCAACCCAGGGATCAAACTTATGTCTCCTTCACTGGAGGTGGATTCTTTACCACTGAGCCATAGTGGTGTGAAAAAAACAAAAACAGTTAAAATGCTAATGTTTATGGAATTTACATTCTGATTGGAGTCACAGACCATGAATAATCAGACAAATCAATAGAAAACTATTACATAGTGATAAGTGTTGGGAAGAGAAATAGGTAGAATTAGGTGATTGAGAGTGACAAGGGTGCTGGTTTTGAGTGTTCAGGGATCATTCTGAGTGGGTGACACTGAGTAGACACCCAAATGGAGCAAGGAAATAAGCTGTGGAATATCTGCTGCTGCTGCTAAGTCACTTCAGTCGTGTCCGACTCTGTGTGACCCCAGAGACGGCAGCCCACCAGGCTTCCCCGTCCCTGGGATTCTCCAGGCAAGAACACTGGAGAGGGTTGCCATTTCCTTCTCCAATGCATGGAAGTGAAAAGTGAAACTGAAGTCGCTCAGTCGTGTCCAACTCTTAGCGACCCCATGGACTGCAGCCCACCAGGCTCCTCCATCCACGGGATTTTCCAGGCAAAAGTACTGGAGTGGGGTGCCATTGCCTTCTCCGGTGGAATATCTAGGGACAGGGTATTCCAGGAAAGAGGAATGGAGAATAAAAGGCCATGAGATGAATGTTTGTCTCCTAAAATGCAGGTATTGAAACCTAATCCTCAATGTGATGGCATTAGGAGGTAGGGCCTTTGGGAGATGATTAGGTCATAAGAGTGAAGCCTTCATGAAGAGTATTAGTGCTCTTATAAGAGACCCCAGAGGGTTCCCTTGTCCCATCCACCATGCAAGGACCCTGTGAGAAGGCACTGTCTATGAACCAGGAAGTGGTTTCTCACCAGACACCAAACATGTTGGTGCCTTGATTTTCTAGCCTCTAGAACTGTGGGGAATATATTTTTGTTGTTTATAAGTCACTCAATCTATGCTTTTTTGTTATACCAGCCCAAACAGACTAAGACATGTGGGAACATAAGAGCAAGGAAACTTTGAGGCTAAAGTGGAGTGAGAAATGAACAGTGGTGGGAAGTGGGATTCTTGTGGGCCCTGATATGGGCTTTGCTTTCATCCTAAGAGTGATGGGAAACCTTTGGAAGGTTTTGAGCAGGGAAAAATTGGTCTGTTTTGTAAGAGCACTCTAGCTGCTTTGTGGGCTTCCCAGCTGGTGCAGTGGTAAAGAATCTGCCTGCCAATGCAGGAGATACAGGGGACACAAGTTCAATCCCTGGGTCGGGAAGATCTCTGGAGTAGGAAATGGTAAACCACTCCAGTATTCTTGCCTGGAAAATTCCATGGACAGAGGAGCCTGGCAGGCTACAGTCTATAAGGTCACAAAGAGGTAGACATGACTGAGCACCCATAACATGCCATGCAACTGTGTTATGGAGAATGTATGGTTGGTAGGATGGCCAGATTTGACAATATCCCATAGATGTTCAACTGGTAAAGGAAGATGAGGGGCAGGAAAGGGGCTGTTGCTGTTGCTGCAAATGTTTACAGAGCCTTTATGAGTAGAAAGAATTTTTTTTATGTATCCTCAAGTAAAATATGCTGAAGTTATTTAAAAATGAGAGAAATTTCAGTTCAATTCAAGGAAAGGCCAACACTAAACTTACTTTTTCTATGATTATAGAAATAATTGTTTAGAAAATCTGTAAGAAAGTAGTTAAGTACAAATAAAATATACTACTGAAAATCCCACTGCTCAGAAATAACACCTAACGTTTTCTACAAGTTTCTAGACTGTTCTGCGTGCATACAAATTGAAATTGTTTTAGCAATTATTTTTATTATGCAGCTATTGTTGTACTTTTTTGTAATATAATTTTTCATTTATCCATATACCTTGAATATTTTCATCTCATAAAATATTATATAAAATGACTTCACTGTTGAACCATCATTAATTACAACCATTTTGTATAGGAGTGAGCAGTCAGGTGGTTGGTTTTCTTTCTTTTTTGCTGCTATAAATAACACTGTAAAGAGTAGCCTGGCATTTGCATCATTGTGTAAATCTCTGGTAATTTCCTTTAGATAGATTTTTTAAAGATTATCTGGTTGACATATATGTATATTTTAAAGGTTCATGATTTATATTGCTACAGTTTCTACCAATCATACTTCTACCAATTAAGATGTTCCATTTCTTCCCATTCTAGTTTGAGAAAGCTAAAAGTGGAATGAGCTCCATTAGAAGGAAGAGATTGCCATGTCACTGGAGGCATTTTAGTAGGTGCTGGAATGTCCTCTGGATGGGATGTTATCCTGAGAAATTTAGTTGAGCATTTGAAGTGTCAGTGGAGTTTTAGGATTCCTTTCCAATTTAAGAATGGGAGTAGAGAGAAGGAACAAGGGAGGAATGTTGAATAATTTGGTTGCCTGTATTCTGTTCTATATATAGATGTATCAGTTGATTTTGGTGATAATTCACATAAAGCAATTAAAAGCACACACACAGAGCAAAAACAACAGTGGGGGTACACATAAGCAATTTTCTACAACCTGTTGGAGGTTGAATTTAGCAAAGACCACATCGGATAACAGAGGTTGGAGATATGCTTTAGTTTATGAACATTCAATTAAAAATACAATTTATATAATTTAAGAAAAGTGAATTATTCATTGTTCTTAGACTTTCTCTCATATAAAGCATAACAACACCTAATTCAAATATTGCCACATCTATTATTCATTTAACAGTTTATGCATTAATGAAAATATTTTCCATATAACACAGGGAGTCCAGTTTGGTGCTTTGTGATGACCTAGAGGAGTTGGATGGGGAGGTGGGAGAGAGGGTCAAGAGGGAGGGGGGCATATGTATGCTTATGACTGATTTTCATTGTTGTGTGGCAGAAACCAGTACAACGTTGTAAAGCAATTATCCTCCATAAAAAAAGAAAAATGTATAAAACACTAATTCTAAGTTGTCTGCAGGGCTTTGGAGTTACAACACCAAATAGAAAACGATTCCTGCCTTTCATGGTTTTGCTGCTTACAAGGGGAGACAGGTGAGCAATTCCAATAATTTCAGTTTGATGAATGCTGGGACCAATACTTCACAACATACATAGCATTCCATGGCAAACAGTGGAGAGGTATCATCGCACCAATGTACATGGGGACAAGTTAGCCCTGTTTCAGGGGAAAAAATCACTGGACTGAAATTTAGGTTTGTGTTCTCTTGTATGTATCATCTGGCTGGATGAGGTTGGGTAACTCATTTAACCACATCTAAAATATTTGGGGAAAATAATGTTTACTTAATATGGTTTTTGTAAAAAGTAAATAGAACAGCATGTGAAATCAGCTAGCACAATGAGAGGCATGTACTGTGAGTAAATGTTAGTGAATCATTGAATAGATGCATTGTTTGATAGAATACACCTTCCCAAGGAATTTTATGAACAGCCCACCAGAAAAGCACAGTGAGACTAGTTATTGCAATTAGAAATAGGCTTTTTTTTTTTTTTTTTGCTATGCAAATGCATTTTCCCCAAGGAGTATACCCTACATAAACCTAGATCAAAATTATGTTTGGAAATGAATTTTCATGAAGTTAGAATACAAACTAAGATGTATCACAATTGGACAAAACTCAGGAAGTCAAGTGAAAGTTTTCTATTCATAGCGCTCACTGGCAGGAGGAATTTCTCTTTGCTAATTATCTCATGTCCTGAGCAGCATAGAGATGATTGCTTTGTGCCTAATGATTAGGAAGGTCAAGTTAAATTTGCAGATAAATAGAGGCGAGCATTCAGTGTACCAAAATACCTCTCCAAAGAAGGACAAAAGTGCTCTCAAGCAGTGAACACTTGATAGAAGTGATTGTAGGGTACCGCTGAGCGGGAGGTGGGGCTCAGGATGTCAGCCTCTCTGGAGATGATCCTCTGTCCCATTCCAGACTGACTTCTTCCCGGTGATACCAAGTCTGAGTAGAGGAAGTTGGTGTCGTCTCCCAGGCTGTTCCACGCACACTGCTGACACAACAGTGAACTAGACTGCCAAGTTCTGGCTGTGAAGAGCATGGGGTCTAGCAGGAAATACATCTATTTAAAAATACACAAAGAGCTGACTCTTATGGAAGTGGAAATTTAGGAAATGATGACAAATTCTAGGGCACGTGGGCTCAGCCTGAGGCACCTGGTCCAGAGTACTCTCAGAACATGGTGTGAGCTCTGAGGAGCCTGCTGATTGTAAATTTATGGTCAAAGAGATAATTTTAGTTTTCAAATGAGCAGTGACATAGCCTTTAGCAGAATCCCAGAAGCCTTTGTGCTGTTCTGTAATAGATAACCTGAGCTATTGATTTTGTCCTGATGACAATTGAGTCTTAGCTTCCCCCAAATAAATACAATCAAGTAACAAAGGGAAAATGTTGAAATTTGCTAGTATGGCATCCCATTCCAGTACTCTTGCCTGGAAAATCCCATGGATGGAGGACCCTGGGGGCCTACAGTCCATGGGGTCGCTAAGAATTGGACACGACTTAGCGACTTCACTTTCACTTTTCACTTTCATGCATTGGCGAAGGAAATGGCAACCCACTCCAGTGTTCTTGCCTGGAGAATCCCAGGGACGGGGGAGCCTGGTGGGCTGCCGTCTATTGGGTCACACAGAGTCAGACACGACTGAAGCGACTTAGCAGCAGCAGTAATCAAATAAATGCAAGTCTGAACAACTTTTTTAATACTATCAAATTAAAGATTTAAGTGAATATTCAGTGCTGACAATGATCAAAAAATGCTCTCATGGCTGATAAGGTGTGAAAATTGATATAATCTTTGAAAAGCAATTTTGAAGTTTGAATCAAGAGCCTTAAAAACTTTATACCCTTTGATCAACTTATTCTAATTCTATACTGGAACCAAAGAATTTTTTGTTAGTTTTTTTACTTTTGCCAAATAAAATTACTCCAAGGATTAAAAAAACAAAAACAGTATGGAGATTCCTCAAAAAACTGGGAATAGAACTGCCTTATGATCCAGCAATCCCACTGCTGGGCATACACACTGAGAAAACCAGAATTGAAAGAGACATGTGTACCCCAATGTTCATAGCAGCACTGTTTACAATAGCCAGGACTTGGAAGCAACCTAGATGTCCATCCACAGATGAATGGATAAGAAAGCTGTGGTACATATACACAATGGAGTATTACTCAGCCATTAAAAAGAATAGATTTGAATCAGTTCTAATGAGGTAGATGGAACTGGAGCCTATTATACAGAGTGAAGTAAGCCAGAAAGAAAAACACAAATACAGTATACTAACGCATATATATGGAATTTAGAAAGATGGTAACAGTAACCCTGTTTACGAGACAGCAAAAGAGACACTGATGTATAAAACAGTCTTTTGGACTCTGGGAGAGGGAGAAGGTGGGATGATTTGGGAGAATAGCATTGAAATATGTATAATATCATATCTGAAATGATTCGTCAGTCCAGGTACGATGCCTGATAATGGATGCCTGGGGCTGGTGCACTGGGACGACCCAGAGGGATGGTATGGGGAGGGAGGAGGGAGGAGGGTTCAGGATGGGGAACACATGTATACTTGTGGCGGATTCATTTTGATGAATGGCAAAAGCAATACAATATTGTAAAGTTAAGCAAAATAAAATTAAAAAAACAAAAACAAAAAACAAAAACCTGTTTCTAAAGAGAATCCCCCAAACAGGGGGAAAGATCATTGCATACAAACATACTCATGGCAGAATTATTTGGAACACTGAGATCTTGCAAATAACCTAAATGTCTAACAACAAAATGATTGATTAAATTATGTGCATCTAATGAAACCTCCATGGGATAATGGAGCCAATAAAACCAATAGTTTAAAATGATGCTTTGTTATAATGTTCATATAATAGCTAACTTTTGGTTTCTAATAAAAGCAGCAGCTCAAAGCACTAATAAATGTGTTACCATTTATTTAACAACTCAGCACATAGTGTCACATGACATCGTCTAGTACTGTGGAGTCTAGTTTTTAAATATGTGCTGTTAATTAATACAATTGTGACTGTCTCAAACAAATAATAAACCCCTAACTTTGCAAAATAAAAAAAGACTGGAAAGAAATGCACCATTTTGTGAGCAGTGATTGACTCTCCCATAATCCACATGGGACGTGTGATTATTTTCTTCCTTTCAATTTTTTCATTTTCCAAATGTGCCAAAATTAGCATATATTGCTCTTAGAATGGACATATGGACATCAAGTCTGAGGAAAATTTTTTTTTTCTTAAAAAGCTGTTCTGTTTTGCGATCTGTTGTCCTGGGTGAAAAGAAAGCCTGAAGCATTGCCTTAATAAATAGGCCTCTCATGACTTAAAAAAGTCAGAGACCCATAGACTCATAGGGTTGAGAGGTCACTAATTACAAGGCAATACCACTTTTTTTCCCCCAGAACAAAAAGACAATTACTTATTGAGTGCCTACTATGTGTACAACCCTTTTAACATCAATTCCCACCTGCTTTCCACTGGCAAATTCCTGCTCATTTGTCCTTGAGTAGTGTCTTTACATAGATTTTCTCCACTTCATCAGACTTCCCCTGCCTCTGCTCCAGGTGATCTGTCTGTCTGATTCAGAGGAATCAGGGTCAAAAAGTTTACTGAGAGCTTTCTGAGAGCAGGGACTATATCCCTAGCTGCTGGCACGTGGTGAACACATAGGCTGCTGGTCACTATTTTAGGTGCTCTGGAAAGACAGGGAGTAGTATGAGAAATGGTATTTGCTCTTAAAGATTTTATGAATAATTATGATGTATAAAACTAATTAACAGTGCATATTTAAAATCTAAAAAAGGCAGAAGGTTCAATGTCAGATGGTTCAATGTGCTTCTTAAAGGGTGACCCGCCATTAATACTTTAGGGGTTGCTTCTTTGGTTAGAAATCAAAAGATACTAGGAAAACAATACTTGGCTTTTTCATATGATTAAATTATTTGGTTTTGGTTTATAATGTTTTAAATCAGTAAAACAAATATACTCCTTAATAATCATATATTCCACTTACATAAATATAAGGAATTATCAGGAAATCTTTTTACCTTTTTCTCCCAGTCGACTTCTAACTGAACAAACATCAGAAAATGAAATGTCATCCTTAAAATGCACGTTTTTTTTTTTTTTTTTTTTTGGTGGGATTGTATGACTGTGAGTCTTTATTAGTCATTGAGCTGTTTACCACATAAGTTAGAAAAGTTGGTTCTTCAGATAGTTTATGACTAGAACAAATAATTCTACTCAGATAAGTAAGGAAGAGTCTCCTTTTTCCAACTGAGAACTACATGTACTCCTGCTTGGGAAGAGATGGACTTCCTCTAGGAGGAAGCTTCATTATGCTTTATTGCAAGTAGGAATAGAGGGAATCCTCATGTACTTTTCTCTTCATTGAATGGATGACTTAATAAATTTTGTAGATTATGTCAATTTACCTTCCTTTCTCTTTTACCACTTGGGCAGGAATGCCAAGGATATATTTTCCAACCTTTATATTGCTCCCTAATGGATGTTCTTTGAAAGGAATGATGCTAAAGCTGAAACTCCAGTACTTTGGCCACCTCATGCAAAGAATTGACTCATTGGAAAAGACTCTGCTGCTTGGAGGGACTGGGGGGAGGAGAAGGGGACGACAGAGGATGAGATGGCTGGATGGCATCACCAACTTGATGGACATGAGTTTGAGTGAAATCGGGGAGTTGGTGATGGACAGGGAGGCCTGGCGTGCTGCAATTCATGGGGTCGCAAAGAGTCAGACATGACTGAATGACTAAACTGAACTGAATGTAAATTATATCAAAATTTTAAATCACATTAATTTTTTATTTATGGAAAAATACATTCCATTTATGTTTCTGTTGTTGAGTCACTAAATTGTGTCTGACTCTTTGCGACCCCATGGACTGTAGCACACCAGGCTTCTCTGTCCTTTACTATCTCCTGGAGTTTGCTCAAATTCTTGTCGAGTTGGTAATGCTATCTCACCATCTCATCCTCTGCCACTCCTTTTTCCTTTTGTCTTCAATCTTTCCCAGCATCAGGGTCTTTTCCAGTGAGTCAGCTCTTCACATAAGGTGGCCTAAGGAGTGGAGCTTCAGTTTCAACATCAGTCCTTCCAATGAGTATTCAGGACTGATTTCATTTAAGATTGATTAATTTGATCTCCTTGCAGTCCATGGGACTCTCAAGCATCTTCTCCAGCACCATTAGAAAGCGTCAGTTCTTTGGCATTCAGCCTTCTTGGTGGTCCAACTCTTACATCTGTATGCAACTACTGGAAAAACCATAGCTTTGACTATATGGACCATTGTTGGCAAAGTGATGTCTCTATTTTTTAATACACTGTCTAGGTTTGTCATAGCTTTCTTTCCAAGAAACAAGTGTCTTTTAATTTCATGGCTTCTTTCACCATCCACAGTGATTTTGGAGCCCAAGAAAATAAAACCTGTTCCACTTACATGTGCCATTTATTCTATAAACATAGACCTATAAACATACCCTCTCAGAGCCCAAAACAAATGCTAGTGGAGTTAAGCTATGTGGACTCTGTAACATGGTTTGTTACTAGGATGAATAGGGCATGACTTGGGGTGACTACATTGCCTATAAATATCCCTGAGTAATATAGATGTAGACATTTTTCATTATGCAAAAAGGATATTTATAACACTATTGATCAGAAATTTAGATGTTAGCTCTAAGAGGAATATAAAAATTATTTCAAGTCTTCCTAGAAAAAATGCATCTTATGGTTCAAACAATGAGGGAGAGTTATCAACAAAGAGAAATTGTTTCTGGTAGAAAATTGTAAATAGTGAATTTTATTCAAATAAGCAAGATCCCAACTTACCATTATGTAATTATCAATTATACATTGTAGCATTTACATAAGGCTGGCAGTAAGTTGGGCTTCAGGGAATTAATTCACATGGTCCACTGGACTATGGGTACCTGGCCAACCATCTCAGTGGCTCATGAGGGTGATGCTGAGATGGTGCTTCTCATCAGTCTTAGGAGAAATGGGGAGCTCTTGTAGCAAGTAAGAGTGTGACGCGCTCAAAAAAACACTTGGTACAGCAGAAATTATTTTCATTGGAAACTGGTAAACGTCTAGAGTTGCGGGGACACTAACAAATGAGACTTCCCAGTGGAGGAAGACCAGGTTGGTGAGGAGATTGGACAATAAACTACCTGAGGTCAAGATGAAGAAGATTCAGAGGAGCTGCCCTAAGGTCAAAGGAGTAGCCCACAAAGATGGTGTTTTTTCAAAGATAGAACTCAGTTTAGTGGGTAGAAAATTTAGGAGGTATATTTTGGTTACTATTTACTGAATCTATATTTTCACAAGTTACAGCATAACACAATGAGGAATCAGATCTGCTTTCAAATCCTGGTTTACAGCTCACCAGCCATTTGGGCTTCACTGGGTGGCTCACTGGTAAAGAATCCACCTGCGATGTGGGAGACTTGGGTTTGGTCTCTGGGTTGGGAAGATCTCCTGGAGAAGGACACAGCTATCCACTCCAGTACTCTGGCCGGGAGAATCCCATAGACTGTATGGTCTGTGGGGTCACAAAGAGTCAGACAGGACTGAGCCACTCTCACTTTCACTTTCAGACATGAATTTGTGGCGTGTTACCTATCTGAGATTTAGTTTTCTCAGCTGTAAACTAACAACATCAGTACCAGCTTCATGGCATTGTGATCAGCATTAAGAGTGAGGACATGTAAAGGCAAAGCACAGTTATCATTAATGCTCTTATTTGTGTTGTTATTGCCATTCAGCCTTACTGAAAAATAAGATCATGGGGGCGTTAGTAAATATTTTTATACTTCGGTTTCCTCTTGCTCTTGAGGTTGTCTGGTCTTCTCAAACTCTTCTTAGACTGTTCTAAGAACCCTCTGGACAGTCTCATGTGTGGAAGAGGCTTCTCAGCTACTCTGTGGTTTCCATTATTCACTGACCACTCTATATCCTCTTCTAGTTCTGACTCACTATGGTTATATCTACTGTTAAAGCCAATGGTTGATTATAAACCCAGAGCAGCTCAAAGGTCATATGTCCTTCTTTTCCATCTCAGCTATAGTCTGGTCCTATTCTCTCTCAAGAAAGAATTGCAGCCTTGCTAAGCTTGCCTGCAGTCAACTTGTGTCTTATCCTCACTGCAAGCTGGGTTCAGTCAATGTTCCCTATGATCCTAATGTTTTATTCAGAGATTTATTTTCTTTTTTTCAGTGAACTTACAACTTCAAAAGACTCTGTCTATTGAGTCCATGGGGGCCAGAGAGAAATAAGGAAGACTGACAATGTGATCTATTCAAAACGGCCTCACCTTGTGACACACCATCTGATGCAATTGCAGATTTCATCAAATGGTAATTGTGTCAAATAGTAATTGCGTCAAATTTATATTTCTTGAATCACTTCTTCCAATTCTACTGCATCCACTGGCTTGACAGACATCTCTGAATCCTAGGGTTGCCAAAGCTCAGGTTTCTGAAGTTTAGAATCCTGCTACAAAAATTAATCTCTCAAATGGAATGAGGTAGTTCAAGAAAAAACAACCTTCTTCCAGTGAAATATGTAAACAGAGGCTCAACCACCATGTTGAAAGTAGTTCTATAAGAAGGAAGGTCAGAGTGTGGGCTTAGTATCCAATGAGGTCCTTCTTATCTATAATATTTTTTTGATCTCTGGAAAGTTTTACCATTATGTTTGTATCCCTGACAAGATAAGTAATTTTACTTAGGAGCAGCAAGAATAAGAAGAAGGAACAAATTTACACAGGTACAGGCACAGGCCCTTGGAACTCCTATAGAATGCTTCTTTGTCAAAAATTGCCCTGGTTGTTTCTTTAGTTGTTTTTGTAGAGATTATTTGTGTGTGCTGTGTGCTAAGTTGCTTCAGTTGTCTCCCACTCTGTGTGACCCTATCGACTGTAGCCTGCCGGGCTCCTCGGTTCACGGGATTCTCCAGGCAAGAATACCAGAGTAGTTGCCATTTCCTATTCCAGGGAATATTCCCAACCTGGGGATTGATCCCACATCTCTTATGTCTCCTGCATCGGCAGGCAGGTTTTTTGTTTTGTTTTGTTTTGTTTTTACCACTACAGCCACCTGGAAAACCCAGGCATTATTTAACACCCTGAAAGATGTTCAACAGCCTTTAGTACACCCAGTAACTTAAATATAGACAATACTAAATATGTGAGTAAGTGAACCTGGGGGATTGCCACTTTCTAGTCATTCATTTGCTCCCTTGCACTAGAAGGTATCTTTTGCATTTGCCTTGCCTTTACAAATGGTGGGCAGGGCTCACAGTGTGCCTTTTTTTGTGGTCATCAGGGATTCTAGTTCTCTGCCCAGCCAAAGAAGATGTTCTGTTAATGATTGAAGTCTGCCATTTCATCCAAGAAACATTGTCATACTCACTGCTTAATCTAAAATGACTCGATATAAATCTCTGAGACTTGGGAAGGTCATTTTTAATGTATAAGAGAAAAAATTCCAAGTTATTCAGGATTTTGAAAGTACTTTCTGTAGTATACAGCCCAGAAGTAACATGGTTTAGGTTATAAAGACAATTGAAGGGAAAGAAAAAAGACCCTCATTCTGGTTCCAGTCCTACTAATTTCTAGTCATATGGTCTTGGACCAACTAATTGACTTCTTTTGGGTCTCTGTTTCTTCATCTGTAAATACCATTCACATTGAGCTATACTGGTATTATTTGCTTACCGAAGGACAAAGAGATGTTTATGTACTACACTCAAAAGGTCAGACAGATGGGATTATTTTGGATTGAAAGTGCATGTGTAGGAGACAGGCCTTTTGTGAGCTACATAAATTCCCATGGGGTCTAGTAGCTTGCTGTGTACCCAGCAGGAACCCAGAAAGTCTTATGATGGTGATGAATATGACACCATTAAATAAGGCCACATTTAACAGAGAGAAACCTGGGAAAGAAAACAGAAGGAAAACCTAGACTCCACCTCTAGGTACCTCCTGTGACTTCAGAGTGGTTACTTTATAACATTTTCAGCTCTTTAATCGACTCATTAAAAGAACCAAATGCTAACAAAGGGAGGGAGAGCATATAATTGGAGCAGTACAAAGGATTATTGAGCCCAGGAGGTGGGAAGTACAGTACTCTGAAATGTATGACATCCTGAAATGCCTGGCTTCCTGCATCTATTCCTCTCAAAGGGACAGACTTCCCATAAAAGTTAATACTGGACGATGCTAGTGAAGGCATTTACGGGAGTTGCTTAGGATACATAATATGTTTGAATTGGGAAGGAGCTTAGAGATATTTTAGGCTAACCTCTTAATTTTATAGTTGGGAAAAGTAAGTTTCAAGAAAGTTATGTGAATTCTTCAAAATTATATAATTTATGAGAGAGCTAGAACCAGATCCACAAGACTGTAAGCCATGGGGGAATTCAAGTCTTTCTGTTCTGACCTATTTTACTTATTTTTGAGTTTAAGTGACAGAAGATAATCTTATTTTCTTGATATCTTAGTTTTAGAAGGCCTTGTCAATGCCCTCTCATTTCTTGTCTATGAAAACAAAATGAATCTAACAAGCAGTTTCAGGAACACACTGCCAGCCAGGCACTGCCTTTCATTGGCCATTGGTAACACAACTTGCTACAAAGTACTTGATGCCCTTGAATAGATTTCTTTTCTTTCCTTAGCGTTTTTGGTGTTCAACATGCTATTTAATTAGGAAAAGACCACACATTGTGAAGATCTACACATGCATTAAAAAGATTTCAATTTATGACTCCTTTCTATCTTGAGGTAGCATAACCCAAAGGACACTTTCCTGCAGTAGACATAAACTGCTGTCAATTTCTTTTCTCATGGGAAAAAAATGCCTTTACAGAAATAGATATCTTCTTGGTTGATGAACTTTTTACTCATTGATAGTCTTCGGTATAAATCTGAGACTAAACGACAGAAGAGACTTCATAAGGAGAAGGAAATGAAAATGGCGTGAGACTGGACTTGCTTTTGCATCTGTGCATGGTTGTGGGGAAAGGCTTGGGAAAAAGGTAATACTCGTAATAGCACAGCTCAGGAAACAGGATGTCAAAGTCAATACCTATGTTAGGAGAGCTGCCCGTGTTTCTTGCAATGTCTTGAATGCTCTTAATCCTTTTGCAAATACTTACTTAGTTGTAAGACAAGTGAAAGCAGTACTAATGATATCTCAGCTGAGGAAGAACTTGTAGTCACCTAGGTAAAGTATAGCAAAGAGAACTCTCTCTTAATAATAATAAGGAAGAATTTTTCATTGAGATCTAGTCTAGGAAATGGGCCCTCTTAAAAGTCCTTTTTTTTTTTTTTTTCTCTTCAAAAAGTGAAGTGACCTGAACAATATTAAATGAGCAAAGTGACGGCTTTCTGGGTTTAAAGCTACTGAGTTCCTACTGATCTCTGTTTATACTGAAATTTCCACATAAAATTGATTCTACACAAGAGAGAAAAGATTAGCTGAATCCCATATGACCCAAGAAGATACAGGGAGCAAATAATCTCTTCAACCCTGTAATAGTTTGCTTCTGCTTTGCAGTTTGAGTATCCCCAAATCTGATTTCCAAAACAAATTAGTCCAAACCTGAGCAAGGAATACCAACTCTCCATCTGGAGATTTCAAAAGTGTCCCAGTCTAGGTGCATCTGATGAGTGAGTGTCTAGGTTATGGAAACAGAGATACCCTCTTACCACTTTAATGTTTGTGTTGATAGGCTCTGTTTGGAAGATTAATTCTCAATGTCATCATTCATGAATTACAGAGAATGAAAAGCAAGAGAAAGGAAAGCAGAGAAGGATGGGCCAAGGTTATGATATTTTGGTGATATTTTCAAACCCTAAATTCTTCTACCAATCAGAACATGTCATGTAAATTTAAAACTGTAATAACATTGGCTTACAGAAACATTTTCACTTGTGTGACTTCACCCATCCTTGAAGTCAGAGTTCAAAAGTGTGTGTAAATAAGATGAGAGGAGGAGCACACGATCACTGACCAACAACAGCAACCACAGAAGTAGCTCGGAAAAGTGTGTTAACAAGTCTAAGCTGAGAGTGAGCTGAGGCTTGTCTAGCATGCTAATTCATACACAAATGACATTCAAAGCAATAATCAGAGAAAAAAGGGTAATGGAGATCCATTTTTGACACATATGATGTAACTTTAACAATGTCTCAGAGAAAGCCGGACAACCGACAAGTTCTACTTACATCTTCTCAGTAAGGATCTTCACATTGGAAAGGAGGGAATAAACATCTCCATTAGGATGGAACTAAGGCCATAAATTGATAAAATAATGGTGAGGAAACATCTTTCTTCTTTAAATCGTCAGTTAAGTATCTAAGCTCATAAAAGTGCATTTTTAGAACATAAAATTTTTGTATATTTGGTTACACAATGTATCCAATATGGAAAACTATGGAAAATGGGAAATGTCTCTCCCCAACCTGGCAAAAAATAGATGTAGGCTAATGTCATCCCGGTTTCTTTTTAAGTAGGATTCTAGGAAATAAAGAGAAACTTATGACCTTAATATAGTTTTCTTAAAACTTTCTAGAAAATTATGCTAAGCTTATCAGCTTGTTTTCATGACTTATAGGTACTGAAAACAGACAGCAGCAATAATTAGACATCAGCATTGACTTATTAAAACAGTTCATACCAAAATAAACACATTGTATTTTTATTGTCTTCAGTCTTCAATAAGGAATTTAATGGAATGTTAGGTCATATTAGTAGAAATATGTGGAAATATAGTTGGAAGAGAGCATACTTATGGAAGTTCAACACTGGCTGAAGAGTTGAATTCAAGAAGCACTGGAAGCTAATTTATGCCCCGTGGGGATGGTGTCCAGCAAGAGTCTGTACTGGGCCGGTGTGGTGGTTGGATGTCTTTATTAACAAGTTCAATGGCGAAGTAGGAGAAGTCGTACTTCTTGATTCTGTGTAAGTTACCAAGCTGGGGAATACACAGAGGCCACACTGTGTGACTGAAAAGGATGTGGGGCTTGGGACTCAGAGGTAAGTTTGAATCCTAGCCCCATTCTTACCCAGCGGTCTTGCTTTTGACCTCCAGGGTCCACCTTTGTAAAATGAAAACCACCTGGCAGGGCTGTGAAGATCATGAGTTAACGTATGTAAAGTGCTCCCTCGGTGTCTGGCACAAGGCAAATTCTCTTTTCTGTTTCTTTCTTCTCCCCTCTTGCTTGGAATACAGATTTTTAGAACTGATTGAACTGAGGCAACCAGTGATTTGATTTATATAGAATTAGTCTTAAACAATAGCTGATCCCAGTGCAAAAATATCTATATCACTTAGATGCATAGAAAGTGTTTGTGGTAGCTGAATTCAAGCATCACTACTAGTAGTTTCTGGCTTATTCTTTCAGTGTTTCTCTTTAGAAGAAAGGCACACAAATGCTTGTCATTTCCCCTTCTTTCTACACAGAAGTTAACATGATGACTTCCTTTCACAAAAGGTGCCATATGCTAAGTGCCTTGCTTTTCTCACGTAATGGTATATTCCAGTATACCAATACAATGAGAGATTACTCATTCTCTGTAGTCATCCTAATCACTTGGCCCAGGTTTTACAGGGTCAGTAGGAGTTTGTCAGGCAGATGGTGTAGGCAGTAGTTTTCTAATATAAGGAAACTGGGTGTGTCAGAGCTCACTTGTCCACTTATTTAATTTTTTCAAACAAATGTTTATTAGTCCTTAATATATGCCTGCTCATAGGCTAAATTGTTGTTCATTATGTCATTCCATCCTCACCATAACTTTACTAAATATATAATACTATTTCATTGTTTCATGTATGAAGTTGTGGTTAGAAACACTATATCATTCAAGGGAAAAAAGTAGAGAAAGTCAGATTCGGAGCCAGCATGTTTTTCTCCAGAGTCATGCTCTTACTCACACACTTAGCTTCCAGATAAAGGGCAGGAATGGGTCAGAGAAGGTTCTAGATGCAGAGGCATCAACGTAATTGAAGGAGCCTGATGAACGTTGACTATATTCAATCAATGTAATTGAAGGAGTAGAGGAACTGAAACTCTCTTTCCTGTTGGAGGAACTGAGTCATACTAGCAGTTCTATTGCAGGAGCAAAGGAAATGTGACAGAAGATGAAGCTGACGATGTTGGCATGGCAAAGCACTGAGAATCCAGTGGTATTTGGCTTCAATCCTTTTTCTTGTGCTGGAGTATCCTCAGCATGAGTGTCCTCAACCCTCAGTAGTAACCTCATAGGGAAACCTGCTTTGTCAGGCCCCCAAGGATGGGTCTGAGAGAGAAGAGCAAGGCTTCAAGGTTGCAAACTGCTTGGGGCAATTTACAACAGACCCCTGTAGACTTAAATGTTTTCTGTGGTTAACCCAGAGTGAGATTTGGGATTCCTGGGGCAGTTTGGGGGTGACTGGGGTTCCTATGAGCTGTGGCTCTGGGTTGAGGCAGAACACCTTTGCTGGATCCATCACTTCTGTTGAATGCCAAGTGTAATCGTAGTGTAATCTCCCAGCATCTTTATTGTGATTCCCTCCAGATCCTTTTAAATTGATTCAGTGGGGGAAGCTCTTCCCTTCACAGTGATTGGTAGTCTCCTTGAAATCCTGTGGTCACGTTCAGATAATAGACTTACATTTACTTCATGTCACCAAAAACTGTCACCCTGGAATCATGATGTCCCAGATTCAAGCCTTCCCTGCTAGTAGGTAAAGAGCGTGAGGTCAGCTTCTTCACTCTTTTCTCATGTGATTCCTACTTCTCTTTACTCATTTGGCTATCTTTGGGGTTCTGAATCCCTCCCACACTGGAGATGAGGGAAGATGGAGAGGAAAGGCAACAGGAGAGTCCTTGCTCACTTGACACTCTCCTGGTGATCAGGCCCCACATTCTGTCTGGACTTTACAGATGGGTGAAGCTGATTCAATCTGTCGTGGACACTCTCATGGACTTGGAGGAGTGCCTTCTCCCTATCCCATGCCCACATCAGTGAGGGTCTTCCCCTGGTACTTCCCCTTGGGAAGGGCAAATGCTGTTCTGCTTAGGCTGATCACTTACTCATCCCTTAGTCTCTATGCATCCAGCAGAAATTTCAGCTTCCACCAGGGTGTGAGTGATCATCTGGACCTTCCTCAAAGAACCCACCACAGTCATTTTCAGGCTCAGCTTCCCTAAGCCATTGATTCACATTCATATATCCTTGGTTCCAGTACTCCAGCCCTGCTATACCATCTCAGCATAGCCTACCTCCTCCACATCACTGTTGAAAAATGAATCAGTTCATCTCTTGTCCTCTAGGTTTTTAAGGGGTAGTCAGATACCACCTAAGCTACAGATAACAAGGAGTGAGTTCTTGGATTAGTCCTGGTAAAGTTGCTTTTCTTTAGTGTGAGTTGAGGGGCCAGCCTCTCCTACTGCTATCTCCAGAAAATTCTTCCTTGGGTTATTATCTTGAAGCTCTCTTGACTAGGTTTGAGTTTAGAGCTATCTCCTGCTCTCCTGGCCCAGAGATGGGGTGGTTGTATCTCAGGTCAAACGTACCTTTGATTTATTTGGCCTTCAAATAAATCTTCTCCTCTCCAAAAATTCCCCTCTCATTTCCAACTCTTGACCATTCTCTGCTCTGATGTAGTTGAGGCATTTAAAAGTTATCTAAAGTAGACCTTAGACACCTAATTTGAAACATTTTTGTTTTTTGGTCTATCTCCTCATTTTGGAATGTGCCTGGGCTGAAATTTTAAATCAGATCAACCATAGATACTATAACAAACATAACATCCTTTTCCTCTGTTTCAGAGTATTTCTAGAGTTCAGATATGATCATATAGCTCTCCTGCATAGCACCCTTCAATGAGAACCCCATGCGATGTTTCCAGTATAAGGAGGAAGACACACAGCATACAAGTACACAGATCAATAAGCCCTTACAAAATTGGACAGAATGTTAAGGCAGAGTAAATGAGGAAGAGATGAGTAGGGAGAAGATAGGCTGTCTAGCCTCCCAAGTTTAGAGCAGTAGCATATAACCAACAAGTTTAAAAGCATAAACTCTGACTCTAGAATGCCTGGCTTTATACCCCAGCTCTACCACCTACTAGCTATTTAACCTTGGAAAGTTATTTATCCTCTCTGTTCTTTGGTTTCTTCATCTGTCGTATGGGGATGATAATTGTTCCTTCATAAGGTGCTCTTGCCTGGAAAATCCCATGGACGGAGGAACCTGGTAGGCTGCAGTCCATGGGGTCGCGAAGAGTCGGACACGACTGAGCAACTTCACTTTCACTTTTCAGTTTCATGCACTGGAGAAGGAAATGGCAACCCACTCCAGTGTTCTTGCCTGGAGAACCCCAGGGACGGGGGAGTCTGATGGTCTGCTGTCTATGGGGTCTCACAGAGTCGGACACGACTGAAGCGACTTAGCAGCAGCAGCAGCAGCAGCATAGTTATTTTATTAGAGTGCTTAGGAAAATGCCTAAGATATAATAAGTGAGATACCATAAAGTTTCTTAATTAAATATAAAATGCTATTGTCTGTCTACAAGTCTCAGGACTTTTCCCTGATTGACTCAGAATTACCTTTCATCAATAAACTGTGGAAAATTCTTCAAGAGATGGGAATACCAGACCACCTGATCTGCCTCTTGAGAAATCTGTATGCAGGTCAGGAAGCAACAGTTAGAACTGGTCATGGAACAACAGACGGGTTCCAAATAGGAAAAGGAGTATGTCAAGGCTGTATATTGTCACCATGTGTATTTAACTTATATGCAGAGTACATCATGAGAAATGCTGGACTGGAAGAAACACAAGTTGGAATCAAGATTGCTGAGAGAAATATCAATAACCTCAGATATGCGGATGACACCACCTTTATGGCAGAAAGTGAAGAGGAACTAAAAAGCCTCTTGATGAAAGTGAGAGTGGAGAGTGAAAAGGTTGGCTTAAAGCTCAACATTCAAAAAATGAAGATCATGGCATCTGGTCCCATCACTACATGGGAAATAGATGGAGAAACAGTGGAAACAGTGTCAGACTTTATTTTTCTGGGCTCCAAAATCACTGCAGATGGTGACTGCAGCCATGAAATTAAAAGACACTTACTCCTTGGAAGAAAAGTTATGACCAACCTAGATAGCATATTGAAAGCAGAGACATCACTTTGCCAACAAAGGTTCGCCTAGTCAAGGCTATGGTCTTTCCTGTGGTCATGTATGGATGTCAGAGTTGGACTGTGAAGAAGGCTGAGCCCCGAAGAATTGACGCTTTTGAATTTTGGTGTTGGAGAAGACTCTTGAGAGTCCCTTGGACTGCAAGGAGATCCAGCCAGTCCATTCTGAAGGAGATCAACCCTGGGATTTCTTTAGAAGGAATGATGCTAAAGCTGAAACTCCAGTATTTTGGCCACCTCATGCGAAGAATTGACTCATTGGAGAAGACTCTGATGCTGGGAGGGATTGTGGGCAGGAGGAGAAGGGGATGACAGAGGATGAGATGGCTGGATGGCATCACTGACTCAATGAATGTGAGTCTGAGTGACCTCTGGGAGTTGGTGATGGACAGGGAGGCCTGGCGTGCTGCAGTTCATGGGGTCGCAAAGAGTCGGACACGACTGAGCGACTGATCTGATCTGATCTGATTTACCTTAGACATCATCTCTTCTGAAAGGCTTCAAATAATCAACATTCATCCGGGTGTCCTTTTTTGTGTGGCATCAATATGTTATATACAAATCAGTAGAACTGCAATTCTCCCACTGTATTGTAATTGACCTTTTCTCTCCACACACTAACAGAAATTCTCTGTTAAAGCAGGGACCATATCTTATTCATAGTGGTATAGCCAAGGTATCTAATATCCATTAAATATATGATACATAAATGAATGAGCAATAGAGAAATTCTAATAGAAAAGTTTAAAATTATCCCTGCTTATGATAGGATATTTTTCTCCTGAGATAAGAAGAGTCTTCTCCAGTTAGTTAGGTATTTCACAGGTTCTAAATGAAATCATAGTCTCCTAGTCATTTAAAAGAGAAGGAAGTTTGGAGATTTATCTACAATTTAGTTTTACAAAAAGCAATGTTGAGTTTGAATGATTATTCTAAGTCTTTACCACCCTCACCCAATATTGCTGAAAATAGGATTTAATTCAACAAGTATTTATTGAGTGCTCTTTTGGGGAAATCAATGTGAAAAATAAAACGAGTAAAATATGGCCCCTGCCACAAGAAAAAGGTCAGTTTTCATTCCAATCCCAAAGAAAGGCATTTCCAAAGAATGTTCAAACTACTGTTACAACTGTGCTCATTTCACATGCTAGTAAGGTTATACTCAAAATCCTTCAAGCTAGGCTTCAACAGTACATGAACCAAGAACTCCCATATATACAAGCTGGGTTTAGAAAAGGCAGAGGAACCAGAAATCAAATTGCCAACAATCATTGAATCATAAAGAAAACAAGGGAATTCCAGAAAAATATCTACTTCTGCTTCATTGACCATGCTAAAGCCTTTGTGTGGATCACAACAAACTGTGGAAAATTCTTAAAGAGATGGGAATACCAGACCACCTGACTTGCCTCCTGAGAAATCTGTATGCAGGTCAAGAATCAACAGTTAGAACTGTACATGGAACAATGGACTAGTTCAAAATTGAGAAAGGAGTAAGTCAAGGCTGTATATTATCACCCTGCTTATTTAACTTCTAAGCCTATTCCCTGGTGGCTCAGAGGTTAAAGCGCCTGCCTCCAATGTGGGAGACCCAGAATCAATCCCTGTGTTGGGAAGATCCAGGAGCCTGGTGGGCTGCTATCTATGGGGTCACACAGAGTCGGGCGTGAATGAAGCAACTTAGCAGCAGCAGCAGATATGCAGATGATACCACTCTAATGACAGAAAATGAAAAGGAACTCGAGAAGCTCTTGAGGAGGGTGAAAGAAGAGAGTGAAAAAGCTGGATTGAAACTCAACATTCAAAAAAAAAACTAAGATCATTGCATCCAGTCCCATCACTTTGTAGAAAGTAGAAATGGAAAAAGTTGAAGCAGTGACAGATTTTATTTTCTTGGGCTCCAAAATCACTGTGGATGGTGACTGCAGCCACAAAATTAAAAAATGGTTGCTCCTTGGAAAGAAAGTTATGACAAACCTAGACAACGTATTAAAAAGCAGAGACATTACTTTGCCAACAAAGGTCTGTCTAGTCAAAGCTATGGTTTTTCTAGGAGTCATGTATAGATGTGAGAGTTGAACCATAAAGAAGGCTGAACACAGAATTTATGCTTTCAAATTGTGGTGTTGAAGACTCTTGAGAGTCCCTTGGACTTCAAGGAGATCAAACCAGTGAATCCTAAAGGAAATTAATCCTAAATATTCGTTGGAAGGACTGATGCTGAAGTCCAAGCTCCAATACTTTGACTACCTAATGTGAAGAGGTGACTCACTGGAAAAGACCCTGTTGCTGGGAAGGACTGAAGGCAAAAAGAGAAGGGAGTGACAGAGGATGAAATGATTAGATAGCATCACTGACTCAATGCACATGAATTTGAGCAAACTCTGGGAGATAGTGGAGAGAGGAGTCTGGCATGCTACAGTTCATGGAGTCACAAAGAGTCAGATTTCATGACTGAACAAACCACCTAGGAGCTTACAGTCTAGCAGAGAAGGCAGACACATGGATGGAATGATAACTGAAGTCAAGAAAAGACTAGGAGATCTAGAGAAGATTCACTTATCATTTTTTTCAAGAATTTGATTTGCAAACTGAAGTCCTAATTCCTAATTACTTGATGTCATTTTAGTGTGTTATTAACATTTTTCACCTCTAGAATTACCTGAACTAACTGTATTGGAAGAATAATTTCTTGATTATACAATTCACATGGAAACCAAAAGGCTATTTTACAATAGTCCTTCTTTTCCTTTTTTAAGTCTTGCTTTCCTATCTTTTGAATGAGATTGTATATAGTTTGGGTAGCAATGTTCTCTATATACAGGACATCAATGTTGTCAGTTTAGACTTTTAGAGCTTGAAAGAAATGCATAAGTCATTTAGTATATACTATTTTCTTCTCGTTGCTCTTCTCCTTCTTCCCCTCTTCCCTCCCTCCTCTCCCTCCCTCCTTCTTTCTTTCACAAAGTTAGTTATTAGAACAGGCAAATGAAAACCCTGACATCCTGATGCCCAGTACAATTCTTTTTTCCATTATGCCGTGCTGCTTCTGGAATAATTTTAGACTATAGGAAATGCAGTCCTAGGGAAGATATTTATAACAAGTCTCTGGCTCATTTAGCATGCCGTTGTTTGGGATATCCAGCTGCACACTTTGTTCTTGTCAGTAATAAATTATTTCCTGACAATTTGGTTGACAAACGGGATCTCAGCCCCAGTGATTTGCACACATCTTTTAAAAAATGATCAGGTTAACTGTTCTAAATAGCCTTTTTGTCCTTCACTTATCTTCTAGCATGAAGAGAAGGAAGATTCAAGATCTTCAATAGGAGTGTAAATCACACCCACAGACAGAACTCTGTTTATATAACATTTAGGGTGAAGGTACCCTTTTATGAGCCTTTGTTATCCAATTGAGAATCTCTGGAAGCCACAAAATCTGTGCTCTGCCCTGAAACTAGCTATGTTTGCTTTTCTAACTTCCCAGTGGGCTAGGATACAAAGTATGTGGACATTTCAAATGTTTGAAAAGCAGAACACAATCAGGAGGTAGGGGTAGGGAGGGGAATGTAAGGGTGGCCAATAAGGATCTTTTACAACTCATGTTTCTCTATTGAAAACTGAGATTTCTGGTCACATCAGGGCAGAATAATTGATAGCAGCTGCAGATGGGAAGGTCTGAGCATGCATCTCCCCAGGCAATATTCTCTTTGGTATTTTCAATGGTATGTTGTAAAGTATAGCAGTTCAATATTGAACCATAGTTTCTTTAGTTAGCTAAGTGGATAAAAACAATTTTGTTCATTTTCTTCCACAAAACTTGCCTTGATCTGTGTTCTTAGTCTGCTTCTAGTGGTCATGACATTTGCCTTTCATCAATGTTTGTGGTGTTGGTAAAGCCTTCCTACAGTATTCAGTGAGGAACAGAGGATGAATAAATACAGAATGAAGACAAGCTGGCACCATCTTGGTTGCAAACTGACCTCTTGAAAGTTAAGAATCCTTGGCCAGATTTAAGGAATGTGCTAAGCCGCTTCAGTCGTGTCTGACCCTTTGCGAACCTATTAATTGTAACCCGCCAGGCTCCTCTGTCCATGGGATTCTCCAGGCAAGAATACTTGAATAGGTTGCCATGCCTTTCTCCAGGGTATCTTCCCGACTCAGATATTGGACCTACGTCTCTTATGTCTCCTGCATTGGCTGTGGGTTCTTTACCACTAGTGCCACTTGGGAAACCCTGATTACTAAGCAGAAATCAGGAAAACCTCTTTCAGATCCTGTTGTTACTAACAATAAGATAATGAAGAGCAGGCTGATCTTTAAACTGTTTGAAGGTCTTAGAACAGGAAATAAACAAGTTAGAATGTAAGTGATAATAATAACTCAAAATGGGAATAACTCAAAATGGTGAGAAAGAGTAAAATATATTTCCAAATTGACGTGTTAAAAGGAAGGCCAGGGGAGTTTTCCCAATTTCAGATCAGATCAGATCAATCGCTCAGTTGTGTCCAACTCTTTGCGACCCCATGAATCGCAGCACACCAGGCCTCCCTGTCCATCGCCAGTTCCCAGAGTTCACTGAGACTCACATCCATCGAGTCAGTGATGCCATCCAGCCATCTCATCCTCTGTCGTTCCCTTCTCCTCTTGCCCCCAATCCCTCCTAGCATCAGAGTCTTTTCCAATGAGTCACCTCTTTGCATGAGGTGGCCAAAGTATTGGAGTTTCAGCTTTAGCATCATTCCTTCCCAATTTGGAGCCTCTTAAAAAGCCAGGTCTCTGATTCTTTTAACAAAATGTGTCTTTAAGAACTTTATATCCCTTTCTGCTAGTGAAGACTTTTCATTTTAAATGCTCCTACTATGGTAAATAGAATGAAAATGGTATGAAAAGGCTATTAAAATAATTACAGAAGTTCAGGTCATAAATTGCCTGTTGATTCAGTCTGTCAGCAGGTAAGTCAATTGATTCAATGTTGAGAACAACTGGCTGGACTAGAGAATTGGCTATAAATGACTTCAGACATCTGGATCAGATGTAAGTCATCAGCCTGGCCAGTGGGATCAAACCTGCACTGAGCATTCTTCTTTGAGCAAGAGACATTGGGTGTTATTGGAATTTTGTGATATCAGTTTGCCACTGTGCTGCAAAGTATGATGGGATAAAACATATGCACTTATAACAGCAGAGGATAATGGTGGCCAGCAGCCTGGAGTGGAGAGGGGGTTCTCACCTGAGTGAACATGGCCAAATACAACTGTTAGCTAGTGAATATTTCAGGGAAGGGGATGACACTCCACTCCAGTACTCTTGCCTGGAAAATCCCATGGATGGAGAAGCCTGGTAGGCTGCAGTCCATGGAGTCTCAAAGAGTCAGATACAACTGAGCGACTTCACTTTCACTTTTCACTTGCATGCATTGGAGAAGGAAATGGCAACCCACTCCAATGTTCCTGCCTGGAGAATCCCGGGGATAGGGGAGCCTGGTGGTCTGTCATCTATGGGGTTGCACAGAGTCGGACATGACTGAAGTGACTTAGCAGCAGTGAATATTTTCTTTGTCTGGGTTCATCAGCTAACTGAATTATTTTCTGATTCCTATGCTCAAGATAACTCATATTTAACCAGTTTTGCATGCTTCACAAAATGCTTAATCTGGAGACTACTATCCTGCCCAACTTCCTTCTTCCATACTCAGATTGTACTCAGTCCCTCAGTCAAGTCTGACTCTTTGTGATGCCCATGGACTGTAGGCTCCTCTGTCCATGGGATTTTACAGGCCAGAATACTGGAGTGGGTTGCCATTTCCTCCTTTAGAGGATCTTCCCCACCCAGGGACTGAACCCTTGTCTTTTGCATCTCTTGCAGCAACAGGCAGATTCTTTGTCACTAATGCCACCTGGAAAGTACCTCCCTTGCAAAAACATATGACCAGAAATAGTGTATATCAGTGTGTATGTATTTGTGTATGAGTGGATCATCTGAAAAGGATCAATAGGTTTTTTTTTTTTTTTTTTAAAAAAAAAGGCAAAACAAAACTAGAGTCTCTTGGCACCAGAAAAAATTGCAAGGTCTAACCAAACCTGAAAATCAAGTCAGTGACAAGGCATCCTGGTCTGATGTACCTTCCATAGCTTTGCTGTTGTCAACAAAATCCTGCCTCACTCATTATATTCATCTCATGATCAGGAAAACATTTTCAATGTGATGACAGGCTTATTCTCTTCTAAATAAAACATCTAGTCTTTTACTTGAACTACTGATAACTTTTTGCTTCAAAGTGTAATCATTTGAACTTTAGAATTATATCAGTGCCAAATATCTCTTTTAGTTTTGTGGATACCTAAAAGTGAGGTCTTCTGAAAAAATTAATTTCCTGAATATCTCAAGCTTAGACTTTTTAACCTTGAAACTTAAAAATTCTGATCATTTTTATTGGAAACGTTTGTGATTGTACTTGAAACTTCTCTGCTTTCTTAAACATATTAAAGAGTATATTAAACATACCTATTTTTATGAGTCAGGTATAACCATAAATATAAATGTACCAATGAACTTATGGCTCATTAAACGTATGAAGAAGTTTTTGCTTTTTAATAAATCTCTATATATCTCAAATTACTATATTTTATTTACCCGCTTTAAGTAGTTTTTCTACTAGCTATTTATCCTTGTCATTGTTGGAGTGCTGACTATTACTTACTTCTATTTCTTTTCCTTTTACAGCTTCTAATCTGACATGGTCTAGAAAGTACATAGCTAACATTCTTAAAATTTTGTGAAAACAGTAGAAAAACTCCTTATGAAGTGAATGGGCTTTACTGCTGAAATGTCAGGAAAACTATTTCTCTTGCCCAGAGACCTTATTTGCTTATGCAATTGAAAGACAAAAATGATTTGCTTTCAGATGACACTAGACTTTGGTTTTTGTTTTGAGAGAACTGCTTTTATATGTGCATTACTCTACCATTAATATTCCAGGTGCTTTGATACCCTGGTGAGTAGAGATGAATATACTCATAATAAGGTTCTTATAAACTTGCAAAATATGCATCCTAGCATTGTATTCTCAGGTGGCTGAAGTGTGAAGACACTGTGTTGATGTCAGGAAGATGAATACTCTAAATGTTGACATAAATATTTTGGTGTATATGTTTTGTTTTAATATTAACTTCGCTAATTTTAGGTAGAGAAGTTCTAGCAAAATCATCTGCTTATGTTTCTGTTTACATATTCTAAAATGGAACACTAAGCCAAAAATCATTGTCAGAAAAAAAGCTAAATGAAAATTAGAGTAACTTATTGCCATCTAGAGAGATGTTAAAAAAACAAAACAAAACAGCTCAGAATCTTTGTAAGTATGGGAGGATTCCATTAAATCCCTTGCTTTTTTTTTTTTTAATAGTTACTCACTTGGTTTAAAATTTATCCCCCTTGGGAAGCAAATGAAACATTTAATATGTGTTTCTGACTTATTCACACTTAATACAACACAGTCTTTTTATAATTAGAGCTCTCCATCCAAAAATCCTTGGATGATCTGCTGTCTAACACATATAACAGACTTTAAAATAAGCATTTCTATTCTGTTATTTCTGATCCAGGAAGATTCTTTTGTAGGTCACAAGTAAACTTGAACTTTAATTGCATTTTGAAATTAAGAACATGTTCAAATGGTTACTAAAGTTGAAAACCAGTGTATTAAGTGCAGTTTCCCTTTTCAAACAGAAATTTTGCAAAGTCATTATTTAGAAAGTTGCCCTAGAAAAATATATATAAATTTTGTATCCTTTAAAAAAACAATTTTATCAGTGATTCCTTTTTAACTTTTTCTACATTTTTTGTTTTGCTCAAAGTTTGTTACCTGTACCATTGTTACTGAAATTGTTGTATGGTTCCATCTTTCTTGTGTATGTGTGTGTGTGTGTGTGTGTGTGTGTGTGTTGGTGGGTGAAATGGTTGGAATATGAGGAGTTGTGGATGAGAAAATTGCAATTTAAAGGTGTGTGTATATATGATGTGTTCGGGAAGCTGACATAAACCTTGGAGTTTGACAGACAAGTTACTTTTCTTTTTCTTTCCCCTCTTAAAAATATCACTAACAAGTCAAGAGGTTGCAGGATCAAACTAAATAAATTTGGTGGGAATTACATTCGTGTTTCAGTGAGCTGTGAGAACAGTGGATTTAGCCAGCTGTGGAATTCGGTCCCAGTTCCTGCTTTGTCATCACATACAGTAGTTTGTTTACCTCTTTCCATGACGGAAAATGAAGAATGTTAAATACAGAGACCATTTTCTCTGCCTCTTGCCATTTTTCTGTGTATTATGCAACAGTGGAGCTAATCAGGCAGAAAGTTACAGAGTTTGACTCCCAGGAGAGATGGCAATTATGTGCGTCCTATTATAACATTCTATTAGATCAACTTCAGTTTGTGTATTAAAGAAGTACCCCCTTAAAGCACTTTTTCTGACCTCTAATGCAATTCATTTCGCAGAACATGAAAAACAAATCATCTAAATAAACTTCCAGAGTTGTATTTTTGGGCTAATTCTCAATCTACTTATAAATATTATTAGGCGTATTGGCTAAACACTACCACATGTTAGCACAGAATCTGTTAGACTCAAAATACCATAGACATCACAAAATAAATGAAGTTAGCTACTTCTATCATCTTTAGTTATTTCTACATTATACTTGTGGTATGCTATAAAGGCTATTCCTCTCTAAGGAACATGTGCTGTGTATAAATTATTAACTCATTAATTCCTGAGGTCTTTATGCCCTAAGGACACAAAAGTTTATTTTTCTCCAGCTTGCTGGTTTCATAAATGTGGAAACTGAAAGACTTATAACAGGAAATCAGTGCTAGAGCCCCCAATAAAATTCAGGTCTTTGAGTTTTTAGTACAGAGTTGAAGAGCTTTTGCATAGAAATAAATTATTGCTATTTGTGGGTATGATATCAATTAAGATTAGGAAAATTGTTTTTGACCTGCCATTATTTTCAAGTATTTTTTAAAACTGCTGTAAAGCATAAATATGACATTTTGGTTTGGGGAACCATTCTGCTCTTTAAAGCAATATTATTTGATTGGAATTTATTTATTTAATAAATGTAGTAATAGACTAGGAGAAAAAAATTGATGGATTCAACTAAATGTGAACCTCCAGGCCTGTGTGCACCGCAAGTCCAGTGGGAACCTACTGTGTGAGGCCTGGTGACAGAGGGGTCGGGGAGTTGGTAGAACCAAAAGGAACAAGTCTTGAAGGAAAAGAACAAGTTTATGATGGCTCTTGGATTACAGCTTTCAGAATTCTCCATAGGCCTCACCGGCTATTTGGCAGTTTTTTATTTTTATTTTTTTATTTATTTTTATTTAGCTTTACAATATTGTATTGGTTTTGCCATACATCAAAATGAATCTGCCACAGGTATACATGTGTTCCCCATCCTGAACCCTCCTCCCTCCTCCCTCCCCATACCATCCCCCTGGGTTGTCCCAGTGCACCAGCCCCAAGCATCCAGTATCCTGCATTGAACCTGGACTGGCGACTCGTTTCATATATGGTGTTATACATATTTCAATGCCATTCTCCCAAATCATCCCACCCTCTCCCTCTCCCAGAGTCCAAAAGACTGTTCTATACATCAGTGTCTCTTTTGCTGTCTCGTATACAGGGTTAATGTTACCATCTTTCTAAATTCCATATATATGCGTTAGTATACTGTATTGGTGTTTTTCTTTCTGGCTTACTTCACTCTGTATAATATTTGGCAGTTTTTGTTTTTTCTTTTTTATTTATTTTTTTTTTTAATTTTGCTTAAATTTACAATATTGTATTGCTTTTACCATACATCGAGATGGATCCGCCACCAGTATACACGTGCTCCCCACCCTGAACCCCTCCCCCCACACACCATCCCTCCAGATCGTCCCAGTGCGCCAGCCCCAGGCATCTGTTATCGGGCATCGTACCTGGACTGGCGACTCATTTCAGATATGATATTATACATATTTCAATGCTAGTCCCCCAAATCATCCCACCCTCTCCCAGTCCCAGAGTCCAAAAGTCTGTTCTATACATCAGTGTTTCTTTTGCTGTCTCGTAAACAGGGTTATTTTTACCATCTTTCTAAATTCCATATATATGCGTTAGTATACTGTATTTGTGTTTATCTTTCTGGCTTACTTCACTCTGTATAATAGGCTCCAGTTCCATCTACCTCCTTAGAACTGATTCAAATGTATTCTTTTTAATGGCTTAGTAATACTCCATTGTGTATATGTACCACTGCTTTCTTATCCATTCATCTGTGGATGGACATCTAGGTTGCTTCCACATCCTGGCTATTGTAAACAGTGCTGCTATGAACATTGGGGTACACGTGTCTCTTTCAATTCTGGTTTTCTCAGTGTGTATGCCCAGCAGTGGGATTGCTGGATCATAAGGCAGTTCTATTCCCAGTTTTTTGAGGAATCTCCATACTGTTCTCCATAGTGGCTGTACTAGTTTGCATTCCCACCAACAGTGTAAGAGGGTTCCCTTTTCTCCACACCCTCTCCAGCACTTATTACTTGTGGACTTTTGGATCGCAGCCATTCTGACTGGCGTGAAATGGTACCTCATAGTGGTTTTGATTTGCATTTCTCTGATAATGAGTGATGTTGAGCATCTTTTCATATGTTTGTTAGCCATCTGTATGTCTTCTTTGGAGAAATGTCTATTTAGTTCTTTGGCCCATTTTTTGATTGGGTCATTTATTTTTCTGGGATTGAGCTGTAGGAGTTGCTTGTATATTTTTGAGATTAGTTGTTTGTCTGTTGCTTCATTTGCTATTATTTTCTCCCATTCTGAAGGCTGTCTTTTCACCTTGCTTATAGTTTCCTTTGTTGTGCAGAAGCTTTTTAAGTTTGATTAGGTCCCATTTGTTCATTTTTTATTTTATTTCTGATATTCTGGGAGGTGGGTCATAGAGGATCCTGCTGTGATGTATGTCAGAGAGTGTTTTGCCTATGTTTTCCTCTAGGAGTTTTATGGTTTCTGGTCTTACATTTAACTCTTTAATCCATTTTGAGTTTATTTTTGTGTATGATGTTAGAAAGTGTTCTAGTTTCATTCTTTTACAAGTGTTCGACCAGTTTTCCCAGCACCACTTGTTAAAAAGATTGTCTTTAATCCATTGTATATTCTTGCCTCCTTTGTCAAAGATAAGGTGACCATATGTGCATGGATTTATCTCTGGGCTTTCTATTTTGTTCCATTGATCTGTATTTCTGTCTTTGTGCCAGTACCATACTGTCTTGATGACTGTGGCTTTGTAGTAGAGCCTGAAGTCAGGCAGGTTGATTCCTCCAGTTCCGTTCTTCTTTCTCAAGATAGCTTTGGCTATTTGAGGTTTTTTGTATTTCCATACAAATTGAGAAATTATTTGTTCTAGCTCTGTGAAGAATACCGTTGGTAGCTTGATGGGGATTGCATTGTATCCATAAATTGCTTTGGGTAGTATACTCATTTTCACTATATTGATTCTACCAATCCATGAACATGGTATATTTCTCCATCTATTAATGTCCTCTTTGATTTCTTTCACCAGTGTTTTATAGTTTTCTATATATAGGTCTTTAGTTTCTTTAGGAAGATATATTCCTAAGTATTTTATTCTTTTCATTGCAATGGTGAATGGAATTGTTTCCTTAATTTCTCTTTCTATTTTCTTATTATTAGTGTACAGGAATGCAAGGATTCTTCAATATCCGCAAATCAATCAACGTAATACACCACATTAACAAACTGAAGAATAAAAACCATATGATTATCTCAATAGATGCAGAGAAAGCCTTTGACAAAGTTCAACATCCATTTATGATAAAAACTCTCCAGAAAGCAGGAATATAAGGAACATACCTCAACATAATAAAAGCTATATATGACAAACCCACAGCAAACATTATCCTCAATGGTGAAAAATTGAAAGCATTTCCTCTAAAATCAGGAACAAGATAAGGATGCCCACTTTCACCATTACTATTCAACATAGTTTTGGAAGTTTTGGCCACAGCAATCAGAGCAGAAAAAGAAATAAAAGGAATCCAAATTAGAAAAGAGGAAGTAAAACTCTCACTGTTTGCAGATGACATGATCCTCTACGTAGAAAACCCTAAAGACTCCACCAGAAAATTACTAGAACTAATCAATGAATATAGTAAAGTTGCAGATATATTTGGCAATTTTTGAAAATAAATTTTCTATTGTATATGCTATAACATTTTACTTAATAACAGCTTGTTTTGGGATTTTATGTGAAAAATACATTACAATTACATTTTGAGGATATAACTATAACAACAACAAAATGTAAGGTAACTGAGTCTAACAATAATTTGACAAATACTAATGAAGAATTTACCAAAGCAATGTTTATTTAAAGGATGCACATTAAGTTAGGGAAGGATAGGAGAAAGGAAAGCTAAATAGGTACAATTGTGTCTACAATAGACTATCTTAGTTTCTACATAATGAAATACTTTAGGCAGTATTTTACATTTAAGTATTTTCTAAGACTGAGGAGTTTTTTATTAGGAATTTCTCAGCATTAATATTACTTTTTTATCCCCCTTAATGTGCTTCGAACACCAACATTGCTGTAAAAATCAGTGCCATTATAATCATACTATATAAATATGTTTCAAGTCTATTAAATTCACAAATTAAAGGAATAAGACAAATGACCAAAGGGCAAAGCATAAAGAGAACTCTGGTTTTAAACTGGGGAGTTAGAAGTAGGAAAAATATATAACAAACTATATTATTTTATTAAAAATGTTTTTCTTTATGTATATTCACTCAGCATCACAGCTGTGAAAATTAGTGGACATTCATAAGAAAATTTGATGTAATAGCTGTCATTTCTGCTGTGGAATGTGTTTACCCAGAGAAGGTCTATTCAGTTAATTAAGTGTATTTGGAAATGGGTGGCAGAGTTAGAGATATGAGTCTTGAGGGCTATTGAGGGATTAATGAGAGATGCCGTTGGTTCCAGTGTTGCCCTATCCTGACTGTTCATGAGAATCACTTGAGGAGCTTTTAAGAAATACTGGTATCTGCTTCAGCCACCCTACTCCTCTCTATGAAAGCTCTCACCTCCCACATTATCACAACTGAGAATGGAGGACAAAACAAACCGTATTTGGGCAAGATTGTAAGAGCAGATTTTCTGCTTGCAAACTCTGGTCTGGTGACTAGTGCTGAAGAATAATTAGAAGTAGCGGTGAAGGGAAAAGTCATGGAGAAAGTTATAACATAGAGGGGATAAAAATAAGAAAGAGGATGACTTGACAGAAACAGTGGGAAAAGAGGCATGCCATTCATGGACAAATATGTCCAAGAAATTTAATTGAGATGAGTAGAAGGTAAGTGAATATTCTCAAGAGACGTATTCTTTTCTAAGTATGGACATAAAGGAGATAATTAGTATTTCTTGGTTATTCTCCCCAAAGCCAGCTTTTTCACACTAAATTTTCAGCAACTGTTAACAACTTCCACTAGCATTCAGAGAGAAGTCTCTGAAATTGGTACCAGACAAAGAAAGCCCTCAGGCATTCTCAGCAGGCCACAAGATTCTGGATCAATTAAGTAAGAAAGGAACAAAAGGACTAAATTGGAAAACCAATGGTAAGACTGAGAATATCTGCAAGGTTTCTACCCTGAAACAAAATAGTTCAAGAGTTATGCAATTTGTGTGAGGTTTCTGAGGAATCTTTATTTTGCAAGATTTGTTACCCTCTGTTATTTTGGCTGAGGCACCCATAAAAACAAAGTCATTTCAAACAGTGCAGTGAAAATCTTTGCACTTTCTCTGTGTTCCAAGCACAGGGGACTGCCCACCATTCTACAAATTTATCAGGCCAAACTGCCTTTGCTCACGATGTTTGTCTTCCTGGAATGTCTTTGCCCCTACAATAATCATTTTAAAAATCTTATTCCAAAATGCACATTCTCTGTAAAACTTCCTGTAAAAATTATGTCCAGGTACATTGTCATGCAGACCACACTCATCTTTAGTATCACTTTTCACGTTGTTCTGTTTACTTATCTGTCTCTCTTTCTGGATAGACTGAGAATAATTCAGAGAGAATTTACAGTCAGTGCCTTGCCGAGTGTCTGTTTTTAATTGCACTGGAAAGCTAACCCTTCTGTTGGGTAACTAGAACCCCTAATGGGAGCTCCACAAATGTTTGTTGCATTAAACTGACACCCTTTACCTACTTGGAAATTTTTCCTCTGGGCAATCCTGTTGAAGCAACTTTAGTTATGTCAGTTGAGCCGGTCCTGGGGTGTGTTTTTGTGCGTGAGTATTCATCAGCCTCAAGGGATGTATGAGTCAACTAAAACTACAGGAGAAATTTGCTGGTTTATACATTGCATTAATTTGAAAGGAGGATAAAGAGGGTCTGTAGCTTTTATTAGATTCATGAAGTTATCTAAGGCCCCAAACAGATGATACAACACTAACATAAACAGTAAAAAAACAAAAGCCTTTCTGATTGAATTCTGAACTAAGACAAGGATGATCGTTATCATTACTGTATACATTTTAGAAAATAAAGGCAAAGTGTACTACCTGTAGCTTTATGACAGTCTCTCTAAGAGCAAAACCTAAAAACAACTATAAACCAATTGAAAATTTACTAAATTGTAAATTTACTAAATTTTAATTTACTGAATTTAGGAAGGTGGGTGGAAGTAAAATACAAACTCACATATCAAGAGATTTTGTTTATATAAGTAAAATCACTTGAAAATATAAGGACAAAAATCTCAGATCATCAGCAATAGTAATTTATGCTATGCTAAGTCACTTCAGTCGTATCCGACTCTGTACGACCCCATAGATGGCAGCCCACCAGGCTCCCCTGTCCCTGGGATTCTCCAGGCAAGAACACTGGAGTGGGTTGCCTTTCCTTCTCCAATGCATGAAAGTGAAAAGTGAAAGTGAAGTCACTCAGTCATGTCTGACTCTGTGCGACCCCATGGACTATAGCCTACCAGGCTCCTCTGCCCATGGGATTTTCCAGGCAAGAATACTGGAGTGGGTTGTCATTTCCTTCTCCAATGCATGAAAGTGAAAAGTGAAAGTGAAGTCGCTCAGTTGTGTCCAACTCTTTGCGACCCCATGGACTGCAGCCTACCAGGCTCCTCCATCCATGGTATTTTCCAGGCAAGAGTACTGGAGTGGGATGCCATTGCCTTCTCCAGTAATTTATAGTACATGGAAATTTAATAAGAAATTTGCTAGATATCTACCAGGAAAATGGAACTTCCCTGGTGGCTCAGATGGTAAAGGATCTGCTTGCAATATGGGAGACCTGGGTTTGATCCTTGGGTCAGGAAAATCCCCTGGAGAAGGGAATGGCTGCTCACTCCAGTATTCTTGCCTGGAGAATCCCATGGACAGAAGAGTCTGGAGGGGCTATAGTCTATGAGGTTGCAAAGGGTCAAAATATGACCTTTTTGAAAGACTTAAAGAAGACAATAAATGCAAGGCTATGCCATATTCCTTGGTGAGATGTCTCAATATTGTAAGGATTCCAAGTAAATATGTGTAAATAACCTCAATGTAGCTAAAAATTTAAACAACAATGATACAGTTTATCGTTCAGCTTAACAAAGCTTAAAAATACGAGCAGTGATCTATTTTCTCATCCCTTGTTGATAGGAATGTAAATTACTACAACATTTTTGGGGGTAACTTAGAAATATGTAGAAAAAATTTTAACTTGAATTTAGTTCTGTTTTTAGAAACCTACCCCCCAGAAATATTGACCCAAGTGATTGTAGTATTAGTAAACCAGAAACATTGTAAACGTTTGCCAATAACAACTGGTTAAAAAAATCATTTTCCATCCATTCAGTGAAACTGAACAGACATTAAAAGAACAGGACAGTTTCATACATCAAATGAGAATAGTGTCTTTGGTATATTGACAAGTGTATAAAAGCAAGCTGAAACACAGTTAGACATGACTATTTTTAAAAAGTATTAGTGTGTGTGTGTGTGTGTGTAAAAGTATATGTAAAATAGTCTAGTAGGGAAAATTGCCAAGGATGAGATGGCTGGATGGGATCACCAATTCAATGGATATGAAGTGGGGCAAACTCTGGGAGATGGTGAAGTTCAGGGAAGCCTAGCATGCTGCAGTCCATGGGGTCATAAAGAGTCGGACAAAACTTGGCAACTGCACAACTGTGGGGAAAATAGACCAAATGATGACCATCTCTGGAAGGAGAAATTCAGGAGTTTTTCTTTCTTTCCTTCCTTTTTTCTTTGTCCATTACCACACATCTTTAAGACTTTAAAAATGATAAAAAATTTCTTCAATCAGAAACAAACATGCAAATATAATCTTTTACTTCCTTACATTTTCACTTGTGATTCTTACTGCTTCCTATTTATTTCCCCCAAGTTTAAACTTCAGAACACAATTCTTTGAGGCGAACTGCCTAGATAGTCCCTTAAGAGGACACATAACATTCACTATTTCAAAGCTGAGCAAAGTTAGTGATGGCAGAGACAGGGATCATGACAGTAGAGGGCCTGACACATCCCTGAGGTTTTTGGCAATTTTGGCCCTTCTTTCTTCACCTCCCTTATATCTTTTGCTCTAAGTGGTAGTTTGAGAACGTATGTCACTAAAGTTCACTGAAATCGAAACACCTCCACGAAAAAGGGAAAAAAAGCATCACAGAGATACTTCTACTTCACCAAAAGAGAGACACATTCATCAGCATGGCAAATGCTAGGTGGAGCTTCTTTTTGATGGAAATTTGAAATTTCAGTTTGAGAGTTTTTCTTGGTAAGGAAAAAAAAAATCCACCCAATGGAGACAAAAATTAAGTTGGAAAAGTTACAAGTATTTGGAAAGCCTTAGTTGTTGGCTTTCGGTGTGTAATATTTACTACCTCCCTGAGCCTCTAGAGTTTCCATTAAAATGCTTTTTCCACATCTTGTCAATGCATAACCTGTTGGGCACAAAGAAAATGTTCTCACTGTTAGCAAATACTGAAGAACCTTGAACAAACTCCATCGTTTCTTTAATTTTATTGCTGCTTGGATTGCATGATTATTTATTTCAACATTAAAGAGTATTTCTGCTTTTAAATTCTGAACTGATCAAGCTCACAATGAGTTATTTTAAAACACATTCCAAATATTTTATTTCGCCCAGCTTCATGTTGACAGGTACAATAGTCCCATCTTAGCTTCTGTTCACACAAGAACACATTCTGAAACCCAATTAATAAAAGGTAGAGCTGTGTAAGCTCTGCAGAGCCCAGCACCTGCTGAGCAAACTGTCAAATGTTTGCTACGGTACTTAGAGCTGTATTATGGTAAAATGAAAAAAAAAAATAGGCATGGGAATGAAATTAAAAACTCACAATGAAATAGTTGATTAAGAAAATTAAGCCATTTAACACAGACCCATGCTTCTGCCTCCTGGAGGAAGCCTTGGGGGTTGGTGTGGAGGAGAGCCAGTTAAAAGTTTTGTCCTCTATGGCAATGACCGCTTAATTTTATTCACAAAGGACTCCTTTGGCATTCATCTAAATTTTTAGACCCCCTTTCAAATTTATTCATAAGTTTCCTCTTTCCCAGTGACCCCAACATACTTGGTGCTGGGAAAGGGTCTGTCAACAAATGCCAGATCTGTACCTAAACCAGAATGAAGCCTTAGGGGTCCTGAGGCCCAGGTTTTGATAGCTTCTTCTACAGGGGCCAAGGCTTATCCCTGGGCCAGATAATTTAATTGCTAGTTTTTTTTTTTTAATGTGTAAAGTAGGAGGGGGAAGGAAAGTGTGATAAGGGGAGCTTTGAAGGAATAGTGATGAATAGACCTGGTCCAATTTTTTTCTCCTCCAGAAAGTCTTCTCCAATTAATTTTACTCTTATATTACTATCTTTTTGTTCTGAGTCCCTGGATTCTTAGCTGGCCCGGAGAGGTTTTGTCTCTTCTGAGTTGTGTTTGTTGCTTTAATCATTGAATGGAACACCCCAGCCAAACTATGAAAACTTCCAGAAGTCTAGGAATATGTCTTCCGTTCTTTTATGTCTTTAATAATGCCTAATATTTTACTCAGTAAGAACAAGAGCTCAATTAAGTAAAGGTACTATGTTTATCCATTAAAAGAACTACACTGTCCATATTGAACCCCAAAGTCTTTCTGTAAAGAAAAAAACACTAAAGCAAATACAGTCTGTTATCCTCATGGAAGAACCTTTTCAATTTGACTTGGCTGTAAACTCTTTAGGTTTCAGGTTCAAGAGAATCTCTTCTAATAAGTTAATTATTTAATGGGACTAAAATTTTGATATTTATTAGGAACAATTTTGGGGACTTGGCATAGATACATGACATTTACATATTTAGAAGGAATTGGTAAGATGATAGTGATACTGCTCTATAATTTAATTAATTAATTAATACATATGCCCTTCCACTTTGTTCTTTAAAAGATTTGAAATGGTTAAGAAAATTAAATAAAATACACCAATTAAAAATTGTTCCAAAAACATATGATGAAGTACCACCTCACACTGGTCAGAATGGCTATTATTAAAAAGTCTACAAATAATAAATGTTGGAGAGTGTGTGGGGGAAGGGGAACCTTCTTACATAGTTGATGAGAATGTAAGTTGATGCAGCCACTATGGAAAACAGAATGGAGGTTCCTGAAAAAATTAAATTGATTGGCCATATGATTTAGCAGTTCCACTCCTGGGCACATAGGCAGACAAAACTATAATTTGAGAAGATACATGCATTCCTATGTTCATAGCAGCATTATTTATAATAGCCTAGACATGAAAACAACCTCAATGTCCATCGACAGACAAATGGATAAAGAAGATGTGGTGCATATGTACAATGGAATATTACTCTGCCATAGAAAAGCATAAAATAATGAAGTTTGCAGCAACGTGGGCTTGTCATACTAAGCAAAGTAAATCATAAAGACAAATACAATATGATACACTTATATGTAGAATCTAAAATATGACAGAATGAATATACCTACAAAAGAAACAGACTCACGGGTAGGGAGAACAGACTTGTGGTTTCCAAGGTAGGTGGTGGGGGAAGGAAAGATTGGGAATTTAGGATTAGCAGATGCAAACTAGTATATATAGGATGGATAAACAGTAAGTCCTACTGTGTAGCACAGGTACTATATTCAATATCCTGTGATGAAACATATTGGAAAAGTATATATGTGTGTGTGTGTGTGTGTGTGCATGTGTGTATGCATGATGTAACTAAATCACTTTGATAGTATAACAGAAATTAATACAACATGGTAAATCAACTATACTTCAATATCACTTTTTAAAATTGTGAAAAATAGAAAGTAATACAAGACTAGATATGTAAGATAGAGTCAAAAGTAAGTCTTAGAAAAAAATAGCTTTATATACTTGCCAAAAAGTTGGCTCTAAGCTTCCTGGTATCCAACCTGATTATAATTAACTCCATCAGGTATGTAATACACAGTGCTTAAGAGATGGAAGTAGTTCATTTTGCTCAGAAGTATAATGATTCTTGACACAAAGTCCAGGCAGAGACTTCTTTTGAAGATGTTACATTGGTGAAATGTCCTTAATTCATGACTACATCTGTGTAAGTGGGAACCAGGGTGAGTTTCATGAAGTATGTTTACAGTAATTTTCAATATGAATGATCCTTCACATCAGTTGTTCAGTTATAGGACTTCTACTGATATCTGTGTAATAAGTTCCATGAATAAAATTTCTGATCTGGCTAAATTTGGGAATAGGTTTGACAATGTCTGCCTAAATTATGGAAATAACCAGAAAATCTTTATGGCTTAAAACTCCAATGTTTATTTCTTGTTATATATCCATCTTAAAATGGATCTTAAAATCTTAAAATCCATCTTAAAACCCATCTTAAAATCTATCTTAAAATCTTGTTATATTTCCATCTTAGGTTGACAAAGGGTTTCTGCTTGTTATAGTCACTGAGGAGCCCAGGTGAATAGCATCTCCAGGCTTTCACAATTATAGAGACTAGGGAAGAGAACATAACATGCTCCACACTAAGTTGAAACTTCTGCCTAGAAGACACCTCAGGTCTGTTGCTACTGACATTGCACTGGCTATTAAGTGAGCCACTGAGCCAGGCCAGTTAGTCTTGCATAAGATGAGGATGTGCCATCCTTCCGTAGGAAAGTTCACTGTACACTGTGAACAACAGTACAAGTTATAACAACTCTACTTCCTTAACAAAAAACTCAGCTGGTATGTCCCAAGATATTGGATGACAAAACCCTCCAAACTGCATTGTTTCCTCTCGACTCCTTGCAATGCAGCATTCTCTGCTGGTGGTTAAAAATGAGAACTGTCTGCTTTCACTGAGAGACCTGCTGGGGGTAGGAGTGACATGCTGCCTTGAAAAGGCAGTAGCCTATCAAGAATCCATGCCAGAATACTCTTCAAAACTTAATACTTTATATTGCTTTGGCAAAATATATTTTGTTTTTTCCCTTTCTCTTATTTAAAACATACTGGCAATTAGACATACATACAACTACATAGAAATATAATGATGACATCTTTTATGATTCATCTTGACCATTCTCTTGTGACTCCTTCCATCAAAAGTTAAGTGACTCTCAGTGACATTCCCAGCATTTTTGATACCTTGACTGAATCATTTTTGTAACATCCATTCCCTATCTCCTCCTCTTTCACACCGTGTGATAAAATTATTTTCATGTAGTAATTGGTAATCAACATAAGTTTTTAAATCTTTTTGAAAAACAACAAATAAATGCAATTTTAAAAGATAGCTCAAGTTCATAGGATATTTTATATATGAACTGAAAATTGCATTTTTAAAATGAAACTATATTATATTTGCATTTCAGCAAAAATAGAAAATTCCAGTGATCCAATGGAATGATAGAATGAAATAACTCAGGTTTTGATTCTCTGACTTGAATCACAGCTATGTTTGCCCAAGGCAAGCTCAAGGATTCCCAGCTCACTCTTGGATGTGTATAGCCAAGTATGGGTATTTGGGGGGTCAAGGGTATAACTGGGAGTTGACTGAATTAACTTCCATGAAGACCATGATGTTTGGTATAGCATAAATAATAAAAATATGATAGTTCAAGCCTTATAATGTAATATTAAAACAACATTAATGGCAATAGTTGTTTAAAAGTAAAGTTTAAAAAAAGTTCTTTTTTTTTTTTTTAAGAATATTTTATCACTTCATTGTTTAGAGTTGTAGCCAAGAGGTGATGATTAATATCAGAATGACTTGGTTTTATTATTGCTTTAAGATTCTGTGTATACATGGTACACACTTATTGCTTACACCTGGAACTACTACTAACAATGGCATTTATGGTCAGCCACTGGTAATTCCCCATAATTGACATCAGATCAGATCAGTCACTCAGTCGTGTCCGACTCTTTGCGACCCCATGAATTGCAGCAAGCCAAGCCTCCCTCCCGGGAGTTGCAGCACGCCAACTCCCGGAGTTCACTGAGACTCATGGCCATTGAGTCAGTGATGCCATCCAGCCATCTCATCCTCTGTTGTCCCCTTCTCCTCTTGCCCCCAATCCTTCCCAGCATCAGAGTCTTTTCCAATGAGTCAACTCTTCGCATGAGGTAGCCAAAGTACTGGAGTTTCAGCTTTAGCATCATTCCTTCCAAAGAAATAATTAATATAATTGAGTGCAAAGTCATGATGCTAACAAAGTTCTCCATCATATGGCCTCAGCCTATTTTTAGCCTTTTTGTTGTTGTTGTTCAGTTTCCAGTCATGTCCAAACTCATGAACTTGGAATTTGCCCAAGTTCATGTTCATTGCATCGGTGATGCCATCCAGCCATCTTGCCCTCTGATGCCTTCTTCTCTTTCTGCCCTCCATCTTTCCCAGCATCCAGACTTTACCAATGAGTCATCTGTTCACATTAGATGACCAAAATACTGGAGCTTCCAGATTCAGCATCAGTCCTACCAGTGGATAGTCAGGGTTGATCTCCCTTAAGATGAACTGGCTTGATCTCCTTGTAGTCCAAGTTTCAGGAATCTCCTCCAGCACCACAGTTTGAAGGCATCAATTCTTTGGTGTCCTGCCTTCTTTATCATCCAGCTCTCACAACTGTAGATGACCACTGGGAAGACCATAGTCTTGACTATACAGACCTTTTTTGGCAGAGTAATGTCTCTGCTTTTCCACACACTGTCTAGGTTTGTCATCACTTGCCTGCCAAGAAGCAACTGTCTTCTAAATTCATGGCTGCAGTCACCATCCGCAGTGATTTTGGAGCCTAAGAAGGGGAAATCTGTCACTACTTTCACCTTTTCCCCTTCCATTTGCCATGTGGTTATCGGACCAGATGCCATGATCTTAGTTTTTTAAATATTTACTCTTAAGCCGGCTCTTTCACTCTCCTCCTTCACCCTCATCAAGAGGCTCTTTAGTTCTTCTTCGCTTTCTGCTATTAGAGGGGTATCATCTGCATATCTGAGGTTTTTGATACCTCTTCTGCCTATTTTGATTTCAGCTTGTAACTCATCTAGCCTGGCCTTTCTCATGATGTGCTCAGTGTATAGATTAAGCAGACAGCCCTTTCGTATTCCTTTCTTAATCTTGAACCAATCAGTTGTTCCATATAGGGTTCTAACTGTTGCTTCTTGACCCCCATACAGATTTCTAAGGAGACAGATAAGATGGTCTGGCATTCCTATGTCTCTAAGAGCTTTCCAGTTTGTCATGATCCACACAGTCAAAGGCTTTAGTGTAGTCAATGAAACAGAGACAGATGTTTTTCGGAACTTCCCTTGTTTCCTTTATAATCCAGTGTATGTTGGCAATTTGATCTCTAGTTCCTTGTTCCTATTACTTTTCTAAACCCAGCTTGAACATCTGGAAGTTCTTGGTTTGCATAATGTTGAAGCCTAGCATGCAAGATTTTAAGCATGACCTTACTATCATGAGAGATGAGTGCAATTGTCCAGTGGTTAGCACATTCTTTGGTACAATCCTTCTTGGGAATTGGGATGAGGATTGATCTTTTCCAGTCCTATGGCCACTGCTGGTTCTTCCAGATTTGCTGACACAATGAATGCAAAACCTTGATGGCATCATCCTTTAGGGATCGGAATAGTTCTGCTGGAATTTCATTGCATCCATTAGCTTTATTAACAGCAATCCTTCTTAAGGCCCACTTGACGTCACACTCCATAATGTCTGGCTCTGGGAGACTAACCACACCATCATGGTAATCCACTCATTAAGATCTTTTTAATATAGTTCTTCTGTGTATTCTTTCCATTTTTTCTTGATCTCTTCAGCATCTACTAGGTCTCTACCATTTTTATCCTTTACTGTATCCATCTTTGGATGGAGTTCTCCCTTGATGTTTCCAATTCTCCTGAAAAGATCTCCAGTCTTTCCCCTTTTGTTGTTTTCTTCTATTATTAAGCACTGTTCATCGAAGAAGGCCTTCTTGTCTCTTCTAGTGATTTTTTGGAGCTCTGCATTTAATTGAATGTAACTTTCCCTCTCTCTTGCTTTGTGCTTCTTTTCATTCTTCCACCATGTAAAGCCTCCTCAGATAACCTGGCAGCTCAGCTGGCAAAGAATCTGCCTGCAAAGCAAGAGACCCTGGTTCGATTCCTGGGTTGGGAAGATACCTTGGTGAAGGGATGGGCTACCCACTCCAGTATTGTTGGGCTTCCCTAGTGGCTCAGACAGTAGAGAATCCACCTGCAATGTGGGAGAACTAGGTTCAATCCCTAGGTTGGGAAGAGCCCTTGGAGGACGCAACAGTTACCCACTCCAGTATTCTGACCTGGAGAATTCCATGAACAGAAGAGACTGGCAGGCTACACTTCATGGAGTCACAAAGAGTTGAACATGACTGAGCGACTTTCACTTTCGTTTTTCTTCAGTTCAGTTCAGTTCAGTCACTCAGTCTTGTCCAACTCTTTGCGACCCCATGAATCGCAGCATGCCAGGCGGCCTCCCTGTCCATCACCAACTCTGGGAGTTCACTCAGACTCAAGTCCATCGAGTCGGTGATGCCATCCAGCCATCTCATCCTCTGTCGTCCCCTTCTCCTCCTGCCCACAATCCCTCCCAGCATCAGAGTCTTTTCCAATGAGTCAACTCTTCGCATGAGGTGGCCAAAGTACTGGAGTTTCAGCTTTAGCATCATTCCTTCCAAAGAAATCCCAGGGCTGATCTCCTTCAGAATGGACTGCTTGGATCTCCTTGCAGTCCAAGGGACTCTCAGGAGTCTTCTCCAACATCCCAGTTCAAAAGCATCAATTCTTCGGCTCTCAGCTTTCTTCACAGTCCAACTCTCACATCCATACATGACCACTGGAAAAACCATAGCCTTGACTAGATGGACCTTTGTTGGCAAAGTAATGTCTCTGCTTTTGAATATGCTATCTAGGTTGGTCATAACTTTCCTTCCAAGGAGTAAGCGTCTTTTAATTTCATGGTTACAGTCACCATCTGCAGTGATTTTACCAATTTTCCTTCTTACTTTTCTTTTTCTTTGTGATGGTTTTTAGCCTGCTCCTCCATGATTTCTCTCTTGTGAAAATACTGCCATCATCTAGAACAGTAGACAAATTCCACTCCCCGAGTCCTCCTCCTTAATAAGAATACTTCTGTGTATTTATTCTTTTTCTCCCTCTGACAATTTGAATGTAAAGAGCATAGATTTTGGAGCCAGAATTTTCTGAATGTGAATTCCTTCTCTGCATTTCATAAATTGTGTGACTTTGGGCAACTTATGGAACCTATCAAGGCCTTGGCTTCCCAGGTGGCACAGTAGTAAAGAATCTGCCCGCTAGTGCTAGAGACATAAGAAATGTGGGTTCGATCTCTGGGTTAGAAAGATCCCCTGAAGTAGGAAATGACAACCCATTCCAGTACTCTTGCCTGGAAAATTCCATGGGCAGCTTGCCAGGCTACAGCCCATGGTTTTGCAGAATTGGATACTACTGGGGTACTGAGCACAGTTTCCACTGGATTAGATGGGAACAAAGTATATCTGAGACTGTCTATCACAATAAATATATTTTTGTCTTTTATCTCCCTTACTAAGATTTGCATGTTCAACATTTACAAAAGTTTGTTCAAAACAGGTCCTTATAGAACTTGGGCAAGTGCGCTGAACTGGTTGAACTTCATGGTATTCAAGCCATAAAGATACACATTATAGGCTCACACTCCAGCCGCTTCTCTAACTGCTTCAGCTGTGAGCCTTGAGCATCGTCATGAGAAGAAAATCTAGGCTATTTCTCATTTGGCCTCAGTTCTTCTTCTTCAGCTGTCAAGACCTCTCTCATTTAGAACAAACATTGTGGCGAAACAAGGAGGCAGCCGAAGCATAACCATACAGGAATCTGGATGAGGTGTCCATTTCACCTTCAGAACTGTCTCAGCGTTTTGAGCAGCTCAGAGGTCAGGAATGCTGCTGTCATCGGCGTTAGAGCTGCGTCCTGAATAAATACCAAGTTAGGAGGAAGATGACTCAGCCCTGAGAGCTGCCCAAACCTCATACTCCTCTGATATTTTAGGCAACACAGAGTGGTAAGCAGCTGTTAGATATCTTTGCTTCTTTGTTCAGGCAAAGCTTAGCCTGTTCCATTCGGAAAGAAAATGGTCATAATTTCCAGCCCATTTAAAACTCTTCTTTCTTAGAATTGTTATTGCACACGTAGCCTGGACCACAGAACTTAGTTTTATATAGCCTCATCTCATTTTCTGATTATTTCCTGATTCCAAGTGGGTATTAAGTTTGTCATGGGAGGAGACCATATTTATATTCCTCTTACATTCTCTTCACACTTACAGATTAGTCTTGGACCTGTAGTAGGTGGTACATACAAACACTAATTTCATTTGTATAGGACCTTGAACTGAGCAAGTTACTTCTACATCCATTCTTCCTTCAAACTTCACTATGACCCCATAAAGTAATTGTTATTATCTCTATTTTATAGGCCAGGAAACCAAGGTTCAGCTAGATTAAGTACAGTGCCAAAGATCATATAACTAGTAATTAGCAGAGCCTGAATTTTTATATATATATATTTTGAAAATATATATGGAATTTATGTAATACAATTCCAAAAATCCAGTCCTAAGTTTATTGTTTTATGAAGGCTAAATTGAAAGACTTTAAGAAATATATTTAATTTTTTTCTAGGTATTGGATTCCTGTTGCTCACCTTTTTCCTTTGGCTCTGGAATTAGAATACCTTTTGTAATTTGTGAAGATGTAGATCTAAAACCTGATTATTTTTTGTATACACAGAAAATTTATCTGTGCATATTTAAGGAGAAATGACACAGGAAAATTCCCACATAATAAGAAAACACAAATTCATTTGTATCCTAGTTAATATGTTTGTAGCAGATATCCAGACAATTCATAATATTGGGGAGCATCATTGTTCATCTTAAAGATATGGTGAGCAAGAGTCTATGTGGTTAAGGAGAACAAAAATTGTGTAAATAATTTAAAAAGTGGTGAGTCATTTGATTCATTCAACAGGTCTCTATAAAGCATTTGCACTTTCTATCATGGTTTTGAACACATGTTAAAAATCGGGGAGCTCAGATTACTCTTGGAGTTCAAACAAGATAACCCAGGTGGCACACTAAAATGAATCAGAAGGAACTGGAGGGCTACCTAGCTTTTCATTTTGGTCTCCTGCTACAAATGGATAGTAAGTCTGAGACTGATGGAAGACACTGGCCTCGATGATTATGTTATGATTCATAGATTCCTGGTATAGAATGTAATTGAGTATTTTGCCTTTAGCGGCTTCTTTCAGTTATTGCTAGACTAGAGTAAATAAACATCCTATTTATATCAACAAAGTAATAATTTAAGAAAATTAAATGTTAAAGCCCATTAAATCTGTAAAGGAACCTGAGTTGCAGTATGAGTGAGTGCAAGCACAACAATTTAATCTTTATTTGAGAGATTATTGAGTGTGATGTGCAAGCATTTTATGTTGTTTGTATAATTAATGTCCTCAGTAATTTACCACACCTTTTACTTCATTCATGAAAATTGTAAAGGATTACTTGTGGATATTTGAGAAAGGTACCTTCATTGATCACCAAAGTAGAAAGAGAGTGGTCAAGGGAGGAGTGGGCAGTAGAAGAGTGTTCAGAATATTACTGTTGTAGCTGCAGAGAAATCTATATTTCTATCTCCCGTTTAATCCCTTCATCCCACTCTGTGCATTAACTTGGAATAGATCACTGTGCTTCTCCATTAAAAATAATGCACCGACATTTAGATTGATGATTACTGCTACATTCAAGGTTCTGTAAATAATGATAACATTACTGTCCAGCACATTATATAAGATCACCTAAATTATAAGTAGAAGATGTATCATGTCATGGTCAAGTCTAATATGTATGATTTACAGGCTTAATTCTCACTGTCAGAAGTGTCTGTTGAAGAGGGCAAGAGTAATCACCCTTATCTAGAAAATGCTCTGAAACTTGTATCTTTTTCTAAATCTGGAGTCTAAGAACTTGTGCAATCCAAAGGAAAATCCCTCTCAAGGGAAAAAGTGAAATCATTTACCGTCACCATCCCACCTCACGAAATTTCATTGAGCACATTTCGTGAACCTAGTATGTGTTGGACACAATGTGGAGTGTGATTGTGGCGGTGGTGGGAGGTGGAAAAAAATTGTTGGATCTCCACTTTGTTTTCAAGATTACCCTGAGCTCGTTCAGGAAATTTCTTTTACTTCTGGTTAGGAAGTACCCTGAAGTGTCATTAAAGTTTCTTTTGCTTTACTTTCGTTTTGTCCTCCAAGTCTAATGATTTATTTTTTTCTGTAATTCTCTGAAACCATATTCAGCTAATCTTACCATTTCTCACAACTCTATCTTTCAAATATTTTTTTCTCTCCAAAGACAGCTTCATCATTTCTTATCTCATCTGTCTTCTTTCTTGTACATTTTTTGCTGATTTTCTTAACAACTTCAGATTCTATTTTGGGTCTGTCGACAAATCTACCCCCTTCAACACCTATTGGTGCATAGAATTGAGCTATTCTTCCCAGTTCTTAGCTTCTCACATCTCAGAAAAGACCCTTCTTTTGTTTTACTATATTCTTTAATCCATTCATCTGCAACTTTTCTCCTTCTTTCGTAGGTAACTATTAGTCATTCAGTGTATTAGGTTGAAATTTGTGAAACATATATGTAAATCTAAAGAGTCTAATATCAGCACTTTCATGTGATTCAACCTAATATGTCTTTCTAAGCCATATTTATTATTACTTATATGTATATAATTAAAAATATACAATGTTTATGCATATGTGTGCACCTATTCCGTGATTAAATTAGTAGTGCCACCTCTATCAAATACCAAATCCGTGTAAACATGGAACCTGCCTGGGATCTATATTCTTTTCCTGGTGCTTGCAGCTGCACAGTCTTTGTGTGATGCAACGGCTTTGCTTCTTTCTCCAACATTGTTTTAGATATTCATGGATCTTTACCAATTTTTAGATAGATTTTGGCTAATATTTAGCAATTAATCCTCTAAATTTTAAATGATTTCTCTCCTATTCTCTATCCCTTAGTCTATTCTATTATCCTTTAGATGTCTCAACATATTTCAAATTCTCTACTGCATTTTTTCTGTTGGCTTTCATAATTTCAACAGCCAAAATCTCTATTATCTTTTCTGATTTTTCCTTGTAATGCATCTTATTCTTGATTCATGGTGGCACCCCACCCCAGTACTTTTGCCTGGAAAATCCCACGGACGGAGGATCCTGGTAGGCTCCAGTCCATGGGGTCGCTAAGAGTCGGACACGACTGAGCGACTTCACTTTTACTTTTCACTTTCATGCCTTGGAGAAGGAAATGGCAACCCACTCCAGTGTTCTTGCCTGGAGAATCCCAGGGACGGGGGAGCCTGGTGAGCTTCCATCTATGGGGTCGCACAGAGTCGGACACGACTGAAGCGACTTAGCAGTAGCAGCATAACTTCTCTTATCTCTTTCAAAGTAATAATAGCTTTCTTTGTTCAGTTTTTTTCTTGCAGTCTCTTTTCCCTCCAACTTGCTTCTCATCTCGCCTACCCCCAATGCCTGCTCATGTTTAAGAGTGGAGCTTTGTGAGACAAATGGAATAGTTTCTTAGGTTTCTCTGCTACCAGTTCAGGATTCTCTGTCTTAGTTTCCTAAATCATTTAATATACATTCTTCTGTTTTTCATCATCTGAAGTTGTATTGCTATACTTCATCCTCTATTCTTTTTGTCTTTATAGGTTTATGCCTTAAAAGATCCCTTCACCATTGTTTTATGGACTTTTGGGGAAGGTGGATTAAAAGCTGCTGCTGCTGCTAAGTCGCCTCAGTCGTGTCTGACTCTGTGCGACCCCATAGACGGCAGCCCACCAGGCTTCCCTGTCCCTGGGATTCCCCAGGCAAGAACACTGGAGTGGGTTGCCATTTCCTTCTCCAATGCATGAAAGTGAAAAGTGAAAGGGAAGTCGCTCAGTCGTGTCGAACTCTTAGCGATCCCGTGGACTACAGCCTACCAGGCTCCTCCATCCATGGGATTTTCCAGGCAAGAGTACTGGAGTGGGGTGCCATTGCCTTCTCCAGTGGATTAAAAGGCACACCTCCAAATCCCCATCTTTAACTGGAAATTCCTGCTGTTATCTTTTATTATTTCCTTTTTGTTGGTTGACTTGCTTAGCCTTTCACTTGTACTTTGAGTAATCACTTATTTATTTAAATCTTTTGTTGGTTTCTGATAAATCTATTTAAAATTTTCTTTTAGCACCACTTCAATTCCAAAATTTGATCTGTAAACTCTCATTGCTATTTTTCTGTAAATGCTTCACAATTTTTCTTATGTCTTTCTTTTAACCAAGCTACGTTTCAAAAAAAAAAATGTTCTATAATTTCCAGTAACATGGAATTTTGAAAGCTGTCATTTAATAGTTTTCGATTTTATTGTATTGTGATCAGATGAAAAAATCTATATGATTTATTTAATCTGTGACCTATTGCATGGTAGTTTTTCCTTTTTTATGTAATCCATGTATACCTGGGGGGGAAAAATTGTGTCCTCTATGTTTGTTGAGTGAAAAGATTTCCATATAAACTGTAAATCATTCATTCACCCTCAAATCTTTTTTATCTTGGTTATTCTTCACAAAAATTGATGTGGTTCTTTTTCATGGTTCTTCTATCTTCTCTCAAGTCTAAAAGCCTCTTTCTTGTCTGACATAGCTGAGTGAAAGTTGCTCAGTTGTGTCCAAGTATTTGTGACCCCATGGACTGTACAGGCCATGGAATTCTCCAGGCCAGGATACTGGAGTGGGTAGCCTATCCTTTCTCCAGGGTATCTTCCTAACTCAGGAATTGAACCAGGTTCTCCTGCATTGCAGTCAGATTATTTACCAACTGAGATATCAGGGAAGCTAGGACTTATAAAAAGAACATTGTTAAGACTTGTAAAAAGAGCAGAAATTCCTGAAAATTGTTATAGTTCTCCATTCTGTGAGTTTGTCTGGTCCTTCTTCCAGTTTATTAATACAGTGCACTTTGGGCTGTTTATATTTTTCCATTTGGTTGTTTGGTATCAGAGTTCTCTCTTCTTTATATTTTACATTGTGAGTTCTTATTTTTTGGATACGTTTTCAGAGCATGTGACCCCATGAACTGCAGCATTCAGGCATCCCTGTCCTTCACTATTGCCCTAAATTTCCTCAAACTCACGTCCATTGAGTCAGTGATGCCATCCAATCATTTCATCCTCTGTTGCCCTGTTCTCCTCTTGCCCTGGATCTTTCCTAGTATCAGGGTCTTTTCCAATCAGTCAGCTCTCTGCATCAGGTGACCAAAGTATTGGAGCTTTAGCTTCAGCATCAGTCCTTCAGTGAATATTCAGGGTTGATTTCCTTTAGGATTGACTGGTTGGATCCCTTGCTGTCCAAGGGACTCTCAAGAGTCTTCTCCAGCACCACAGTTCTAAAGCATCAATCATCGATGCTCAGCATTCTTTATGGTCCAACTCTCACATCCACACATGACTACTGGAAAAACCATAGCTTTGACTAGATGGACTTTTATCAGCAAAGTGTCCTTTGTCACTCTGCTTTTTACTACACTGTCTAGGTTTGTCATAACTTTTCTTCCAAGGAGCAAGCATCTATTAATTTCATGGCTGCAGTCACCATCTGCAGTGATTTTGGAGCCCAAGAAAATAAAGTCTGTCACAGTTTCCATTGTTTCCCCACCTATTGGCCATGATGTGATGGAACCAGATGCCATGATTTTAGTTTTCTGAATGTTGAGCTTCAAGACAGCTTTTTCTCTCCTCTTTCAGACAAGTTCATCAAGAGGCTCTTTAATTCTTCTTCAGTTTCTGCCACTGGAGTATGTGAGGTTATTGATATTTCTCCCGGCAATCTTGACCCCAGCTTGTGTTTCATTCAGCCTGGCGTTTTGCATGATGTACTCTGCATATAAATTAAATAAGCAGGGTGACAATATACATCCTTTATGTACTCCTTTTCCAATTTTGAACCAGTCAGTTTTTCCATGTCTGGTTCTAACTGTTGCTTCTTGACCTGCATACAGGTTTCTCTGGAGGCAATTAAGGTGGTCTGATAGTCCCATCTCTTTAAGAATTTTCCAGTTTGTTGTGTTCTACACAGTCAAAGGCTTTAGCATTGTCAATGAAGCAAAAGTAGATTTTTAAAACAATTCCTTTGCTTTTTCTATGATCCAGTGGATATTGGCAATTTGACCTCTGCTCTCTCTGCCTTTTCTAAATCCAGCTTGTACATCTGGAAGTTCTTGGTTCTTGTATTGTTGAAGCCCAGCTTGAAGGATTTTGAGCATAATCTTGCTAGCATGTGAAATGAGCGCAGTTGTACAATAATTTGAACATTCTTTGGCATTGCCTTTCTTTGGGATTGCAAGGCAATCTGACCTTTTCCAGTCCACCAAGTTTTCCAAATCTGCTGGCATATTGAGTGTAGCACTTTAACAGTTAAGTAGCTCAGCTGGAATTCTGTCACCTATGCTAGCTTTGTTCATAGGAATGCTTCCTCAGGCCCACTTCACTTCACATTGCAGGAAGTCTGGTTCTAGGTGAGTGATCTCACCATTGTGGTTATCTGGGTCATTAAGACCTTTTTTGTACAATTCTTCTATGTATTCTTGTCACCTCTTGTTAATCTCTTCTGCTTTTATTAAATCTTTGCCATTTCTGTCTTTTATTGTGCCCATCTTTGCATGAAATATTCCTTTGGTATCTCCAATTTTCTTGAAGAGCTCTCTAGAGTTTATCCTACTGGTATTTTAGAATTAAATTTGATGAAGAAATGGTCTTGTCCAAATAATTCTTACTCTCTGAAATCAAATTAATTATCACAGAGTGGTAAAGGGGAATTTAAAGAGGCTCACATCAATATTTTATTTTATAAGTAGAAAAGCTGAGGACTAGAGAAGTTAACTTTTCTAAAATTCTATCAATACAATTGAAGTGGAAGTGTTAGATGGTTAGTTGTGTCCAACTGTTTGCAACCGCATGGACTTTAGCCTGCCAGGCTCCTCTATCCATGGAATTCTCCAGGCAAGAATACTGGAGTGAGTTGCCATTCCTTTTTCCATGGGTTCTTCCTGACCCAGGGATCTAACTCATGTTTCCTGCATTGTAGGCAGATTCTTTACCATCTGAGCCACCTAGCTAGTCTAGCTACTTTGCCTAATTAAGTTAATTTGATCTTTTAGCACTTTTCTTAACTTGAAATTGAGGATAAAAATGTTTTCACAGACCTAATGATAAGTTATGATAATATTTATAGAGACTTATTTTAAGAATAAAGTGTTTTACAAGTGTAAGAAATATTATTATAATTTAGTACTGCAAGGTTCATGACAGAATTCTTCTGAATGCCTGATGCATATATTGACTACTATTGTTATTAAGATGTATCAGACACACTGTGTTCCCTGTTTTAAGAAATGATTAAATATCCTAGCTCTCTCAGAACTTCTGGCTTAGTAGAGAAGGCACATATGTAAAAAAGAATCCCAACAGAGGGAGGGTTTGAAAGAAACCCAACTTTTGTCTCTGTTCTAAAAGATGAAAGTGACAAGTCAGAGGTTTTCCAGTGAGAGAGTGTCCCCTTTCCCAAGGGGTCAAAGGAGGCTTCCCAGAGGACAGATCATACCCTCTGACACCTCTGAGTCGTCACTGCATCCATTGCTAGAAATGACCGTCTGTCCTTTGTTCTCTGGCAAACATCCACAGGAAATTGTATGTCTTTTGGTGTTTCTACAGAATATGGAGTGGAGGTGTGGAAGAAAATGAAGTTTCGGAGTTAAGCTGTGTTTGGTTTCGGAGAGCCTATGGATCCCATATCTTGCAGAAAACGGGGACCCATTAGAAGAAACTATTTACGTGTAGTAGTAGTGATGCCTCAGATATATTAAAACATCATTGGTATATTGACTATGTACATTTGTTAAATATTTACAAGAAAACATTTGTGGATTTTTAGGCTTAGGGTTACATTTCTTTTGGTTTATGGTTGTTCCTGATATATTTACTATTATTTTGCTAGGGTAGCCATAATTGCAGTGAGATATCAAGAATCCAGGGAGGGGAGAAGACAAATTTAGGGAAATTGTTTATGTTCTCTAGATTTGTCAAACTTTCAACTGTTTTCCAGAAGTCTTTGATGTCTTGTTCATTCTCTTTTCTTTCTTTCCTTCCTCCATCTTTCTCTTTTCCTCATCTTTTTCTTTTTCTGCTCCACATTATTTACTTCCTTCCTCTCTTCTTTCCCTCCCTCTTCTTTCCTTCCTTCCCTATTCTTTCCTTCCCTCTTTCCCCCTTTTTCTTTCTTTCCTTCCTATTACCCAAAGTATGATTCTGTATTTTTGTTCTCATCTGGTAGGTTTTTGGAATGAAAATGGGGTTATGGAAGCACATATTTTATATTCATTGTACACTGGTAAACCCTGAACTGTCTGGGCTCATTCAAGTCTGGGACAGAATCAAAATTCAAAGTGCTTTGATTGAATTTTTTAAAAAGATTTTTTGTATTTTAGTCACTTATATCTAATTTATTCAATGGGAAGAGAATTTTGAAACAAAATAATTTTCAACCCCAATGTTGTTTCCTTCAGTTGCTAAACTAAAGAAAGTCCTTATGCAGTAAAATGTTGAGAAGCCAAAGTTTCTTCATGTTTGTTCAAAATTGCTTGCATTTGCATTATATTAGGTAAAGAATCTGCCTGCAGTGCAGGAGACCTGGGTTCGATCCCTGGGTTGGGAAGATCCCCTGGAGAAGGAAATGGCAACCCACTCCAGTATCATTGCCTGGAAAATCTCATGGACAGAGGAGCCTGGTGAGCTGCAGTCCGTGGGGTCGCAAGAGTCAGGCACAAGTATGCGACTAACACTTAAAACACCAAGCACCCACCCAGAATGGCAGCCCTCAGTTTCTTACTCCAAGTGCTTCTATAGTTATAGACAAGTGGTAGCCACTGACTTAACCACTTTTACGAACTTGTATTACATTTTATATTGCTTTCTACCCTGGATTGTTCCAAAATTTTATTACAGACCTTCATGTCTAATTTTACTTTGTCTCTTCTCTTTGAAGTAGTTATATTTGTCTTATAACATCAGATAGGTAAACATTTTATGTTGCTTCAAAATAGTGTGAAATTACAATATCATACAGTTTAAAATTGGGAATAAATGTGTTGATTGTGTTCAGTTTGCTTACTTTACTGATTTTAAGGCTATCCTATTTTCTTTTTTAAAGTTTAGGAAGTCCAACTGTATGGCTTTGTGTGTGCATCTGTGTATATCTGTGTATGTGCATGTGAGAGTGTGTGTGTTCGAGCGTATACAAGGAATCTCTTAGTGATTTATATTTTTCAAATGATTTGTCCAACTTGGAGGTAGGCACAACCAGAATTTCAACTCAGATCTCATGAGTCCTCATATATTGATCTTTCCTCTCTACTATTCCTCCTTTGATATAATTAAGATACTGAATCAGATTGATTATATTCTTTGCAGCCAAAGATGGAGAAGCTCTATACAATCAGCAAAAACAAGACTGGGAGCTGACTGTGGCTCAGATCATAAACTCCTTATTGCCAAATTCAGATGTAAATTGAGGAAAGTGGGGAAAACCACTAAACCATTCAGGTATGAACTAAATCAAATCCCTTATGATTATACAGTGAAAGTGAGAAATAGATTTAAGGGCCTAGATCTGATAGAGTGCCTGATGAACTATGGATGGAGGTTCATGTACAGGAGACAGGGAGCAAGACCATCTCCAAGAAAAAGAAATGCAGAAAAAGCAAACTGGCTGTCTGAGGAGTCCTTACAAATAGCTGTGAAAAGAAGAGAAGTGAAAAGCAAAGGAGAAAAGGAAAGATATAAGCATCTGAATGCAAAGTTCCAAAGAATAGCAAGAAAAGGTAAGAAAGCCTTCCTCAGTGATCCATGCAAAGAAATAGAGGAAAACAACAGATTGGGAAAGACTAGAGATCTCTTCAAGAAAATTAGAGATAACAAGGGAATATTTCATGCAAAGATGGGCTCGATAAAGGACAGAAATGGTATGGACCTAACGGAAGCAGAAGATATTAAGAAGAGGTGGCAAGAATACACAGAAGAACTGTACAAAAAAGATCTTCATGACCCAGATAATCACGATGGTGTGATCACTCTCCTAGAGCCATACATTTTGGAATGTAAAGTCAAGTGGGCCTTAGAAAGCATCACTATTAACCAAGCTAGTGTAGTTGATGGAATTCCAGGTGAGCTATTTCAAATCCTGAAAGATGATGCTGTGAAAGTGCTGCACTGAATATGCCAGCAAATTTGGAAAACTCAGCAGTGGCCACAGGACTGCAAAAGGTCAGTTTTCATTCCAGTCCCAAAGAAAGGCAATGCCAAAGAATGCTCAATCTGCCGCACAGTTGCGCTCATTTCACATGCTAGTAAAGTAATGCTCAAAATTCTCCAAGTCAGGCTTCAGCAATGTGTGAACTGTGAACTTCCAGATGTTCAATCTGGTTTTAGAAAAGGCAGAGGAACCAGAGATCAAATTGCTAACCTGCACTGGATCATCGAAAAGCAAGAGAGTTCCAGAAAAACATCTATTTCTGCTTTATTGACTATGCCAAAGCCTTTGACTGTGTGGATCACAATAAACTGTGGAAAATCCTGAAAGAGATGGAAATACTCAACCACCTGACCTGCCTCTTGAGAAACCTGCATGCAGATCAGGAAGCAACAGTTAGAACTGGACATGGAAGAGCAGGCTGGTTCCAAATAGGGAAAGGAGTATACATCAAAGCTTATATGTCACTCTGCTTATTTAACTTCTATGCAGAGTACATTGTGAGAAACACTGAGCTGGAAGAAGCACAAGCTTGAATCAAGATTTCCAGGAGAAATATCAATAACCTCAGATATGGAGATGACACCACCCTTATGGCAGAAAGTGAAGAAGAACTAAAGAGCCTCTTGATGAAAGTGAAAGAGGAGAGTGAAAAAGTTGGCTTAAAGCTCAACGTTCAGAAAACTAAGATCATGCCATCCGGTCCCATCAGCTCAGTTCAGTTCAGTTGCTCAATTGTGTCCGACATTTTGCTACCCCATGAACCGCAGCACACCAGGCCTCCCTGTCCATTACCAACTCCCAGAGTCCACCCAAACCCATATCCATTGTGTAGGTGATACCATTCAACCATCTCATCCTCTGTTGTCCCTTTCTCCTCCTGCCCCCAATCTTTCCCAGCATGAGGGTCTTTTCACATGAGTCAGCTCTTCACATCAAGTGGCCAAAGTATTGAAGTTTCAGCTTTAACATCAGTCCCTCCAATGAACCCCCAGGACTGATCTCCTTTAGGATGGACTGGTTGGATCTCCTTGCAGTCCAAGGGACTCTCAAGAGTCTTCTCCAACACCACATTTCAAAAACATCAATTCTTCAGTGCTCAGCTTTCTTTATGGTCCAACTCTCACATCCATACATGACTACTGGAAAAAACAGTCTTGACTAGACAGAGGTTTGTTGGCAAAGTAATGTCTCTGCTTTTTAATATGCTGTCTAGACTGGTCATAACTTTCTTTCCAAGGAGCAATCACTTCATGGCAAATAGATGGGGAAACAGTGGAAAGTGAGAGACTTTATTTTTGGGGCTCCAAAATCACTGCAGATGGTGATTTCAGCCATGAAATTAAAAGACACTTACTCCTTGGAAGGAAAGCTATGACCAACCTAGATAGCATATTAAAAAGCAGAGACATTAGTTTGCTAACAAACGTCCGTCTAGTCAAGACTATGGTTTTTCCAGTAGTCATGTATGGATGTGAGAGTTGGACTATAAAGAAAGCTGAGCACTGAAGAATTGATACTTTTGAACTGTGGTTTTGGAGAAGGCTCTTGAGAGTCCCTTGGACTGCATGGAGATCCAACCAGCGCATCCTAAAGGAATCAGTCCTGGGTGATCACTGGAAGGACTGATGTTGAAGCTGAAACTCCAATACTTTGGCCACCTGATGCAAAGACCTGACTCATTTGAAAAGACTGTGTTGCTGGGAACGATTGCGGGCAGGAGGAGAAGGGGATGACAGAGAATGAGATGGTTGAATGGCATCACCTACACAATGGACATGGGTTTGGGTGGACTCCGGTATTTGGTGATGGACAGGGAGGCCTGGCATGCTGCAGTTCATGGGGTTGCAGAGTTGGACACGGCTGAGCAACTGAAATGAACTGAACTGATAAATTGCTTTGGTCTCCGAAGGTTAAGTAAAATAATTTCAGATGTGAATCTCATCCACCATATAGTTGTGAAGGCACAGATCACAGCAGGTGGATACAGCATTAAAAATTTTGTTGTTACTTGTTGGGTATTTTGTGTCTGTTTGCACATCAAGGTATAAATAATGATGTGTACAGTAATACAACTTACTACAATTTTGGAACAAAATTACAGAATGTTCTATCAGGTCAAAATAATTTTGTAATACTTTTAGGGTTGATTTGTTCACCCCACTTTCCTCCTGAATTAACTATCATAGTGAAGCTCATTGTCTTTAGACCATAAAATGATGGAAATGAAAGTACTAAAGACTGTTCATTTATTTCACTCCCTTGAGCTATTTATATGGCAAAACTTTTCCAAGTAGATGGATATGCATCCTGTTTTTGAGAAAATGCCCTGATCATGTAGAATGAAGTAGATAGATAGATATTTAACTAAGCTCTTACAAAGTTTAGTAAAACATGATCTCTAAATTTTTACAAAGAATTTAAAATCTGAAGAAGTCATATGATCAATACTTACTTGATTATTACAGGCAGATTATAATAATGGTCATAAAATACATATAAAAAGATATATTATGGGAAACCAGAATAAGATAGGCATTTGTAGCTTTTAAGAATGTCAGGGAAGGCTTCCTGGTGGAGGCATTAAGACGAACAGTGAAGGATGTATAGGAGTTTAAGAAGGATGGGTGGCGGAGGGGACTGGGGTGATATGCGTGTATGGAGCAAAGGCTTTCAGTCTTGGAGTGTGTGACCCAACCTGGGAGGGGCACAGGTCACAGGTAAGGAGGTTCTGAGAGGTCAACCTGCATAGGGAGCAGAGAGACAGTGGAGACAAACTTATGGCAGAGTGAGAATTCGTAGAAGATTCTACAGGACAATTCTGGGTGATCAGTGTATGCCTGGAGCCAGGAGGAATCAGAGGAGAGCAGTGCTTTAGATAGATGAGTCTGGTGAATTGTGTAGCGGAGATTGAAAGGGGAATGTGACTAGAAGTAGCAGGGGGAGGCAGACAGGGCGATGTGACAAGAGTGGCGGCAGAAAGGAGATTTGGAGGGAAGTGGTTGATGGCAAGAGATTTCCTGGACTGATTTGATAAGGGAAGGGGGAGGGGTGCAAAAGAGACAGAGTAAACAAAACAAAGAAAAGAAAAGCTGCCTCAGTGTTTCTGTCTGGTCGGCTGGTAGCAAGGTGTCTCTACAAACAGAGACATCTGAGGAGTATCTTTTGGGGTAGGAGTGAGGGTTGTGGATGGCAAGTAAAAGATCACTTTGCATTTAAACAAAATGCCTCCTATGTCAGTTTAAAATACTGGACAAATAAAACATGTAACACCTGATCTTTTGCTTTTCCTGGGGCCTCTGTGATTTTTGTGCTGCCTTTTGCTTACAGTGTGTATGTTATGAGCACATCTTCACTGAAGAAGAACCAGGCCCAGCTTATAGTTGGAACAATCTTCTAATTTTTCTGAGCTGGAAAATGACCTCAACAGTAACAGTAGCAGTACCCTCAACAGAGATCACAAAACCAAACCCAGAAAATTGAGCTGGAGCCTGGAGTGTGCAACCATCTTTGGTCAGCATCCCATGAAACACTTCTCATTATAGTGCTTCCTGCTTGGTGGCTCTGAGCCCAACTTCAGGCTTCCCGGGTCAGCCTGCTGGGGGTACCACCCGCGCCATTGTGTGCACCGCCCTGGGATCAAAGCATTCTTTCTCCTTCCTCATCTACCTCTTCTCTCTACTGCTTGTCTGCCTTCTCCTGCAGGGGGTCAGTGGCCACATTTGCACGTCCCAGTGCCTAGCCCTTTTATACAAAGTTTTCTTTGTTAATCAGGAGAAGTAAATGCAAATCCTCTCTATGTACAATGAACTGCTTTCAGAAGAAGGTGTGACAGTGATATAATGACCTGGTGAATTTTCAGACAAGGAAGATCAAAATATCTTGGTTTTGTTTTCCAGAGATTAGTATTTAAGAGATGTGTGGGGTGTGTGTGTGTGTATTTGTGTGTGGATATGTGAGTGTGCATCTTTTTGTTCACATTCTTTCTCTGGAAAACAGTATGACCATGCAATAGAGCAGTAGAGTCCTTGAATTCTCTCCTTTTCCATGTCCCTATCTGAATCATCCTTAATATTTGAGTGTCCGTGCGAGAAGTCTTTGTGGTTGAAACCACAGGATTGTCTGTGTGACTTCTGGGGGTTAGTGAACTTTCATATCTAACCTTAGAGTGTCTCTCTCCCAGTCCCTGGTTAGGGTCAAGAGGGGTACGTGGGCTACCTTCTGGTCGTTAGTTGTAAAGCCCGATTGAACTCAGACAAGCACTGCCCTCCAACATGTTTCTCTGCAAGACACTAATAAAAACACAGCGACAGTTCATTCTGTTTTTCACTTTTACTTGTCACTGCTTCTTACACCAATCAAGCAAACAGTTGGTCATCACTTAATTGAAGTACGGGTAAATTATAGGCAGTCTTTTGAGCAATTCAGCTGTCTTTGGGTATGGCTTACCCTTGAAGACCTTCTTGGATGACATCCTCGGTAGTTGTTAAACATTTCAGAGAAAAGATATAAAGCGAAGAGGGCTGTGTCACGTTTTATTTAATTTCTCCTTCTTTTTGATAGCATGGTAGAATCAAGAAGATGGTGGCATTATTTGACCTCCTCTCCATGGGAATAGTAACTATAATGGGTTTAATTAACTATGTGGTATTGACGTAATTAGTTATCCTGGTGATTATACTTCTTTAATAAAAGCACTTCATTTGAGATGCATTGGTGTCTGCAGTTGCCAAGCCCTATCCCCGGATACTTCATAACTGTCCAGACATTGGCACCGCATACATATTTTACCAACAGCTCTTGAGAGAGGTTATCTTGCATGGCTTAAGGTAATTGGGAACTAATGATTTTGCCCCCTGGTTTCAGACTCCGTTGCTTGGAGAGCAGAGAAACTGTGGGGGGAGGGGTAGCAGCTCATTTTGTGTAAACTGAAAAGGAGGGGGAAGGGCTGTGTTTTGGAAACCATATGCTCTTAGGAACTGTTTCTCTTTAAGCTAGCAATCCGAGAGACAGTAACACCAGAGGGAATTGGGGGTGTTTTATCTATGAGTGGACTGTATAAATACACTGAAATAAATGTACACAGTGTACAGAGACATATATTCGTATTAACAGGAATCTTGGCTATGCACATATCTATTAACAAACACACAGTCCATTTTGGTATTAAAAGTAGATCACTGCTTAAATTCGGTCAGCAGGTAACTGACAAGATCCCTTTCACACAGCAGAGTGCACAATGAAGTTGAACTGTATGGAAAAAATAGGGCAAATGTAAAAGAAGAAACATATAATGCAAAAATTTCCATATGAACATGTCAATAATATCCCAAGGAACTCCAAAGAAGAAGAGAACAAAAGCAGAAAGATTATCTAGCTGTGTCTGGACCCATCCATAATAAAACATCGTGCCTGAACCCCTTTAGTCTCTTCACTATTCAAAGTTGGGTGATGAAGGGGGAGGGGGAAATGTGGGGGTGGGGAAGGGAGTGGTGTGGACACAGAGAGGAGGTTGAGAATCTGAGCTGAAATAGGCTCTGCTGAGAAATAATAGGTCTTGAACACAATCTCTTTTTGCAGCTAGAAGTGCTATTTCTTTTCCAGTCTGTTTTATTTGACTCTTCTTTTTTCAAAGCTGTGCTTCCCCTGTCACCTCTTCCTGCAGCTCTTTATCCTGCGGTGCTGTGCCGCCTCCCCTCTGCAGCTGCCTGTCTAGAGACACACAGGGAAATCACGGCAGGCATCCGACTGCTTCATGCGGCATAGGAAGGAACACTGTGGGTCATCCTCACAGCCAAACCCATAAACAAGCACCGTCGCAAAACCAAACAAATGGAAGAGCAGTGCCTTATTGGAGGTACCTGCCAGCGAGACTTGTTCCTCTGCCACGAGGGATGCTCCGGCAAAAGACTCCATCCCTCATTAAATCAATAAAATCAAGTGTCCTTTATTTTAAGCCTCTGCTCTATAATCCAGTAGCGAGGAGAGGGGCCCAGGCTTTTCATCTCATTGTTTCAAAACAGATCGTTTGGTTGGAATTGACAAAAGGTTCATTCCTTTACCTTTGTGGAAATGTCAGTAAAAGGCAGGTGCTGGGCATTCGGACTCTTTTGCTCAGTAGAAGAAAAAAGAGGAGCGAGAGCGAGTGTGTGTGTGGGGGGAGGGGGGATCTGTGACAGGCTAACTACACGTACTGAAGCTTTCTAAGGCATTTTGTTTAGCTTGATATTGTGCAGCAGTGAGGAGAGAGGTGGAATCTATTGTGTGCCAGCTGCATGAATCACCGGATTGAAGTCTAACAGCCTCAGATCCTCTTTTATACAGTAAAGGGGAGATTAAAGCAGGGAGCTCATATGTCACGAAATAGAGGTACAATGCAGTTCTGGCTTGCTTGGTGCACTCAGCCGGCATTTGATCCAAATTTAGCCAAAGGGAGCGAACAAACGTGTGCTGCTCTCAGCCAGGGAGGTGACAAATGTTGGGCTGTAATATCCAAAATTCCTTTTCTGTTTCCAAAATGTCATCTCTCCTTTGTCAGCTTCATTATGATTGAATCTATGTATAGTCACAGACCAACTGGAAACAAACAAAAACACCCAAACCCTAGTTAAATTATTCTACACCCGCCACTTCCTAAGCTGTGTAATTGATATGGAGCACAGGAAAGGTTTTTTTTGTCAGTTTGTTTTTTGCTTTTTTATTTTTCATCTAGGACTGACAACCTCAGTTATTTAACAAGTATTTGGTGAATGCTATAGTATATTCTAAGAGTTGAAAGGGATACACATGGAATCTAACACATATCTTTCTATTCTAAAAACTTGCAGTGTGGTTATGGAAATAGGATAGGCAGACTGACGGTCAGACACACGCACACACACACTCTTAGGAACAAAGGCAATGGAACATTTTGTTTTACTAGGTATCGGAGCATAAACAAATCATACTATAGGAATTCAGAAAGAAATGACTTTTGAGTGGAAATTTCTTTTGAAAACAGAGTTGAGGAAGGGAACAGTTAGTTCTGCCTGGAGTCCTAGTCCTTTTGAATGTACAACCTGTGCTACAAATTGTCATGTATCAATTGTGTGTGTCGATGTGTTATTATCATTCCCATTTAATAGACAAGAAAAGTGAAGCCCAGAGAGATAAATAGTTTGCCCAGAGTTGCACAGTTGATAAGAGGTGAGCAGGAATCTAAACTATTCACTCTTCATGTTCCCAGCCTGCTTGGCGAAAGAATGGAAGGTAGATGCTCTGAAGGAGCATTCAGCTTGGCATCTCACCTCTCCCCCTTTGCTAAGTGAACCTCCATCTGTACTCACTGAAACTTCCAGGCCTTCATCTGTTTCTGTTTCAACTGAATCATCAGCCCCTTTCTCTGTATTTAGATTTCCTTCCTGGACAGACTTTATGATCACATCAGTGATAAAACCTTTTTTTTTTTTTTTTTCCTAGAAGGGGTTGTGCTGGTGGCTTGTCTAAGGTTGAATAGGTCATTAGTTGTAGACGTGAGCTACAATTTGTCTTTCAAAGAGCGGCCCAGTGTTCTTTCTGGGATTGCCCATTGCCTTTCTTACCTGCATGCTGATCTTCAAGATTGACTTCTGTCACCTACCAAACTTCTGCTGTGCTCACCATACCTATTGCACCCCTACTATTTGCTTTTCCTCTTGCTTTATAGAGGAAGCCTCAGGAAGATGGAGACCCATGCAGCTTTGGCCATCTGCAATGTCAGGGACTCCAATTACAATGGAGCAGTCACATCTGCTCACTGACAATACTAGTCATCTCTTTTTGAGATGCCCAGAAGCCATTCCAGACACTCTCTCTTTTCAAGTCCTTGTTGTAACTGGTAAATGATCTCCTCTTATATCTCAGTGAGAACATGGGCATCATCTGACATCAGATACCTTCTTTTCTCCTCAGTACTCATTTCCAGCACCCTGCCCCCATACTCCCAAAGGCCCTGTCCCATGCCAGAAGAGCTGCCCATTGCTGGCTTTCCTGTGTCACATGGTAGGGTCGCTGGGGGCTAGTTTTAGGGCTTGTGTCCTTTTTAGCTCTCAGGTTTCCCCCATTCCATCTCAGAAGTCCGAGGTTTATACACAACCACTACCTAATGCAATCCATATCTGAGCTCAGAAAAGCACCTATAAACATGGATTTGTAAATTCTCTTAGGCTAAATATGCTATTTTTTTCCATACTTGGGATTTTTATTTCCAAATTCAGTTCCTTTCAGTCACTCAGTCATGTCCAACTCTTTGCGACCCCATGGACTGCAGCACCCAGGCCTGCCTGTTCATCACCAACTCCTGGAGTTTACTCAAACTCTTATCCATTGAGTTGGTGATGCCATCCAGCCATCTCATCCTCTATCTTCCCCTTCTCCTCCCACCTTCAATCTTTCCTAGCATCAGGGTCTTTTCAAATGAGTTAGTTCTTTGCATCAGGTGGCCAAAGTATTGGAGTTTCAGCTTCAGCATCAGTCCTTCAAATGAATATTCAGGACTGATTTCCTTTAGGATGCACTGATTGGATCTCCTTGCAGTCCAAGGGACTCTTAAGAGTCTTCTCCAACACCACAGTTCAAAAGCATCAATTCTTTAGTACTCAGCCTGGTGGCTCAGAGGTTAAATCATCTGCCTACAATGCGGGAGACCTGGGTTCTATCCCTGGGTCAGGAAGATCCCCTGGAGAAGGCAACCCACTCCAGTATTCTTGCCTGGAGAATCCCATGGACAGAGGATCCTGGTGGGCTACTGTCCACGGGGTCACAAAGAGTCGGACACGACTGAGCGACTTCACTTTCTTTATAGTCCAATATTCACATCCATACATGACCACTGGAAAAACCATAGCTTTGACTATGTGGACCTTTGTTGGCAAAGTAATGTCTCTGCTTTTGAATATGCTGTCTAGGTTGGTCATAGCTTTTCTTCCCAAGGAGCAAGCATCTTTTAATTTCATGGCTGCAGTCACCATCTGCAGTGATTTTGGAGCCCCCAAAAATAAAGTCAGCAACTGTTTCCACTGTTTCCCCATCTATTTCCCATGAAGTAATTGGACCGGATGCCATGATCTTCGTTTTCTGAATCTTGAGTTTTAAGCCAACTTTTTCACTCTCCTCTTTCACTTTCATCAAGAGACTCTATAGTTCTTCTTTGCTTTCTGCCATAAGGATGGTGTCATCTGGATATCTGAGGTTATTGGTATTTCTCCCGGCAATCTTGATTCCAGCTTGTGCTTCTTTCAGCCCAGCATTTCTCATGATGTACTCTGCATAGAAGTTAAATAAGCAGGGTGACAATATACAGTCTTGATGTACTCCTTTCCCTATTTGGAACCAGTCTGTTGTTCCATGTCCAGTTCTAACTGTTGCTTTCTGACCTGCATACAGGTTTCTCAAGAGGCAGGTCAGGTGGTCTGGTATTCCCATCTCTTTAAGAATTTTCCAGTTTTTTGTGATCCACACAATCAAAAGCTTTGGCATAGTCAATAAAAGAGAAGTAGATGTTTTTCAGGACCTCTCTTGCTTTTTTGATGATCTATCAGATGTTGGAAATTTGATCTCTGGTTCCTCTGCCTTTTCTAAATCCACTTGAACATCTGGAAGTTCATGGTTCACATACTGCTGAAGAATTGAGCTTGGCTTGGAGAATTTTGAGCATTACTTTGCTAGCTTGTGAGATGAATGCAATTGTTTGGTAGTTTGAGCATTCTTTGGCATTGCCTTTCTTTGGGATTGTAATGAAGACTGACTTTTTCCAGTCCTGTGGCCACTGCTGAGTTTTCCAAATTTGCTGGCATATTGAGTGCAGCACTTTCACAGCATCATCTTTTAGGATATGAAATAGTTCACCTGGAGTTCCATCACCTCCACTAGCTTTGTTTGTAGTGATGCTTCCTAAGGGTCACTCGACTTTGCACTCCAGGATGTCTGGCTCTAGGTGAGTGATCATATCATCGTGACTATCTGGGTCATGAAGATCTTTTTTGTATAATTCTTCTGTGTATTCTTGCCACCTCTTCTTAATATCTTCTACTTCTGTTAGATCCATACCATATCTGTCCTTTATTGTGCCTATCTTTGCATGAAATGTTCCCTTGGAATCTCTAATTTTCTTGAAGAGATCTCTAGTCTTCCCCATTCTATTGTTTTCCTCTATTTTTTGCACTGATCACTGGGGAAGGCTTTCTTATCTCTCCTTGCTATTCTCTGGAACTCTGCATTGAAATGGGTATATTTTTCTTTTTCTCCTTTGCCTTTTACTTCTCTTCTTTTCTGAGCCTTTTGTAAGGCCTCCTCAGACAACCATTTTTCCTTTTTGAATTTCTTTTTCTTGGGGATGGTTTTGATCACTGCTTCCTGTACAGTGTCACAAACCTCCGTCCATAGTTCTTCACGCATTCTGTTTATCAGACCAATTACAAATTAGGAGAAAGAATCTACATGCCAAAGAAAAACATTTATAATTGTGGAATATCAGGCACCATTGTACATGACTAAGGAGTTTTGGAGGCAACAGTCCTCAAATCACATCTTATCAGGTAGCGGTCCATCTTCTATGTCTAAATGGATAGCCTGCTCTGCTCATCACTTCAGTATTCAATTTCCAACATAAAGAGCATCTCTCATTCTTGTTACCTTAGGACAAAGCTTGTTCTCATGATTTCTTCATATCCATTGAGTTGGTGATGCAATCCAACCATCTCATCCTCTGTCGCTCCTTTTTCCTCCTCAATCTTTCCCGGCATCAGGGTCTTTTCCAATTAGACAGCTCTTTGCATCAGATGGCCAAAGTATTGGAGGTTCAGCTTCAACATCAGTTCTTTCAATGAATATTCTGGTTTGATTTCCTTTAGGATTTTTGGTAGGTAGGTGGGGTGACATCTAGAGTAGCCTTTAGTCTAAAACCAATATTCTAATAATCTAAGGCCACTTTTCATTGTTTAGTTGCCAAGTCGTATCAGACTCTTTGCAATCACATGGTCTGTAGCCTGCCAGGCTCCTCTGTTCATGGGATTTCCTAGGCAAGAACACTGGAGTGGGTTGTCATTTCCTTCTGCAAGGCATCTTCCCAACCCAGGGATTAAACCTGCATCTCCTGCATTGGCAGGTGATTGTTTATTAGCGAGCCAACAAGAATTATCAATCTAAGACCACTATTAAATTCCATAATCTCTACCCAGTGCTCCATGCTTCTCTACATTGGCTGGTGGAAACATGAACCAGTCCCAGTTTTATCTGATCTCTGGGAGACGTTTAGCCTGCTGATTTCCAGCAGATTTTTCTCCAGCCCTTTGTAGTTTCTGCTCCTTTATTTACAGGGCAGGACTGACACAGTTATTCAGTGGGCTCTCTGCAGTCCCTGGAGCAGTCTCTCTGTCCTTCCTATCCGATATTCTGCGCTAGAGGTTCTAGTCCATTTGGCCTTCCTGAAGACAGAAGTGTGGGGACAATTGTAGGGTTCATTGCTTTTATTTCATTTCAGGGATCATAGTCATGAGATATGTGCTGCTGAGTTTTTCAAAATTTTTGTTTCATATTTTTTTTATTGTTTCTGTTAGGAGTATAAATCTGGTCCCTATTAGTCCATCATGGTCAGAAGCAAAATTCCCCACTAGTTTTTATGGCAGCCAAATACAATATTTACCTTTATAAGACTATCTTGCAAAGTTGCAGCTCAGTTGGTTACCTTTTTCTTAGGATGCACAAAAGACACTATTATATTTTTAGCAGATATTCGCTCTTCATTTTGAAGTTATTTTGAATACTTATAATTTTTCACTGCCAATATGTTATTTAAGTCCTACAGATTCTTTCAAAAATCCTGTTCTGTCTTGTTCTCTCTATGTCCACTGCCACTGCTGTATTCGAGATCTTTGTTATCTCATGTCTTCAATGTAAAAGTATTTTGTAACTGACCCTCACACTCTATTTTCTCCCATGCTAATTCAGTTTGCATAAAAATATCATTCATTGCTTTGATATGCTTGCAAAATAGTGTAAATGCTTATTTGGCATTAAATAATTCAGCTCTAGCCAGCTTTTCATAGCTTATCTTCCAACACCTATCTTTATCTTCCACTTCCAACAAAACCCTGAGGATATTCTGGTACATGGCTGCTCCTCAGTGCTTTGTGAACATATCATGCTAATTCAGGCCTCCATGCCTTTGCTCATGATATTCTTTGTGCTTAGAATTCCCTCTTTCATTTTCTTTATATCTCCCATCCTTGTAAGATCTAGCTTAATTACTACTTTTGATAGCACAATTCTAACATGGATCTTCCTCTAAGCTCTAAACTAATTTTTTTTTCTAAACCTTTCAGCATTTAATCACATTACGTTACAAGGTGTTAGTTGATGACTTAGTATGGTCTCCCAGACATTCCTACTCAATATACTCAACCAGTCACACAGATGCTGTGGTGGTGTATATAGCAGGTGAGAGGCCAAGCTTACCTTTGGGCTTCCTGCCTTGAATTGACCCCACAACTATTTTATGCTGTGTTACCTTTCTCTCTCCTACATTTTTTTTTTTTTAAATTGGAATATAATTGATTTACAATGTTGTGTTAGTTTCAGGTGTACAGAAAAATGAATCAGTTATAACCAGATATGTGTATATCTGAAAGAGATGGGAATACCAGACCACCTGATCTGCCTCTTGAGAAATTTGTATGCAGGTCAAGAAGCAACAGTTAGAACTGGTCATGGAACAACAGACTGGTTCCAAATAGGGAAAGGAGTATGTCAAGGCTGTATATTGTCACCCTGTTTATTAAACTTATATGTAGAGTACATCATGAGAAACGCTGGACTGGAAGAAACACAAGTTGGAATCAAGATTGCTGGGAGAAATATCAATAACCTCAGATATGCAGATGACACCAACCTTATGGCAGAAAGTGAAGAGGAACTAAAAAGTCTCTTGATGAAGGTGAAAGTGGAGAGTGAAAAAGTTGGCTTAAAGATCAACATTCAGAAAACGAAGATCATAGCATCCGGTCCCATCACTTCATGGGAAATAGATGGGGAAACAGTGGAAACAGTGTCAGACTATTTTTCTGGGCTCCAAAATCACTGCAGATGGTGACTGCAGCCATGAAATTAAAAGACGCTTACTCCTTGGAGGGGAAGGCAATGGCACCCCACCCCAGTACTTTTGCCTGGAGAATTCCATGGACAGAGGAGCCTGGTGGGCTCCAGTTCATGGGGTCGCTGGGGGTCGGACGCGACTGGGCGACTTCACTTTCACTTTTCACTTTCATGCATTGGAGAAGGAAATGGCAACCCACTCCAGTGTTCTTACCTGGAGAATCCCCGGGACGGGGGAGCCTGATGGGCTGCCGTCTATGGGGTCGCACAGAGTCGGACATGACTGAAGCGACTTAGCAGTAGCAGTAGCAGTACTCCTTGGAAGGAAAGTTATGACCAATCTAGATCACATATTCAAAAGCAGAGACATTACTTTGCCAACAAAAGTTCGCCTAGTCAAGGCTATGGTTTTTCCTGTGGTCATGTATGGATGTGAGAGTTGGACTGTGAAGAAGGCTGAGCGCCCAAGAATTGATGCTTTTGAACTGTGGTGTTGGAGAAGACTCCTGAGAGTCCCTTGGACTGCAAGGAGATCCAAGCAGTCCATTCTGAAGGAGATCAGCCCTGGGATTTCTTTGGAAGGAATGATGCTAAAGCTGAAACTCCAGTACTTTTGCCACCTCATGTGAAGAGTTGACTCATTGGAGAAGACTCTGATGCTGGGAGGGATTGAGGGCAGGAGGAGAAGGGGATGACAGAGGATGAGATGGCTGGATGGCATCACTGACTCGATGGATGTGAGTCTCAGTGACCTCTGGGAGTTGGTGATGGACAGGGAGGCCTGGCATGCTGTGATTCATGGGTTTGCAAAGAGTTGGACACGACTGAGCTACTGATCTGATCTGATGTGTATATATATCTACTCTTTTTTAGAATCTTTTCCCACATAGGCCATTACAGAGTATTGAGTTGAGTTTCCTGTATTATAGAGCAGGTCCCTATTAGTTATCTATTTTATATGTAGTAATGTATATCTGTCAGTCCCAGTCTCCCAGTTTATCCCTCCCCTCCTTATCCTCTGGCGCCTCCTACATTTTTTCATCAGACTATTTGTTAAAGAGTGAAGTGCCAAATTGAGAAAGGGAAGAAAAAAGCAGAGAAAAAGAGAAAGAGAAATTTCACTTATTTGTGGCAAGAAAATAGTGAGACGGTTTCATAGATAGATGATAGATAGACACATCTGGTAAAGCACTGTGCATATAATTCCAAAGAGTCCCAGACCTTTCTTAGGCAATTGTATCTACCAAGATGTATACAGCTACCAAGAAACCTATTGTTGAGCACTTTCTCTTTGGAAGAAGTGTAGATATAGTGACTATGAATGCAAGTGTGCCCAGGAACTTCTCTAGGCTCAAATCTCATCCTTGAGGCTTATGAGATGTATAGCTGTAGGCACCGTGTTCACTGTTCTTTGACTTCTTCATGATGGGGTTGATATTAATCCATACTTTACAAAATTGTGGTGAAGTTTAAATGAGATCATCTCTGTGACAAGTGGGCTGATGGGAGGAAAGTTATGTTTTGCTGACATTTTCAATCCATTGTTATTTGAAAAAAATAAAAATAAATTATTGAGATGGATAGAGTTTGGTTATTTTGATTTGGAATGAGATCTAATTCTGGCCACCTTTCAAAAGTTTTTGACTTTTGAAAACAGCATTTGGATAAGGCATCAGAAATTCACTGTAAGTAGAGCTAGTTCATATAACTTAGTCAAGTGTTTGACTCAGCTTTGTCCATCTATTCTTTTTCTTTCTCATATATTCTTCTCCAACTTCTCTTGGACTTATCTTATTACTTGTCCAGTCCCACAAACCTCAGAATTTCAGATTTCAGATTTATATAGGATTTCAGATATATATGGGAGGAAAGAGAGAGAGATTGTTTTGAATCTCATTCAATGAAATACAGACAACTGATTCGAAAAAATTTTAATCAAACTAGTTATTCAGGCATGTAGAAAAATTCTCCTGTAATCTTTTCTTGATTCTTCTCTTTTTGCTTTTAAGTGCACTCAAGTGAACAGGTTTGTGCAGATGTAGCGATACACAGTTGACTACAATCACCTATTGCATCTTACAACTGGCTTCTGCCATTCTCATATGTATCATTATTTCCTATCATCTAAATGAATATTCAATAAGCATCTGACTACTGATCCATTAACAGCATCTTGACAATATAATCATGATTCTAAGTGGGAGGAGTTTAGATGGAGGGTGTTTCAATCAAGAATTCAAAATTTTAGAGCAGCACAAAGCTTAGCAGAAAAGATATCTAGGTTAGAATCCACCATTTGATTTTCACGTTCTTAATTTTGTTCTCATCTCACACTGTCCTTTGAAACTATCATCAAGCAGTACCGACAAAGTTTTCCTCTTGCCTACAGCTGTGTTAGGATTTTGATAACTTGAATTAATTGGTTATGGTTCCAGTTATTTGGAAATTTTCTGAAAGGTATTGCTTCTAAGCCTTTTTGTATTTTAATGTTGAACCACATTAAGAGTTACAATAGTGGTGAACTCCCATTTAATGATAGTTTTATTATTTATTTACTCTACAAATAAAACTTAAGTTACTGAAGGTACCTTAAGGTATTGAAATAAAATTTCAATAATTTCAAAGCTCTTTCATTAGTCAGGGATGTATAACACAGGAACCACTGATAGCTCACAGTATATAAAATTAATGTATAAAGATTGATCAAGAGATGCATTGGAAGTAATATTTTAAAGAATGAAGTGCCAACTTTGGGACTAATCCAATGAGGAGTAAATCAGATTAGATTCAATGGCATATCAAAAAATTGATAAAAATCTTATTTTTATTGTGGTTCTTATTTTGTGTATGTGTGAGTAAGAGTAGGTGAAATTATAAGCAGTGTGCTTAGAATTAAGGTGGTAATAAGACATCTATTGGTTATTATTTTGTGCTAATCCCCATGCTTTATATGCATTATTACATTTATTTCTTACAAAACTTATGAATTTAGTATTATTATTTTCTCTATGCTTTAGATAAGAAATAAAAACTTAAGAGAAACTAAATAAAGGACAGAGTAAGGATTCTAATGCAGTTCTGCCTCATCCTGAAGCCTGAACCTGGGTGCGCACTGTCTATGGAACACCATCTGTTGCCAATGGTACAGCAGAAATAAATTCAACAATGGCTGATACCACTGCACATCCATGAGATGCTTTACAGTTTACATGGCATGTTCACACTTTTCATTTCCTTAAACTTCTCAATATTATTGTGAGACAGTATTATTATTTTTACTACATACACTTTAAAAAAGAGGAAATTGCAAACTTGGGGTGCTGAACTGGGGGTGACATGTTTGTGAACTGGGGGTGACTTATGTTTGAAAAGCTAGTAAGACTTAAACCCAAAGTGAAACTCAGGCCTCTGATTCAAGATCCTCTTACTATTTCCACTACATTTCAATGTTTTCAAATGTAAACATTCAGTTATCAAAATCAAGCATGTATGTGCCTATGTGTGCTAACTATAAATTTAAGTTGCCATTGTTTACTTCTCTTTTGTAAATAAATAAACCAAAAGATCATCCTGGCAGTAAAAGGGAAAGTGTTAGTCACTAAGTCCTGTCCAGCTCTGTGTGACCTCATGGACTGTAGCCTGCCAGGCTCTTCTGTCCCTGGAATTCTCCAGGCAAAAACAGGAGAGTGGGTTTCTTTCTTCAGAGGATCTTCCCCACCCAGGGATCAAACCCGATCTCCTTTATTGCAGGCAGATTCTTTACCACTGAGCCACCAAAAGATAATTGCAGCAGACTTTGGGCTATGTGGCACTTAAAATATTCTGTAACAAGGTAATCTCTGAATTATTAAAAACTAATTTTTTTACAACAGGCCTGGCATAGAGAAAATAAGCCCTTGGCTCTTGGTCAGGCAAGGATGTCCTCATAGGAAAATTTAAATGGAGAGAGATATTATTTAAAGAAAAGTGTCACTGCAGAACCCTTGACATAGATTCTACGAAAGAGTTAGGAAGGAAATGAAACTGAAACGGAAACTCGATCAGATTTCTCAGACATGGGAATTAGCTGTGACAGTTTTATCCAGAGGTGGACAAGATATTTTTTCTTTATCATGATTTATGATGTGCAAAAAATACCTTTCCTGTCCAGATGATCTTTGCCATTTGCAGTGACTGCTATCCTCATTATTAGGTTTTATTTTCATGGAGTGAAAGTATAATCTCTAGGAAACCTCATAAAAGTACCCTCTTTCCAATACAGAAATTTATATTCCATATTAATCATTATCAAAAGTTTTTAGTAACAGCTCACAAGGGGGGAAAGCACATGGGACTAATGTGGGGAAAGAGAGAGAGAAAGGCCAGGAAGCGATACCTTTTGATTGGAAAGATAGGCATGGTTTTGATGATTAGAGACCTGCATTTATTCACTTAGTCATTCAACAAACATCTAACCCAGCCATACGCAGGATGCCATTCCAGGTGTTAAGACACAGTATGACCACCTCTGAGCTTGTCTTCTCATGTGTGTCCTCACTCAGTCACGTCCAACTCTTTGTGACCCTTTGGACTGTAGCCCACCAGGTTCCTCTGTCCATGAGGTTTTTCAGTCAAGAATATTGGACTGGGTTGCCATTTCCTCCTCCAGGGGATCTTCCCAATCCAGGGATCAAACCAAAATCTTTTGCACCCCCCTCATTGCATTCTTTACCACTGAGCTATCAGGGAAGCCCTTGTCTTCTCGTGGCCAAATGAAAAGAGCCGAATAGCAGCTCATACTGGTTTCTTAATCACGCTCCTCTGTAGCTTTCTCAAAAAAATATCATTAAGACACGCAAACCTCAAGTTTTTTAGATCAAATGTATTTTACCCAGTTCAGTTCAGTTCAGTTCAGTCGCTCAGTCATGTCTGACTCTTTGTGACCCCATGAACCACACCATGGCCAGGCCTCCCTGTCCATCACCAAATACTGGAGTTTATCCGAACCCATGTCCACAGAGTCGGTGATGGCATCCAACCATCTCATCCTCTGTTGTCCCCTTCTCCTCCTGCCCCCAATCTTTCCCAGCATCAGGGTCTTTTCCAGTGAGTCAGCTCTTTGCATCAGGTGGCCAAAGTATTGGAGTTTCAGCTTCAACATCAGTCCTTTCAATGAATACCAAGGACTGATCTCCTTTAGGATGGACTTTTTGGATCTCCTTGAAGTCCAAGGGACTCTCAAGAGTCTTCTCCAACACCACAATTCAAAAGCATCAATTGTTCAGCGCTCAGCTTTCTTCACAGTCCAACTCTCACATCCATACATGACTACTGGAAAAACCATAGCCTTGACTAGATGGACCTTTGTTGGTAAAGTAATGTCTCTGCTTTTGAATATGTTGTCTAGGTTGGACATAACTTTCCTCCCAAGGAGTAAGCATCTTTTAATTTCATGGCTATAATCACAATCTGCAGTGATTTTGGAGCCCAGAAAAATAAAGTCTGACACTGTTTCCACTGTTTCCCCATCTATTTGCCATGATGTGATGGGACTGGATGCCATGTTCTTAGATTTCTGAATGTTGAACTTTAAGCCAACTTTTTCACTCTCCTCTTTCACTTTCATCAAGAGGCTCTTTAGTTCTTCTTCACTTTTTGCCATAAGGGTGGTGTCATCTGCATATCTGAGGTTATTGATATTTCTCTTGGCAATCTTGATTCCAGCTTGTGCTTCTTCCAGCCCAGGGTTTCTCATGATGTACTGTGCATAGAAGTTAAATAAGCAGGAAGACAATGTACAGCTATGATGTACACCTTTTCCTATCTGGAACCACTTTGTTGTTCCATGTCCAGTTCTAACTGTTGCTTCCTGACCTGCATACAGGTTTCTCAAGAGGCAGGTCAAGTGGTCTGGTATGCCCATCTCTTTCAGAATTTTCCACAGTTTATTGATCCACACAGTCAAAGGCTTTGGCATAGTCAATAAAAGAGAAGTAGATGTTTTTCTGGAACTCTCTTGCTTTTTTCATGATCTATCAGATGTTGGTAAGTTGATCTCTGGTTCCTCTGCTTTTTCTAAAACCAGATTGAACATCTGGAAGTTCATGGTTCGTGTATTGCTGAAGTCTGGCGTGGAGAATATTAAGCATTACTTTACGAGCGTTTGAGATGAGTGCAATTGTGCGGTAAGTTGAGCATTCTTTGGCATTGCCTTTCTTTGGGATTGGAATGAAAACTGACCTTTTCCAATCCTGTGACCACTGCTGAGTTTTCTGTATTTGCTGGCATATTGAGTGCAGCACTTTCAAAGCATCATCTTTCAGGATCTGAAATAGCTCAACTGGAATTCCATCACCTCCACTAGCTTTGTTCGTAGTGATGCTTCCTAAGGCCCACTTGACTTTGCATTCTGGGATGTCTGGCTCTAGGTCAGTGATCACACCATCATGATTATCTTGGTCATGAAGATCTTTTTTGTACAGTTGTTCTGTGTATCTTGCCACCTCTTCTTAATATCTTCTGCTTCTCTTTGGTCTCTACCATTTCTGTCCTTTATTGAGCCCATCTTTGCATGAAATGTCCCCTTGGTATCTCTAATTTTCTTGAAGAGATCTCTAGTCTTTCCCATTCTATTTTCCTCTATTTCTTTGCATTGATTGCTGAGGAAGGCTTTCTTATCTTTCCTTGCTATTCTCTGGAACTCCACATTCAAATGGGTATATCTTTCCTTTTCTCCTTTGCTTTTCACTTCTCTTCTTTTCACAGCTATTTGTAAGGCCTCCTCAGGCAGCCATTTTGCATTTCTTTTCCTTGAGGGTGGTCTTGATTCCTGCCTCCTGTACAGTGTCACGAACCTCTGTCCATAGTTCATCAGGCGTTCTGTCTATCACAGATCAGATCAGATCAGTCGCTCAGTTGTGTCCGACTCTTTGCAACCCCATAAATCGCAGCACACCAGGCCTCCCTGTCCATCACCAACTCCCAGAGGTCACTCAGACTCACATCCATCGAGTCAGTGATGCCATCCAGCCATCTCATCCTCTGTCGTCCCCTTCTCCTCCTGCCCTCAATCCCTCCCAGCATCAGAGTCTTCTCCAATGAGTCAACTCTTCGCATGAGGTGGCCAAAATACTGGAGTTTCAGCTTTAGCATAATTCCTTCCAAAGAAATCCCAGGGCTGATCTCCTTCAGAATGGACTGCTTGGATCTCCTTGCAGTCCAAGGGACTCTCAGGAGTCTTCTCCAACACCACAGTTCAGAAGCATCAATTCTTCGGTGCTCAGCCTTCTTCACAGTCCAGCTCTCACATCCATACATGACCACAGGAAAAACCATAGCCTTGACTAGGCGAACCTTTGTTGGCAAAGTAATGTCTCTGTTTTTGAATATGTGATCTAGGTTGTTCATAACTTTCCTTCCAAGGAGTAAGCATCTTTTAATTTCATGGCTGCAGTCACCATCTACAGTGATTTTGGAGCCCAGAAAAATAGTCTGACACTGTTTCCACTGTTTCCCCATCTATTTCCCATGAAGTGATGGGACCGGATGCTATGATCTTCATTTTCTGAATGTTGAGCTTTAAGCCAACTTTTTCACTCTCCACTTTCACCTTCATCAAGAGGCTTTTGAGTTCCTCTTCACTTTCTGCCATAAGGGACACTTTCTGTCTATCACATCTAGTCCCTTAAATCTATTTCTCACTTCCACTGTAGAGTTGTAAGGTTTTTGATTTAGGTCATACATGAATGGTCTAGTGGTTTTCTCCACTTTTTTCAATTTCAGTCTGAATTTGGCAATAAGGAGTTCATGACCTGAGCTACAATCAGCTCCCGGTCTTGTTTTTGGTGCCTGTATAGAGCTTCTGCATCTTTGGCTGCAAAGAATATAATCAATCTGATTTTAGTGTCGACCATTTGGTGATGTCCATGTGTAGAGTCTTCTCTTGTGTCGTTGAGAAAGTGGTACAATAAGCAAGATGAGCCTGGAGAGAAGAAATATGTTTGAAAGAACCTGTTTTGCTTTTTATTATTCTCCAAGTCTCCTGGCAGAGTGAAGGCTTCCAGAACAGGGAACAACAAATAGTGGTAAAGCTGACTCAGAACAGTAGAGCAGAGGATGTGTTTGAGAACATATCAGAGTCTGGTATAACACCACTGGAGCTGATGAGGGCTCAGGCTGAGTAATATGGAAGTATATCTCTTCCCCTTGGGAAAGTCTGCAAGATAACTTGGGTTCCGGTTGTGCTAAGGATTACTTCCGACATAGGTTTTGTGTAGGTGACAAAATGTTTTCTGCTAGCAGGATTGATTATACAGTGAGAATTTCCTCTTGGGAGATAATTTTCCTGCTTTTGTAATGTATCCAAGGAGATAGGAAGAACAGGATTTGGGGAGTCAGGAGACGGGGGACATAAAGTCACTGAATTTTAAGAATGAAATTTTATAGGCTTGGAAAGCAGTATAGTATAATAAATAGAGTTGAGAATGACAGTTCCCAAGGTCTGGATACTCCTGGGTACTCTCAAGACCATTTGGGGAGTCCATGATGTCAAAACTATTTTCATAGTAACACTAAGGTATTATTTAGTAGTTTCACTCATTCTCTCATAAATGGTTGTTGGAATTTTCCAGTGGCTTGATGAGATATTTGATATTACAACAGATGAAATGCAGAGGTAGATATGATACTCTAGCTGTCTTCTATATGTAAGACATTTAAGATATTTGTAGAAATGTAAAACAATGCCACTTTCTCACTATTTTTGTTTTTCAAAATACATTTGTTTTTAATAAAAATATATGCAGTTGTTTTTTACACAAATATATTGGCAGGCAATGTGTTAGAGCTATTTTAAACACAATAAGTTAGTTTTAAAACTTCTTTTTTAATTTCTGCTATAGCATATGTACCATATAACATAAAAACTTGAAGAGCAGAAAAGAGTCCTGAGATCAAAAAATTTGAGAACTGATACCTTAGAATATTAGGGAAAAAAGACTTCAGATGTTTGTTAGAATGTGAGAGAAAAAAATACATTATGTTCTATTTTTCCTTAAAAATCAATTGGAAGATGAGAAAAAGAGAAGCAAAAATGGAAGCTGTATATTCAATGAAATTAAAAATACATAAAATTCTGATCTAAAACATTTAAAGAAGAATAGCTAAGAATAATGTTTGTGGACTAATGTAAGAGAGGAGAAAATGACATCATAGATTGGCTGTTGCTGAATGCCTTGGGCAGAGATGAAAAATTACATGATGGTTCTAATAGGCAGCACACCCTTACTTTTTTCCCACTGCAGTCTAATTCGTATACTGTAAGATGATCCTTTTAAAGTGTTGAATTCAGTGGTTTCTAGTACGTTCACAACATTATGCTCTCATCACATCAGATCAGATCAGATCAGATCAGTTGCTCAGTCGTGTCCGACTCTTTGCGACCCCATGAACCGCAGCACGCCAGGCCTCCCTGTCCATCACCAGCTCCCGGAGGTCACTCAGACTCGCATCCATCGAGTCAGTGATGCCATCCAGCCATCTCATCCTCTGTCACCCCCTTCTCCTCCTGCCCTCAATCCCTCCCAGCATCAGAGTCTTCTCCAATGAGTCAACTCTTCGCATGAGGTGGCCAAAATACTGGAGTTTCAGCTTTAGCATCATTCCTTCTAAAGAAATTCCAGGATTGATCTCCTTCAGAATGGACTGGTTGGATCTTCTTGCAGTCCAAGACTCTCAAGAGTCTTCTCCAACACCACAGTTCAAAAGCATCAATTCTTCGGCGCTCAGCCTTCTTCACAGTCCAGCTCTCACATCCATACATGACCACAGGAAAGACCATAGCCTTGACTAGGCGAACCTTTGTTGGTAAAGTAATGTCTCTGCTTTTGAATATGCTATCTAGGTTGGTCATAACTTTCCTTCCAAGGAGCAAGCGTCTTTTAATTTCATGGCTGCAGTCACCATCTGCAGTGATTTTGGAGCCCAGAAAAACAAAGTCTGACACTGTTTCCACTGTTTCCCCATCTATTTCCCATGTAGTGAAGGGACCAGATGCCATGATCTTCGTTTTCTGAATGTTGAGCTTTAAGCCAACCTTTTCACTCTCCACTTTCACTTTCATCAAGAGGCTTTTTAGCCCCTCTTCACTTTCTGCCATAGTGGTGTCATCTGCATATCTGAGGTTATTGATATTTCTCCCAGCAATCTTGATTCCAGCTTGTGTTTCTTCCAGTCCAGTGTTTCTCATGATGTACTCTGCATATAAATTAAATAAGCAGGGTGATAAGATACAGTCTTGACATACTCCTTTTCCTATTTGGAACCAGTCTGTTGTTCCATGACCAGTTCTAACTGTTGCTTCCTGCCCTGCATACAGATTTCTCAAGAGGCAGGTCAGGTGGTCTGGTATTCCCATCTCTTTCAGCATTTTCCACAGTTTATTGTGATCCACACAGTCAAAGGCTTTGGCATAGTCAATAAAACAGAAGTAAATGTGTTTCTGGAACTCTCTTGCTTTTTTGATGTATATAGTAATTTATCCAAAGCCAAGCTACACATTAATCAGTTTCCCAATTCTGATAGCAACCCGATCCCTGTCTACTCTATTCTATATTTTGTTTTCCATAGTACTTCTACCTTTTAACATATTATGTAATTTACCTCTTGTATTTGTTTTGTCTTCTTCCACCCTGATTATCACCACTAAAATATAAACCCCAGAAAGACAGAGCTCTTTGTTTTGTTTACTGAGGTATCTCAAGAATTCTAACAGTGCCTGGCACATGGTGAGCACTCAGTAAATATTTGTGGAATGAATGCTGCCTAAAGGGATGACAGATACAAACCATTCCTGTCACATGGTGTAGATATAGGATTTACTGGGATGGGGAGGAGTTACAAGCCAAGGAGTAGTAGAGTACAAGCAATCATCTGAATTCTATGACCTTGAAGCTTAAAACAGTCATTTATTTTGCTGTTGTTCAGTTGCCAAATCGTGTCTGACTCTGAGACCCCAGGGACTGCAGCACACCAGGTCCTTCCCTGGTCCTTCACTATCTCTCAGAGTTTGCTCAAACTCATGTCCCATTGAGTCAGTGATGCCATCCAACCATCTCATCCTCTGTAACCCCCTTCTCCTTTTGCCTTTAATTGTCCCCAGCATCAGGATATATTCCATTGACTTGGCTCTTTATATCAGGCTGCCAAAGTATTGGACCTTAAGCTTGAGCATCATTCTCTTCCAATGAATATTCAGGGATGATTTCCTTTAGGATTGACTGGCTTGATCTCCTTGTAGTCCAGGGGACTCTCAAGAGTCTTCTCCAGCACCACAATTCAAAAGCCAACAATTCTTCTTTATGGTTCAATTCTCACATCCGTACATGGCTACTAGAAAAAGCGTACCTTTTACGAGTTTCCAATTTCAATCTCCACCACTAGGTTTTTACTATTAGTTTCAGGGATAGCAAAGTAGCTATAGTACAAAAGATTCTGCAGGTAGGCTTTTTACCTACAAATGGGAGCATGTAATTTGTATGAGGGAGAAAAATGATTAAATGAATCTAATTTGCTGAGAAATATAAACCCCTTATCCAAGACATGATCTGGAAGAAAACTGTAAAACAAAAAGGTAATCAAGTAGGAGTTCCTATCAGCAGCACAGGCAAGAGAAGAAGGGGCACATGAACAGTAAGAGATGAGAAAGAGTTTCTGGAAAGAGATGAGCCCCAGCAGTGTGATGGAGGCAGCAGCAGATGGAGGGGTGAGACCGATCAGAAAGTTCATAAGATGGGAGATGTGTAACACTTTTCTACTACACTCATGTTTGCCATGGCAACCCACTCCAGTTCTCTTGCCTGGAAAATCCCATGGACAGATTTGGTAGGCTACAAAGAGCCTGGTAGGCTACAGTCCATGGAGAATCAAGAAGAGTCCGACAGGACTGAGCAACTTCACTTTCACTTTTCACTTTCATGCATCAGAGAAGGCAATGGTGACCCACTCCAGTGTTCTTGCCTGGAGAATCCCAGGGATGGAGGAGCCCGGTGGGCTGCCATCTATGGGGTCGCACAGAGTAGGACACGACTGAAGCGACTTAGTAGCAGCAGCAGCAGCATGTTTGCCATCAAATAGGAAGTTGATATTGCTTTATTAATTAGTTAGCCTCTCTAGGCTGCACGGGCACAGGAGGGCCTAGAGAGCTATCCCATGTTGAAGGTCAGGAAGGGCGGCGGTGAGGAGATACCCCTCCTCCAAGGTAAGGAACAGCGGCTGTGCTTTGCTGGAGCAGCCGTGAAGAGTTACCCCACACCCAAGGTAAGAGAAACCCAAGTAAGATGGTAGGTGTTGCAAGAGGGCATCAGAGGGCAGACACACTGAAACCATACTCACAGAAAACTAGTCAATCTAATCACACTAGGACCACAGCCTTGTCTAACTCAATGCAACTAAGCCATGCCCGTGGGGCCACCCAAGACGGGAGGGTCATGGTGGAGAGATCTGACAGAATGTGGTCCACTGGAGAAGGGAACGGCAAACCACTTCAGTATTCTTGCCTTGAGAACCCCATAAACAGTATGAGAAGGCAAAATGATAGGATACTGAAAGAGGAACTCCCCAGGTCAGTAGGGGCCCAATATGCTACTGGAGATCAGTGGAGAAATAACTCCAGAAAGAATGAAGAGATGGAGCCAAAGCAAAAAGAATACCCAGCTGTGGATGTGACTGGTGATAGAAGCAAGGTCCGATGCTGTAAAGAGCAATATTGCAAAGGAACCTGGAATGTCAGGTCCATGGCAAGAATGAAGGCAAATTGGAAGTGGTCAAACAAGAGATGGCCAGAGTGAATGTCGACATTCTAGGAATCAGCAAACTAAAATGGACTGGAATGGGTGAATTTAACTCAGATGACCATTATATCTACTACTGTGGGCAGGAATCCCTCAGAAGAAATGGAGTAGCCATCATGGTCGACAAAAGAGTCCGATGTGCAGTACTTGGATGCAATCTCAAAAACGACAGAATGATCTCTGTTCGTTTCCAAGGCAAACCATTCAATGTCACAGTAATCCAAGTCTATGCCCAACCAGTAATGCTGAAGAAGCTGAAGTTGAACAGTTCTATGAAGACCTACAAGACCTTTTAGAACTAACACCCAAAAGAGATGTCCTTTTCATTACAGGGGACTGGAATGCAAAAGTAGGAAGTCAAGAAACACCTGGAGTAACAGGCAAATTTGGCCTTGGAGTACAGAATGAAGCAGGGCAAAGAAATAGAGTTTTGCCAAGAAAATGCACTGGTCATAACAAACACCCTCTTCCAACAACACAAGAGAAGACTCTACACATCGGCGTCACCAAATGGTCAACACCGAAATCAGATTGATTATATTCTTTGCAGCCAAAGATGGAGAAGCCCTATACAGTCAACAAAAACAAGACCAGGAGCTGACTGTGGCTCAGATCATGAACTCCTTATTACCAAATTCAGACTTAAATTGAAGAAAGTAGGGAAAACCACTAGACCCTTCAGGTATGACCTAAATCAAATCCCTTATGATTATACAATGGAAGTGAGAAATAGATTTAAGGGCCTAGATCTGATAGAGCACCTGATGAACTATGGAATGAGGTTCATGACATTGTACAGGAGACAGGGATCAAGACCATCCCCATGGAAAAGAAATGCAAAAAAGCAAAATGGCTGTCTGGGTGGCCTTAGAAATAGCTGTGAAAAGAGAAGCAAAAAGCAAAGGAGAAAAGGAAAGATATAAGCATCTGAATGCAGAGGTCCAAAGAATAGCAAGAAGAGATAAGAAAGCCTTCCTCAGTGATCAATGCAAAGAAATAGAGGAAAACAAAAGAATGAGAAAGACTAGAGATCTCTTCAAGAAAATTAGAGATACCAAGGGGACATTTTATGCAAAGATCGGCTTGATAAAGAACAGAAATGGTATGGACCTAAGAGAAGCAGAAGATATTAAGAAAAGGTGGCAAGATACACAGAAGAACTGTACAAAAAAGATCTTCAGGACCATGATAATCATGATGGTGTGATCACTGACCTAGAGCCAGACATTCTGGAATGTGAAGTCAAGTGGGCCTTAGAAAGCATCACTGCGAACAAAGATAGGGGAGGTGATGGATTACAGGTGAGCTATTTCAGATCCTGAAAGATGATGCTGTGAAATTGCTACACTCAATATGCCAACAAATATGGAAACTCAGCAGTGGCCACAGGACTGGAAAAGGTCAGTTTTCATTCCAATCCCAAAGAAAGGCAACGCCAAAGAATGCTCAAACTACCACACAGTTGCACTCGTCTCACATGCTCAAAATTCTCCAAGCCAGGCTTCAGCAATATGTGAACCGTGAACTCCCGCATGTTCAAGCTGGTTTTAGAAAAGGCAGAGGAACCAGAGATCAAATTGCCAACATCCGCTGGATCATGGAAAAAGCAAGAGAGTTCCAGAAAAACATCTATTTCTGCTTTATTGACTATGCCAAAGCCTTTGATTGTGTGGATCACAACAAACTGGAAAATTCTGAAAGAGATGGGAATACCAGACTACCTGATCTGCCTCTTGAGAAACCTGTATGCAGGTCAGGAAGCAACAGTTAGAACTGGCCATGGAACAACAGACTGGTTCCAAATAGGAAAAGGAGTACGTCAAGGCTGTATATTGTCAGCCTGCTTATTTAACTTATATGCAGAGTACATCATGAGAAATGTTGGACTGGAAGAAGCACAAGCTGGAATCAAGATTGCTGGGAGAAATATCAATAACCTCAGATATGCAGGTGACACCAACCTTATGGCAGAAAATGAAGAGGAACTAAAAAGCCTCTTGATGAAGGTGAAAGAGGAGAGTGAAAAAGTTGGCTTAAAACTCAACATTCAGAAAACGAAGATCATGGCACCCAGTCCCATCACTTCATGGGAAATAGATGGGGAAACAGTGGAAACAGTGTCAGACTTTATTTTGGGGGACTCCAAAATCACTGAAGATGGTGACTGCAGCCTTGAAATTAAAAGATGCTTACTCCTTGGAAGAAAAGTTATGACCAACCTAGACAGCATATTGAAAGCAGAGACATTACTTTGCCAACAAAGGTTCGCCTAGTCAAGGCTATGGTTTTTCCTGTGGTCATGTATGGATGTGAGAGCTGGACTGTGAAGAAGGCTGAGTGCCGAAGAATTGATGCCTTTGAACTGTGGTGTTGGAGAAAACTCTTGAGAGTCCCTTGGACTGCAAGGAGATCCAAACAGTCCATCTGAAGGAGATCAGCCCTGGGATTTCTTTGGAAGGAATGATGCTAAAGCTGAAACTCCAGTACTTTGGCCACCTCATGCGAAGAGTTGACTCATTGGAAAAGACTCTGATGCTGGGAGGGATTGGGGGCAGGAGGAGAAGGGGATGACAGAGGATAAGAGGGCTGAATGGCATCACTGACTCGATGGATGTGAGTTTGAGTGACCTCTGGGTGTTGGTGATGGACAGGGAGGCCTGGCGTGCTGCGATTCATGGGGTCGCAAAGAGTTGGACATGACTGAGCGACTGAACTGAACTGAACTGATATACATTCTTTAAGATAGAGTTCATGGTCTTTTTCTTTTTTAATCCATGTATCCCTAATACAGTAACCAACATATATGGGGTGGCTGACAATTGTTCAATTAATTTTTCTCATGTGATTTAGCATACAAAAAGTGATTTGTCAGGTCTCATTCTTAAGCAGCATTACTTCAGCATTTTCTAACTCAAGGACATTCCTTGACTTCTGCGAAAAAATACCTGGCACACATTAATTTTTAAGGAAATCTCATTAGGAAATAATGTTCTATGCCATCACCTTCAATTTAGTTAATGTCTCCATTGAAGACTGGTTCACTGTGTTGTTTCTAGCATCTAGCAAAATGTAGCATATAGCCTAAAAAGTGTTGGCCATCATACAATCAGAAATGGAGGATGTAGCAAACTCTCAGGTATGTGTTGCAACATGGACATAGTTCTTGTGTACAGAAAGGAAAGAAACACAAATTCTGCCAAAAATCAAGGTGCCTCCGTGTATACTAGCTTGAAGATTGAATTCATTTAGAATTCATTTTCCCTAATAGTGCATTAGTGAGAAGTATATCTCAACCCACCAGGCTCCTCTGTCCATGGGATTCTCCAGGCAAGGATACTGTAGTGGGTTGTCATGCTCTTCTCCAGGGGATCTTCAAGACCCAGGGATTGAACTAGCGTCTCCTGTGGCTCTTACATAGCAAGAGGATTCTTTACTGCTGTGTCATGGGGAAAGTCCAGTGCTGTAGTACTAAGGATGTAAGTTGGCGTGGTAACTGCTGCTGATTCTCGGATGATTCCATGTGAGGGTCACAAGAAGGTGCTACATGATATCATGCCTCTTAGTCAATAGGCAGGCCGATGACTCCTCTTTTTTTCCTTCGCAAAGGAAGAGGTAGAAATTACTGTTGACTTTATCCTACTCATATTGTTACTTCATGTTGGTACTTAAAAGATGTTTTAGAGATAAAAGAAAATCTTGAAAAAAAAAATGCTAGAAATCATGTGGTTCAACTCAGTGAATCACACTGCCAGTAGGCAAATTATTTCTTGGCAGTAAAAATTGTCTAGCTATCATTTTGCTCCCTAAAGCTGATCGTTACAAGAATTCATTGATCCTTAATGTGAAATACTTCAAATGACCTGGTCAAATGGCAAAAATCAAAACCGATAAAGACTGGTTTGGCAGCCTAGAGACAGTTCACCTTGGAATGAATGGGTCAAGAATCCGAATACAAGGTAATTCTCTAGCTCTTTTCAATTGTTTTTTCATTATGGAGTCCATAAGATTTTAACCTGGAACCACAAATGGAAGTGTTTATTCAGAATAATCAAGCGCAAAGAAAAGAAACATCAACTCAAAAGCGAATGTATATGGTATTAAATGGTATTAAATATTAAAAATGGAGAAAGCACCTAAGTGCTTTGATGAACATCTTATGGCTCAATTTCTATAAAGAGTCAATGCTCTATGTTTACATGCAATTTTATATCAGGCAGATAAAATGATTTGCAAAGGAGCGAATAATGTATTTGTGAAATAAAAAGAATGTCGTGGAAAAGCCTGTACCACTAGACTATTCCCAATTTACGAATGTTGGTTGTATCTCTGGAGCCCAGCTCTTTTTGGTAAAATGGGGAACAATTTTGCTCATTTTCCACAAATATTATGTTACTCCAGTGAGGGAATACAAGTGAACATGTCCCGTAAAGCATTACATGCTGCACACATTTGAAGTTTGATATTATTTATTATTTTTGCAGGGATTCTAGCACAAATGATTTCTTAACCATATAATTACTTGTCCCAGAATTGCTATTAGTATGAACATAATTTCCAGACACTTCCCTTGCTTGAACTATTTCCCCACTTTCCTCTCACCTCACCTGATATGTCTGTTCTGTCTGCATGATCCCTCCAAACTGCTGCTTCCCTATTCTGCAAATGCCAGTGCTGGCACCATCTCTCTGCCTACCAGATAAGGAACACTATCTATCTGTGTTCCCTTGTTAATCTATTGACCTTTAAGCACAGTTGTGTTTCATTAAGAGGGCATGTACTTTGAGGCAAACATTTTCCACTGGTTTAATTTTAGCTGTAAGAGAGACAAGGGAGGTGTGTTGCCAAAAGATGTCACTTACACCGAGGAGGAGAGGAAGACACTCTCAGGCACATTCCTCTGGTATCATCTGGTATTTAATTTTCTGCAGCAAAGAACTATGCTGTACTGATTTCATGGAAAATACAGAAAGAGGTAAAACAATAGAGCATTTCAGCACTCCTTCCAGGAGGGTACACTGCCAGGGCATTAGGAGCACAAAATAGAAATCAATTTGGATAGATTATGGTTGACTAGTTTCATAGGATATCTATTAGGATCTCTATTACACCAGTTTTTAACTGGTTAACTCTGGGCAGGTTGAAAGCTTTCTGAACCTCATTCTCTGTTAGGAAGGAGTAACAGTAACTTTCTTGTGTAATTATTATTAAGTGTTAGTACTATTCAATACATGTGAAAAGTTCTGGCATGCAATGAGAATTTGCAGTATGTCTCAGGAAACTCAAACGGGGCTCTGTGTCAACCCAGAGGGGAAGGATGAGAAGGGAGATGGGAAGGAGGTTCAAGAGGGGAGGGATATATGTGTACCTATGGCTGATTCATGTTGAGGTTTGACATAAAAGAACAAAATTCTGTAAAGCAGTTATCCTTCAATTAAAAAACTAATAAAAAACTTCTGGCATAAAGTGGTTGCATCATAAATATTACTTATACATTTATAAACAATAAATACTATTGCTGTCAGTGGATAGTGACCACATGTCTTTATTGAGATACAGAGAGCTCAAAGAAGCACACTACGCATTTGCTGAAGACTTAAGCTATGGATACATAAAGTCTTAAGAATATTAGAGTCCAGACCCCCAGAAAAGAAAGATTCCCTTCCATGTATCATCTATGACTGGCAAATATCCAGCTTCTGATTAAACTCAACAAGGGACAGGATGTCCATTAGCTACAAAGGAATTCATTCCTTTTAAGAACAGTTCTAACTATTAGAAAGAGCTTGCTTACAATCCTTTGAAATTTAGCCTTTCATAAATTCGGCCCATTAATCCTACATCTTCCTATTACAGTATTAAAGATGAAGCTGAATCATCATTATTTCATGAAACACCTATGGAAAGAATGAAGACAAAATCATGCCAGACTTAAGTCTTCTCTTGTTTTAGGTCTTAAATTTATTCTCTTATGATATCATTGGCAGCCCTTTACTGGCCTAGGGTACTCTAGTTTTTAAAGTATCAGATCAGATCAGATCAGATCAGTCACTCAGTCGTGTCCGACTCTTCGCGACCCCATGAACCTCAGCACGCCAGGCCTCCCTGTCCATCACCAGCTCCCGGAGGTCACTCAGACTCGCATCCATCGAGTCAGTGATGCCATCCAGCCATCTCATCCTCTGTCGTCCCCTTCTCTTCCTGCCCTCAATCCCTCCCAGCATCAGAGTCTTCTCCAATGAGTCAACTCTTCGCATGAGGTGGCCAAAATACTGGAGTTTCAGCTTTAGCATCATTCCTTCCAAAGAAATTCCAGGATTGATCTCCTTCAGAATGGACTAGTTGGATCTTCTTGCAGTCCAAGGGACTCTCAAGAGTCTTCTCCAACACCACAGTTCAAAAGCATCAATTCTTCGGTGCTCAGCCTTCCTCACAGTCCAGCTCTCACATCCATACATGACCACAGGAAAGACCATAGCCTTGACTAGGCGAACCTTTGTTGGTAAAGTAATGTCTCTGCTTTTGAATATGCTATCTAGGTTGCTCATAACTTTCCTTCCAAGGAGTAAGCGTCTTTTAATTTCATGGCTGCAGTCACCATCTGCAGTGATTTTGGAGCCCAGAAAAACAAAGTCTGACACTGTTTCCACTGTTTCCCCATCTATTTCCCATGCAGTGATGGGACCAGATGCCATGATCTTCGTTTTCTGAATGTTGAGCTTTAAGCCAACCCTTTCACTCTCCACTTTCACTTTCATCAAGAGGCTTTTTAGCCCCTCTTCATATAGTCTTGTTTTTAATGTATGGGAACCAGGTTTGAACATAGTGCTATGTGTGTGGCCAAATACAATGAGCCTCTCTTTATTAATTGGCATTCTGTGCATTTATAAATGTAATCTAAGTTTGCAGTTTATATTTACCTTCCACTAGGAACAACACATGCATTTATTCAAACCAGGACACTTTTGAGAGTGAAAGGTATGCTATTAGCAATTACACTTGGAAAACAGACATAAACTGGAATTGTTAAGATGAGCAAACATAGGTCCTCATCCTACATCAAAAGCATGCTCCCATTTTGTTCTCTTTTCAGTTCTCTTTCAGTTCTCGTGTCTCTTCTCTGATTTATTCTAGTAGTTCATGGAAGTTTATGGAACTCAACTGCATAAGTCTTGTACTATATATGCTCTAATTGCTTCTAACAGATAGACTTTTGGTAAACACAACAACTTTCACTTCTTTATTTTAAATCTCACTAACCTACCAGGTTTGTGTACTCTCTTTATAAAAATTTCAAGCTTCCTTTCCTGTATATTCTCTGTACATTAGAATGCTATAATCATGATACTGTTAAAATTACCCTGGTGTTTATACTTTTCTATTGAATTAATGCTTCTCATATATCTGTGGCTTTTGAGTATTTCCAGCATTATCAATTTATGTGAGTAATTATCTCTGAAATTTCAGGTTGACACTTTTTGGATCACGTCATCAAGGCTACAAAGAATTATATCAAATTGCATTTATTTAATACTTTGCACATTGCAAAACTGCTTTCATGTTCACATTTGAATGTTCCAACAACTCTTGAGAAAGGCTGAAAAAGTATAATTATCTTGTCTTTATAGAGAAATGGATGGCTTAAACTCAAATTTTTAATATCTATTCCAGTGTTCCTTCAACTATGCCGTAAGGTTTTATTCTTTCTTATCATTCAATAAATACCTCCACCCTTTTGCCTATTTTCATGCACTGAATGATATATTTTTAAGAAAACAAGTAGTTATTCAACAGCATCTAAACACTTCCTTTTCCTAAGCCATGAGACTCAATTTGAAGAAAATGTGTAAATAGTACACATCCCTATGTTCCTATCCTTCTTCTAATGGAAAAAAATCACTATATATAGATTCTGTCTCTGGCCGTGTAATTTTGCCTTATGTTTGGGCTCTTGTGACTAAGCAAAGCTGGTAAAGATGAAGGGTTCTGGAGACATAGGCAAGTTCTCCATCAGATGCTACACATTGTTGTACTTCTGTCTTATTATTCTATCAGATGGACACATGGACAACTTTAAACTCCTTTTCTAATAGTTACCAATCACTGCCAGACAGTGGATACACCTCATCTCATTTCAAGGATATCCTGCACTTGGAAAGCCAGCTACTTAGTTCTTGAGAAGATACTGATTTATTTGAAAAGATCCTCGTGTCTGAATTATAGATCCCAGGATGTAGTTTTTCTTCTCCTCCTCCTTGTCACATTTTTTTGTTCTCCAAAGTGTTGAGATTAGGTTCACGCCCTTTAGTTCACTGTTTTATCTTTATTTCTGTCTTCTCAATAGCAGCCCTTTCTATTTCCTAATACATCAAAAATAGAAACTTAGCCCTTATGTGTTTTTAATCTCTTCCTTAGCAGATATTTTATCTGTGGTACAAGTTATAATGTAACTCCTCCCTTTCCTTCCTGCTGGCCTTTAAGACTAGATGTTTGTAATGAGGATGAGTAGTGCAGAGAACTCAAGCCCCCTCAAAGGAGAACTTTTAATCTGAATGTTCCAAGTCTTTTTCTTTCTCAGACTTGGCTGCTGCTGTTAAATTTTGGTCTTCTGGCAAGATTGAACCCCAGAAAGAGAAATAATATAGCATCTAAGGCATAATACATCCTGACTACTCTTTATATGGCACCAAGACCAATTTTAATCTGCAAAAACTAAACAGTGTGTCCTTGGACCAAAAGTCCAAATCCCAACTCTTACAAATTTATGATGTGACCTTGGGCTTGCCACTTGATTATTCTAAGCATCAGATTCTTCACTTGTTTAAAATGAAGGGCTTGAGCTAGCTGCTCCTCAATATTTTTTCCTATTTTGATAATAACTTATTCTGATCATGAATAAGGTATTTCATATATGTTTTTGAGTATCACACAATAGTCCTCTCCCTGGTTGGGTGTGATGGGTTTGATGACCAGGAGATGGTAACTGATACTCAGTGGTGTTGCTTTTAAGAGAATGATTTACTTCTTTTAACCTTTTATTAACTGCTCATGAATATCCTTCATTTTGTCTTTTCATTCATTTCACATATTTCTTTCTAGAGTATTAAATGCATAGAAAAATCACTTTACTTGAAGAGATTATTTTTTTAAGCTTTCACATTCATAACTCATCATTGAGATTCTGGAACTTTAGAAGATTTGTGGACTTTAATATTCTGTGCTCTTCAGAGTTTGTGTCTGTGAATATACTTGTCTGTGATGGAGTCTAGGAACCTACAGGGTAAAAAATATGCAGCTCTCAAAGGTAAAAGTCTCTATCTAATTTTAGGTGGTTTCTGTCTCCTATTTATCACAAGTTTTTTTTTTTTTTTCTCCTCAAGTGTCCAATATTTCCTAGGGTCCAATATTTCACAAGCCCTGTAGCATCGCTGTGAGATGGGTAACAAACCAATTTATATTTTATAGATACTAAAACTGAGGCACAGAGAAAGTATGTGATCTGTTCCAGCACTCCAGCAGCTCAGCAAGGAATAGCAGAATAAAGATCAAGAAAAGAAATAACCTAATTCCTCTGTGATTCTCTTTTGCTGAGGATCAGAGCACTATAGAGCTGACAGAATCTCTGAGAAACTAGCAGCCTACTATCCTCTTTGTAGGGAAGCCTATCTATGAGTTTATTCAGTAGAGATGGTAAGCTCCTAACTATTGTCCATACCAGTGTTTAACATTCTTCATTACTAGAATGTTCTTTCTCAGACTTTGCCATCATCCACAACCATACACTGGCACTTCTCATGCCATGCTGTGAACCCTGTAACAGCCTTCAGGCTAAGCTGTTACAGTAATTCCTCTCCTCTACTCCCTGCTTCTACCTACCTCACCCAATCTGTTCTACATTCTGTGTCCAGTGATCTTCCTTAAGGCACTATTTCATAGCACCACTGGAGTGTGCAAAGTGTGTAAAGGCTTCCTGGTTCCCAACATATCAGGCCTATATTCTCTGCCTGGCATTTAAGGCCATCAGAGCTGGATTCTGGTCCATTTATTATTCAACCATCACTATCCTATCATGTCTCTAGTCCAGATATGCAGATCTCTTGTTTTCTTTCCTCAGGATCTCACTTTGCTTTTAAATCTTAGTCTTCCTGTGTCCCCCTTGAAGCCTTTGTTGACTGCTCTAGCTGCAGCAATCTCGTTGCTGTGTTAACACTAATTGTCCTGTGGTTCCTGTCACCCACAGTCATTCTCTCACTGCATTTGTGTCTCTTTAGTCTATCTGGACCATTAAGTTTCCAGGACTGTGTCTTCTTTTTGTCTTACAATAGTATGAAGTACAATAAACGAAGACTATAAACAAAATGACAGTGTTCTCAATAAGTGCTAGTCGACTCTGAAATTCAGTGTATTGGATTTGTCAGTTATATTGTATGTGGGTATGTGTGTATGCACACGAGTATGTGTGTGTGTATTTATGAGTAAAACTTTTTACTTTTGAAACAGAAAATAGAGTTACAGATGTATTATATAAAATAAACTATGGTTACCAGGGAGTAAGTGGGAAGAGGGATATATTGGGAGATTGGGATTGACATATACATACTACAATATATAAAATAGATAACTGGTAAAGACCTACTATATATGGGCTTCCTAGGTTACTCAGTGGTAAGGAATCCACCTACCAAATAGAAGAGATGCAAGAGACTTGGGTTCCATCCCTGAGTCAGAAAGATCTCCTGCAAAAGGAAATGGTGACCCATTCCAGTACTCTTGCCTGGAAAATCCCATGGATGGAGGAGCCTGGTGGGCTACAGTCCATGGGGTTGCAAAAAGTCCGACATGACTGAGTGACTGAGCGTGCGTGTACAGCTACTATATAGCACAGGGAAGCCCACTCAATGCTCTGTAATGGCTTATGTAGAAAAAAAAAAATCTTTAAAAGAAAGAGCAAATATATATACATATATCTGATTATAATTGATTAACTTTGTTATACGTCTGAAACTAACACAACATTGTAAATCAACTATATTCCAATAAAAAAAAAGTGTTGGAGTGGGAAAGCTAACACAGCATAAAAGAATTTGTGGGGTCAATTCAAGGCAGGAAGCTGGAAAGCTAGAGCTTGGCTAACCTGCTACAACTTGAGGAACTGAATTTTAAATTTATTTAATTTTACTTAAATTTAAACTTGAATAATCACATGTGGCTAATGGCTATTACACTGAACAACACTCACATTTTTTAGGATAAACCAGCAATCGTTTCACATACCAATCTCCAAAAATTTTGTGAGGATTCAACCTGTATATTTTCTTTTTAGAACATTCTTTGTTTCCTCATTAATAGGTTTGCACTTGAAAATGTGTTTTGTGCTTGCTGCTGTGACTACTGTTATAACCCTCTCTTTTTTCTAAAGTTCCTTCTAACTCGTAGATTCTGTGGTTTCTAGATGTTCCTTGGAATTGTTTAGTTATTACAATCTTGATATACATAAAATACTCTGAACTCACTGAAAGAAACAGATTGACATATAAATTGACGAATTTGAAGGCATTTGAAGATGAGACCTAAATGTTCTCAATCAGGGACAATTTTGCCCCACAGGGAACATGTAGCCATGTTTGGAAATGTGTTTTGATTTTCATAACTAGGGGAAGTGGATATTCCAGTGGATAGAGGGCAGAGGTGTGGCTAAATTTGTACAGGACAAAGCCCCCAAATGTCCATAGTGCTAAGGCTGAGAAAGTCTGATTTATACAATCATTTAAGGAAAAGGTATCATTTACATAGATACATAAGACTTCATTCATTTGAAAAGAAGGAAAGATTATTACACAAAATTGTTTGCCTAGATTTACTAAATCTGTAAAGTTTTATAACTTTATAAATGCATGTTTGCCTTTGAATTCCCTCTTCCTTGTCAAGGACTTGTGAAGTCAATGAGAACAATGACAGTTTTGTTAACCCAAGAATATTCGACCAAAGTCTTGACTTCTTCTTTCTTTCCCTCTGAAGTTCTCATTGTGCATCTTATTATTACCATTATTAGACAGTCCTAATTTTAGTCCTCATCTGTGTTTTCATTTTCACAGAGCACTATCTGTATTAGAACAAAGCCAGCGGTCAAACAATGAGTCCAGGTGTAAAATGACATGATATTGCAAAATCACCTTCTTCAGGTGGTATTTGTTGGGACTCCTTTTTCCTTGGAAATATTTTGTTTGGTAGTGTGAGGCCAGTTAATCTTTCTTCCTCACTTGAGGCAGGAAATAATTAATACAACCTGAGGGGAAAGGCTGGCAAGCTGGTCAGAATGAAATCTGACACCTAGTGAAATGTGCTTGTTTTCCGGTTTCAGCCTTAGCGTGAAATTTCCTGAGGTTCAGAGAAAGGTTCATCAAATCTTGGCAAATCTCTCCATAAACTGGGCAGTGTCAGATTCCAAAAGAAATGTGAAAGTTTTACCTGGCTTCAAATTTCTAGTGTTAAAAGTTTCAGTTGTCCAGTCAAGAAGGCTCCTTGCAGTATCAAGAAAAATCTCAGTTTCTTATTTTGGATAACTTATTGGAAGGGACGATTGACTGAGAAATCTCCAGGGAGACATATTTCATAGCACCTATCCAATATGGTTCAGATCGTGCAGGAATTTTCAATAGACCTGGATGCTATCATGGCAGTAACAATTTCACATTGCTCATTATCAGATCATATCATAAGTTTCCCTCATTCAAAGCCAAGCTAAGGAGAAAATACTCTCCCAGAGGGCTTTTCAAAGTTCACTGGAGAGAAGAATGCATGGAATATTTTTTTTACTAAGTTCCAGAGTGGAAAGGAAAGTATAAGAATCAAGAGAAAATCTGTAAAATATTGTTCATGGAATGAATTCTAATAGGCTATGAAGGTGAACAGGGAGGTCACATGTCCAAATTATAAGAGTATCAGTAATTCTGGATTTTGAAATAAAAATGGTAGAAAACCTTGTCCTGATCTGAGTAGATTCGAGATCTGATATACTGCATGCATTATTTATTTAAGTACAGTTAATTTACAATGTTGTGTTAGTTCCTGCACACATTAAAAAAAAAATCTCCTTGCAAAACCTTCATACATCCACTTAGAACCAAAGGACTCCCCTGCCCAGTTCCCAGGGGGCTCTAGGCAGGTGGATTGCAGCCCTGTGTAGTCAGCTAAGGGAAGCTGCCTTTCCAGCGTGTTGCTCCTTTTAAAGGAGCTATATCCTGCCAGGGCCTTGGAATCATTACAGCCTCATGATAAAATTTCTGGCAATTTAATTAACACAAAGACATTTGAATAGTTTCTAGTGTTTTGTAATCTCCTTCTGTCTGAGTACCATATAATCAAGGACATTCAACTGGAACAGAATTAGCGTACTTTAAGGATACCCCAAACAAATTCATACATGCTGAAGTTATTTAATCATTGGGGCTGAGAAATGGATGTGGTTAGGATGATGAACAGACTTTCCCCATTGTGTTTTTGATTGAAGGGAGTGCTCCTATAGAGATATTGATCTCTGGGATAAATAAAAACACTGGGGATTAAAATCACATTGATTATCACTAACTACTCCTCCTTTTTCATCGAAAGCAATACAGGGTCCATCAAATAAGGTCTATAGCCACAAATCAAAGGCCATTTTTCCATGTCCAAACATGGGGGAAAATGTTGTTACCAAATCTATCTTTTCAATCACTCCTATAACATAGGTAGCGACTGCTGTCAGCAGTGACCCAGGCTAACATGAAGAGTGATGATAGGTTATTCTTTCTTGGTCTTTTCGGTAATCAAGCACTCTGAAATTGTGATTGATTGCTGGCTCATAGTGGATTTTTTTTTTTTTTTTTTGAGAGTGATGTTCCAAAAGATTTCCTAAGGCTAAAATCTAAAATAGCACAGTAAAAAAAAAAAAAAATTATAAATTTATCCCAATTGGGTATATTATTATTGAGGCTAAAAACTAATTTTCAAAATATTCCTGAAAAAATCATACCTTTTGAATCAGTTTACCAGGAAATTGTTCAATTGTTCCAATGAAAGTACTGATTTTAAAAATACCTGAGTGTTCTGTTTTGATTAGTGATGAATGGAGTTTAATACCTGGCAAAATTCAAAATCCATTCGACAATGCCCTGACCTCAATATCTTTCTTTGAAATGAAAACAAGCTGTGAGTCATGGCTTGAATTGATCTGTAACACAAATACTAGGACTAGCTCCCAGCAAATGATGGTTTCCTTTGGCTGCGAGCAGACAATTGGTGGCCCAGTTAGGTGAACCAATTCTTTGACCCGAGAGAAGAGAGTCCACTTGCAGGGGCCCAGAAAGAGCTGAGTTATGGCAGCACAGGAATGAGTGAGGGGACCAAGTTGGAATCACAACAGGATTTTCTCTAACTCCAGACTCCTGACCTCGTAGAAGGAATGATGCCCTTTTCTCCAGAAAGTCAGAGAGCAGCAAAACTCTGCATTTTCCTAAAGGGGACAATTTAGTATCCTGCTAAGCTGAGAGTAAAATAAACCTGCCAATCCTTCCTGCTTAAACCATCCACTGACATGGGAGTAAAGAATTGCTCAAGGAAATTAATGGCAGGCACTTAAAAAAACTAAGTGGAAAGAAAATTCTGCACCTTAGGGGCGACTGTCTGAAATTTATGGCTGTAGAGAGTACTTTAATCAACTCCTGTAGCTGTATTTTAAAAAAAGATTGGATAATTTTATGATCAATAACAATATTTGTAAGCCTGTATGCTAAAATGGGAAAAGCAAATCGCATGCTTCAAAGCCTAGGCTAGTTGCTGCAGGTGTTTAGAAGGAATGTTTCCATTACACACATCATTATAAACCAGCCCAGGCAAATTATCGTCTATTTCTGCTTTTACGTGAAGCATGAGGAATTGGTCACTGCAAGTGGCCTAAGACTAAGTTAAATGTCTGACATAGAGATTGTTGGGGCTCTTTTCCCATTAACTATTAAAGAACAGACATGTTGGGGCTATACAGAGCTGGGTGGAGCTCGAATGGGAAAGGCAGAATGTAATGAGGAGTTGGTTTCCTTACATCTAATTTGATGCTGACAACTGTATTTCCATTACTCCTTGGTAAAAGAGTGAGAGGAGAAAGGCAAATGCCAAAGAATGATGTCAGCTAAATGCCTGAGGTTTAACCAAGTGACAGAGAGCCCAGGGGCTCCTTCTTTCTCCAATACATGTTGGTGTGAGCAGACGACTCAGTAAAATTCCCATCATCTCTATATTTAATGCCAGGGTCTTTTTTGTAGTGGAATTTTGGAGTTTACTTTAAAATTCACTTATAAAAATGTTGGAGGAAATTTAATAAAAGGAATAAAAGGGTTCAACATTACAAATAACAGGAATAGTAGTTGTACCCTTGAAGATGTCAGTCTGAGCAGGTCCATTTGGAGCCCACTTGCAAGAGACTTCATTGTTTCCAGTAGTCATGTATGGATGTGAGAGTTGGACCATAAAGAAGGCTGAGGGCAGGAGAATTGATGCTTTCAAATTGTGGTGCTGTAGAAGATGCTTGAGAGTCCCATGGACTGCAAAGAGATCAAACCAGTCAATCCTAAAGGAAATCAACTCTAAATATTTATTGGAAGAACTGATGTTGAAGCTGAAGCGCCAATACTTTGAAGAGTCTGAAGAGCATTACTATAAGGGAGTTTGGCTTGTCAGGGTATATCATACTGGCCATCAAAGACAGCACAGTACTGAGGTTGAATGTCATACCGTTATTGCTTCCCACTTTAAACTAATTGTAGGAAAGGGCTGTCTGGTTTGTAGAATAGTTTTACAAAGTGCAGTTGAATTACTTTTAATCAGACCTGTACTATCATCTTATAACCCAAGGCCTCAACTTCTTCATCCTTCAAGTGATGAAGTTATAAGCAACTACACTCTGATTCACAGCCAATGATTTCTAATCTATTAAAAGTCTTTTGTAATTTGGAAGATGTTGACTAATGAATGGTATGTTCTCTAAGCTCCTACATGTCAGCCATTTAAAATTAATCAATAACCACTGGAAGGACAAATAAAGGCTTCAAATACATTCAGTTGAGATTACTATAGGAATAAAAAGAAGTTGGTGCTTTCTTTAGCCAACCAACCCATATCTAAATAAAAATATTAAATCACTATCATGCTTCTTAACATACAACTCTCTTGTCTCTATCTTGAGACACTTAAAAAATACCAACCTTGAACCCACTCTTCCCAGCAGCATTACCCAGTGCCATGCCTTGGTGGAGAGAGTGAAGTGGGCTTCTTCTCTGGCATGAAGAATGTTGGTAAGTGCTTATATTACAGGTGAGCTGTGTGTCAATGTGAAAGTGTTGCTTTAATGTCTCCCACCTGGAAACCGGAAATCCTCAATAGTCCTTCCCTTCCATCTCATGCTGAGTTTTACATTAATAAGGTAATGCCTTCATGTTCTCTGAGGTTTCATGGAGAAAGGCACGCAGGAGAAGAGCTGTTATTATTTCTGAGACCTCCTGTCTCGAGCTAGCTTAAAGGCTGAGGGTCCCGAGGTGGTGTTATAATAGCAGTTCTAATAATGTGCAGTAACAGCACACCTCGAGTGAGGCACTCAGAGGGCATTATACACATTTATTCATTAAACCTGAACACACCCCAGAGATAGGTTAACTGCTATGATACCTCTTTATGCCAAAGTAAACGAAAACAAAGACAGGGGAAGCAGGTTAGTCATGACTGTATAATGAAGCTCTGGTAAAAGTGGGGTGAAGCTGTGTCCTGCTTCCTAAGGATTCAGTGAAAGGCCTGGCTCCATTTGGCATGATCATATGCTTGTATGGATATGTTTATTTAATTTTATACCATCTCGTTCGAGAAATAACTGGGGAACATATTCTTAAAACAGCTAGATGATAGAATTTGAAAATCCATGCTTAGAGAAAAAGACCCAAGGAAAATAAGGATATGAAAATAAGATGAAGCTAGGATGAAGTACAGCTTGTATTTTATGTGAACAATGATTGCCACATGATTTTGTTACAAATAAATGAAAAATCATAGTCTCAGTTTCCCCTGTTCATGTGCCTTGGAAAGGAAAATTTTTGTGCCCCGGGAAAGAAAAGTATACAGAAAGCATTAAAGATTTGTAAACTAAACTTCAAGCTCTATGCTGAGTGGTAAATCAGAATAGTATCACTAGGGACTACTAGACTCTCAAATCTAGTGGTACCTCTTCTAAAGGGCAAATGTAAGAAGTGGATGACATTTTCCCAGTATCTGGAAACATGAACATCAGAGACAGTGAGATAAACTGAGGAGCCTTGGGCAGTGGCAGCAGAGACTTAATGTTCTATTCCCCATAGAGAAGTTGGAAGGTGGGGTTGAATTGGTACCGCAGATAGGGCAGTGACTCATGGTCTCGGCAGAGTCTGTAGACACAGAGATCCTCTCAACAGCATGAACAGCAGCTGAGCAAATGTGGTGTCAGCAGCGCAGTGCTACCTCCACCTGTGGAGAGCATCAGCACAAGTGAGCAAAGTGTCAACATGGTGAAATGACTCTCTGCCAACCCCATCCATCAATCCCACCCTGAAGGTGTCAGCTCCACCGTGGGAACCCCAGAGACAGGGGAAAGGAAAGGACTGATGAGGGGCTTGGTGTTTGAGAAACACAGCTATTCTGTCGGAAGCAATGGAATTGACTTGTGCTATCTGAAAGCAATGGGACATCCAGTTAGAAAACTTTGTCTAAGACTTTATAGAGACAAAGTATATTTTCATTAGATTAGCATGGCTTAAATGTAATGATTTCTTCAGATAATCAACTTCTATACCCTTCCTTAGATTTCCCAGGTGCTGTTATGGTACAGAATCCACTTGCCAATGCAGGAGATGCAAGAGATGTGGGTTTGATCCCTGGGTTGGGAAGATCCCCTGGAGAAGGAAATGGCAACCACTCCAGCATTCTTGCCTGGAAAATTCCATGGACCAAGGAGCCTGGTGGGCTACAGTCCATGGGGTCGCAAAGAGTTGAACATGACTGCGCAATTGGATATGCACACACACAAGTGTTTCCTTTAGTCACAGCACTATCATAGTTTTTGCTTATGTGTGTGTATGTGTTTCTGTTTTTGTTTCTTGAAGTCTTCGTCCAGTACATGAAGGCAAAGTTTTGCATGTGGTTGGACATTCACAGATGGAACTTAGATATCAGGTGGGGACTTCATGTCCCTTAGTTTCTAGAGAAGATCACCTTAAAGCCCTGTTCTATGCCCTATGGAAGTCCAAAATGACCCTCACTTTTCTTGTATGGGCATTAGAGTTTTATTTCTTACACTCACTGAGCAAGTTTGGTTAAAAGATCATCCTATACTCCCATATACACTGTCTCTACTCTGCACCATTTCATGCAATGTGAAATTCAGCCTCAATAGCCACAGAAAATTCCCTAAATCATAAAGAACTTTGGAATATAGTAAATTTGACCTCTTCTTCTCCTTCTTTTTGGATTGACTTGATTCCAGTGTTACAAACTAATCACTCATTCATTCATTTCTGCAATAAGCCTTTATTAAGCGACTACATTTTGCTAAGCACAGTTCAAGGTGCTTGGGGGTTTATCAGTGAATGAAACTGATATAGATCCCTGCCCTCATGGAGACTGAATTACAGCAGATGGTTGAACCCAGCCACTGTATATTCCCAGAGGATTTTTCCTGGTTGCCTGTGTGACAGGCTCCAATCTTTCACAATTTTTCTGGCTCTTCTCTTCCACACCTCCCAGAAGAAAATAAAGTCCTTCAATCTTCTCATGCAGATCATTAACTATTAATATGGTGCCTTGACTCTTTGAATTCAGGTTCTTAGGTATCCTAAGTGATAGCTTGAAAGTGAAAGTGGCTGTTTTGTCAGACTCTCTGAGACCCCGTGGACTATTCAGTTCATGGAATTCTCCAGGCCAGAATACTGGAGTGGGTAGTCATTCCCTTCTCCAGGGGATCTTCTCAACCCAGGGATCCAACCCAGGTCTCCCGCATTGCAGGCAGATTCTTTACCAGCTGAGCCACAAGGGAAGCTCAAGAATACTGGAGTGAGTAGCATATTCCTTCTCCAGCAGATCTTCCCGACCCAGGAATCGAACTGGGGTCTTCTGCATTGCAGATGGATTCTTTACCAACTGAGCTATTAGGGAAGTCCAAGTGATAGCTTAAACGATATAATAAAATATTTTCTTAATCAGAGGTAGTTACTTCCTTAGTAGTAATTCTGCTAGAGGGAGAAAGAGATTTTTTTTTTCAGCTCTGTTATTTGGATATAAACAGTTTAAATTACCAGACATTCATTAATAGAATAAATAGTTTCTTTATAATGCCAATGCATAGTTTTAAATGTTGCTTAGAGAACAACTGCTCATCTGTAAAGTTTTCAATCTCCCTACTTCCCCTAGTCCAACTGGGATGGCAGACACATTGCATAAGAGTCACTCCAGGGGCTAAAATGTGGAGGGAAAAAAAAAAAATTCTGATTTTATTCCATGTGTTACCACTCAGCACTACTAGTATTCTGTTCATAAATAATTTTAGTGATTTAAAAAATATTTCCATAAATATATTGGTCTTTAATAGGTGGTCCAGGGAGAAGCGATCCATCTACTTTCCAATGGTCCCAGTAGTTCACCATATGAACCACCAGCAATCTCGGAGTTCATAGATACGTAGGATAAATGAATGTTTAACACCAACCCTATGTCCACACAGAATGAGACTTGGCTGGAGAATGTGTGTATGAAAATAAACATAAGCATTAAGATAAATCTACCAGAAAAATTAATGATCCAGAAACTGTGGATATGGGTTGATGGATGTTTTAAAATTCAGTCCTCTTTCAAATAGTCTTACCACAATAGAGGAGTGTATATAAGATCCCAGGCTTTGAGTCCCAGGAGAGAATGAGAGAGACTGAGAGAGACGCACAGAGAGACAAAGAGAAAAAAGCCAACAGCAAAAAAAAAAAAAAAAAAAATCACTTTGTTTTTGAGATAAAAATTCAAGGGAAATTTACTAAATCTAAAACACGAAACTGTCAATATTGCAAGGTAAATGATCACCATTTAAAATGACTCTCCTAAATGGAAAAGGATCACCTAGACTTTATAATCCGTAAATACAAGATCCTTCATCAGCCACTCCCTCCTGCTTGCTGCTGCCTAGAGACTGCCAAAACCAACACTGTGCAAGTTCTCAAGAAGAGAAAATATCCCAACAAATGAGTTGCTGTTTCTGTGTAGACAAAATAGTGATCTTGGGGGTATTGATAAAGGAATTTTCCTCCTAAACATGATTGTTTTGGAATGGGAGGAGATTACCTTGAAAAGAAGTTAAGGATTAACTCGATAGAGGAGGTTGAGGCCCAACAGTCATATAGAGAAAGTAGGGCTTCAGTTTCCCTCCTTTGGTATTATAAATTGCATTTTCATCATCACTATAGCCACTTTGACACTTATGTTGTCAGCCATTATAAAAATTTAACTTTAAAGAGAAATAGAGGAGACAGAAGGAAAAAAGTTCAAAAAAAAGTTAAGGTAATAGAGGTTTAAAGAAGAAAATTAAACATAAAGATTGAGAATAAGAGAAAAGAGAAAAAGTAGAAGTTGGTGTAAGAGAAATAAAATTCCAGTAGAATAAAATGTTGAGTTAAAAAAGTTAAATAAATGAGATTTAAAATAAAGATAAAAGGGTTAATCATTAAAATTATAAAGCTATAGATGATTAAAGAATAAGGTAAAATAGTTGTCCAGTAAGATAAAAAGTTTAGATATAAAAATAGGTAGTACTATTAGTAGGAATTAATCACTAAGTAGGAAAAAATTAAGCCATAGAGACTAAAAATAAGATGATTAATGCAAAACATAAATTTGAAACATAAATTAAGAAATTAAGAGACCCACCAAAAAAGAAAAACAAATTGTCTCTGAGTGATTAAAAAATGAGTCCTAAGATTTCATAGATTTTGTCCTTATACTGACAAAAGGGACAACATCCTTTGTGAGTTAAGAGCTGAGGGAAGAAGGCAGTGTAAGGGATGAGCTACATCTTGGCTGTCAGATCAAGCCCACAGAGATTCCTGTAAGCTGCGCCTGATAAAAAAGTAAGTGTCCTTTACGCAAACAGAGAGCTAAGCATGAGCACTTCTTTCTCTGCCTGATCCTGAGATATCTAATTTTTTTTTTGTTATCCTTTAATGTGGTCTCCTCCTTAATTCTCATGAGCAGAGCTCAAAGACTGTTAAGAGGATCTGTTGATGAACAGCAGGACATCTGAATCATGAGTAGAAACCATAACAACAAATTGGTTTTCTATTAAATCTCCTTTCTATAATTTGTATATTTATCTTACTGAAAAATATGTTTTTAATGGTTATCTGATTAGATTTTTTTCCCACCTCAAACAAGATTAGGAAGCAAAGATGACTACTATTCACAGTACATATTTTATGCTTACAGTCACCATGATATCATCTGAAGTTTTTTCCATCATAAATTTCAAATATATCCTGTCAGTGTGCACATGGACATTGGCCTCCCTTTATGCCAGATGATATCTGTGGTTCCTTCACTTTCAGGGAGCAACGTTCCTTCTTTCTCATCTGTTCCCCAATTCTCTATGCATGAGATCCAGATGGGAGTTTCATCACCCTGCCTGTCTAGCAACACTTACTGGTTCAAGAGTATGTGACCTTGGACAGGTCAGTCTGAGAGCCTCATCTTCTAACTTGACGGTTGGTCCAAAATGTGGCCTATACTTGTAATTTGCACTCTTCTCCAAACTTGGGTCCTTTGCAGAAAAGAGTTTCTTATGCCAGATTTCTTTCATAAGAAATACTTTTTTTTCCCCTCAGAGACCCCACTATTACCATTGAGATGCTAGAAAAATCTGAGAGCTTTGTCTGTGTATGTTTGAACCCTACCCACTAACTCAGAGATTGTACCCACTAACCCAGCTCCCTAGAGAAGCCGGCATTTCAAAGAGCTGTCAGGGAAAGCAAGTTGTTGCCTACCTTCACCCTCCACGAGTCTAGCTTTGAGTCTGTCTACAGACTGTTGAATATACACATGTGCTCTGTAGTAACTGAATTTTGCCAAGGTAGCAAGAAAGTAGCCATAGAAAATATGTGAACAAATGGGCATGGCTGTGTTTCTACACAGTTTTATATATAGATGCTGAAATTTGAATTTCATAAAACTTTCATATGCCATGAAGTATTTCTCTGTTGAATTTTTTCTCAGCCATTTAAAACTGAAAAAAAAAAAAATATTACTAGAGCCATACAAAAGCAGGTGGGAGACTAGATGTTTGGTCTATAGGATGTTATGATTTCTTATCTCATTAATACAACATGCATCTGGATTTCAGATATGTTAGAATGCAGAAATATATGCATATTAGATTGAAATGTAATACTTAGCCCAATTCTGAGAGAACTAGGTCTTTGGGATTTCCTTTAGTTTTAGCATTAAGAACGTATTTCTATAACGCTTTGCAATTAGCCTTTGGGAATCAATGATGATCACTGTGGTGAATATAAGGTTTGTCCATTTTGGGAAACAGTCAGAGCCAGCTGTGAAATGAGGAAGTTGAGAAGAAAGTTGGAAAGAGTCAAAGAATAGGGAAAGTTTCTTGTAATTGACATGTTCAAGAGAATAATAATATATATTATTTATATATCACTGTGTAGTCTACAGTGTATTTATACAAGTATTGTTTTATTAAAATGTCAGCATTCATCTATGAAGTAACCATGGAGGAAATTATCTGAAGATCATAAATATATAGATTTATATGAATTCAGTTCAGGTCAGTTCAGTTCAGTCGCTCAGTCCTGTCCGACTCTTTGCGACTCCATGAATCACAGCATGCCAGGCCTCCCTGTCCATCACCAACTCCTGGAGTTCACTCAAACTCATGTCCATCGGGTCGGTGATGCCATCCAGCCATCTCATCCTCTGTCATCCCCTTCTCCTCCTGCCCCCAATCCCTCCCAGCATCAGAGTCTTTTCCAATGAGTCAACTCTTCATATAAGGTGGCCAAAGTACTGGAGTTTCAGCTTTAGCATCAGTCCTTCCAAAGAAATCCCAGGACTGATCTCCTTTAGGATGGACTGGTTGGATTTCCTTGCAGTCCAAGGGACTCTCAAGAGTCTTCTCCAACACCACAGTTCAAAAGCATCAATTCTTCGGTGCTCAGCTGTCTTCACAGTCCAACTCTCACATCCATACATGACCACTGGAAAAACCATAGCCTTGACTAGATGGACCTTTTGGCAAAGTAATGTCTCTGCTTTTGAATACGCTATCTAGGTTGGTCATAACTTTCCTTCCAATGAGTAAGCATCTTTTAATTTCATGGCTGCAGTCACCATCTGCAGTGATTTTGGAGCCCCCTAAAGTAAAGTCTGACATTATTTCCACTGTTTCCCTATCTCTTTGCCACGAAGTGATGGGACTGCCTGCCATGATCTTAGTTTTCTGAATGTTGAGCTTTAAGCCAACTTTTTCACTCTCCTCTTTCACTTTCATCAAGAGGCTCTTTAGTTCCTCTTCACTTTCTGCCATAAGGGTGGTGACATCTGCATATCTGAGATTATTGATATTTCTCCCAGCAATCTTGATTCCAGCTTGTGCTTCTTCCAGCCCAGTGTTTCTCATGATGTACTCTGCATATAAGTTAAATAAGCAGGGTGACAATATACAGCCTTGATGTACTCCTTTTCCTATTTGGAACCAGTCTGTTGTTCCATGTCCAGTTCTAACTGTTGCTTCCGAACTTGTATATAGGTTTCTCAAGAGGCAGGTCAGGTGGTCTGGCATTCCCATCTCTTTCAGAGTTTTCCACAGTTTATTGTGATCCACACAAAGGCTTTGGCATGGTCAATAAAGCCAAAATAGGTGTTTTTCTGGAACTCTCTTGCTTTTTTGATGATCCAGCGGATGTTGGCAATTTGATGTCTGGTTCCTCTGCCTTTTCTAAAATTATATATATCTGGTGGGAAGTAGGCCTGACCATATCTTTTGACTATGGAATTGTTCTTTCTTACACAAAAAGCTCATATTCGGTGAGGGTTTCTGGGCTTCCCTTTTGGCTCAGCTGGTAAAGAATCCACCTGCAATGTAGGAGATCTGGGTTCAATCCCTGGGTTGGGAAGATCCCTTGGAGAAGGGAAAGGCTACCCATTCCAGTATTCTGGCCTGGAGAATTCCATGGACTGTATAGTCCATGAAATCACAAAGAATTGTACATGACTGAGCAACTTTCACTTTCTTATAATGAAAAGCAAACAAACATGTTTCAATGAACTGGGAACAAGAAATGAGAAAAAAGAGATAAGATTCAGTATTCTAGTACTTTGAATACTCCCCATCATGGAGACAAATTAAAGGAAGAAGTTTTCTCATTCAAGATCATGGTTTATGGCTGTAACCAGTCTCCTTCTTTTTTCTTGCAATAGTGACTTCAGTAAAGGTCATTACTATTTAGCCAGTTTGAGTCAAAGCTATTTTTAGGACACCATATATGCATATCCAAAACAAAGTGTAACTGATTCATTAATTAAATTTAAACATTTGACAGTTATCTCTGATTTCACTTCCTAGTTCCATTTTGCTTCTCTTCCTCATTTAAACCAAGTAAACTGATGTATGAACGGCTGCCAAGTAAACAACATTGACTTTGGACTTAGGGAGATGAATTCCAGATGTGCTGTTTTTTAGTTTGTGATTCTCAGCAAATTAGTAACCCTATTGAACTCTTTCATTATTCTCATTTTTAAAAAGGAGCAATATTACCTACATAGTATGAAAGTTATCAACATATTAAGACATATAAATCCAATAGAAATATGCCTAGTGCATCAGTTCAGTTCACTCAGTTGTGTCTGACTCTTTGTGACCCCATGGACTAGAGTACACTAGGCCTCCCTGTCCATCACCAACTCCCAGAGCTTGCTCAAACTCATGTCCAATAAGTCGGTGATGCCATCCAATCATCTCACCCTCTGTCGTCCCCTTCTCCTCCCACCTTCAATCTTTCCCAGCATTAGGGTCTTTTCCAGTGAGTCAGTTCTTCACATCAGATGACCAAAGTATTGGAGTTTCAGCTTCGGCATCAGTCCTTCCAATGAATATTCAGGACTGGTTTCCTTTTTGAATGACTGGTTGGATCTCCTTACAGTCCAAGGGACTCTCAAGAGTTTTCTCCGACACCATAGTTCAAAACCAATTATCAATTCTTTGGCACTCAGCTTTCTTTACAGTCCCACTCTCACATTCATACATGACTACTGGAAAAAACCATAGCTTTGACTAGACGGACCTTTGTTGGCAAAGTAATGTCTCTGCTTTTTAATATGATGTCTAGGTCAAAGCTTTTCTTCCAAGGAGTAAATGTCTTTTAATTTCATGGTTACAGTCACCATCTGCAGTGATTTTGGAGCCCAAGAAAATAAAGTCTGTTACTGTTTCCATTGTCCTCATCTACTTGCCATGAAATGATGGGACTGGATGCCATGATCTTAGCTTTCTGACTATATATATATAACTCTGTCCAGTGCATAGTCATATATATTAGATATAATTGTAAGCTGTAAATGAGCCTTGTGTAAAAGATCACAAAACTCACCTAATCCTTGACAGATAGTCCATAAACCACTGAGAAAGCAAGATATTCTCTATGTGGACTTTCCAGATTCATTTTTTATCCCATGCAAAATATTGTACCAGGAATTCCCTGGTGGTCCAGTGATTAGTGCTCTGGTTCAATCCCTGGTTGGGGAACTAAGATCCCCCAAGTTATGCAGTATGGCCACAAAAAAAAAATTGCAGTTTCCTATCCCAACTCAGAGCACATGAGTGAGTGACACAGTGTTCGCCACTCTAGTCTTCCTTTGTTTATTTTTTTTACCCTTATTTTCCATGTTTCCAGTAAGAGCTGTGCAGCAGAGAAATCACCCTGCTCATACCAACTCTTTGTAAAATGAATTAATGATTTACTCCCTTCCAATCCATTAAGACTTTTTTTTGTTTGCTGTACATTTCTACTTTTACTAGCTTCTCTCTTGAAGAGTGAATATTTGATTAATTACTTACCCCTCACACACACTTTGATATCTATAAACCCAGTGTTGCTTTCTCTACTTCTCATTTACTCAATTTCTTAGCATCACTGGATGCTGTTGACATCATCCCACTTTTTGAAATATTCTTCCTCCTTGCCTTTCACACCTCCTCTGTTTTTATCCTATTTCTTTGGCTCTTCTATCTGTTTCTCCTGCTGGCTCCTCTTTCTTTGTCTAACTATTAAATATTAGATTACCTCAAGGTTCCCCCTAGGTCTTCTGATTTTCTCATTAAAGTTCTTCATGCAGGTAATTTGTTATACTTTTTTCACTTTTAATATTTCTGTTATCATTTTCTGAATCCTCCCAGTAATCCAAGCTAATAAAATCAGTTAAATCTGTCTCCTCCTTTCTTCTCATGCTAGTCCTTTGCCAATGTGCCTTTATTACATAATCGTGAAATGAGTAAATGATCTAATGTCTTACAAAGCAGATTCAATTGCATGCTTAACACAATCTGTATAATTAGTTCCTACCGATCTCTTCCTCTTCCAAGAACACTACCTTGAAAAGAGATTGTTCTACTTGTTGTTCTCAGAAAAGCCTATAACTATGAGACTAGAGCTTCTTCTGAAATGAAGACTTAAATGAATTCTTGATGAAAAATTTCAAAGAGCTGTTACTAGAATGGACATTTTACAGACTTTTATGTCAATATGAAAACATCAATTAAGTGATAAAGTAGTTCCATCCTTGATCTTTGATCCAAGAAGCAAAAAAGAAAAAGATAAAAAAAAAAAAAAAAAAGCCAAAATCCTTCTTCTCTAACATTTAGCTGTTGCTGCATTAACAGCTAACCACCAAATCCCAGTGGCATATCACAATAGCTTTTCTTTCTCCTGCACCTGTAGGTTGAGAGGGGGGTTGGCTGAGCCCAGCAGGCTCTACTTCTAGCTAGGCTTGGCTCCTTGCTGGGGGCTGGCCTCTGACTGGCTGCACAAATGTTTCTCCTGGGACCCAGACTGAGTGGGCAGAAGCTACTGAGGGAAAGCTCTCCTTCATATTGATGTTGATGCAGGGACCCTGCCAAAACACATGAAGTCTCTTATCTTCAACCTGAAGCTTGAATCTGGCTCACTGCTGCTTATGCCTATGTCTTACATGCCAAAGCAAGTCACACAGTCAAAGGAACCCACAGTCAAAGCTCCTCTTTTGTGGGAGGAGCTGCAAAGTTACATGGCTACATGTAGGGACACCAGAAAAAGTGAAGAAGGTGAATTGCTAATCCAATCAACCACACCCACTCCCTAGTAATGAACTACTGAAATCCCTGCCAACTGAGCCTAGTGTTTCAGCTTTAATGTGAAATTCAATGTGCTGTTCCATTTTCTCCTCTCTCCATGTTTATCCTTCAGAGATGACATTCATGTATCAGGAGACAAACAAGAAACAGACAGGCTTGTCTTCAGCATTTGTTGCTGTTGTTCAGTTGCTGAGTCATGTCAGACTCTTTGAGACCCCATGGACTGCAGCATGCCAGGCCTTCCTGTTCTTTACTATCTTCTGGGGCTTGCTCAAGTTAATGCCTTCAGCGTACATTCCTGGAAATACAACTCAACCGATCAAAATCTTAAGGAGATAATTGTGTGGTCCCAGACACTCAACATCCATCATCCTGCTGCAGACCTGGGATGGGATTCAAATGGAATGACAGATTCAGATGGGGAGAAAAACAAATTAGGGAAGGGGGTTGGAGTCTTGTAGTGGATAGAGGTGGGGCTTCCTGAAAAACAGGTGAAGTTTGCCCAGAAATTTTGAAGAGATGTCTAGAGGAGACGGAGTCTCACTTCATTGATTAGGAGCTATGTGTGTCTGTATGGGTGTGTGTCTTCATTCCCTGACCTTTTGGTACCCCATGAATACTGGAGGAGGTTGCCATTTCCTACTCCAGGGGGTATAAGAGGAGGTTTATATTTTCTCCCATAGATTCTGATAGTTCCACACATAGTCGGCTTTCAATATATGGTGAATTACAACAGTATAGATTTCTGATTTATCATAGTTAATATGAGGAATAGTGCAATTTACAGTAGGTAAATTATAACAATGAAAGGTCTAATATACATAAATTCTATTTAGTGAACAGAATTTTGAGAGAGAAATGCCAATTAAAGTACAAATTTTTTTTTTCTTCTTCTTGGTCATTGGCAAGCATAATCTTTATGGAGAGTTTGTGTCATTTTTTTAAGCTATTTTTAACCATTGTCAGTTTTGGAAAATGATATTGAGGGGCTGTGGTTTAGAGTAAAGAAAGAACCTGACTAGGATCCAAAAGCCTTGGTTTCTCTTCCTGGGCCTGCCCCTGACTTTCAATGTGACCTTGAGTAGGTAATTCAATGTCTTGAAACCTCAATATTTCCATCTGGAAAATGAGTATTAAAAAGCACATGATTACTTTAATTTCTAGATTTTAAGTAGACTTCACGGGTAGTTATTATAAGATAAACTTTCCAAGTGAAAGCAAGCTAATTTTAGACAGAAATAGAAGGGGAGACATTTTTCTGAGGCAATACCACGTACTTAACAACTTTATCTTTTAGCTTTTATGGCTCACTCTTGGGCACCGGCATTTTATGACTTGTAACAGCTTAATGGTCCTGCTGGGTTCACTCCTCCTGTAGGTTAAGTTCCTCTTTCCTGAAGCACACACCACACCTTAAGTATTCTGAGAAGGTCAGGTGCAAATGCAATGCCTGCGAGAATAGCTTCGTCACGTATGATGTACAAGGCACTGGGGAGAGTTTTCCTTTTGCAGTACCTTCCCTCTCTCTCTGCTCTTGCTCCCTGCTGAAAAATGAAAAACAATTATGTCCCTCGCACCATGGAGACAGAAGTACAGAAAATAAACAATGACTGATAAAGGAAAGCAGTTTTATTACAGAGAAAAAGAAACATTATCATTAATAATAGCAAAATAGAGAAAAATAGTAATGAATAATTAAGCATAATAGTACAGTCATGATAACAATAAAAGCCAGTGAATAATGCAATTTTATCTCTGGTAATAGGATTATTCATCTGGATGAACTGTTCCCATTTTGACTGTTTCCGGCAGAGGTGTAAGCACAGCGTGGCTTTTCATTTATTTCCCCTAAGAAAGCGTCTGGGAGACCTGTGACTCTGCTCTCTTCCCACTTCCTGAGAATTCTCTCTTCACTCTTTTCCTTCCTAATTATATAAAATGTACCTTCACTTTCAGTCTCCTCTGATGTTTCTAGCCTGGGATTAGCACCAACAATGCAATCAAATCCTCAGGAATGTTCTTGTTGTGATAGAAGGTCCAAGCTATCAGGTGATTGCGTGTTGGCTGGCAAACCCTTAGGTATTCTGGTATGTCCCACTCACCTTCCCTTACAGAAATTTACTTAAGTAGCCAATCTAGTGCAATCATGGAGCAAAATGAAGGTAGATGATCTTGAATAGATAGTGGCTAAGTCCTACAAACACCAGTGTGGCAATCCCCATACAGGATTGCAATGCTATTTCACCAGGCCATTGTTGTCTTCAGTATTTTGTGAAGTCCTAAGTATGCAGCCTCAGACTGAACAGTTTTATCCTGAGAAATTAGTGCCAAGGAGTTACAGCATTTTTAGAGGGTCCAGATTGCTCAACTGGTTAGAAAGTATAAGTAGGTTATCTGATTCTCCAAAAGCTACAGAGGTGGCAGAGTAAATGATATCTTTTCCCCAGGCGAACAATGCGGCACAGATAATGGAACTGCCAGCCGAGCCCCTCCTGCTCCTCCCTCCAGACAATGTGTGTCACACCGAAACAGAAATAATAAAAAACGCCTAGACCTCTGAGCACATCAAAGATAAGACTTCTGTGTTTTTGTTTCCAACAGATTTTATGTGCTTGACTATTATTAACGCAACCCATGAATGCCTGTGATTACTAAAAAAATAAACTCTTTGTGTTTCAGTCTATCCTTCCTATTGGCAGGGAAAGAAAGGTGTGTCATCACCCGGCATAATAATTCAGAGATCAGAAAACCCTTAATTTCCAAGGGTCAGTATATATTTGAGGTTAAGAAGTATAGAGACCATGGTTAGAGTCCATGTGATAAGCCTAAAAGCCCCTCCTGGTTTTCAAGGGAACTTAGGTTGGAACAAATGGGCCATTTTTTGGGAGATCAGGTTTACATCACAGATGTAAAACTTCCTGAAATTATAGCTTATGTCAAATACACATAAATAAATAAAATTTGTCAAGTCTTTATACAAGAGCACTGAAGTAAGTGGATGTGATGAACAAAGAGGTTGGGAAATGGCTAGTCTGAAGCCAGAGTTATTTTAACTACCAATATGATGTGAGTATCTTTTAGGTTAAAAAACAAATTTATGTGCATTCTCATTTTCTCATCCCCACAATCACATGAGTTAGGTCCTATTATCGTTCCCATTTTATACATGAAGTAAGTTTTGTCCCAATGAGATCTAGTTTAAAGAACCTAAGAGAGCCTTAGGTGTAAACCTGATTTTACTAGTTGTGTTCTCTTGTTGAATCCCTTGACAAGTGGCAGGTGTCTTCCTAGGTGGGATAATGGTATGTGTGTCACAGGGTAACTGAGACGATTTCTGCTTCTCTCTTGTACAAGCTCTCCAGTTGGGAGTGCCCAACGTCCTCGTGGGTCTACATCCACACTATCATTACCAGGTTTATGTTCAGTCATTTATAATGGTCCCTAAGTGGTCTCCTTGCATCCCATCTCAAGTTGCACTCTTCATAAAACTGCCAAAAATTGTTTTCCCAAATGGAAATCTGCTATTTCCCACCTTAAATCTGTTGACAGATCCCTACTGTCTACAGAAAGAAGCTCAAATCCTTTAGCATGGCTTGCAAGAGTCCAACATTCATTTCTGTATAAGCTCACCTACTTCATTTAGGGCCAGTGCCATTGGTGCCCATGAGCTGTGACCATTTCACATTACCTGTATGTTCCTGAACATGACCTGCCTCTTCCTGCCTCTACATCTTTGTACATGCCCTACTCTCTGCTGGGAATGCCTATCTCAAACATTTCTTCTTGGTAAGTTCAGTTCAGTTCAGTCGCTCAGTTGTGTCCAACTCTTTGCGACCCCATGAATCACAGCACCCCAGGCCTCCCTGTCCATCACCAACTCCCAGAATTCACCCAGACTCATGTCCATTGAGTCAGTGATGCCATCCAGCCATCTCATCCTCTGTTGTCCCCTTCTCCTCCTGCCCCCAATCCCTCTCAGCATCAGAGTCTTTTCCAATGAGTCAACTCTTCCCATGAGGTGGCCAAAATACTGGAGTTTCAGCTTTAGCATCATTCCTTCCAAAGAAATCCCAGGGCTGATCTCCTTCAGAATGGACTGGTTGGATTTCCTTGCAGTCCAAGGGACTCTCAAGAGTCTTCTCCAACATCACAGTTCAAAAGCATCAATTCTTTGGTGCTCAGCCTTCTTCACAAGTTACTTCATCATAAAAATTTAAGTTAACCATAGGCTCCTGTATAAATGTCAGTTAGTAGCTGGACATACCAAATTGTAATATAGCACTTAGTTCCTTAACTCTTTTTTTTTTTCAATGAGTACTTAAAGTTATTTCTTTTGCAGTGACACATGCAAAAGGTTTTCAAAGTCAACTGGTCCTATAAGACTAAGCAAAAATAAAGAGCAAGTTCCTTGCTTCACTCTTCCTTACCTTCAGTTCCCACTTCTCAGAAGCTGCTACTTTCAAGTTTTGTAGTAGTTTCATTATTACCTCTGTATTTCTATATGATATGCTTATGCTACTATTTCTTGATTTTTCAATTTTAGATCTTAGCTTCTTTTTTCTGGATTTTTCCTACAACTCCCTTCTTCTAAAGTTCTCTCCATCCTCCCAATAAAATCAATATTTAGATTAAACTAATATTCAGTTTTTATATTGTTATGCCTATGTTAACTATGATTTGCAGTATTCTGTTCAGTATAAAAATATTTCTTTTTCTTTAAGCACGCTGTTAGTGCTCAGACGCTCAGTCCCGTCTGACTTTTTGAAACTCCGTGGACTATAGAGACCACCAGGCTCCTCTGTCCATGGGATTTTTTTATAGGCAAGAATACTGGAGTGGGATGCCATTTCCTTCTCCAGAGGATCTTTCTGACCCAGGGATTGAACCCCTGTCTCTTACGTCTCCTGCACTGGCAGGCAGATTCTTTACCACTAGCGCCACTTGGGAAGCCCAAGCATTTTGTTTACCTAGAAACTAATAAGTGAAAATTTCTGTGTACCTACCACTAATTTCTTCCAAAATTGTTTGCTGGAAGCTCAGTTGCTCAGTCATATCTGATTCTTCGCGAAACCAAGGACTGTAGCCTGCCAGGTTCCTTTGTCCATGGGGATTCTGCAGGCAAGAATACTGGAGTAGGTTGCCATGCCCTCCTCCAGAGGATCTTCCCAACCTAGGAATCGAATCCAGGTCTCCCACCAAAACCTGGTGGCTCCAGGAATGACACCAAGGAAATGTCATTAAAATCTATCAGGTGAGGGACTTCCCTGGTGGCCCAGTGGTTGGGACACTATGCTTCCACTGCAGAGGGGACAGGTTCTCACCCTGGTTGGGGAACCAAGATCCTGCATGGCACTCAGTGTGGTGTAAAAAAAAAAAAAAAAAAAAAAAAAAAAAAACTGGTGAAAAAACAAAACAAACCCTAATTCTCATTATCACTTATTTTATTTTTTTGGAGGGAGACATCCTGGGATCCTCCATCTTGTTTATTCAGTATGAACCTGTTTTTCTGGTCTACATTTCCCCTGTTGTCCTGGGATGGTCCCTCATTCTCCAAAGGAGCTATTCCTAATCTCTTTTTCAGTTTGTCCCCTGTTTGCTGAACACCAAATGCTCCTTTATCTTGGCTCACATACATATTTTGTTGGAGCATCTTTTCTAGTAAGTCACTAAGAAAAGAGAGTTACTTTTTTTTTTTTTTTTTTAGAATCTGCATGTCTTAAAATATCTTTATTCTGCTCTCAGACTTACTTGATGATCCCTGGGTATATGATTCTAGGTTGGAAACAATTTTCATTCAGAATTTTGAAAGTATTTTATCTTCCAATGGCATGTTTGAGAAAACTGGTGGCACTCTGTTTTCTGATTTTCTGCTGCCTGTAATTTGCTTTTGTTGTTTGTTTAAAATTAAACATTTTTTTATGTATAAAAGTTTTTAGAATTTTCATTATATCTCTGAGGGTCCAAAATTTCATGACTCCATTTTTCTCTTTCCTTTCCTCCCTTCCTCCCTTTTACTTTCCAAATTTCTTTTTCTTATTATACTTTATGGAGCTTCCTCAAATTTGTCTTCTAGTGTGTTTACTGAATTTTTCTTACTTTTATGCTATTATGCCAGCAAATTTGGAAAACTCAGCAGTGGCCACAAGATTGGAAAAGGTCAGTTTTCATCCCAATCCCAAAGAAAGGCAATGCCAAAGAATGCTCAAACTACCGCACAATTGCACTCATCTCACACGCTAGTAAAGTAATGCTCAAAATTCTCCAAGCCAGGCTTCAACAATATGTGAACCGTGAACTTCCTGATGTTCAAGCTGGTTTTAGAAAAGGCAGAGGAACCAGAGATCAAATTGCCAACATCCGCTGGATCATGGAAAAAGCAAGAGTGTTCCAGAAAAACATCTATTTCTGCTTTATTGACTATGCCAAAGCCTTTGACTGTGTAGATCACAATACACTATGGAAAATTCTGAAAGAGATGGGAATACCGGACCACCTGATCTGCCTCTTAAGAAATCTGTGTGCAGGTCAGGAAGCAACAGTTAGAACTGGACATGGAACAACAGACTGGTTCCAAATAGGAAAAGGAGTACGTCAAGGCTGCATATTGTCACCATGTTTATTTAACTTATATGCAGAGTACATCATGAGAAATGCTGGACTGGAAGAAACACAAGCTGGAATCAAGATTGCCGGGAGAAATATCAATAACCTCAGATATGCAGATGACACCACTCTTATGGCAGAAAGTGAAGAGGGGCTAAAAAGCCTCTTGATGAAAGTGAAAGTGGAGAGTGAAAAGTTTGGCTTAAAGCTCAACATTCAGAAAACGAAGATCATGGCATCTGGTCCCATCACTACATGGGAAATAGATGGGGAAACAGTGGAAACAGTGTCAGACTTTGTTTTTCTGGGCTCCAAAATCACTGCAGATGGTGACTGCAGCCATGAAATTAAAAGACGCTTACTCCTTGGAAGGAAAGTTATGACCAACCTAGATAGCATATTCAAAAGCAGAGACATCACTTTGCCAACAAAGGTTCGCCTAGTCAAGGCTATGGTCTTTCCTGTGGTCATGTATGGATGTGAGAGCTGGACTGTGAAGAAGGCTGAGCACCGAAGAACTGATGCTTCTGAACTGTGGTGTTGGAGAAGACTCTTGAGAGTCCCTTGGACTGCAAGAAGATCCAACCAGTCCATTCTGAAGGAGATCAATCGTGGAATTTCTTTAGATGGAATGATGCTAAAGCTGAAACTCCAGTATTTTGGCCACCTCATGTGAAGAGTTGACTCATTGGAGAAGACTCTGATGCTGGGAGGGATTGAGGGCAGGAGGAGAAGGGGACGACAGAGGATGAGATGGCTGGATGGCATCACTGACTTGATGGGTGTGAGTCTGGGTGACCTCCGGGAGCTGGTGATGGACAGGGAGGCCTGGCGTGCTGTGGTTCATGGGGTCGCAAAGAGTCGGACACGACTGAGCGACTGATCTGATCTGATCTGATCTGAATGGTCTAGTGGTTTTCTCCACTTTCTTCAATTTCAGTCTGAATTTGGCAATAAGGAGTTCATGATCTGAGCCACAGTCAGCTCCTGGTCTTGTTTTTGCTGACTGTATAGAGCTTTTCCATCTTTGGCTGCAAAGGATATAATCAATCTGATTTTGGTGTTGACCATCTGGTGATGTCCATGTGTAGAGTCTTCTCTTGTGTTGTTGAAAGAGAGTGTTTGCTATGACCAGTACGTTCTCTAGTGGAGGTGATGGAATTCCAGTTGAGCTATTTTAAATCCTAAAAGATGATGTTGTGAAAGTGCTGCACTCAATATGCCAGCAAATTTGGAAACTCAGCAGTGGCTGAAAACTGGAAAAGGTCAGTTTTCATTCCAATCCCAAGGAAAGGCAATTCCAAAGAATGCTCAAACTACTGCACAATGCACCCATCTCACATTCTAGTAAACTAATGCTCAAAATTCTCCAAGCCAGGCTTCAGCAATACATGAACCGTGAATTTTCAAATTTTCAAGCTGGTTTTAAAAAGGCAGAGGAACCAGAGATCAAATTGCCAACATCCGCTGGATCATGGAAAAAGCAAGAGAGTTCCAGAAAAACATCTATTTCTGCTTTATTGTCTATGCCAAAGCCTTTGACTGTGTGGATCACAATAAACTGAGGAAAATCCTGAAAGAGATGGGAATACCAGACCACCTGACCTGTCTCTTGAGAAACCTGTGCACAAGTCAGGAAGTAACAGTTAGAATAGGACATGGAACAACCTATCTGGTTCCAAATAGGAAAAGGAGTACGTCAAGGCTGTATATTGTCAGCCTGCTTATTTAACTTATATGCAGAGTACATCATGAGAAACTCTGGGCTGGAAGAAGCACAAGCTGCATTCAAGATTGCTGGGAGAAATATCAATAACCTCAGATATTCAGATGACACCACCCTTATGGCAGAAAGTGAAGAAGAACTAAAGAGCCTCTTGATGAAAGTGAAAGAGGAGAGTGAAAAAATTGGCTTAAAGCTCAACATTCAGAAAACTAAGATCATGGCATGCAATCCCATCACTTCATGGCAAATAGATGGGGAAACAGTGGCTGACTTTATTTTTCTGGGCTCCAAAATCACTACAGATGGTGACTGCAGCCATGAAATTAAAAGACGCTTACTCCTTGGAAGGAAAGTTATGACCAATCTAGACAGCATATTCAAAAGCAGAGACATTACTTTGCCAACAAAGGTCTGTCTAGTCAAGGCTATGGTTTTTCCAGTGGTCATGTATGGATGTGAGAGTTGGACTATAAAGAAAGCTGAGCACAGGAGAATTGATGCTTTTAAACTGAGAGGCCCTTGGACTTCAAGGAGATCCAGCTAGTCCATCCTAAAGGAGATTAGTCCTGGGTGTTCATTGGAAGGACTGATGTTGAAGCTGAAACTCCAAATCTTTGACCACCTGATTTGAAGAGCTGACTCATTGGAAAAGACCCTGACGCTGGGGAATATTGAGGGCAGGAGGAGAAGGGGACAACAGAGGATGTGATGGTTGGATGGCATCACTGACTCAATGGACATGGGTTTGGGTATACTTGCATAGTTGGTGATGGACAGGGTGGCATGGCAAGCTGCGGTTCTTGGGGTCGCAGAGAGTCGGACACTACTGAATGACTGAACTGAACTGAACTGAACTGAAGGTTTTGTTCAAAATCTTTCAAGCTAGGCTTTGACAGTACATGAATGGAGAATTCTCATATATACAAACTGGGTTTAAAAAAGGCAGAGGAACCAGAGATCCAATTGGCAACATCTATTGAATCATCGAAAAAGCAAGAGATTACCAGAAAAACATTTACTTCTGCTTTGTTGATTAGCCAAACCTTTGACTGTGTAGATCACTACAAACTGTGGAAAATTCTTCAAGAGATGGGAATACCAGACTACCTTACCTGCCTCCTGAGAAATCTGTATGCTGGTCAAGAAGCAACTGTTAGAACTGGACATGGAACAAGGGACTGGTTCTAAATTGGAAAAGCAGTATGTAGAGGCTGTATATTGTTACCCTGCGTATTTAACTTATATGCATAATACATCATGTGCAATCTCAGGCTGGATGAAGCACAAGCTGGAATAAAAGTTGCTGGAAGAAGTATCAATAACCTTAGATATGCAGGTGATAGCATCCTTACGCCAGAAAGTGAAGAAGAACTAAAGAGCCTCTTGATGAATGTGAAGAAGCAGAGTTGAAAAAAAGTGGCTTAAAACTCAGCATTCAAAAAACTAAGATCATGGCATCCGGTCCCATCAGTTCATAGCAAATAGATGGGAAAACAATGGAAATAGTAAGAGACTTTATTTGGGGGGCTCCAAAATCACTGCAGATGGTAACTGTAGCCATGAAATTAAAAGACATTTGCTCCTTGAAAGAAAAGCTATGACCAACCTAGACAACATTTAAAAAGTAGAAACATTATTTTGCCAACAAAAGTCTGTCTAGTCAAAGCTATTGTTTTTGCAGTAGTCATGTATGGATGTGAGCATTGGACTACAAAGAAAGCTGAGTGCTGAAGAATTGATGCTTTTGAACTGTGGTGTTGGAGAAGACTCTTGAGAGTCCCTTGGACTGCATGGAGATCCAACCAGTCCATCCTAAAGGAAATCAATCCTGAATATTCATTGGAAGGACTGACGATGAAGCTGAAATTCCAATACTTTGGCTACCTGATGTGAAGAACTAACTCATTGGAAAAGACCCTGATGCTGGGAAAGATTGAAGGAGGAAGGAGAAGGGGATGACAGAGGATGAGATGATTGGATGGCATTACCAACTTGTTGGACATGAGTCTGAGCAAGCTCCAGGACTTGGTGATGGACAGGGAAACCTGGAGTGCTGCAGTCAATGGGGTCGCTAAGAGTCAGACACGACTGAGGAACTGGACTGAACCAAACTTAGGTTATCTTGATTCAGGCTTCCCTAGTAGCTCAATTGGTAAAGAACCCATCTGCAATGCGGGAGATCCTGTTTGATTCCTGGGTTGGGAAGATCCCCTGGAGAAGGGAAAGGATACCCCCTCCAGTATTCTGGCCTGGAGAATTCCATGGATTGTGTAGTCTATGGGGTTTCAAAGAGTTGGAAGCGACTGAGAGACTTTGACTTTTACTTTTCACACATACATATACGAAAGCTAAGCCTAAAGATAAAATCTATTATTTCTCAGCTTTGGTTGACAATTTTGTTTCTATGATTTCCTTACTTAAGCACCTGTTGTACAAGTCAAGGTGGTTGAATAGTATAATTTGCCATTGCTCTTAAGGTTTCTGTATCCTATCACTGGGTAAAAAAACCGCTCATGAGCCTCTCATCCACTATACAGTATCATAAAGAAAAAAATAATATCACTTTTTAGACAGTGATATTAAAAAGTCAGTATGAACCTTTATCATCCTCTCTCCTTACTAGCCTGCAGGCTACTCATCATCACAGGAAGGAAAGGCACACATTTCTCCATGTTTACAACCTTTCCACCATCAAAGACCTTACTGCTAAACAGAGGCAGTCTGGCGAGACCACAGTTTTATGATCAGCTTGTGACTTTGTTCCACATTCTGGTTGTACTTACTTTCAGTGGAGCTCATTCTTGACTGTTTCATGATTTGAAGAGATGCATTGCTGATTTTATTGTTCACTGTCTTTCTTCTCCTTTTTCTTGTGGAATGAGTGATGTTCCACATGGAGGATTAAGATATCTAATAACAAAACAGAAACGCTCACATTTAGCTGTAGCTAGATTTATGGCTAAGTTTATGGCGATTATTTAGGGCTGGGAACACATGTTCAAGAACATTTCTGCAGTTACAAATGTGCATGGAGTGAGATGCTATTACAGACTGTGGACAGTAAACACCTCTGAGGTTACGTGTCACTGCCCACTGGCCCAGGAGTCTCTCTGATTTAAGTAGAAAGGTGTCTGTTAGCAATGCAAACAAAACCTAGTTTAACCTCTGATTTCCAACATCTGGAATATTTATCCCTGTGGCAGCTGTGCGGTTCACTGAACATTCACTATTCCAATGGTTCACCGAAGCACAGTTTTGGCTTGAGACAAGATTGCCTTGGGAAAAAAAATATCCGATTTGAGGTAGTCTTCACTGAGAATACCAAAAGAATTTGTGATCACAGACTGACTCAACAGCTGGGCTATACAGAGGGTGCTCTGGTTAGAGACTGCCTTCCTAACACCATGAGAAAAGATGCAGAGAGAGCCTGTCTTTGGAGCTTATTGTAAACACAAGAATTTTCTTCTTCCTTTTAAAGAATCTTTAATCCAAATGCTTAGTTTCATCTTTTTCTTTCTCTGCATGTCTCTGAATGGAATCCAGATAATCCAACTTTGGTTCTTTTCAGAAATGGCTGAGTGACTCAAATATACTTTTTTTTTTTTTATGTTCCATACTCCATCTTTGCATTTTTTTTTTTTTTTTTTGCTTCAGTTAGACATAAACAAAGAGCCACTAGAATAGATATATCAGTAAGGGCAACAGGGGGCTTCCCTGGTTGAATCTGCCTCCAATGCAGGAGATGCAAGAGATGCGGGTTCAATCCATGAGTTGGGAAGATCTGCTGGAGGAAGATCAACCCACTTCAGTATCCTTGCGTGGAGAATCCCATGAACAAAGGAGCCTGGTGGGCTACAGTCCATAGGTTCACAAAGAATTGGACAAGATTGAAGACACTTGGTACACACAAGGGCAACAGTCACCTGGATCTTTATGCAGAGCTTCTGGGGATACACTATTTCTCAAATGCTGAAGTGGAATGCCATGAGTGGTTACAGCAGACATGAGAATAAGGGTGTAGAAATATCAGGCATCAGGGACCGTGATCAGGGAAGTAGGAAGACCTTTACCCAATAGAGTTAACTATAAGCCATAAAAATATTTCAGAGCAGACCTGAGTGAAAGATGTTTAGTTAGTTATGGAAATAAAGTATGTGGCTTGCCTTAAGTTCTGTAATGACTTCAGGGTTGGTTGACTTGGTATTTCTTGGTAATTCTCTCTGTGTGTGACTGTTTTTCTCCATTTAAGAATAAACTACAAGGAGCAGATACTGTATAGCTTCTGAAGACTTATTCCTTCAGCCAGTGGCAACTTTGGCTTTTACTGGTTGAAACTCTTAGGCAAGTTTCAAAATATTGCCTTGTGAAAATGATAAGCATGTTCTTGAAGCTCTAGTGCTCTTTGTGGACTAAAATTCCTTGTATTTGCATCCTCCTCACTGGTCATCCCGAAAATGTCTTTTCCTCCAAACATCTCATGGATAATAGTAATAACCACCAGCTGTATAAGAGCTTACCAACATTGTCAAATATCTGGTCTCATTGTTCCTTATTCTATGAAACAAGTGTACTTGTTACTGTTCTACAAATGATTAAATGAATACTGAGAAAAGTGACTTTGGCCAAAGTTGCACAGTAATTGAGCAACAGAGGTGAATTCAAAATTTAAGACTTCAGACTCCAAAATACTAGCATTGTTTTTTGTTTTGGTTTAGCATAATGTCAAGATCTTTCAGCTTCTTCCTCATCAGAAAATAAGGGTTAGAGGGAAAAAGTAACTTACCAATTATAGAGCCAAACAATGGCAAAAATCTTAAAGAATTAATTATTGTTTATTGTTACTTGAATTATGTCCATCACTGTGTTAAGAGTTCTAGAGAAGTTATTATCTGCAGAAGCTTTTTCTTTTGCCTGTTTGTAAGGATGTTTTTAACTGTCTTCATCAAAACAAGATAAATAAGAATTCTATTCACAAATACACACCACCTCCCCCAACATATTATTATTAGAGTTTTAATCTCCTTTCTGTGCTTTAGTTTTTCTTCATAACACTGTCACTACCAGATACTTTATATTTAACTTATTGATGTTGTTTTTTGTCTGCAAATCCCAATAAACTATTATCTCCAATTAGAGCAGGGCTTTTTGTCTGTCAAGTTTACTTCCGTATTCTCTGTGGCTAGAGCTCTACCTGGCCCATAGGAGGCACTCAGTAAATGCTGGTGGAATGAATGGATGAATGACGAGGCTACCATACACAATACAGAATCATCAAGTGGGAAGAGGGGCATTATAAAATCTAGCAGCAAAAAGGATTCAGATAAAGGAGACAATTTAAAGCTGTTCTTTTCAATGAATGAAAAAGGTAGCATTGAGGCAGGGTTGTGAAATCTGAGTTGGGTTTGGCTAGTTGGAACAGAGAAGGGAGTTAGTGAAGCTGATGATAACAAGGACACTATAGCAAGCAGATCTAAATGGATAACAGTGAAGTCCCAGCCATTCTTGGAGAAAGTGAAGGTGTTCTATGTCTCCTAATTTTCTGATTTGCTCCCAAGATGTTTAGCCGATAATTTATTTTTATAATGACATTTAAAAGGGCACATGTTTCCACATTTTGAGGAAACAAATTTATATAGATGTATTTTTCTCTGGTTCTGAATACAATGATCAAAACAGAGAGGAGACATCAATGATTTCATATAGTAGAAAGAAAAATGTCTTTTGTGAGTGGGTCAAAAAAATAGATCCAGAGGAGAGGAGAGAACTGAAAGTGAATTATATGTTTCGGAATTTACTGCTGTGTTGGCTGATAAGTGAACAAACACCTTCATAAATTAATAGCCTCTAATTAGAGCTTGAAAGGTAAACAAATGGATGGTTTAGATTTTGTCTCATATCATTTTCAACGTTATGAAATATGACCCTTTTTGTGTTTTTCTTGTTTGGAAACCCTTAGCTAAAACTCAGTTGTCTTTCCAAGACTTCAGCCAAGTTAGTCTCTCACTTCTATCTCTTCTGAGTTATAAAAATACTAGCTCATGCTCATTAGTAGTTTGTGTGTATTTATTATGTTAGAGATAGTGACCTAATTTTTAGTAGGTTATAATACTTTTTGATATGTGACTTGCCTCTGAATTCCAAATAAGTATCCTAGTATGACTTACCCCTGCATTTCTTGGACCAACACTAACATTTCTGGTTATTACTAAAATGTTCTATTCTAAAGCATCTTGGTCATTACTTTAGATTTTATGTAGTGTCTTTTCTCCAAGGAGCTCAAGGCAAATTTTACAAATGTGAACAATCTTCCTTTATCAGAATATTTTGGTTTAGAGAAGGAAAAAATGTAATAGCAATTTCCTGCTTAGGTATGTTCTACTAAAAATCAATTTGAACACACTGCTTACTCCCCCTTTTCTCTGGATTAAGGGCTTTTATCTTATATATAAGCTTAATGAGAAGAGTTTGGACTTTGAATCACCAGCGAGCAGGCTGAACCATTAAAACAAAATACAGCAGAGAGAGCCTTCGGGATAGACAGCAGAAAGCACAAAGCAGATTGTCAAAAAGTGCTGTAGATGGTTGTGAAAAACCTTTGCCAGGCTCTTTAGTCAACACAAGTGGGTCACTTAATTTTTCCAACTGAACGCCCTTCATGGGGAACTTCAGTTGCAATCTTTCTAGCCAGAACTGTCTTGTTAGAGGAGATGTGGGCCAGTCGATGAGATGTTTATTTTGTAACTAAACCCTTAGGCATCAGATCAGATCAGTCGCTCAATCGCCTCCGACTCTTTGCAACCCCATGAATCGCAGCACGCCAGGCCTCCCTGTCCATCACCAACTCCCGGAATTCACCCAGACTCATGTCCATTGAGTCAGTGATGCCATCCAGCCATCTCATCCTCTGTCATCCCCTTCTCCTCCTGCCCCCAATCCCTCCCAGCATCAGTCTTTTCCAAAGAGTCAAGTCTTCGCATGAGGTGGCCAAAGGACTGGAGTTTCAGCTTTAGCATCATTCCTTCCAAAGAAATCCTAGGGCTGATCTCCTTCAGAATGGACTGTTTGGATCTCCTTGCAGTCCAAGGGACTCTCAAGAGTCTTCTCCAACAATACAGTTCAAAAGCATCAATTCTTCGGTGCTCAGCCTTCTTTATGGTCCAACTCTCACATCCATACATGACCACAGGAAAAACCATAGCCTTGACTAGATGAACCTTTGTTGGCAAAGTAATGTCTCTGCTTTTGAATATGCTATCTAGGTTGGTCATAACTTTCCTTCCAAGGAGTAAGTGTCTTTTAATTTCATCCTGCCTCCTTCCGTTTCTTCTTTTCATTCTCTCTTTCTAAACTGGTTTTTCCTGGAGATTTTTTTTTTTGAAATTCAACAGTGAAAAATTTTTTTTTTAATTAAGAGGTAAAAAAAGAAGAGAACAAGAAGGAATAGTAAATAGTTCCCTCCGGGCATGGAGGGAACTATTTACTATTCCTTCTTGTTCTCTTTTTTTTTACCTCTTAATTTTTTTTTTTACCTCTTAATTTTTACCCTAAGGGGCATGGAGGGAACTATTTACTATTCCTTCTTGTTCTCTTCTTTTTTTACCTCTTAATTAAAAAAAAAATCACTGTTGAATTTCAAAAAAAAAAAATCTCCAGGAAAAACCAGTTTAGAAAGAAAGAATGAAAAGAAGAAAGGGAAGGAGGGAGGGTGAAAGGGTGAGAGGAAGGAAGGGAATAAGGAAAGAAGGAGAAAATGAAAGAAAACAGGCTTGACAAATGATGTTTTTTTACTTGTCTGTTCCTAAGGATTATTTCCAGAAGAACAATTGTCATCTTTAGTGACTGACTTAGGAATATATTGTTTATAAGTTGGGTGTGTGTGCTCAGTTGCTAAGTTGTACCTGACTCTTTGTGATCCCGTGGATTGTAGCCCACTAAGTTCCTCTCTCCTAGGCAAGAATCTCCTAAGCAAGAATACTGGTGTCATTTCCTACTCCAAGTGATCTTCCTGACCCAGGGATTGAACCCATGTCTCTTGTCATCTCCTGCATTGGCAGGGAGATTCTAGGTCACCTACAAAGCCCCACAGGCTGGGGGCACCAAACAGTATTTCACATGCAAGTATCCTGTGTACAGACTGTCAGAATTTCCTACTGACTCACTTTCTTTACTTACTCCCCAGGACAGCGATGTGTGGAAAATTGAAATCTGGAGATGGAAATACAAAGGGAGGAGCAGAGAAGACTTTCTTTAAATAATAATTTTCTGAAAGGGAATAAAAGATAAAATCTGATGGAAGCACACACACACACACACACACAATTAAATAATTTACAAGCTATTAGAGGCTTCACTCGTAGCTCAGTTGGTAAAGAGTCTGCCTGCGTTCCATTACTGGGTCAGGAAGATACTCTGGAGAAGGAGATGACAACCATTACAGTATTTTTGCCTGGAGAATCCCATGGATAGAGGAACCTGGCAGGCTACAATCTATGGGGTTGCAAGAGTCAGACACGACTGAGCGACTAAGCACACAAGCTATTAGAAAATTCTAAATTCTGCACTTGGCTTGGATTTCATTTCAGTTTGCAACATAGTTAGCTAATGAAACCATATTGTTTGACAGGAATGGTTTATAGTCATTCTAGTCAGCAAAACAAAATTCCAAAGGAGATAAAAACCACGAAGGAAGAAGAATCTGCATGAGAGAACTCTAAGTGGTCTGTGATCTTCAAACATAAACAAAGCCACATTCAAAACACAGGACTCACGTATATTCCCATCCACCCCAGAGCTACTAGCTTCTTAAAATATGCTGGTGAAAGCATATTCTTAATTTTTACAGAGAGTTGACAATAATGGGAGTATGAAATGCATTCAACAATTGAGGTTCTGATTAGAAAATATTAGATCTTCTAAGTACAGAAATGATATAAACATTTGGAACCCTTCATTCACACAATAACTGTTTTCCTGATATCTTCCACCAAAATGAAGCTAGTGGTCTTCTACTTAGAGATGTGTTAGGAAGCCTTAAGGTAGGAAAAGCTCTTTTAAATTCAGCATTTGTAGTTTCACATATATTTTGAGAGCCTTGATCATTTGTCACATAATCATTGACTAGCTCCATTGTATTGGAAACAGGCTCACTGTTCCATGACCAGGGCTGTCTTGCATGGCCGTGCAGGCTGGATGGGGCACAACTCCAAGAGTTACCATGCATGTAGACTACAGTTCTAATGGTGACTTCTGGAATAGTCCAGTGCTTGGGGCAAAATAATCATGCAAAGAGGGCACTTAGATGTCCTCTTGGTGAAACACAGTGGTGGGTAATTCATATTGGTAATAAATTTTGACCTGTTTTGTAATATAATCTGAATAATTGAGAGAAAGATTTCTACTAAGTATTTTATGCCAAGAACCAAGAAATTAAGTAATAATTTATTCCCAGAGATATCTAGAATTTTCTCTCTTTCCCTTTCTCCTCTTTCATACTTCCCTTAAATGAAAATAGTAATCCTGTGGCAATTCTGTTTATAAAGCAAATAACCATTTTGAAATGCCAATAACAAAGTCCTAGTTTATCTTTTTTATGTGCATTTCATGTCATATTTTGGATTGGTTTTTAATAAAGCTAACATTTTACTCTAGAATTCTTTACACTTTAGAAGTATTTGATATACATTTTTCTATGGGAGTCTTACAACGATGCCATGAAAGAAGAAATGTATCATCCTTCTCATTTTATGGGCAAAATACTATTACTCAGGACAATAACTCCCATATTCAAGTTCATCCAGAAAGTAAGGACAATGTTAAAAATCTAGCTTTCCTAATTTCTACATTCAGGCCTATGTGTGGGTGTGTATATCTATATCTATATCTATATATATACACCTATGACTAGTAATTATATATACATCTCCACAATTTTTTTCTATTTTTTTCTCCATCCATTTTCTTTCCTTCTGCATAGGATAATATTTTCTTATTTAGATAAATTTTATCATACTTTAATTGAGATGGTGAAATTGGAAATATACATATCAAGTACTGAAGACAAGGAAAACGAATCTTTCTAGGCTAGAAGAAAATATTGGAATGGGTAAAATTATTCTGTGCTAGAAAATTAATGAAATCTTTGTAAATGGTCTCAAGTTCATTTTTCTTAATCTATCACAGACTCTCTAGCATTGCATATATAAATTGTCAAATGAAATCAATAAATCCAATAAATTTTCTCCTCCTCCTCACCCCAAATCAATGGATAACAGTAAAACAAATTGGGTTATTGGTAACTTTTACTTGTTAATGGGTTTCTCTAATTACTGAGCACATAGAGGTTTTGTAATGTCTGGAAACCTTGAAAGACCTTGTCTCTACTTAGTGATAAAAGTGTAGCAACGCTTATTGAATGATTTTTGTCATTTTTGTATCTGATATTGACTCCAGGAAGTTAAAATTGCATGTGTTGGTAATAAGGGATCTTTAGTCAAAATGAACCTTTTGCTGATATTAGAACCAGTTACTCAGGCTCTGCAGGCCTGACCTACATTGCTTCTTAATGCATCTCTTTGTAAAGAGGTAATTCTAGTATTACCACCAATCTACCTATTACTTTACCTCATTTATTGAATACTTCTATGTGCTAGATGTTTACTAAGTAAAGATATTAAGAAAACTAAAGAGCATAGAGTCAAAACATTGAAGAGCTGCTTTATAAGAGCATTGAACTTTATATGAGAGAAATAGCTCACTAATTTATGGCTTAATGTATATTCCCTGCTTCTTAGAGCCACCTTTATTAAGTAAATGCATAGATCATACTCTATCATGAAAATATTGCTAAATAACACATGAATGATTGCCAAAAGCCTATTTTAAACATACGTAAGAACAACTTATTTCAGGCAAGTTAAGTGGATACTTGTAATCTTATAACAGTTGTGTCACTCGAGATTTCAAGCATTTGTTTACAGTGCCTTTTAAAATTTATGTATACACACACACACACACACACACAATTACCATCTACCTCAGAATAAATAATGGGTTATGTGAAAGTGGTAAATTTTAATTTTCATTATGCCAATAATGAAGATTATGTATTGACTCTATTTTCTCCTCAGATTTTATTCCTGAATGTCTCCCTGTAGGAACTTGTATGAATAAAGGCTGAATCTCAAAAATTAGACATGTTGCACTTGGAATACTGTCCACATTCTAATTTCAATCTGTGCTTCAATCTGAACCACTCAGTTTTGCATGTTTTTGGAATCTTCCTAAGACAGGAATTTCCTGGGAGATATCCAGTACTTTGGGGGCTCTAAACAGCAAAACAAGCTGACTTTCTTGTAATTTGCTGTTATGTCTAGTGCTAAATGATTTCAAGGAGTTTATAAGTATGGGAAAAATAATGCAATTTTTTTCTGGTAAACTTGCAAATTTGATTCAGTTTAAATTTTGACCAAAGATTCATCTCAGTAATACAATTTTTTAATAACTTCTTTTCATTATTAGTTTTAAAGTATGATAAAATTTATCTAAATAAGAAAATATTATCCTATGCAAAAAATTATGACAAACAAATTCTCTGTGATGATAGGTTTTCCATCATACATAGATAGGGACTCCATGCCAATTCTATGTGTGTATCTGAATGGATATACCTATTTTTCTTTTTTTCCAATTTGAACTTGAAAAATGGTCTGAATTTGCAGACATTTCTCTAGGGAAATATGTGAAAAACAAAGCAAATAGAAAGAAATCATTTGTTAATGCTTTGATATCCAAACACAGTTGATGGCCAATGTTGATGCATAAAATTAAAGTTAGTCTTCCAGCAGTTAAAAGATGGCACTTCTCAGCTTCCTGTATACCTAGTGTGGTCATACAGCTAGGTTATGCCCTTTGAGAATTAAGTACAAGTGTTGTACCTAATATTTTTGGAAAGTTCCCTTATAAAGATAGGAATGCTTTTCTTCCTCTGTTTCTTTTTCTTGCTGTTTAGGATGTTGTGTTATGGCTGAAGTCCTAGAAGCCATCTTGGGCCAGCTCACGATGGTCTTGAGAATGTTAGCCAGGTGCTAAAGATGGCAACATGGTAGTAAAAACAAGAGGCTGGGTATGTCATTGAATCATGAAGCTGCTATACCTGCCTTGAATACACTCTTTTGGGAGTTTTTTGATTTGCAAGAAAAATAAACTATCATGTTTAAGCCACTCTTATTTGTGGGATACCTGTTACACATACCTGTTACACATCCTCTCTAGCCCTAGCACTATAAAACTGTGAATATTTGGGTGCTGCTATACAAACGGTGTGGAGAAGGCAATGGCAACCCACTCCAGTATTCTTGCCTGGAAAATCCCATGGACGGAGGAGCCTGCTAGGCTGCAGTCCATGGGGTCGCAAAGTGTCGGACACGACTGAGCGACTCGACTTCACTTTCACTTTTCACTTTTCACTTTCATGCATTGGAGAAGGACATGGAAACCCACTCCAGTGTTCTTGCCTGGAGAATCCCAGGGATGGCAGAGCCTGGTGGGCTGCCGTCTATGGCATCGCATAGAGTCGGACACGACTGAAGCACTTGGCAGTGTTACACATAGCTGAACCAAGTCCAAGTGAAACTGATACCACAAACTAGGTCTTGCAAAGCAGAACTTAAAATTTGACACTGGTTAAATGAAATCAGTGGAAGAGAGATACTGAAAGTTGGAAAATTGGTGACTGTGATATATGGTTGTAAATGTCTGGTTAAGTTGTTGCCTGTTATGTCTTGGAAACCACATGCTCCTATAAGGTATAGTCATTGGAGAAATAGTGGGAAAAAATAAAAATATTAGTTTATTTTGACCATCTCTTAGTGTTTTTCAACAAGAAAGAAAAACTTAGGCTAGAGCCAAGCCATCAGAAAGCCAAGTAGGCGAAGATGAAAAGAAGCACTTGTTGCCTGGAGCCCACAATCTAAGTTTGATTCAAAGTCCTGTGATTAGGAACCTAGAAAGGCTGATAAAATAAAATCACACCAAATTAAGTTACTTTAAAATTTCTCTGCCAGAAGATGGGATCCAGCCCACTAGTAAAAATCCCATTCTGGGTGTTCATTTTTACCCTAGTTGTTTCAAAGAGTCTCAGATTAAATATTGGTAATAGTGTAGATGGCAATCTCCCGCATTGTAGGCAGATTCTTTACTATCTGAGCTACCAGGGAAGCCCCAAGTTAAGGATAAGAATCTTCAAATTAAAAACTATATATAGATATGACTTTATCTATGGTTACTCCAATATGAAATTAACCACACACACTCACATGAAGTCCAGAAACTGTTGGGTGGGCTATGGTGGCATCTACCAAAGTCTGGAGGCAGAAAAGAATACCAGCTGCTGCTGCTGCGGCTGCTGCTTCTAAGTCACTTTAGTTGTGTCCGACTCTGTGGGACCCCATAGACAGCATCCCACCAGGCTCCCCCATCCTTGGGATTCTCCAGGCAAGAACACTGGGGTGGGTTGCCATTTCCTTCTCTAATGCATGAAAGTGAAAAGTAAAAGCAAAGTCACTCAGTCGTGTCTGACTCTTGGCGACCCCATGGACTGCAGCCTACCAGGCTCCTCAGTCCATGGTTCCCCTCAAATGGTTCCTATCCAAAGGAGATGAGGGATTGGTTGACAGTGTTTGGGAGCTACATAAAATTAACCAGATATTGTTGGCAACCAGCTACACTGGCATGCTGTGGTGCTTTGGGTTACATGTGAGTGTGAACCTGGATTCCTAACACCATTGATGTCCTGGTAAAACTCATCACTGTGGCCCAAGAAGGGCCTGTAACTACTATGGCAGTCACTGAATTATGAGATTATACAGACCCGATCTTTGGTATCAACAGATCGTGTGACCGGGGGCATGTTACTATACTAGTGAGGTGAAGTTGCTCAGTCGTGTCCGACTTTTTGTGACCCCATGGACTGTACCTACTGCGCTGCTCCGTCCATGGGATTTTCCACACAAGAGTACTGGAATGGGTTGTCATTTCCTTCTCCAGAGGATCTTTCCGACCCAGGGATTGAACCCAGGTCTCTTGCATTTTAGGCATAGATGCTTTACTGTCTGAGCCACCAGGGAACACAGTATCCTTATCTCTTAAAAAAAAAAAAAAAAAAAAGATAATAGTGGTGCCTACATTCTAAGGTTATTATGAATTTTGACGTGACAATTTATTTGAAGAGTTTAGCAGGCAATTTGGCACTAAAAGGGCTCTTATTAGAGGCTAATCATCTCCAACTTCAAAGTCTCTCTAGAAGCTTTCAATACATTTAACATGTAAAAAATCAGAGGAATAGTCATAGACTAGATTCAAAATGATTGTTGGAAAAATACAGATATTCAATAATCACCATTCTTTCTCCATGAACTTCCACTCTCTCCTCTGTTTTTGTCTCTCTCTGTCTCTTTCTACTTCCTCTTCCTTTCTTCCTTCCATTCTTCTACTCCTTTACCCACATTCAGCATTAAGGATTCTTGAAATTATGTAATAGTCATAATAAAATAATCCTAAAGACTACAAACTGCTTACTTTAAAAAATAACTTGCTTATTTTTTTTTTTTATTCCTTAGTTCTTTAGTTTCTCAACAGTTTTATTTTCTTATTCATATCTCAAATGGGAACATGAATCCATTGTCTTTTATCCACTTAACTGACTTCAACTAGTCTCATTTTATTGTAAATCTTTTATATAGTTCTTGGAGAAAAAGATTGTAATTCGACTCGATTCATTAAGATAGATGACTCTAGCTGTTCAAACATATAACACACACACAGACGCATTTACTTTGGCATAGATTTTTTTCCCCAAATAACTCTGACCAATATTTCCTAATTTATGGGGAATGTACATATACCTTAATCTAGGAGTAACCCCAAGTCAAAGATTTCTCTGAGCTGTTTTATCTCTTTAAATCTCATTCCAAAACTTATCATTTGCTGCCATTCTTTCCTGTTCATCATTTGCTCTTTCAAGTTTTGACTGAAACTAACTCATTTTTTGAAGAGCTATGAATACTTACAGGAAAGCATTTTTTCAAATCTAAGAGTTTCCACTTCTTTACTTTCCAAATATATTATTTTTAAGGTTTTTCCAGCAGCAGGTTTTTTCTTTAAAGTCATTTTACTTTAAACTTCTATTAATTGAAGAATATTGTAGTCTTTTTTTAGATCCGTGAGTTGCTTTCTATGGTTTGTGACTCTCAAGGGTTAAGAATTATCTGAGTATCACAGAGTCCTTTATAAACTTCAAAACATTAACATAAATCCACTTTAATACTAGTAAGAAGTTTTTCCAGGATGTTTCTTAGACAGTTTAAAATTACATATTTTCCCCTTATAAGAAAACATTTTAAAAAGCATTTCAATGTGTAACTTTTAAGTAGTTACTTTTATAATCATTCTGAAATATTTTTAAAGGAACTTTTCATTCCCATCCATTAGGTCATGTTAATCAAAAATTTTACATGGTTTGTACAATATTAAAGTTATCACATTCACTTAGAATTATTCAGTTTTAATGGAGCTGCATTTAAATGAGGAGGTTTGAATCGTGAAACTATTTTCACATTTTTATTGTTTAGTAAAAAATCAGACAACCACACAGCCAGATGGGATTTGTTTTCCCATTTGTCTATTATGATTTGATTTTGCCCTAATTTGAATTTTATTTACTAATTTCTCTTCAAATCTGTCCACAATTTAAACACTTATTCCTAGGTGTAATTCTCTTGTAACAAAAATGCAGTTTTCATTCTTGATAGAAGCTCATTCCTAGAATTAATGTCTCTCCTTTGGGAAATGATAGGAAAGAAAATGTTCTTTAAGGGTTTTTTCAGGACAGAAAAATCAGAGGCAATAACTGCCTACTGAGTGCCTTGATTTTTCTCTTTTAATCCAGTTTTAATCAATATAAAACTATGTCTTTTGTCTATTATGGAATTAATCATTTCACTTCTGTTAATGGAAAATTTACTCAGGTGTGGATAGTTTTAATTATTAATAATTCCAGTCTACATATATTCAACCATATATGCCAGAGTAGATATCTATTTTTTTGAAAATATAGCTATTTGTAGCAAACGTTTTAAGATGCTCTCAGATACACTTGAGAAAAGTGTTTGCATTTACATTCTTTAATTTCTTTGTAACTCTAAGTACCTACTGATTTATTGCAGCTTTTTTTCTTCTAGGGTTTCTGTTATCTCTGCTTTGATACTTGCATTTCTGGCTTTCCTTTGCTACCATTATTTATAGAAAGTAGCCACAGGGAAGGTACCTATATTCCTTGTGAGATGGCAGTGAATAAATATTTTGCCTTTTTGAGGAGGGGGAAGAGTACATAATTTCCTTACCTTCTTTGATTCCCCCTCTTTTTTCTGTTGCTTTGATGTATCTAACAGCTCCTCCATAGACTTCCTCCTTCTGTAGTGCTAAAATAATTTCTCATTAGCCAGACATCATAATTAATGCCACTGCCACCTTAGAACCAGGAGTTGTGGTTTAGGTGACCGAGTGGCTAGTTTAAAAGATCTAGAAAGCAAAATCTTTACTCTCAATCAGTTGAAATATTAGAGCAGCAAGGTGCATAGGAAGTAATGCAGCCGAGCGATGTGTCACCAAGTGAAAATTAGCATAGGACAGATTGAGACGAAAAAGCTGGAAAGGGATAACCCATGTAGAAAGAGATGTTGATCCTGAAAATGACTTTGCTGATGCTCATCAAGTCGAACCTCTCCATCAGTGACTGGAGAAAGAGATGGGCATGCAAATGAAGGGTAGCAGACATGATTCTGCTTCAACTCTCTTCACTTGTTAGGAATACAGTGGGAAATGATGTGAATGTTCATTTTTTTGGAGGAAAGGTGGTAATGAGAGAAAAGAAATCAGTGAGGAATGTGCTACAGCCCCTTACGCATCACTCTTTACATGTCACTCCATCAATTACATCTTCATGACACAACCTGGGAGGCAGATGTTATTCTCACTTTGTAGATGACCCAGCTGAGGATCTGAGAGATTAAATAATTCGACCAACGCTTACACAAATGACGTACGGTGGGACCAGGAGTCACACTCTCTGTGGACTGTAGCTTCTCAGTGCATCACTTTTGATCTGATTATATAAACATTTTCATGGCTACATTTCATGTTATCAATAGGTATACATTTTAAATTCAAATTTTAAGGGAAATTCCCCTACCCTCCACATTAGAATATAACACATTAGCAAATTAGATCAAGCAGAGAAATGCAAAAACCCAGTATATCAATATTTGGGTATGTGTTTTGTATTTATATATTTAAAGAAAAATTAATAATCAAAATATTGCTCAGTTGTGAGGAAATAGCTTGACATGGATACCTCAGGCTGATCCACTAGGCACTCCCTTCATTTTTGAAGTCCTTCCTTCTCTCTTAGGTTGAACTTCCATAAAGTGTCTACAGAGAAGGAATGAGCTGGTCTCTCTAGCAGTTATATTTCTTACCTTATCTTCATAAATTATATATATATATATATATATATATATATATATATATATGCCTTGGGAGCTTGACTGCTATAAGTTCATTCTTCAGAAGAGGCTTCACTGGTGAGGGTAGGGGGCAATGTGTGTGTGTGAAAATGTCAAGGCCTGAGCTTGAACTTCAAAGCAGAAAATTTCTTCTCTGGGGAACCTTCAGCCACTAACGGGAAGTCCCAATGCAGTGCTGTGTTGAGAGTGACTTTTCATCTTGGAAATTTTGCTGCGAAACACCACAACATTGGATCATGTGCAATCTTCAGATTTCCTAGAAACTTAGTTCTAAAGGGCACGAGATCATGTTTATGTTTCTTTTTTTATTGTGGCTACCTTATTTGCAAAATGCCTGGCTAGACGAAGCACCAGTTGGAATCAAGATTGTCAAGAGAAATATCAACAACCTCAGATATGCAGATGATACCAGTTTAATAGCAGAAAGTGAAGAGGAACTGAAGAGCCTCTTGATGAAGATAAAAGAGGAAGAGTGAACTGGCTTAAAACTCAACATTCAGAAAACTAAGATCATAGCATCCAGTCCCATCATTTCATGTCAAATAGAAGGAGGAAAGTGGAAGAAGCAGTGACAGATTTTATTTTCTTGGGCTCCAAAATCCCTGCAGACAGTGACTGCAGTCATGAAATTAGAAGACTCTTGTTCTTTGGAAGAAAAGCTACAATAACCTAGAGACCATATTAAAAAGCAGAGACATCACTTTGCTACAAAGGTCCATATTGTCAAAACTATGGTTTTTCTAGTAGTCACGTACAAATGTGACAGCAGGACCATAAAGAAGGCTGAGCATTGAAGAAATGATGCTTCTAAACTGTGATGCTGGAGAAGACTCTTGAGAGTCCCTTGAACTGCAAGAAAATCAAACCAGTTAATCCTAAAGGAAATCCATCTTGACTATTCTTTGGAAGGACTGGTGCTGCAGCTGAAACGCCAATACTTTGGCTACTTGATGCAAAGAGCTGACTCATTGGAAAGGATGCTGATGCTAGAAAAGATTGAAGGCAGAAGGAGAAGGGGATGACAGAGGAAGAGATAGTTGGATGGCATCACCAACTAAATGGACGTGAGTTTGAGCAAACTCTGGCAGATAGTGGACAGGGAAACCTGGTATGCTGCAGTCTATGGGGATGCGAAGAGTTGGACACAACTGAGTGACTGAAAAACAACTGAATAGGCAATCTTCAAAATGTGCTTACTTTTCAAATGTGTTGCAAACTCACAAAACTATCTGAATTGCCAGATAGTCCTCCAGACCCATGTGGAGGAGGCATTTATCCCTTTTATCTTTTGAGATAGATTTGATGGGGCTGTGCAAAATAGTGGAGGACAGAGGAGCTTGGCCTGCTATGGTCTATGGAGTCACAAAGAACTGGACAACTAGACTTAGCAGCTGAACTACAAAAACTTATTTTGAAATGAGTGACGTGACAACTATGATTCTTTCAGGATGTCTTTTCTTTGGGAAAGCTTATTTCTATTTTTTGAGGAATGGATTTTGCAGGATGGAGATGGAATAGTTTCAGGGGATGACATTTTCAAGTATGGAAACAGGAAGACCCTTCTGAGTTTGTAAGCAATTCAAAGGAGCGCTTTAGAGAGAGAAAATGACCAGAAGAGAGAGAGATAAAATGAGAGAATATGCTAGGAAAAAGGTAAGAAAGGGGAAAAAAAAAAGAAAGCTCTTTCTGTGAACTGTGTTATGTAGGATAACTATCTCTCGCGTATTTGAGTATTTATTTGAGTATTTATTAAAACAATTGGTTAACTCATGTATTGCTTTTCAACATGCTGTAACATTGAGAATCCTTACAATCCGGGAAGTACATATGATAAGAAAATGTTTATTTTATTGGTATTCAAAGTAGAAATTTTCATCCTGCAACTCAGGCCTTTTTTGGAGATAGACCTTTCCATTAATGGCTTTACTTGTGTTGTCTGGAACTGACTATAAGGCTATAATTCCTTTGAGAAAACAGTAGCTTCTTTAAGCATTCCCTTGATTATAGCAAACTCATGCAATTTTTATTACCTGTTCAACCATTTTATGTGGTAATTATTACAAGATTGAACATTAGTTCATTTTGGAATCCTGTATCTATGACTGTCATTTTATCTCTTTAAGATATAAACGTGTTACTGCCCAATATTGTGTTCATTTTATCAGAGGCTGGGAATCCTCTCAAATTAACAATGTGTTTATTTAAAGGATAACTGTGGTCCTCAGAAGCAGAGAGAAAGCATTTGTTGAATCTGACAGTCTGATACATTGTTTGTATTTAACCCTTGCTTGTGAGGCTACAGACACTGAGCCGAACAGTTGGAGGCAAACTGTGAGACTGGCGGTGGCCACCCCATCTCATTGAGCTTTTTTTTCCAAAGACAGCATGTACATCCAGAGTACGAGGGAATCCAGGCTCTGTGTGAACATAACGAGAGGCCACATCTTCATTATTTTATGAAGCAGTTAGGGCCATTGTTGGATGGTTTTGACTGCTAGGCCATTCTTCATGGCAGTGAGCTAAAATCTGTCTTGCACCATTTGTCCTGTCTCTGTCCACTGGAGCAAGATACAACAGAGCTGTTCAGCTTCCATAAAATTGTTCTGAAGGGAAAAGGGCTCATTCAAACTACACCCTCACCCCTACTGGAGTAGAAGACATCTGGGCATATAATTTTGATCATGTTGGTTCTTCGCAAGACTGTGCCAATCATGATACACTCTTGGGGTGAGGGGTAACGAATGTGCCAGGAACAGTTAGACTTTTAAATACAGTTTTTTCCTCTGGTCTTCATCACAACTTTGTACTGTATGCATTATCTTTAAGACATAGACATCAAAATAGAATTAGAATGTTGAATAACCACCTAAGAAAACATTGCAGTAAGGAGTAGAGGTGGGAAATGCTTCTGGTTCTGTCAGAACCAAAGCATATATTCTTTTCCCCACATTATGATTCCTTTCTCGTGTCCTGCTCTAATTAGTATTTGCTTCTAAAGGATTTAATTGTCCCCCTGATATAATTTCTAGACATGTTTTCCTGGTCATGGTTTCTCCCCACTATAAACCTTGTCATTGTTTCTTAATACCTTGAATGTATTCCAGTTGTCAAAACCTTGATATTGAAATGCAGATCCAATTATCATCAGTGCTTGTTTTTATTGTTCACTCACAAAGTTGTGTCCAACTCTTTGTGACCCTGTGGAGTGCAGGACACCAGGCCTCCCTGTCCGTCACTATCTCCCATGATCTGTGCATGTGTGAGATAATCAGCACATTTTCTGTGAAATACTATTGGGTCACATATTTCTATAAATGCAGCTTACATTTACAGCCTAAGCAATAAATCTAGGTTTTATTGAAGGAGTTTATCACTCTGGTTTTGTACCACAAACTCCTATGTCAGTGGTTTAAAATGTCCACTTTTCAGAATATTTTTAAGTGCATAAAACAAATGCATGGAGTTACAAACCAACAAATTATATTAAAACACAGTTGTCAAAGCACTGAAATGTGTAGTTTCATATTATACATGTGTATGTATATATCTCTTTTTAAATGTATTATTAGCAAGATTAAAATGTGGCTTAAAACTCAGCATTCAGAAAACTAAGGTTATGGCACCCGGTCCTATCACTTCATGGCAAATAGAGAGGGAAACAATGGAAACAGTGAGAGAGTTTACTTTTTTGGACTCCAAAATCACTGCAGTTGGTGATTACAGCCATGAAATTAAAAGATGCTTGCTCCTTGGAAGGAAAGTTATGACCAATTTAGACAGCATATTAAAAAATAGAGACATTACTTTGCCAACAAAGGTTCATCTAGTCAAAGCTATGGTTTTTCCAGTAGTTATGTATGGATGTGAGAGTTGGACCATAAAGAAAGCTGAGCATTGAAGAATTGATGCTTTTGAACTGTGGTGTTGGAGAAGACTCTTGAGAGTCCTTTGGACTGCAAGGGGATCCAACCAGTCCATCCTAAAGGAGATCAATCCTGAATATTCATTGGAAGGACTGATTTTGAAGCTGAAACTCCAATACTTTGGCCAACTGATGCAAAGAATCAACTCATTGGGAAAGACCCTGATGCTGGGAAAGATTGAAGGCAAAAGGAGAAGGGGATGATGGGATGAGATGGTTGGATGGCATCACTGGTGCCATGGACATGAGGTTGAGTAGGCTCCGGGAGTTGGTGATGGACAGCGAGGCCTGGCATGCTGCTGTCTATGGAGTTGCAGGGAGTTGGACTCAACTGAGCGACTGAACTGAATTGAGCAATATTTACTGGTAGGTCCAGTAATTATCTTAATTTTATCAAGTAGTGAAGCAGAGATACCATTTTGAAATGTGTATAAAAGTTTTAATGTGATAGGAAAATAACTGAGATTATTTTTGTTGACAGTGTTACAGTTACTGCTAAGGCTACTGTAGTATTTTGCTTACATTCATAATGGAAGGAAATGCTAAATTTCCATTTGAGGCTACTAAAAAAAATCATGTATTTTTTCCTGCAAGTTCATGGACCCCTTGCATTTTACCCATGGACCACTTAAACTGCTGTAAATCATCCTTTGTCTCCAGTTAAGGAGACTTATCAGGACTTTTAATATAAGCAATATACCCATGCGATTGACTATTTTAGCTTACCAGGAAGATTTGCAGTTAATTCTTTTAAATTTTGATCTTACTATTAAAATTAAGGTTTCCATCTATTAAGACAATTTTGAATCTTATTTGTTGCTATTTCTCCTAGCTTTCGGACATTCTTCTGTTTGTAGTCAAATTATCCAATTGAAACTCGGTGAGATTAAGCTGTGGACTAAGTCCTTGAACAAGATATTGGAAACCACTTTTTTGGTTGATAAAATCCTGTAAATAAACACTTTTCTGATGTGAAAGACAAGCAACTGTGAGTCTACATAACTATGCACACAATCAAGGATATTGTCATGTCATGGCTAAAACTTTTTGAAGTTAACAGGAACTGTATTGAGCTTCCAAAATAGCATCTCTATACATTGACAACTGAGTGACCCAATTACAGAATAAAAGGAAGGCTAATCGACATTAAATTTTTCTTAGTGAATTATGCTGGCTGCTAGTATTCACCATGATATTTTCCAAAAGCATACCTACTTAGTGTTTGTTTAACAAATCATTTTAGAAAATGTCTGGGGATCAACTTCTAGCTTACTATTTTGTGAATTCTGGAATGCATCACGTTCTCTTTTCTGAGAATTAGGGTGACTATCTTTAAACTTGAATATGATTTTCTTGATTCTAAGTGTTATAACTCATTTGTGATAATAAAATGTGCTTATTGTGTCTCATAATCTAACCCCTTTCTTCTTTCTTTGCTTTCTCCCTCCTCCCTCAGTCTTTCTCTCCCTCCCCTTTCTCTCTCTCCCTCCTTCCCTTCCCACTTTCTTTTCTTTCTTTGTTTCTTCCATATTTATTCAATGTGGAATCACGTCAGCTACTAGGGTTATGCATATAGGAAAGACATAGAAATCCAAGGATTCCCATCTTGTCTTCCATTGCGGCATTAACTTCCTTGGACTCGATATTTTGATAGTTGGCTCATCCTGGGGAAACCAACCAACACTCTTAATAAAGATGAATTTTTTCCCAGGGTACATTTTGATTAGTTTTCATCTTACTCTTCATTCCTCCCAGCTGGAAACTTCAAGCATACTTAAGGATCTTTTTCAATAGTCATCTATTATCATTAATTTTTTTCTATGCTAAGTCACTTCAGTAATGTCCAACTCTTTGCAACCCTATGGACTGTAAGCCTGCCAGGCTCCTCTGTCCATAGAATTCTCCAGGCAAGAATACTGGAGTGGGTTGCCATGCCCTCTTCCAGGGGATCTTCCTGATACAGAGGTTGAGTTCGTTGTCTCTTATGTCTCCTGTTTTGGGGGGTTCTTTACCACTAGTGCCACCTGAAAAGTGAAAGTGGCTCCATCCTGTCTGGTTCAGTCGTGTCTGACTATGCAGTCCATGGAATTCTCCAGGCCAGAACACTGGAGTGGGTAGCCCAACCCAGAGATCGAACCCAGGTCTCCCACACTGCAGGTGATTCTTTACCAGCTGAGCCATAAGGGAAGCCCAAGAATACTTGAGTGGGTAGCCTATCCCTTCTGCAGTGGATCTTCCTGACTCAGTAATTAAGCCAGGGTCTCCTGCATTGCAGGTGGATTCTTTACTAGCTGAGCTACCAGGGAAGCTACCAAGGAAGCACCACCTGGGAAATAATTTTTTAGCAGAAATAATTTTTTAGCAGTGTATTCTTCTCCTTTATCTTTTAGCATTTTTAGGAAGTTTCAGTTAGATTTGGCTTTTACTTTCTTGTACGAAACATAGCTTTCCTGATTGTATATCATTCACTTTCTATCTTTACATTCATTTATATATGAACTAATTTCAAAAGTTCTCAGTATAGATTTTTTTACAAGTTTTCCTCCAACTTTTAAAAAATTTGTTTAATAATGCATTTAGTGTGCTAAGAATTTACTAATAAAGACAGTGTATATCTGTTAAATAGTTAATTGTGAAATGATCAAATTTGCATTACAAATAAACTTGCTGATTATTCAAGGAAAATTTAGTTTATGAACAGTGAATACATGTAATTTTAGGGCAAGTATTTAGAAAATGAACAAAAATGTTAATTTTGCCTTTGTTGTTACACTTCTTTCTACATTTTGCAAGAATTTTTGATATTTCAATATGCTCCCTGAGCACTGTCTTGGTATTACTTTCTCCATTGATTTATTCTGAATATATCAAGTTTATTTGTGGAATATGATAATATCCTTACAAAATCCATCATAAATACAGTGTGAAAATATTTGTAAATTTTATTCACATAATAGTAAATTCATTTTTTTCTTTTCTTTCTCTTATTCAGTAGGAAAGGTAGCCTAATAATACTATACTAAGAAGATCAAATATATTTGCAAGGTTAATGTAAAGAAGTGAATATACTTGCCATCTCAATTTATGATGCTTTTTTTGTTCATATTGTATACTTTAGATAGCTTTAAAATTACATATAAAACACTGCAATTTAAAAATATATATAAAGCAAAGCAGTATTTATGTCTATCCCCAAGCATTCCTATTCTCCATGCTACCCATGTATGTAAAATTGATATAGTCTATGGCCTCTTCTTTGACCAAATGCAGAAATTCTGATGGACCCCCCACAGCATAGAGAATATTCATCAAGACTGTGAGCTCAACCTAATCATTTCTGGACTTCTCGGAGAACCAAGAGATTTCAGATGTCATAATCCAGTAACCCTCACATTGGTATGTATATGCTGTATGCAAATATTAATACAAACCCGCATATACACACTTGGTCCCCCACAACAGTCAGCATTTCTCTTTGTCTTTGTCTCTTGTTCCCTTTTGTTATGCGTGATTCCCCAGGGAATTGCCAGGGCAGAACAATTAAAACCTAGATACAGTACATTAAATGTTCTCTCAGAGTGCTAGCGGTGTTTATATAGCATGACCACCCTGGAGGGAATTTTCAACAATTGTCTCAAATCACAGTCTACTAAGTGTTCCCTTGTTGTGTCCACAAGATGAAGTGAAGTGAAGCGTTAAATATTTATTGGATCAATTAAAAGATACTTGATTTTGACTTTCAAATATTTCATCATCTTTTGTTCAAATTATAGGACTTGTCTGGAGTATAAGGACTGAATTACCTGAATCATTGTGTATTACTTTAATATTTGAACATTTTGTTGACTTCTGGGATATTATGTTTATTTTTCTTTAAAACAATTTCATAGTAAGTTATTTGCTTCAGGAGCCAAAAAAGCAAGGCATGGCATCTTGCCCTCTTTACTAACACAATTAATCTTTCACTGTACATATGAAATCTTAGGTAGTTCTTGACATACACTCACATTCAAGGCTTATTAGAATATGATGTTGGTCACCTACATAGTAGTATTTGAGAAGCTCAAAGAAAAACCTTTCATATTGTCAACAGCCTGTGGCTCAGATCATGAACTCCTTATTGCCAAATTCAGACTTAAATTGAAGAAAGTGGGGAATACCACTAGACCATTCAGGTATGACCTAAATCAAATTCCTTATGATTATACAGTGGAAGTGAGAAATAGATTTAAGGGACTAGATCTGATAGACAGAGTGCCTGATGAACTATGGACAGAGGTTCCTGACATTGTACAGGAGACAGGGAGCAAAACCATACCCAAGAAAAAGAAATGCATAAAAGCAAAATGGCTATCTGAGGAGGCCTTAAAAATAACTGTGAAAAGAAGAGAAGCAAAAAGCAAAGGAGAAAAGGAAAGATATACCCATTTGAATATAGAGTTCAAAAAACAGCAATGAGAGATAAGAAAGCCTTCCTCAGCAATCAATGCAAAGAAATAGAGGAAAACAATAGAATGGGAAAGAAGAAATCTCTTCAAGAAAATTAGAGATACCAAGGGAACATTTTATGCAAAGATGGGCTCAATAAAGGACAGAAATTGTATGCGCTAAACTGAAGCAGAAGATATTAACAAGAGGTGGCAAGAATACAGAGAAAAATGACACAAAAAAGACCTTCATGACCCAGATAGCCATGATGGTGTGATCACTCATCTAAAGCCAGACATCCTGGAGTGTGAAGTCAATTGGGCCTTAGGAAGCATCAGTACAAACAAAGCTAGTGGAGGTGCTGGCATTCTAGCTGAGCTATTTCAAATCCTAAAAGATGATGCTGTGCAAGTGCTGCACTCAATATGTCAGCAAATTTGGAAAACTCAGCAGTGGCCACACTGAGAAAAGGTCAGTTTTCATTCCAATCCCAAAGAAAGGTAATGCCAAAAAATGCTCAAACTACTGCACAATTGCACTCATCTCACATGCTAGTAAAGTAATGCTTAAAATTCTCCAAGCCAGGCTTCAGCAATACGTGAACCATGAACTTCCAGATGTTCAAGCTGGACCGTAGAAAAGGCAAGAGAATTCCAGAAAAACATCTATTTATGCTTTATTGACTATGCCAAAGCCTTTGACTGTGTGGATCACAATAAACTGTGGAAAACTCTGAAAGAGATGGGAATACCAGACCATCTGACCTGCCTCTGGAGAAATCTGTATGCAGGTCAGGAAGCAACACTTAGAACTGGACATGGAACAACAGACTGGTTCCAAAGAGGAAAAGGAGTATGTCAAGGCTGTATATTGTCAGCCTGCTTATTTAAGTTATATGCAGAGTACATCATGCGAAACACTGGGCTAGATGAAGCACAAGCTGAAATCAAGATTTTTGGGAGAAATATCAATAACCTCAAATATCCATATGATACCATCCTTATGGCAGAAAGTGAAGAAGAACTAAAGAGCCTCTTGATGAAAGTGAAAGAGGAGAGTGAGAAAGTTGCCTTAAAGCTCAACATTCAGAAAACTAAGATCATGGCATCTGGTCCCAACACTTCATGGCAAAGAGATGGGGAAACAGTGGAAACAGTGGCTGACTTTATTTTTCTGGGCTCCAAAATCACTGCAGATGGTGACTGCAACCATGAAATGAAAAGACCCTTACTCGTTGGAGGGAAAGGTATGACCAACCTAGACAGCATATTAAAAAGCAGAGACATTACTTTGCCAACAAAGGTCTGTCTCATCAAGGCTATGGTTTTTCCAGTAGTCATGTATGGATGTGAGAGTTGGACTATTAAGAAAGCTGAGAGCTGAAGAATTGATGCTTTTGTACTGTGGTGTTGGAGGAGATGCGTGAAAGTCCCTTGGACTGCCAGGAGATCCAACCAGTCCATCCTGGAGGAGATGGAAGGGTGTTCGTTGGAAGGACTGATGTTGAAGCTGAAACTCCAATACTTTGGCCACCTGATGTGAAGAGCTGACTCATTTGAAAAAACCCTGATGCTGGGAAAGATTGAGGGCAAGAGGAGAAGGAGATGACAGAGGATGAGATGATTGGATGGCATCACTGACTCAATGGACATGAATTTGGGTAAACTCTGGGAGTTGGTGATGGACAGGGAAGACTGGCGTGCTGCAGTCCATGGGGTCACAAAGAGTGGGACACGACTGAGTGACTGAACTGAACTGTGGTAAATTCCTTAATTCCACCATCAGTGTATTCTTTCTACAAGTTGTTGTGTGAATAATCTATTATGAAATAAATTACCTAAAGGAAACTCACTTTATGCAATCAGTTTTTCTTTCTTTTTTTTTTTTGGAACAGGAATGTTGGGTCAGAAATCAAGTCTTGAGGAATTCTCCAGTGGTCAAGATTCCACCTTCAAATGCGGGGAGTTTTTAGTTCGAAGCCTGGTTGGGGAATTAAGTTCCTACATGCTATGGGGAATTGCCAAAAAAACAAAAAACAAAACGCCTGTAAAAAGAGATCAGATCTTGGGTTCTTGGGAGTTGAGGGAACACTGAGGGAATGACTGAAGTGAAGACAGTTCAGAGATGAAGAACAAAGACAATCTGGGATTAGGGATGAATTCACTATCTGATAACTTCTTACCAAATTTGTATATGCCAGTATTATCAGTCTTTAGAGAAGGAGGCCTGTGTGATGGGGCCCCAGAGCACAGGAGAATGGCCATTTTTATAAGCCATGTAAGTTCAACAGGAAAGTTAGATAAATCTGGACCTATCTGTGGACATTTCTGTGTTGTATTTTAGAAAAAAAAATCTAGATGGCACATCTCTGAGTGTTATCACCTTCCAGAACATGCAGGTGGGGTTTTAGATGAGAATTTCAGGGCAGGCTACATTACACAGACTAATTTCTCTCTTTCCATGAGTCCTTACTTACTTAGCATCCTCTGCATATAAAATCCAAGTAAAGTTCATTTAGTATCTACATCACTGCTCTGTCATTAAATCTCTCCTTTGGGTCAAATCTTTCTCTCAGATTTACAGCTAGTGCTTCTCTTGACCTCCATAAGTAGGAAATATCCAGGTACTGCTGAGTGTTCTGAATCCTTACTGCCCACAGCAGCCAAATGAGATGATTACCTCAGCCTTAAGTATTGGTTTCAGAGAAGGTTAGAGTGTACTTTGAACCAGAAAAATATCAACCATGTGAGATGTCAGTCTCCCTTTGGAGACACATAAGATAAAATTCTAACTTTAGAGCATGATCTCCTGATGAACGTTTCTGTCCCTTGTTTTTAAGGAGATATTATTTTTTGATGGCTTGAAGTCACATGTTTAACAAATCCAAAGTTTGAACACTCTGGCAATAAGGGATGCAAATTAAAATTGCACTAAGTTCTTTTTTCCTTCTCTAAAGCCACTTCAAAATAGCTTGTAATTGCTCTGAAGGGGATGCTTTAAAAATAACTTCATAATATTTGCTTAAGATGATGGTAAGGATGTTTTTGGCTTCAGGTGCCACAGTGGTAAAAAATTGCCTGCCAATGCAGGAGGCGTGGGTTTGATCCCTGTGTCAAGGAAGATCCCCTGGAGGAGGAAATGGCGACTCACTCCAAAATTCTTGCCTGGCTAATGCCAAGGACAGAGGAGCCTGGTGGGCTACAATCCATGGGGTTGAAAAGAGTTGAACATGACTTAGCAACTGAGCATGCAAGGATATTTTACAACACCTGGAGGACCATACAGCACTTGAGAGTTGATTATCTTTTTTCATTTTGGATTAGTGGTCTTACACTGTAAGAGTAGCAGTGCAGTTTGGGAATTCTTCTGGGCCTCAAATACTGTATCTACACATTCTAAAGTAGCAGAGAGTTCATTGTTGTCTCATTGATTAGATCCAGCTTATTAGATAACTTAGAAAATTGGCCTTCTCAAGTGATTCTTCCCATGACCCATCTGGGGTGCTTGCCCGCACATACTAGGTTCTCAGTCAGAGCTTTCAGTACATTGACTGATTTAACTGGAGAGTTTCGTCAACGTCATTCAGTGGTGTTTTCAGCTTTGTCAACCTGTCATTCTGTGGTATATTTCAGCTAATTTTCCATTTAAAAACAAAAACAGGGTGGATGGTTGAGTATTGGTCTTTTGTTGATTGGAATGATCAACTTTAAAATATTCAAAGATGCATGGGACTGAGTTGGAAGACCCCCCCACGAGCCCTGGATGTGGCTGAGGAAGAGCAGCTTCTTTCCTTACATGAATTTATAGGATGACTGCTCTCTGGTGGTTTTTTTTTTTTTTTTTTGGTCCCCTTTCTAGGAAAATGCAAAAAGTGCTTTTCTTCACACCGTTGGATAAATTACCTCAGGAAAAATTGAATCCTGTTTACAGTCCAATGGTTTTATATAATCATTTTTTTTTAAACCTGAGTTTCAAACTGGAACACTTCAATAATATCAAAAATCTGAGTAGTTTTAGGAGTCCTTTTTTCAAATGGTATGGGGAAAGAGCAATGTAATTAAGCTGGAAGTTATACCAGTAATGAGGTCTAGAACAAGTCACTCAGACTCTCAATGTCAGTGCATTTGTTGGGCATAGTAATACCACCTCTGTTGTTGGTCTGTTGTTGTGCTGCTATTTTTGCCTGTTTTGTAAAAGCCAAATGACACGATGTGAGTGTGCTTTGTAAATTCTCAAATGTTAACAAATGTTGAGTTATTATTTTGCTGATTCTCGTTCCTTTCTCCATAAACTGGTCAACAGCCTCACCAATGAGCAATCCTCTTTGTAAGCTTTATGTATCGACAAAAGCTGGATGATGAGAAAAGGAGGACAAAGAGGGGCTGTCAAACGAGACAAAGGGAACAGAGAGGGCACAGGAAGAAAGACTGGCATATGGCGAGGTGGGGGAGGGCTGAGGCACAGAGGACACTGGTCAGTGGAAGAAACACACGGACACACACAATCAGCTCTACATCTGTAGAAACAGCTCTTACACGCAGAAAAGGTCGATGGTAGGGTTGAAATGTCTCTGAATGATCTTCTTAATCCAATGTTACCTGTAAAGTCAACTGTCAGTTCCAAACTGGCAGCTGCAGCTATGACTACTTCAACAAATTTAACTTCTATCTCATTTAATGGGTGGAAAGAGGCCTTTAAATGACTCTTCTAGATTTGTTGTTAGGTCTTTATATATACTTATCCTTTAAAGAGGCAAGTCCTCATGTCCATCAAATGCAGGATTTAAGGTACTCCTCTGGGACTTCCCTGGTGGCTCAGAGGTTAAAGCGTCTGCCTCCAATGCGGGAGACCCGGGTTCGATCCCTGGGTTGGGAAGATCCCTGGAGAAGGAAATGGCAACCCACTCCAGATCGCCTGGAGAATCCCGTGGACGGAGGAGCCTGGTAGGCTACAATCCACAGGGTCGCAAAGAGTCGGACACGACTGAGCGACTTCACTTCTCACTTCACTTCTGGCATTCTGGGTGTGTAAACAGTTCTGGAAACACCCTCTAGGGGGCATTATCAATTTCTTAGCCTCCAGGTGTGGTCCTAAGATTATTTGAAGTTGTGATTATATTGCAGGTTCCTGGGACTGTCACATTGATTAGATCAATGTCAGTTTTGGTAGAACCTGGGAATATGCATGCTGAACAAGATGTTTTCAGGCTACTGTTGCCCACCCTCCAAGGCAAGGGCCCCTGATCTGGTCAATGTCAGGCACCATCATCTGCAGCAACTCCAGACAGTCTGGGAAGCCCGAGGCTCCCAGGGATTTAGCTCAGAGTGTTTTCCCTGGAGGACAAGTATTGGGTTCTTAGTTTCTCATCCTCCTTCAATCCTTTCTAAATGAGAAGTCTGGAGACACTTCATGGGCAGTTTCCTTTTAGTTTCATTGCTTTTTATTTTTAATCTTGAATCTCATTCAAAGTTCTCTGTTTCAGCTTGCTGGTTTAGTTTTGGTTACGGTTGGTGAGTCACAGAAAACATGAGACATTTTTATCTGCAACTTTTGGTGTGTGCTGGGACTATGATCTGTGTATTCGAGCTAAAGGAATCTCTTTTCACGATTTAGGAGAAATGCAAAAGAGAAAGAAAACTTGGTATTTAGCACAGGGGCTACTGTCATGCCTCAATCTACATCAAAAGAACTCTGGGCTTCCGGCCCACCCCCTGCTCACAGTCTGAAGCCTTCACCCGCCTCAGACCACGATCAGCCAAAGGAAGTGTGCAGAAGTGTATTTTTCACAGGAATTAACTCTTACAGCCAAACCAGCCCATCAGGTTGCTTTAGATCTATCCACTTACCCCATAAATGGCCACCTTGTGTTTTCCTTGTCCACACTGGTGTTCTGTTTTGTTACAACTTTGCAAATTCAATGAATGTTTTGTAGGTGAGGGAATAAAAAAGCCCATGGAATCTTTATTGCTTTATTTAAAAAAAACAATCTGTGGAGCAAGAAAGAATGTGACTGCATTTTTATTTATGGTCAATAAGCCTTGATGAATACGAGGTAAACGTTGCTGAGACCCTCACAAACAAATCACCATGTCACAAGAAATATTATTAAATTCTATAATTTCCTTTTCCGAAAGTGGTTTCTCTGTATGAAGATGGAAAAAGAAAATTACATTCTGTATTCACCTTAACTGAAAAGCAGCTGAGTGCGGTGGCTGAGAGCCTATAAATAGCAGATCTGTGACCTCATTCCTGTTCTCTGCCTTCCCTGGCTGCTTCCAGTTTGAGGTTGAACAGAAAATTGTCAATCATCTGGCAAATCTGGGCATATGGGCCAGCTTCTTTGGATAATTCTGGCCCGGTCTTTGTTTTTCTGTTGTTCAGGTACCGTGCCTTCCTTTAAGTAAAGGTACTCTGCGGCCTGTGTCTGTTGCTCTTTGCCTGCATGGCCCAGGTAATTTGCAGTTGTGTGGAAATGGCCTCGTGTGACCTTGGCAAACTGCTTAACCTTTCGGAGCCTCAGGTTATCCATCTGTAAAGCGAATATTGTACTGGCCTCTCCCTCATTTCAATGGAATGCTTTGAGAATTGATTAGATAGTGTGCATAAAGCAAGTTGACCTCCTCAAGTAGGAATACAATGTATGATTTTATTCCTGTTCTCCGAGCTCTTAGGCCAGGCCTCTCCAGTACAACGTGGTCATTATCTGTGCTTTTGGACTGCCTGGAGAGGAAATTCACACCATTCAGGGCAAAACAATCCACTCCAGTTTCTAAATGGTGGGGATTGTCTATCTATGGAGCACAAATTCAACAGATGGTTGCCAACCTTCCACTTGATTTTGTGACTCTTTAAACTGTGTTCATTAAAACTTCAACTTGCAGACAGCTTTGTAGAGGCTTGGAAGGACGTGTGAATAACAGTTTGTGATGCGTCAGATACAGCATAACTGAGGAGACCTGAGTGTCTTCTGTCTCGCATTCTTAGAAGCAGTGGTTAAATTAACATGGAAAATAAGGAACAGAATCACTCAGTAATTAGAAGGGCTTGAGTTGTTTCCCATGTGTTTGCGAATCTCCTACTTCAGTCATTTTTTTGGAACTTCACTAAGAATATTTAAAGAATTTGAACACAACCATGTTTCATGTTGAATTTCAAGTTCCTTTTATTTTTCAAAAGAAGGAACACAAACTTGAACCAAAGTTTTGGGGAAACAGAGACCAAGTCTGTTTCTGTTTTTGTTTTGTAATCCTTTTCATTTAGGATGGCATGATTGACTTATCATTCTTTCTGCCTCCTGTGAGTCTGCTTGTGTACATGTATTCACTATTTAGCTTGTGAAGTTTTCATTTATTTAGCAAAAGTCTTGCTCTGCTGAACATTTTGACCATTTCCATGGACCATTTTGTGGCAAGAAATAAATGTGCTCTTTAAATGATATATTTCTTTTTCTATCAACTTGGGAAACAAAATTGACATTCTCAGAAAACAAAGGTGCTGTTGGATGTGAAAACATTTACTCGGAAATAAAAATTTGTGTTTACTTAGAGTTCAGTTTTTGTTGAAAAACAAACATCATAGACCCCCAGAAAAAGAAGAGAAGACCCCTGCTGACACACACTATCCTTGATTGATGATGTTGTCTTGGTTGAGCGACTTCAGAAATGGCAATCACAGAACAAACGGGCTGGGTTTTATTCAATAAAATACCTTTGAAAAAGAAAAGAAATCTCAAAATTCAAGGAATTGTATTTGAAACCAGTGAAACACAGTTGTATGAGTTCATCCTTTGAAACAAAAAGAAAATGGGATTGTGCCTTGGTCTCATTCCTAGGACATCAATCCGATTTGAAGGACAGCAGGCCACACTGCCGATGTGTGACATTAGGTATTGAGAGATGCACACAAATGGGAATATGGCATCTCTGTTTCCTACTGGATTATTCTAGCCAATGCCAACCCGAGTGAATATGTACTTACTGAGGTACAGAGAGATGGGGGGAATGAATGAAATGTTTACAGTGGGCCAGACCAAGAGCCACTAAGAGCGCGGCCGAGAGGAGCTACCCCATGACCGAGGAAGGACGGCGGTGAGGGCCAACGCACTAAGCACGGCCGAGAAGAGCTACCCCACGACCGAGGTCAGGAAGGGCGGCGGTGAGGAGAGACCCCTCGTCCAAGGTAAGGTGCGATGGCTGTGCTTCGCTGGCCGGGAGCAGCCAGGAGCAGCCGGGATGAGATACCCGACGCCCAAGGTAAGAGAAACCCAAGTAAGACAGTAGGTCTTGAAAGAGGGCATCAGAGGGCAAATACACTAAAACCATTCTCACAGATAACTAGTCAATCTAATCACACAAGGACCACACCCTTGTCTAACTCAATGAGATTAAGCCATACCCGAGGGGCAACCTGGGATGGGCGGGTCATGGTGGAGAGATATGACAGGGTGTGGTCCGCTGGAGAAGGGAATGGCAAACCACTTCAGTATTCTTGCCTTGAGAACCCCATGAACAGTATGAAAAGACAAAATGATAGGATACTGAAAGAGAAACTCCCCAGGTCAGTAGGGGCCCAATATGCTACTGGAAATCAGTGGAGAAATAACTCCAGAAAGAATGAAAGGATGGAATCAAAACAAAAAGAATACCCAGCTGTGGATGTGTCTGGTGATAGAAGCAAAGTACGATGCTGTAAAGAGCAGTATTGCATAGGAACCTGGAATGTCAGGTCCATGAATCAAGGCAAATTGGAAGTGGTCAAACAAGAGATGGCAAGAGTGAATGTTGACATTCTAGGAATTAGAGAACTAAAATGGACTGGAATGGGTGAATTTAACTCGGATGACCATTATATCTACTACTGTGGGCAGGAATCCCTCAGAAGAAATGGAGTGGCCATCATGGTCAACAAAAGAGTCCGAAATGCAGTACTTGGATGCAATCTGAAAAACGATAGAATGATCTCTGTTCGTTTCCAAGGCAAACCATTCAATGTCACAGTAATCCAAGTCTATGCCCCAACCAGTAACGCCGAAGAAGCTGAAGTTGAAAGGTTCTATGAAGACCTACAAGACCTTTTAGAACTAACACCCAAAAAAGATGTCCTTTTCATTATAGGGGACTGGAATGCAAAAGTAGGAAGTCAAGAAACACCTGGAGTAACAGGCAAATTTGGCCTTGGAATACGGAATGAAGCAGGGCAAAGACTAATAGAGTTTTGCCAAGAAAATGCACTGGTCATAGCAAATACCCTCTTCCAACAACACAAGAGAAGACTCTATACATGGACATCACCAGATGGTCAACACCGAAATCAGATCGATTATATTCTTTGCAGCCAAAGATGGAGAAGCTCTATACAATCAGCAAAAACAAGACCAGGAGCTGACTGTGGCTCGGACCATGAACTCCTTATTGCCAAATTCAGACTGAAATTGAAGAAAGTAGGGAAAACTACTAGACCATTCAGGTATGACCTAAATCAAATCCCTTATGATTATACAGTGGAGGTGAGAAATAGATTTAAGGGCCTAGATCTGATAGATAGAGTGCCTGATGAACTATGGAATGAGGTTCGTGACATTGTACAGGAGACAGGGATCAAGACCATCCCCATGGAAAAGAAATGCAAAAAAGCAAAATGGCTGTCTGGGGAGGCCTTACAAATAGCTGTGAAAAGAAGAGAAGTGAAAAGCAAAGGAGAAAAGGAAAGATATAAACATCTGAATGCAGAGTTCCAAAGAATAGCAAGAAGAGATAAGAAAGCCTTCTTCAGTGATCAATGCAAAGAAATAGAGGAAAACAACAGAATGGGAAAGACTAGGGATCTCTTCAAGAAAATCAGAGATACCAAAGGAACATTTCATGCAAAGATGGGCACAATAAAGGACAGAGATGGTGTGGACCTAACAGAAGCAGAAGATATTAAGAAGAGGTGGCAAGAATACACAGAAGAACTGTACAAAAAAGAGCTTCAAGACCCAGATAATCATGATGATGTGATCACTGACCTAGAGCCAGACATCTTGGAATGTGAAGTCAAATGGGCCTTAGAAAGCATCACTACGAACAAAGCTAGTGGAGGTGATGGAATTCCAGTGGAGCTATTCCAAGTCCTGAATGATGATGCTGTGAAAGTACTACACTCAATATGCCAGCAAATTTGGAAAACTCAGCAGTGGCCACAAGATTGGAAAAGGTCAGTTTTCATCCCAATCCCAAAGAAAGGCAATGCCAAGGAGTGCTCAAACTACCGAACAATTGCACTCATCTCACACGCTAGTAAAGTAATGCTCAAAATTCTCCAAGCCAGGCTTCAGCAATATGTGAACCGTGAACTTCCTGATGTTCAAGCTGGTTTTAGAAAAGGCAGAGGAACCAGAGATCAAATTGCCAACATCCGCTGGATCATGGAAAAAGCAAGAGAATTCCAGAAAAACATCTATTTCTGCTTTATTGACTATGCCAAAGCCTTTGACTGTGTGGATCACAATAAACTATGGAAAATTCTGAAAGAGATGGGAATACCAGACCACCTGATCTGCCTCTTAGGAAATCTGTATGCAGGTCAGGAAGCAACAGTTAGAACTGGTCATGGAACAACAGACTGGTTCCAAATAGGAAAAGGAGTACGTCAAGGCTGCATATTGTCACCATGTTTATTTAACTTATATGCAGAGTACATCATGAGAAATGCTGGACTGGAAGAAACAGAAGTTGGAATCAAGATTGCCGGGAGAAATATCAATAACCTCAGATATGCAGATGACACGACTCTTATGGCAGAAAGTGAAGAGGGTCTAAAAAGCCTCTTGATGAAAGTGAAAGTGGAGAGTGAAAAGGTTGGCTTAAAGCTCAACATTCAGGAAACGAAGATCATGGCATCTGGTCCCATCACTGCATGGGAAATAGATGGGGAAACAGTGGAAACAGTGTCAGACTTTGTTTTTCTGGGCTCCAAAATCACTGCAGATGGTGACTGCAGCCATGAAATTAAAAGACGCTTACTCCTTGGAAGGAAAGTTATGACCAACCTAGATAGCATATTCAAAAGCAGAGACATCACTTTGCCAACAAAGGTTCGCCTAGTCAAGGCTATGGTCTTTCCTGTGGTCATGTATGGATGTGAGAGCTGGACTGTGAAGAAGGCTGAGCGCCGAAGAATTGATGCTTTTGAACTGTGGTGTTGGAGAAGACTCTTGAGAGTCCCTTGGACTGCGAGAAGATCCAACCAGTCCATTCTGAAGGAGATCAATCGTGGAATTTCTTTAGATGGAATGATGCTAAAGCTGAAACTCCAGTATTTTGGCCACCTCATGCGAAGAGTTGACTCATTGGAGAAGACTCTGATGCTGGGAGGGATTGAGGGCAGGAGGAGAAGGGGACGACAGAGGATGAGATGGCTGGATGGCATCACTGACTCGATGGATGCGAGTCTGAGTGACCTCCGGGAGCTGGTGATGGACAGGGAGGCCTGGCGTGCTGCGGTTCATGGGGTTGCAAAGAGTCGGACACGACTGAGCGACTGATCTGATCTGATCTGATCTGAGACCAAGTGCATTACATGTATTAACTCAATTTATCCTCAGGTTGGTCTTATGATTAGTCTTTTATACAGATGAGGAAATAGTCCAGAGTAGTTAACTCACTAGCTAGAGATCACAAAGTAGGGAAGAACGGAGCTGGGATTTGAACTTCAGTAGTCTGATTCTCCTGATTTACTGAAATGAGAATATAATAAATCAACTCTTAATATATTGACAGTTTAGTACAAAAATAACTTCTGAATTGTCACATTGTTTTCATATTTTTGTTCTCTACTTTCAGGCATTCTTAGATTTTTTTCTGGCTTCCCGTTTGTACAATGGGTTCTTTTATTTTACTGTAATACTTTTGAACCCATATGTGATAACAATTTAACTTAATTCATGGGAGCTCTCTTTTTGGTTGCTGTAGGAGTCTATAAAATCACTTCAAGCAAATATAAATATCTTTCCCATTTAGTTTTAACTTTTCTTTTTAGCCATGAATACAAGTCTTAAATCTTGTTTTCAAAATATAACTTCAACTGCTTATAATCACATCTGTGTTTTCCTCTTAGCTATAGTATTTCTTACGATATGAGGGTTTTAAGGTGAGGGCATAGTAATAGATGTATTTTTCCAAAATGTGTGTCCTATTTTCATTCCCCTCAAATTTGGGGAGTTTATGCTTATTTTTGTTTACTCTTCCATTCAAATATTAGCAAAATTACTTGTGGTAATAAATGGACATCGCTTAAAATCTTCATGCACGTTTGCATGCTCAGTCATGTCCAACTCTTTGCAACCCCATAGACTCCAGGCTCCACTGTCAATGGGATTTTCCAGGCAAGAATACTGGAGTGAGTTGCCATTTTCTTTTCCATAAAAACTTCCTAACCATTTATAAAACACTACGATTAGAGTTTTGACATTTAAAAAAGTATGAGTTTGGATGTTAAGTTTATGGGGACCCTTTCTCTAGGTCTTTATATGATTTTATGTGTGCACAAGTAGAATCTTGATCTATTCTCAAATACAGCAAATTAGGAAATTTGGCTCTATTGTACACTTCACCAATGTCTAATTCAGTGCTAAAAGCAATTTAAAGACCAGCACATTGAAGACTTTGGGAAGTATAGGTAGCAAAAACTATAGGGCAGTAGATCTAAAGCTTATATATTATTACAATACATTTTTTCCTATTATCTCACTTATATTCTTTCTTGGCGCCATGCTGTTGAAGTGGGATCTTCCCTTAAATTTTGTCTACCAACCTGGACCAAGAACTTAATCTACCTTGCAAGATAGTATTGCCTTTGGTAGCCTCAACACTATAATAATAAAAAAGGATCATGAAACAAGGATAACAGCAAAACTTCATTAAATGAAAAAATAAGATTGGATTGTCCAGGGTCCTTTCATTTGAAATGTAACAAACTCACCAACCAGAGAACTCCTAGAGTGCTAGAATATGAGTCTGTGTGTCTTCAGTAACCATATTACTCCACTTTTCTAGAGCCCAGTCTTTTAAGCTTCAGTTTTTTGGAAAGATTAAATTTACTTTTGAAGTTCTAATAAACATTCAGAAAGTGAAAACTTTGTTTATATGAGTCATATGCTGTACCAAAAGGACTAGACAGTGAGTTTGTAAAAGCATTTTTCCCCAGAGATTGCAGAAGATTAAAAAAAAAAAATCATCATTAGGAAGAGATAATGTTACTGGAATTTGTTAGAAAGCAAGACTAAAATAAAAAATGCAATAAATATCTCATTGAGGATTTCTGGGAAATTGACTCTTCTATAGATGACTTTTATGTTTTCTAACTTTGCTTATATCATTAAGCAAAATGTCAATATGCCCTGATCAAATTATTTAAAAACTTTTTTTAGTGACTAGTTTTCCATGTCAGTTTTCCTTTAAACAGACTGAGTTGGTTGTTGAGACTTGTGATTGTCTTGTATACTTCTTAGAGACATTAAAAGTAGACATTTCTTGCAAGATGTTAAGTGAGAAAAAATGGAAAAGAGATAGTGGCTTGAAAGAGAACTATAGTCAAGGGACGGTTCGAATTGAAATGAGTTTTGAATCAGAAGATCTGGGTTTCCTTTCTTTATTCACAAATTAGTTCTTGTAACCAGATGAACTGTTCATCTATTGTATATATGGTAGACATTATAATAGGTTCTTGGGATGCAGAGATAACTTTATTCATTTTGATAGACACTTCTAATAGACATTTATAAATTGCTTCATTGTTCAAATAATCTGAACTAAGAGAAATGAAAACCACCTTTAAGTTGCCCTTCAAGGGATCAAAGTCTGTCAGACAATATACCAGATTCAACTATAGAAAAATTACAGTAAATGATATTACAAAGAGATGGGTAAAGTACCATGGGAGCACAGTGAGCCTAGTAACTATATCGACAGTCTGTTAATTTGCAGCTGCTTCTTTCACTGAATCCTTCAAATTTATGTGACTCCTTTACATGCTCTGGGAGAGTCCTAGTGTTCTTGATAAACAGAAAATGTGGAGTAGCTGTACAACCTTCCAGACTTCCCTGGTGGCTTGACTGGTAAAGACTCTGCCTGCAAGGTAGGAGAACTGGGTTCAGTCCCTGATTTGGGAACATCCCCTGGAGAAGGGAATGGCTACCCACTCCAGTTTTCTATCTAGCCTTGAGAATTCCATGGACTGTATAGTGCATGGGATCACAAAGAGTCAGACACAGCTGAGTGACTTTCACATGCAACCTTCCTGGACACAGAAATTGTTCATAAAGGAGTCTTGATAAATATATTAATATTAGATCCTCACACATTTTTTCTAGTACCTCTAAATCCCCATAGGTCAAAAGCACAGATGATCTAGACTTAATCTCAAAAGATTTTGGGCTTTTCTATGAGAATCCCCTATGCCCAGAAATTTTTGATGTTTAAGCAATGACTGTTCTCTTATGGTCCTACTATTAGTAGAAGTGTGTTTATCTTTGAAACTTTTCAGTTCCAGTGGTGATATGTGTGAGTTTATTTCCTTCAGAGAAACAAAAAAAGAAGAAAAAGGAAGGGGACTAGGGACCAAATTCTCCTTTGTGGCATGTGTTCCGGCTGGACAGAACTTTGTTTTCTCTATTTCAAATTCACACATAATTATACACAGTAGTTGTGCGTGCATATAACTGGTTCTGTGTGGTTGAGTTATATGTGGATGGAGTTATACCAAGAACAGAAGATGAGGCTAAGTAGAATTATTGGTAAATCATTTCCTTTCTGACTTTGCTCCTGGGAAATAAATACATTTGCTTGAAGTTGAATGTGAACAGCTTTATATGAACAGGTGAAGTCAAATTTTGTAGTCCCAGGCAAAAACATTTTGTGTTGTGCTAGTAGCTTTATTATAATTAAGTATATTTTATATTACAGCTTCTCCTACACCTTCTGGTAAAAGTAAATTCATGCTGAGTCTTGGCAAATTTCATCTTTAATTTTATTCCTGCAGGAGAGTCAATGATAAAAAGTTTTAAAATAGGAAATCCGGGGATTTTCCCTATTTCCTTCTTAGGGGTGTGTTGTAAAGGAAGCCACAGGTGAATTCGTGTACTTTTCAGAGTAATACAGAGGTCAATATATTCCTGACTGTCTGCTCTATCTCCCAATACAAAGTGTTAATCACAAATATTTTCTGGATGAAGTGATGACAGATGTTACCAAAATGTCCCTATTGTTATAAAATAGTGCTTAACACACTCTCTCTCACACACACACACTCTTGAAATACAGTAGAAATACTCTTTTTAGCAAGGAGCTCAAGGTGGTTGAAATTCAGTAATTATCCAAGTACAAGCTAAGAATTAGGCAACATTTTTCAAATTCCAGAAGGAATCATGGGGGGAAGGGAGAGAGAACTCACTAGGAGAGTGAGAATTGTATCTTGGGGGAGGGGAAGAGAATGGCCAGCTTTTTACACACCTGCTTCTTCTTCATTTAAAAAAATTTTTTTGTTTATAGGAAAAAGAGCAGCCAGCAGAAACTAGATGAGGATCAACACGGGGTGAGGGTAGAGGGGCTAGCGACTGCTGAGACAGTCAATAGACAGATTGTTCATCCTGCACTGCCCGAAGATTAGCTGAGCAAATGCACTGACAATGCTGATTAGCGACTTGAAATGCATCAGTCCTTACTGGGGAGAACAAAGAAGGTCCAGATCACTGGCCTCCAGCTTAACTGCAATAACGGAACCCAGCTATGCTCAACATCATCTTTAGAGCTGGGAAATGTGGGCAACGTGGCTATCTGTTTGTATTCACTAAATTTCTCTCCTATCTGGAATGGCCTCAAGAGATATGTATCTTATTTCTACCAGGTCCTCAAGAGACAGTCGTTTTATAATCACACCCCCGCATATTTCAGCCCCTGGTGAGTTGTGTGTTTCTTTCCACTTCATCTGAGAAGGTGGATGTCACTGAATTGTCACAGTTGGGCTTCTTCTTCTTTTTTTTTTTTTTCCTACAATGACCTTGTAAATGCAGGTGATCATACTGGGGAAAAAATTGCTCTCAAAATGTGTTTTCTTTACTTACATAAAGAATGGGTACCAACAGTTATAAATATATTTAGGTGTTTTAAAGTTGTGAATTAAAGTGGAAAATATTTGCTTCCTAGCCTTCCTATGAATATTTTCAGAGAAGGTTATGTATTATTTGTTTTATCTTGATCTTTTTTCTTATTATGAGTCCAGAGACCTATAGCACTTTTATTCTACCATCCTTCTTTGGAGCTTTGGTTTAGACACCCAGGAAATAATATGATCTTAACTTGGTACTAATTCTATGATGCTAGAAATTTCATAGAATTATTTTTACTTTTTACACTATTACTGTACCCATCACAGATAGTATTTCCATTTAATTGCTAGTATAATTAAACCTAACATCTCTCTTCACATTTTTTTACACAGGTTAAAATAATCTTACTGTTATTTATATATTTATGCTATTCTTTATTAGAGAGCTTTCTCTTCCTTAGATAAAAGAGCTTTACTTTAGTCATAATGCTCTTAACAGAATTCATCTAAGAGGAAAGCACTACAAAGCTGACGTGTCTTTCATTGACATTTTATTCCTTATTGGCTTTGCAGTTTTTCTTCTTTGTTCTTTTTGGGTATTTTTAAAATACCTAACCCCACTTTATTTATTCCTTGGCTAACATCTGATTCATTTCCATGACTCTTTTCTAAATTAGGGTAACAACAACAACAAAAAACTTCAGAATATTTTATAGGAATAAAATTCTCTTTTTTCCAGTTAACCATGCCACAGTTAAAAATATAAAACTTATCAGAGGGAATTATTTGCACCAAAACTCAGAGACAACAAATTGTTAGCAATAATATACAAAGAACTTCCACAAATAATACTTCAGGAAAAAAATGCCAAAAAAAAAGCCACCCAATGACAAAAACAGGCAATGGCTATAAATAAACATTCAGAGATGAAATGCAATAGCTAACCAACATATGAAAAATGCTTACCATCACTGATAAATTATGTTAAATACAGACAGAAAATAGATTGCCATCAAATTGACACAAATTATTAAAGATGGATAATATCCAGGGTTGGCAAAGAAATGGAGAAAAGAGAAATAGTGTAATTTGAAGGTGTTTTATTTTTAGGTAACTTGCCAAAATCTGTCAAAATGTAAAACTGTTCAGTTTTTCATCCATTAATGCTATTTCCAGAATTCTACAGAAAATACAGATGTGAGGATTGATACCTTTTTTTCCCTCTTTGAAGAGTTTTTTTAGAGAGACAAGTTAATTGATATAACTGCTGTTACATTCACAAAAGTGTGGAAATGGAATATTATATAGCATTGGTGAAAATGATGTCCTAACAGAAATATCCGCACAATATATTAAATAGCAGAATGAAAAAAGTATATTTAATCACAGAATGAAAAAAGGAGTCGCAGAAGCATAAGCATTGAATGAGTGGATAGACACAAAATAAAAAGAAAGTCACCTATCTATCCATGTGTGTAAAACTGTAACAAATGTCTGGAAGGGTAGCACGGGAGTGTCACCCAGTTAACTCTGGGGGAAAGAGAAAAGATTTCAGCATGGAAAGGTGAGGAATGAATCAGTAAATTGTTTTAGATTTTCACAATTATGTTTTCTTTTGGTAACTCAAACAGATAAAAAGAATGTGCTTTCAAGTACACAGGTTGATTCAAATTAAACTAAAAAAATGTTAGCTAACAGAGGGCTGCAGGAAATAGGCTCTCATGAATGAATAAGAAAAAGGCATTATTTGTGACTAGATTGTCATATAAAGTTAGTTTGACTCTAACACTCATCTTGAAAATGCTAATTTTTCCAGTGAGATTGATGTATTAGGGAATAATTTGAGAATAACATAAATTATGCTGTTTCTTTATGCTTGATTTCATTGAAGAGAAACACTAGGTAAATCTGGAGAATGGCACCCAGCTTATTTGAGTTGAGAGGCAAACACAAAATGTACACACACACACACACACACACACACCCCCACATGCCTCAAACATCTGCCGTCTATCTCAGTTCACCAGGTGTGTTGTAAGCCACACCCATGTCTAGCTGCTGTTATGATTTTTCCATCTGATTTCAGATAATCCCCTTTCACCACTTCACAATAACTCAAAACTGAAACTCTCAACATTCACTTCCACAAGCAAACCAAGGTTTTTTTTTTTTTTTTTAAGGCAAATCGTCGTATTTATTAGAGTATTTACATTTTAGTTAATTATTTAATATGTTTAAAACTATACTACTGTTTTTATTAGGTACCTATATTATTTTTAATGTGTCATTGACAAAGTTTTTGAGTGTCATACTCCTAGCATCATTCCCCTTCCCCCAACATTGCTTTATTGCACAATTTTACATAGGATGGCACTTTTAAGGAATGTATATGTTGTATTATTGTAGAACGAACTGTATTCTATGCATGATAGACCAGTCTAGAACTTGACTTTTATGGGAATCAATGAGTGACACTTGTTGGAAGACAGTCAAAGGCATCTCACTCTTCCAACTATCTTCTGAGCAAAGGCACAAGTGTCTTTCTCCTAGATGATCTTTTCAAGGATGCTTGTATAGCAAATCACCTTGGCAGTTAGAAAAAGTGTCTCTCTCTGGTGCAAAGGGCACATTTGCTTACAATCTAGAAAGATGCAGGATTTCCTTTCCAGAGCAATGAACAGATATACTTACTGCCCAGTATAAGAGGTCTGGTTCCCTAAAAATGCGATTTCTTTCCTGCAATCAACTGTGTCCACATGTCAGTTGACCCTCTTTGTATCATCCTGTGGAAATTGAGGTTTGAAGAACTAGTGTAAAAAGAATCATTCTCTGGCTACTGCTATTGCTTTGAGTAATAAACTTTCCTTTGTTTTTGACTCAAGGGTTTCATGTCTCTTGTCAGCATCCATGAAACTGTGGCCAATGAACAGACTGACTTGCTAACAGTAAAGATCTCAAACACTTCATAGTTCTTGACAACATTCTGTGTGATGTCACGATATTACAGGTATCTTCAAATTTTTTTTTGTTTGTTTAGTATAGTTCAGTACTTACTGCAAAGATAACAAACATCAAATACTGTCTTTTTCACTTTTTTTCAACTTAAAAACTTGATGTATCCAACAACAGGAAATAAAAGGGTCTGTTGGAGAAATTTTGAACTAAGTCACTTTTTCAATGGTCAAAAGGTAGGATGGAGAATAGTTCTAGGCTTCATTTTATTTGACTGAGTAAGCAACACTGTGTTTACATCGCCTAAAACAAGAATTATTTAGGTCAACACTGTTTTGCTATATGTAATTGATAATCTTTTAAAATTTTAGAAATAACTTATTTGGTAAAATGTAAATAATTCTGCTATAACTTTCTTTATTTGATCAGACAAAATGCATTGTTTCTATCCTATAAAAAGCCTTATGAGGATACAAGAATGAATAAGCACTTTCTGCGCTTTCAAAAGTTTGCACCCTAGTACAAGAGATAAAACAAAAGAAATATAAACATTATGCAAGGTAGGAAGTGTTAACTGCAAAACAATAGGAACAAATAAAGTATTATGGGCCTTCTGAGGGGAGAAAGAGAGGAGAAGATTTCAAGATGATGAGATTAAAGTAGGAAAGAGTACTTGAAAAATAAGAGAAGGCAAGAGAGTTAAATAGGCTAGTGGAAGAAAAGCCTAAAATGAAGTGGAAACACATTCTCAATCATAAGGAGTCATGAATGATTAAGGATGCCTATTTAATTGATTTTAAGATATTTAAAAAGTTGGAACACTTAAAAAAAATACATTTGGGCTTCCCTGTTGGCTCAGATGGTAAAAAATCCACCTGCATAATCTATGCTATTTTATGATCTCTGGCCACTTAACGATTGCTCTGTCAGGTGGCAGCCATTACATTAGCTATATAAAAAACTTTTTTTTTACACCTTCTGATAAGCTCAAGGAAAATCCAGAAAAAAAAATCTACTTTAGAGTAACGTGAGCGTGTTCATGTAAGCATAGGGTAGGAACAGGATCCAGAAAGCAGAATTTACAAATTCTAAATTTAGAGTTTAGAAATTCTTAGAATTTAGAAATCTTAGAATTTAGAATCCAGAATATATAATTTAGAATCCAGAAACCTTGGAAACCAGAAACCTGAAATCCAGAAAATTTAGAATTTGGAATCTAGAAACCTTAGAATTTAGAACCTCTAGAATGTGTTAAGTCAAGTCAAGTGGGCCTTAGGAAGCATCACTGTGAACAAAGCTAATAGAGGTGATAGAATTCCAGTTGAGCTATTTCGAATCCTAAAATGATGTGGTGGAAGTGTTGCACTCAATATGCCAGCAAATTTGGAAAACCCAGCATTGGCCACAGGACTGGAAAAGGTCAGTTTTCATTCCAATCCCAAAGAAAGGCAATGCCAAAGAATGTTCAAACTACCCCACACTTGCACTCATCTCACGTGCTAACAAAGTAATGCTCAAAATTCTCCAAGCCAGGCTTCAATGGTATGTGAACCGTGAACTTCCAGATGTTCAAGGTGGCTTTAGAAAAGGCAGAAGAACCAGAGATCAAATTGCCAAAGTTTGTTGGATCGTAGAAAAAGCAATAGAATACCAGAAAAACATCTACTTCTGCTTTATTGATTATGCCAAAGCTTTTGACTCTGTAGATCACAATAAACTGTGGAAAATTGTTAAAGAGATGGGAATACCAGACCACCTGACCTGCCTCCTTAGAAATCTGTATGCAGATCAGGAAGCAACAGTTAGAACCAGACATGGAACAACAGACTGTTTCCAAATCAGGAAAGGAGTATGTCAAGGCTGTATATTGTCACCCTGCTTATTTAACTTATATACAGAGTACATCATGTGAAATGCTGGACTGGATGAAACACAAGCTGAAATCAAGACTGCAGGGAGAAATATCAATAAACTCAGATACACAAATGACACCACCATTATGGCAGAAAGTAAAGAGGAACTGAAGAACCTCTTGATGAACGTGAAAGAGGAAAGTGAAAAGGCTGGCTTAGAACTCAGCATTAAAAAAGCGAATATCATGGCATCCAGTCCCATCACTTCATGGCAAATAGATGGGGAAACAATGGAAACAGTGACAAACTTTATTTTCTTGAGCTCCATAATCACTGCAGATGGGGACTTCAGCCATGAAATTAAAAGATTCTTGCTCCTTTGAAGAAAAGGTATGACCAACCTAGACAGCATGTTAAAAAGCAGAGACATTACTTTGCCAACAAAGGTCCATCTAGTCAAAGCTATGGTTTTTCCAGTAGTGATATATGGATGTGACAGTTGGACCATAAAGAAAGCTGAGTGCTAAAGAATTGATGCTTTTGAACTGTGATGTTGGAGAAGACTCGAGAGTCCTTTGAACTGCAAGGAGATCAAAGCAGTCAATCCTAAAGGAAACCAGTCCTGAATATTCATTGAAAGGACTGATGCTGAAGCTAAAACTCAAATACTTTGGCCACTGATACGAAGAACTGACTCATTGGAAAAGACCATGATGTTGGGAAAGACTGAAGGCAGGAGGAGAAGGGGACAACAGAGTATGAGAGGGTTGGATGGCATCACCAACTCTACAGACATGAGTTTGAGCAAGCTCCAGGATTGGTGATGGACAGGGAAGCCTGGCGTGCTGCAGTCCATGAGATTGCAGAGTCGGACTCAAGTGAGAGACTGAACTCAATTGAGAATATGTTAACCAATTTTGTAGCTAGATCAGATCAGATCAGATCAGATCAGATCAGTCGCTCAGTCGTGTCCGACTCTTTGCGACCCCATGAACTGCAGCACGCCAGGCCTCCCTGTCCATCACCAGCTCTTGGAGGTCACTCAGACTCACATCCATCGAGTCAGTGATGCCATCCAGACATCTCATCCTCTGTCGTCCCCTTCTCCTCCTGCCCCCAATCCCTCCCAGCATAAGAGTCTTCTCCAATGAGTCAACTCTTCGCATGAGGTGGCCAAAATACTGGAGTTTCAGCTTTAGCATCATTCCTTCCAAAGAAATCCCAGGGCTGATCTCCTTTAGAATGGACCGGTTGGATCTCCTTGCAGTCCAAGGGACTCTCAAGAGTCTTCTCCAACACCACAGTTCAAAAGCATCAATTCTTCGGGGCTCAGCCTTCTTCACAGTCCAGCTCTCACATCCATACATGACCACAGGAAAGACCATAGCCTTGACTAGGCGAACCTTTGTTGGCAAAGTGATGTCTCTGCTTTTGAATATGCTATCTAGGTTGGTCATAACTTTCCTTCCAAGGAGTAAGCGTCTTTTAATTTCATGGCTACAGTCACCATCTGCAGTGATTTTGGAGCCCAGAAAAATAAAGTCTGACACTGTTTCTACTGTTTCTCCATCTATTTCCCATGTAGTGATGGGACTAGATGCCATGATCTTCGTTTTCTGAATGTTGAGCTTTAAGCCAACCTTTTCACTCTCCACTTTCACTTTCATCAAGAGGCTTTTTAGTTCCTCTTCACTTTCTGCCATAAGGGTGGTATCATCTGCATATCTGAGGTTATTGATATTTCTCCCGGCAATCTTAATTCCAGCTTGTGTTTCTTCCAGTCCAGCATTTCTCATGATGTACTCTGCATATAAGTTAAATAAACATGGTGACAATATACAGCCTTGACGTACTCCTTTTCCTATTTGGAACCAGTCTGTTGTTCCATGACCAGTTCTAACTGTTGCTTCCTGACCTGCATACAGATTTCTCAAGAGGCAGATCAGGTGGTCTGGTATTCCCATCTCTCTCAGAATTTTCCACAGTTTATTGTGATCTACACAGTCAAAGGCTTTGGCATAGTCAATAAAGCAGAAATAGATGTTTTTCTGGAACTCTCTTGCTTTTTCGATGATCCAGCGGATGTTGGCATGTAGCTAACATACTTCTAAAAGACCATTATGCAATATTTGTCAAGTATTAAATGACTATTCTTTACTAATCTACAGTTTAGGATTTAATCTATTATCATCTTTAATTCTTGCAAAATTCCTGAGACAGGAAGTAGCTCAATTTTATAGATAAGGAAAGAGGGATTAAGAAGTTTTGTAAGTACTGCAAAGGCATAGAGTTAATAACTAAAATTTAAATGTATATAGTTTTGCAATTTAAATCCAGTTCTCACTTACTCTTAGAAGTAGTTTGTTAATTATTCAATTCTTTTTATAATGCATCTTTGCTTAATTACAGACCTGAGAAAGTTTTCTTGATCTCTTCTTAGGTGATTTTTCCTTATATGGAGAGGAAGTGATGGGGGTGTCAGAGAAAGTTTCTTTGAGATAGTAACTGAGGAATCAAAGATCAATCATGTAATTTGATCTTCATTAAGATGAAAAGTATTTATTATTTCATATACTTATGTTTATTAATATTATTATTCCATATATATTTAAAGCTTTGATAAAGTTGATTCAGAGACACTGGTGAAGCTCCCATGCAGTAAGCTTGCTGAAAACTGAACAGTCATGTGAAATCTTCAACAGCTTCTCCTCATTAATAAATATTAGTAATTTAACTTAAAATTAGAATAAATAGCTTTAAAATTATTTTGCTTTTTGTATTATTTTCAATTAATACATAGAGAGTTGAGACTCAGAGATGTTGAATGATTTGCACAAGGTCACACAACAAGGCAATACAGAAAAACATGATTTCTAAATATGCTTGAGTATCCAGTGTTAAGTAATCTTAGACACACCATCATCGTGTTACATAACAAGACTGGCCACATATTGGCAGATTTAATTGTTGGGTTTTGAGTAGGGTTCTAAGAAAAATCTGCTTGTAGTTGTTGCAAACCAAAAACACTCCATCCCTCAAAACTCCCTTTTTTCACTCCCTCTACTGTTTAAAGTAATTGTTCATTTGCTTTTCCATCATCACTTTTTATTCTACATCAAAGTCACCTCTGGAATTAGATTGTCCTGGACTGACTTTTCAGTTTGGATACTATAAGTTGAATGTGGGTTGCTAAAAATATTAATCAATCTGAATGTGAAGTGAGATGATTTATTTTAGGTGGATCTAAAGGAAAGGACTTTTCAAGAGGCAATTGGGGAAGCCCAAGTTGAAATATGACTCAAGAGGTTGAATTAGAATGTTTCCAAATGGGCAAAATGGTAAATATAGGACAATGTGATGGAGAGCATCAAGTTGGTAAGCCCTTTGAATTTTATTTGTTAAAATATTCTTTTGAGGTTAGAACTCTCTTAGTTCAACTCATAAATATTGCTTCCCTAGCTAAATTTGTTGTTTTATGTTGTCCTCATACAATAAAGCCTTGGAATTTTGAACTTGATATGGAAAAAAATCAGATCATTAGAGCTGCTTCTGTAACCTTTCTCTGAATTTGACTTAATTTACTATGTTGGATTATGGATTGTATAAAAAAAAAGATTGGTTTGAGTGGTTGAGGACATTAAACAGTTCACCCTGAGCTTGAACCATGTGTTATATTTTTAACCTGAAAATTATGTGCTAGGTTAGGATAATAATTTGGGACATATCCACAATGAATAAATTAGACTATTTTCATATTTTAGGGAAATTAAATTTTATATTTCTTGAGTAATAATCACTATAATTAGAACTAGTTGTGATAGAACCCATGATATGTGTTCTAAAATAAAATAGACAGTGTGACAGTACATGCATGGTATATGACTGTTTCATAATAATAGACTCACAAATTCTCAGTAAAAATTGAAAACAGAAGTCTTTTGGATATTACCATTCCACCAAAAAAGTCTCTAATATCATAATTAGATAAGCTAAGCGTTTTCTTTTTTATAGGAACTAAAAATAGTGAGAAGTGCTTCAGTAAAGTCAGGCTCTTCTTGGAGAGTTGGATTCATCTTTATGCATTAGTTGTACATATTTTAGACTTATTAGAGAAGATTTCCAATAATCAACATCACTTTCTCAATGTTGGCATCTGACAAAATTGAGAAATTGAAATGCAAAATTGTATTAATATATATAAATTTAAACAGAAATAAATGGGATATAATATTATATGATGTGATATATGATTATGCTATGTATTGGACATAACATTATATAATATTATCATAATATTTGAAATAATCTTTCAAACTTAAACTTGCCCTGTTTTCTTTTTTTTAACATTTGAGAACATAATTTTTAGACACTTTTCAGAATACTGGCATGTCAAGATTGAGTGACAATGAATTAGGGTTCAGTGGATCTTTATGTATCACTTCATGGCTGTCCAGATAGAAGGTTCCCAAATCAGGTAACACAATGGCTACTCCTTCTACCTCTGACTAAAGGGAGACTCCTTCTCCATGGGAGAAGAGAAGTTACCATGAAATGGTAGTTTTCTGGCTTGGCCTCTATCAATTCACAACTTTCCAAGTGATGACTAGAGAAATGTGTTGTGTATTAAAGCTACATTTTTTAGACTTGCAACAGCAAAGGGAAAATGCCACCTTGACAGAATCTTAGTGATGTCTCAGAATGGGGAAGACAAGGAGAATACTTCTAGTCTCTAGGATGTGGGCTGAATGATTTTAAGGTCTCTCAAAGCAGGGAACTAGTTGGGATAGATGATATTTATAATAGTTTTAGTTTGCTGAGCCCAGAGAGGCAAGAATCTTGAAGAACATTGTGAACAAAGTGTTAGTTGTAATAAGCAATTGGTTGTTATTGGTTCATAGTTTAACTTCAAAGAATAGATGGCTTTTGAAGCAAGCAACTAAGTTCAGTTCAGTTGTTCAGCTATGTCTGACTCTTTGCGACCCCATGGACTACAGCACGCCAGGCTTCCCTGTCTATCTACCAACTCATGGAACTTGCTGAAACTCACGTCCATAGAGTTGGTGATGCCATCCTACCATCTCATCCTCTGTCATCCCCTTCTCCTCCTGCCTTCAGTCTTGCCCAGCATCAAGGTCTTACCGGTGAGTCAGTTCTTTGCATCAGGTGGCCAAAGTATTGGAGCTTCAGCTTCAGCATCAGTTCTTCCAATGAATATTCAGACTGATTTCCTTAAGGATTGATGGGTTTTATCTCCTTGCAGTCCAAAGGACTCTCAAGAGTCTTCTCTAACACTGTAGTTCAAAAGTATCAATTCTTCAGCACTCAGCTTTCTTTATGGTCCAACTCTCACATCCATATATGACTACTGGAAAAACCATAGCTTTGACTAGATGGACCTTTGTTGGCAAAGTAATGTCTGCTTTTTAACATGCTGTCTAGGTTGGTCATACCTTTTTTTCAAAGGAGCAAGAATCTTTTAATGTCATGGCTGCAGTCCCCATCTGCAGTGATTTTGGAGTGCAAGAAAATAAAGTCTGTCACTGTTTCCATTGTTTCCCCATCTATTTGCCATGAAGTGATGGGACTGGATGCCACAATCTTCATTTTTTGAATGTTGAGTTTTAAGCCAGCTTTTTCACTCTCCTCTTTCACATTCATCAAGAGGTTCTTCAGTTCCTCTTTACTTTCTGCCATAAGGGTGCTGTCATCTGCATATCTGAGGTTATTGATATTCCTTCTGGCAATCTTGATTCGAGCTTGTGCTTCATCCAGCCGGGTTTTTCACATGATGTACTCTGCATATAAGTTAAATAAGCAGGGTGACAGCATACAGCCACCTTTGTTTGTTCTCAGTATTTTGAGATAAGAACCTTTGCCCAATGATCCAGGTAGTATTTGACTTAAGGGGAAAGTTGATTTTAGTTCTGTTTACATAATGGTTATTCTTTGCTTTAAGCTGGAAGACAAATGATTATCATGTGGGGACATGATCACTCCCAATATTAAGTACCACTGCTTAATGTATAGAATTTCTGGTGGTACCTGTTCCTGCCTTTGTATTTGCCATTCTTTCTTGTTCTTTATGTGAGAATATTATTTGTTGGATTGTTTTTCAGGACACTTTCTGCATAGTAGTATTTAAGGCTTTGGAGATCACATATTTGAGGACTCTAATAAAATTACTAAGAGAAGGATTATTTATCATCATTTGTAGCACATATCTAGGCCAAAAGCCAAGAGTTTCCATTTTAGAATAAAGAGATTCCTTTTTTAATCCAAAGAATCTATGGAATCAAATAAGGGATATTGTTTCATGATTTTGTTGTTTCTGACATTTATTAGTAATATATCAATACTTGCAAGATACATAGGGCATGTAAATGTACTGTAGTGAGCTCAGTAGTGTCCAACTCTTTGTGACCCCCATGGATTATTAGCCCACTAGGCTCCTCTGTCTGTGGAATTTTCCAGACAAGAATACTGGAATGAGTTGCCATTTCCTTTCCAGGAGATCCCCCTCACCCAGGGATCAAACCCACATCTCCTGTGTCTTCTGCCTTGGATTCTTTTCCATTGAGCCATGGAAAGCCCTGTAAATGTGATACTGTTTCCTTAAGGAAGCACTTATTCCATTTTGACAGCCCAGTTTTCAATAGGCTCTGTTTTGATCCACTACTGTGAAATTTTCATGATCCTCCTAGAGTTTATGGTAAGCAGAGTAAAAGCTCTCATATATGCCCATCTCCTATTACCTGGAACCTCCGAATATGCTTGTCATGTGGCAGAGAACTAAGGTTGCAGGAGGAATTAAGGTGACTAATCAGCTGACTCTAAGATGAAGAATTTTTTCTTGGATTATCCAATTGAGCCCCATATAATGACAAGGGTCCTTATAAGTGAAAGAATAAAGCAGGAGAGTCAGAGAAAGTTGTGACAATGGAAGCAGTGGTCAGAGTGATGACATTGTTGACTTTGAAAGTAACAGGCCGTCAGCCAATGACTACAGGCAGCCTCTAGAGTTGGAAAAAGCCAGGAAACAGATTTCCCTCTAGAGACTTCAGAAGGATTGCATCCCTGCCTTGATTTCACCCTAGTATTACACATTTTGGACTTCTGACCTCCAGAAGATAATCCGCTTGTGTTGTTCTAAGACACTAAGTTGGTGGTATTTGTTATGGAGACAATATGAAACTAATACTACCTTATTGACATAGTTCAATTCATCTGCCATTGTCTGAACCATAATATGTATAATTTTTCTCACTTTTTAGGTCTCTTGAAAAACATGAAATAAAGGAGATTTGAGACAGAAGAAAGCAGTCCAAATTTACTTTCAATGACTAAAGTTTTTAGACTTAATTCAAAGCTCAGCTTTTGTCTTTGAGCTAAACTATATCCAGATCCCTTCTCTTAAGACGGGAAAGTGACAGGCAAGTAAGACTCATGGGTATCAAGGCTACACTGAAGGGAGGTATCAGTTTACAAAGATAACACAGATCCTTGCCCAATTTGTAGGTAAGAGGCAAGAAAATTCTGTGTTACAAATCCACTTCGAGAAGACCACACAATGATGTTTTCAGTCAAAATATCTCTATGCAGTTTTCAAATAGCATCAAAATATTTTGGTACCATTCATTAAACATGATCTTATATTGGGTGATCCAATTATAGAATAGAGTTCATCAGGTAGATCTGAAGACAGAGAGTTTAGAGTATAGCCAAAGTGGTATGCCTTTTTGCTGAGATCTGTAAAAGTGAGAGAGGGTTTCTCTGTTGGCTCAGCTGTAAAGAATCTGCCTGCAATGCAGGAGATGGAGGAGACATGAGTTTAATCTCTCGATCAGGAAGAGCCCCTGGTGGGGGAAATGGCAACCCACTCTAGTAATCTTGCCTGGGGAATCCCATAGACAGAGGAACCTGATGGGCTACAATCCATAGGGTTGCAAAGAGTTCGATGCGACTGAGGGACTGAGCATGCACACACGTAAAAGTGAGATAGCATCCAAATATACAAGCTCTGTCCCCTATCTCTTTAGTGTCTAACTCCTTTAAAAGTTCTATAGGTGGTCATTTCTGTGAAACTTCCTTTTTTAGATTTGACTTAAGAGAGGATTTTAGATATTTATCTTTCTGGTGTGTATACTGATTTTATGTAAGCAGTTGCTTAGTGATTTTGTCCAATTACTAAGGAAATCAACAGATTCAATTTACAAGTTACTCTTATGAAAGGAAACTGGATGACATCTAGGAAAATGAGCACAAACCCTACAGTCATTTAAGTTGTGTATGTGTTTTTACCAAATCATAAGCAAATTATAGCCAGGCATTGAATTTATATTGATACCAATGAGTGACTAAGAATGTCAAAGGCAGTGTTAAGCACGGAATCTTTTTATAAATATCTCAGTTAAGAGGTAGCAAGTGTCTGTTAGAAATCCAGAGTCTTGTAACAGCTAAGAGGAAAGAAAAATTACTGTGAAAATAAAAAACTGAGTGTGCAGATTGAAGTGTGACAGTCATGGCTTTTGTTTGTTGGTCTTACATAGGAGCTGTTAACAGTTATCTTTACAGAAAAGTTTTGAGTGGAAGCTTTCTCTTCCCAACTGCTTGTTTTTGGACTGTTCTTAAGAATTTTTCTAGATGGAACATGATTCAAAGAAGATGTTTGTGCTTTTTATTGAGAAATGTGAATCTAAGGACCAACATCCTAGAGTCTATTACATTAGTCATGAACAACATCTAATATGGTCTTGTCATTAAAGAAAATATTTTTGTCATGGAAATTTTACATTTTCAGTTGACTGTTAAATTTATCTTCCTTTTTCATTTACAAATATTTGAATTACCATTACTGTAACTTTTCATGTATATGTGTAGCAATACATATAACAATGAAAGAGATGAAGTTAAGTTTTTAATCTTATCTTTCCAATGTAATTAACTTAATTACCTGTACATAATCAGCATGTATATATCATTTTAATGCTGCCATTTCAATAAACTAGAACAGGCCTCTTAAAGAACAAAGTGTATTTATTGTCTTATATACACATTCCTGTTTCTCTATAATCGTATTAATTGCAACCTTTAACTAAAGGAGCTAGCTTTTCTTTTGTGAATAATTTCTAGAAAAAACTAGACAGTAGCACATCAAGAATTAGCTAGCTATTTTTTCCCTATAATCACATTTCATACAGTTTTAACATTTCAATATGACAAAATAAGTATATGAACAATGGCATTTAAGGAATTTGTATACCCTTTTAATATATACTCATTCTGTATATAAAACAAGGAAAAAGGATTGATTTAAAACAATATTTCATGACCAAAAAATGTAGTATTTTTTTCTGATTTAGAACTTATCACCAGCACGACTTTGTAAAGCAATTATCCTCCAATTAAAAAAAATAACTTGTCTATCTATTGAAAGTATATTTTATTAATTACAACTTGATATTAAGCTAATGTCTTAAAGTTGACTACAAGTCTGGAAATTTTGAATTAAGTGAATGCATTACATACTTGTGTTTATAGCATGATTAAGAATACACAATATTAAAAAGGTATCTATTACTCAGTTTCATTTAGGTAAACATATTTTGGTATATATTCGTACTCTTAAACTATTTGTAAAAATAATTTAATTGACTCATGGAATAATAATAATATTTTTTGAAAGTTTAAAATATGATAAACTCATGTATTAATTAAAATATTATGCTTACAGTACTATTTTTCGTAGTGATATTATGAAGGCTAAAATTGTTTACGCAGAGACATGGGCTCAATCCCTGGGTCAGGAAGATCACCTGGAGTAGGAAATGCCAACTTGTTCCAGTATTCTTGCTGGGGAATCCCATGAACAGAGGAGCCTGGTGGGCTGCAGTCACAAAGAGTCAAACAAAATGAGAGACTGAGCACACAAAGAGAATTGTTTTAAGCTAAAATTAATCATTCTAGTTTATCTAAGTAATCATCTATTTGGGCTTCCCTGGTGGCTCAGACAGTAAAGAATCTCCTTGCAATGCAGGAGACTGGGTTCGATCCCTGGGTTGGGAAGATCCCCTGGAGAAGAGAATGGCAACCCACTCCAGTATTTTTGGCTACAGAATTTCATGGAGAGAGGAGCCTGGCAGGCTACAGTCCATGGGGTCACAAAGAATTGGGCGTGACTGAGAGACTAACACAATCATCTTTTCATGTTGTATGTACTTAAAAGTACAAATTAACCTCTATATTTATGTAACAGAAAAATCAATTAAGATTGTGAACTCATGTCAAAAGTTCTAAATGCCTAGCTTATCTTTTTATCTAACAAGATCATAATCCAAACTCACAGGTTCTTATTACTTATAGTTTTGGCAGATTGAAAAAATACTTAAAAAAAAATTCTCAAGTATTTGTCTGGATTAGATATTCCTAGAATGTGTACAGAAAAATAAAACAATTATTTTGTACAGAAAAATAAAACAGTTATTTTTTGATCAATCAATTCCTAAAGTTACCCCGCCCAAAAAAAACAGAAAAAGGAGTTGGAAAGGAAAAAAGAAAGAAATGAGAAACTGCATGTTTCAGACCAATATTAAATTATCACTGCAAAAGACAAATTATTTTGTCCTTTGCAAACAGAGAGGAAGTCTTAACTTCAGGAAAATATATTTTTATACATTCACACATGCATACTCATATATTACATGAGTATAGAAAGAAAGAGAAAAAATATAGTGAATTTAAACAGTAACTCAGAATTTTGGTAATTCTATCAAGCTGTGTGCTTTTTAATTGCACATCAAACTTTGAAGGATGGTCATGTCAGAGAGAGTTTTAGACAAGAGATCTCTCTTTGAGACAGACGAGTTAGAGAATTTTTTTCACGACCCCATGGACTGCAGCCTACCAGGCTCTTCCATCCATGGGATTTTCCAGGCAAGAGTACTGGAGTGGGGTGCCATTGCCTTCTCTTTTCTATCTTTAGACCTTTCCAAAGGTGACTTTTTAAATGCTGGGTGCTCAGGGCAGACAAAACTAAATGGAAACAAGTACTTTTAATGGAAGTACTTTCTTTAAATGGAAACAAGTACTTTTATATTCCGCTGGGAATTAAACCCAGGATTTTCTGTGTCAAGCATGTGTGATGACAACACCATGGAACCTGAAGATCCAGCTTTGAGAATCTAAGAGCCTCAGGGGAATACTTCTCCAGGTATTTGTATAAGGGATGAAGGCATCCTTCATCCCTTATAGGGATCTCATGGCACCCCACCGTCTGTGGGGTCGCACAGAGTTGGACATGACTGAAGCGACTTAGCAGCAGCAGCAGCAGGCAACCTTGATTGGTTGCCTATGAGACCTCCAGGTTTGTCAACCACCGACTTCTTGAAAGTCTACTGAAAATACCTGTTGATCAAGGAAAACTATGTGAGGAAGAGCACCCCCTTGGTGATATCTTAACAGTGTTTCAGAAGGGGGAAGACAAGGTAGGCTTTCAAATAAGGTTTCAGGGCCTAGACTGGGAGAGTTTTCAGTCAGGTCTTGTACATGTCAGGTCAGGTCTTGTATCTAGAATTGAGATTGGCAAGAGTATATTACATAATCCTTTTGGACTGATGGACTTAGAGAAGCCAGGGCCTGGAAGTTATTCTTGACAAACAAGCTGTTAGTTTTAAATTGGCTGTTTAGTTGGTTCACATTTATTATCCACAGGGAACAAGTACCTTTGGTGCAAGTATCAAAGTTGAATTAGTTTTGCCTTCAAAAGTATCATTTCCTGTAAGAGCAAAAAATTACCTTGCCTTATGTTGCCAGTTTTTAATTCCCTGCCCCTCCCCCACCACTCCAGTTCCAGAAGAACTTGTTTAGGTTTCTAAAGACTAGGACTGCAAACTAATTTCAATTAAAGGGTTGTAGAACTGGGCTATTGTGAGGACTCAGATCTCAAAATGCCCTATTTGGAAGGCCAATAATAGGCTTTATCCCACTGATCTCCAATTAAATTAGCCGTATTTGTTAGTGTATATTGATTGACATACATACAACTTTATGATGGACTATTTTGCCTTTGATAATGATTTTCATGTACATCTGTGTTTTATAAACACATTAATATGTGTGTGCATGTTCAGTCACTTCAGTCATGTCCAACTCTTTGCAACCCCATTGACTGCAGCCTACCCGGCTTCTCTGTCCATGGAATTTTCCAGGCAAGAATACTGGAATGGGTTGCCATTTCCTATTCCAGGGGATCTTCTTGACCTGGGGATTGAACCCACATCTCCTGCATTGGCAGGTGGATTCTTCACTACTGAGACACCTGGGAAGCCAAACACGTTAATACCATGACCAAAGAGCAGGTCATCTTGAATTGACTCTTTAAGTTCTTTCTTCTACCAAGCACATGGGCTGGGATTCAATCCAGGAGATTAAGTGGGAGAAGAAATGAAGTGGTGATAATGATGATAAGTATAGCATCAGTAACAGAGTGACAAATAATGTCAGAAAATCATATCACTGCATCAGGAACTCACATCAGCAGAAGCAATAGGAAGGCAGAATGATAAACCAAGAAAGGAGACAAACCCCTCACACTGCATGAAAGCATCTTGATGCCCTGTTCAGGGCAATATCTAGAACTTAGCATGTGTTAGGTCCTAAGGAAATTAAGCAGGTTTCTATATGATAATGGCTTTAGATAGAAAAATAATTAACTATCATCAGTGGAAATTTAAGCCACTCTGGAGCTGTATCAAGAGAAGGGAAAAACATGGAGTAAGTGAGTTCTAACATGGCACCCCACTCTTGCCTGGAAAATCCCATGGACGGAGCAGCCTGGTGGGCTGCAGTCCATGGAGTCGGACACGACTGAGCGACTTCTCTTTTGCTTTTCACTTTCATGTATTGGAGAAGGAAATGGCAACCCACTCCAGTATTCTTGCCTGGAGAATTCCAGGGATGGGGGGAGCCTGGTGGGCCGCTGTCTATGGGGTCGCACAGAGTCGGACACGACTGAAGTGACTTAGCATAGCAATGCCATTTGTATTGTCTCAGAAAGAGTACAGACTACCCATATTTCCTTGACTGAGCTCTCTAATGCCAGGTGAGTGGATGCTAAAAAGACAAGGGGCACATTCACAGAAAAGAAAATGAACAGTTAAAACTCTAAAGGGATGTCAAGGGCATTATGATCATAATGCATTAAGAATGGATGAGTCTGACCCATTAAAAAAAGCACCATGACAAAAATCTGAAAGCTGATCTAAGTTGCTCTTGAGCTTGGGAAGAGATCAAAAATTTAGAAACTACAGCATCTCCATGGACTATTTTGGGAAACAAAAATGACTTTTGAATTTGGTCATTTGACTTTTTAGAAAAATTCTCTCAATTTATAAAATCACAAAGGAGATGGGGCCATAAAATTTGAATTACTAGCCATGTGCATCAGTGCTTTCTGATAGAAATCACCAGCCCTAGAAATTGCAGGACCTATGACCAGGTGCTAGAAAATGGGTGGCTTTGTTGGTTTCAGGAGGCTTGTACTTGTGCAAATGTTAACAGAGAATCAGGTTTGGGTTATTTTCCTTGGATGAAAGAAACCACATGGTCCTCCAGGTGATTCCTTTCTCTGTTTGGGAACAGCAACTGCTAATGGCACCAAGTCCTGAATATCCGTCTTGGAAAGAATGGAATCTTTAATGATCCTTTATTGGAGACTTTCTGGACTTTGTTTTTTGTAAGTGAACTTAGTGGCAGTTCTTCACAGCTTTCTGAAGGAAAAGAACCATTGAGTATCATTCTTGAACCTGTTAGTCCCCTGGGGTTTCAATGAATTCAAGGAAAAAACACTAGCCTGTAGTCAGTCAGCCTGGGGGCTGTAAAGTTGTCAGATCTCATAAGCTAGGCATAGTGTTTGGGTCTGGACTTGGATAGGAAAACTCAAAAGAAAAAAAAGTTCATGGAACACACATCTGTTATGCACCAGATGGCAGCTGTTATTTCATCTCCTGTGGAACTTTTTCCTATAATTCTTGTTACACTTCTTCTACTGCAGTACTTATGGGTTTTAAGGAAAAAAAAGCAAAATATTTTGGGAAAAAATGAGGTGAATGTAACATTAAAACCAAGGCTTTAATTGTTCCAAAACTCAGGATTTGCAGAGTTAAGTTTCCCACAGCAATCCTCCAACTGTGCAGTGTGCATTATAATAGGAGCCCTCATTACATAATCATCAAACCCCGGGTAATGTTACAGAGTGTTCAGCAGATAAAGGGCACAAAATAATGGAATGGAACTGCACTTTTTCTCTAATCTTAGATGTACAGAGAATATTATGTTACTGCATAAATATTACATGATCATGTAACAAAATATACTAATGAAATACACAGATGCAAAGCAAGAGTGCAAGGGTTGAGATTGCACTGGGAACACTTAAATTGATTTTCTTATTCTTTGCTAATTCAAATTCAAACTTAATTTAGCATTTGTGTCTTTTTATGAGAATATAATATGTCATTGGAGACTTGACAGTTTCTAATGGTTTATAAAATGGTGCTTAGGGTCATTTAGACATACAACAATAATGCTGTCTTTCATGTCCCAAATTTCTGTCCCTGACTGTAACTTAAGCATTTCATTATTGACCTAGAGGCTAATTTCTGTGCAACATATCTTCCACCTTGAGAGTGGAGCACATCAGTTCTTTATATTAAGGACAAAGATGTTGCCTTTTGGGTTTGGTGCGTTTCTATTTGCCGATGACAATATTTGTGTGTGAATTTGTCAGTCTATTCTGATAGACACACTCTACCAAATGATTTAGATGGCACCTACTTGTATAAAGAGCTCTGTTCTAGATTCTGATGTGATGAAAAATAATTGTCATGGTCTTGCTTTTAAAGAAATTAAGACCTTCAGTAACTGATGACGGTGTTAATTACATTCATTTTGAGTCAAATTGTGTTGTGCACTCTAAAGCATAGCTTTGACAGTGCTGGCGTATTACATCTTATTACATTTTTTTCTCTCATTTTACAAAAGCTCTTTTATGCAAACATCTCTTGTGATTCTTACCACCAACATATGCTCCTTTTCTCCCACTTTCCTTTGATATTTTTATTTTTAAAAAACATTTTTATTAATGCTTTATTTTCTTAGAGCATTTTTAGGTTCAAAGAAAATTTGAGGGGAAGGTACAGATTTCCCAAAATATACCCTGTTCTCACACACTCACAGCCTACATAATTATCAACATCCTCCACTAGAGTGGTAAATTTTTTAACAATTGTTGAACCTCCATTAACACATCATTACCCAAAGCCCATAGTTTACATTACAGTTCACTTTTGGTGTTGTATGTTCTATGGTTATGAACAAATGTATAATGATGTATATCTATCATTAGAGTGTCATACAGAATATTTCCAGTGCCCTAAATTTTTTGTACTCTGCCTTTTCATCTCTTGCTTCCCTCCCCACTCTTACTAACCCCTGGCAACCACTGATACATTTTCTGTCTCCATAATTTTGCCTTTCTAGAATGTCATATAGTTGGAATCAGATGAGATGCTGTCTTTTCAGATTGCCTTTTTTCATTTAATAATATACATTTAAGATTTTTCCATGTCTTTTCATGGCTTGATAGTGCATTTCTTTTCAGTGTTGAATAATATTCCACTGTTTGGATGTACCATAGGACATCTGTGAAAATCATCTTGGTTGTTTTCAACTTTTGGCAATTATGAATAAAATCATTATGAACATCCGTGCACACATTTTTGTATCAACATGCTTTCAACTCTTGGGTAAATCCATATAAGAGTATGAATCCTGGATCGTATGGTAAGTGTATGTTTAGTTTTGTAGGAACCACCAACTATCTTCCAGCGTGTATATATACTATTTTGCATTCCCACCAGCAATGAGTGAGAGTTCCTGTTGCTCCACATCCTCACCACCATTTGGTATTATCAGTGTTCCTTTCCAGTTTAGGCCATTCTAGTAAGTGTGTAGTAGAATCTCATTTTTGTTTTAATTTGCATTTCTCTGATGACATGATTTCTCTGATGACATGATGATGATTCTCTGATGCTGAGAGGGATTGAGGGCAAGAGGGGAAGGGAACAACAGAGGATGAGATGGCTGGATGGCATCACTGACTCAATGGATGTGAGTCTCAGTGACTTCCGGGAGTTGGTGATAGACAGGGAGGCCTGGCGTGCTGCGATTCATGGGGTTGCAAAGAGTCGGACACGACTGGGCGACTGATCTGATCTGATGACATATGCTTATTTGCCATCTGCATATCTTCTTTAGTGAAGTGTTTGTTAATGACCCCTGTGGCTCAGCTGGTAAAGAATCTGCCTACAATGCAGGAGACCTGGGTTCCATCCCTGGGTTGGGAAGATCCCCTGGAAAAGGTAATGGCCATCAACTCCAGTATTTTGGCCTGGAGAATTCCATGGACTGTGTAGTCCATGGGGTCACAAAGAGTTGAACATGACTGAGCAACTTTCAGCTATTTTTTAAAATGGGTTATTTGTTTTCTTTATTTTTTAAAGTTTTTTGATTTTGGTATTAGTATAATGCTAGTCTCATAGAATGAGTTAGAAAATATTCTCTCTGAGATTGTAGAGAACTGATATATTTTTTTTCCCCTTAAATATTTGGTAGAGTTTGCCAGTAAACCTGTCTGGTAGTTTCTGTTTTAAAAGATCATTAATTATTGATTCAGCTTCTTTAATAGATATAGGCCAACTCAGATTGTCTATTTCCTTTTGTGTGAGTTTTGGCAAATTGTGTCTTTTTAGGAATAGGTCCATTACATCTGGAATGTCATGTTTGTGGGCATAGAACTGTTCATAGTATTCCTTTATTATCGTTTATTGTTCAGTGGTTGATACTAAAACTACTGGTATTAGTAGTTTATATACTCTCTCTTTTGTTCTTAGATTGCCTAACCAGAGTCTTATCAATTTGATTGATATTTTCAAAGAAACAGTTTTTGGTTTTATTGATTTTTCTCTATTGATTTCCTATTTTAAACTGCATTGAGTTCTTTTCTAATTCTAATTATTTCTTTCTTCTGCCTACTTTGGACTTATTTTCTGGTTTCATAAGATGACAATTTATATGATTTATTTTAGATCTTTCATTCTAATGTATGCATTTGATTCCATAAATTTCCCTTTATGCACTGCCTTTGCTGTATCCCACATTTTTAATAAATTTTATTATTATTATTCTTTCCCTTTAGTTCATACTACATGCTCTTCATAGACATGATTAGGTATGTAGTGCTTTGTGTGGGGTTATCCTCAACCTTGTTATTTACATACTGTTTATATCAATATTTTGGCAAGCAAAACAACCTTTATAGAATCAAAGAATATCATAACTGAAAGCAAAATTAAAAGATATTTAATTCCTTTTAAAGAGGAGGGAATTGAGGCTCAGAGATATTAGAGCTCTCCAAGTTCACATATGTGTTAGTGGCAAAGCGTAGTAAAAACAGCTCTTCCCCTTTATGTGGTATATCTTCCCTGCACGTTAAGTATTGGATGTTGGGCACTGGTTGGTTATATGGTTACAGAATAAATTTGCTTTCAATTACATTTAATGCTTAAGAAGGTAAACATATTTTGAATAAGAAATAAACCAAAAAGCCTAAGTAGACGTTAATACATGAATGCTAAGTTGCTTCAGTCGTGTCCGACTCTGTGCGACCCCATAGACGGCAGCCCACCAGGCTCCCCCATCCCTGGGATTCTCTAGGCAAGAACACTGGAGTGGGTTGCCATTTCCTTCTCCAGTGCATGAAAGTGAAAAGTGAAAGTGAAGTCGCTCAGTCATGTCTGACTCTTAGCGACCCCATGGACTGCAGCCTACCAGGCTCCTCCATCCATGGGATTTTCCAGGTAAAAGTACTGGGGTGGGGTGCCATTGCCTTCCCCGTATGTAGACACAAAATTCTAGTAAAAAAAAAAAGGAAAAGAGAAATATTCTAAATAAACACTTTTATCACTGCATTAAATGATGCATCTTATTTATTCAATTCCATTTTCTTAAAACTGTAATTTGACCTTAAAAATTTTTGTTTTTCATTTGTTTTTAAAATATCTCAGATTTTATTTACATCATTTTTTAAAATATTTTTGAGGTTCATGATGAAATCACCACTTGTTACAGATAATTGCTGTTTCTTTATTCTACATCCCATGAGGTTGATTTTGTAATTCAATTGTCAAATAATGTACACTTAGTGAAAACTATTTTTTTCTGATCAGTACCATAGAAATATGTGCTTTATTAAGAATGATGTAAATATACAAATTTGAAATAATCAAATAATTTTAAAATAAGAAAGATTGTCTCTAAATATTGTGAGAAAAAAAATTAGTGAAGTACCCATAGTTGTTGATAAAACATAGAATGCTCCCTACCTACTGTGGGTTTTTGCTTAAATATATCTAAACATGAATTTGCATTTTCCTTGGTGATGACAGTCTACTATATATCTCCAACAAGGAAACAATAGAACAGGGAGTAACTGGAGGAATGGAAAACACCAATAGGACCAAAATTTACTGCAGTAATTCTCAATGGAATCAATTATTAGACATCTGAGAAAAAGTATTAATACTTACAGCACAAAACAAGTGTGAAATAATACATTAATAGGAGTAAAGAAGTGTTATAGTTGAGAAGATAGTTGCAAAGATCTGAATTAACATATCATCATGGAGGATCCCTGGTGGCTCACAGGTTAAAGCATCTGCCTGCAATGCAGGAGACCTGGGTTCGATCCCTGGTCGGGAAAATCCCCTGGAGAAGGAAATGGCAACCCATCCAGTACTCTTGTCTAGAGAATCCCATGGATGGAGGAGCCTGGTGGGCTACAGTCCACGGGGTCTCCAAGAGTTGGACATGACTGAGTGACTTCACTTCACTTCACTTCATGGAGAATTAGAATACTGTGGGCGAAACAGTGAAAAATAATGATAAAAAATGGAGATATACATGTGAAGCAATAAATGAAACAACAACAAAAAAAAAGCACCCCATGGTAAGTAGTTATTAATGTATTCTAAATTAGAGAAAGTATTAGTTGCTCAGTCGTTTCGGATTCTTTCCGACCCTGCAGACTGTAACCTGCTAGGCTTCTCTTTCCATGGAATTCTTTAGGCAAGAATACCGGAGTGGGTATCCATTCTCTTCTCCAGGGGATCTTCCCAATGCAAGGGGTTGGGTCTCCTGCATTGAAAGAAGATTCTTTACCATCTGAGCCACCAGGAAATAAATAGTTTCCAAAGTGTTTCAATCTGCATCACAATATCTTTATTTTAGACATACTGCAGAGCCAATCTTTACTTTTACTTGGCATTACATCTCCTATAATATTATTTAATCTTTTGAAATGTTTGAACATTGCCTTGGCATAACCAGAGTTAAAGAAACCAAAAGGGCTGTTGGAAGACTTTCCCACTGCAATTTTTCTATTAAGGTATGGAATGTTCATTTTATGGTGTGAAAGCAGGCTTCCAGAGACTTTGAAGGCTTGGTGTTAGGAATGGTCTACAGCAGGGATCAGCAAGCTATGGCCTATAGACCAGCTGTTTGTTTTTACAAATAAAGTTTCATCAGGACACAGTCATGCTCATTTGTTTACTTCCTGTCTATGGCTACTTTCTAGATACAAAGTCAGAGTTGAGTAGTTGTGACAGAGTTTTTAGGGTCTGGAAGCCTCAGCTGTTTATTCTTTCAGTTCAGTTCAGTTCAGTCACTTAGTCATGTCCGACTCTTTGTGACCCCATGAATTGCAGCACACCAGGCCTCCCTGTGCATCACCAACTCCCGGAATTCACCCAGACTCACGTCCATCAAGTCAGTGATGCCATCCAGCCATCTCATCCTCTGTTGTCCCCTTCTCCTCCTGCCCCCAATCCTTCCCAGCATCAGAGTCTTTTCCAATGAGTCAAGTCTTCACATGAGGTGGCCAAAGTACTGGAGTTTCAGCTTTAGCATCATTCCTTCCAAAGAACACCCAGGACTGATCTCCTTTAGAATGGACTGGTTCGATCTCCTTGCAGTCCAAGGGACTCTCATTACTATTAAGTAAAATTTAAGAAAAGATTCCCTGACCCATGATCTAGAGAGGCACTTTTCAATAAATAGAACTCTTTGTGATGATAGAAATATTCTGTACTTGGACTATCCAATATGGTAGCCACTAGCCACATGTAGCTAAATAGGTACTTGAAATGTGACTAGTATGGCTGAGGAATTAAAATTTTAACTTCACTTATTGTAATTAATGAAAATGTAAGTTTGAATAGCCACACAGGGCTAGTGGCCACTGTATTAGCACATATATAGCATATTTCCAGAGAAGGCAATGGCACCCCACTCCAGTACTCTTGCCTGGAAAATCCCATGGATGGAGGAGCCTTGTAGGCTGCAGTCCATGAGGTTGCAAAGACTCAGACACAACTGAGCGACTTCACTTTCACTTTTCACTTTCATGCATTGGAGAAGGAAATGGAGACCCACTCCAATGTTCTTGCCTGGAGAATCCCAGGGATGGGGGAGCCTGGTGGGCTACCATCTATGGGGTTGCACAGAGTTGGACACGACTGAAGTGACTTAGCAGCAGTGGCAGCACATTTCCATCATCGAGTCATACTTCCCTAGAACAGTCAGAAAACTGTTTCATAAATGGCCACATAATAATGTGACTCTGGAGCAACTGAAATGTGACAGTGCAAATGAGAAACTAAAGTCTTAATTTTAATTAATTAAACTTCAAACAGCCACTCATGGCAGGCAGTTACTGTAATGGATAAAGTCGGCTAGAGTGGTGGTTCCCAAAGTGTAGTACCAAGATTAGTAGCATCAACATTAACCAGGAACTTATTAAAATTCTTGGTCCCTACACCAGATATAAAGAATCAAAAACTCTAGGGATGAGGCCCAGAAAACTGCATTTTAACACACACCCCAGGGCAGCGTTTCTCAATTTAGCATGAATCAAGATCATCTGGCAAGCCTGTTAAAAACCAGATTGCTGGACTTCGTATCCAGAGTTCTAATAATTTCCCAAGGGATGCGAATGGCTGCTGATCCACGGACCCTGCTTTGAGTAGGACGTGCCTAGAGCTGTAGTGTGCCAAGTCATATGTGTGCTTGGACAATCTACTGAGTAGCAGGAAAACATATCAGAGTTTTTTACTTGTATTTACTTTTCACCTAAAAGGCTACTAAACCTGCATTATTCTCTCAGTTACTCCCTGTCAAATTGTCATAATTCTGGTTGGTTGACTTTGGTCTCATTTACCTTTTATTTTTAATTCTATGTTTCAAAACCATCATACAGAAATTTACCTTTTTTTCTTTTGGTTGGTAGATCTATAAATCATAACACATATATAGAGTCATATAACCCCCACCATAATTAGGATACAAAACTGTTATATAGCCATAACTCCTCCCTTGAGTTGTCTCTTTATAGCTACCCCTTTCTCCACCCATAATCCCTAGCAACAATTCTCTGCTGCTGTGGATTTATCTTGTCAGAAAGTGAAAGTGAAGTCACTCAGTCGTGTCCGACTCTTTGCAACCCCATGGACTGTAATCTACCAGGCTCCTCTGTCCATGGGATTCTTCAGACAAGAATATTGGAGTGGGTCACCATTTCCTTCTCCAGGGTATCTTCCCAACCCAGGGATCGAACCTGGGTTGCCCACATTGCCGCCAGACGCTTTACCCACTGAGCCATGTGGGAAGCCTTATCTTGTCAAGAATTTCATAAAAATGGAGTCATACAAGGCATGACTTTGGAGACTGACTTCTTTTACTCAGCATAATTCCTATGAAATTTGTTCATATTGCTCTGTGTATTAATAGTTTGTTTCTGTTTATTGCTGAATAGTATTCTACTGTGTGATTAAACCATAGTTTAAATAGTTTAAATAGACTGACTTCTTTTACTCAGCATAATTCCTATGAAATTTGTTCATATTGCTGTGTGTATTAATAGTTTGTTTCTGTTTATTGCTGAATAGTATTCTATTGTGTGATTAAACCATTTACTCAATGAAATCCCTCTGAGTTGTTTCCAATTTAGAAAATTATTTTAAAAAAGAGCAATTTAAACATTTGTTTACAGGTTAAGTGAACATAATTTTCATTTATTTAGGGTAGATTTTCAAGAGTGGAGCTGCCAGATCATATGGTAAATATATGTTTGACTTTATAAGAAGCTATCAGCTTCTTTTTGAAAATAACTGTATCATTTTGCACTTTCCCAGCAATACAGAAGAGAGCTAGTGGCTCTGTATTCTTGCCAACAGCTGTTATTGCTGGTATTTTTTGTTTTAGAATCCTAATGGGTGTATTGTGGTATCTCATTGTGATTTTTAATTTGCATTTTCTTAATGGCTAATGACAGTAAGTATCTTTTCCTGTGCTTATTTCTTTCTTTCCATTCTTACATCTTTTTTTTTTTTTTTTTTGTAAATTATCTGTTCTTCACACTTTTGCCATTTTTTTAAATTGAGTCAAGTCATTATTTTCTTATTGTTGGGTTTAAAAAACTCATTATGTATTCTGGATTCAAGTTCTTTATTGGAAATGTAATTTGAAAAAATTTTCTTTGCATTTCTTATCCTCTGCATTTAATAATGTGATATACTGAATTTCATTAATGTGAAGCTACATTAACTTGATTAATTCATTACATTATCCAGGTTAGGAAGTGGACAAAATAGACAAACATCATTATTAATAAGATGCCTGTGAAGGAAATTGGCTGAGAAATTACTAATAAGGCAGGTACAAGAGAACAAGAACACGCCACAATTGACACTTTTGTCCCTCATAGTAGCTTTTTAGCTAACAAATTATGAAAAAATTGCTGTCTAGGTAAGTGATCTAGTACATACATATATTTGTAAATGTGCCGTTTTTAACAAGGAGTGTAAAAGCAATGGCTTTTGAAAGATATTTATGCCATGAGAAAGCTTTTAAAAATCCATACTAGGAAAATTCAGAGTGATTTTATTGCTGAAAGTAATGCAGATTTTTGTCAGTTTGAAGTCTCATATCCAAACAATTAAAAATTTTGAAATAGAGGATTCCCAAACTTGTTTTGATATATAACAAGGGAAGAAACTGAACTGTGCCTGTTTTTTACCAGTATAAAATTATAACATCCTCAATTTATTTCCTCAAACAACTGAATGACATTAAGGAAGATACAGATTTCTAGGTACATTTTGATAGAAACTTTTCAGAACTATGGATGGAGTTGAAATATTGCTTGTATGATGTTATAAGTGCAGACAGTGATGTACTTCTTCTATATATATATCCTTTCCTTTGAAAAATGTCTTTTTCAACTATGACGACCATTAAAGATCAAGAATCTAAATAAATTGAAGTTATCTCTATACTTTTGAATTAGTATACCTTTAAGTGTTAAACCAAAGCGTTTATTTTTATTTTTTTACCTTTTCCCTCAGCTTTATTGATGTATTGAAGAAGGGAATGGCAACCAACTCCAGCATTCTTGCTGAAAAATCCCATAGACAGAGGAGCCTAACAGGCTACAGTCTATGGTATCTCAAAGACTCGAACGTGACTTAGTGACTGAGCACAGCACACCGTTGATTTACGTTGTGTTAGTTTCAGATACATTGAAGGTGATTCATTTTATATATATATATATATATATCTCCATCCTTTTTTGGTTCTTTTTCTTGATAGATTATTACAAAAATTTGAATACTATATAGTTATCTGAGAAACCAAGGTTTTTAAAAAGAACAGAGCATTTTTACCACTCAACGTCTATTTTCTGAAAGCAAAATTTTTTGTACATTAAAGGACAAAGAAAACCATTTCAAGGATATATATTTCTTTCCATTTCATTCTGTTGAAATATCTATTTGTGCATGTGCTAAGTCACTTCAGTTGTGTCTGACCCTTTGCGACCCTGTGGACTGTAGCCTGCCAGGCTCTTCTGTCCATGAGGTTCTCTAGGCAAGAACACAGGAGTGGGTTGTCATGCCCTCTTCCACGGGATCTTCCCACCCCAGGGATCAAACTCTCCTGCAGCTCCTGCATTGAAGGCAGGTTCTTTACTGCTAATTCTCCTGAGAAGCCCATTTGTGTGTGTGTGTGTGTGTGTGTGTGTGTGTGTGTGTATTCACAAATGTTTATGTATATACATATATATGCACACAATTACATATATATATTAGTGTGTAGTGTGATGTATCGGGGAAGGCAATGGCACCCCACCCCAGTACTTTTGCCTGGAAAATCCCATGGACGTAGGATCCTGGTAGGCTCCAGTCCATGGGGTCGCTAAGAGTCGGACACAACTGAGCGACTTCACTTTCACTTTTTTCACTTTCATGCATTGGAGAAGGAAATGGCAACCCACTCCAGTATTCTTGCCTGGAGAATCCCAGGGACGGGGGAACCTGGTGAGCTTCCGTCTGTGGGGTCGCACAGAGTCGGAAACGACTGAAGCGACGCAGCAGCAGTGTGATGTATAATAAGAAATATATATTTGGTCTTTGTCCAGACCCTCCAGAGCTCCAAAAAGCCTCAGAATCTTCTGAGAAGAAGCTGCTGATATCTTTTGCTATGCTAATGAGATGACTTCTGAAATGCCCCTACGTCACCTAAGAATGGGAGCTGGTCATCAAAATAAGTTGTCAAACGATTATAGGGTTTCAGCCCCACGCTTGACCACTGAAGAAGGGAAAGGGCTGTGGAAATTGAATTCAATCACAAACTACCAATGATTTAATCTATCATGCATATGTAATAAAACTTCCATAAAAAAAGAAAGAAAAAAAAAAGGATGAGGGTTAGAAAAATTCTGGGATGGTGAACCACTGAAGAGTTCAGAAGAGAACAACTTCTGGAGAATGCATGGAAGCTCCAAGCCCTTCCCCCACACCTTGTCCTATGCATCTCTTCCATGTGCTGTTCTTGAGTTATACTATTTTATAATAAGCTAGTAACGTAGTAAGTAAACATTTATCTGAGTTCTGTGACCCACTCTAGCAAATTAATCAAATCTGAGAAGAAGGTTATGGGAACCTCTTGGGAACCTCTGATCTGTATTTGGTTAGTTGGAAACCCAAGTGACCACCTGGACTTGTGATTTGCATCTGAATTGGGGGCAGTCTCTTGAGACTGAGCCCTTAACCTGTGGATTCTGATGCTATCTTTGCATTGCTTGGAAATAAGTAAAAAACCCACACATTGGAAGTAGAATTGGGGTCAGAAGTGTAAATGTACAGCATAAATCAGTTTGTAAAGATTTTATTGATTGTTGATAAGGGTGAGTCATCACCTCTCAGTGAGTTCTGAGATGCCAAGGCATGTCAATATTCTTGGGAGCAGTGGATCTTCCTATGGATTTTGTTTGAATATGCTGGAGAGGTAAAGACAAAAGAAAGAGAAGGCATGGGATATAGGTAAATGTCATGGAGTCCACTCTGAAGCCTTCTATTATTAGGCTGAAATAACCGAGGCTGAGGGTAGACACCAAAGCAGAGAATTGCAAGTTGAACATAACATTGAGCCTGCTTTCACAGATACTGAATTACAATGAGAGGGTCAAAGATACACCACTTAAACAACCTCTTACTCTGTAATTTTGCCAAGAACTTTCTTTTTGGTTGAACTTTTAATATTCTTTAGAAGACTCTACCTTGATCAGAATAATCTGTATTATTTTGGATGCAGACAGCAGGATAAAGATACATGTACCTGTTTAGTTAAAATATCCATAAATGCCATGGCCACCAGACCAGATGGGCCCAAAGGTCAGATGCAGGATATTCTCTCTTTCTATAAGGAGTGGTGGGATAATATAAACTGAATTTAATCAAGACAGCAAAAACATTTGTGTGATTCTAATTAAACACACAAATACTTCAAAAGTTTTGAAGTCATGTAGAGACCCATAGTTGAAATATTTGAGTTGAGAAGATGATACCCTTAAATTTATAAATTAATGATTTTCCCAGCTTAAAGACTTTAATTTCTTAAAAATAGGAAGTAAAACTTACCTTGCCCAATATGGTTTTGGTTAGGTCTCAATATTACTTCTGTACACAATTTTTAAAAAAAAGAACAATCGAAATAACAGGCCAAAAATATAATGGATAAGATCACAACAAACTGTGGAAAATTCTGAAAGAAATGGGAATACCAGACCACCTGACCTGCCTCTTGAGAAACCTATATGCAGGTCAGGAAGCAACAGTTAGAACTGGACATGGAACAACAGACTGGTTCCAAATTGGGAAAGGAGTACGTCAAGGCTGTATATTATCACCCTGCTTATTTAACTTATATGCAGAATAAATCATAAGAAACGCTGGGCTGGAAGAAGCAAAAGCTGGAATCAAGATTGCCAGGAGAAATATCAATAACCTCAGATATCCAGATGATACCACCCTTATGGCAGAAAGTGAAGAACTAAAGAGCCTCTTGGTGAAAGTGAAAGAGGAGAGTGAAAAAGTTGGCTTAAAGGTCAACATTCAGAAAACTAAGATCATGGCATCCGGTCCCATCACTTCATGGGAAATAGATGGGGAAACAGTGGAAACAGTGATGGACTTTATTTTTGGGGGCTCCGAAATCACTATAGTTGGTAACTGCAGCCATGAAGTTAAAAGGTGCTTATTCCTTGGAAGGAAAGTTATGACCAACCTAGAGAGCATATTAAAAAGCAGAGACATTATTTGCCAACAAAGGTCTGTTTCGTCAAGGCTATGATTTTTCCAGTAGTCATGTATGGATGTGAGAGTTGGACTATAAAGAAAGCTGAGCGCCGAACAATTGATGCCTTTGAACTGTGGTGTTGGAGAAGACTCTTGAGAGTCCCTTGTACTGCAAGGAGATCCAACCAGTCCATCCTAAAGGGAATCAGTCCTGAGTGTTCATTGGATGGACTAATGTTGAAGTTGAAACTCCAATACTTTGGCCATCTGATGCGAAGAACTGACTCATTGGAGAAGGCCCTGATGCTGGGAAAGATTGAAGGGTGAAGGAGAAGGGGATGACAGAGGATGAGATGGTTGGATGGCATCCTGGACTCAATGGACATGAGTTTGGGTAAACTCTGGGAGTTGGTGATGGACAGGGAAGTGTGGTGTGCTACAGTCCATAGGATCACAAAGAGTCGGACATGACTGAGTGACTGAACTGAACTGAACTGAAACATCTATAGGAAAATGTAAAATTGCTAAATGTTTAGTGTGAAGAAAAGAATGAAAGACTTGACATTGGCCTAAAAATGCTAAAGGAACAATGTTAATCAGACATATTAATTACTCTTATTAACTAAGAAGGAGTGATTTTAATTATAAAGTAAAATATTTTTATAAATTATTATTCAATGCAAGGAAAACTTTAATTAGGAACAAAAAGTCTAGTAACCTGTCAGGAAAAGAGTGGAATGGCTTTTTGAGAATATGTTCAGAAGACGAGAATCTAATTTGTCAAAACTTGCCACTGTGTACAGGGCAATAAGAGTACAAATGTGGACTATTTAGCCCATAACACTGGAAATATTTCCTTATCTCATATGATAGCCAACCTATTTCATCAAACTTTTTAATATGCTGGAAAAGATAAATGAGTCAGTTGAAAATGGAGATAACATTTATGTTTGACTAGTACTATAGTACTATTAAACTAATAAATACATACTCCAGTGACCAGAGAGCATAATGTTAGAAACAAAAAAATAATTTATTCATTCCCCTCACTATTTCTAAAAGTTCTCAAAATCTATTTTATATAACCATTTGGAAGGTGTTTTCAACATCTTGTAGCTCAATCATTTAGCCTGTTTTATGGATGGCAACAGAGACCGAGCATTATGTTCAAGATTAAAGAAAAAGTGGGAAAGACAAATTAAGAGAATCTAGGAGGAAAATAGAATAAAAAATAAAATTTGTTGGTCCTTATCTCTTTCCAGGTTTTTGATTTCTTAGGACTGTGCCCTATGACGTTACACTCCATCAGAGAAGCATCACGTCTCCCAAATATTTTAAAAATCCATCTCCTGCCCCCTCTTCATTCCTGTTTTCTTCCCAGCCCCAGCTCACACCTCCTATCATCTGTGGACGATAGGTCCCTGTTCACGTGTTGGTGAATGCAGTCTCTCAGGGTGTTTGTCACTGTCATGTTCTGATTGTTTGTCTACAGCACTCAGACTTTGTTCCATCTTTGGCACACAGACATTGAAATGAAACGGTATGTCGGAAAATCCAGGTTGCCTTTATAACAAAGAGCATGTTGCCTCTTCAGGGAACAATGAAGCACGATGAATAGCTATTCAGTTTTTTGTAGTCGTTCCAGCACTGGATAAAGCAAAAATCTGGCCAACGTTGAGAGTGGCCATCTCTTTTGTAGCCAGTACTGGAATGGTTAATTACTTCGCAGTTCTCCAAGAAGCAACTATGAGCCAGCTCCTGCCACTACATCCCCACCAAAAACAAAACTGACAGATCACACTCCACCGCTGAAACAGATGGTTGCTTACAGGGCTGACAAAGCGAACGTAAACTGTAGAGGCTTTCTTCTCTGCTGAAGCCCCAAGGTGGGATAGAGGTGAAAAGAACACCTTCCCTTTGGAAGGACATACACACACACACCACCCCACTGCACCACCACCACCACCACTGCAAAAACCAAACCCTAGTATGCTTTCGCCTCATAAACTATTGCAAAATCTTTAGCTATGCAAGAGGGCATTCAGGTGAAGTTGAAATGTGGCCCTGTGCTTTTCCACAAGCATAAAGAATAATGGACTTTTCAATATTGGAGTGGACAGGGAAGAGAAGAAAATGCTTCCATCTGAACCTGTTTCTGACTTACGGCTGACAGTTTTTCAAACCACTCATTTTTAGAACCGAGGGAAGCAGAACATTTATTCGTATGTTGAAAAGTCACAAAACCGGAAAAAGCTATTTTAAAAATGAAATAGAGAAAATAAGAGAAAAGCAGGTCTGTTAATGAAGATTCAAGACCCGGATATGTGTCCTTTGGCTCAGCAGTGGTTAGACGCATGCTATGGTCACTGGCAATGTGCCTACTCAAGATGCTAATGAGATGAAAGGCAGTGGCAAGTTCAGGGAGACCCCAGTGGCTACCAAGATGAGAGCAGGAATGGGGTACAGAAAGGGGGACTGTGAACTGAAAGTTATGGAAACCAACTTTCCTTCAGTTGCTATTCTACTTGGATATATGCTTGCAAAATAGCTCTAGCTTCCGCATGGCTTCATATATTTTAAAACTCAATCAGATCAAGTTATAGCTAGAACTTGCTATACATCATGGAAGTGCTGACCCTTGTAGAAGAGAAAGATGTCTGACTTGCTTTTAGAACTGTGCAAAACTTTGATTGTTTTCTCTGTGACTAAAGCGAGCCTCTACCATCACCACCTGCCTCTACCATTTGTTTACCTGGTGGCTCAGATGGTAAGGAATCTGTCTGCATTGTAGGAGATCTGGGTTCAATCCTTGGGTTGGGAAGATCCCCTGGAGATGGGAATGACAATGTCCAGTATTCTTACATGGAGAATTCCATGGATAGAGGACCCTGGCAGGCCCCAGTCCATGGAGTCACAAAGATTCAGAAATGACTGAGCAACATTCACTCACCATCAGCTGAGGGAGGTGTGTGGGGGGAAATACACTGCAAAGAGGAATTGCTTGCTTTATAAAGATTCTGGAGGCCTGAAGAAGAGGGCGACCTCCAAACTTGGTCTCAGTTAGCATTTGTGTTACTTGATTGATCAAGATAATCGACTTGCCTCCAGTTTGTATCATTTTTCTGAAGTCAGTTAAGTGTTCTATTTAGCATTTGAGTCCCTTTTCCTCATCAATTTCCTATTTTGTTTTACAGGCTTTCTCTTCCCCTTTCTACTAAATTTAATACTTCCTCTTTCTAATCCACTGTATAATCCAATTCTTTTTATTACTTTGCTATTTCTTTCAGTGCCTATCCCATCTTTATACTTGCCCATTCTGTCTTCTTCATCTGCTGTTTTACTTAGGGGATCCTATTAAGTCACCAGGGCTCAGCTGCCACCTGCTGTGCATATGCATGAACCCTCAGGCTCCGCCACCCCCTTTCCTAACTCTCCCCTGCTTGCATGTTTCTACCTTCCTCTTGCGTCTCAGATGGGGCAGCAAATGAGGTCAACATGCTCCAGACATACAGGGGTGGGGGTGGGGAGTGGGTGCTTCATAAAACAGTTTATTGTTTATATTTTTCCCACAGCATCTCTTCCTTACCAGTTTTCTGTTCAGATGTAACAGAAATAAATAAGTAATAAAAAAGTAATAAAAAATTAACTCTTTTTATTCCAACATCAGTCCTAAAGGAAAGCAACACTGAATATTCATTGGAAAGACTGATGCTGAAGCTGAAGCTCCAATACTTTGGCCACTTGATGGGAAGAGCTGACTGATTAGAAAAGACCCTGATGCTGGGAAAGATAGAAGGCAGGAGGAGAAGGGGGCAACAGAGGATGAGATGGTTGGATGGCATCACAATAGACATGAATCTGAGCAAGCTCTGGGAGATGGTAAAGGACAGGGAGGCCTGGTGTGCTACAGTCGATGGGGTTGCAAAGAGTCAGACACAACTTGAAGGATTGAACAACACTTAAAATTTGGAGATCATTTCACTTCTTCTTCTCCATGTTTACACACTCCCTTGACAACTAGTCTTTTTAAAAAACTTCCAATCGCTTCCTCTCTGATATTTTTTTCGTGAGCTGATATATTTATCACATACTTTTCATAATATCCTCTCTGACAGTATTTGCTAAGCCCCATAGAATTGCCTTATCATGGCACTGTTTTGGGGGAACCCAGCAGAAGACTGAACATGTTTTCTCTTTACTGTCAAGAGCTAAAAAAAAAAAAAAAAAACCAAAAAAAGCAGGCAAATGGAAAATCATGAAATGTGATTCTTAAATGGCATGGTTCTATCCCTTTTAACTTCATCTTTATGTGCAAGTTCCCATTGTGTTCACTCAATTCTCTTGTCCTCTGGGTTTTCCCACGGGCTCTTTTTGTCATTTCCAGTGAAATGTTCATAGCTGAAACATGTCTCCTCCTGTGTAACTGTGTATATCCTTTTTGTCTGATTCATGTTCATGCCAGGAAAATCAAGCCCTGGATGTTTGAAATGTAAACATTGTTTCTTGGTGATCCAAATCATCAATTATCATGCCTCTAGTTACACATAAAATTTTGATTCCTCAGTTTGGACTCTTTGCTTGAACATTTTAGATGAACTGATGTATATTTCTGGTGATTGACATAGCTATTGTTCTATTTGGATACTCTGCCCTGAAGGAACTGGCCTTTGGAGTCTTATTTTTCTGGGATCTGATGATTCATCACCTTTACTGTGGTTTACACCAAAAAGTGGGTAGGTCAGGCGATGAAGTAGAACTCCATTCACTGCCAGGCTTTAGGGTATCAGTTTTAATGATGGATGAAAGTTCTCAGCAAATAGCTTCTTTTATCCTCAGATCTTAAAAAAAAAAAAGGCAAACCTTTGCAAATATTTACTCCAGTTCTCTAGTGGGAATCTCCTACAAACCAAGATTTACTTTAAAGGAAAAGCTGTTCTCTGAAAATGTGCTTCTGAAATTGCTTCTGTTAATATTCTATAATGTGTCAACATCCATAATTGGAAATTCTATCCCTACTTTATGGATGTGAAAAGTACAGAAGACTGGATCCGTGTTCCATGATGACAGGATTTGGTTCTCTACTCTGGTGGCTTATAAATAATAAATTATTTTGCTTGTGTGATTGTATATCCATGACTTAATATATTAACCACAGGGTGACATATTTTTTATTTAACCCAGATGTCTGGAGGTGGTACTTTGCTCTAAAAAATGAGCATGAAACTTGGACTTTTAGATTTGAAGGGAAGTTGGTGGTGATGCTGCTGTGGGGAACTGATAGTCATCCTGAGTGTTCATGATCGGCTCTGTTTATCACCATTCTTGGCAGAATTAAAACTAGAACTCAGAAGTTGTCACTTCCATTCACTGTTCTGCTTTGAAACACAAATATTAATTTTATTCTCTTTGTCTTGGGATACTGTTATAAGAATTTCTTTGAAGTGCTGAGTGTCTTTCCTACAATTTAAAATTCATTTGAAAATGGACAATAAGTAATATGTCATTTTTAAACTGTAAGTTTCACAGTTTACCTTTTTCCATCTTGGTACTTAACAATTATACCAATAAAATGAGAAAATATTTTTACCTGTGGAACTTATTAAAACAAATGTCTTGCATTTTATAGTTAATTCTCACAAAGAATTACATACACACAAAACACAAATATCTATGCATTTTTTTTTCTACTGTCAAAAGTGTAGAAAATGAACTTTAAGGGAATCCTTACAGTCTAAATGCCTGAAGAGCATACGATCTAAGTATTTGGATGTTGGAAGTAGACTGAATTTGTATCCTGGCTCTGTGATGGTTAATTTTATGTATTAACTTGGTGAAGTCTTGGAACCCAGTTTTGATCAATTAGTGGTCTAGCTGTTGATGTGAGGGTATTTTTTAAGATGTGAGTAACATTTAAATCCTTAGAGTTCAAGTAAAGGTGATTACCTTCTGAAAAGTGATAGGCCTTATCCCATCAGTTGAAGACCCTAAGAGAAAAGACTAACATCCCTCAAGAAGAGGGAGTTCTGCTAGTAAACCTTCTTCAGACTTGAATGAAAACACAGACTCTTCCTTGGGTCTTCAGCCTACCCTGGAGATTCAGAATTGCCTGCCCCCACAAACATGTAATCCAATTCCTTAAAATAAATCTCTCATAATATATACACCTCCTGCTGCTCTGAGGAATGCTTTCTAATACAGGTTCCATCATTTAATAGCCAGTTGACTTTGAGCGAGTTATCTAATTTTCTGTGCATAAATATCATTTCTAGAATGGATATCATAATAGTACCTACATCATTGGGGTGTCATGATGATTAAATGACTCAGTGTAAATAAGATTCTCAGAACAATGCCTGACACAAGGTTAACCATTAAGTCCTAGATATAATTGTTGTCATTGCTTGCTGTTGTTGTTTAGTTGCTAAGCCGTGTCCCACTCTATTGTGACCCTATGGACTGTAGCCTGCCAGATTCCTCTGTCCGTGGGATTTCCCAAGGCAAGAACACTGGAGTGGATTGCCATTTCCATCTTCAGGGGATCTTTCTGATCCAGGGATTGAACTGGTGTTTCCTGCACTGGCAGGCAGATTCTTTACCACTGAGCCACCAGGGAAGCCCATTGTTATTGTTATGTATAATATCAGATCAGATCAGATCAGTCGCTCAGTCGTGTCCGACTCTTTGCGATCCCATGAACTGGAGCACGCCAGGCCTCCCTGTCCATCACCAGCTCCCGGAGGTCACTCAGACTCACATCCATCGAGTCAGTGATGCCATCCAGACATCTCATCCTCTGTCGTCCCCTTCTCCTCCTGCCCCCAATCCCTCCCAGCATCAGAGTCTTCTCCAATGAGTCAACTCTTCGCATGAAGTGGCCAAAATACTGGAGTTTCAGCTTTAGCATCATTCCTTCCAAAGAAATCCCAGGGCTGATCTCCTTCAGAATGGACTGCTTGGATCTCCTTGCAGTCCAAGGGACTCTCAAGAGTCTTCTCCAACACCACAGTTCAAAAGCATCAATTCTTCAGCGCTCAGCCTTCTTCACAGTCCAGCTCTCACATCCATACATGATCACAGGAAAGATCATAGCCTTGACTAGGCGAACCTTTGTTGGTAAAGTAATGTCTCTGCTTTTGAATATGCTATCTAGGTTGGTCATAACTTTTGTTCCAAGGAGTAAGCATCTTTTAATTTTATGGCTGCAGTCACCATCTGCAGTGATTTTGGAGCCCAGAAAAATAAAGTCTGACACTGTTTCCACTGTTTCTCCATCTATTTCCCATGTAGTGATGGGACCAGATGCCATGATCTTCGTTTTCTGAATGTTAAGCTTTAAGCCAACTTTTTCACTCTCCACTTTTACTTTCATCAAGAGGCTTTTGAGTTTCTCTTCACTTTCTGCCCTAAGGGTGGTGTCATCTGCATATCTGAGGTTATTGTTATTTCTCCCGGCAATCTTGATACCAACTTGTGTTTCTTCCAGTCCAGCATTTCTCATGATGTACTCTGCATATAAGTTAAATAAACATGGTGACAATATGCAGCCTTGACGTACTCCTTTTCCTATTTGGAACCAGTCTGTTGTTCCATGACCAGTTCTAACTGTTGCTTCCTGACCTGCATACAGATTTCCCAAGAGGCAGGTCAGGTGGTCTGGTATTCCCATCTCTTTCAGAATTTTCCACAGTTTATTGTGATCTACACAGTCAAAGGCTTTGGCATAGTCAATAAAGCAGAAATAGATGTTTTTCTGGAACTCTCTTGCTTTTTCCATGATCCAGTGGATGTTGGCAATTTGATCTCTGGTTCCTCTGCCTTTTCTAAAACCAGCTTGAACATCAGGAAGTTCACGGTTCACATATTGCTGAAGCCTGGCTTGGAGAATTTTGAGCATTACTTTACTAGCGTGTGAGATGAGTGCAATTGTGTGGTAGTTTGAGCATTCTTTGGCATTGCCTTTCTTTGGGATTGGGATGAAAACTGACCTTTTCCAATCTTGTGGCCACTGCTGAGTTTTCCAAATTTGCTGGCATATTGAGTGCAGCACTTTCACAGCATCATCTTTCAGGATTTGGAATAGCTCCACTGGAATTCCATCACCTCCACTAGCTTTGTTGGTAGTGATGCTTTCTAAGGCCCACTTGACTTCACATTCCAGGATGTCTGGCTCTAGGTCAGTGATCACACCATCATGATTATCTGGGTCCTGAAGCTCTTTTTTGTACAGTTCTTCTATGTATTCTAGGAATTAGTGAACTAAAATGGACTGGAATGGGTGAATTTAACTCAGAGGACCATTATATCTACTACTGCGGGCAGGAATCCCTCAGAAGAAATGGAGTGGCCATCATGGTCAACAAAAGAGTCCGAAATGCAGTCTATGTATAATATACATAATACAATTATATATAATAAGACTTATTATTACTTTTAACCATAGGTAGCAAAATCCTATGGCCTGTAAGATGTTTGGGGAGTGGTTTCTGTTAATTCAGCAGCAAGTTTTATTAAGTACTTACTCTGTGCCAAGCTCTCTGTCAGAAACTAGATAGCACAGTTGTGAACAAAACAGAGAAGCTTTCACTCAAGGAGAGTTCACAGTGTGGTGGGGAAGAAAAACCAACATAGAAATAAATATATAATTTCAAATTGCATTGTGTAATTTACCAGAAAACCCATGAGTTTTATGAGAGAACAATCTAGAGGTTTCATATTAAAGGTGGGGCAAGAACTCAAGTCAGACATCTCCAACTTGGAGTCTGAAGCCACAGGTTGAGTGTGATTTAGCCAGAGAGGAGGACTGAGAGGAAGTGGACTCGCAGAAGAACTGTGGGTATCTGAACTGACGCAAAAAGGAGTGTAGACACTTAAGCGGGAAAGGGAAGAGGCAGTTGGGGCAAAGAAGTGGTTGCAATTGGGATTGGATGTACTTCAGTTTGTAAAAAATGCCAACGGAGTAAAAATCTCATTGTAAAGATTTATACCTTATCCCATCATCAAATGTATTATTCTGAGATCTATTATTGACCTTTCTTGTTGTCTTTAATACTTACACCTACCTTTTTTATTTTCTGTATTGATTAAACTACGGCTTTTACTTCATATGAGATCTTATCTCTCTTCTGTTCTTTCTTTATCATTTTCTACCTATTAAAAACTTTTTTCATCAGTGTGAAGCCTGGCATCTAGTTTCATATTCCCAGGTAGCTGGGGACCTTGTCCCTTTAATGCTCTCATGCCTTGTGAGAGATGTCCTTGAAGAATGTTCCTTCAATGCATTTGTCCACTCTTGCATGTACGTATCTATATCTAATATTAGACAGGAAAGTGAGGGTAGAAAGTTTGAGCCTGAGACAAAAAACGAAGAAAGATTTTTTTGTGTCTTTATTTAAAAATTTTGTTTTGTAGACAGTACAGTGTTAAATATCTTTTAAATTAGTCCTGCTGAGTCAGATTGCTCCTAATGGATTTTTGCTTTGGGGGGAAGCTGGCATCTCTGTTTTCCCACTGATTACTATTTATTATATGGCCTTTGCTTTTCAAAGTCAGCCCTGAGATCACAGAGCTTTGTTTATCCACAACCTGATGACTCAATGATAATTTTGAGGAATATTTTCCAAGATACCACCTTTTCTTGATTTTTATGTATAGGGAGTTTATGGTTATGAATGGAAACGTTCAGTTGACTCTGATCTATGGCTCGTTATGAATGTGGAACATTTGGCGTGTGTGTTGATCTTCCTGCCTTTTCCGCAGTGCACCTCTTCCATGATTCATGTGTGAACAAGAGGCTGTTTCTCTTCAGTCTCTCCTTAAATCTCATCTCATATGCCTCACAATTAGAGTCAGTTGAGGAGGTGAGCTCGATGGAGACCACTGAGTGATTTTACATGCTGTGGGCTGCCAGCACATTGTGACTCCCTAGGGAGACCTGGAGCCCATTACCAACCCAGTGAATCATTCACTCTGTTTGCTTTTCCACAAAAAAAAGAAATGTGCAGCTGCTTACTTCTGCCATAGACTTTGGAATTTTGTTCCCTTTTCCATCTGCCTTTTGTGTAAAGAAATTCTGCCTGAATAATTACTTGTCTGTCCCCTTTGCTTGTTCCCAACATCATCATTCTTCAACCTTCTGTTTCCAATTAGTTCTTATCTCAAATGGCTTATTGGCATCAATCTGTTCTCAGCATCACCAAAGTGCACAATACTACCCTGAAACATGGGGGAACCTTAAAAAGGCTAAAACTTACTGGTCAGTCCAACAGAGTCTCTGATTTCACTTGAGCATTTTCCTTTTCTCAGGAAACCTGAGATAGGAGATGGTGTGGAGACATGTTATTGATACAGCACATTTTAGAGCAAAATGACATGTGTCAGCCTTGCAGGGACTGTGTAAGGCCTGTGAAAATAGCCATTGTTGGACATCTGGTGTCGAAAAGAGCTGTTTCAAAATAAGTTCCCAGTGTTAAATCATGGTGTAGACAGCTACTGAGCAGCTGTCCACTGCTGGAGAGGGTGCCCTGCTTGAGACCCGCTTGTCTGTGGTTGCACTTTAAGCCTTGCTAGTCATTTCATTATGCACGACTGTGCCACAGGAACATGGTTACGCTTTGGCCAATGGAACACTGCTGCCATTACCAGCCAGCTAGGCATGAAGAATGGTAATAATATCAGGTAAGAAAAATTGAGGGTTACTGAGCTTGGTTGGTTGAACAATGGCATGAATAAGCCCAAGGATATGTGTTTGATAACTGCATAGTTACCTATGTTCAGAAAAAGGGGGCTTTAAAGCTTATCTGTTCATTTGTTTTCTACAGAAACTGACATTCCAGGGTATTACATGGTTTTTCCAAAGTCATAGCTAATTAGTGGTAGAATTAGAATTCCAGTTTTGTTTTTGTTTGCTTTTTTAAAAAAAATTTCCTGGTAACATGCTTAGTCTAATGAATCACATTGCCAAGACTGTGTCTGGGAGAAATAGTGTAACTCATCAGTCAAAGCCAGACTTTACGTTCTATGAAGGCTTAGAATTGCCATTCTCAAGGCTTCCTTGGTGGCTCAGATGAGAATACTCCTGTGATGCAAGAGACCCTGGTTCAATCCTTAGGTTGGGAAGATCCCCTGGAGAAAGGAATAGCTATCCATTCCAATATTCTTGCTTGGAGAATTCCATGGACAGAGGAGCCTGGTGGGCTATCGTCCATGGGATCACAAAGAGTTGGACACAACTAAGTGACTAACACATTCACGTTCACATCATTGCTTTGCTCCAAGAAAAATGCCAATGCTTAGCACATAAGAGACATTTAACAAATACATATTTTTTTGAGAGAATGGAGCATGCCCATTCACAGTGTTCAGTGGAGTCTGACTGTTTGTGACCCCATGGACTGTAACCTGTCAGGTTCTTCTGTCCATGGGATTTCCCAGGTAAGAACAGGGGAGTGGATTGCCATTTCCTTCACCAAGGGATCTTCCCAACCCAGGAATCAAATCCACATCTTCTGTGTCTCCTGCATTCGCAGGCAGGTTCTTTACCACTGAGACACCTGCGAAGGAAAGATTGGAGAAATGAATCTTTTACAGTAAGAAACTAGCATGTGTTTAGTGTCTCACGGGCCAGACACTTTTCACAAGGATTTGATTATCATTTTGATAAGTGGTTCCTGGGTTAGTTCCATCTTCCTGGAATCTAGAGTCTTCCAAGAAGCCACTTTATAGGAGATTTTCTCTGGTCACAGAACCAGCCCGTAAAGTATTTAGAAGTGTATTTACTTAGATATTAAAAAAAAGTCCAGGGAATTTGACTCTGACATTATGGATTTGGGAATCACTGAAAATTTGGGATTGGATTTTAACTCTCATTTTAGATATGTTTGGTTGGGGTTGCCTGGAATATCATAAGACCTGTCTTCCTGGCCATCCTGTCAAAGTCCACCTTTAAACACTTCCTAACTGTAGATGTGATTAAGCTGTGTTCCATGCCACTCCCTTTTCCAGCCCCATCTCTCTTTGCCTCAAAAGAGCCAGACTCTACCAGTTCCACTGGACCTGTAAGACCAGGGTTTACTGAGAGCCTTTCTCTGAGATAGTATAAGACCACAGACACTAATGTGGCTGGCCTGACATCCTCCTCATATACTTCCTGGGATCTTCTGACACAAGTTCTGTTATTCTTCTGGCTTGTGAGACAAGAAGAGGGTTTCTAAGGGTGAATGTCTGTCAAGATAACAGTGCAGTCCTTCTTGGCTGTCAGTGTGTCCAGTGCTTATGGGGAGGGGTGAGGATGTGTAACCCTGAACACGCTGAGCTGACTGGAATTCCTTCCCTTTCCTTATCTTCCCAATGGTAGAGGGAAAAGATGGCATTAAGAGTTGCTTGAGTTTTCATTTACACTCTGAGTGTCAGCTTCTATAAAGTGCTACATTCATATTAAAGGGGATAAATGTTATTTTACTTTCTCTAGAGTAGAAAAGTTAACTTTAAACAAAGAGATAGCTATTATTTCCACATAAAGAAACCAAGGTTTAAAAAGATCTCTCTGTGTGTGTGTGTTTTCAAACTTCCTCAACCAGTGAACAGGAGAAACCAGAATGAAAATGCAGGTTAATTTAATTCAGAAATCCACATTCTTTCTGCTACACCACAATGCCTTTATATAAGAGAAGATAACATATGAGAGACAATACTGTCCCCTACTTTTTTTTTTTTTTTTAGAAATTTATTTATTTATTTATTTATTATTTTGCTTAACTTTACAAAATTGTATTGCTTTTACTATACATCGAGATGGATCCGCCACCAGTATACATGTGTTCCCCATCCTGAACCCTCCTCCATCTCCCCTCCCCACACCATCCCTCCAGGTCGTCCCAGTGCTCCAGCCCCAGGCATTTGTTATTGGGCATCGTACCTGGACAGACGACTCGTTTCAGATATAATATTATACATATTTCAATGCTATTCTCCCCAATCATCCCACCCTCTCCCGGTCCCAGAATCCAAAAGTCTGTTCTATACATCAGTGTTTCTTTTGCTGTCTCGTAAATAGGGTTATTTTTACCATCTTTCTAAATTCCATATATATGCATTAGTATACTGTATTTGTGTTTTTGTTTCTGGCTTACTTCACTCTGTATAATAGGCTCCAGTTCCATCCACCTCCTTAGAACTGATTCAAATGTATTCTTTTTAATGGCTGAGTAATACTCCATTGTGTATATGTACCACAGCTTGCTTATCCATTCATCTGTGGATGGACATCTAGGTTGCTTCCACATTCTGGCTATTGTAAACAGTGCTGCTATGAACATTGGGGTACACATGTCTTTTAATAAATAAGATAAAAGGAAAGTAATTTGTAAAACTATAGCCCTTTTCATTTGTACAATTGCCTGAAAGGGACCAAGTAAAGGCATTGTTCATTCATATTTACATATAGGTGTGTAAATGTGCCATGCTTAGTCATTCAGGATGTCCAACTCTTTGTGATCCCATGGGCTGTAGCCCACCAGGCTCCTCTGTCCATGACGATTCTTTAGACAAGAACACTAGAGTGGGTTGCCATGCTCTCCTTTGGGGGATCTTCTCAAACCAGAGATTGAACTCAGGTCTCCCTCATTGAAGATGGATTCTTTACCATCTAACCCACACTCCAAGTCAGCAAAATTTCATGACATGGTTATGCAAAGTGCTATTCTCCTCGGTGCTCTCAGCTTTTTGAGATACTCCTTTACATTTTGAGACTCGGTCTCCAGAGGCAAAAAGTGATCTGATGGTGTCCAGTGCTGGTCTGTTAAGAGGCCATTGTGAGCTCAATGCCTTAAAGATATCAATGGATTTCACACACTGCTACAGCTCCTGGATTAATTAGTTTACCAGATTTTAGTTTAAATAAAAATATAACACCATAAAATTATCATGAAAATATCAGAAAAAGATTTTCAGAAAATTGCTCTATATAGATTTGTAAATCTTTATATCAAAATCTATCTGAAAAGAAAAAAAAATAGGTCCCATAGGCTCATGGACAGAATAAAACTCATGATTATTATGGTTCACATATCTAGCCACAGAGGTATGTTTTCAACCTAAGCTCCTTATTTTCCTCTTTATATTAATATTTTTATATAGTTTTTAGCATTTAGAGACCACAAATCCTTTAGCAAACTGTGTGAAATTAAATAGAGTCTCTGCTTCTCTGAAGACGAAAGAAGACTCAGTTCTGAATTTGGGATTGCAGTGCTCAAAATGCTCACTAGCTGTTGCTGATTGATGGGTTGATTACATGATTGATAATTCGATGTACACTGTGTTTTAGGCATGGTACATTCACATGTCATTCTCTAGACAACTATTACCATCACCATTTTACAGATGAGGAAACTGAAGCTAAGAAAGCTGAAGCTACTTGCCCAAGTTCACTTACCTAATATTTATCAGAAATGAGATTGCATCTCAGGTCTAACCACAAAGCTCTTGCAATGTTCAGTTGCATTTATTATTATAGAAAATAGTTTCAAATTTTAAGCCAATAGCTTTTTTGTAAATGAAATGAAACAAAATCGCCTTTATAAGTGACATATCTGAAACTTGTCTTTCTATTATGCAAATTAGAGCTTTGAAATAACATTTTGATGGTCTAAAATCTCCATGAAACTATGTAAACACATCAGCCCAGCAAGACCTTAAATGTCCACACAAACTATACACCTATCAGTGTACACTGTTTGAGGGGCAAAATCTTGATGCCTCTCATTTCAGTCGCTCAGTCATGTCTGACTCTTTGCGACCCCATGGACTGTAGCACACCAGGCCTCCCTGTCTATCACCAACTCCCGGAGTTTACTCAAACTCATGTGCATTGAGTCAGTGATGCCATGCAACCATCTCACCCTTTGTTGACCTCTTCTTCTCCTACCTTCAATCTTACTGAGCATCAGGGTCTTTTCAAATGAGTCAGTTCTTCACATCAGGTGGCCAAAGTATTGGAGTTTCAGATTCAACATCAGTCCTTCTAATGAATATTCAGGATGGATTTCCTTTAGGATGGACTGGTTGGAGCTCCATGCTATCCAAGGGACTCTTAAGAGTCTCCTCCAACACCATAGTTCAAAAGCATCAATTCTTCAGCACTCCACTTTCTTGATAGTACAACTCTCACATCCATACAGATCAGATCAGATCAGATCAGTCGCTCAGTCGTGTCCGACTCTTTGCGACCCCATGAACCGCAGCACGCCAGGCCTCCCTGTCCACCACCAGCTCCCGGAGGTCACTCAGACTCGCATCCATCGAGTCAGTGATGCCATCCAGCCATCTCATCCTCTGTCGTCCCCTTCTCCTCCTGCCCTCAATCCCTCCCAGCATCAGAGTCTTCTCCAATGAGTGAACTCTTCGCATGAGGTGGCCAAAATACTGGAGTTTCAGCTTTAGCATCATTCCTTCCAAAGAAATTCCAGGATTGATCTCCTTCAGAATGGACTGGTTGGATCTTCTTGCAGTCCAAGGGACTCTCAAGAGTCTTCTCCAACACCACAGTTCAAAAGCATCAATTCTTCGGCGCTCAGCCTTCTTCACAGTCCAGCTCTCACATCCATACATGACCACAGGAAAGACCATAGCCTTGACTAGGCGAACCTCACATCCATACATGACTACTGGAAAAACCATAGCTTTGACTATACGGACTTTTGGGCAAAGTAATGTCTCTGCTTTTTAATATGCTGTCTAGGTAGGTCATAGCTTTTCTTCCAAGGAGCAAGCATCTTTTAATTTTATGGCTTCAGTTACTTTCTGCAGTGATTTTGGAGCTCCCCCCAAATTCTGTCATTGTTTCCACTGTTTCCCCATTTAGTTGCCATGAAGTGATGGGACTGGATGCCATGATCATAGTTTTCTGAATGTTGAGCTTTAAACCAACTTTTTCACTCACCTCTTTCTTTCACCAACAGGCTCTTTAGTTCCTCTTCACTTTCTGCCACAATGGTGGTGTCATCTGAATATCTGAGGTTATCGATATTTCTCTCAGCAGTCTTGATTCCAGCTTGTGCTTCCTCCAGCCCAGCATTTCTCATGATGTACTCTGCATATAAGTTAGATAAACAGGATGACAATATACAGCCTTGACTTACTCCTTTTCCTATTTGGAACCAGTCTGTTGTTCCATGTCCAGTTCTAATTGTTGCTTCCTGACCTGCATACAGGTTTCTCAAGAGGCAGGTCAGGTGGTCTGGTATTCCCATCTCTTTCAGAATTTTCCACAGTTTATTGTGATCCATACAATCAAAGACTTTGGCATAGTCAATAAAGCAGAAAGAGATGTTTTTCTGGAACACTCTTGTTTTTCTATGATCCAGCAGATGTTGGGAATCAGATCTCTGGTTCCTCTGCCTTTTCTAAAACCAGCTTTAACATCTGGAAGTTCCTGGTTCACGTATTGCTGAAGCCTGGCTTGGAGAATTTTGAGCATTACTTTACTAGCGTGTGAGAGGGAGTTGGGGCAAAGAAGTGGTTGCAATTGGGATTGGATGTACTTCAGTTTGTAAATAACGTGTGGTAGTTTGAGCATTCTTTGGCATTGCCTTTCTTTGGGATTGGCATGAAAACTGACCTTTTCCAGTCCTGTGGCCACTGCTGAGTTTTCCAGATTTGCTGGCATACTGAGTGCAGCCCTTTCACAGCATCATCTTTTAGGATTTGAAGTAGCTCAACTGGAACGCCATCACCTCCACTAGCTTTGTTCGTAGTGATGCTTCCTAAGGCCCACTTGACAACATTCCAGGATGTCTGGCTCTAGGTGAATGATCATACCATCGTGATTAACTGGGTCATGAAGAGCTTTTCTGTACAGTTCTGTGTATTCTTACCACTTCTTCTTAATATCTTCAGGTCAGGTCCTGAAAAGTCAGCTCCATAACATTTCTGTCCTTTATTGAGCCCATCTTTGCATGAAATGTTCCCTTGATTTCTCTAATTTTCTTGAAGAGATCTATAGTCTTTCCCATTCTATTGTTTTCCTCTATTTCTTTGCAATGATTGCTGAGAAAGGCTTTCTTATTTCTCCTTGCTATTCTTTGGAACTCTGCATTCAAATGGGTATATCTTTCTTTTTCTCCTTTGCTTTTCACTTCTATTCTTTTCACAGCTATTTGTAAGGCCTCTTCAGACAGCCATTTTGCTTTTTTGCATTTCTTTTTCTTGGGGATGGTCTTGCTTCCTGTCTCCTCTACAATGTCATGAACCTCCGTCCATAGTTCATCAGGCACTCTGTCTATCGGATCTAGTCCCTTAAATCTATTCATCACTTCCACTGTATAATCATAAGGAATTTGATTTAGATGGAGAAGCTCTATACAGTCAGCAAAAACAAGATTGGAAACTGACTGTGGCTCAGATCATGTACTCTTTATTGCCAAATACAGACTTAAATTGAAGAAAGTGGGGAAAACCACTAAACCATTCAGGTATGACCTTAATCAAATCCCTTATGATTATGACCAACCTAGACAGCATATTAAAAAGCAGAGACATTACTTTGCCAACAAAGGTCTGTCTCGTCAAGGCTATGGTTTTTCCAGTAGTCATATATAGATGTGAGTTTGGACTATAAAGAAAGCTGAGCACTGAAGAATTGATGCTTTTGAACTGTGGTGTTGGAGAAGACTCTTGAGAGTCCCTTGGACTGCAAGGAGATCCAACCAGTTCATCCTAAAGGAAATCAGTCCTGGGTATTCATTGGAAGGACTGATGTTGAAGCTGAAACTCCAATACTTTGGCCACCTGATACAAAAACCTGACTCATTTGAAAAGACCCTGATGCTGGGAAAGATTGAAGGCAGGAGGAGAAGGGGACAACAGAGGATGAGATGGTTGGATGGCATCACCTACTCAATAGCATGAGTTTGGGTAAATTCCAGGAGTTGGTGATTGACATGGAGGCCTGGCAAGCTGTGGTCCATGGGGTTGTGAAGAGTCAGACATGACCGAGAGACTGACCTGAATTGAACTGAACTGACAGACCATATCATATACATATGATTTGGTTATTTAAGATGGCATACACAGTAATTTATTCAATTATCAGACTGATGTACCATCTTTGTTATCTATGTGTCTGGTAATTTAATACACTTAAATGCTCTACCATATAACTTCTGTCAGAAACTTGGAAAGACACTGATATTCAAACAAGGTATTATAAGTATTTACTCTTGTTTTCTACATTGTTTAAGCATAAGTTTGCATTAAGCCATGTTGCAGAAACATGCATGTTTGTGCCTTTTCTTTCGGTTAACTTCTCCTTTTTCTATTTCCCACCTCACTTCCCACCTCACTTCCCACTCTGCCTTTATAGAACTGCAACTTTCAACATGCACTTGGCTTCAGTGTCAGAGTACTATAGGAATTTGGAACATCTCTATATTGCTTGTAAAATTGCTATGGGGGACCTTATGGAGCTCACTGTCATTATATAAGATCCTTTTGACAAATTCATCTTCGAACTCAGGGATAGGAAAGTTTGCCTCTGTTGATGAACTGGTGTGCTTTCTTTTTTTAGAAAATGATAGCCCTGTAATCCATCATATTGTCTCTATGCTTCAGCTATTAAGACTGTATGCTCTAAGACTTGGCCCAGTGATAGCTGTGTCCCTCAGGTAGGATTTCCTGTCTGTGTTCTTCCTCTGATTTTCCCTTTTAGCATTTTTCTCTCATTATTTTGTTGTAACAGTTTTTGATCTTTATCTCTGCATTTTAAAAATCATTTTTTCTGCTTATGATGGAGAAGGAAATGGCAACCCATTCCAGTTTTATTGTGTGGAGAATTCCATGGAAGGAGGAGCCTGGTAGGCTAAGTTGGACATGACTGGATGACTTCACTTTCACTTTTCTGCTTAGGATTAGGTGAGGGTGTAAATGAGTTAACAAAATTGTATGTGTTTGCAAGTCTCTGAATTAATGCATGTGTTCATGTGTATGTATTATGTTGTATGTATATGAAGAAAAGAGAGAGATAATTGAAAAAGAGATATATTTCTCCAAGATTTGCAGACTACTTTTCATTCCTTATCTTCATGTAATCAAAATAAAATTATCCAAACTTCAGGGTGACCATGACATTGTGCTAAATATATACAGGAGAAAATATATAAATTTTCTCATCAGATCAGATCAGTCGCTCAGTCGTGTCCGACTCTTTGCGACCCCATGAACCGCAGCACGCCAGGGCTCCCTGTCCATCACCAGCTCCCGGAGGTCACCAGACTCGCATCCATCGAGTCAGTGATGCCATCCAGCCATCTCATCCTCTGTCGTCCCCTCTCCTCCTGCCCTCAATCCCTCCCAGCATCAGAGTCTTCTCCAATGAGTCAGTTCTTCGCATGAGGTGGCCAAAATACTGAGTTTCAGCAGCATCATTCCTTCCAAAGAAATTCCAGGATTGATCTCCTCAGAATGGACTGGTTGGATCTTCTGCAGTAGGACTCCGAGTCTTCTCCAACACCACAGTTCAAAGCATCATTCTTCGGGCTCAGCCTTCTTCACAGTCCAGCTCCACATCCATACATGACCCAGGAGACCATAGCCTTGACTAGGCGAACCTTGTTGTAGTGATGTCTCTGTTTGAATATGCTATCTAGTTGTCATAACTTCCTTCCAAGGAGCGGTTTCATGGCTGCAGTCACCTCTGAGTGATTTGGAGCCAGAAAACAAAGTCTAACACTGTTTCCACTTTTCCCCATCTATTTCCCATGCAGTGATGGACCAGATGCCATGATCTTCGTTTTCGAATTTGAGTTGCCAACCTTTTCACTCTCCACTTTCACTTTCTCAAGAGGCTTTTTAGCCCCCTTCACTTTCTGCCTGAGTAGTGTCATCTGATATCTGAGGTTTTATTTTCTCCCAGCTCTTGATTCCAACTTTTTCTTCCAGTCAGCTTATATGTTCTGATTGTTTCATGGTGACTATGCAGCTGACGTACTCTTTTATTTGAACCAGTTTTTTCCTGACCAGTCCTTTTGACCTGAAATTTTAGAGGAGATCAGGTGGTTGTATTCCCTTCTCAGATTTTCATTGATCCAGTCAAGGTTTGGACAAGAGTAATTTTTTTGGTCTTGTTTCCATGATCCAGCGGATGTTGGATTTGATCTCTGTTCCTCTGCCTTTTCTAAACCAGCTGAACTCGGGTTGGTTCCATTTGCTGAAGCCTGGTTGGAATTTGAGATTCTTCTAGGTGAGATGAGTGATGTGGGTAGTTTGAGCACTCCTTGGATTGCCTTTCTTTGGGATTGGGATGAAAACTGACCTTTTCCAATCTTGTGGCCACTGTGAGTTTTCCAAATTTGTGGATTTGAGTGCAGCACTTTCACAGCATCATCATTCAGGACTTGGAATAGCTCCACTGAATTCCATCACCTCCACTAGCTTTGTTTGTAGTGATGCTTTCTAAGGCCCATTTGACTTCACATTCAAGATGTCTGGCTCTGGTAGTGATCACAACATCATATTTCTAGTCTTGAAGCTCTTTTTTGTACAGTTCTTCTGTGTATTCTTGCCACCTCTTCTTAATATTTCTGCTTCTGTTAGGTCCACACCATCTCTGTCTTTATCGTGCCCATCTTTGCATGAAATGTTCCTTTGGTATCTCTGATTTTCTTGAAGAGATCCTAGTCTTTCCCATTCTGTTGTTTTCCTCTTTTTTTGATTGATTAGAGGTTTTTATCTCTTCTTGCTATTCTTTGGAACTCTGATTTAGATTTTATATCTTTCCTTTTCTCTTTGCTTTTCGCTTCTCTTCTTTCACAGCTATTTGTAAGGCCTCCCCAGACAGCCATTTTGCTTTTTTGCATTTCTTTCCATGGGGATGTTGATCCCTGTCTCCTGTACAATGTCACGAACCTCATTCCATAGTTCATCAGGCACTCATCTATCAGATCTAGGCCCTTAAATCTTTTCTCACTTCCACTGTTTCATAAGGGATTTATTTAGGTCATACCTGAATGGTTAGTAGTTTTCTCTACTTTCTTCAATTTCAGTCTGAATTGGCAATAAGGAGTTCATGGTCCGAGCCACAGTCAGCTCCTGGTCTTGTTTTTGCTGATTGTATATATATATCTACATTGTGTAGATATATACAGAAGAAAATATAATGAAAATCTGAATTTCTGAGACGGAAGATGATAAAAACATGTGTATGCTTAAAACTGACCAGATTCTGTTTAAAGAATTTCAAAGCTTTTCATAATACATAAGAAAGTGATTGGAGAGATCAACCAGGCTATATTACTCAAATACATAGGTAACATTTTCTTGAATGTACCTTCAATGAAATATAGTAAAACAGATTTATTTATTTTTATTCCTTCTGATTTCCAAAAGGTTTTAAGCAGTTAAATTAATATGAGCTAAATATCTAATTGACATGTAATTAGATTATAGTAAAGTTCATGCTAACATGGATAGGGCCCAGAGTTTAATCAATCCTTAATCTATTGGTGTTGGTACTTCTAAAGAATTCAGCATTGTTGCTTTTACTTAAGAATGGAAATCACCCCCACTAATTTAATGTAAACATTTGCTTATAGCTGATAGCTATTTACTACTGAGAGTTTGTACCTTTTGACCACTTTCATCCAGTTACAAAATAAGATAAAATTACTGCATGGTGATTATAGCTAATAATACTACATTTATATTTGAAAATTACTTAGTATCTTAAAATGTAATCATCACAAGAAAAAATAAGTAACTATAGAAGGTGGTAGAAATTAACTAGACTTATAATGGTGATCATTTTACAGTATATACAAATATTGTATACTTGAAACTAATATAATGTTCTATGTCAATTATGTGTGTGTGTGTGTGTGTGTGTGTGCGTGTGCCCAGTCGTGTTCGACTCTGCGACCCCATGGACTATATCCTGCCAGGCTCCTCTGTTTCTGGAATTTTCCAGGCAAAAATACTGGAGTGGTTTTTCATTTCCTTCTCTAGGGGATCTTCCCAATCTAGGGATCAAACCTGTATCTCTTGCATGTCCTGCATTGGCAGGCAGATTCTTTACTACTGAGTCACCTGGGAAGCATATATGTCAATTATATCTCAATTTAAAAGATGTTTACTAATGTTTTAATTTCAAAAATGTACATTTTTTTTGTAAATGTGACATATAATTTTTGTTAAGTGGCTTCACAATGTACTCTCTCTAAGAGTTGCCTGAGAATCCAAAATGTTTTCGAAAAGAGCAGTTGATAAGAGTCAGTAGGGTCAGGTAGGGTAATACTGCAATTAACAGGCAGGTGGAGGGATACAGGCTCCTGGTTTGTACCATCTTATGATTAACAGAGGGTCAACTCCATTTGCTGTTAAACCAGGCACTGCAAGGGAAGAGGTGCTGGCATTTTAGGAATGTGTAATTTCATGAAACACAGTGAAATTTGTCTCTCTCCCACCCCTCTTCACAGCATCTGCTTTCTCACCTTTTGTTTAATTTTGGAGGAGGTGCCTAATCCTTTCTTACAACCTTCAACACTGCAACTGGTAAGGAATGAACTGGTGAACGAATACATGATAAACTATCAAAGTTTACAGGGATTGAAAGGACTACCTTCTGGAAAATATTTGTATTTGCCTAGAAAAACCCGATATATGGAACCCTGGAAGACTCAGTGCAATGATTTCTGGTGGTCAATATTTAAGCCCCGTGACAGATCAGAGACTAACAGTGGTGCAAGAGAGATTTCTGTGAAGGATTCACCAAGAAACATATACAGAAGTGTCCAGGCCTGCTCTCAAGTCTGTAGTTCTGGAAATATGGATTTTGACTAATATTTAATCTAGAAAGAAAACATCATTAATATTAGAGACAACATATTTTGGGGAAAAAATTAACACTAGTTTTAATAACTAGGATGCTCCTACAAAACACAATGTACTTCCTTTAAAAAAAAATTTATAACCCAGATCACCAATGAAAATATTGGAAAATTTCTCATTCTCTCTTCCCTTAGGTTTGGAAATTCTGTATCATCTTCTTCATTTCACCAATTTGGCAGTATATTTTTTCCTCCTAGATTTGAAATAAAATACTAAAGCATTCAAAAAATTCATTCATCAGTTATCCTTTTTTCTTTCTTTAGAAAACAGTTAACCTCCTTTTCATTGATTTTACTGCCTCACTTTCGAATCAGCTTAACTGTATTTGTTTTTTATGGTTCAGTGTGCAGGAATGAGCAATGATTTCCTTCAACAACCATCCACCTAAAAATTATGTTGCTTATTAGTCAGTATAAATTGTTTTCTTGCCAAAACATAGCATATCAGAAAGGAAGAACTTATTGCCCACTTTCATTCTACTTCGTTTTCACTAGTCCAGTACAGAAGTGTAAAAATACTGGTGTCTCGTGCACTATAGAATGAGCGCAGTCTGTTATTGCAGAGTTCCAAATTCTCTTTAATTTAGCAGCATTCACTTTTTGTTGCCTTATCTCCTATTTGTCTCAATCATGAATCATTCCCTCCAGCTTATATGGATTGCTTTCTTAATTTGACTTTTATGTCTGCATTACACTTCATAAACATATTCTTTCTGTTACCACTTCCTAAACACCCTCCTTATCTATATATGTAGAAATGAAACTTTTTCTAATTACTTTTCTATAACCTTTAGTTTGAACTATTCTTATGACTTCTGTCCTTTGAAATTTGATAATAGATTTTTGTATATTGCATCCTTGCTTTATGTTCTTAAATGCTTATAAGTTCATTCTATTCCACCAGTAATATTGAGTATTTTCCATATGCCAGATGCTATATTACGAACAGAGGATACTAAAAAGAGAAAGACACAATCTCTGTCTTTGAAAGCTTATGGTTAAGAGGTAGTTACAAACATTTAAACACATAATTAGTGTTCAATGTCATCTAAACAATAAGAGAGGCATTCATAAAGTACTAATGAGACCCAGAGATGTGTCATGGATGTCATAGATTATCTTCATCAAGATGATGATATCTGAGTTGGGTCTTGAAGGATGAATTGTTTGAAAGGCAGAAGCAGCATTAATAACTGCGGTTTTACAGAGGAACAAAAGGGCATTGCATATTTGGGTGACAGGGATCAACAATCCCTTATTCACAATTCTACAGTCCCCAAACTTCTATAAACTCTGAGTTTTTCCTAATTCTTTTGGTATCTATCCATCAATCCTGATCTGATTTGATTTTAGGTTAGGAGAACCTTACCTGAACTGGCATGAGATGAATACATTTATTTTATTGCAGGTGTATTGATGTGTTTCATTATATGACATTACCCAAGGACTTCCCTAGTGGCTTAGATGGTAAAGCCCCTACCTACAGTGCGGGAGACCTGGGTTCGATTCCTGGGATGGGAAGATCCCCTGGAGAAGGAAATGGCAACCCACTCCAGTACCCTTGCCTAGAAAATCCCATGGACAGAGGAGCCTGGTAAGCTACAGTCCACAGGGTCACAAAGATTTGGACGTGATTGAGCGACTTCACTTTAGGATGTTTACTTTTTAAGATGTTGGTAATCTAAAGTTGGACACTGAATGACTTTTTTAAGATCTGAAACATTCTGCATTTTAAGACATATCTGTGCCTACCAACGTTGAATAAGAGAATGCAGGGATATTGGAGGAAATTCTAATGGATGTTAAGGTGGAGAGAAAGAGAGGAAACTGGAAAGATAGTTTGGAGCCAGACTGTATAGGATACCTTATTCCAGGGTTAATCAGTTTGGACTTGAACCTATAAACGCAGGAAAAAGTATGCATGAAAAGCCTGACTTTACATGATTTTTTAAACAATTCTTTGTTTTTAAATTTTATTTTCTTTAGGTTTTTTAAAAAATATTAATTTTATGTTTTTGATTGTGCTTGGTCTTCATTGCTGCACAAGGACTTTCTCTAGTTATGGAGAGTAGAGGCTACTCTCTAGTTGCTGTGCATGGGCCTCTCTTTGCGGTGGCTTCTCTTGCTGTGGAGCACAGTTCTAGGCACTTGTGCTTCAGTAGCTGCAGCACTCAGGCTCAGTAGTGGTGGCAACTTGGGCTCAGTTGCCTGGAGGCATGTGGAATCTTCCCAAACCAGGGATTGAACCCATGTCCTCTGCATTAGCAGGCAGATTCTTATCCACTGTACCACCATAGAAGTCTCTGACAGTACATGATATCAGGACTTTTGTCATATTCTTATTTTATACTTCAGCAAGAATATCATATTCTTCCCGAAAATTTGTCTGCCTTCACAGGTAGTACTGATCACTTGTTTCTATTTCTGGTGGCTTTATGAAAAGGATTGTTGTGATGTGGCACATTGTGTTATACAGTTTACTTGGTTTGTTTCTCCATTTAATTAAAATGTAAACTCTATCAGGACTGTTTACTACAATTGATTCAGCTGCTCTTGTTTGTTTCTTTATTTGCGATGTTGTATTTGTTTATTGGCTTGTCCTCCTAGTTTGTTTGGACTAGTCTAATAAATTACCATAGACTGGGTGGCTTATATACAACATAAATTTATTTCTCACAGTTCTGGACACTGAGAATTTCATGATAATAGCTGCAGCAGATTTCATGTCTGGTTAGGGCCCGCTTCCTGTTTCACAGATGGCTGTCTTCTCTCTGTATCCTCACATGGGAGAAGGAGCAAGAGAGCTCTCTGGGGTCTGTTTTATAAAGTCACTAATCTCATTCATGAAGGACCCACCCTTATGACCTAAGCTCTCCCACAGCCCCCTCCCCATCCATTAAATACCATCATATTGGGAATTACATTTTAGCATGTGAATTTTGGGAGGATACAAATATTCAGTCTACAGTACTTATTTACAACTTACTTTGTTCCAAAATGATTTTAGACAGCTTGGACTATCTCTCAATAACTTTGTATTGAATTTGTTAGTTAAAATAAATGTTGCATTTATAGTTCTCTTACAAAGTACCAGGTATGTTATACAGGTTTTCAAAAATTAGAAAAATTATTTAATATAATCCTCACAATGATTTTATGATATTTGTTGTTCAGTTGCTAAGTCATGTCTAACTCTTTGTGGACGTGAACTGTAGCATGCCAGGCTTCTCTGTCCTTTACCATCTCCTGGGGTTTGCTCAAACTCATGTGTATTAACTTGGTGATGCCATCCAAGCATCTCATTCTCTGTCATCCCCTTCTCCTCCTGCCTTCAATCTTTTCTAGCATTCAGGGCCTTTTATGAGATAGGTACTATTATTTGTAAGTTTGTAAGTTGGGGAAACTGATGCTCAGTTCAGTTCAGTCGCTCAGTTGTGTCCGACTGTGTGGGATCCCATGAATTACACCATGCCAGGCCCTCCCTGTCCATCATCAACTCCCGGAGTTTACTCAAACTCATGTCCATTGAGTCGGTGATGCCACCCAGCCATCTCATCCTCTGTCATCCCCTTCTCCTTCTGCCCCTAATCCCTTCTAGCATCACAGTCTTTTCCAATGAGTCAACTCTTCACACGAGGTGGCCAAAGTATTGGCGTTTCAGCTTTAGCATCATTCCTTCCAAAGAAATCCCAGGACTGATCTCCTTTAGAATGGACTGGTTGGATCTCCTTGCAGTCCAAGGGACTCTCAAGAGCCTTCTCCAGCACCACAGTTCAAAAGCATCAATTCTTCGGCGCTCAGCTTTCTTTACAGTCCAACTCTCACATCCATACATGACTACTGGAAAAACCATAGCCTTGACTAGATGGACCTTTGTTGGCAAAGTAATATCTCTGCTTTTCAATATGCTATCTAGGTTGGTCATAACCTTCCTTCCAAGGAGTAAGCATCTTTTAATTTCATGGCTGCAGTCATCATTTGCAGTGATTTTGGAGCCCCCCAAAATAAAGTCTGACACTATTTCTACTGTTTCCCCATCTATTTCCCATGAAGTGATGGGACCAGATGCCATGATCTTTGTTTTCTGAGTGTTGAGCTTTAAGCCAACTTTTTCACTCTCCACTTTCACTTTCATCAAGAGGCTTTTTAGTTCCTCTTCACTTTCTGTCATAAGGGTGGTGTCATCTGCATATCTGAGGTTATTGATATTTCTCCCAGCAATCTTGATTCCAGCTTGTGCTTCTTCCAGCCCAGCGTTTCTCATGATGTACTCTGCATATAAGAAGCAAGCTGTGGTACATATACACAATGGAGTATTACTCAGCCATTAAAAAGAATACATTTGAATCAGTTCTAAGGAGGTGGATGGAACTGGAGCCTATTATACAGAGTGAAGTAAGCCAGAAACAAAAACACAAATACAGTATACTAACGCATATATATGGAATTTATAAAGATGGTAAAAATAACCCTATTTACAAGACAGCAAAAGAGACACTGATGTATAGACCAGAGTTTTGGACTCTGGGACCGGGAGAGGGTGGGATGATTGGGGAGAATAACATTGAAATATGTATAATATTATATCTGAAATGTATTAATTGTTCAAACTAAACACTGTCATGTTACAATTTGTTCATATTAGATGTTTGTAATGTTTCTGATAATCAATAAAAGAGATTCTTGATAAAAAAAATAAATAAACAGGGTGACAATATACAGCCTTGACGTACTCCTTTTCCTATTTGGAACCAGTCTGTTGTTCCATGTCCAGTTCTAACTCTTGCTTCCTGACCTGCATACAGGTTTCTCAAGAGGCAGGTCAGGTGGTCTGGTATTCTCATCTCTTTCAGAATTCTCCACAGTTTATTGTGATCCATACAATCAAAGGCTTTGGCATAGTCAATAAAGCAGAAAGAGATGTTTTTCCGGAACTCTCTTGCTTTTTCCGTGATCCAGTGGATGTTGGCAATTTGATCTCTGGTTCGCTCAGAGAGGTCAATTAATTTGCATAAGGCCACATACCTAGTAGGTGTTAAAGCTATAGCTTTGTATCTTAGCCACTAACCACACTGCCTCCAGGTAAATGAACTCTACATTCCAGGTGTGAAAGTGAAAGTGTTAGTCACTCAGTGCCATCCAACTCTTTGTGACCCCATTGACTATAATAGTCTGCCAGGCTCCTCTCTCCACACATTTCTCCAGGCAAGAATACTGGAATGGGTCGCCATACTAATTAGCAAAACGTTTCACATGTAATATGTTCTCAAGATAGGTTTGTCGATAAACTGGATGAGCAAAATGTGATGTTTTGTAATGACAATTTGCGGGCTTCCCCAGTGGCTCTGTTGGTAAAGAATCTGCCTGCAATGCAGGAGACCCAGGTTTGAGCCCTGAGGAGGGAAGATCACCCAGAGAAGGAAATGGCAACCCACGGCAGTATTCTTGTCTGGAGAATCCCCATGGACAGAAGAAGCTGGCAGACTGCAGTTCATGGGATCGCAAAGAGGTGGACATGCCAGCAACAAGCACACAGCACATAATAACAAGTTGTCTGAACTTGCAAAATGACCTTCTATCAGTGGCTTCATGTGACTTCATTCTGAGTGCCACATTTGGGATAGTGAGGGCAATTCCTGCAGGAGCATTCTATAATATATATAAATAAGTTTACTTTTTAAAAGCACATATAGGGGACGTCATTGGTAGTCTAGTGACTAAGATTCCAAGTTCCCAATTCAGGGATCCAGGATTCAATCCCTAGTTAGGGAACTAGATTCCATATGCCACAAGGAAGAGTTTACATACCACAAGTAAAGAACCTGCATACCACAGTGAAGATTGAAGATCCTGGGTACTGCAAGTAAGATCCAGTGCAGCCAAGTAAATAAATACTAAAAAAATAAAAATAATAAAAACACATGCAAATCATGCTCATTGTAAAAAATTGAAAAAAATTACACCAAAAAAGTGAAACATAATTTCTCTCTGTGAATTGCATTCCTCAGAGTCTATTTCTCCCAGCAGCTTAGCATGTGCACTGATATATGGCACTGACATATACTTTAATGCACATCAGTTCAGTTCAGTTCAGTTGTTCAGTCGTGTCCGACTCTTTGCGACCCCATGAATTCCAGCACGCCACGCCTCCCTGTCCATCACCAACTCCCAGAGTTCACTCAAACTCATGTCCATTGAGTCGGTAATGCCATCCAGCCATCTCATCCTCTGTCGTCCCCTTCTCCTCTTTCCCCCAATCCCTCCCAGCATCAGGGTCTTTTCCAATGAGTCAATTCTTCACATGAGGTGGCCAAAGTATTGGAGTTTCAGCTTTAGCATCAGTCCTTCCAATGAACATCCAGGACTGATCTCCTTTAGGATGGACTTGTTGGATCTCCTTGCAGTCCAAGGGACTTTCAAGAGTCTTCTCCAACACCACAGTTCAAAAAATAGTTTTACACATATGTATATAAGAGTGTTGATTTAAGTGTCTTTAGTCATCTTAGTCAAGTTAATCTAACGTAATTTATTGATATATCAAAATTATGGTGACCATAACTGTTAAAAATTTTAGTAGCCTCCTAGAAAGAAATGCTCAGGGTTCTTTCCATTGGCAGGAATGAAATACCTGTATAACACCTACTTTTTAAAAAGTATTATTTGATAATTCTCTTCTTTGTGAAGTAAAATGCTTTACATTATAAGACAGTGTGAGATGTAGTAGGAGTTAGTCATGGTTTAATATAGTACGCTTTTTAATGATTTGCAAGAAGGGACAGAAAGAGCACTTAATTAAATTTACAGATGATGCTAAATTGGGAGATGTTAAGAGCGTCCGTGAGGACAGATATTTAAAGAAGGTAGAAATATGTGAAAGAAATAGCAAAATGAAATTTAGATTGCAAAAAATTTAATTGAATGTGTTAAAGGCTTATTAATCAGTCCATCCATTACTCATGGGAAGTGGAAGGAAGCATAATGACTTCTGCTTTTATAATGTTGCATGGTCGCAAAACTCAGATCACACCAAAACTAAGCAATCTTTGTTCACATCCACGCCAATGTATCTTGTGAGTCTCCTAAAATAATTAACTTCACAAGTTACCTACTGTTCTTTTTAGGTCCCTTTAAGTTTTTTCATCCTAGAGAAAAAGCTAGAAGGAAATTAATGCTAACTGTAGCCTTCCTGTTGATGATGATCATTTTATTGACATGCATTACCTCACATAGTTCTCACAAGAGAACTGTGCGAAGAAGATACAGTTTTAACATTTTTGTTTGTTATTTATTTTTATTTCAGTTTATATCTGAATTTGACAATTTATTTCCTGATATGACATATTCTCCTAGATCAGACTTGCATGTGCACTCACATTAAAATATCTATACATATTCAAATATGTAAAAAAACGGAACAAATTCTTATTTTAATTAAATTTTTAAAATTAAAATGCAGTGCTACACTAGTTACCACTCATAAGCAAATGAGCGATTCCTAAATGAGTCCAATTATGCAGAGAGAACCGTGGAGGGTTGTGCTGATGAACTACAGTAATAATGACATGTGTCCATGGTTTGTTGTTGTATGTATGCCAGGCATTTGTGAAATATCTATTCATCAGGCAGTACTTAGTGAAGATGTGTTTAGTCATTATAACAAGGTATATGCAAATGAGCTTCCCATGAGACTTTGCAACAAACATTTAATTAGCTATACAAAGAAACAGTTAAATATATAAACACACATTACAGAAAATTGGCTAGTGTGCATTGTTAAATTTATGCACATAATTCCTAAATAGCAACATTTAATAATGTATGTCTTTATCATATGCTTATGGTAGAAATGTGCAGTTTCACTTGAAAATTAAGTTTGTTGAAAATCTCATATCCTCCTTTTCTTACTATAAAAAATCAGGAATATACTAAGTAACATAATTTGGATATTTTTGGTATTTCATTTACCAACCAATAAGGACAGTAAAAATATTAAAACTGAAATAATGTATTTATCAAGTTGATTGAGAAAGGATAAATACATAGAATAATGTATATTAGGGAGGTAGATGAAAAATATTAGTTATCATTATTCATCATTGTATCCAAAGAATAATATTGATCTCTATTTTAGAAATTATTCATTCAAAAATGCTTCCATTAAAATTTTCAGTTTATTTACTCACTAAAATAGACACACATTTCCTTTCTTACAGTCAAAACTCATTAATGATATTTGTAGTTTGAATATTAGTTAAATGTCAGGAAAGCCTCTTTTATGAATCTGGATCTTTAAAAACTTCTTTTATATTTTCTTGCTTTAAATTACAAAGGTATTCTTTATGAACATATTCAAAATAAAATTTAAATTTTACTGTTCTGTAATCATTACACTTTTTCATATCTTTTAAAGAATCTATATTAGTTTTCATTATTACAGTTTTATGTTTGCTATTCACATAATGATTGACAAAGAGTTAACAAACAACATTGTGTATCTCATTATTCTGTAATAAGATACTTAAAAACACAGTCAGAATACTCTTTTTTTGGTATTTAAAATGCAATCAGTCATTACAACAAGGGTAGAAGTTTACAAGCAAGTCTTTCAATTTTGAATATTAACTCCTATTCAATGTGATTCAGAAATACTTTTCTTTAAAGGGGAGTAATTTTATTTTCTAGATAATCAGGAAGAGTTACCAGGTCTAGCAGCTGACCAGATAGCCTTCCCAACACCATTTGCATCTCTGAAGCCCCCCAGGACAAAAAAGGAGGCTTTTAATTGGTGATTCAACTTTAGCGGAAGCATGCATTTAGGAAATGAGGACTCCACTGCTGTCTTCACACCAAGCAAGCCAGCTCCTGTTGTCATGGTGATCTTCTATAGCATGCTAGAGCCAGTGATGTGGAAAAACAAGATGGCTTCCTCATTTATTTAGCCTTAAAGAAAGTTGTATATTTTAGCAAGTGATTATTGAATTGAAAATCTTTTATTTTTTAAGACAGGTAAAAATTAATATATGTGAAAATTTTTGGTTTGGATAAAATTTAGTTATCTCCAAAATTTCCCGGATTATTTATGTTTTCTAGGTAAAGGAATGATTTCCCTTTTAAAAATGTAAATGTCTTAAAATACTACCTTCTCATGGAACTATGCTTCAGATTTTAGCTCATGTATGATATCAATTTATTTTGGATTGCCATGAGGGTTGTAGAATGACATATGTTGTATGTAGATTTTATCCTGTAAGAATAAACTGCCTCAGTGACTTCAATGCTTATTAAGGAGCTCTACATCTGAAAGAGACCTCGAGTTTCATGTTGGACCACAATAACATAGAAAAAATGCAGAAAGGAATCAGCTCAGCCATGAAAAAGTGAGAAAGAAGCTCCTTGTTACTCCTGTGTGACTTTTCAATTGCCAATTTAAAAATGATATAGGTAATAATCTGAATGGCTTCTTGATAAATACTTGGAGGCAAAACAATCTTTCCATTTTGAGCCACTTTGCCTTTTCATTGAATGGAGAAAAATTTCTAAAATTTTGTAAGCACCAAGAGAGATGAAAGAATTATGATACAAATGTTTTAAAATTAATGAAGTAGTTGTTCACACTACATTTTGTTATGAAAACAAGCACAAGGGAAAGCAATAAAGGCCAACATTTCCCCTAAAGTACAATATATATTTCTACTATTGCTCTATAATTACACAATAAATATATTGCAGAGTGCATGTGACCTATAATAAATTTGTTATTGGTTTATTTGATTCAGTTTTAGGAATGTGATGCTTGAATTGGGTTTTATATCTGTTGCTACTCCTTATATTAATCAATTTGATAAATACCTATTGTGTTCAATATAGATGTTGATATCAAAAACTGCATGACTTCAAATATATCACTTTCCAAAGTGCTCTTTGGGGCACTTGTGTTTTGGGTAAGGTTAATATGTTTTGTGTGATCAAGAAGTTTTAAGTACAATTAGTTTGGAAAAAGTTACTTTTTTTTCTCACTCTTTTGACAATTCAGAATGGAATTACTTGTTTAAGGTAGACAGAAGTTCTATAGCAGAGAAACCTACTTAACAACTTTTCCCAAATCTTTTTGAATTGCTTCACTCTGACTCCTCAAAGAATATTTGATTATATTTGTGGTATACTACTATTGGTTTGAGAAACAGAATTAGGAACCCTTATTTTCAGAAAACGAAGATCATGGCATCTGGTCCCATCACTACATGGGAAATAGATGGAGAAACAGTGGAAACAGTGTCAGACTTTATTTTTCTGGGCTCCAAGGTCACTGCAGATGGTGACTGCAGCCATGAAATTGAAAGATGCTTACTCCTTGGAAGGAAAGTTATGACCAACCTAGATAGCATATTCAAAAGCAGAGACATCACTTTGCCAACAAAGGTCCATCTAGTCAAGGCTATAGTTTTTCCTGTTGTCATGTATGGATGTGAGAGCTGGACTGTGAAGAAGGCTGAGCGCCGAAGAATTGATGCTTTTGAACTGTGGTGTTGGAGAAGACTCTTGAGAGTCCCTTGGACTGCAAGGAGATCCAACCAGTCCATTCTGAAGGAGATGAGCCCTGGGATTTCTTTGGAAGGAATGATGCTAAAGCTGAAACTCCAGTATTTTGGCCACCTCATGCGAAGAGTTGACTCATTGGAGAAGACTCTGATGCTGGGAGGGATTGGGGGCAGGAGGAGAAGGGGATGACAAAGGATGAGATGACTGGATGGCATCACTGACTCAATGGATGTGAGTCTGAGTGACCTCCGGGAGTTGGTGTTGGACAGGGAGGTCTGGCGTGCTGTGATTCATGGGGTCGCAAAGAGTCGGACACGACTGAGCAACTGATCTGATCTGATTTTCATAAGAGAAATTCTGACATTGTCAAAGGTCTGATTTTGTTTTCCTCATGACTCTGGTAATCTTCACTCTTAACATGCGTAATCCTGACCACTGAGGTTTCTAGAGAATGTTCACACTGCCTGTGTGAATGAAAGTCCCTACACTGAGGCTATGCCCTGGTCTGAAATCTCACGTTTATTTTCACTCTCCCCACCGTCTTTTCTTTACAACTTCCGTGGCAGAAGTGGTGGCAATGTTTTGTTAAGGGAAAAAGGAAAAAGAGGCTTGGGGATATTTTGGCCCATCATAAATTTTATTTTAGCACCTCTGGCTATACTTACCATATTGCTGCGTGGCAAAGTAAGCTAATGGAGGTAAAAGGTTATGTAAGGGAAACAAAGCTATGGACAATTCGCTTAGCAAGAGTTGAGCAAGAGCTCACAACAAATATATATGTACCCTGATAGCAGACATGTGTCATGACAATGGAAAGTGTGCAGTACTGAAGCTGTAAATATTTGCGTGAAATTTATTAGCATGTAATGTCGCAGGCGGAGAAGGGGACGATAGAGGATGAGATGGCTGGATGGCATCACTGACTAGATGGATGTGAGTTTGAGTGAACTCTGGGAATTGGTGATGGACAGGGAGGCCTGGCATGCTGCAGTTCATGGGGTCACAAAGAGTTGGACACGACTGAGCAACTGAACTGAACTGAACTGAATGTCCTAAACTGAAATTTGAACATTTGGAATTGTAAAGTAAACCTACAATTTTTTGTGAGAACAGAAATAGCAATTATTCTATAACGTCAGATGACACCATCTTGTGAAAGTTTTGCTAGTGTTTTTGTGTTGTTGTTGATTTGGGGATTTAAATGAGGGGTAGTTTTTCCATTAGATGAAATGATTCCAGTGTATATAGTTCTGCCTTTTTTTTTCTTTTTTTTTTTGAGAGAAAGACAAGCCAATATCTTTCTTTTGGCCCTTTCTGATGTATGTATGTATATATTTAAATCTCTCTTTCGACTTCATTTTTTTTCCCCAGAATTTATGAAAGAGTGTAAATGCAGCTGCCTGGGTTCACCCCCTGATTTGGAGGGGTGTAACTCCACCAAGGTTAGGAGACATTGCAAGTGTCATTTACTTAGGGGAGAGGAGAGATGCTGAGTTAGATTACATGATCTGAGAACTCTCCTCCTTGGATTACTTGTATCCACTGAAACATTTATGGAGCACAAAGTACACAGGCAAGATGGAAAACCTAAGATGATGAGATACATAAAAAGGCTAAAACAGTCAGTGAAGAAAAAGGCCAAGGTTAGATAAACAGGCAGGTGGGTTACAGGACAGAAGTGTGAGGTAAGAAGGACAGGGAGGATAATGGTTCACAGGCAGAAAGATTACTGTTCTCAGAGTCAAACATAGACTTCAATGTGTAAAACACTTTCCTGGGTTCTCAGTGATTTTTCTCCCAATGAAATCAGCAGAGACTTGGCACAGAGGTGTCAATTTCCTGTTCACAAGCCCGTGTAACTTCCCGGCTTTTGCCCCAACATTTGCCATCTTCCCTGTGGGAGTTGTCAGCTCAGGTAATTCCTGTTGAATATCCTAATTACTGTCATTTTCCCCTATAACTCGGCTCATTTTGGGGTCCAGGAAAAAGAACAGTACAGAAACCAGGAAAGATTATTTTCAATGTGTTAGCAAGAAGCCGCCTGCCTGTATGTAAAAGTCACCCAAGCTATACTGTATTCAGAGGTTCTCACAAAAACTGCTGTTTTCTGATTTCATCTTAAAATTTTTTACCTCCTTAGCCTTACTGTCTTGGTAATTTTTTTAATATTTGTAGTATTTCCAACATTGTTTCTCCCAAATTCTGTAGGAATAAAGCAGTCTTCTAAGCGATGTTTACCATAGCATTGGCTGAACACCCTCTTTTTCTTTGAAATGTAGGTGAACAGGAGAAAGAATTTAAATTTTGTTTCATTTTCCTTTAACATAAGAACTTGCAGCAGACTGACTGACTGTTGAGTTTTTCAAAAAGGATTTCCCCCCTTCCCCCCAAGAAACTCATGTTTTCCCAGCAGTGAAGAAAATGAGTTATGTGCACAACTGTTCAAAGTTACCTCATCACATCAGAATCAGATGGGGGTGGGGAAAGGAATCATTTTGCTACGAATAACCAGGAAGTGAGTTTTTACAGGCAATAGTTCAGAAAGAAAATTGTAACTACAAATTAGTTGGTTTTAGAAAAAAATGGAAAAAGAAAATGTTGAGTTACTCATGGAGATAAGGTTGCAACTATGCCAGGTCTATTTAAAACAAGTTGCTTCTTTTTAAATTTTGTTTTCCCCAGATTATATTCATAAATTACTGCTTGAATCAAGTACATAGAAAGCAACTGACAACTGAATTTCATGAAGTCTAGCAGTTAAAATCTTATTATTTTTCTTAGTCCCCCTTCTGATTTCTAAAAAAAAAGAACATTTATTTAGACTTTATTAATAAATTCACTTCAGGTTTAGCTACTTACTTCTTGTTGCTTGAATAGACTTAAAAACTGTGACTATTGACTCAGCTTCACCTGAACTGAACATCCAACTATAGATCTAATTAAAAAGTTTGAATGGCATCAAGTCAAATTGGGAAAAATTACTCAGTTGATGGCAGAGAGAAGTAAAAGTCCTAGAAACGCAGGTAAGCTTCAAAACCAGTCTTTTAGACTTCAATTCAGAGAAGGGTATTTTTTCAAACCTTTTAATTTAACTCAAATGCCTTGTATGTCAATGAAATGTGATATTCTCTTTAAGAGCATTAGGTTGAATATAAAGAAACTTTGAAAGTCTCCAGGGAGACCTTTCATTAGTGGTTTTTTTTTTTTACATCTGGCTAGTGACTTTTAACAGGCTGAAATTAGTGTCTTTTCCTTTTCAATTTTCTATGCTAAAACTATTAGAAAGATTACCTGTGGTTTAGAAAACTAAACAAAACTCATACTACACATTTGTTCTTAATGTCTCCTTTGTAGTACATGTGGAATATAAAAGCAGTTTTTATGGTCTGAAAAAAATTTGAATTTGTAGTCAAAGTATAAGTAGCCCTCTCTGCTGACCAGGATGGTAGGGTATGAATTAGCCTGGCAGCTCTGCCCAGTTGGGGCACTCTCCAGTGTGTGATAATTTTGTAAAACAATCAAAATCTTCTTCCTTAAAGAGTTTTGATCTAAAGCATATAAGTAGAGGTACTGCAATAAGATTGACATATGGATATGCAGAGAGAAGGCAACAAACAGAAATTATGGAAAGATAGATATCAGCGGCATTCAGCAGCCACAGCAGAGAGAAGGCTTCGTCAGCAGTAGCAGAAATAGTGAAAGCAGCAGAAGGAGAAAAAGAACAGATCTGTTATCGTAACAGTGGATCACTGGAGTTAAGAGCAGTGATTGCCATATGGGAAGTACTACCAAATAAATGCTTGCTGTATTTCCCAAGCTCCTTTGCAATTAGTGAATAAGTTTTGGCCAGTGGCGTCTAGGCAGAAATGTGATGTGGCAGCCTCTGGGAAACTTTCTTACTAGACAGCATGTGTGAAGTGTTAACTGCTCTCTAACCAAACCACCTCAGTTGTAAATGTTATCATTTAGCCCACTGGAGCCCTGCTATAGAAAACAATGAGAATTGAGCAGCTTGAGTACTTGATACTATGGAACATGATATCAAATTTGGGCCACCTACCCAGGTATTTGTTTGAGGGAAAGCTACAGTTCTATTTTGATTGCATTGCTGTCTCCTCTCCCATCTTCCACTCTTGATTCTTTCAGTCAATCAAATCTTAGTTCAGTGACACACTCATGTCCGACTCTTTGTGAACCCATGGACTGCAGCACGCCAGCCTTGTCTGTTCATCACCAACTCCTAGAGCTGCTTCAAACTTCTGTCCATTGAGTCACTGATGCCATCCAATCATCTCATCCTCTGTTGTCCCCTTCTCCTCCTTCCTTCAATCTTTCCCAGCATCAGGGTCTTTTCCAAGGAGTCCACTCTTCGCATTAGGTGGCCAAAGTATTGGAGTTTCAGCTTCAGCCTCAATCCTTCCAATGAATATTCAGGACTGATTTTCTTTAGGGCTGGTTGGATCTCCTTGCAGTCCAAGGGACTCTCAAGAGTCTTCTCCAACACCACAGTTCAAAAGCATCAGTTTTTCAGTGCTCAGTTTCTTTATGGTCCAACTCTCACATCCATACATGACTATTGGGAAAACCACAGCTTTGACCAGATAGACCTTTGTCAAAAAGTAATGTCTCTGCTTTTCAATATGCTGTCTAAGATGGTCATAGTTTTTCTTCCAAGTAGCAAGCATCTTTTAATTTCATGGCTGCAGTCACCATCTGCAGTGATTTTGGAGCCCAAGAAGATAAAGTCTGTCATGGTTTCCATTGTTTCCCCATCTATTTTCCAAGAAGTGATGGGACTGGATGCCATGATCTTAGTTTTCTGAATGTTGAGTTTTAAGCAAGCTTTTTCACTCTCCTCTTTCACTTTCATCAGGAGGCTCTTCAGTTCCTCTTCGATTTCTGCCATAAAAGTGGCGTCACCTGCACCACCACTGATGTTTCTCCCGGCAATCTTGATTCCAGCTTGTGCTTCATCCAGCCCAGCATTTCACTTGGTGTACACTGCATATAAGTTAAGTAAGCAAGGTGACAATATACAGCCTTGTTGTACTCCTTTCCCAATTTGGAACCAGTCCATTGTTCCATGTCTGGTTCTAACTGTTGCTTCTTGACCTACATACAGACTTCTCAGGAGTCAGGTAAAGTGGTCTGGTATTCCCATCTCTTGAAGAATTTTCCACAGTTTGTTGTGATCCACACAGTCAAAGGCTTTAATGTAGTCAATAAAGCAGACTGAGCGACTTCACTTTCACTTTTTACTTTCATGCATTGGAGAAGGAAATGGCAACCCACTCCAGTGTTCTTGCCTGGAGAGTCCCAGGGATTGGGGAACCTGGTAGGCTGCCGTCTATGGCTGGGGTCACACAGAGTCGGACACAACTAAAGTGACTTAGCAGCAGCAGCAGATGTTTTTTTTTTTCTGAAATTCTCTTGCTTTTTCTATGATCCAATGGATGTTGTCAATTTGATCTGGTTCCTCTGCCTTTCCTAGCTCCAGCTTGAAAATCTGGAAGTTCTCAGTGCACATACTGTGGAAGCCTGGCTTGGAAAATTTTGAACATTACTTTGCCAGCATGTGAGATGAGGGCAATTGTGCAGCAGTTTGAACATTCTTTGACATTGCCTTTCTTTGGGATTGGAATGAAAACTGAACTTTTCCAGTCCTGTGGCCACTGCTGAGTTTTCCAGATTTGCTGGCATATTGAGTGCAACACTTTCACAGCATCATCTTTTAGGATTTGAAATAGCTCAGCTGGAATTCCATCATCGCCACTAGCTTTGTTCATGGTGATACTTCCTGAGGCCCACTTGACTGCACATTCCAGGATGTCTGGCTGAGTGTTCACACCATCCTGGTTATCTGGTTTCTTAAGATCTCTTTTGTGTTGTTCTTTTATGTATTCTTGCAACCTCTTCTTAATATGTTCTGCTTCTGTTAGGTCCATACCATTTCTGTCCTTTATTGTGCCCGTCTTTGCATGAAATGTTTCTTTGGTATCTCTAATATTCTTGAAGAGATCTCTAGTCTTTCCCATTCTTTTATTTTCTTTGCACTGACCACTTAAAAGCTACAGTTGTTTTGATACAAAGATATAGATTATGAGCAATAATGTTAATCCCTTTCTCTTTAGGCCAGTTCTTGGAATTGTGCTAGTTAGCCACAGGTCCAGTACTGCTCAAGTTGAAGAACCATATATAATGGTTACAGTCTGACCATAATGCAGTTAGCTTGTTTTCTATGATGGAAGTTATAATATCTGCAAACAATTCAGGAATATATATCAGACACTGAATCTGTGACTCTATTGTCCTAATCTTTAACTGCTTGGTTTTGAATTGGGGGTGATGGTTCAGGGTTCCAAACTGATGAATGAATGGAAAAAATGAGCAAACAATAGAGAAAATCAATAAAACCAAATAATATTATTTTTTTTCTGAGAAAAAAACCACAAATCTCCAGCTAGAATGGTCGAAGAAGAAAAAGTTCAGGGGAAAACATTAGTTACCAATATTAAAAATGAAAGAGAGGAAAGCCACTACAAATACTGTATTCATGCACAGGCAAATTATGGAATACTTTGAACAAATTTTTCCCAGTACTTTTGAAATGAGAAACAAAATTGGCAAATTCCTTGAAACATACAAATTGCTGGCTCTGACACAAGACAAAAAGAAAAGGTCCAAATAGACCTACATCTATTTTTTAAAAAAATGTGTATTTAAAAATCTTTCTACAAAGAAACCCCAAAAGCTTCACTGATGAATTATATTAAATATTTTAAGAACATTTACCAATCATACACAAAGTCCTTTAGAAAATCAAAGAGGGGGAAACATGTTGCAACTCATTTTATGAGAACTGACTATTGGAAAAAGACCCTGCTGTAGGGAAAGATTGAAGGCAGGTGGAGAAGGGGATGGCAGAGGATCAGATGTTTGGGTGGCATCACCAGTTGGACAGACATGAGTTTGAGCAAGCTCTGGGAGTTACTAATGGACAGGGAAGGCTGGCATGCTGCAGTCCATGGGGTCACAAAGAGTAGGACATGACTGAATGACTGAACTGAACAGATTATTCTGAAAATAAAACCCCAAACAGACAATACACAAGGGAAGTGTATATTTCAATATCCACAATGAATATGAAAGTGAAAGTCACTGAAGTATGACTCTTTGTGACCTTATGGACTATAGGCTGCTAGACTCCTTAGTCCATGGAATTCTCCAGGCAAGAATACTGGAATGGATTGCCAATTCTTTCTCCAGGGGATCTTCCCAACCCAGGGATCGAACCCAGGTCTCCTGCATTGCAGGCAGATTCTTTACTCTCTGAGCCACCAGATGAAATTATATTTAACAAAATTTCATCAAATTAAATCCAAATGGAAAAGGATAAAGTATTATTACCATGTGGAGTTCACTGCATGAATTCAAAGTCAATGCAATATTTGAATATCAATCGTATTCAGTGAATAAAGGAGACAATTCTAGATCATCTCCTAGAAAAAAGTATTCAATAAAATTCATCACTCAAATGTTTAAAAACAAAACACAACTCTCCACAAACTAGGACTAGAGAATTTGTTGAATGTGATAAATAACATTTATAGGAATATTACATTTAAAATCATATTCAAAGCTAATAGAATATATATATGTGTGTGTGTGTGTGTGTATATGTATGTATACTGCTAAGTCACTTCAGTTGTGTCCGACTCTGTGGGACCCCAGAGACGGCAGCCCACCAGGGTCCTCCATCCCTGGGGTTCTCCAGGCAAGAACACTGGAGTGGGTTGCCATTTCCTTCTCCAATATGTATGTATATAATAAGATAAATAATTATAATGGAAGTAATCCAATTATTTGAAGAATGGCCAACACTTAGAGAATTTGCAATGGAAAATATACAAATGGCCAATGAACATATGAAAGGACACAACGTCTGCACTCATCTGGGATATGTTGTGTGGCAGAACCAATCAAGTGTTGTAAAGTAATTAGCCTCCAATTAAAATAAATAAATTTAAATTAAAAAACAAACAACAAAAATAAATAAATAAATAAAACTAAAATTGAATTAATACAATTGCTCACTTACCCTAATGGTTAGTGTTTAAAAGACTGATAATACTAAGTGTTAAGATGGAAAAAGAATTCTTTTTTGCTATAAGTGAGAAAGTAAAATAGTACAAAATTCATCAAACTATATACATATAGAAGTGGTGCACTTTATGTTATATAAGTGATACTTCAATGGAGTTGATTACTTAAAATGATATTTTTATACTCTGGCATTAAAAAAATTTAAATACTTTTTATATATTTTATTCAAATTCTACATTGATTTTATTAAAAAAATTTTTTCAATTTAAAAATATGTTACTTACAATATCTTCAATAAACACCAAGGAATGAATCTTACTAAAGAAGTGAAATATTTCTATGTTGAAATCTGTAAAACTAACATAGCTAAATAAGTGGAAGGATATTCTATTTTCAAGGATTAAATGGCTCACTATTATAAAGACAGCAGAAAAAGCAATTCTCTCCCAATTGATCTAAAGATTCATTGCAATTCCAATCAAAATTTCAACCTTTCCTCAACAGGAAATTTTGAGAAAATTGATAAATGTATTATAAAATATATACTAAAACGTAAAGGACAAGAGAAAGCTAAAGTAGTCTCAAAGAAGAATAAGACCAAAGCTAGAGAGCTCACCTGTGTTGATATTAAACTTTATAAGGAATCAATATAGAGTGGTATTGATCAAACAAATTTATCTAATATATGACAAAATTTCCAATGCAACAAAATGTTAAATGATCTTTTAAATGAGAGGTGTAAAATCAACTGAGTATCTAATTGAGGGAAAGAAAACCTCATACCTTCAAATAAATTCCATACCAAAACAATCTGCTTGTTTACCATAAATCTATATAACTTCTAGAAGAAAATTTAAGAAAAATGCTTAATTTAGGAACAAAGAGTTCTTCAACCAAGCACAAAAAAGCTCTCAAGTATCATTAAGAAAATATTGGCAATTTAAAATGTTTTAAAATATTCTATTTAAATAGAATTTCAAGCAAAAAAATCTTTAACAATATGAAAAAAAACAAACCACAGAGAAGGAAGCACTCGTATACAGAAAATGCTAAGAAATCCAAAAGCTCAGAAAGAAAGCTGCTGCTGCTGCTGCTAAGTCACTTCAGTTGTGTCTGACTCTGTGCGACCCCATAGATGGAAGCCCACCAGGCTCCCTCGTCCTTGGGATTCTCCAGGCAAGAACACTGGAGGGGGTTGCCATTTCCTTCTCCAATGCATGAAAGTGAAAAGTGAAAGTCGCTCAGTCGTGTCCGACTCCCAGGGACCCCACGGACTACAGCCCACCAAGCTCCTCCATCCATGGGATTTTCCAGGCAAGAGTACTGGAGTGGGATGCCATTGCCTTCTCTGTAGAAAGCAGTTAATCCAATTAAAAATCAGCAAAATTTTAGGAAGTACTTTACATAAGGGAACACACAGTTGACTAAGGAGCTCTTCAACATATAAAAAGCTCTTCAACATTATTAATCATTGGAGAAATGAAAATAAGAACCATGATGAGCATCTACTAGCTACCCACTGAAAAGGCTAAAATTGAAATGAGCCAACAAAAACCTTGAAAACACCAAACATAAGCAAAGATTAAAAAAAAAATTGGAACTCTAGTAGATAAATGGTAGTTTAAGTCAGCATAACTACTTTGGAGAACTCCTTGACATTACTGAAGTTGACTATTTTCATATTCTGTGAACTAACATTTTCATTTTTCAATATATTTCCAACAGAAATGTGTTTATGGCTATATTTTTGTTAATAGCTGAAAACTCATATCCACACAAATATATCCTGAGCTTTTGAATGAGTTAATATTTTTTAGTATGACACTAACAATGGAAAATTTTATTGATAAATGGATTTATCTTACATACATTATATTGTACAAAAGTCAGATACATGAGTGCACCTTGTTCGATTCCGTTCACAAAACAATCAAAAGAGGACCTAAAATCTTGTGATAGACATCAGAATAGTGATTACTTCTTGGTGGGGAACTGGGAAATTCTTTTTTGGTTCTGGTGATAGTCTATTGCTCTAGTCTATTGGGTGGTGGTTACAGAGATATGGTCACTTAATAAAACTTCATCAGGTTGTACATTTAAGGTTTAGACAGTTATACTCCCATAAGAATGTCTACGAAAATATAGTTCACAAGATAGACATATACATAAAGTGTTCAGAGGAGTTAAGAATGAGGGAGAAGAGAGAAGGGCCTGAGGACGGGATTGTGAATGTCGGCTGAAATCTGGAGAAATCACCTTAAAAATTTCAATTAATACTGATTTCTGGTGTGGAAGAGCTATTTAAAAATCATTTCATCCAAAGAACGATGGATGCTGGAAATAGTTATTTGAGTATCACAGAGATTTGATATTTTTGGAGAGCTGCTTTCAATGAAATTTTCTTCATGATCCTGGTTATCCATGATGGCTCAGAAATTGAGCTATTGTAACTATAATTTGGAATAATACCCCTATATCTTGTCTTTTCTCTCCCTCAAAAGAATTAGCATAGTTTTGCTACCTTTCAAATTAATGACATAATATTTGTCAAAAAAATTTTTTAAAGAAAAATAATACAATTACATCTTTACCCATCTTACTATTTACTTGCAACATATTTACCTCTGAAGGCAGCTTGATTTCATTCTCTTCCATTCTTTTTTGCTTTGACTGCTTCAACTCATTTAAAAACATTATATGAAGGAGTAAGACTCTATGGAGACATGTTTAGATGTTAATAGATCTCCACAACCTAGATAACATATTCAAAAGCAGAGACATTACTTTACCAACAAAGGTTCGCCTAGTCAAGGCTATGGTCTTTCCTGTGGTCATGTATGGATGTGAGAGATGGACTGTGAAGAAGGCTGAGCGCCGAATAATTGATGCTTTTGAACTGTGGTGTTGGAGAAGACTCTTGAGAGTCCCTTGGACTGCAAGAAGGTCCAACCAGTCCATTCTGAAGGAGATCAGCCCTGGGATTTCTTTAGAAGGAATGATGCTAAGGCTGAAACTCCAGTATTTTGGCCACCTCATGCGAAGAGTTGACTCATTGGAGAAGACTCTGATGCTGGGAGGGATTGGGGGCAGGAGGAGAAGGGGACGACAGAGGATGAGATGGCTGGATGGCATCACTGACTTGATGGGTGTGAGTCTGGGTGACCTCCGGGAGCTGGTGATGGACAGGGAGGCCTGGCGTGCTGCGGTTCATGGGGTTGCAAAGAGTCGGACACGACTGAGTGACTGATCTGATCTGATAGCATTTGTGATTTTTACCTTATGAACCAGTATTTAATAGTTGTATTCACTAAGGTACTTAATTATGGCTGTGTTAAAAAAAAAAAAAAAACAAACAACTCAGTGTCTTCACAGAATAAAATTATCTTTCTCATTCATATAACGGTCAATCCAGATACAAGACTTTCCTTCAGAATGTGTATATGTCATGTGTTCTTTTCCTCAAAGAACTCCTAATCAGTTACAACCTGTTTAAAAAGGTTTATTTTTTTTTCTATATGAGTCTGATTCCACCTTTCTAAAAAATGGCTGTGTGTTAAATGAATAACATGTGAATGCATCTTCCTTTCCTCTCTTTTTCCTCCCACTTCATGTCCTTTTCCCCACAGTTCTTTAAACTACCACCCTCCCCTTAAATTACGTTTATTTTCCACAAGTTTTCATTATTTTTTCGTCCTCAAGTTTTTCATGATCAATTATTTTTAAAGACCTCTTATTTAGTGGTACAGACAATTGTAAACAAAATGCATTTATTTAAACAACAGACAGGAGATAATTAGCTAATGTGTACAGGTGGTAATGACAGACTTTTGGAAGAATATAACAAATAGCAGTTTGTGGAAACTAGTTTTCTTTCAGCTAGGATGATCTGACAATCTTTGCCAGAACATGCAAAATTTTATAATGAAGAGCTAAGCAAAAGACTAGCCAATTTTTAAGTATTTGTATATCTGAGAGCTCTGATTTTCAGATTTTATTGATTAGATTAAATATACTAAGTAATAAGGGCTTCTTTTGTGGCTCAGCTGGTAAAGTATCTGCCTGCAATGCGGTAGACCTAGGTTCTATCCCTGGGTTGGGAAGATCCCCTGAGGAAATGAAAGGCCACCCACTCCAGTATTCTGGCCTGGAGAATTCCTTGGACTGTATAGTTCATGGGGTCACAAAGAGCTGGACACGACTGAGGGACTTTCACTTTCATTAAGTAATAAAGTACATCAGGAGCTTTTTTCTAATTTTTTATTTGATTTTGTTCTCCCATAGCACCAACACTGAGCAGGAAAGCATTTGTAATGATTCTGAGTTAGTATGAAAGTAAGGCTCAAGCAGGGTACGGTTTTGTCACCATATATCTCGTGGCTCAGTGGTAAAGGATCTGCCTGTAATTCATAAGCCACAGGAGACGTAGGTTCCCCTCTGGGGTGGGACGATCCGCTGGAGGAGGGCACAGGCAACCCACTCCAGTATTATTGCATGGAGAATCCCGTGGACAGAGGATGCTGGCAGGCTACAGTCTATAGGTCTTCAAAGAATTGGATATGAAAGTGAAGCAACCAGGCCAAGTAGATCCACCTGTCTCTAGAATACATGAGGAATATGAAAGATTCTGATCCATGGAGTAAAATGAGTTATGTGGAAAAATTTCAGTTTTTCCTCAATCAGACTGTCTCAGGGTACATTGGGTATTCAGGGTCTAAGTTTCTGTTACTTTTCAAAATATATATGCAGCAGTGTCCAGGTATAATCACCCCAGACATAAGGCTAATGAGATTGACTTTGAAGCTGAGTTACCTAAGTCTTACCAGTCTATACTCTGGTATAGTCTAATTCAATTAGATGAATTGCTTCATATGGTATCTATATATTTAAAACTAAGTCTTCAATTTAGATTTTGCAGAAGGAATAAAATCTGCCCCCCTCCCTTAAATATCCTGTTTCTATTATACTCAAGATCAAGAGCATAATCTCAGGGGAAGGTTGACAGAGAACAATTAGGGCAGTCATAATGACCTCATGTTATTTTTCTTAGATTTACAAAAACCTTATACGTTAATAAAGATTTATAGCTTTTAAAGCATTTTTCATATCCTTTTTTTTATTATATAGAAAAGGAAACTGAAATTTGTAAACATTATGTTGCCCAAGGTCATGTAACTATTAAGCTGTAGAATACAAGTTTTTGGCTCTTAGTTCAGTATTTGGGCTTCCTTAGTGGCTCAGGGAAGCCTGAATACTCATTGGAAGGACGGATACTGAAGCTGAAGCTCCAGTATTTTGATCGTCTGCTGTGAACAGCTGACTCACTGGAAAAGTCCGTGATGCTGGAAGGATTGAGGAGAGGAGAAGAGGGAGTCAGGGGATGAGATTGCTGGATGGCATCACAGATGCAATGGACATGAAATTGGGCAAATTTTGGGAGATGGTGGGGGATAGGTAGACCTGGCATGCTGCAGTCCATGGGGTTACAAAGAGTCAGACAAAACTTGGTGCCTGAACACAGTGAACATAGTGGCTCAGACAGTAAAGAGTATTTCAGTACTAATTAAACAGTAGGTTGAAGAAATGGAGAGACAGAGAGAGAGACAATAAAAGGAAGAGATAAAAGGAACAAAAAATATGCAGTGTCCTCTTTGTGAATTATTCCTGAAGATCTACAAAGTATTGACATCAATTTTGAACAGATTACAGTTTTTCACTCATCATATCATGTTAGCCTCACAACTAGAAACTAAATCACTTATATAAAAAGATTGGAGGCTTAGAGAAGAAACTAAATCACTTATATAAAAAGTGATTTAGAAGAAACTAAATCACTTATATAAAAAGATTGGAGGCTTAGAGAAGAAAATTAACAGTCAGATTATTTTGATTAGTAACTGGCAGAGCAGAACTAAAACTAAGTCTTTTGATTAAACTTACCAGTATGAAATGCTGCCTTAGTAGGATAATATAGCAAGATATGTATGTGTGAAATGGCAACCCACTCCAGTACTCTTGCCTGGAAAATCCCATGAACGGAGGAGCCTGGAAGGCGGCAGTCCATGGGGTTGCTTCACTTTCACTTTTCACTTTCATGCATTGGGGAAGGAAATGGCAACCCACTCCAGTGTTCTTGCCTGGAGAATCCCAGGGACGGGGGAGCCTGGTGGGCTGCTGTCTATGGGGTCGCACAGAGTCGGACATGACTGAAGTGACTTAGCAGCAGCAGCAGCAGACATCTATTGGTAGGAGAATGATAAGACAATGGATGTCTATATGTTGAGCTTGTAAATGCCAATATAAATATCAGAAATTCTACACTAAAAATGAACAGCACATTATTTTTAACACATTACACAATATTTCAGATCAGATCAGATCAGATCAGTCGCTCAGTCGTGTCCGACTCTTTGCGACCCCATGAACCGCAGCACGCCAGGCCTCCCTGTCCATCACCAGCTCCCGGAGGTTAGGTTTGCATATAACTTGAATGTCATTCATTAATTTTTTCACTTACCCATAATGCTACAGCTACCATGTACAAACTTTATGAAAACGAATCATTCAGCTCTTCTCACAAGCTTGCTGTCTAATAGGCAAGATGAAATGCCCATAAAAATTAATATGCTAGAAAATAATAATGACTATAAAAGAGGTGTAGACAAAAGAACACTTCAGTGAATTTTGTGGGTGATTAGCAAAGTAACTGTTACTTTAAAGACACTTAAAAGATGCCAATGACATGTTCTGTAAATTAGACAATAAGAACGAAGAGAAGGAGACAAGTACAAGGCATTGTTGAGACAGGATCTAGAGAATTCAGATATTGGATATGATGCAAGGAAAGTGGACCACTCAAATATGGCAGGATGTTCTGAATCTCAGTGCCCAGAAACATAGAGAAGGACAAAAGAAACAGATCTTAGGTGGAAGACTAGGAGACTTATTTTGAAGCAGATTATATTTTACATGCCAAAATTTTCCCTGGTGGCTCAGTGGTAAAGAATCTGCCTGCCAATGCAAGAGACATGAGTTCAATCCCTGGGTTGGGAAGATCCTCTGGAATAGGAAATGGCAACCCAGTCTAGTATCTTTCCTGGGAAATCCCATGGACAGAGGAGCCTGGTGGGCTGTCATCCATGGGGTCACGAAGACTCAGATACAACTTAGTCACTGAAAAACATCAACATATTTTATGTACCAATCAGAAAACCAAAAGACATTGAAATCTGCAAGCACTTACACACACACACACACACACACACACACACACACACAATGTTATTTGTTATAAGAATAATTTTCTTAATCTTCCATCAAAGACCCAAATTCAAGACATCACTGTTATCTTCGACTTTTTCCTTCTTGATAACCATTCTCCTGTTGCTTCCCAAGTGTTTTCAATTCTACCACCACAGAGTCTCCTCCCAGTTCCCTTCTCCTTTCTGAATACTCCCATCATTTTCTAGTTTGTGGATCCCATGATGCACAGAGATGCAAGCCCAATTCTTACTATCTGCTTATTTCTCATTTATGAAATTACAGGGACTCGACTCCTGCTCCATTCACTCACCACCTTGCCTCCCTTTGGTGCCAGCCTGTAGTCTCCTCTGCTGTGGGAGCAGTTCCCAGTCATACAGTTGTCATTTTGTCTCTGCCTTAAGCCGATGCTCTCCTATTCCCCTGACTGCTGTGATCACTTGGTGAGCTGGTTGAATTTTAGGATCTTAGCTTGGACCATTAACTCAAAGCAGTGCTACTTAAGTGTGTTGCGTTCTGCGTTCTAAGTCGCTTCAGTCCTGTCCCTGCTCTTTGCGACCCTATGGACTGTAGCCTGCCAGGCTCCTCTCTCTATGGGATTCTCCAGGCAAGAATATTGGAGTGGGTTGCCAATATCTCCACCTCTAGGAGATCTTCCCGACCCAGGGATTGAGCCCCGGTCTCTTAAGTCTTTTGCTGCTGCTACCGCTGCTAAGTCACTTCAGTCGTGTCCGACTTTGTGTGACCCCATAGACAGCAGCCCACCAGGCTCCCCTGTCCCTGGGATTCTCCAGGCAAGAACACTGGAGTGGGTTGCCATTTCCTTCTTCAATGAACCAAAGTGAAAAGTGAAAGTGAAGTCGATCAGTCATGTCTGACTCTTAGCGACTTCATGGACTGCAGCCTACCAGGCTCCTCTGTCCATGGGATTTTCCAGGCAAGAGTACTGGAGTGGGGTGCCATTGCCTTCTCCCTAAGTCTTTTGCATTGGCAGGCAAGTTCTTTACCACTGAGCCATCAGGGAAGCCCCTTATGTTGTTAATATACAATATTTGCTTTTTTCTTTTTGACTTACTTCACTCTGTATTACAGTCTCTGGGTCCATCTGTGTCTCTGCAAATGACACAATTTCATTTCTGAGTAATATATTTGCAGGGTAGGAATAGAGACACAGATATAGAGAACAGATGTGTGGACATGGGACAGGGGAAAGGGTGGAGGAATGAATTGGAAATTTAGGACTGACATATATATGCTATCATGTGTAAAACAGACACCCGGTGGGAACCTGCTGTATAGCACAGGAAGCTTAGCTTGGTGCTCTGTGGTGACTTAGATGACCGGGGTGGAGTGAGGGAGGGAGATCCAAGAGAGAGGAGATATATATATATACATGTAGCTCATTCACTTTGCTGTACAGAAGAAACTAACACAATCTTGTAAAGCAACTCTACCCCAATTAAAAACGGCAACAACAAGAAAAAACAGTGCTTCGGCTGCCTGCTCTCAAACTGCTTCATATCCCTCTGAAAAGAAGAAGAAAAACAGCACCTTCTCTGCTGTCTGAGGCTCTTTCCAAATGTCTCCAGTGCAGGATAGCATGTGCCTCATAGTGTTATTCCTTTCATTGAGTTTGATCGATATCCAGTTTTACTATTCATAGGCTTTGCGTACTGTAGAGTGGTGGGGTTCCTATAACAGGTGTTTGCGCCCTATGATTCTTCCATCCTTGGTCTTTATTCTAGAACCCAACTCAATGTGCTTGACGTTCTCATTTTTCAGTGAATTTTCTACTGGGAATCAGGTAGAGACTCCCAGTCTCTTTTCCTTTAACTTCCACACTTGGCATTTGGCTTCTGTTAGATTCATTCTGCGGGCTTCCCCAGTGACTCAGCAGTAAAGCATTTGCCTGCAATGCAGGAGATGCAGGTTTAGTCTCTGAGTCAGGAAGATCCCCTGGAGGAGGGCATGGCAACTCATTCCAGTATTCTTGCCTGGAAAATTCCATGGATGGGGACCCAGGACAGGCTACAGTTTGTAGGGGCTCAGAGAGTCAGACACCACTGAAATGACTGAGCACACATGCACAGATTCGATCTGCAAGGAGATCAAACCAGTCCATCCTAAAGGAAATCAGCTCTGAATATTCATTGGAAGGACTGATGCTGAAGCTGAAATTTCAATACTTTGGCCACCTGAAGCCAAGAGCTGACTTATTGGAAAAGACCCTGATACCCTCAAAAGATTGAAGGCAGGAAAAGAAGGAGGCGGCAGAAGATTAGATGTTTAGATAGCATCACTGACTCAATGGACATGAGTTTGAGCAAACTCTGGGAGATAGTGAAGGACAAAGAAGCCTGGCATGCTTCAGTCCATGGGGTCAGTCATGACTTAGCAACTAAACAACAACAGATTCATTCTAGTTGAATAAGTGTGCTTGAACCACAATCTTGAGGTAATCAGAGTTCTAAGGGTGGTGCTTAGCCTTTACACAAAGAAGTTAATGACAGTGGTAAGATTGGGTTGGAATTAGGTTATGTCTGCCATCAACTTCTCATACTCCATCTTCTTAGGCTCAATAAAGATAACCTGTATTTTTAAAATTATATTAACTAAATCTAAAAGAAAAATATGATGTAAAATATTGCCACCTGGAAGTGATTTTTAGCATTGGCTCTGGTATATCTAAACCTTCATATTTAGAAAAATAGAGTTAATTTCTCTGTAAACAGAATATTTTTTCACCCTGTGTATATATATCTTTCTCCTCTGTTTCTCTCTCTCTCTTGACATGACTGTCCCCAGTTATCTTAGCTGAAAGTCCAAAGGCCATGCCTGATCCACTCTAATGAGGTCCCATTAAAAAGCTGGTACATACTACCAAAGGGAAATCTTAAGTACCTGGGAAGAATTAAGAAGTCCTTCTTGAACTTACTCTAAAACCTCGTTCCCTTTTCAATGACTGGAATTTAATTACCTTTCTGTGCTGGTCAAATTGCCCCTAACTAGGGGGGGTGGGTATGGCAACCCACTCTAGTACTCTTGCCTGGAAAATCCCATGGGCTGAGGAGCCTAGTAGGCTGCAGACCATGGGGTTTGAAAAGAGTTGGACACGACTCAGTCACTTTCGATTTTCACTTTCATTCATTGGAGAAGGAAATGGCAACCTACTCCAGTATTCTTGCCTGGAGAATCCCAGGGATGGGGGAGCCTGGTGGGCTGCCATCTCTGGGGTGGCACAGAGTTGGACACGACTGAAGCAACTTAGCAGCAGCAGCAGCGGGCTGGGGTAGAGGTTGGGAATAAAAGACAGGAGACAGGGGCCAAAGCATAAATTAAACTGTGCAAGTTTACATTAATTTTTGTTTAATAAAAAGTCATGTAAAATTTCTACCTATGATATTAGTCCACATTTGTTTTTAAAAATGAGAATTAAAAATTTAAATAATGTTGGACCCTCTTGGGCATCCCTGGTAACTCAGCTGGTAACGAATTTGCCTGTAATGCAGGAGACCCCGGTTCTATTGCTGGGTGGGGAAGATCCCCTGAAGAAGGGATAGTCTACCCACTCCAGTATTCTTGAATTTCCTTGGTAGTTCAGATGATAAAGAATCCACCTGCAATGCAGGTGACCTGGGTTCAACCCTTAGGTTTGGAAGATCCTTTGGAAGAAAGCATGGCACCCACTCCAGTATTCTTGCCTGGAGAATCCCCATGGACAGAGGAGTGTGGCAGGCTACAGTCCATGGGATCACAAAGAGTTGGAAACAATGGAGCGATTAAGTACAGCACAACACAGCAAATCCTTCTACCCTATCTCTCAGTAATATGTGTGATACAGATGGACTGACCTTTATTGGTATGAAGGTCCTAGGTATCCTTTGGATCACAGAAACTCTAGTTTAAATGTGATTTTAGACAATCCAAAGGAAGAGATTTTGAGATAGAATAAACAAAGAAGAGTAACAAATATTTCCACATTTACCAATTTTCATAATTTTCCTCTAGTTTTTTTTTTTTTTTTTGCTTCTTGTATTTGACTTCCTCACTTGATTTTCTATTGCATGTGACCTTGTGGAAATATTTTTCTGCTTCTAACTACATATTCTCTAGTCCAATCTTTGAATTGCTACTCCTTAGTCAGAGCTTTTCTTTTCTAACAATTCAACTTCCCCCTTCTAGCCATTAATTTCTGCTGACTCCTAAGTTTTCAGTTTAGACTTCTTCCTGCCACTCATGGAACCTATTGTGAGCAAACTCTGTTTTAATAAAACTCCTGTGGTTTTCATATCCCAGGATAAATGTAAGGGGATCATGGAAAGCCTAAAAATTGTTTAACTATGACTACTTTAATAACAGTGAAAGCAACTTTGACCTTCAGATCAGATCAGTCGCTCAGTCGTGTCCGACTCTTTGCGACCCCATGAACTGCAGCACGCCAGGCCTCCCTGTCCATCACCAACTCCTGGAGGTTACCCCGACTCACATCCATCGAGTCAGTGATGCCATCCAGTCATGTCATCCTCTGTCGTCCCCTTCTCCTTCTGCCCCCAATCCCTCCCAGCATCAGAGTCTTCTCCAATGAGTCAACTCTTCGCATGAGGTGGCCAAAATGCTGGAGTTTCAGCTTTAGCATCATTCCTTCCAAAGAAATCCCAGGGCTGATCTCCTTCAGAATGGACTGCTTGGATCTCCTTGCAGTCCAAGGGACCCTCAAGAGTCTTCTCCAACACCACAGTTCAAAAGCATCAATTCTTCGGCGCTCAGCCTTCTTCACAGTCAAGCTCTCACATCCATACATTAGGGTTAAGAGGGAATATATATTCAATCTGAGTACTGTTCTACAAGTTATATTTGACAACACCTTATTTGTTACCTTTTCTGAAGTCAAAAAACTTGTCTTCATGGACACTTCTCTAGCAAATGTTTAGCATTCCAACATTCCCATTGATGAATTGTCCTATGGCTTCACCAGTTACTGAGAGATCTCTACTTCAGCAATTAATGCCGAAGAGGACTTTAATGTAAGTTTCCTAGTACATTTCATCAGAGATAATCCCATCAAACATTCTGCCAAGTGAGAATACCTAGCAGAAAGAATAACTGTAGAAGAGGAGCAAATTGATTTCTAAAGAACATGGCTCTGATTCTGTGTTCTGTGTTTATAAAAATATTATCAGCACTGCACAGTTTTAATCTAGTGAAAATTTGGCAGCACCACTGAAATAATTTCTAGCAGAGCATTCAGAAGGACTTTAAACAGATAAAGCCAGCAGCCAGAAAATGCAAACTTCAGCAGATTTACTGTAGTAAATGATAGCTACCAAAAGACTCTTATCCCTGGTTAGAGTTCAATAATTTACTCTTCACTACCATTAAATGTTTTAAAATTATCTCAGTGACTTTCTGTGTGTATGTTTATTTCAGTATAATTATCCTTTCTTGCCACTCTTGATGTTAAACCCTGAAAATGGATCATGGGTCTTCCTAGGTTATTAGTATGTAATTTGCCCTCCTTTTAACAACTGTTTCCTGATTGTACAGAGCCATAGTTATGAATGACTCCCAGAGTGAGTTTAAATAATTAGCAACTAGACTCACTAAATAAAAAAGTTAGAATGAAGCCTTTAACTAAAAGTCTTCTAGAAGCAGATATAAAGCTTTGTTTTATTTTTCAGATTAAGTTTAATAAGAAATTCTAACAGTGTGGGCTGTTCCATGTATTTATCAGTAGCTTCTTTTTTCTATTTCTTTTTCATATACTTTTATTCTTAATTCACTTTTTAAAGAAAATTAGTAATATAACAAACCTTTCACTTTACCTATACAAAGATTTTACTATTTTTATGATATTTTATCTTTCTTGTAAATAAAGAATATTTACATATTTTCATTTGCACAGAAATAATGCAAAAAAATCCTATATTTTAAATAATTTTTCCATTTTATTTACTCAACATTCATTAAGCAGAATATTTAATATGGAAATCTACTAAGCACTGGAGATAAAGCTTTTATATACATTTTGGGGATTTTAAGGATTGATTTATTTCATATACACAGAGCAATGCCTAGCATGTAGTTAGTGCCATATATATTTCTGATACTATTATTATTGTTTTCAGCATCTCATAACTCAATATCTCAATATTGATTTGGTATCTTGAAATCCTTCATGCTGGAATTAGATCTGATGAACAGAGTGCCTGATGAACTATGGATGGAGATTCTTGGCATTGTACAGGAGACAGGGATCAAGACCATTCCCAAGAAAAAGAAATTCAAAAAAGCAAAATGGCTGTCTGAGGAGGCCTTACAAATAGCTGTGAAAAGAAGAGAAGCAAAAAGCAAAGGAGAAAAGGAAAGATATACCCATTTGAATGCAGAGTTCCAAAGAATAGCAAGGAGAGATAATAAAGCCTTCCTCAGTGATCAGTGCAAAGAAATAGAGGAAAACAATAGAATGGGAAAGAGTATATGTCTCTTCAAGAAAATTAGAGATATCCAAGGGAACATTTCATGCCAAGATGGGCTCAATAAAGGACAGAAATCATATGGACCTAACAGAAGCAGAAGATATTAAGAAGAGGTGGCAAGAATACACAGAAGAACGATACAAAGAAAGATCTTCATGACCCAGATAATCACTATGGTATGATCACTCACCTAGAGCCAGACATCCTGGAATGTGAAGTCAATTGGGCCTTCAGAAGCATCACTAAACAAGGGTAGTGGAGGTAATGGAATTCCAGTTGAGCTATTTCAAATCCTAAAAGATGATGCTGTGCAAGTGCTGCACTCAATATGCCAGCAAAATTGGAATACTTAGCAGTGGCTATAGGACTGGAAAAGGTCAGTTTTCATTCCAATCCCAAAGAAAGGCAATGCCAAAGAATGCTTGAACTACCACACAATTGCACTCCTCTTACAACTCGCGATGAGTCGGTCACGACTGAATGACTTCACTTTTCCTTTTCCCTTTCATGTATTGGAGAAGGAAATGGCAACCCACTCCAGTGTTCTTGCCTGGAGAATCCCAAGGGGATTCTGGGAGTCTGGTGGGCTGCTGTCTATGGGGTCACACAGAGTCGGACACGACTGAAGCGACTTAGCAGCAGCAGCAGCAGCAGCACATGCTAGCAAAGTTATGCTCAAAATTCTCCAAGCCAGGATTCCACAGTATGTGCACCATGAACTTTCAGATGTTCAAGCTGGTTTTAGAAAAGGTAGAGGAACTAGAGATCAAATTGCCAATATCTGCTGGATCATGGAAAAAGGAAGAGAGTTCCAGAAAAGCATCTATTTCTGCTTTATTGACTATGACAAAACCTTTGACTGTGTGGATCACAATAAACTGTGGAGAATTCTCAAAGAGATGGGAATACTAGACCACCTTACCTGCCTCCTGAGAAACCTGTATGCAGGTCAAGAAGCAATAGTTAGAACCAGACATGGAACAATGGACTGGTTCCAGGTTGGGAAAGGAACATGTCAAGGCTGTATATTTAACTTCTATGCAGAGTATATCATGTAAAATGCTGGGCTGGATGAAGCACAAGCTGGAATCAAGATTGCTGGGAGAAATATCAAAACGTCAGATATGCAGATGAACATCTGGTGGCTCAGATGGTAAAAATCTGCCTACAATGACCGAGGTTCAATCCCTGCTTTGGGAAGATCTCCTGGAGTAGGAAATGGCAACCAACTCCAGTATTCTTGCCTGGAGAATTCCATGGATAGAGGAGACTGTAGGCTACAATCTATGGGATTGCAAAGACTTGGAGATGTCTAGGTGACCAACACTTTCACTTTCACAATGGCAGAAAGGGAAGATAACCTATAGAGCCTCTTGATGAAAGTGAAAAAGGAGAGTGAAAACGCTGGCTTAAAACTCAACATTCAAAAAACGAAGATCATGGCATCTGGCCCCATCATTTTATAACATTTACTGGGGGAAAAAAATGGAAATAGTGACAGACTTTATTTTCCTGGGCTTCAAAATCATTGTGGATGGTTACTGCAGCCATGAAATTAAAACACACTTACTCTGTGGAAGAAAAGCTATGGCAACATATTAAAAGCATATTAAAAAGCAAAGACATCATTTTGCCAACAATGGTCCACATAATCAAAGCTATGGTTTTTCCAGCAGTCATGTATGGATGTGGAAATTGGAACATAAATAAGGTTGAGTGCCAAAGAATTGATTCTTTTAAACAGTAGTGCTGGAGGTTCCTGAGAGTCCCTTGGATTGCAAGGAGATCAAACCAGTCAATCCTAAAGGAAATCAACCCTGAATATTCACTGGAAGGACTGATGTTAAAGCTGAGGCTCCAATACTGGATCCACCTGATGCAAAGAGCCCACTCATTGGAAAAGTCCCTAATGCTGGGAAAGATTGATAGCATAAGGAGAAGGAAGTAACAGAGGCTGAGATGATTGTATAGCATCTACAATTTAATCTACATGAGTTTGAGCAAACTCCATAAGATAATGAAGACAGGGAAGCCTGGTGTGCTTCAGTCCATAGGGTTACAAAGAGTTGAACATGACTAAGCTATTGAACAACTGAGGTCCAAAAAGATGAGATCATTTCCCAACATGATGTATCTCATTCAGATCATCTGGGTAGTATTTGGCTCAGAATTGTTAGTTCTAAGACTACCATTGTATTATGCATCTCCAACTTCTTGTGAGATGAGTAAGGTAAGACAAATTATACACACTTTATTAAAAATTATTGAAAAAAAATTGAAGAAATTTTGGTTCCATATATTTAAGAACTAGCCAGAATTCTAGCAGAGAAGTCAATGGCACCCCACTCCAGTACTCTTGCCTGGAAAATCCCATGGACGTAGGAGCCTGGTAGGCTGCAGTGATTGAGCAACTTCACTTTCACTTTTTACTTCCATGGATTGGAGAAGGAAATGGCCAGCCACTCCAGTGTTCTTGCCTGGAGAATCCCAGGGATGGGGGAGCCTGGTAGGCTGCAGTCCATGGGGTCGCTAAGAGTCATACACGACTGAGAGACTTCACTTTCACTTTTCACTTTCATGCATTGGAGAAGGAAATGGCCACCCACTCCAGTGTTCTTGCCTGGAGAATCCCGAGGATGGGGGAGCCTGGTGGGCTGCCATCTATGGGGTTGCACAGAGTTGAACACGACTGAAGCGACTTAGCAGCAGCAACAGCAGCAGAATTCTAGGGTTAATGCATGTAGAACTTGGACTATACTACAACTTTGCATTTTAATGTCTAGCCTAGTATGCTCACCATAATACCAGGAATAGATATCTTAAAAGATGAATCTCAGCATGAAAAAAAAAAAATGATGACTCTCAGCATGTATTGTTGTTGTTGTCGATGTTTAATTGCTAAGTCATGTCTGACTCTTTTGTGACACTACTGACTGTAGCCTGCCAGGCTCCTCGGTCCATGGGATTTCTCAGGAAAGAATACTGGAGTTGGTTGCCGTTTCTTTCTCCAGGGGATCTTCCTAACTCAGGGATCAAACCTACGTCTCCTGCATTTGCAGATGGATTCTTTACCACTGAGCCACCTGGGAAGGCTCTCAGCCTGTATACTTACTGAGATTAACCCCGGGTATATGTATATTGATTATCTTCATTCTTTTAAAAATTCACTACTTAAAAAATTCCAAATTCAAAAATATATTTTCTGATGGCCATTGTTACTTGTTGGCAGTATTACCCATGCTAGTGGTGATGATTCATTTCCCATATTCTCTTATCCCAGAAATAGTTATTTAATTTAATTAGATTAAAGAAAGATTAAGAAAGAACATTCTGATTAATTGCTTTTATATTGATAAATTGCAATGATACTTATACTTAAAGTGTATCAGCTCAATGTATAGTAATAGATTTATACCAAGTGGTAGTAGTTTCAGTTTCAAGAAAGAAGATAAGTTATTTATCTAATGATTAACTCCATAACTGCAAAACTTGTAATCTGTACCTAATGTATGAAATACTTAGGATTCTGGATTTACCTAGTTCTCCTACATAAGAAATATACCTAAATGCGCATTAGAAAGTATGTACTTAGAGGTGTTAGAATTTTTAATAATGGGAGATTTTAAATATGGTTTTAGTTTTCATAGTTTAAATAATCAATTTCCCTCTTATAAGAACTGAAACTCAGGCTTTTTTATATGTTAGTCAAATTTATTTTCAGGATTCATAGGCTGGCTGCTGCTGCTGCTGCTGCTAAGTCGCTCCAGTCGTGCCCGACTCTGTGCGACCCCATAGACGGGAGCTCATCAGGCTCCCCTGTCCGTGGGATTCTCCAGGCAAGAACACTGGAGTGGGTTGCCATTTCCTTCTCCAATGCATGAAAGTGAAAAGTGAAAGGGAAGTCGCTCAGTCGTGTCCGACTCTTAGCGACCCCATGGACTGGAGCCTACCAGGCTCCTCCGTCCATGGGATTTTCCAGGCAAAAGTACTGGGGTGGGGTGCCATTGCCTTCCCCTCATAGGCTGGCAGACTGTTGTAAAATTTATTATGACCTACCAATCTGATAAACATTCTGATTTTTATTATTTGTATATCCTCCCTAAAATTCCCATACCATCCCATTAAAAATAAAATTCTATGGTTTGGCATTAAATTAAGTTGTCATAATTCTTTTGTCAAGGGTGAAATCACACTGGTTGCTTTATGTTTTTGATGAAGTGTTAATCAATGAAATTTTATTGTACAAGTAGTGTGTACATTTTTCTGAAGATACTAACAAAATAGCTTGTTTCCATTCCCTGGAAACACTATTTTTTAATGATCAAATCTGACCATGTCTTATTGAACAATGGATTCATGTTGATTTGAGCAATCCAATGTGTTTTATTGTATCATTTCTATAGGAAGTAGTAATTCAGTCTTGAAAAAGTACAATAGTTCTCTCTTCCTAATGACAAGCAACTGGTGAATGATGTTTTATCCTTTGATAACAGATTTCTTTCACTGAGTTTGTTAAATTATTGCTGTCTGTCATCATCTTGACATAACCCTGTCCTTTTTAAAAAATAGATTGCTGATACAAGAATATACTTTTGGGATTGTATTTTTGCAACCATAATACCAAAAAGTAAGATACATGATGTCTGAGTTTTTAGCACGAATTTTTGTGTCTCCCCATACTTTCTTCTAGGAACAATTGTCTGGTAGTACCAGAAGAATTTTCCAGAACTCTTGACTCCATAACTTGGACAAAGTCATTCTGACTCTATCATAAGTTCTTTCTCCTCCTGCATTGCCTTACTACTTTTTGCTCTGATAATTTTAAGATTTTCAAAAGTCCTTTCATTTTAAATGTACATACATCATATCAGGGGCTTCCCTGGTGGCTCAGATGGTAAAGAATCTGCCTATAATTAAGGAGACCCAGGTTTGATCCCTGGGTTGGTAAGATCCCTTAGGGAATTCATATCAGGCATGCTAAAATGTTTCCCTTTCCTAAAGAATATATAATTGATATATGAACTGTTATATATGTATGCTGTTGCTGCTAAGTTGCTTCATTCGTGTCTGACTCTGTGTGACCCCATAGACAGCAGCCCACCAGGCTACCTCGTCCCTGGGATTCTCCAGGCAAGAATACGGGAGTGGGTTGCCATTTCCTTCTCCAATGCATGAAAGTGAAAAGGGAAAATGAAGTTGCTCAGTCGTGTCCGACTCTTAGTGACCCCATGGACTGCAGCCTACCAGGCTCCTCCGTCCATGGGATTTTCCAGGCAAGAGTACTGGAGTGGGGTGCCATAGGATACAGTTGATTCAAAAACACAGAATTAACATTTGTAAGGTTTTATTTATTTTAAGATTTGATTTTGTGGTTTTCATTTTTGAATTCAGTGCATTTTATGTTAAGGAGTCATATATTCTGTAAGCTCTTGAAAAGCCATAATGCTCTTGCCTTGGGTCTATCATGAAAATAACTTTTTCTTTTCTTTGCTCTTATGTGTTTACTTCACATTTTAGACTCATTTTTATGAAACTTCTAAAGAAGGTTATCTTTTTCCTTTCAGTGCCATTTTCATGATCTCCTGCTATCCCCAATAATTTTATTTTTGCTTTCCAAAATCTCTACTACTTGTCACTTCTTTTTCTTTTAGGTTCACTTCTCTTCATATTGTACAAATAATTAGTTTTTACTCTCTGGCATCAGTTTATGTGAAGCAGAATATACATATATAGAGTCTTTTTGGAGAACTGCTGTCCCCCCCCCCCCCCCCCACACACACACTCAGCACTTAACATTGTTTTCATATCTTGGCTATTGTAAATAGTGCTGCTAAGAACACTGCAGTGCATATATATTTTTTCAAGTTAGAGTTTTCATCTTTTCTGGATATAAACCCAGGAGTGAGATTGCTGGATCATACAGATCATTTAGATGTTTAAGGAACCTCCATACTGTACTTAGTAGTGGCTGCACCAATTTATATTCCCACAAATGGTGTAGGAGGATTCCCTTTTCTCCACACCCTCTTCAGAATTTATTATTCACAGACTTTTTAATGATGGCTGTTCTAACTGGTGTGAGACGATACTTCATTTGATTTGTATTCCTCAAAAGCAGAAACATCACTTTGCCAGCAAAGGTTCACCTAGTCAAGGCTATGGTCTTTCCTGTGGTCATGTATGGATGTGAGAGCTGGACTGTGAAGAAGGCTGAGCGCCGAAGAATTGATGCTTTTGAAGTGTGGTGTTGGAGAAGACTCTTGAGAGTCCCTTGAACTGCAAGGAGATCCAACCGGTCCATTCTGAAGGAGATCAGCCCTGGGATTTCTTTGGAAGGAATGATGCTAAAGCTGAAACTCCAGTATTTTGGCCACCTCATGCGAAGAGTTGACTCATTGGAAAAGTCTCTGATGCTGGGAGGGATTGAGGGCAGGAGGAGAAGGGGACGACAGAGGATGAGATGGCTGGATGGCATCACTGACTCGATGGATGTGAGTCTGAGTGACCTCCGAGAGCTGGTGATGGACAGGGAGGCCTGGCGTGCTGCAGTTCATGGGGTCGCAAAGAGTCGGACACGACTGAGTGACTGATCTGATCTGAACCATTAGCGATGACCATTCATAACCATTCATGTGTCTATTGGCTATCTTTTTGGAGAAATGGCTATTTGGGTTTTGTTGTTGTTGTTTTGCTTTTGTTCTTTGATATTAATTGTATAAGCTGTTTGTAAATTTTGAATATTAACCCTTTGTCAGTCACATCTTTTTAAAATACTTTCTCCCATTCCATACGTGGTCTTTTTCCTTTGTTGATGGTTTCCTTTGCGGTGCAAAAGCTTTTTAAGTTTTATTAAGTTCCATTTGTTTATTTTTGCTTTTATTTCTTTTGCTTTAAGAAAATAATGCTACAATTTATGTTTGAGACTGTTTTGCCTATATTCTCTCCTAGGAATTTTATGGTGTCATGTTTATATTTAGGTCTTTAAATCATTTTGAGTTTATTTTTGAATATGGTCTGATGCAGTGGTCTAATTTAATTGATTTCCGTGTGGCTGTTCAGCTTTTCCAATAGCACTTGTTGACTAGACTATCTTTTCTCCACCATATACTCATGCCCCTTTGTCAGAGATTAATTGACCATAAGTGTGTGGATTTTTATTTTTAGGCTTTTTATTCTGTTTCATTAATTTATGTCTGTTTTTTGTGCCAATATCATGCTATTTGATTACTGTAGTTTTGTAGTATTGTCTCAGGTCTGGAACAGTTATGTCTCCAGCTTTGTTCTTTTTTCTCAGGATTGCTTTGGCAATTCTGGATCTTTTGTGTGAAAACCAATGTCTTGATCATTGTGTTTTCCTCCCAGGCAAATATATCACCAGTGAATATCTTTTAAACACTTTGTCATTAATATTTGCTAATATCTATACTAACTTTGTGGAGAAGGCGATGGCAGCCCACTCCAGTACTCTTGCCTGGGAAATCCCATGGACAGAGGAGCCTGGTGGACTACAGTCCATGGGGTCGCTAAGAGTCAGACACGACTGAGCGACTTCACTTTCGTATTTCACTTTCATGCATTGGAGAAGGAAATGGCAACCCACTCCAGTGTTTGCCTGGAGAATCCCAGGGATGGGAGCCTGGTGGGCTGCCGGCTATGGGGTCGCACAGAGTCGGACACAATTGAAGCAACTTAACAGCAGCAGTAGCATACTAACTTTGACTGTTTCTTCTCATTCAGTATGTCAATCAATAGACTGGAACTCTCTTGCTTTTTCCATGATCCAGCGAATGTTCGCAGTTTGATCTCTGGTTCCTCTGCCTTTTCTAAAACCAGCTTGAACATCAGTGAGTTCACGGTTCACATATTGCTGAAGCCTGGCTTGGAGAACTTTGAGCATTACTTTCCTAGCGTGTGAGATGAGTGCAATTGTGCGGTAGTTTGAGCATTCTTTGGCATTGCTTTTCTTTGGGATTGGCATGAAAACTGACCTTTTCCAGTCCTGTGGCCACTGCTGAGTTTTCCAAATTTGCTGGCATATTGAGTGCAGCACCTTAATAGCATCATCTTTCAGGATTTGAAAGAGCTCAACTGGAATTTCATCACCTCCACTAGCTTTGTTCGTGGTGATGCTTTCTAAGGCCCACTTGACTTCACATTCCAGGATGTCTGGCTCTCCACTGGATCGTGGAAAAAGCAAGAGAGTTCCAGAAAAGCATCTATTTCTGCTTTATTGACTATGCCAAATCCTTTGACTGTGTGAATCACAATAAACTGTGGAAAATTCTGAAAGAGATGGGAATACCAGACCACCTGATCTGCCTCTTGAGAAATTTGTATGCAGGTCAGGAAGCAACAGTTAGAACTGGACATGGAACAACAGACTGGTTCCAAATAGGAAAAGGAGTTCACCCTGTTTATTTAACTTATGTGCAGAGTACATCATGAGAAACGCTGGACTGGAAGAAACACAAGTTGGAATCAAGATTGTTGGGAGAAATATCAAACCTCAGATATGCAGATGACACCACCCTTATGGCAGAAAGTGAAGAGGAACTAAAAAGCCTCTTGATGAAAGTGAAAGAGGAGAGTGAAGAAGTTGGCTTAAAGCTCAACATTCAGAAAACGAAGATCATGGCATCTGGTCCCATCACTTCATGGGAAATAGATGGGGAAACAGTGGAAACAGTGTCAGACTTTATTTTTCTGGGCTCCAAAATCACTGAAGATGGTGATTGCAGCCATGAAATTAAAAGATGGTTACTCCTTGGAAGGAAAGTTATGACCAACCTAGATAGCATATTCAAAAGCAGAGACATTACTTTGCCAACAAAGGTTTGTCTAGTCAAGGCTATGGTCTTTCCTGTGGTCATGTATGGATGTGAGAGCTGGACTGTGAAGAAGGCTGAGTGCTGAAGAATTGATGCTTTTGAAGTGTGGTGTTGGAGAAGACTCTTGTGAGTCCCTTGGACTGCAAGGAGATCCAACAAGTCCATTCTGAAGGAGATCAGCCCTGGGATTTCTTTGGAAGGAATGATGCTAAAGCTGAAACTCCAGTACTTTGGCCACCTCATGCGAAGAGTTGACTCATTGGAAAAGACCCTGATGTTGGGAGGGATTGGGGGCAGGAGGAAAAGGGGACGACAGAGGATAAGATGGCTGGATGGCATCACTGTCTCGATGGACGTGAGTCTCAGTGAACTCTGGGAGTTGGTGATGGACAGGGAGGCCTGGCGTGCTGCAATTCATGGAGTCACAGAGTCTGACACGACTGAGCGACTGATCTGATCTGATGTGATCTGATATATTATACTTTGCAAGTTCATAGATTTAAATTTAAACTTTAAATAAATGAAGTGTATGTTAGTTTTCTATGGCTTCCATAACAAAATACCACAGACGGAGTGGCTTAAACAATGGAAATGTGTTTTCTCACAGTTTGGGAGGCTAAAAGTCAGAGATCAAAGTGTCAGCTGAGTCAGCTGATTTCTTCCAAGGTCTCTTTCCTTGGTTTGTAGATGGCTGTCTGCTTCCTGCAGGTTCTCATGATCTTTCTTCTGTATGTATTTGTGATGTAGTCTCCTCCTGAGATAGTGATGGACTTCAGCATGATTTTTTAGTGTGTGTGTGTGTGTATTCACATTTTAGCCTATAACAGAAAGCAATGACAAATAAAATAAACATCACAGTGCACCCAATATCCATGTCACCTACACTGGTAATTGTCATGAAGATGAGTTCATCTTACAATAAACTCATTTTGGTAAGGGGAGTATCTGAACTGACCCATTATTGAGACCAGGCAATATTCTTTTTGTACCATAACTTGTATCTTGTAAAGGCTCTTTTTTTATATTTTTATATTTAATTAACAAAAAACAATAGATATTAGCAGTAAGTTATTAGCTCAGGTTTGAAAAAGTCTCTTTTGCTCTACTCACCATGCTATTGAGTTCCCCAAGCATTGGGATGTCATCTGCCTTGCTTACAATGACTACAAATGTGAGAAATCTGCATATTTTACATATCATCATCTCCCTTGACTGCTCCCTTTCACTCCCATTTGTGTTGTTACAACTCTGAATGACCTAAAAGGGATAGTGCATTTATCTTTTGGCTACTTACAGTTTGGTAGAGTCTAGTGTGTTTCAGTTCTGCTGGTCTACTTCCGTGATTCTAACATGGGATAATTTTTATTTTCACTTATAGCAACACTGTACCAGGAGCTATGGTAGTAACTATGTCGACATTCTTGTTTCCATAGAGATTTATTCTATTTAAGGTGGGGGTTGGGGTGAGGGAAACAGCCAGTAAGTAAGAACATGTAAAAGTTATGAGGGGAAAAGTAGCTTTTCATATTAAAATGATAGGATGAAAGATCTCCATTGACGATTTGACAAAGAGTGCTAAAGAAATTGCAAGAACAAGACATGGATTTCCAGAGATTTTCTAGACAGCATTAATAAGCACTTAAGAGGAAGGGGTTGCTTTGCTTAAGAACATGAAAAATCATTTATTCATTCAACAAATATTTAAATATTTTGTTAGCATCTGCCATGTGGTAAACAACGCCTTAGGTTCTAATGATTCAAATGTGAATAAAAATAAGGAGAGAGGCATCAAGTAGAATAATTGGATTCGAGTCACATATGTCTACATAAAGTTATATTTGTAACACACGGTGTGAAGAGGGGTACAGGAGCAAGAACAGCCTTTGTTAGAATTGAACTGTCCAAGCAATTAGAATTGACTTCTCGGTAGAATTGACACCTGAATGTCAATCTGAAGAATGAATAGGAGTATCTAGATGAAGACGGGAAACAAAATTGATTGGTAAAGGAGAGTGATCAGACATGAGCTGTGAAGAGCTGGCTTGTTTGGTGTTTTCCAGAAAGTGGGAAATACCTTGTGGGAAGTCTCTACCTGAACATTTTGGAAAACATCCCCTTTCTGTATCATTCTACCATGATCCGTGAGATCCTTCAGGGTGAACTGAATGAATTACCTTGTTACATCATTCATAAATCTGTACTGTAAGAATAAAATTGCACTGGGTTCTTGTGATTATTGAATGAGTTGTTGGAAGATGAAGCCAAGTAAGGCATGTGCAGATAAGGAAAGTCTATCTTGGAGGATATATGTGTTTTGACCTGAGAATGAAGGAGAGGTGGAGATCTGGTGTCGGAAAAGTAATCACTTCACTCACTGTGGAAAGAGCCACAGATCGAGGATAGAAACTGTTTCCTATCATTAGTCCAGATCAATGATTCCGTTAGTTAGTCCTTCTTTTCTATAATAACTGTGGTTATTTTATTCTTTTTCTTGAGTTTGAAATCCTCGAGATCATCCTGCACTTTGCTTCTAATGCTCATATCCACTCCCAAATCTCCTAAATTGTTGCTGGTATCTTTTCAATTACATGTGGCCCTTCTCCCTTCCCAGAGATAAACCTTTCAGTTGCACCCTAGTTAGCTTGCCTTATAATTACTATGTTCTTTAAACGAACTTGTTAGTCTCTGCTTTTTCAGTTTTCTGCTCTTTCAAACAGTTATTACTTACTTAGACTTCCTTCTGATTCTTTTAGTATGAATCTGCACCTGGTTCCTTCTAATTTCTAATTCAATTAAAATACTTTCAGCATTATTTTTGTAGGGTCTCATCTTGCACAGAATTTTTTCCCACAAAGAAAACTTATATCCAAAAAGAATACTTGTATTTATTTTAACTAGTCATGGAAATTAAAATAAGGACAAATGAAAAAATTAATAGATGACTTTCCCTTTATAGGTGTTTTTTGTTTCCTTATCTTTTTTTTAAAGGTAGAACAAAAATATGTAAATTGTGAGCTTTCTATATGCAAAGAATTTGGCTTGTTAAATGCCACAGCCATGATCTTGGCCCACAAAATAATAAATGACTAAATACACAATAAATGGGAAAAGTACAAATAGGTAAAGACGTGTATTACAGATCCCAACAAAGGCTGGAATCTGATAAAGATATGATGTTTCATGTGTGTTCTATTCAGACTTTTTCTTGATGAAGTTCTTTGAAATCAGTGGTTCTCAAATTTGTGTGTGCACCTCAGTATCACTGGTAGGTCTTGATGAAAAGTAGGTTGCTGGGCCTCATCACCAGAATTTCTGATTCAGGTATTCTGAGGTGGTCCAATTTCTAATAAGTTCTCAGGTAATACTGCTGATCTGGGGACCTTACTTTGAGAACCATTGATTTAAATGAAATATCACAAAAAGACAGGTAGAAAAGGAGAACTGAAACTTTGCTGGTCTTTGAGGTAAGGGTACATTTACCTCTGCAATTTGAATCTCCACTATAGTCAGGCTGCTGCATAATTTCATCTGGATTTGATCTACAGTAATTCTCTATGTTACTTTACTCTACGGCAAATAGAAGGGGAAAAGGTGGAAGTCGTGACAGATTTCCTCTTCTTGGGCTCTAAAAATCACTACAAATGGTGACTGCAGCCATGAAATTAGAAAACAATTCCTTCTTGGCAGGAAAGCTATGACAAACCTAGACAGTGTGTGGAAAAGCAGAGATGTTTCTCTGCTGACAAAGGTTTATATAGTCAAGGTTATGTTCTGCTGAGTGGTCATGTACAGTTGTGAGAGCTGGAGCATAAAGAAGGCTGGATGCCAAAGAACTGATGCCTTTGAACTGTGGTGCTGGAGAAGACTCCTGAGAGTCCCTGAACTGCAAGGAAATCAAACCAGTCAATCTTAAGGGGAGTCAACCCTGAATACTTGTTGGAAGGACTGATGCTAAAGCTGACATTCCAGTATTTTGGTCATGATATGAACAGCTGCCTCACTGGAAAAGTCTCTCTGATGCTGGGAAAGATTGAGGGCAGAAGGAGAAGAGGGCATCAGAGGATAAGATGGCTGGATGGCATCAATGGACATGAACTTGAGCAAACTTCAGGAAATGGTGAGTGACAGGGAGGCCTGGCGTGCTACAGTCCATGGGGTTGCAAAGAGTTGGAGACGACTAAGCAACTGAACAGCAACAATAACAAATTTCCTACATACAAATCCTCAAATTTCAAACTTTCAAAGATGCGAATGTGCGCATTCACAAGTTCAATCACATAAGTTAGTTCATGTATCTGGTGTAAATTGTTACCTGTGTACATCCTGTACAAGTGGTTGTGCTTTTGTGTACTGTACTGTACAGTACTGCCTAGAGGACAGTCATACAGGTCTCTATTCCAGCCCAGGATGTCAGAAGAGGTTCATGATGCAGGAAATGGCAAGGGGATTTTCTTTATCTGAGGAGGCACTGTTAGCTTTTGAGGCACAGACTCGAGCATAGAATGGTACACAAAGGTTGCAGCAGCCATTCAGAATGCAATCCAGTGCTACTGTGTCATCTGTCATGAGAAGAAAAGACCTACTACCCAGACATTACTGGTGTATTTTTTCAAGAAGGTAGATAGAATTGAATTTAGCAAGGAACCAGAACTTGTGCCATCAGCATCAGGACGTGAGTAAAATTGCAGCTTGCCCTCCATCTCTTTGTCATCTCTCACGTCCTCTCCCTTCTCCAGTCAGTAACTCTTCTTGCCTGCTTGCTTGATGCTAGCCGCTGTATGCCAGCTATTGTACTGAACTACTGCACTTTTCAAGGTACTGTACTGTAAGATATTAAAAATATTTTATTTTTTAGATTATTAAAAAATGTATTATTTGCGTGAAAAGTATCATCAACCCATTACAGTAAACTACATAACTGATTGTGTTAGTTGGGTACCTAGGCTAACTTTGCTGGACTTACAAATAAGCTGGAGTTAAAAATGTGCTCTCAGAAAATAACTTGTTCATAGGTAGGAGACTTACTATACTCATTTCCACATTTGTTTGTGGGTAGGCTTAAGGTTTTGAGGGGAAACTAACATTTGACCTTTTTATTTTTTCAATTGAAAACATAAACATAGAAATGAGAATCTGCTCAGTTTTAACTCTGTCCTGCACAGGCAAGATAATTGCTACTCCTGAGTCTTTCAGGGAAGTGAGAAAGGGGAGGTTTTAATTTATACATTTAATTAAATAAAAATTGTGTATATATAATAATTTTATGAAGTAGCCCATCAACTCAGTGAGGGCATGATGGCTTATTTAATAAATGTCTAGAGAAAACTGAGTAACAGTTTATTTTTCTCTTATATAACAATATAAATTCTAACTGCAAAATAAATATAGTGTGTAAAACAGGTATGTGACTTGAAAAAAGCAAAAGTTCAACTTTCAATTGCTAACTTATTTATATAATTTATTTATCTACATAGTGTTTAAATAACCTTGGGTGGGAAGAGCTTTTCTAAACATAAACCTGTGAAAGCAACCATGAAAGAAACAGACAGGCTCAAGGAAGGAAAATAAAAACAAACACACAAACTTACAAAGAAGCATTCTGTAAAAAAAAAACCACAATAAGCAAGCTTGATGGTAGGAAAAAATATGACAAACTCTCTGAAGGATGTTTTAACTGCTTAGATCACACAATCTTAGAGTTTTTCATATTCTTTGACAGATTCCAAGTGAATCATTCTAGGGAAATGGACAATGTAAGGGTACATATGACAGACTGTTAACAGCAAATCTTGGACGAAAACAAAAAAAGGATGAGATGATGGACAAAGCTGTGATGGAGTATGAAATAACCATCAAAAGGGTGTCATAGAAAAATATTACATATGTACAAGGTAATTCCATTTTTGTTTTTATTTTTAAAATATCTTTTTTCAGAACAAAGACTGGAAAACTATGAATCAATATTTTTGATAGTGTTTATTTTCCTCCAAAGAATTGATGCTTTTGAACTGTGATGTTGGAGAAGACCCTTGAGAATCCTTTGGACTGAAGGGAGACCAAACTAGTCAATCCTGCTGCTGCTGCTGCTGCTGCTGCTAAGTTGCTTCAGTCGTGTCTGACTCTATGGGACCCCATAGATGGCAGCCCACCAGGCTCCCCCGTCCCTGGGATTCTTCAGGCAAGAACACTGGAGTGGGTTGCCATTTCCTTCTCCAATGCATGAAAGTGAAAAATGAAAGTGAAGTCGTTCAGTCGTGTCCGACTCTTAGTGACCCCATGGACTGCAGCCTACCAGGCTCCTTCGTCCATGGGACTTTCCAAGCAAGAGTACTGGAGTGGGGTGCATTGCCTTCTCCGAGTCAATCCTAAAGGATGCTTTTGAATTGTGGGGTTGGAAAAGACCCTTGAGAAGCCTTTGGACTGAAGGGAGACCAGACTAGTCAATCCTAAAGGTAATCAACCATGAATATTCACTGGAAGGATTGATGTTTAAGCTGAAGCTTGAATACTTTTGCCACCTGATGTGAAGAGCCAACTCATTGGAAAAGACTGATGTTGGGGAAGATTGAAGGCAAAAGGAGAAGGGGTGGCAGAGAATGAGGTGGTTAGATAGCATCACTGACTCAATGGACATGAATTTGAGCAAGCTCCAGGAGATAGGGAAGACACAGGAGTCTGACGTGCTGCAGTCCAAGGGGTTGCAAAGAGTCAGATATGATTTAGTGACTGAACAACAACAACAAAAATTATCTCCACATTGTAGGATAATATGTATTATTTTTCTTTTGACTTATCTGTGTTTTCTGAATATTTAACAACAAACATGTTATTTTTGAAATTAAACAATGTGAAATAATTGTATCATTTTTCTCACAAGTATAGTTATATAAAACCCCCTTTTGCCTCTTTCTGGTCCTCTGTTTTGAATTGTTTCATTTTGTAGAGGGGAATAGTAGAGAATTTATGTTTAGGGTCCTTAGAATAAGGTTTTCTCTCTGCAATTCATAATGGATTTGGTTGGGTACCTGATAGAAACTTCACTCTGTGATCCACGTTCTTCCCTGTCCTAGTTCTCGTGTGAAGACATAAAAATGTGACTCCAGAGTTATTTTACATTTCAGTCAAAAGAAATTGTTTTGGTGGAAATGTCTAGAGTGCTCGTGTATCTGTCTTATTTAATAACTCCCTTATTAACTGTCTTATTTAATGAGAAAAGCAAAAATAAAAAAATAAGTAGAGCTGTACTGGTTTAGAAGATACTTTTAGAGATCCCTGTCTCCAACTGTGCTTGTTCCCACTGTCTGCTATGGTCCATTAGATAAACATGGTGCTCGGCAGCCAGGCGGTTGTTGATATATTTGGCAACACTGATAATGTGATCTATGTGTAGGAGGAAGTGGATGCGTCATTCCTTGGGGGCAAAGGTTTTCTGAAAGTGATTGTTTCATTCTCAAGAAAATTCAGTTAGGTCATTGCACCTTAAGTTCTCACTCAGAGTTTGAGCACTGTTAATTTGCCATTTGTACTTTTTTCTGTTGCTTTTAATTGAAATTTCAGATTAATCTTTAGGCTTATTTTCAGAGGCAGTGGATACTAACTGAAGGGAAAGGCAAACTTGGTTGTTTCTGACTCTGGAATGTTAGTGTAATAAGGAAAACAGAGGGGCTTGTCATCCTAGCATGTCTATTTAATATACTTTAGTCACAATTCTTAGTGTTTTCATATGTGATTTTCAAGTTTAAAAATATACAAACAAAAGAACCTTAAATTTCAAACTTCTCTTTCATATGTTTTGTACATGTGTCATGTATGTTTACATATGTATATTATATAAACATTCATAACACATAGTGTCTCTGTTACTTGTGTGTGTAATGTATGCAGACATACATATATAGACAGATTATGTTATGTAAATATGTATGTATATCGAAAATATACACATGGACTATATATTAATATAAATATATATAATCATAACATATATAAACACAGACTATATAGAGACCATATTTATGTGTGCCTATTTATGTACATATGATGTTTGCATGTATATATGTACACATATTATTGTTCTTGTCTAGTTGCTAAGTCGTGTTTGACTCTTTTGCAATCCCATGGACTGCAGCCTGCTAGGCTCCTCTGTCCATGGCATTTCTCAGGCAAGGAAACTGGAGTGGGTTGCCATTTTCTTCTCCAAGGGATCTTCCTCACCCTGGATTGAACCTGTGTCTCCTGCATTAGCTTGCAGATTCTTTACCACTGAGCCACCAGGAAAGCCCATATAATCACATACACATATATATGTGTAGTCTCTATATACACAGTCCCTGTAGAAAGAATTTGAACATTTTTCCATTCGGACACAAAAGGGCATAAAGTCTTAGATAATATTAATAGAATGTCTTCTGGTGTCCATCTCAATCTGACTGTCCTCAGTGATAGGATTTCTAGCATTTCTCTTGGGACGTGATTCCATTATCTAAAAGTTTTCATTGGGAGGAAGTTTTCCAAGATAGGCTTAATGTTCATCTTCTCTACTGATTCCATTAAACTTAATTATCCCCTCCGAAAGCTGAGCAGTTCTTTTCTTGGCATTTACACAGTTTCAGCAGCGAAAGGCAACAATCAGCTCCTCAGCTGTCATCAAGTCAGGATATTTTAAACTATTTTGATGTTTCTTTTTAGGTGGTGGAGTATATGTACGCATATATAAAGGTATCACATACACCAGTTCAGCACAGTTACTTTACTAAGTGTTTATAGAACATCTAAATCTTATCACTATTTCAAATGTGTTATCACCTAAATTACATGATATTTTTGGTTGCCTTTTCTTTGATAAATTCTTTATGTTCACAAGTGGCCATGAACAATGTACTAGCCCTCACTCATATTTCGTGGAAGATGGCTTGTGTAGATGACAAGTCACAGCCTCACAGTCCCAAGACTATCAGGGGTTGCTGAGGTCTGTAGTTTGGGTGGTGAAGACTCAGAGAATGTGGAAGCCACAGTAAATGCTTCCAGCCCATTCACTTCCATTAAGAATGATTTTTTTTTTCCCATGGGGAAGACAGATATTTTTACTCACTCTAGATAAGGACACTTGAAATCACTTAAGGTAGTTGGGAGATACAGCCTCTACTATCATGGCAGAAAGCTGTTATTGTTTTCAAATTAATTACAAGTACATTCCCTTACTCTTAAGGTCCTTATTTTTAAAGTGTCCAGTTCAAGATTTTAAAGCTCATTGATTGGATAAAAAACTAAAACCACACTCCCTCTCTCACCCTTTTCCCTGTCTGCCCCTCTGGCCTTCTCCATCTTTCTTACTCACCCCTTTTCCCTCCAGTCCCTCATTTTCTTCCCAACTTTCTTTCTTACCACAACCCCAGTTTCTATTTTTTTCTCTCCTTGCACATTTTATTCTCCCTCTCTCTGATTTTTCCCAATTCTCTCGAGATTTTTTTGTGACCCTCAACTACAATGTTACTTTTCAGTCCTTGGGTTTTCTCCACTCTGAGTATTATTCCCTAGCCCTTTGGTTGTAAGATCAAGATGTGAAGAAAATATCTTTTCTCTTATCCTTGGATCAGTTCTGTATCATAGTATGGTCTGAATACTAGCTGAATCTAGACTAAATGGAAAATATTTTTCAGAAGTGTTTTCTGAAGTATCAAAAGTCAGGCTTGATATCTTTTTTTATCTTGACACATATTTATCTCAATAAAGTTCTACTATGACCATATGAAAAAAATCAAAATTCAGTACAAGGACCTTGGAGATATTTTAATCATGACAGACATCCTTAAAATATATTTAGTAACATATCTCTAATCATAAACAGTTTAAAATGCATGGTGATCTCTTAAGAAAGTCTAATTATTATGAGAGAGAAATGATTCACTTTGTTTGGTTGTTACTTCTGTCCAGTCACCCTGAGCTGTTCTAACAACTGTGAATGTTGTACAGCTTCTCATTAGTTATGGATTTCTGGAATATGAAATTGAGGTCATGAGCAGAAATGATTAAAATATATAAAACTTTTTGCTCCTGTCTTTATTTGCTCATCCAGTTATTAGGAAATCACCATTTTACTGGGGAAAGGTGACCTAGTATTAAGAACTAGCTAAAATATTTCAACCAAAACTGCTTCAAAACTATTTTGACTATTAGTATTACCAAATGGCACCCCACTCCAGTACTCTTACCTGGAAAATCCCATGGATGGAGGAGCCTGGTGGGCTACAGTCCATGGGGTCGCGAAAAGTCGGACATGACTGAGTGACTTCACTTTCCCTTTTCACTTTCATGCATTGGAGAAGGAAATGGCAACCCACTCCAGTGTTCTTGCCTGGAGAATCCCAGGGATGGGGAAGCCTGGTGGGCTGCCATCCATGGGGTCGCACAGAGTCGTAAACGACTGATGCGACTTAGCAGCAGCAGCATTACCAAATCAACATGGAAAATATTTTTATTTCCGCTTTGCTGATTCAGTGAATAATTTTCACATCTGTAATTCATGTTGTGGGCAGCACGCTGCTGCTACTGTCTAGTTGCCATGTTATGCCAGACTCTTTGCAGTACAGGACATCTTTATTGTTAAGACAGCTTGTTTGTGTCTATAGTTGTGTCTACCTCTGCACCTTGTCTATTACTCTTCTTAGCTGAATGCTCTTGGGGAAATACTTAAGGCCTTTTGTGTCTATTTCCTCATCATAAAATTCATATGGGTGGTTCCATGATGAAATGATGTAATATATGTAAGCACTTTACATACTACCTGGCACTGGCCCACAGTAAGTGCTATGATGACCATCATGATGATGGTAGTGGTGGTGATGACAAAGATAATGATAATGATGAGAGATCCACTGGGAATTCAGATACTTCGTATCTCCCAAATCACCCTGTGCTTTACAGAAGAAAGGCTCTGGAAGTGCTGAAGATTAAAATTCTTAGTTTATAATTAAGGAATTTATTTACAAGGTAAGAAGGGAAAGGAAGAACAAAAACAAAGCATAGTTCCTACAAGACCTATTAAATCACATTCTTATCTTTTTAATTTCATGTCCAACCCTTTTAAACAGTTTCCATGACACAAACATCAACTGACGTGAGTACAAGGTGACTCACCTGATTCCAACTAAACTAGATCGAGATTAAAAACAAATAAGCAAACACCTGGAATGTGACATGTAGGCAGACTCTTCCGAAGCCAGTTGCGGGTAACATTGCAAAGATCCGAATGCTCTTCAAAATCCATAACAAATTGGCACATGTTTTCAGGCATGCATGGAGCCTCCAAGACCAAATGGTGGATTATTCGGCTGTGCCAAAAAATTCTTCATTGATGACACAGAAAATAAATGTTTCAAAGTAGTTATGCAACCTGAGAAAACACAGTGTGCATCCTAAGTCTGTCTATGAACACATTATTTCTATATTTTTCTCTTCTGTAAGCTTCAGCATTGAAAATCATTATTTCAAATAAATATTTTACCTTTTATTTGTAAAGACATGCCATAGAGAATGCAAGTCATTACTTCCCTATGCATTTTTCAGGTTAGAGAATTTCTATTTTAATGGTTAATTATATCATATTTTAAATTTGTAACATACTCTTTTTTATATTTAAACATTCTTTGCCTTGTTTTATTTTGAATGTTTCAATATAAAAGTGAAGATTAGAAAAAAAGGAACAAAACAATTGTTCATCCTAAGAAATCTCATTAGGGAAGTAGGTTTTGTTCTTTACATACTTGTTGACATTTCTCAATTTCAGTAATCACTAATATTTTTAAAACTGCCAGCAGATACAATATTCCTTTTTAGACAGTTTCCATTTTCAACTGATCTTTTTAACTTTCAGTTTTGTTTTTCTATTGTTTTCAAAGTATTAATAATTCCTCCAAGTTTATTTTAAATCTTGTATAAGTCTTCTTATAACTAAACAACTTTTTCTGTAAAATAAGTTGTATGTGGATGATATTTTCAGAACGTGTGATATTAATATATTCAGAAATGCACGTTAAAGTTACTTCCATAGAACTGACTCTTCAGTAAGGAATCTGAACTTTGGGAACAAACAGAGGTGCTCTTTGAAAAAATGTTTTCACGTTAATGTCACTACTTATCTAAACAAATTAGAGGAACTTCTCTTGACTAAACTTTAAAAACTGTTGATACTTTTCAGTTTTGAGAAGTGATATGGTTAGCAAGACAATTTTTGAAACATAAAATATAAAAGAAAATAAAAACCTTCCCCCAAATAACCATGGGATGATCAAGGCAATAAGCTGTCAAATGAATAAATACAAACTTGTGCAATACTTTAGAACTGGGGAGATAGCCAAGGAATCCTTGAGGCAATTTGATGATGCTGATGCAAATTAAAAACTCAAATGATTCCTTACACTCATCTTTACTGAAAAAACTATTAGGAACTCTTTCACTTCCCCTTTTCCCTGTAAAGCTTATCCTTGACAGTGATACATGCAGAGTTTAAAAAAAATTATTGCTGTGAAATACACGATGTTTCTATGACATCAACTGCAGCTAGTAGTTTAAAGAAGTGTGCTTGGGGTGGAGGGGAGGAACGTGTGAGCAGAAACTTGATTTGGCACAATTAAAAAATAACTCAGGAGAGTAATGATGGTGCATAGACTGTAACCAGGTGGCGGCTCGGACTCTTCAGTTGCTCCATCCAGGCAGGGTCGGATGACTTAATCTTTCTCTTCTGTGGTCTCCTCGTCATCACAAAGGGAATAACATTATTAATAGCTCTGTCATAAGGTGGCTATGAGGAGTTCAAAAGTTAGTCTTCATAAACATACAAAGTACTGTGAATAATGTCTGGTGTTTATTTCGGTGAAAATTCTTTAACAGACTTAATTTTTTAAAAAAAGCAGCTTAGCTTCCCAGGAAAAATTTAACAGAATATACAGAGAGTTCCTATATGCTCGCTACACGCACACCCCCCCAAACACCTTCCCTACTACCAACATCATCTACTAGAGTGGTACATTTGTTACCACGGGTGAACCCACACTGACAAGTTATCACCCAAAGCCTGTAGTTTACTTAAGATTCACTTTTGGTGTTCTATAGTCTGTGGGTTTTGGAGTATGTGTAACATCCATGTATTTTAGTAATAAAAAGTGGTTTTGGTGTTAGGGACCAGATGGTGACACTTTTGTTACAAATGGAATACTGGGGGATTGTTAATGAAATTCCTTTCTATAGGGAAACATAATTCACCCTAAAGTTTCTTCTCCACCCACTGGAAGTTATGATGAGCAGTCACTTAGTGGTTAACATGCATGAGCTAATGGCAGAAAAAAATGTGGTTTCTGTAAGAGGAAATCATGATGACTGGACCATCATGGTCCTTTGTAAGACTGTGCCAAAGGAGAAAGAAGTAGATAATATTTACGATTTAGAAAAAGCAAAAGAAAAGTTTTCACGTTAGTGAAGATATGTTACAGATTTTTTTTTTTTTTTTTTGGTAGAGGGAGGCTAATGCCATTTTGCGAATTGCTTGTATTGAATTTTAACAAAAATAAAATTAATTATTTTGGAGAAAAGGAAAGGAAAAAATGGAATCCATTGCATGGAAGATTGAAGACATAAATTAGTGTATGTCAATTTACATCATTTAGGTAATTTAGGTCAATGTATGTCACTTCATAAATTACTGAGATATATTAATATACAGAAGATGGAGATTTTCTCACTTCCACCCTAATATAAACTCCCAAACAAATATAACTGATATCTGTATCTTTTGTGTAGATACTATTGAATAGGCTATCATGTTAACCTACAGAACATGTCTTGCCTCAGTCAGCTGGACCAAAGTCATATAGAAATAGGTCTGATTAAGACAGTGCATTAAAAAGGAAACTACTAATAGGGGAGGTTTGAGTTCCTCTGGACCGCAAAATTGTGACTGTAATGAGAAGCATATAGTCATATAACCCAAAGCCTAAGGAAAGTTTTAATTAATGAATACAGAAAACCACAAAAGGATTAAATGGAAATAACTGACCCCACTATATGGAATAACCCCGTCTCCTGGGCTCAACTCCCCTAATCTTGATCTGATAGTACCCCATGAATCTACTCTTTTGTCCATTAACATACATGCTAAGTTGCTTCAGTTGTGTCTGACTCTTTGCAACCATATGGACTGTAACCTACTAGGTTCCTCTGTCCATGGGATACACCAGGCAAGAATACTGAAGTGGTTTGCCGTGCCCTCCTCCAGAGGATCTTTCTGACCCAGGGACCGAACCCGTGTCCCTTACATCTCCTGCCCTTGCATCCAAGTTCTTTCCCACTAGAACCACCTGGGAAGCCTGGCTGTGTTGTAAATTTTTATCTAAAATGGCAGAGTCTTCTTTAGACCTGGAAAAGTTCATAAATTCATTCAGAAAATATTTATTGAGCATCTACATGCCAGGCAGTCACAAGCCTAAAAGTGAGAAATAAAGACAAAGCCCATGCCCTCTTTTAATTAAAAGAAAATAAATCTTGGTTGAAAGAATGAAAAAGAATTGTGTGCATTTTACGAACTTGACAAGCACTAATGGAAGAAACAGATTTAAAATGTTCTGCGATGAAGTTCTGATAAGCCTTATTTATTTATCTCCAGTAAGCTTACTGTACAGACACTCTGTGTTCCGATAGAGTCTGTTTCTTTTCTTTTCTTGTCCAATAGACGAACGTATCCGGTGCACAAGGAGAGAGCGCATGTGTCCTTTTGTGTAATTCTCTAGGTATTTCATAGCACGGGAATGGGAATTGAAAGGGTGTTGTAGCTCTTCCTTACTGTTTGTATCACTGTCTTGGCCTTTACATCAGCAAGTGGTCAAGGTTTAATACAAGTTTTCCTTTTAATGCTATGTTGCTGGGGAGGCTATGTGACAGGTGGCTCATTTGCTTTCATGCTATCCCTAGAAATGCTAATCTGTTTCTTGTGAATATTCTGTGTCCTGAGTTTTCCACTATTCAGTAGTGTAGCCAGAGAAGGGCAATTTAAACTTCTTTGGACTGAGAATCACTTCAGGTCTGATGGGAGTTTCAAAAGGAACACCCACCAGTACCAGGACTCAGCAACACTATTAAACCCTCTATTACCCTCCCCCACCTCCCATCTTCCTTCCTAAGACTTAAAAGTAGTGTTCCCATTTAACTCTTTCATACCCACTAGTATGTAGAGTGCACTATCAATATCCACAATGAAATATTATGTTTTCTGGATAATTGTTTTTAATCAATTATGTAATTTCTTGTTAAAAATGTATACACACACACACACACACACACACATATATATATATATCTTTCCTTTTAAAAAGGAAAGAGAAGGTAAAGGACGAAAAATGGCATTTCAGAGGTGTTGTGCTAGTTACTTTCTTTTCTTTTTCTCCTTATATTTAATCATCATGCTTAATATTTCCTTATGATTCATATTTAGAGAAAACAAAACCGAGGCTCAAAGAGGTCGACTAATTTACACACACTGCTTGCCTAGGAAGTCGAATCAAGGCATTTCTGATCCAGAGCCAGTGATCTTTCTACTTGAATTACATGCATCATTGCCATGCATTTTTTTTTAACTTTGTGTGGAGGCATCAGGATTTATTAAGCACTGTATTCATGCCTGAAGACCAGATTTTAAAAAAGAAAAAGCTGCTGTCTAAAGTCATGATGTGTAAGTATTTGGTTTTGAATACATGGAGGTAGTCTTTTTGTTCTCTCTCACCTAGCCTTTCTTCCACATCTTAATTACACATTTTTTTATTGAGGCAACAAATTCCTTCCTTCTTAAATATGTGCCCCACAACAACCTAGAGCCCAGAACATAAACAAAGACACATTTGGGAACTCCTGCAGAGACCTATATCCAAGATCAGCAGATCCTGCAATTTGCTATTTCCTCCTCCTCCCCTCTCCCCAGATGGGGGCTTATGTAAGCCTCCCCGAGGCAATACATGTAGGGTTTTAGGGGGAGATGACTGAAAACCGTGGTTGGTGTTATTGTTGGTATTAGATGATTGTAAGGAACTACTCTGCCAGAGTGTCTTTTCAGCTTTATAATATAATTGGAAACCCTGAGCTGTTAAAGTATCTGAATTTCCTGTATTTGCCTTGCTTTGCTCTTGAATATCTACAATACTGGGGATCTCATCTAAAATTTAGAAAGGTGTTTGGTAGTACAGCTTTAAAAAATCTGAAACTTGCAATAGCATGCACTGCTATTTCCAGGCAGTTTAGCATCATTAAAGTAAAAGCCATATAAATCCAACTTCCTATTTTCACATTGTAGAAATCTCTGCTAAGTGCCATGAACAAAGAAATGCACAACACATGAGGGCTTTTTCCTTTAATATGAAAACTCCCTTAAATGGGAAGTCTAAAACCTTCCCTAAATGGACTTGTTTTCAGCTTGCTCATCTTTTCCACCCCCTGCCTGTTTTTTTTTTTTTTTTTTTTTTAATTTCATGTCCATTTTTGGTGACAATTTATTATTTGAAGTCCTCTTCCAGGAACAGGAAAACTCTTTGTAAAAAGAGCATGAAACAAACTTTATTTGCAAAACAAACGTATCACAGACTAGTAGAGACAGTTCCTAAGCAGATTGTGTTCTCAAAGTTTGCCTGAAAGAATACCATTTGGAGCCTGGAACATATTTTTCATAGGAACATTGTAAAATGGTTGTTAAGTTCTAAGGTCAGTGTTTTGAGCCCATGTGACGTATGAAGTAGCTCGGCTGTGGAACTGTATTATTCAAACTGTTTCCTGATACATCATTTAGGATACTATTATGGCAACATTACCTGTTAGGACATTGGATACAGAGTAACTGGATAGCATCATAAGCTTGATAGTATCACCCAGCTCCAGGCACAATGAACTCCTCAGTATTCCTCACGTGAGGATTAAGGACTGTGATATGAGCATATGAATTATGATGGTATATGAGTTTAATGATGATCATGTTTTGCTCAAGTGTCAGGGTTTAGGACAATGTTCTCCACTTCTTTTTCATACATGCTTAAGTAGAAGTCTTATAGCATCAACATTTGTTATTGGCTCTGTCGTGATTTACAGGTCTTGTGATCCTGGGGCAACAGCTGTCATGGTGGAAAATACTGCAAAGGCATGGCTCATACATTCCTTCTTTACCTTTACTGGAATTGCACTTTGCTTCTCTTGGGTTCCATATATCTGCCTTTCCCCCATCTCTCCTCATGCTGAATGTGATGGTCTAGGATTATGCAATACACTAGGCAACTAACTGTGGTTTAGGTAGACCACTTCGATGGTTCAAATGCTCACATCAGTGGACTCACTGGGCTGGAACTTGTACACATAAAAGGTACTGTGATCCTTACTGTCTCACAACAGTTAGTTAACTTGCTGTTTGCCTGTCCCTCCTTTTACATTTTCCACTGCCATAAATCCTCGTGCTGCTGTGAGTGAACATGCTGGAGGATAGCACTTTCTTCTCTGAGCATCCTTGTAGAGACATAGTTTGGTCCAGAGACTGGACTTTGGCTCACTTTCCTTACACATAGGTTCTTACAAGGAAAGACTTTGCTTTCCTCTCTTTGCCATCTTCCCCACTTATCTCAAGATAGTGATGAAGATTCAAGGGCAAAACACAAGGAAAAGAACCATTAATCCCTTGTTGAGTATCTAAAAGCGATCACAATTTGATTAAAATATATAGTTGTGTTAAATAAGTAAATCTGTTTCTGAGTTGTCCGAGGTTGAATTAACCAGGTGGGAAAAAACAAAGCGCTGAGTCCTGCTCTGACAAATCGGAAGTGGAGACTGATTCTACTTCAACAGGGACAATATGAGCGTCAGAGTTTATGAAAGGAAGAGCCAGGGAAAGGTATCTCATGAATTTCTCAGCTGCTTTAGACAAGTTCTCCAGAGGTCCCTTTTGAAGAGACCTTGCCATCCTTCAGTTGTTGTTGATTTTTTTTTCTTGACTGCATTTTTTTATTTGGTCCAGAAATTAACAACAACAACAAAAAAAAATCACAAATTTTCTTACTACTTCTAGTTTGCTTAATTAGTGCAATGTATTTTGCATAACCACTCTTTCAGAACCATATTTAAAGTAAATGTAAAGCTTTCAGAATCTAGCATGCTGCCAAAGGAAATTTAGGGCCATTTTGCCAATCAGAGATATTTTAGATGAAAGAGGTGTAGAACAAGCATTTGTACTATGTACTTTTTAAACTGTGGTTGTGAAATCATTTCAGTGGATAATAATTAGCTTTAAAAATGGAATAGAAAAAGCAGATTAGAATAAAATATATCAAAGTGAATTGCATTTGGTAAAGATTATTTTTGGACTTTTGTTTCAGTGATAGAGGTGTGTGTTCTGGACCATGAGGAAAACTATATCTCTTATGGAGAGTCTTGGTCAAAAGTTTAAAAGCTACTGATCTTTACTAATCGTTTATGTAACATGTATCAAATTAGTCATTTTTATAGGGTTGGGGTACAGGATAAATGGGTACAGATTATTGTCTCTCAGGTTCTTTGTCTATCAATTCAGTTCAGTTGAGTCACTCAGTCGTGTCCGACTCTTTGCAACCCCATGAATCACAGCACACCAGGCCTCCCTGTCCATCACCAACTCCTGGAGGTCACTCAGACTCACGTCCATTGAGTCAGTGATGCCATCCAGCCATCTCATCCTCTGTCATCCCCTTCTCCTCCTGCCCCCAATCCCTCCCAGCATCAGAGTCTTCTCCAATGAGTCAACTCTTCACATGAGGTGGCCAAAGGACTGGAGTTTCAGCTTTAGCATCATTCCTTCCAAAGAAATCCCAGGGTTGATCTCCTTTAGAATGGACTGGTTGGATCTCCTTGCAGTCCAAGGGACTCTCAAGAGTCTTCTCCAACACCACAGTTCAAAAGCATCAATTCTTCAGCGCTCAGCTTTCTTCACAGTCCAACTCTCATATCCATACATGACCACTGGAAAAACCATAGCCTTGACTAGATGGACCTTTGCCTATAAGGGAGGCCAACTTCCTCAGGGGAACAGAGGCTGGTAGATTTAGGACAAATACTGATATATCTCAACTGCCTATAGGCAGGTATAAGATAGAACACTTAGCTTGTGGTATCATGCTCTTTCTGCAAATATCAAACTTTTGCTAATCAATAAACAGCACTATTAACTAATAAATCATTATACTGCTGCTGCTGCTTAAGTTGCTTCAGTCGTGTCCGACTCTGTGCGACCCGATAGACGGCAGCCCACCAGGCTCCCCATCCCTGGGATTCTCCAGGCAAGAACACTGGAGTGGGTTGCCATTTCCTTCTCCAATGCAGGAAAGTGAAAAGTGAAAGTGAAGTCGCTCAGTCATGTCTGACCCTTAGCGACCCCATGGACTACAGCCCACCAGGCTCCTCCATCCATGGGATTCTCCAGGCAAGAGTACTGGAGTGGGGTGCCATCGCCTTCTCTGAAATCATTATACTAGCAATACTTAATCAGATCAGATCAGATCAGTCGCTCAGTCGTGTCCGACTCTTTGCGACCCCATGAACTGCAGCACGCCAGGCCTCCCTGTCCATCACCAGCTCCCATAGAACATATTTAAATCGATATTCCAGTACAGTCAGATACCTTCCAGTTAAACTTCAATCATCCTTTGCTACTGCTACTGCTAAGTCGCTTCAGTCGTGTCCGACTCTGTGCGACCCCATAGGCGGAAGCTCACCAGGCTCCCCTGTCCCTGGGATTCTCCAGGCAAGAAAACTGGAGTGGGTTGCCATTGCCTTCTCCAATGCATGAAAGTGAAAAGTGAAAGTGAAGTCGCTCAGTAGTGTCCGACTCTTAGCGACCCCATGGACTGGAGCCTACCAGGCTCCTCCGTCCATAGAATTTTCCAGGCAAAAGTACTGGGGTGGGGTGCCATTGCCTTCCCCGCAATCATCCTTTAGCCCAATCCTAAATTTTTCTCACAAATCTAAGTATAGCTTTTGGTCTGAATTATTTTTTCCCCCTCTGGGTCTCTCTTCCACCTTGTGTCTTTTTTTTCTTAAAAATCTCTTCCATTTTCCTCTTCTCCATGGCATTTTGCTCCAATCAGAAGTGAGACAAAATTGGAAAATCCCTCATGAAGGTCTTTTTTCTAATCAAGAGTAATTTTTTTCATACAACTATTTCTTTTCTCTTAGCCCCCTTTGAAGCCTGAAGCTAGTATAAAAGATAATTTGAAATTAGCATATAATAGGGTTTTTTTACTAGCCTCTAAAGACATTTTTTTGCAGATGTATAGCTTGTCCGAGGTCACTGATCCCTGACAGAAAATTGCTTCTTTTTTAAAGGACCCTTACACATATTTCTTTAGAACACATAAAAATATTGCTCAAAGCACAATATGGTATGTAAGCAGAGATATGATTTCCTCGTAGTTAGTGAACTTAACAACCTTTCTTTTCACCCTACGTACCTTTCAAAGGAAATAGTAAATGATTCCAGAATCCATGCCTTTCAAAATTAATGATAAAATGCTTCATTGTGAATATATCCTGATCAAACACGTTTTATTTTGACTTTCTGTGGAGAAGGCGTGTCAAAACAGAACTGATATATAGGAAATGTCAGTGAATCAGACCAAACTTTTTCTCTGGAAGATTCTCCTATCTTCTATCTGGGGAAACTGTCTACAGTTCTTTTAATGACAATTTTTAATGAGTATTACATGTAATTAAACGCACCAGTCTTAAAAGTTGATTTCTTTGAGTTGTGACAATCATATACACCTATGTAACTACCACTTAAACAATAAAGTATTCCTATCACCCAGAGTTCCCATGGGGCCAATTCCAATCAATTCCCCATCTACCTCTCAGTGCAACTCCTTACTGATTTTTATCACTATAAATTAGTTTTGCCCTGTATTCTTGAAAGTCATCTTAATGGGATCGTGTAGTGTGTATTCATTTGTAGTTTCTGATGTTTTGGAGATTCATCATGTTATTGCATCTATCAACATTTCATTTCTCTTTACTGTTGAGCAGTGTTTTCCTATATAACTATACAATAATTTGACTTTTTTCTATTGATGGACCATTGATTTGTTTTTGGTGATCATGAATAAAGGTACGATAAAGACTTTTTTTAAAAAAAGAATTATTTATTAATTTTTGGCTGTGTCAGATCTTGGTTGCAGCATGTGGGATCTTAGTTCCCAAACCAGGGATTAAACCCATGTCCCCTGCATTCCAAGGTGGATTCTTAACCACTGGACCACCAGGGAAGTCTCCCTGTGAACATTTCTGTACATGTATTTTTTTGTGAACTTATCTTTTAATTGGAGGTGGGGTAAATGCCTAAGAGTAGAATTGTTGGGTCTTTAAGTCAATATTTCAACTTTATTTGAAACAGATCTGCAGCTTTTAACAAACTCTCGAAGGGTTTCTTATGTCCCCAACTTTTAAAAAATATATTGCTTTTAGGGTATCTGTGCAGATTTTTTTTTTTTTTTTTTTAGAGTCGTTTCTCACTTCTCCTCCTTAGGCCTCAATTACTTTACAATGAGTGCTGGATTCTGTCTTAAGTCTGTAATGTATTAGGGTATTAATACATGTTCAAATGCTTTCCATAGATTCTTGGATAACAGATTAATGACATAATGGATAAATTTTACTAGAATATAAATTTCACGAGGATAGAAGCACTGTTCTGTTCACTGCCATAACCCAAACTCTTAGAATGGTACCCGCACAGAGTAGGTGTTCTGCTGCTGCTGCTGCTGCTAAGTCGCTTCAGTTGTGTCCGACTCTGTTCGACCCCATAGATGGAAGCTCACCAGGCTCCCCTGTCCCTGGGATTCTCCAGGCAAGAATACTGGAATGGGTTGCCATTTCCTTCTCCAATGCATGAAAGTGAAAAGTGAAAGTGAAGTCGCTCAGTCGTGTCCGACTCTTAGCGACCCCATGGACTAGAGCCTACCAGGCTCCTCCGTCCACGGGATTTTCCAGGCAAAAGTACTGGGGTGGGGTGCCATTGCCTTCCCCAGTAGGTGTTCAATATGTACCAAATAAATGAATGAATTAATTAATGAAGTATTAACTATATGTTGGGAAGCATCCAAATTAGTTTTACATACAGCATTTCACTTAATTCTCACTCCCAATCTTTTTGCTAATTTCTCTTTTTACTTTATTTGCTAAAAGAAGAAATTGAGCACAGAGAGGTTAGATAATATGTCCTTGATCACATAGTAAATGAGGATTTGTGTCCAGGTGATATCTTTTCAAAGCCAGTAATCAGTACACTATATAAAATAGGTAAGCAACAAGGACCTACTGCATAGTACAGGGAACTATACTCAATCTCTCATAATACTGTTTTCCAGAAAAGAGTCTGGAAAAAAAAAAAATATATATATATATATATATATATATATATATATATATATATATATATATTTTAGTTGCTCAGTCAGGTTCGACTCTTTGTGACCCCATGGACTGTAGCCCGCCAGGTTCCTCTGTCCATGAAATTCTCCAGGCAAGAATACTGGAGTGAGTAGCCATTCCCTTCTCCAAAGATCTTCCTTACTCAGGGATCAAACCTGGGTCTCCTGCATTGCAGGCAGATTCTTTACCATCTGAGCCACCAGGAGGAGAAGGAGGAGAAGAGGGAGACAGAGGATGAGATGGTTGGATAGCGCCACCAACTCAATGGACGTGCATTTGATCAATCTCTGGGAGATAGTGAAGGACAGCAAAAGTTTGGCCCACTGCTGTCCTTGGGGTTGCAAAGAGTTGGACATGACTTAGTGGCTGAACAGTAAAAACATATATTATATATAATATATATATGTGTAACTGAATCACTTTACTCTATACTTTAATACAACTTTGTAAATTAACTATACCTCAATAAATAATAAATGATAAAAAAAAGACTTTTGTATTTCATGCTTAATAAGTTTTGTTTCAAGACACCCAAAACCTTTTTCTGCTTTTCTATTTTCTAAATTGTATAGATATATTATATATTTACATATATTTAAATTTTGGCAGTACTGAGTCTTCAATGCAGCATATAGGTTTTCTCTAGTTGTGATGTGTGGTCTTAGTTGACCCACAGTATGTGGGTTCTTAGTTCCCTGACCAGGGATTGAACCCACATCCGCTGTATTGGAAGAAATGTCCCAAACTGTGTATTGTTTTGAAGAAAAAATACTGAGGAGGAAAGCTTGCTGTCTTGATAATTCTTTCATTTTTATTCTTAGAACTAAATGACTTTCCTTCAAATTACATTCCGGTTCATTTCTATAATGGCAAATAGGTTCCCACTTCAGCTTTATTATAGACAAAAACTTGAAAGTACACACACACACACAATTCTTGAATACTTTTGTTTTAATTCATTTTGTCTCACATTAGGTAAAGATGGAAGTTTACGTGTTTCTTGCATGGATTGGAAACAGTGTTGACTCCAAAATATGTTGTTTCTGTTATAAAGACTGAATTGTAGAACCCTTCATGGTGTCCTGTGGATTTTAGGATATTATGATAGGATGGTGACATTTTCATAACTCTTAGCCATTCCTCATTAGATAGTTTTAAGTAATGTAAGATTCTATCTCCTCAGTCTTTTCATGGACTACTGTGGTCTGCTCTGAGTGCCAGGGAGGTTATTAATAAGAATGGGCTAGTTCATTTTAATGAACTGGCTTTGTGGACAGAGCCTGCATTTGCTTGCTGTTAAAAAAAAAAAAAAAAAATCATTCCTTGCCATCTCTGCAAAACTTCCTTACAGCGAAATAATGTCTCTGCCTGCCTTGATAGGAAAATCTAAATAAGTGGATTCTGATTAATATTTATCTCTATGTAGTCAAATGAGGATGAAATATGCCTCAAAATGGTACTTGTTAATGAAACTGCTCCTCAATTATTATATGTGGAGCAGACCCCCTTACTAAAAGACATAATAACCTCAGATCTCTCCACTGTATCGTGTAATGTTCAATAGCCTTTTCTGAATACTTTAGAGGCAGTTACCTATTACTGCAGTGAGCCAGAGACAAACAAGTTTTAAAGCTAGAAAATGGTGACTAGAAATTAGTTCATAAGCCTAAATGTGATAATTATAACTACTTTCCATCAGAATTTTGTATCATTTCACATCTTTTTGGGCAGCACTCTTTAACCATGTATTAAGTTATCTGTATCCCCTCCCCCCAAAAAAGCATCAGTCCTTATCTTTTCAGCTTAGCCAAAAAGATAGCAGATCTGAAATTCTGTGAAATTAGGTCCATTTTCTTTGCCAAGGATAGAGAAGAAAAACAGCCCCCAAAGCATTAATATCTATTTTCCTAAGAAACTATTAAAACAATCTTTCTTAAGCAATGATCTCAAAAGTGCTATGATTCAAATAATTTGCTATTGTTGCTTTTAATTCAGCCATTTTCTTTTTCCTGTAGAATAGTTCCAAACATAAAACCAGGGCTGTTCATTTTACTTAATACTCTCAAACACCAAACAAGATTACAATTCCTTGCCTATGATCTCCTGTAATTCTAGCTCGTTCTGTGAAAGCAAAGAGCTGTTTTGGCATTTCACATTTCTGCTGCTTCATCACCAAGGCCAAGCCCTATATCTGCAGCCTCTTACACATTCACAGCACATACATCTCTGAACAATCTCATGTTTTCAGTGTCTTTTCAACAGAGGACTCTAATCTTGTGATGCTCAGATGCCATACCAAATTTAGGTTTTGCTGACAGTACCCTAACTTTCTAGAATTTAAAACATTTTAAAATGCAGTTTTGAAGCAAATGACGACAATTGTGTGTGTGTGTGTGTGTGTGTGTGTGTGTGTATGCTTAGATGCTTATATGTATACCTCAGAGTAATTCCCAGACTCAATGGAATCCTAGCCCTGTATCATATAGAAAAGAGTAAGTTATTTTAGTAATCAGAGTAGAACTGTTTCAGGTATTTAGGATTAGTCTGTTACCAAGAGAAAAACCACTAAGAAAGAAGTTAATGTGAATGTTTTAATACAAAAGAATACAAATGTTTTTGCTTGAATTTTTGAAAGTGTTGTCTAAAACACTGAATTATTTTGTGGTAAAATGAAGGATCTTGATGGTAGGCTTTGGTCAGGATTAGCCTGGGGATAGCAGCGTAACCAAGGGCACTTTTCTCAGGTGACTGTCCCTTCAGGGAGGACACTGTTTAAGACTTTCTGAGAACTGGAGTCTGAGGTCTGAGCTGGGAGAAGTAAAACCGTGGTTGACTCAATCCATGCAAAGAGTGATTCACCAAATATTTCTCCCCTACAAAAACTTTAAAGTACTTAAAGAAACAAACAACCTTTATGTACTAAGGCATTTAACTTTGTATATGTAGGTGCAGGCTGTATGTCTACAATTATTTAAGTTTGTGGAATATGAGGTGATATTAGCTTCCCTGGTGACTCAGATGATAAAGAATCTGCCTGCAGTATAGGAGACCCATGTTAAATCCCTGGATCAGGAAGATCCCATGGAGAAGGGAATAGCTACCCACTCCACCGTTCTTGCTTGGAGAATTTAATGGACAGAGAAGCCTGGCGGGCTAAAGGCCATGGGGCTTGCAAAGAGTCAGGAATGACTGAGTGACTAACACACACATTTTCAATACGATTGTCTGAAGTGCAAAAATGAGCAGATTCAATACACATATTTATACAATGGGCTTCCCTGGTGGCTCAGTGGTAAAGAATCTGTCTGCCATCGCAAGAGATGTGGGTTCAGTCCCTGGGTCAGGAGGACCCCTGGAGAAGGGAGTGTCAACGCACTCCAGTATTCTTGCCTGGGAAATTCCATGAACAGAGGAGCCTCGCAGGCTACAGTCCCTGGGGTCAGAAAAGGAGTGACATGACTTACCAACTAACCAACAATTTATATAACAATTGAAAGTAACAATGTTTTCCTATGTTTTGTCTCTTTTACCCTTCCCATAAAACATTGCAGTAGGTTTAAATTATCATTCCCCATTTATGACTGAGAACACTGAGGTTCAGTTGCCCAGAATTATGCAGCCAATTAAAAGTAACAGTGATGTCCCGAATTAAATCCACTCTTGGAGACATCATCCACTGAATCTCCTTATTACAAATTCCGCTGTCGTTTTTCCTGTTTCCTCTGTTCTTTATTTCAGAAATATTTTTTCTTCCAAACATCTCCTAAAGTCAAATAAAGACTAGATATTTCTCCGAAGGGCTCCCACATCATTATATTCTCTAGTATTTCTTGCAGATATAGGAAGGCATGTCAGTTAGATAGCATACCATCTGTATCAGGAAACTTACATTCAAATTAAGATTTTTGTCCTTTTTATGGGATGAGCCAGAAGGCAGCTGGACTCTGCCACAAGCCCTGTCCAACTGGGCTTGCCAGACACAGGACTAACCTTGTAGTAGGGGCCATCTACTTGAATGGTAAAACTGGGGCATGAAGCCCGAGTTTGGTTTAAAAGATTTTTTAGTTGGACAAGATGAAGCACAAAGTAATGGGTAAGTTAGGCTATAGTCATAACTTGACTTCAACCTTACAACATGAGGGATTCCTTTGGTGGATGGCACAACTTTCAATTCTGGATTAATGCTAGGATGGCAGGCTCTGGAGACAGTAGCCTATCTTGGATCACTCTCTTACTAGCCATATGACCTGGGAAAGGTTATCCTTTATGTCTCCAGTTTTCATTTTAATAAGCCTTGGGCTGATATAAAGATTAAAGGATATAAGATAACGCAAATTTTTAGAGGAGTGTCTAAAGCAAGGTGAGTATTCATCAGAGATTATTTATTATTATCATTATATTTATATTTACTTGAGGGACATGTAACAGCAAAAGCAGCAAAGAAACCAATAAGGGTGAAGTGTATGCATGAGGCATGTGGGGTCTAAGCAGGCTTTGAATGCTGGGACTATCTGAGGAACAAAGCAGGCATTCACTTTGCGCATCGAGCCAACATTGGAGAATGAGGAAACAGTAAGTTGCAAATACACTGATATCCAAGGTGAACCTGGGAGGATGTCATTGAATAGACTCAGGGTACAGTGTAAAAACCTAAGTTGCGCTGGTCTAGGGGTCTGGGCTGGAGGAGTCTTGTGCTGGACCAATTGCATGAAGCACAGTCTGAGTCTGCATGTTACCTCCAGGCTTGCATGTCTCACTTCTGGATTGGCTTGGGACAGGATTAAATTGGGAGTAAAAAGCTGGAGTCTGGAAGAAGAGCTGAAAATAAAGTGCTAAATTATTTTCTATGAACCCTAGTCACTATAAACACTCACAGGAGGAAGAATAAATCAGTCAAGGTGGGAGTAGTGAACTGTAACTATGGAGGAACCAGAGCTGAGTCATGTGAACAAGATGTGTGTGATGCATAAGCAGAAAATGGAAGAAAAAAAGGTCAAAAGTTCTGAAACTTGAATGAAGTTGAGGTGTAGTCATAAGTCAGTGGGAGTCTTGTTCTGATTAATACAGAGTTGGGGTTGTGAGAGTACATAGGAAGGAAAGACTGGATTAAGGAGGATTTGATCAGTCCTGCATAGGAAACTGTATATGATAAGAAAGACAAAGCAAATAATAAGTTGTTCTAAGGAGAGAAATGAAGCATAATACTCAAACACAAAATTGCACATAACACATAGAACAGGGCCGCAGGAAAATTAGTTTTAGAAATAATATGAGAATGAAAAAATCCTTTTCTGAACACCTACCGAACATCATTTATTATGACAATCTTATGTTTATATGGTAATATGACAATTTTCCCCAAAGAGAAACAACTGAGGCTTAGAAGATAAATCAACAAGCCCAAAGTCACTGGAAAGACTGGAACAAATTTCAAGTTCAGCTTGCTTGATTCCAAAGCATATTCCATTTTCCTGTACTGGATAGTTGTCTGCACTAGGGTAAAGCAGGCAAGGAGAAGCTAGAATGATTCAGGCCACCAAGGATGCAAGTCCGGATGAATAGAGTGACGTGAGACAAAAACAGCTCTCACAGTAAATGGTAGCTTTTTTCCTCTTCTTTTTCCAAGCACAGTGTTTATGTCTTTCCTGCTGCCAATCCTGTTCATCATGTACTCTGGCCATTCTCATACCTGTCTGATTCTTACCATTATCGCCTTTGCTGTGTTTTTCATGTTTGTATTCTGAGTGTTCTTTGCAAAGTGTCTTAAAACAAATCATCAAAGGGTACTTGCAAGTGGGGTGAGTAGATCCTCCATGGAAAGCAAGCCAGGCAAGCTTTGGAAGTAGAACAACCTGGTCTTATGCCATAGATTCAGTACTTACCAACTAGGCTTTTAGTCAATGCACATCATTTAAAAAAAAAAAAAAAATCTCATTGGACTCTGTGGGAGAGGGGGAGGGTGGGATGATTTGGGAGAATGGCATTGAAATATGTATAATATCATATATTAAACGAGTCACCAGTCAAAAAAAAAATCTCAGCTTCCTCATCTATAAAAATAGAATAAAACATCATTCATAGGATTGTGGGGAGGAACGATGTCCGGCACAATATGTTACACAAAGATCCTAGATCTAATGGAGGAATCATAAATTTAGCTCTTTTCTTTCTTCCTTTCAATGAATTGAACTATTAAACATTTCAGAGATTGTGTTATAGAAGAATGGAAGTACACGAGTAAAAAATAACAAAAAGTTAAGTGCATTAATAAAGATGCAAGTAAATAAAGAGAGTAGTGTGATTGATGATCATTCTATAAATCATGGTTAATGATGCTTTGTCCCCAAAGCTATGTATATTAGTCTTTAGACAAAGTCTCAGAGGTTCATAACCTGTATATTCATTAAATTCAAAATAGGCAAATGAGTTGTACTTAAAAGTCTGTAGACTGAATAAAGTCACTTCTTTAGTAACATTTTCTATTTGTTATTAGTCCATTTGGACCTCAAGGATAAATGATATTACTTATTAACTAATTCATACAATGATGAAAATGAGAGACAATATAATTAGAGAATCAAGATGAAAAATTATTCCAATAGGCTCAAATAATGGACCAAAACTAACAAGACAAAATTTAACAAGAATAAAGTTGAGACCTGCATTCAGATCAGTTAATAATGTTAATTCCATATTATAGGAGAGAAGAGACAGGTCTAGAAAACAATTCATATGAAATCTATCCTAGGATTTTAGTTGACCTCAACTAAATGAGCTTAAATATGAAATGACTTTTAAAAAATACTTAGAGCATGATACATAGGGCTTAAGAAAGGAATTGAAGGCAACGGAAATGGTAAAAAGGGTTTGTACTATCTTTTCTATTAGTATACGTTTATCATCATCCAGTTGAGTTCCTATACTGATCAAGTATTTTCTTTTGTTGTTTACCAATGTTCCTAAAGTCTTTGGGTGAGATGTATTTTTCATTTGTTCCTGGGCGAAAATTTGGTCTCTTTCCATTTGTTATATTTTAGTTACGACACCTCTTCAGCAGCCCAGTGAGGGCACAGAAGTTTGGGCTGTGTGATGCAGAGGTGATATTTTGTTGTGTTATGTGTACATTCGTGGCTGTGCACATCTAGGAGAGCCAGATGGTGTTTAAGTCCCAAGCATGAAAAAAAGAATGTTTTTCCCAAGCGAGATCTTCCAAATGTTCTAGTCAACTCAACTCTGACATCTTCCTACTCTCTCAAATTTATGAGATTCTCTACCCCTTTGGGGATTCTCATGTGCTTAACACTGGGGCCGGCAGAGTGCAGCTGTGATCATTGGCTATGGCCAAGGTCACTGGTCATTCTCCTCATTAGATAAGCAGTGGTAACCTCTCTGTACACAATTGGGATTGCAACAACCATCACTAACTAGTTTGGTACTCAACTTGAGTCACTTTCTATAAGTAGCTCTTATCCCTACTCAGTGACATGCTGCCATCTAGAGTCTTGTGTTCGGCCAAGGAATGTCTACAGGTTGGCCATAGCTACCTATCCTTATTGCCCCTGTCTATGGATCTGTGGCTTCCAAAGTCAAACACACAAACCAAACCACAAAACCTGCCTTCGGACTTTGTCAACATTCCATAGAGAATTATTAGGATTTTGTGAAACTCATTGATTCTTCCACTCTCTTGGCTGTCTGGTCGGGTGCCGCATCTTTTAGTGAAGGAAAGAAAGTCTCCGTGCTACAGACTTTTTCTTCTCCACTGGTGAGGCTATTTAGAATTTTTGAGAACACTGGTTGGAAAAGGTAATATTGGTATAGAAGTAATTAACAGTAAAGTTTTTCTTTTGGATTTGTGTACATATTTGTGGGGAGGGTCTATGGTAGCACCGAACTTCTTGAATGGAACCACTGTATCTGGTTCTGCAGATTTGCTTCCAGTATCAGAGTACCTTCCATACTCTTAAAATTCATACACTTCGATGGTGAAACAGGCAGGGGTGAGGGTAATGTTTGTTCTTGAATACTTGAAATCATTTTCAGCTACTATCTCAAGTTCCCCTAGTGATACAAGCCATTTCCTTGAAGACATCTTCCATACTTCCTTAGTCAATGATATCTTTTATCCATTCGTAATCCTAAAATGCCAGTTTAAGTAAATATAGAAGAATCAGTGGACATGTTGGTGTCTTAATTTTATTTTTTATTGAATTCACCACAGGTGGACTACTTCCTTCCAGAGGGTAATAACAAAAGGGCCATCAAGATGATGCAATGGGTTGTAGGCCAAGCGGTCTGAGGAATATTTGTATGAATTGAGGACATTTCCCTTGTAGAAGTGAAGACAGAACATACAGGGTGATTATTTTAAATATACTGGAAGGGATTTTTATGTAGAGTGGATATCTGTTTAATTTTAGAGGGCAGAACTCAGACCCAGAAGTAGAATTTGTAGTGAGGCAGATTAAGTAACAAGTCTGAAATAGCCTGAGCTTTTAAAAAATGAATTCAGTTGCCCTTGTGTAGCAGCAGATTCTCCATCATTGAAACAGTGTAAACCGAAGCTCATAGTTATCTGACGGAATTTGATAGTAATAGAGGTAGTTTGCAGGCTCTATAAGTCCCTGTATCTAGACCCAAGGATGTTTGTTGCAATATTTCTGCTTCTCACACCTTTCTAGAAGTTTTGCTCTTCTCTCTACTATTTTTGACATTTATCTTCAACTTTTGGATTTCTACTTTCAATGATATGAGTAATTGACATGAGTTGGCTGAATGGCCAGTTTGCACTCTGCAGGTACCTGTTTCTTCACCTTGAAATAACTGCAGCATTACTTTCAGCATACTACTGTATGACTGTAACTATTTTCCTGGGTGGGAGGATGATGAATAAGAGAAAAAGACATTAGAGATGGGAATGATGCTAAAGTTGCTTTTATTTGTTGATTCATTCATCTAGGCATATGTATACTTGCAATGAAAACTTAATATAAAAACTCATCATTTCAAAATTTTTTATTATTTCAATCACTTTACTTACTCACAATTAGTTGGAAACAAAGCTTGCCAGGGTGAAATACAGGAGTCATACTTAATTTTCTAGGTAGTGGAATGGGACATTCTGAACATGTTCTTATTTTCAATTTGAGTGATACCTTATTCTTGATTAAGAATTGATCAGTAGGAATAAGATCTCCCTTATCCATCCATCAAGAGAGAACTACAAGAGTACTTTTGAAACTATCAAACTTAGCAAGAATTGTTAACAGCAGTTCTCTATTTTCCTTTTAACTTAAATAACATTCCATTTAAAGAATGGAAAGAGAGTTGTTCTTCCATTTAATATTATTCTAAAGGTGAATAAGAAAGTCTGGAGATGTCAGTTGAAAATTCACTCACTAATTTTTGGAAATGTGAAAGAGAATATCATAGTTGTTATTATTAGATAGTTCAGTGGCTCAGTCATGTCTGACTCTTTGCAACCCCATTGACTGGAGCAGGCCAGGCTTCCCCATCCATCACCAGCTCCGGGAGCTTACTCAAACTCGTGTCCATTGACTCGGTGATGCCATCCAACATTCTCATCCTCTCCTGTCCCCTTCTCCTCCCACCTTCAATCTTTCCCAGCATCAGGGTCTCTTCAAATGAGTCAGTCCTTTGCATCAGGTGGCCAAAGTATTGGAGTTTCCGCTTCAGCATCAGTCCTTCCAATGAATATTCAGGATTGATTTTCTTTAGGATTGACTGGTTTGATCTTGCAGTCCAAGGGACTCTCAAGAGTCTTCGCCAACACCACAGCTCAAGTGTCAATTCTTTGGCACTCAGCTTTCTTTATAGTCCAACTCTCACATCTATACATGACTACTGGAAAAACCATAGCTTTGACTAGATGGACCTTTGTGGCAAAGTAATGTCTCTGCTTTTTAATATGCTGTCTAAGTTGGTCATAGCTTTTCTTCCAAGGAGCAAGTGTCTTTTAATTTCATGGCTGCAGTCACCATCTGCAGTGATTTTAGGGCCCAAGAAAATAAAGTCTCTCATTGTTTCTACCGTTTCCCCATCTATTTGCCATGAAGTGATAGGACCAGATGCCATGATCTTTGTTTTCTGAATGTTGAGTTTTAAGCCAGGTTTTTCACTCTCCTCTTCCAATTTCATCAAGAGACTCTTTAGTTCCTCTTCACTTTCTGCCATAAGGGTTGTGTCATCTGCGTATCTGAGGTTATTGTTATTTCTCTGTGGATCTTGATTCCAGCTTGTGCTTCATCCAGCCCAGAATTTTACATGATGTACTCTGCTTAGAAGTTAAATAAGCAGGGTGACAATATACAGCTTTGACGTACTCCTTTCCCAATTTGGAACCAATCTTTTGTTCCATGTCTGGTTCAAACTTTTGCTTCTTGACCTCAATACAGATTTCTCAGGAGGCAGGTAAGGTGGTCTGGTACTCCCATCTCTTGAAGAATTTTCCACAGTTTGTTGTGATCTACACAGTCAAAGGCTTTGGCATAGTCAACAAAACAGAAGTAGATATTTTTCTGGAACTCTCTTGCTTTTTTGATGATCCAATGGATGTTGGCAATTTGAAGTCTGGTTTCTCTGTCTTTTCTAAAACCAACTGGAACATCTGGAAGTTCACAGTTTATGTACTGTTGAAGCCTGGCTTGGAGATTTTGAGCATTACTTTGCTAGTGTGTGAGATGAGTGCAATTGTCTTTATTACCTAAAAGTATTTCTCAGCACTTACGGCGTAACTTTTATGTAGTTGTTTTAAAATTCTCCAGATTGTAGGAAAGTATCTGATATTTCTTAGGTACTCAAATTTTTTAAAAAATGTTGAATAAATAATCTCAATCGTATTGCAGTTGAATTCAATTTCTTTAGGAAATTTTCATCATTATTGAAAATTTTAGGGTGACATTCATTCACTTGAAAAAAATATAGGCACAGTAGATTACATTAAGCAAAAGCATAATATTCATTCCATCACAGTAATTAGATTCATTAATTGTAATAAGAGAGTTGGAAGACAACCTTCATGGATTAATCTGTTATGGTTCAGAGATGCAACTATTCATGGCTTGAAAGCTAAGTTTTACTTAAATATATATATTATAAAATTGTGGAATTTGTACCATCACATAAAATAGGAGTACTTACAGTCTTCTTGCTTTTCTGTAGTAGCCTTATTTTTGCTCTATACAAATAACCTAGATGATTACATACTATTGTTGTTGCTGTTGTTCAGTCGCTAAGTCACGTCTGAATCTTTGTGAACCCATGAATTGCAGCACAATAGGCTTCCCTGTACCGGGGAAGGCAATGGCACCCCACCCCAGTACTTTTGCCTGGAAAATCCCATGGACGGAGGAGCCTGGTAGGCTCCAGTCCGTGGGGTCGCTAAGAGTCGGACATGACTGAGCGACTTCACTTTGACTTTTCACTTTCATGCATTGGAGAAGGCAATGGCAACCCACTCCAGTGTTCTTGCCTGGAGAATCCCAGGGACAGGGGAGCCTGGTGAGCTTCCGTCTATGGGGTCGCACAGAGTCGGACACGACTGAAGCGACTTAGCAGCAGCAGCAGCAGCAGGCTTCCCTGTCCTTCACTATCTCCTGGAGTTTACTCTTGTCTATTGAGTCTGTGATACCATCCAATGATCTCATCCTCTGTCTCTCCCTTCTTCTCCTGCCCTCAGTCTTTCCCAACATCCGAGTCTTTTCCAATGAGCTGACTCTTCACATCAAGTGGCCAAAGTACTGAAGCTTCAGCTTCAGCATCAGCATCAGTCCTTCCAGTGAATATTCATGGTTGATTTCCTTTAGGATTGATTGGTTTGATCTCCTTGCTGTCTAAGTGAGTCTGAAGAGTCTTCTCCAGCACCAGAGTTTGAAAACATCAATACTTCAGCTCTCAGCCTTCGTTATGGTCTGACTCTCACATCCATTCATGACTACTGGAAAAACCCTAGTCTTGATTATATGGACTTTGTCAGCAAAGTGATGTCTTGGCTTTTTAATATGCTGTCTAGGTTTGTCATAGCTTTTCTTCCAAGGAGCAAGTATCTTTTAATTTCCTGGCTGCAGTCACCATCTGCAGTGATTTTGGAGGCCAAGAAGATAAAATCTGTCACTGTTTCCATTGTTTCCCCATTTACTTGCCATGAAGTGATGGGAATGTCATCTTAGTTTTTTGAATGTTGAGTTATATACTATAGTAGTCAATACATTATGGTAGTGTATAATATGCATACTGCACACTATGGTAGTCAGTATTCCATATATAATGCCTATTACTTGAATGCAGTCTAAAATAAATAGGTGGCCTGCCACATCTATATTAAAGTAATTATTTTTTTAAGAAACAGAATATTGGTTTTGCATACTCAGAAATAAGAATTTCATTAAGTAATAAATTCTGATCTCTAGTCCAAGTGTAGCTTTGACATCTGTAGTGTTTGAGCTGAGTGGGTAAGACAGTACAACTCTTAAAACGTGCAGCTGGCAAAGTGCCCTGGCCAAATTCAGAAAACATGTACAACTCAAGGAAATGAACATGCGGAATTCTAGAAAACTGAACAGAATTGCAATCCTAAACTCAGAGGGATAATGTGATCTTGTTTTCAGAAATAATTTGAGTGGACAATTAAGTGAATTTACTTGTGAAATTGACTACAACCTAGGAAATGTTCTAGTGTCAAAGCTTAATTCTAGGTACTTGAGGACAGAAAACATTTTAAAGAATGAGGAATAAGTACAGAAAATGGTATTTTATATATATACACCATAATATATTGAGTTTTGAGACATTACAATATTCTTTTATTTCTTTCTATGTTTACTTGCCACTAGGGTACTCAGGGGGTGATTCTGAGAAAATACAGTTGTAATAGTTAATTTTGATTAATAGATTAATGGGTTGTAGCTTGAGAAGAATAAAAAATGTTTCTCATCTTTGGATGTCCATTCAGAACTACAAACAAATGCATTTTTTAAAATCATTAATGTATATCCTTTGCTTCTGTTCCCTAAAGTTTTACATTTAGAATAGTTTGAAATAACATTTAATTAAAATAACATTGTGCCAGTGCAATGGAAATAATACATAAAGTTTTTTAAGACACAATCAAGGAAGTAGGAGGAAAAAAGAGCATGAGAGAGAAGGAGAACCAAGCAGAAGTTTGTTTTCTCTAGAATATTAATTTGAGGGTTTGAGGGGAGAGTTGGGGAAAAGAGTGAAGTTACACTAACATTATGGGCTAGAAATGCTGCCACACATCCATTGAGAGAAAAATGCCTTACAAATATTTTTCAAATGATTTAAAGTTGGCTAAATCCAATGCATGTTTTTACCATGAATTTTCTATTTAAAATGTTTAAAAAAATAATAGATTTTAAAGGGAAAATCTAATCCATATGTCACTGATTCATTCACACTTATCATAGTGTTTTGTGTGAGCAAGTTGGTGTCCAAAAACATTTAGTTTTTTCCAACCAGGAAGTCACATTTTTATAGCACCAAAAAGGACCTTGAACCTGAAAAGCCTCAAATTTCATTTTAAACTCAGAACACAAGGAATTTGAGTGAGTTCTAAACTTGGCAATGTGCCTTCACCCTAGTTAACATATTGATGGAGTTATATATTCACGAACATATGGGTTAAAAGTGGAGCTGTTAATTCTGTTTTGATATTGATGCTGGATATATTCAGTTTGCCTTCCTAGTTTGTTTGCCATGAGGAAACAATTGGCCAGTTGTTTTATTATTTTAAAAAATTATATATTGACCCATATCCTTAAATGTACAATAAGTGTTATCAAATATGTAACAAAGCTAGTGTATGGAAAATGTATAATTTCCCCTAAGGGTTATTTGCTAATATGGAACACAGGCCTCTAAAATGTGATGAAAGGAAGGACTGTGGAACAATGGGTCATGATGGCTAATTTTATGGGGAACACATGCATACAATATAATTTAAAACATATGCTAAGGCAGTTATTGTAAAAGGCTCAGAGAATTAGAATGGAATTCTGCTTCATAAAAAAAGAAAACAGTTCCTTCTTTCTCCTGACAAAATTGCACTTCTCTTCTAGGAAAAAGATCCCATTCACTAATGCTTTAACAACTGAAAGGCCCACCCACAAGCTTCACATCTTTTCTCTCAAATCTCTTCCTTCAGGTATGGCTCATCCATTGTGGTTGATGTTTAGAGATGTGATATGAAACTAAAGACAAACAGTCCAATATATACCTGAAATCTTTCTAATGCAATGTTTATTAACTTTTTTCATAACTAAAATATTTTGCTATTTATTTAATCTCTCGCTTACAGAACGTGCTATATTCTATTAACAGGAATTTTAAGAGCAAGGAATGGGTCATTCTGCCCATTCCCATTTTTAGCAGAAGCTTTAGGTTTTAGGTGAAAACCTAAAGCAAGTCAGACTGTTGAGTGTATTATTTGGAAGATCTTTAAGGGTAGCCACACTATAAGCTTATCTAAGAAATTGCAATCATTTAACCACAGATTTTCTAAATTCATGCTCCTCTCCCAATAGAAAACAAACCAAAGAAAAAGAAAAATCTATGATTTAAGTTTATCTTCCCTCCCCCTTTTCAATCTTTTATGAAGATGATTTCATTAGTAACAAATTCTTCATAATTTATCATGTCCTAGAATATCAGATCAGATCAGATCAGTCGCTCAGTCGTGTCCGACTCTTTGCGATAAACGTCAATTAATCATTAAAATTCAAACAAACTTTTTGAAAGTTTGTTGATACAATTTGTATAAAAATTTTTGAGGAGTGTAATTTTATACAATTCATCTTGGGCCTTCTTCTATAGATAACCTATTACAGTTTATTTCACCTTTACGTGTTTTGTTTCTTTAAGAACTCAACAATAAATAATTGGGTACTTGCTTTTAATCCACAGCTTTTAATCCAAACTAGAACAATTGTTAAGATAAAGATTTGACTTATATTTAAACTGTATGTTATAGTTCATAAAATATGATCTGCTTTTTGCTAGAATTAATCAGATTATACCAGGAAATGCCTCACTAGCTGGGCTGTGTTTTTTTTTTTTTAATTAAATTTTATTTTGCTTAACTTTACAATATTGTATTGCTTTTGCCATGCATCAAGATGGAAAATGGAATCACAGATAAATAGCCTGGAGAAAAGCATTGAGAAGATGCAAGAAAGGTTTAACAAGGACCTAGAAGAAATAAAAAAGAGTCAATATATAGTGAATAATGCAATAAATGAGATCCAAAACACTCTGGAGGCAATAAATAGTAGAATAACAGAGGCAGAAGATAGAATTAGTGAATTAGAAGATAGAATGGTAGAAATAAATGAATCAGAGAAGAAAAAAGAAAAACGAATTAAAAGAAATGAGGACAATCTCAGAGACCTCCAGGACAATATTAAACGTTACAACATTTGAATCATAGGAGTCCCAGAAGAAGAAGACAAAAAGAAAGACCATGAGAAAATACTAGAGGAGATAATAGTTGAAAACTTCCCTAAAATGGGGAAGGAAATAATCACTCAAGTCCAAGAAACCCAGAGAGTCCCAAACAGGATAAACCCAAGGCGAAACACCCCAAGACACATATTAATCAAATTAGCAAAGATCAAACACAAAGAACAAATATTAAAAGCAGCAAGGGAAAAACAACAAATAACACACAAGGGAATTCCCATAAGGATAACAGCTGATCTTTCAATAGAGACTCTCCAAGCCAGGAGGGAATGGCAAGACATACTTAAAGTGATGAAAGAAAAGAACCTACAGCCCAGATTATTGTACCCAGCAAGGATCTCATTCAAATATGAAGGAGAAATCAAAACCTTAACAGACAAGCAAAAGCTGAGAGAATTCAGCACCACCAAACCAGCTCTCCAACAAATACTAAAGGACATTCTCTAGACAGGAAACACAAAAAGGGTATATAAATTCGAACCCAAAACAATAAAGTAAATGGCAACGGGATCATACTTATCAATAATTACCTTAAATGTAAATGGGTTGAATGCCCCAACCAAAAGACAGAGACTGGCTGAATGGATACAAAAACAAGACCCCTACATATGTTGTCTACAAGAGACCCACCTCAAAACAGCGGACACATACAGACTGAAAGTGAAGGGCTGGAAAAAGATTTTCCATGCAAATAGTGACCAAAAGAAAGCAGGAGTAGCAATACTTATATCAGATAAAATAGACTTTAAAAGAAAGGCTGTGAAAAGAGACAAAAAAAGGTCACTACATAATGATCAAAGGATCAATCCAAGAAGAAGATATAACAATTATAAATATATATGCACCCAACATAGGAGCATGAAATGTTCCTTTGGTATCTCTGATTTTCTTGAAGAGATCCCTAGCTTACTCCTTGGAAGGAAAGTTATGACCAACCTAGATAGCATATTCAAAAGCAGAGACATTACTTTACCAACAAAGGTTCGCCTAGTCAAGGCTATGGTCTTTCCTGTGGTCATGTATGGATGTGAGACCTGGACTGTGAAGAAGGCTGAGCGCCGAAGAATTGATGCTTTTGAACTGTGGTGTTGGAGAAGACTCTTGAGAGTCCCTTGGACTGCAAGAAGATCCAACCAGTCCATTCTGAAGGAGATCAATCCTGGAATTTCTTTAGAAGGAATGATGTTCAAGCTGAAACTCCAGTATTTTGGCCACCTCATGCGAAGAGTTGACTCATTGGAGAGGACTCTGATGCTGGGAGGGATTGAGGGCAGGAGGAGAAGGGGACGACAGAGGATGAGATGGCTGGATGGCATCACTGACTCGATGGGTATGAGTCTGGGTGACCTCTGGGAGCTGGTGATGGACAGGGAGGCCTGGCGTGCTGCGGTTCATGGGGTCGCAAAGAGTCGGACACGACTGAGCGACTGATCTGATCTGAACATAGGAGCACCACAATATGTAAGACAAGTACTAACAAGTATGAAAGGAGAAATCAGCAATAACACAATAATAGTGGGAGACTTTAATGTCCAGCTTTTGATTCTTATCCATGTGGTCTACCTTGTTGGTAGCTCTCTGATCAACATGTCACTATGACCCACTCCCTCTCCATGAAGTAGATTCATGGTCACATCCTATGTTTTAATAATGTTCCTGAATTCCAAGCCTTTAATTCTGACTATGATAGTTTCTTGTAGATGTTCAAGATATTAAGCTTTCCTATTCTGTTTATCAACTTTGTAATTTTATAGACTTATTACTACCGTTTTAAAGGGCTTTCCTGGTGGCTCTGCTGGTAAAGAATCTGCCTGCCAATCCAGGAGACACAAGAGACGTGGGTTTGAACTCTGGGTTGAGAAGATCCCCTGGAGAAGGAAATGGCAACCCACTCCAGTATTCTTGCCTTGAAAATTCTATGGACGGTGGAGCCTGGTGAGCTACAGTCCATGGGGTCACAAAGAGTCAGACACAACTAAGCATGCACACACATTACTATTGTTTTAAGAATTTTTGTTAGCTTCTATATGCTATATAGATAAAAATTGTGTATTTGAGATAATTATGGCTGAAATTTATAGTATATTTATCTTCAAGTTTTCTTCTATGTGCATTTATTTTTTGCATAGATGTGATCATGTTGTGGACTTCTTTAACATATCAATGTATTTGTTTTCCCACATCACTAAAATAATTTAGAAAACATGATTTTTAATGAGTATATACTATTTCATTTACTTAAATATTCCTTTATTGTTGAAATCTTCATTTCCTTCAGAATCTTTCACTTGTAGAATAATAGGACCAAAGGCATGAAGTTCTTTCATTCTCCTTATTATCAACAAATTCCTTTCAAAAAAGGTTGCCCAATTTATTCTTCCTCATAACGTATAGCAGAGGCTAGCTTGTCACACCCTCACCAGCACTTAGTGATAATATTTTTCAAATTTTTCTATTTATTTCCTTTGGTATATTTATTTAATTATTAGTGAGAGAGAATAACTTTTTGAGTATTTTTCATTTGTATTTCCTTTGAATTTTGGATTCATATCCTTCAAAATTTTTATGATTTATGCTTTCAAGTTTTTACTTATTTATTTGTTGACTGCATGTGTATAGGTATATGGATACTATGCATATGTATTTATATATTCTATCTTTCCAAATGTTTTTATTGGCATTAAAAAAAATTGACCTAACTTTCTTCACGGTTCATCATCATTTTCCTTTGTGAGTGCTTCCACTGGTTTCACGTTTAATAAGCTCTTTCTTAGAAATTCTTTACTTCACTGCAATACTTGTTATACTTGTCACTGTCTTCTGAGGCTGGATGCACCAAAGACCAAGACATAGATTTACTTACTTGTGCACTCTCAATACTCACTGATCAGCAGAATGCTTGGTAACATACTAATGCTAATGACATTTTTGGTAAAAATCCAGAAGCAATGCTATTGTAGTATCCTTTAGTTTTTGAGAAATAAGTTGGACTTCATTTAAGAATTAAATAGATTCTTTGGAAAGCCACGGTAAACAGAGAGAAGGTCATAGGGTAGAAGTTTGTCAAAATTTTGTTGTGTAAGTCATGAAAACATAATTAAATAGTAGAAAAATCAGAGATAATGTACTTTGAATAGTTTTTACACTTCTTTGGATTTTAATGTAATTTTCGTGATTTTTTAAGAAAGGAATATATCTACAATATGATGTTTCTTAAGGTAACTTGCTGTGGTAGGCAGAATTCTGAGATGACCCCCGTGGGCCATCCCCTTTCTCCTTCCTCCTGCCAGGTGTCTGTGTCCTGTATGAGAGATATCTAGGATATGATAGCTGTCATTTTCATGACTATGTTACATTATATGGCCAAAGTAAGAGGATTTGACAGATGAAATCAAGGTCCTTAATCAGTTTAAAAGAAGGTTTAGGCCTTCTCTGAGATCAGATACTTCATTTCCTCTTGGCTTTGGAGAAATGAGCCACCATGAGTACTACAGCAGCAAGAAAATGAATTCTGCCCATCATATCAACTTGGAAGAGGATATTGAGTCTCAGATCGGAATGCAGCCTTAACCAACACCTGAATCACTGTTGTGGAAGATTCTAAGCAGAGGACTCAGTTAAGCCAGGCTCAGACTCCAGACCCTCTGGAAACTGTGAGATAAAGCTGGTACATTTGTGGTAAGTTGTTCTGCAACAACAGGAAATGAATATGCTTAGAAGTATCTATCAAACCCATTAGAAATTTTGTAAACATTTTATGCAAAAGTTTGACCTTGGGAGGCAGCCGAGAGAAGCAAACCCACATCCAAGGAGCAGTGGCTGCACGGGCGCAGGAGAGCTGAGAGGAGCTACTCCATGTTTAAGGTCAGGAGGGGCAGCTGTGAGGAGATATCCCTCATCCAAGGTAAGGAGCAGCAGCTGCAAATTGCTGGAGCAGCCATGAAGAGATACCCCACGTCCAAGGTAAGAGAAACCCAAGTAAGATAGTAGGTGTTGCAAGAGGCATCAGAGGGCAGACACCCTGAAACCATAATCACAGAAAACTAGCCAATCTGATCACATGGACCACAGCTTTGTTTAACTCAATGAAACTAAACCATGCCCTGTGGGGCCACCCAAGACGGGCGGGTCATGGTGGAGAGATCTGACAGAATGTTGTCCACTGGAGAAGGGAATGGCAAACCACTTCAGTATTCTTGCCTTGAGAACCCCGTGAACAGTATGAAAAGGCAAAATGATAAGATACTGAAAGGGGACCTCCCTGGGTCGGTAGGTGCCCAATATGCTACTGGAGATCAGTGGAGAAATAACTCCAGAAAGAATGAAGGGAGGAAGCCAAAGCAAAAACAATACCCAGTTGTGGATGTGACTGGTGATAGAAGCAAGGTCTGATGCTGTAAGAGCAATATTTCATAGGAACCTGGAATGTCAGGTCCATGAATCAAGGTAAATTGGAAGTGGTCAAACAGGAGATGGCAAGAGTGAACATTGACATTCTAGGAATCAGCGAACTAAAATGGACTGGAATGGGTGAATTTAGCTCAGATGAACATTATATCTACTACTGTGGGCAGAAGAAATGGAGTGGCCATCATAGTCAACAACAGAGTCCGAAATGCAGTACTTGGATGCAGTCTCAAAAATGACAGAATGATCTCTGTTCGTTTCCAAGGAAAACCATTCAATATCACGGTAATCCAAGCCTAATGCCCCAACCAGTAATGCTGAAGAAGCTGAAGTTGAATGGTTCTATGAAGACCTACAAGACCTTTTAGAACCAACAGCCAAAAAAGATGTCCTTTTCATTATAGGGGATGGAATGCAAAAGTATGAAGTCAAGAAACAGCTGGAGTAATAGGCAAATTTGTCCTTGGAGTATGGAATGAAGCAGGGCAAAGGCTAAAGAGTTTTGCCAAGAGAGTACACTGGTCATAGCAAACACTCTTCCAACAACACAATAGAAGACTCTACAGATGGACCTCAGCAGATGGTAAACACCAAAATCAGACTGATTATATTCTTTGCAGCCAAAATTGGCTCAAAAATAAGACCTGGAGCTGACTGTGGCTCAAATCATGAATTCCTTATTGCCAAATTCAGACTTAAATTGAAGAAAGTGTGGAAAATCACTAGACCATTCAGGTATGACCTAAATCAAATCCCTTATGATTATACAGTGGAAGTGAGAAATAGATTTAAGGGACTAGATCTGATAGACAGAGTGCCTGATGAACTATGGACAGAGGTCCATGACACTGTATAGGAGGCAGGGATCAAGACCATCCCCATGGAAAGAAATGCAAAAAAGCAAAATGGCTGTCTAAGGAGGCCTTACAAATAGCTGTGAAAAGAAGAGAAGCAAAAAGCAAAGGAGAAAAGGAAAGATATAAGCATCTGAATGCAGAGTTCCAAAGAATAGCAAGGAGAGATAAGAAAGCCTTCCTCAGCAATCAATGCAAAGAAATAGAGGGAAACAAAAGAATGAGAAAGACTAGAGATCTCTTCAAGAAGATTAGTGATACCAAGGGAACATTTCATGCAAAGATGGGCTCGATAAAGGACAGAAATGGCATGAACCTAACAGAAGCAGGAGATATTAAGTAGAGGTGGCAAGAATACACAGAAGAACTGTACAAAACAGAGCTTCATGACCCAGATAATCACAATGGTGAGATCACTCACCTAGAACCAGACATCCTGGATTATGAAGTCAAGTGGGCCTTAGGAAGCATGACTACGAACAAAGCTAGTGGAGGTGATGGAATTCCAGTTGAGCTATTTCAAATCATAAAAGATGATGCTGTGAAAGTGCTGCTCTCAATATGCCAGCAAATTTGGAAAACTCAGCAGTGGCCACAGGACTGGAAAAGGTCAGTTTTCATTCCAATTCCAAAGAAAGGCAATGCCAAAGAATGCTCAAACTACCACACAATTGCACACATCTCACACGTTAGTAAAGTAATGCTCAAAATTCTCCAAGCCAGGCTTCAGCAGTACGTGAACCATGAACTTCCAGATGTTCAAGCTTGTTTTAGAAAATGCAGATGAACCAGAGGTCAAATTGCCAACATCAGCTGGATCATGGAAAAAGCAAGAGAGTTCCAGAAAAACATCTATTTCTGCTTTATTGACTATGCCAAAGTCTTTGACTGTGTAGATCACAATAAACTGGAAAATTCTGAAAGAGATGGGAATACCAGACCACCTGACCTGCCTCTTGAGAAATCTACATGCAGGTCAGGAAGCAAGAGTTAGAACTGGACATGGAACAACAGAATGGTTCCAAATAGGAAAAGGAGTACGTCAAGGCTGTATATTGTCAGCCTGCTTATTTAACTTCTATGCAGAGTACATCATGAGAAACACTGGGCTGGATGAAACACAAGCTGGAATCAAGATTGCCGGGAGAAATATAAATAGCCTCAGATATGCAGATGACACCACCCTTATGGCAGAAAGTGAAGAGGAACTAAAAATCCTCTTGATGAAAGTGAAAGAGGAGAGTGAAAAAAATTGGCTTAAAGCTCAACATTCAGAAAATGAAGATTATGGCATCTGTTCCCATCACATCATGGGAAATACATGGGGAAACAGTGGAAACAGTGTCAAACTTTATTTTTCTGGGCTCCAAAATCACTGCAGATGGTGATTGTAGCCATGAAATTAAAAGATGCTTACTCCTTGGAAGGAAAGGTATGACCAACCTAGATCACATATTCAAAAGCAGAGACATTACTTTGCCAACAAATGTTCGCCTAGTCAAGGCTATGGTTTTTCCTGTGGTCATGTATGGATGTGTGAGTTGGGAGTATAAAGAAAGCTGAGCACCAAAGAATTGATGCGTTTGAACTGTGGTGTTGGAGAAGGCTCTTGAGAGTCCCTTGGACTGCAAGGAGATCCAACCAGTCCATCCTAAAGGAGATCAGTCCTGGGTGTTCATTGGAAGGACTGATGGTGAAGCTGAAACTCCAGTACTTCGGCCACCTCATGAGAAGAGCTGACTCATTGGAACAGATCCTGATCCTGGGAGGTATTGGGGGCAGGAGAGGAAGGGGATGACAGAGGATAAGATGGCATCACCGACTTGATGGACATGAGTTTGGGTAAACTCCAGGAGTTTGTGATAGATAGGGAGGCCTGGCATGCTGCGATTCATGGGATCGCAAAGAGTCGGACACGACTGAGTGACTGAACTGAACTGAAGAAATATTTATGATTTCTGCTTAGCCAATATGATATTTAAGTATTTGTGAAAATGAAAACCTTGAAACATAAGTATTCAATTGAAGTGTTGAATAGTTAAACAATGGACTTTAGAAATAGAAATTGTGAATTGATACTTGTGTTTATTGCCTTTTCCCCTCAGACTTCATGAGGATAATAAGTGAATTCTATCTAAGAAAACTGAGTATGGGGAAGATGCCTTGGAGAAAGGAAAGGCTACCCACTCCAGTATTCTGGCTTGGAGAATTCCATGGACTGTGTAGTTCATGGGGTTGCAAAAAAAAAAAAAAAGAAAGAAAATCAAGTATGAAATGTAATTAGAAAACGACTGAGAAACAATTTTGGAAAATAGAACAAGGTAAAATATATTCACAAACTTAACCAAAAGGGAAAAAATGGTCAGTGTACTAGATTCTAAAGGTACCTGACTTCCTAATAACTACCCTGGATACTAGAAGTCAAGGAATAAATATGTTCAAAAGTTGGTTCAAATATGTTTTCTATATGGAATTCTATATTCAAACAAAATGAATATAAATACTAAATAAATAACTTAAACATCTAATTGTCCCAATGCATTTTAAAGGTAGTTATTGGAGAATGTGCTAGAGTAAAATGAAGTGTTAAGTAAGGAAGAGCAAATTACAGCAACTAGGGAAAACTGGACCCCAGGAGAGAGATGAGCAGTAGTGCCAGGGTGTCAACTTTGTTTGTGGCACAGAGACTAATCAATAGACAGAAACCCAAGAATGGAGGGACAAATAGAAGCAAAGCCTCTAGGGAGAAAAAGAAATGAAACTTGTTAGGACAGATGATATGATGAATCATTTAGAGAAAAGAAAGTATATATATATCTAGCAAATCCTTTAAGTAAGAAATTAGATAGGGGATTGATTATACAAATTATGATAAATTCCTACAATGAAATACTATACAGTGATTAAGAAGAGTGAGAACAAATCTATATGTATTGATTTGGAGTGAGTGAAAGTTGCTCAGTAGTGTCCGACTCTTTGCAACCCCATGGACTATACAGTCCATGGAATTCTCCAGGCCAGAATATTGGAATGGGTAGCCTTTCCCTTCTCCAAGGTATCTTCCCAACCCAGGGATCATACCCAGGTCTCCTGCATTGCAGGCATATGCTTTACCAGCTGAGCCACAGTTCAGTTCAGTTCAGTTCAGTTCAGTTGCTCAGCCATGTCTGACTCTTTTCAACCCCATGAACCGCAGCAGGCCAGGCCTCCCTGTCCATCACCAACTCCTATAGTTTACCCAAACTCACGTCCATTGAGTCGGTGATGCCATCCAACCGTCTCATCCTCTGTCATCCCCTTCTCCTCTTGCCCTCAATCTTTCCCAGCATCAGGGTCTTTTCCAGTAAGTCAACTCTTCGATCAGGTGGCCAAAGTATTGGAGTTTCAGCTTCAACATCATTCCTTCCAATAAACACTCAGGACTGATCTCCTTTAGGATGGACTAGTTGGATCTCCTTGCAGTCCAAGGGACTCTCAAGAGCCTTCTCCAACACCACAGTTTAAAAGCATCAATTCTTTGGTGCTCAGCTTTCTTTATACTCCCAACTCTCACATCCATACATTACCACTGGAAAAACCATAGTCTTGACTAGACAGACCTTTGTTGACAAAGTAATGTCTCTGCTTTTTAATATGCCATCTAGGTTGGTCATAACTTTCCTTCCAAGGAGTAAACGTCTTTTAATTTCATGGCTGCAATCACCATCTGCAGTGATTTTGGAGCCCAGAAAAATAAAGTCTGACACTATTTCCACTGTTTCTCCATCTATTTGCCATGAAGTGATGGGACCAGATGCCATGATCTTAGTTCTGAATGTTGAGCTTTAAGCCAATTTTTTCACTCTCCTCTTTCACTTTCATCAAGAGGTCTTTAGTTCTTCACTTTCTGCCATAAGGGTGGTGTCATCTGCATATCTGAGGTTATTGATATTTCTCCCGGCAATCTTAATTCCAGCTTGTGCTTCTTCCAGCCCAGTGTTTCTTATGATGTACTCTGCATATGAGTTAAATAAGCAGGGTGACAATATACAGCCTTGACAAGGGAAGCCCTATATTGATTTGGAAAAAAAATCTCTAAAGTGTGAGCATGAAAGGCATGAAAAGGCAAGGTAAGGATATTATGATTCCATTATTTGCTCTTAAAAAATAGATATACAGGTTTAATATAGTTAGCTTCTAGATACACAGACTAACTCTGGAGGGGTGTATAGTAATCTTGTAATGGTTGCAGTGGTGAGAAAAATGGAGAACTGAGGAAAGTGCTCAATGAACTGATGAAATATTGAAAGACAAAGCAAATTTAAAAAGATGGAAAAGCAATATATATGTTAAAATGATGCAAAGAGAAACTATGCAATAATATGAATGTTTTCCATAGATTATAAGAACATCATATAATAAAAGTCCCTGACATTCAAATTTTTTGAATTCAAACTTTGCAAATATAGCCACATATAGAAAAAATAGTGAAACATATACACAAAAATAATAATGCTGGCAGGAAGTAGCATAACTTATATTTTCACACTGCAGAATTTTGAATATGAGAAAAAATGATTGTAAAAATGAATGTCTTTACTTATAATATAGGTAAGCTAAACATTTTAAATTCTTCTAAAAATAGATTAGACTGTTTTAGTGTTCATCGTTTTAATCTTTGACTTAAAAATTTTAAAATATATCTATAGGAAATTCTTCCTAGAGGAGTACCAAGGCATTCATTTACCACTGGAAATTTTAATCTAGCTAAGGAAACAAGACACATGTAAAATAAAAACTAAAAATATAACATATTAACTGTATGTGACAGTGAAAATAGTATAGATATATCGGATTTTATAAGAAGGAAAGATCACTGTCGTGTAGAGAATATAGTCAGCTTGAAGAATGGGTAAGAATTAATCATGGGGAAAAAAAAGACAAAAAACTTCAAGTAGAAAACTTGCCATGAGCAAAGGAACAGAGCAAGTGAGTTAGGGGACGTTTTCACTTTCAGATCATTGGCTTGGGATGGTAATAATAGAACAGCTTCCAGTTTTCAAAGATGTTTCACATAATTTACTCAGGTATGATATAAGCAGGGTGAAGTGATGGAGGCATGCACCCTGCAGACAGACAGCTGGGTTTTCAAAATTCTAGCTCTGCCAGGACTTCATATGACCTAGAAAAAGTCAACTTTTAAGGCAATAATGCCCAAAGCGAGCATTGCTGTGGGGGTTAAAAGTGAGAACATGGGGAAATCGTCTAACACTCTACTTGGCATGCAATGGTTACTGTTTACAACTCTATGTTGGAGTAGAATTTGGTCCCCTGCTTCTGTCCATGCATTCCATCCTCACCACATCAGAGTGGAGTAATGGGAAGAATGATTCGTCTCATTTTGTAGGTAAGAAAACAAGTCTCAAAGATGTTAACTTATTTACAGTCATTAGAGCTAATAAGCTAATGGACTCAGATCATCTGAGTTTTAGCTCAGTGACAATGACTTTCCATAATGAATGAAACTTCATATATACACAAAGAAAATTGTGATGTGGGATTTTTTTCAGTTGAAATCAGTTGTTTGGTCCTCATGAGGCTTCATTAGATGCTATTTCATCTGATGGATTCACCACAACTCAGTCTGTTCCTTGATTTTGTAGGCTCACAAACATGATTTTCTGAGCACATAGAGGGAGTATATTGACCTTTCTGGAATAAACTCACATTAATTAATTTCTCACGGCAAGTTTCTTGAGAAGAATACTCTTTTTTAAGTATCTGTGTGAACCTAGTACCAAGCACAGGATCTGGAACAAACCAGAATGTCAATATATTTCATTTGATCATAAGACCAGAATTCTAAGTTCTTGCTGCTGCTGCTAAGTCACTTCAGTCGTGTCCGACTCTGTGCGACCCCATAGACAGCAGCCCACCAGGCTCTGCCATCCCTGGGATTCTCCAGGCAAGAACACTGGAGTGGGTTGCCATTTCCTTCTCCATTGCGTGAAAGTGAAAAGTGAAAGTGAAGTCGCTCAGTCGCAGCCGACTCGTAGCAACCCCATGGACTGCAGCCTACCAGGCTCCTCCATCCATGGGATTTTCTAGGCAAGAGTACTGGAGTGGCTTGCCATTGCCTTCTCTAAGTTCTTAATTTATGACTAAATTATAAGTGCCAAAGACCTTAAATCTTACACTCTTTGAAGAAAAAATAAAACCATATAAAACCAAATAAGACTCAGAAAGGTCCTTTCTGAGTACATCATTCAGAGCAAGGGACATTGAGCCATTCAAATATTTACTTACTTAGGGCATGATGCACTCATACCCAGAAGAGCTGCCTGGACTTTCTCCCACTGTACAGCCCCACACACCTGATTCTTCAGAATGACTGTCTAAGTCTCTGAATACATATATCTTGCCATTGATTTTTCAGTTTCACTTTCAGATGGCACCTTGCTTTCAGTGTCTACAGGATATTTTGCTGTCTTCCCTGAGTCTGATGAAGTGGTTTCAACCTTTTTACCTCTAGAAGCAAACACTGGGTGACATTCACTCTCTGGCATCTTGGTTAAGAAAGCCTCCCCTTCTCTCTTCAGAGAAGGATATCAGAATTGCAGCTGAATGAGAGTGACATTTCAGGATAACCTTGACTTCCCTCTAATGTACGAACAAAAGTAAATCATTTGCAAACTTTGAACTATTAATAGTAACAAATTACTTGCAACAGAGCTTGCAACAGATTGTGACACACCATTGGATCTTGACCTCTGTGTCTAGTGGAGGAAATAAATGGGTGTTTTGATCTCTTGAATTTTTTCCTAGTTGAGAGGGTGGTAACACACACAGAGCAAGCACAATTTTTAACTTGACTCATGCTAAGTAGACAGCCAATTGTGTATTATAATGGAAGACTTCTTTCCTTACACTCTTAAAGAAGAATTGCATCAAGTTCTTTCCCAGTGGGGCATTCTTTTAATGTCTAGAAAAAGATGAGGGAATACATTTATATTATCATTTTAAAAGATTGTGAGTTGAAATCATAATTGAAAAAATAAACAGAAGAAAGAAAGGTAGGAAAAAAAGAAGAAAAAAATAATCTCTGTACTCTATTCTTTTTTGGATTTAAGAAATCTAAATATAAACCCAGAGCTTTCCTTTTTTCCACTAAATGGAGAACTTCTAATTCTAGCAGACGTTTGAGCGATGATGGCTTAACTGTGGTTTCTCATCCTCTCCTTGTATTTGAGGGTCAGAAGAAGCGTCATTAGGGACTTGTATTTTGTCTCATCTTTTCCTTCCTCTTTTCTTAACACTTGTGGGAAATCAACTTTATAAAACACTAAAGAGTGCCATGTTCACTAACTTATGGAAAGTCCTCTATAATTCTTACTTATCTATTAAAATTTCCAAGTAGACTCTTCTCCCAGAGCACAGACCAGAATGACTCTTCGTATAAAAGAGAAATATCACTTTATAAGCTTTCTCTTCATTGAATAAGGGTTACTATTATTTTCATTTTCTTGTCTATTTTTAAGGATTTCTTTGAATGCCACCTGTACTCTACTTCTTGCCCCCTTGAAAATTCCTGAGAAGGAATTTATGTGAAATTATTTACTAAACCTCATCACTCTCGCTATCGTCATTCTCTGCAGTTTAATGTTTCTTTCTGAAATGTAAAATGTTTCACTATGGATAAAGAATCACCTTCAACCAAGAAAGCAGATGTTAAAAATGTCCTTTCTTCTCAAGCATATAGGGTAAGCCTATTAAGTAGTTTGAAGTCTTGTATTTTTCTTCCTGATCAAGGTTGTTTCCTCTCTTGCAGTGTCTGGGTAGATGTGGGTGAGAGGGGACATTCCCTCATGACTATTCCCAACAGCTAACAGAATAAAAATACAACTTTACAGAATTTTTCTGGGACAAATGCGGAAGGATAGGAATGAATATTCTATTATATGGGACCTACAAAGCAAAAAGGTAATAATAGATATTGAAAAGGGTAGATATTGAGAGTTTCAATGACATTTTCCCATTCACTATATTCTCTATTTTATTTTTTAGTAGATAACTGACTCCTGAGATTAAAAGGACAGAAAAACAAAGAAAAATTAAGGGGAAAATAGAAGAAGGCATATTAAGGACCAGGATGCAAGATGAGAAGACCAACATCTGCAGGTACATTGGGACAATGCTTTTCCATGTATTAATACAAAGTCCATCAAGGTGCTTGGTGAACAAAAGGAGTTATCTATTCCTTAAGAAGCAGGAGAGAAGGGAAGAATCTTGAGATCCTAGCTTCCTTTTAAGGCACTTATAGTTTTAGATGACTTCTCCTCCATTTGTAAAGTTAGAAATACATAATCTTAGAGCTCAGAGAAACCCCAGACACCATTTAACTGAACTAATTCAGTACTTTTCCCTAGGGCTTACTTGAAAGAGACCTCATTATGACTCTGATTGAGCCTAAAGGTGGTTCTAATTAACTTGGACAGATTTGTAGACAGGATCTGTGACAACACTGACCCTAACCTACCCACAACTGGCTGTAACAACCATAGCAATTTTCCAAAAAAGCTGGGGACTCTGCAGCCAATCAGCTCATTCTATGGTTCTCACCTTTAGTCAACCTCATACATCACACAAAATGCAACATTTCTGGTTACCAATCCTTGTTTATTCAGTTATTTTTATCCTGCTGTGAGCCTACACCCCTCCAACTCTCCATTCAATTTCTCTTAACCATTTTTCCCCTCTGTCATTGTAAACCTTTTTTTTTTTTTTTTTTGCAGGGGAAAATGGACAAAAGAAAGGATCAATGAGGGTGGGAGGGAAATGGGAAGAAAGAAGGGGGGTGATGGTGGGGAGGAGTATATGTAATTTCTTAACCAATGGCTTTCTGTTTTTAATCACAAAGAACACTTAAAAAAATCATGGTGAGTTCATCTTATATTAGGAGGTTTGTTCTCGAAATGAAAAGTTCAGAAAACAAAAAGTCCAGTTTGGGTGTCCTCATCTTTAGGCACATCTTGGTATTTTGTATTGGTAAATCTATCTTTACCACAATATATTATTTAGGACAGGATCACATTTGTCACCTCTTCCTCCCTACTACCCAAAGTGGTACCAAACCCACAAAATAGTCAATAAACCTCTAGGGAGTGAGCAAATAAGTCTTTTTTTTTTTTTTTTTTAAACTCTCCTGAGTGAACTGAATTTTTTTGAGGCTCATAAGTAAATATGTTTTCCACTTTACTTTGTCTATTACAGCCAGATTATATGAGTGGGGTGTTAAAGTCTCCCACTATTATTGTATTGCTCTAGAGAATGTCCTTTAGTTTTTGTTGGAGAAATGGTTTAGTGATGCAAAATTCTCTCAACTTTTGCTTATCTGTGAAGCTTTTGATTTCTCCTTCATATTTGAATGAGATCCTTGCTGGATACAATAATCTAGGCTGTAAGTTATTTTCCTTCATCACTTTAATTACGTCTTGCCATTCCCTCCTGGCTTGGAGAGTTTCTATTGAAAGATCAGCTGTTATCCTTATGGGAATTCCCTTGTGAGTTATTTGATGTTTTTCCCTTGCTGCTTTTAATATTTGTTCTTTATATTTAATCTTTGTTAATTTGACTAATATGTGTCTTGGGGTGTTTCGCCTTGGGTTTATCCTGTTAGGGACTCTCTGGATTTCTTGAACTTGAGTGGTTATTTCTTTCTCCATTTTAGGGAAGTTTTCAACTATTATCTCCTCAAGTATTTCCTCATGATCTTTCTTTTTATCTTCTTCTTCTGGAACTCCTATGATTCGAATGTTGTAGCGTTTGATGTTATCCTGGAGGTTTCTGAAATTGTCCTCATTTCTTTTGATACGTTTTTCTTTTTTCTCGTCTGATTCATTTATTTCTAGGATTCTATCTTCTAGTTAACTAATCCTATCTTCTGCCTCTGTTATTCTACTATTTGTTGCCTCCAGGGTGTTTTGGATCTCATTTATTGCATTATTCATTATGTGTTGACTCTTTTTTATTTCTTCTAGGTCCTTGTTAAACCTTTCTTGCATCTTCTCAATCCTTGTCTCCAGACTCTTTAACTGTGATTCTATTTTGATTTTGAGATTTTGAATTAATTTCGCTATCATTATTCGGAATTCTTTATCAGGTAGATTCCCTATCTCTTCCTCTTTGGTTTGGTTTGGTGGAGATCTATCCTGTTCCTTTAGCTGCTGGGTATTCTTTTGTCTCTTCATTTTGTTAAAATTGCCAAATTTAGAGTGTCCTTACTATATTCTGGTAGTTTGTTGAATTCTCTTTATTGAGGCGGTTTACAGGTCTTTTCAATATCTGATCTCTGCCTTGTTACAGAGGGGGCGGAGATGAACACCCAAATCTAAACCGGCCAGGTTCAGGCACTCAGATAATCCTCAGAAGCACAGACTTGGTTGAGTCTGCGTTTTATGCCCTTCCCAGATCCGAGTAGCGCAGGTGATGAAATGTTCAGCGAGCGCAGGTGCTGCGTCTTATCGCCTCTCCGCCGCTCAGTTTTCTGGGTATACAAACAGCGCACTTTCTCAGGCAGATGTTGACCATCCAGAGCCCCAAGAAGCGTGAGTCAGCACAGAAACCTACTCACAGTTCCGTTAGACAGTGTCTCTCTAGGGCTATAATTGCCCGCCTCTGGCCCTGGCTGCCTGTCACGGGAGTGGGACGGCCTGCAGCCGGCCAACTCTGTGCAGCCCTTTGTTCCGTAGGTAGTCCTGGTGGTGTCTTAAGTTAGGGCTGGCTTTTGATGTAGTAGATAACCGACAGTCTGGTTATTTCGCTCAGATAGCGCCCGAGATAGCCAGGCCAAATCCTTTCTCAAAGCAATGCAGGCCTCGCTGCTCCTCCTAGCCCAGCCCCCACTTGCCAATAGCAAATGCTGGTGTCTGCGCCAGTTCTCCGCAAAAGGAGTTACTGCAGGGCTTGTTTTCTCGTTTTGAAGACAATGAGCTGTCTTTCTAAGTGCCTGATGTCCTCTGCCGGCATTCAGAAGTTGTTTTATCGAGTTTATTCAGCATTCAAATGTTCTTTTAATGGATTTGTGGAGGAGAAAGTATTCTCCCCGTCTTACTCGTCCGCCATCTTAGCTCCTCCCTGTAAACCTTTCCTTCATAAAAAAATTGACTTACACCTCAACTTATTTAGGTGGTACTCTCTTCTCACTTGTTCTTACCAAAATCTGGCTGTTCTTCAAGGCCACTGTTTCTATTGTATCTATTTGAGAGGAAACTGCTCTATCTATTTGAGAGGAAACTGCTCCTTTTCCTGTACTCCATGCCTTGTGGCCATAAGTGGCAGGATGTAGCACTTTTGAATTCTAGAGGACTCAGACTCAACGTGTTCATGACATTAAAGAAGCTGACCCAATTGTAATATGATAGGAAATAGTGGAGGATGTGACATATTGAAAAATAAATGTCTCTTGTAAACACGGCAGCTGCCTTCCACCAAATTTGCTAGATCTTCCAGTTTTTCCAAAGAACATAGCTATTCATGTTTCATTGGTGATATCTTTCTACTTTAAATATTGACAGCAAATTTAAAATATATGAACACTATAGAGTAGTTAAAATTTATCTATAGGCTAGGCATACCCGGAGAAGGCAATGGCACCCCGCTCCAGTACTCTTGCCTGGAAAATCCCATGGGCGGAGGAGCCTCCTAGGCTGCAGTCCATGGGGTCGCTAAGAGTCGGGCACGACGAGCGACTTGACTTTCACTTTCATGCATTGGAGAAGGAAATGGCAACCTACTCCAGTGTTCTTGCCTGGAGAATCCCAGGGGCGGGGAGCCTGGTGGGCTGCTGTCTATGGGGTCGCACAGAGTTGGACACGACTGAAGTGACTTAGCAGCAGCAGCAGCAGGCATGCCTTGTAGTCTGCAAGTTTAACTAGACTCACTGTCAATTCCCACTATATTCCTCCTTCATCTTTATACCAAACCCTCCCTCTTTTGAAATCTGATTTATTAACCTTATTGACTTTAGCTTTGACGTATGGAATGACCGTCTTATTCCGCCTGCAGACATTTACTCCATACAGTGCCTCCTTTACTCTGCAAGTCGCTTCTTTCCACCTATGGCTGGGGTTGGCAATTTTTTTCTGTTAAAGATCAAAAGGTTAGTATTGTAGAATTTGTGGGCCATATGGAATGTCACAACAGCTCATTGTAACATGAAATAGTCACAGACAATATATAAATTAGTGAATGTAGCTATATTCCAGTAAAACTTTGTTTACAGAAACAAGGGGTAGATTGGATTGTGCCAGTGGCTTGTATGTAGTTTGCTAACTCTTAACCTCAGAGATGAAGAATTCCCTAGTGTGGAATATAAAATCTTGCATGATTTGTCTCCTGTCTACTTTGCCAACTTTATCTCCTATTTCTTTCCCTCTGAATTAACCAGCCATCATAATAAATCACAATTATCATTTATTCAGCACTTTCAATATGCCAGTTACTTTCCTAAGCCTTTTACCTATATTAAATTTTCTAAATGAAAAAGAAGGGTAGTAAATAGGCATTTTAATTTATAGATGAGTAAACTGAGGCTCAGAGAGATGAATTGGTTTGCTCAAGGTCACACAGATAATAAATAAAAATTCTAGGATTTGAACTCAGACAGTCTAGTTTCAATGGTTGTGCTCATAACCACTGTATTACCCAGCCTCTCCAAGGTCTTCCCTACATTCTTATCTTAGAGGATAAGATAAGATCCATGCTGTACTATGGATTTGCTCCCTTTATGTGATATTCCCCTTTCTACGTCCACCTGGGAAAACTAGATCAAGTCTTTCTTCTTTGGCAAGTCTTCCATTATTTCACAGTTCCACCCTGACAGAGTTTACAGGCTTCCTGTTCTGGGCTTAATAGCTATTTCTGGATGCACTGATTACTATGTTTCAAAAAACAATTCAGTAATTGTCTACTATTGAAATTAGTGATCTCCTTCCAATCAGATTTAAGTGCTGTTCTTCTTTGCATGGTTCCTGACACAGGAGGTGCACAATAATTATTTGCTGAATTGAATTCAAAGATTAATTTATCCTAGAACTTTCAGTATTTTTGATTTATCCATTAGTTCCTTTTTATTTTTTTTGGTGGAAGGGATGGTTAGAGTCTTAGTGTGTTTCAGAAACAGATCTCAAGATATAGATTAGTGTACAAAAAATTGATCTGAAAAGGGAAGAAATCAATGGTAGAAGAATGAAGAAATGAGATGAAGCAAAGCAGACAATGAAATGTGCATTATCAAGGCTCCCACTGCTGTGGTTCACTACAGCTTTATCCTGCTGGGGAAACCCTGAAAGTTGATGCACCTCCAAGTTATTCTATACAAGGGATAAAGTTGCTAGGGTGTTTATACACCAATTCCTTTCATTATTTGGTTGGAGGTGACTCCCAGGGGAAGTTAATAACCAAATAGATCCAGAATGCTGCACAGGCAAAGCAACATTTGATGGCTTAAGAAAGCCCTCAGGCAAAGAATTACAGGTGCTGGTCACTGCAAGTCCAGCCAGCATATACTAAAGTGTGAGGGCTGGCATATATGGGCATGGTGCCCATAGCTTCTGCTCCATTTTCCAACCAAATGTCTGAAACTGATTGTAAGGTGAGAAGATAATTTCTCCTCTTTTCCACTTTGCCAAAATGAGGCTTTTAAAGGTATCGCTAGAGGTAGAATCTTTCATAATTATCACAATAATTCCCATTTTGTGATGTGTATAAGGAAAATAGTTCAAGCTGGTTTTAGAAAAGGCAGAGGAACCAGAGATCAAACTGCCAACATCCGCTGGATCATGGAAAAAGCAAGAGAGTTCCAGAAAAGCATCTATTTCTGCTTTATTGACTATGCCAAAGCCTTTGACTGTGTGGATCACAATGAACTGTGGAAAATTCTGAAAGAGATGGGAATACCAGACCACCTGATCTGCCTCTTGAGAAATTTGTATGCAGGTCAGTAAGCAACAGTTAGAACTGGGCATGGAACAACAGACTGGTTCCAAATAGGAAAAGGAATTCATCAAGGCTGTATATTGTCACCCTGTTTATTTAACTTATATGCAGAGTACATCATGAGAAATGCTGGACTGGAAGAAACACAAGCTGGAATCAAGATTGCCGGGAGAAATATCAATAACCTCAGATATGCAGATGACACCACCCTTATGGCAGAAAGTGAAGAGGAACTCAAAAGCCTCTTGATGAAAGTGAAAGTGGAGAGTGAAAAAGTTGGCTTAAAGCTCAACATTCAGAAAACGAAGATCATGGCATGCGGTCCCATCACTACATGGGAAATAGATGGGGAAACAGTGAAACAGTGACAGACTTTATTTTGTTGGGCTCCAATATCACTACAGATGGTGACTGCAGCCATGAAATTAAAAGACTCTTACTCCTTGGAAGGAAAGTTATGACCAACCTAGATAGCATATTCAAAAGCAGAGATTACTTTGTCAACAAAGGTTCATCTAGTCAAGGCTATGGTTTTTCCTGTGGTCATGTATGGATGTGAGAGTTGGATTGTGAAGAAGGCTGAGCACTGAAGAATTGATGCTTTTGAACTGTGGTGTTGGAGAAGACTCCTGAGAGTCCCTTGGACTGCAAGGAGATCCAACCAGTCCATTCTGAAGGAGCTCAGCCCTGGGATTTCTTTGGAAGGAATGATGCTAAAGCTGAAACTCCAGTCCTTTGGCCACCTCATGCGAAGACTTGACTCATTGGAAAAGACTCTGATGCTGGGAGGGATTGGGGGCAAGAGGAGAAGGGGACGACAGAGGATGAGATGGCTGAATAGCATCACTGACTCAATGGACGTGAGTCTGAGTGAACTCCGGGAGTTGGTGATGGACAGGGAGGTCTGGCGTGCTGAGATTCATGGGGTTGCAAAGAGTCGGATACGACTGAGTGACTGATCTGATCTGATCTGATTGTTTTTCAGGCTAGGTAACCTCTACTATACACTAAACTATTTTCTTTACTTATCCTTTGGGATTGTCTTTGAAGACAGACTTCAATTCCAGAACTTAGATTAGTGGTTGATTTATATATTCTCTTAACATGAGAGCTATGGCATTACTGTTTGTCTCACATCTTTTTCTTTCATATAAGGCAACATATTTGGTCGGGCTTCCCTGGTGGCTCAGATGGTAAAGAGGCTGCCTATAATGCTGGAAACCCAGGTTTGATCTCTGGGTTGGGAAGATGCCCTGAAGAAGGAAATGGCTACCCACTCCAGTATTCTGGCCTGGAGAAATCCATGGACAGAGGAGCCTGGTGGGCTGCAGTCCATAGGGTCACAAAGAGTTGGATGCAACTGAGTGAATAACATTTTCACAATCTTTAGCTACCATTTAAAGCAAATACTATTATGGTTTGTACAGCATTTTAGTTGTTTGAGCAGACTTGTTGAGTAAGACATAATGGTTGCCTTTTAGAGTGTGCCAAGTAGTGCCCAGGATAAATAAAGAAGAATGAAAGAAATAAAAAATCAAAGAAAAGGGAGCTATGGGGGAGGGGTTGGCTATAAGAAAAAAAGTAATTAAAGGATATTCAAAGTTTATCTAATATTAGGAGAGTTTCTTGTTATTTGAGTATTCCAAAGTCTCTCATACTGTGGGTTGACTCTCAATCTAAAAAAAAAAAAAAAAAATTAAAAACAGTGCTATTTGGGCCAAGAATCATTTATCTCATACATCCTCCTTAATGTTGATAGTGAAAAGGCTCTTAAGACTTTTTCTTTATTCAGGTCTTAAAATAAGATAGTTGCAGCTGGCAGGGAGGAGAGAAAAGGGATTTAGAAGAATTTGAGCAGGTGTGATAGTCAAGGGTATTGACTGTAGCTGAGAAAAATGGGGAGAGAGAGATGGGTGAGCAAATGATGAGTGTGAGGCTCATCACTCAGGAAACCAAGTGACCGACTTCACAGCTGAGCAGGACCAGACCACAGGGCAGGTAGCTTTGTTGTGATGGAAAGCTGAAAATTCAGGGCAGAAGCAGAGGTGAAAGGGCTCTTGACTTTCCCAGGTAGACTGTACAGACATGGAACACAAACCACTAAATCCCCTTAGGAATGAATGGGTCTGGCAGGGGAGTCCAAAAATAGCAATAACAATAATTGTGGTGGTAATGACAACAGTAAATATGTCCATTTTTGCAGTAGAGGGAGTAAAGGTTATTATTTTAGGAGTTTCTCACATAGCTTGGCAGGATTCTGTCATACTCACCAGAAATATCCATTATTTTGGACAGCCCATCTTGCTTCATTCTCATCCTTTACAAGCCCTCCTGGAAAATAAAAATTAAAGTTTAGGAACAGCAATAAAAGTACAAAGATGATTTTACCTACAAACGACATATGAAAGCTGAATACTGTCCGTTAAAACCACCATCTTTTCCCCTCAAAGTATCTATTTCATTTATTTTGGCTGATGTGGTGGAGAATGTTTTCTTTTGTGAACACTGAAATAATTAGAAGCATGATTCATGTAGCACCTAGTATGTGTAAGGCCCTTCACAGACATTATCTCCAATCCTTCCAGCCCTGCTTCCATTTTTCCTGTGAGGAAATTGAAGCTACTTACTTGGTGTGTCCATGGGCCTCAGCATCTTTCCTCTATTACCAAACATTACTTCTGGGATCACATGTGAGCAACAAGAGTTCCCAGCATTTGAGAAAGGACAAAAGCAGAACACAGGTCTATCCATAACTTCTGCAAGGTCACTTGGCCTCCGTACACACCTGTGGCATAACTGTCAACACCTGTCTTCATCATCTGTATCACTGTGTTTCTCAGGGTTCTCCAGAGAGCAGTACCTATAGGAGATGTCTGTCTGTCTGTCTATCTGTTTATCCATCCCTCTATCTATACCCTTTCAGCCTTGCGATTTGACCCTCATTTTTCCCATTGATAGACTCAGTGCTTTCTTCTAGAGTTACCCCTTTACATTAACATTTTTTAATGTTTAATATTTTATGTTCTATGTGGGCTTTATTTTCAAATTGAGCTTCCCTATATATTTATCACATTTAATTTTCAAGAAAAACCCTCCTCATTTATACTAACAATTTATACTTTAAAGAGACAGAGTAGAAGTCTTCTTTGCCATTGGGAACAAGCTGAAGGGACAAGATTGGGACTCAAGTTTTTACCTGTTTTCAAAGCTTTTGCAGTTTTCATGACATTATTTTATCTCAATAAATTATTCTGTATGATAGTCTCAACGGTAGAGTACTAAGAAAAAAGAGAACGATAATGACAATTTGTTGAATTGCATTCTGTTAGGCAGTAAAACATGATTCCATTCAGAATGTTGTCAACTTAGGAAGTGGGCAATCAGTAAATATATCTATTTGAAGAATCATTAAGCAGTATGGGAATTCTCCTAATATATCATTAAATCATAATTTGACTTTGTGGAGGCTGAGATAAGACTAAAATATTAATTGTAATGCATCCACATAAAAATTATACACAATATATATGAATATTATCACAGCATAGAGAGTATATATGTAGAAGTTCTCATCCTTTCATCAGTTTGATGCCCTATGGGGAGGGTCTTGGGTAGGAGGTTCCATACCAGCACTGAAGTTTAACCTTAAGTAGGATTAAGAGAGTACAGAAAAAAAGAAAGGGAGAATCTAATTTACTTCTCCATTTTACCTCCTTTTGTTCTATGTAGCCTGACCACTGAATGGAGAGTCAACAAGCCTCCTCCTGAGTCCACAATGGCTGCAGCAAGACAATACTATAGTAAAACTTATATATATATTTATGAATATAAATCATAAGGGTGGCTCACCTAGGCCAAGGACATGATGAAAAATGTAATGTTCCAGAGGGTTTTAGAGAGCTCCTGTGAGATATTGGTATCCAGGATTCAGCCCCCGGGCTATAGCCAAGCAGAGAGAGAGGGAGAGATGCCATTAGTGGATCTGGCTGCAAATGGCACCAGTACATGCTACAAAAATTCAAATATAAGACCAGTAACATTTCAAAGCTCATTAGCTACTGAACAGTAAGTAAATGTAAAGCAAAAGTAGGGGATGCCAAGTCCTCTACTGAGAGGTCACATGAGTCCCTTTCACAAATACCTGGACTCCATTTTACAAAGATATCAAAGAGGGAGGGTTCAGAAGTAGAATTTGGATAATTAACTCAATAGACTGGACATACTTAAGAGTATTTAAACTGTTAAACCAAACTCAGTTGACAACTATATTGGATATTGATCATTTCCCCACTGAATTATCTAGTGGATAGGATGCACGTGAAAGAGCAGTACACTTAGAGATGAAAATATAGAAAATACATCTTACTGAATGTCCCTGCTATAATGTGAGTATCATATTTATGGCAAAATAACCTTACCGAGAATTTGACAGTAGTTTACTTTTTCCTGGAGCAATTTCATGAAGGAATAAATATAACAAGTATTTTACACATCTTTTATTACTCAACCTCAGTCACCACTCTATACAATCAAACCTTTATAGACTGAAGCCAGTGATTACTTATCCTACTTAGGAAACGGTGAACAGATTGCCATATGGAAAGGCAGTATTATATGGTGGCTAAGAACACAGACTCTGGAGCCAGAATGTGTGGATTTGAATTCTTGTTCTCCTCCTGGCTTAATGACAAGTCACCTAAATTCTCTGTGCCTTAATAACCTCGTTCGTAAAATGTGTTTGTGTTTAGTCCCTCAGTTGCGTCTGACTCTTGCAACCCCATGAGCTGTAGCCCTTCAGACTCCTCTGTCCATGGGATTTTTAAGGCAAGAATACTGGAGTGGTTTGCCATTTCTTCCTCCAGGGGACATCTTTCCTCAGGTTGTGATTGCTAAACAACTTAATCATTTGAACTGCCCACATATAGTATTATTATTGAGTTTAGTTCTTACTGTTTTTGGAAAACCCAAGCTCACTGAGTTCGCAGCCAGAATTTTCCAGCCTTGAAAGATGGTGGGTCTCTGCTGGAAGAAGTGCAAGCAAGGCCAACCTGTGTGGGATTGTGGCCCTCTGTTACAAGAGTGAAGAGGGTGGTAAGTACGTGGGCAAGGCCAGCTTGTGGTGGGACCCAGAGGTGGATGGAGGCATGGTATCAAGTTGCCAAAGACACTGCTTTGAGACCTGGGCAATTGTCCTAGGGTCAAGATGATTATATGAAGGGCAGAGGCTGAGAGTGGTGGAGTTGCCAGCACAGCACCAGATGATGATGATTTCAAGTGGAGAGACTTACATAGGAGCACCCACCTCCCAAATATGATTGGTTTTTTACTATACATGCTGGTAGGACTCAGAGCTAGATGTAGTTTGGTTTTATAAATAAAAATCATGAAATCTTTCTTCTTCCTTAACATCAATGAGAAAATCAATAACCATTGATTATAGTAATGGCCCAAACTAGAATGTATTTGACAAAACTTAATGTTTTTAAGAGACCATTGAGCTGTGTTCCATGCAGTGCTGTTTTCAGACAGGTTTCTTCAATATTTGTTAATCAATGCTTCTTCTAAATAGTTGAGAATACAGATTAAGTTGTATTATGACTGAATATCTTCTTAAAATTATCTTGAAGAAAAAGAAGAGTGAAAATTCCTGCTTTAAGAATGTAATTGTAGCTTCTATGCTGAGTGTCTAGAAAATGTCTAAGTCTGAAACCAAATGACATCTGTGAAGTTGGATAAAAAATCTAATTCATGAGCTATAGAGCAAATATCATGAGGTAGAAAAAAGTTAATGTAAATCTGCAAATTTTTAGAGCTAATAAGTCTATACTATTGGAAAAATTCAATCACATGCTCATTACACTGCCCTATGCTTTCATTTCCTGACTGGGACTGGAAATTATTCTCGTTAAACAGAGGCATATGGGAAACACAGTCCCAGGGAATAGAAATTCAGATCCTCAGAGCAGCAATTTCTCCCTAATGTAAGAAAAAATATAAGAGAAGCAGATTGAGTAAGACATGCTCCCAGAGTAAATTGGGAGCACCACGATAACAACTAAGATTTTCCTTCCTCTCAAACTGTAAGAAAATGTTGGTTTCTTTTGAAATATAGAAGAAAAGTTACTTTTTATGGCCTGAGATTCCATAGCTAGCACCTCTTTGGTATTTTTGCATATTTTCCCCAAATTTTAGCTAGTAGGCAAAAAATTTTATAACTATTAATTTCCAAGGTAAAAAATGGCCATTGTTTAAATTAATGAAAGTAAAACAATTATTACATTAGTGATACTGACAATAGACATTTGTGATTTTGTGTTGCGATAAACTGTAAGCCCTACTGATTAAACACACACACACACAGACACACACAGACACACACACACATTTTGCAGCCCAAAGTAGTAATACTTACTGTGCCTTTCTGAGTCAAGTTTGCACAAAGTAACAATATTTTTAAAAGGTAACATGGGATCCATGCAGTTATGAGAACTGTACCAGCATGTCCTTTTGTTCAGAGATTCCTATCACACTGAAACTTTGAAGATAAAATTTCGTGGGAGGACATGATGTCACAGAATTCTAGATCCTACTGAGCTCTGTTGTCATGAACATTAAAAATGTTTATAAAGCAGTTTTGAACATCTAAGTGAAGCTCTCATATAAGGGAAAAGAACAGTTAATATATTAAGAAGTGTGTGTACCTTCGTTGGGAGGCATTGTACTCTTACAAGTATACAAAAGATTCAGGATGGTTTGTCTTGCTCTATTTTCATATTATTAATGACTCAATGGCAAGAAAGGTGTCAAATAGTTTTATAAACAATGGTAAACTTTCAAGTTATTTGCAGTGTCTTATAACTGTATATCACTCTTTTTGTATGCATATATGCTTGTGGACCATATAATCAAGTCATTGGTATTAGTTAACTGATATTCAGTTATATTAATTAATAAATACTTTTTCATAGAAACATGAAAGTAAGTATAATCCTGTCAGAGGTATAGTCTTATTTACAGCCACCAAATGATTTGGCCTATAATCCAAGTGCTTCTAATTACCTGTTTAACGCTATAGTTAGTACCTGGAAAAGAACAACCTGACATAACCTAGATCTGGAAAAGGAAAGTAAACATCATAGCAACAAACATTATTACAAAGGAACATTCAGTATAGCAGTGATTTTTTTGGTCTTAAAAGCTGATACAAAGAAACAATGTTTTGTTACCTTGGTTACAGCCAATTCTGCACAATGTGCCTTCTTGGTCTCCGAAGGGACTTTATGTACGTAGGATATTGAAGGGGGTAGTAGCACAGAGAAGATGATATATTTTTACAATTTTTTTGTTCTGCTATTAAATAATTTTTTGTGTAAAGCTGTTTTCATCAAGTAAATGAAAATATACTTAGGCAAGCATAACTCTCCCATATAAAACCATCCTTAACCATACCTCTGAATACTTTTCAGTTACCCCCAAAGACACAACCTCAGGCCCCTGGAAAGGAAATAGCAAAGAGTTCTGTGGTCAACATGAACGTTGAAAATGGCTCTACATGCTTTTCTCCCCAGCTGTGGAATATGAGAGTTACTAGGATTGAAAAAGAAAAGAAGACACTTTGGCTAGAGCTGTTTCCTCTTTTATGCCCCTTCTTGGCCTTGAAAACAGGGAGAAGTGAGTCACCCCTATGTGGCAGGGAAGGGATGGAAGTGCTGAAGCAGAAAAAGAGCCAGAATATAGAATGCTTCTTGTTCTACCACCGCTACTTCCTTGGGACAAAGGAAACTTACATTCTGGTTGCGATGGTCAAGAGCAACTCCATGTCGAGGAAATAGTCAATCAATGCAAGGACCATAGGGACTCTTTATTTCCTCATCATCCAGTGTTACATCAGGATCAATTCTCCCTGTAACAAAAGAAAGCCGGAAAGATGCGCCCTCTCTCTCCTCTTTCCCTCTCCTCTTCATTTGCAGTCCCAAACGTGTTTGCAGGTACAGAACAGTAAGTGGCAGAAATGGTTAGCTGTTGTTTAATAACTGTTCTTCCCTCCTTTGCTTAGTTCCAGAACTCTGATGAATCATACTGATTTTGTCTTGAATTAATGACAAATCCATAAAAGTTCTATATTCTCCTGCCTCTATTGTAGCTAGTTGTGGCTGCTGCTGCTGCTAAGTCACTTCAGTCGTGTCCGACTCTGTGTGACCCCATAGATGGAAGCTCACCAGGCTCCCCCGTCCCTGGGATTCTCCAGGCAAGAACACTGGAGTGGGTTGCCATTGCCTTCTCCAATGCATGAAAGTGAAAAGTGAAAGTGAAGTCGCTCAGTCGTGTCCGACTCTTAGCGACCCCATGGACTGGAGCCTACCAGGCTCCTCCATCCATGGGATTTTCCAGGCAAAATTACTGGGGTGGGGTGCCATTGCCTTCCCCGAGTTGTGGCTACAACTACAATATTATTGCTAATATGATCAAGTTCTGGACCACAAGATTTGAGTATCAATGTTGAATGTAACTTCTGGGTCACGTCCTTAAAGGAAAAGAGTGTTCTATACATTGTCCTTTTCTCTCTTCCTGCTAATAAGAACAAAGGTACGATGGCCAGGGTGGAAAGAAGTGTCTTGGACCATGCTTTGAAAACTATGTGTTGAGTATGGAAGAGCCACAGGTTAGAAGAGACTCGGGTTACTAGCTGTCACATCTCTTTCCTTGTCCTTGACTTAAGCACTCAAACTTTTCATTGGGAGAGAAATAAGCTTCTAACTTACTTCATAAACTGTTCTATTGGATGTCTCTGTGTTATAGAATTGGGGCTGTGATATCTCCAAAATTTACATAGAGTTAAATCAGAGCTTCTCACACTTTAATGTGCATATGAATCACCCAGGGATCATGTTAAAATGCAGATTCTGATTCAGCTTAAGTATGATGAATACACTTTATCTGCCACCCTGTCTAGGCTATGGTGCCCAGCCGTTTAGTCTACATGTTGCCGTGGGGGTATTTTGTAGATCTGATTAGCATCTACACTTGGGTGACTTTAAGTGGTTTACTATCAATAATGTGGGTGAACCTAATCCAATAAGGGGGCCACTTAAGAACATAAAGTGAGGCTTCCAAAGAAGAAAGGAATTCTGTCTCAAGACTGTAATAGACAGAAATTTTGTCTAAGTTTTTAACCCAGTGGTCATATGGATTTCAGGTTTGTTGGTTCCCACAATCTCACAAGCCAATTTTGTAAACCCTCTCTCTGTCTCTAGGAACACACACACACACACACACACACACACACACACACATCCCTTATTGTTTCTGTTTACTTGGAGAATTGCAATTAATACAGTAGGATTGGGGCAAGTAATAAAAGTCTATTTTTTTTCTCTCTCTTTTTTCCTTTCTTTATCTCTCTTTTTATCTTTCAGCTATGCCATGTGGTATGTGGGATCTTACTTCCCTAACCAGAGATCGAACCCACACAGTCAGCATTGGAGGCTCGGAGTCAACCACTGGACTGTCAGGGAAGTCCAGAGGCTTCATTTCTAATGCGTCCCCAGTGCTCCTAGTATGAATGCTATGCTTTGCGTGGTGAGATTCTAGAGAACTGGTTGTCTGGAAACACGAGTTTCAGTCTAAACTTGTACAGAAATTTACTGCATGGGGCATGTCATTTGATGGGTAGGGTAGACCTCATTTCCTCATCCCTGAGGTGAGAATGTTGGACTAAATGACCTCTGTGGCCACTTTCAGCTCTAGTACGTTAAACTTTTGTGATCTTAACTCTCCTGGTCAGAGATCCTGATGAGAAAGCAACCTGGGTCTACAGCTGGTGGCAAGGCCAACCCCAGAGGTGCATAAAAGCATGTGGTCTCATGCCTGGCTTCTTGGAGAGGTAGCATTGGTTTGCTGTGTTACTCATCTAGTGTGGACATTTATAAGTGGAGCGGAGGGCTGTTCAGTTGGTAACTTCTTATGTCCAGAAACCTGAAAAGGAAAGGCAGTTAATTTTTCTCCCTTTGATGAGAAAGGGCTTCTCTGGTGGCTTAGCTGGTAAATAATTCACCTGCAATGTGGGAGACCTGGGTTCAGTCCCTGGGTTGAGAAGATCCCCTGGAGAAGGGAATGGCTATCCACTCTAGTATTCTGGCCTGTAGAATTCCATGGAGTGTATAGTCCAAGGGGTCACAAAGTGTCGGACATGACTGGGCGACTTTCACTTCACTCTCACCTGATTAAAAAGAGAAATTCAAGAGCTTAATCACATTTTCACACTTCCTAATGCAAAGAACTTCCCTGGTGATTCAGAGGTTAAAGCGTCTGCCTGTAATGCAGGAGACCTGGGTTTGATCCCTGGGTTGGAAAGATCCCCTGGAGAAGGAAATGGCAACCCACTTCAGTATTCTTGCCTGGAGAGTCCCATGGACGGAGGAGCCTGGTGGGCTACAGTCCACGGGGTCGCAAAGAGTTGGACATGACTGAACGACTTCACTTCACTTCACTTCAATGCAAAGTACAGAGGCAGGTCTAGTTGCATAAATGACTGTTTTGTGTTATTCATTACACGTTACAATAACTTTTGTAGGATAATCTTACATATGAGGGAAATATATTAATGAACTTACCTACTTCCTAACTTGAGCATTAATAGAATTTGGATTTGGAAAATTTTAATAATAGCATAATTATTTAGATGTTTCTTTTACAAATAGCAAAGAGCTTGAAAATAATATCCTGCTAAATTGTACATTTTTTTTTGAATGCTCTAATGCCTTGTCAATCAGGTTGTATTTTTGAATCAGGTGTTCCTTGGATTGTATGATCTGTACCTATCCGTGAGCTTTGCTTTCTGAAATCCTATTTTGAAAAGGGCTTTGTGGTTATCCTTTGGAAGCACAAACAAAGTGAAACTGTGATCATTCCTTAATGATGGAAACCTGTTTCCACCTATAATGTAGAACATTTTTTCTTAAAATAGGTATATTTGAATATGCAATATAATTCAGTGGCTCCATAGACATATTTTAATGAAGAACTGAAATTCCTTTACTTGCTCATTGTCTTAGTTTTTGACTATAAAGTAGCATGAAAACTGTGTTTTATGCAAGTACAAAATGCTAATAGATTCTTTACTGAGGGTGCTTTGGTTAAGCTTACACCAATATAGTATAGGACAGGAATGGTACTCTGGGAACATAGACTTCCTTATTTGAAATAAGATTTTATATATATAAATTTATATATATATACTCAGATATACATATATATATATACACACATAGATAATCCATTTGAGATGTATCTCTATATGTAGACTATATAGGTATGGTCTGTCTGAGATAAATAGGTTTCTTATCTCACCTGATAAACTGTGGGAGGTGTTGTGTGTTCAGGCCACTGTGACGCTGTATGTGAGTGCACATTTGCTATGCATGTGTATGTGGAAGTGTGTGCATATGTGTTAAGTTGGGAGTGGGAGTGGAAAGAAAGAAGTTCCTTTCCTTTTCCATTGCATGTAAGTCTGAATGCAGTTGAGAGACTGACATCATTTCCTTATTTTCTCAATGTCAAGCACTGTTTTTGTCTCTTCCCTTCCGCCTCCAACACAATTGCCTTAAGAGATTCTTCTAATAGATGCAACTCCTTTTTGCATCTGGAGGGCAAGGCTCCTAAAAAAAAAAAAAAAAAAAAAAAAAAAAGAAAGCAGTAAAGTAAGGTGCTTGGGCAGAGCTAGGAACTTGTTGCTGCTTCTCACCAATGTGGTTTTCTTTCTCAACATTCGAGTGTGGGGGAAGGCAGAGAAGTTAGGATGCAAGGGGGAAAAAGTGTGAGTGTAAGATTTGAGCCCATTTCTTTCTATTTTAAATTATCTCTTTAAAGGAAAACAAGACATAAAATTAAAAGAGATAGAACATGGCATCAGTATATTCTGCTCTTCACCTACCTTCTTAATATAACCCTGTTTTCTCTAAAGGAGGTTGAGATAAAGGAGGTAAACCTTTTACGAACTAGTAATGATGTATTAGAAATCCTAAAATTCTAAATTTTTCGAAAGACAAACAAGCATCTTTCATAGTGTGTCAGGGTGTCATCTTTCATACGGTGTCAGAAATCACCCCAGTGGTCTGATTTGTGGGTGTTTGATTTTTTAAGATTATTAACCAACATGAATAACTTATGTTTGCTGCCCTTCTCTTGTCATGATTTTCACATGTTGAGGAATGACAATCCTCAGGAGCTACTGGCAAATGAAATCAGACAGTGAGAAATTTAGCTGAGCTTGGAAGTAGAGATTTTGAAATAGCAGAGCTCCTTGTGTTGTTTTAAACTGGTCAGAGAATTGTTAACTGCTTTTCACAAGGAATTCACTTCATTTGGTGGGAGAATTTATATTCATCCACTTTGACTGCTGCTCCATTCCTACTGCAGTGTGGGTCTACCCAGAATGTGGGATCAGCTGCATATCTTTGGCCCTCTATCGAACCCTGAAAATATAATGGACCTATTCTGTAGTTAATTCATGGTGTCTGGTATATCTCCAGCAGCTTAACAGATGGATCTCTAGTCAGCCTCCTCTCAAACTCTTTATTAAATATTTACAGAGCCAGATTGCAAATAGACCCAGCTTTGCCCCTGGAGTTATGTGCACTGACCTCTGGACCAGGGAGGATATCAACTTGGTTAGCTCAGGGAGGAGAGACAAAAATCTTCTGTCCAAAATGTTTCCAGAAGCACACTGAGCGGTTAACTTACTTGTGGTGAGATTGCTTGTATTCCAACACTATTTTCTGCAATAAACAGGACATTACCTTGAAAATACAAAGTTATTATTCATGTGGGAAGATAAAGATGTCAACCAAGTTCATGAATAAGCCCAAATATTTGGGGACAGGTTTTATCACTCCATAAAAAAAAGGTTGAAATGAATAATAGCGCCTCATGCTTAAGTACTACATATATAAATGGAGAGTTGCCAGGGGAAAGTGTTAATGAGATGAGTATGTGAGAAACAAGTAAACGTGGAGATTTTAAAAACATTGAAAATAAAATATCATGCATTGGACATGTAGAGGAAGGTATTAAAATGAAAATGTCAAAGTCACTCAAAACTTTTAATTGAATCAGGTGGAGAGTGGAGGAGAGGGTTTGGGGAGGAGCATGGGAAGGGAAGGGGTCTAGAGGATGCTTATTCCAGCGGAGGGTGTTCTCAGAGGGAGCCAGTGTCTGCAGACCAAATGGTGTTTGAGTTAAGAGCAAAGGTAGTGATCACTGGATGATAAATCTGTGAGAGAAGATTCTGGAATTCCAAGATGTGCTGTAATGCTTCTAGAAAAAAATATCAAGACCACAATCTTTATGCTGTATTTATGAGTTACATAATCACTAGGCGAAAGAAGACTTCCAGTCCATCTCCTTTTCTTTGGACAGTCCGCTTTGAAATGGTTCCAAAGTCTTAGAAATTAATCCAGGAAATATCATTGTGCCAGATTGTAACCACACACTTAATTTTAATGCCACAAGATAAATTACTAACTCTATCCTTTAAAGGTATTTCAGTGGTTTCAGGAAATTTTTCAAGATCTTCTTAGGTAAAATTTTAAATGACAGTGCTAATTTGGCAGTATATGAAACCATAAAGTCTTTTTCACTTGGCTAACTCCTTGAATGAAACCAAGTTATAATATGATAATAAATGTACTTTATGGTAAATAATCTTTATTATTATAAATACTGGATTTGTTGCTTCTCCTTTAGCCAAGAAAGTTACTAGCTCTTCTTGTAAAAAATACTGTTTTGTTTCCAGTGCTATTGCCTTAGCTATTTGTCACTAACATTTTAAGTTGTCCATGCCACTATATTAAGAACTGTAGAAAGGCTATAAAGAAATAGATTCTTGACACAATATTAGCACTTGGGTGATTTATAATCTAGTCTTTGGGGAGGAGATATGCAGTATAAATAAAATGCCTTAAGAATACGTTCATAGAAAACTAAGTTTGCATAGCCAAAGACACATATACAGTGAATGAAGGTTATCAGTAGATAATCACAGTTTTTCTTAGAGATGTGTTGATGATTCTATAGTACTGCAAATGATGGCTAACTTTAGTGTCTAGTATAATGTAGGAACTAGTGTTTGTTACTGATGATATGTTAAAGCAGTGCTATGGTGGGATTGTTTAGATCCTTCCCAAATTTGTATGCTGACATTCTATTCTGCGTGTGTGCATGCTAAATCGCTTCAGTCATGTCCAACACTTTGGAGCCTGTGGACCGTAGCCTGCCAGTCTCCTCTGTCCATGGGATTCTCCAGGCAGGAATACTGGAGTGGGTTGCCATGCCCTCCTTCGGGGGATCTTCCTGACCCAGGGATCAAACCCTCATATCCTGTGGCTCCTGCATTGCAGCTGAATTCTTTACCACTAGCATCACCTGGGAAGCACTCTACTCTGCAAGGTACTGGTGTTAGAAGGTGGGGCCTTTGGGAGGTGTGTAGGTCATAATGGTGGAACCCTCATGTACCTTATATTCAGATCAGATCAGATCAGTTGCTCAGTCGTGTCCGACTCTTTGCGACCCCATGAACTGCAGCACGCCAGGCCTCCCTATCCATCACCAGCTCTCGGAGGTCACTCAGACTCATATCCATCAAGTCAGTGATGCCATCCAGCCATCTCATCCTCTGTTGTCCCCTTCTCCTCCTGCCCTCAATCCCTCCCAGCATCAGAGTCTTCTCCAATGAGTCAACTCTTCGCATGAGGTGGCCAAAATACTGGAGTTTCAGCTTTAGCATCATTCCTTCCAAAGAAATCCCAGGGCTGATCTCCTTCAGAATGGACCGGTTGGATTTCCTTGCAGTCCAAGGGACTCTCAAGAGTCTTCTCCAACACCACAGTTCAAAAGCATCAATTCTTCGGCGCTCAGCCTTCTTCACAGTTCAGCTCTCACATCCATACATGACCACAGGAAAGACCATAGCCTTGACTAGGCGAACCTTTGTTGGCAAAGTGATGTCTCTGCTTTTGAATATGCTATCTAGGTTGGTCATAACTTTCCTTCCAAGGAGTAAGCGTCTTTTAATTTCATGGCTGCAGTCACCATCTGCAGTGATTTTGGAGCCCAGAGAAATAAAGTCTGACACTGTTTCCACTGTTTCCCCATCTATTTCCCATGTAGTGATGGGACCAGATGCCATGATCTTCGTTTTCTGAATGTTGAGCTTGAAGCCAACCTTTTCACTCTCCACTTTCACTTTCATCAAGAGGCTTTTGAGTTCCTCTTCACTTTCTGCCATAAGAGTGGTATCATCTGCATATCTGAGGTTATTGATATTTCTCCCAGCAATCTTGATTCCAACTTGTGTTTCTTCCAGTCCAGCATTTCTCACGATGTACTCTGCATATAAGTTAAATAAACATGGTGACAATATACAGCCTTGACGTACTCCTTTTCCTATTTGGAACCAGTCTGTTGTTCCCTTATAAAAGAGGCCACATGGAGCTCCCTAGCGCTTTCTGCTGTGTGAGGGTACCAAGAGAAGTCTCGTCCTGGGAAAAGGACTTCAGACAACCAAGCTGACACCCTGATCTCAGACTTCCAGCCTCCAGAACTGTGAGAAATACATTTCCGCTGTTTATAAATGACCCGGTTTGTGATGTCTTGTTATGATAGCCTGCATGAATTAAAGTTGATGGGCTCACTGAAAATATTCTTCTCTTTAGGATATAATGTTAACATTGTAGTTCTGGGCTTTGTGAGTTAGAGGTGTTAAACTGTTACTGTGTAGATGATTTAGGCAGACACATAAGCAAGGTTAAGAACCTCATCACTCAAGCACATCTATAAGAAATGCTGTATTTTGGAAGAAAGGCCCGGGTGAAAGATCAGCAATGTAGAACCATACCTCTGTTGACAATACACAGTTCTGATGGCCCAGGACCTCAGATGCTCCAAGGAAACTCTAGTGTTTCCAGGTTGTCTCACTGGAGCTGTTAGCAGGTAGATGCCACTCTGAGTCTTCCTCCCCAGAGTGAAGTGAAAAACTGCACTGAATCATGTAGCATAAAGGGCACTTGCTCCTTCTAGAATCAGTCTGAAGATTTCTAGCCATATTTGTTAATCCAAGGAAATGGTTTTAAGGATAATGCAGCAACAGGGATGCTGTGTGTTCCTCATATTGGCCTTGTTGGAAGGTTTCTTCCAGTCTCTCAAAGAATGTGCGTGCATGCGTGCTAAGTTGCTTCAGTTGTGTTCCACTCTGTGACGGTATAGACTTAAACTCCCAGGCTCCTCTGTCCATGGATTCTCCAGGCAAGAATGCTGGGGTGGGTTGCCAATACCTTCTCCAGGTGATCTTCCTGACCCAGGGATCGAACCCATGGCTCTTACATGTCAGTCACTGGCAGGCAGGCTCTTTAACATTAGCGACACCTGGGAAGCTGCTCTCAAAGGACATCAAAAAGCAAACATGGTATTTGCATAACTGTATTTAAATCCTAAGGTGTAAAAATGGAAGATTATCACATATGCCCATCTTTGAGATGTGTGAGGAACAATGAAAGGATACAGCTTTTGTTCAGTTGCTGAGTACTGCAGTACGCTAGGCTTTCCCTGTCCTTCACTATCTCCAGGAGTTTACTCAAATTTATGTCCATTGAGTCAGTGAAGCTACCTAACTATCTCATCCTTTGCCACCAAAGCCTTCAGAAAATAAAAGCAATAGAATGGTTATATTTTGGAATTTATTTTGGGGTGGCTTTGGGTTTTTATTTCTCTTTTTACAGACATAGCCTCATTACAAAGGAAACTTTTGGACTTCCTCTTGAAACATATGATATTTGTTTATTATATAATGAGAAGACCATTGTTGGAACTTAATTTTATTGTCCACGAAATCCAAATAACAAAATACAAAAAAAAGTGTTTTCTTTTCTTAAGTTGTTAAAACTCACATAGCCTCCAAAAGAGCACTTTTCTTATTTTTCTTGTTTTAGAGTTCACCAACTAAGACAGACTGAGCTGGGCCATTACCATTCTCATCAGCTGAGATTTATATGATGCATGCATTGAAATGAACATCTGGACAGTTAGAGAATGAATTTCATTTGGAAGCCCTGTAGCATTTTTTTCCATTTTAAATGTCCCTTTGGAAAATAAAATAAATAGGAAAACAATATCCACTAAAAGAGAAAGATTTTTAAAAGCCAGAATTATTAGAAATAGGATTATCAATGAGAATTTTTATTGCACACAATAAAGGTATAAGTGGGATCATAAAGCACTGTACAGAAATAAAAGCCTTTGACGGCCTGGGTTTTATCTTGCTTTCAGAGAACCAGTGAACTTAAACTCATCTGTGACATCCAAGGCAACTAGCTATAACCATAGTTCCACTGTCTCCAAGGCTTAAGAGGAGATTTTCAGCCTGGATAAGTGTTTCATGGAGACATTTGATCCAGGTACTTTATGTAGCAGGATTGGTGATTCAGAGTGTGGCATTTAACAATGTGAGTCAGAATTAGACAAATGTCTCAGTTTAATAGTTGAGTAGCTAATGGGAGGGCCACCTCTTGGATGAGTCAGTGAACACAGATCCTGCTGTGGGCCACTTGCTAAAAATTATGCAATCATTTTCACACGAAGCTAAGATGGTGACCTTGATGTTTTGCCCTTTCTAAGTTCATGTGATCAAGCTGCTCATCTCTGTTTCCTTAAAATAGATTTGAACCACAGAGCTACCTTTTATCTTCATTCATTTTTTTCCCTGCATGTGTGTTGTACCCTATTCATTACATGAAAATAATGCAGGTATTATTTTTTTAACTCAATGTATTTTGCTAGAGATAAGCTACACTTGCTATTTATAACCCCTCTTTCCTCCAAAACCATTTGAGGTGCAGCTTGGAATAAAAGGCACAGATATGCCAAAACTATTCAAGCAAGGACAGATGAATGTGATTATGGGCTATGCTAGGTCAAGAGAGTTACACCAGAATTTATAGGCTAAAGATAGCTCCTGAAACAGAGCAGCAAATTTAGCTTCGAGCTTCCTGAAAATTATTTTCAACATGCATCATTTTGCCTTCTCTGTAAATGTCAATGTCTGCATTAGTATCTTCTATTTTAGAATATAAGCTCATTTTAGCATGGTTTATCAATCAGATGGCAAGTTTTACTGAAGATCAGCTGTAGTCAGAACAGTATGTAAAGAGTAGGGAAGTAGAGCAAGACATCAAAGAGTAGGAGAAGCGATTGCTTGTCTCTGTCCTCAATGAGGTCACCGGTCAGTTAGATAAAACAAATCATACACATGAGAAGTCTCTTACCATAGAACACACAAGCTAATGAGTGCTAACAGAGTCCTAATTGGGGAGATGAGTGTGGGAAAATATAGCTTTTAATATATGCACGGCCTGATACTTGTCGGAGCAGTTGTAAATGAGAAGCTGAAGGATGGTTTTCAAGGACGCCTTTCTCTCCTCTACCAGCCTCATGAATGGCTGCCCCAGGACAGCTGTCACAGAAGTGGCCCCAGACAGTTTCTGTGGGATTAGGGTGGCAGAACCAGTGTCTAGTCAGCTAATGGCACTGGCTTCTATTTAACCTATGCACCCCTGTATAATCTGGAAATTAAAAGAAAGAAGGGGAAAAGAAAGAAAGAAGGGAAAAAGAAAGGAAGGAGAGAGACAGAGAAGGAAGGAGAGAGACAGAGAAGGAAGGAGAGAGGGAAAAGGGAAAAGAAATCTTAACCACCATCAAGGACTTTTTATTATGCTAATATGAAAATCATTTAAGTAAATTTTTTGTGTCTTTTTTTCTTTTCTCAAACTTAATTTTTATAAGAGAGTTAGAGATTGTTGATGTTTTTATGGAGTAAAAACCAGACATATTTTTCCTGTGTCTTAGGAAGCAATTTTTGAAAGATGACGAAGATGCTGGACAGATAAATTACTAGATTCATTACTGTCAATGCTAAATTGAAAAACGGCATCAATATATAGCCACACAAGGCTTCCTATCATTTACTCCAAGTCAGATCTTGATATGATCTAACAGAAGGAGGTTTGCTGCCTCATATTTCCACCAAATTTGGGACAGAGAGACACACTAGTCTCCAAGATCCATTGTTAGAGAACTAGATGGGCTCTGAACCAAGTGTGCCCACCATTTGGAAAAGGAAGGTGTGGTTACATAGAAAAGAAATCAAAGAAACAGAGAAAGGAAGCAGCTGTACCATGCATGTTCTTAGACTTCTGCTCTTACCCAACCCAAATAAATCACACTATCACCGATGAACCACACTATAGTGAGGGACGAGTAAGGGTGAAGAGAGAGTCCAGATGGATGATCCAAGTAGGGTGGTTTTCAACCTTGGCCCCCCAGCAGGCTCACTTGGGAAACTAAATATATAGCACACACTTATGGACTCTCTTTCTGTCTCTGTCTCTTTCATAAACGCACACACACAGGATGCCTGGACAACAAGTATGTGGCTTGAGTTAAAAAGCAGGAAAACAGGAAAATGAAGCTCCCCTAAACAGAGGACTTTGCTGAATTTACAATAATTGGCTGTGTGTGCAAGTGAGATTCAGTTGGTATTTGCTGAATGAATTCCTAAATAATGTATTGAATATTGACCATAGGTGAATTTCTCACCATGTCTCATTGCCCATGCACTGAGAATTGTTATTTGGGAGACTCTGCCTTTGTAAGAATATGCCTTAATTAACAATCATCACATCTAGACGGGGCTAGCAGTTGTGCTTCAATGTTCCAAGGGAGTTGCTTGCTGCTGCTGCTAAGTCGCTTCAGTTGTGTCCGACTCTGTGCGACCCCATAGACGACAGCCCACCAGACTCCTCTGTCCCTGGGATTCTCCAGGCAAGAATACTGGAATGGGTTGCCATTTCGTTCTCCAAGGGAGTTACTCTATGCTAAAGCAGAAGGTGAAGACTGGGAATTTCTAGGAAAAGGAGAAAGAAAGAGGAGAGTGGCAAAAAGGTGATAAGAGACAGGCATGCTTAGTAGGACTATCCTAAGATGTGACTGACCATTCCATGAACACCCAGATCTTCGCTGAAGACTGCAATGCCCTCTAACAGTTGTATGAATAAATTCTTCATATAAATCAGTAAGAGGGCTAAATTCTGCATTCTAGGGTCAAGGAACAAAAGTACCCTTACTGCAAATAGGCAGCTGTGGATGAAATTAGGTTGTGTAGGATCCTGAATGAATCAGTCAGGACCTCTGTTGGTATATAAACACTTAATCTGTAGGCTCTTAGAAAAGTGAATTTTTCTACAGAGACTGTTAATGTACCTATTTGCCCTATACAAAAGTAGGTTAATTCCTCAGGGTCCTGGTTAGTATAGCATTACATCAGAAATACAATAATAAGGCAATAAAGGTACCAGCATTTTTATTCTAAAATATGGCAGTTTAAATGTTGAAGCATGAATAGAAATGGAATAATGCTCGAACTTTTTATCAATTTTCACAATTATAATGGATATTCCAATTATTTTGTATAAATTACATTACCAATTCTAAAAGTTGCATAAATTTTTAAATCTCTGGAAGGAAAAAGTGTTATAATTTGACTTGCAAATATTTTTAGCAAACAAAACAAGCTTTAGAAAGCGACAAAAATGAGAATAGGATGTATACAAATATAAAGTGTTACTGAACAGACTGGGATAGCTTAATCTTCTGTGAAGCTGAGAGATGTGTGCATTCAAGAAAATACCAATTTAGCTAGTATTGTTTGCAAACTTTGCAGTTATACACATAAATGCGTCTCTTCTCTTCCTTTTGTATTGCCACCAGCTTAGAGAGCCTTCATTTTATCCATCCTTCATTAGGACAATCAGCTTATCTCTGATACTCAAACTCAGTCTCAATCTCTTAAAACACTCTCCTATTTAAACATGACAAAAGTGCAGTGTACACCAATGGCTTATTGTAGGCCCTAAATATTAGTCATTCAGATACTGTATTTTCTGAGTTCCTGTATGGTTCTGAAAAGCCTTTTTATTATCATTGTACCTGAAACTTGACTGGATATGCAATTCATGTAGTACAGTTTCTACAGAACCTAGTAGACTTTTCCTGCTAATCTTTCAGGCTTAAATGATGCTGTGGAAAATCGGGGACTCCTAATTTTATCTTCTGGGTGTGTGACTTGGGTTATCTGGAGGTAGCCTGGAGAAATCTTTCTTTATCTTTGAAATTTAATAGTGAATCAGGTTATGTTTTAGCTTTGATTGTTCTGAATTACTTTTTCCTGGATTAGAGAATATTCTCTTTATACTTACGTATTTTTACCCCATTATCTTAGGGAAATTTTGTTTTATATCCCTTAATATGTTTCTGGTTTTATGGTTGAGCTTTTCTTCTTCAAAGATGCCAACTGTCTTACGGAAGCACATCTTTATATGTCCTTAATGTTGTCTTCCTTCCTTCCCTTCTTCCTCCCTCTCTACCTTCCTCTCTTTTTTCCTCTTTCCTTTCTTCCTTTGTTTCATCCTTCTTTACCCCTTTCTTTCTTCTCCTCTCCATCTTTATATATATATATCAGATCAGATCAGTCGCTCAGTCGTGTCCGACTCTTTGCGACCCCATGAACTGCAGCACGCCAGGCCTCCCTATCCATCACCAGCTTTCGGAGGTCACTCAGACTCACATCCATCGAGTCAATGATGCCATCTAGCCATCTCATCCTCTGTCGTCCCCTTCTCCTCCTGCCCTCAATCCCTCCCAGCATCAGAGTCTTCTCCAATGAGTCAACTCTTCGCATGAGGTGGCCAAAATACTGGAGTTTCAGCTTTGGCATCATTCCTTCCAAAGAAATCCCAGGACTGATCTCCTTCAGAATGGACCGGTTGGATTTCCTTGCAGTCCAAGGGACTCTCAAGAGTCTTCTCCAACACCACAGTTCAAAAGCATCAATTCTTCGGCGCTCAGCCTTCTTCACAGTCCAGCTCTCACATCCATACATGACCACAGGAAAGACGAACCTTGACTAGGCGAACCTTTGTTGGCAAAGTGATGTCTCTGCTTTTGAATATGCTATCTAGGTTGGTCATAACTTTCCTTCCAAGGAGTAAGCATCTTTTAATTTCATGGCTGCAGTCACCATCTGCAGTGATTTTGGAGCCCAGAGAAATAAAGTCTGACACTGTTTCCACTGTTTCTCCATCTATTTCCCATGTAGTGATGGGACCAGATGCCATGATCTTCGTTTTCTGAATGTTGAGCTTGAAGCCAACCTTTTCACTCTCCACTTTCACTTTCATCAAGAGGCTTTTGAGTTCCTCTTCACTTTCTGCCATAAGGGTGGTATCATCTGCATATCTGAGGTTATTGATATTTCTCCTGGCAATCTTGATTCCAGCTTGTGTTTCCTCCAGTCCAGCATTTCTCACGATGTACTCTGCATATAAGTTAAATAAACATGGTGACAATATACAGCCTTGACGTACTCCTTTTCCTCTTTGGAACCATTCTGTTGTTCCATGACCAGTTCTATCTGTTGCTTCCTGACCTGCATACAGATTTCTCAAGAGGCAGATCAGGTGGTCTGGTATTCCCATCTCTCTCAGAATTTTCCACAGTTTATTGTGATCTACACAGTCAAAGGCTTTGGCATAGTCAATAAAGCAGAAATAGATGTTTTTCTGGAACTCTCTTGCTTTTTCGATGATCCAGTGGATGTTGGCAATTTGATCTCTGGTTCCTCTGCCTTTATACACATATATATATACATATATATATGTATGTACATACATATAAATGCATTCTCTGTATTTATTGTGATTATAAAAACTATTAATTTTGAGTAGCAATTTTTATTTTTAGCCTTGCCTATTTCATGTGTTCTTGTTTAGAATTGATTATTGCATTTCATCATGTCAGTCTGAACCTTGGTTTTATTTAATCCTGGATGGTTTCTTTTCAGGTCTTTTAATTTTCTTTTTGTTTTAAATGAAAATTTTCTTATTACATTCCCATGGTACAATGTATTTATGGAAAAGAATTCTTTTGTTTTGCTGTGCTTTCCTTCATACCCATTGTATTTTTTTTTTTAACTTGGGCATTTTTTTCTTGCGTTTTTTATTCATTACTTATTTATCAGTCTCCTTTCTTCCCCTGTAATGTTTCTGAATTGTTGGTATAAGGGTTCTTTTAGTCTCCCTTATACTTAATGTAAACGATTTGGTGCAGATTATCTGGTTTGCTGATTGTAGTGGTCAAATGCAAACTTTACTCCTTTGCTATCATTATCATGGCTGATAGCTTTGCGTGTGTGTGTGTGTGGCTTCTCCTTGGAGCTACAATTTGAGAGCATGATGAAAATAAGTTTAAGCTGAGGTTGTGCTGAATATCTTAAATCATGATTTTCTCTAAGCAATAGGGCTTTTATTTCATCTCAATTCAGATCATCCCCCTTTCATGTAAACTCTGAAAAGTTAACTATTCTCATGTTTTACATTTCTTCCTTTTGCCCATATCTCATAGGAACAATTTCCACTACTTGTCAGTTAGAAGAAGAAAGAATTTAATTTGCTTCTCCAAAGTTTGGCAGGGTTATTGAAAATCATCAGTATGTTACTGACTGAGCACTGTTTCCAGAATATTGGTGAAGGTTTAAAATCCAGTTATGTCACCCACACTGCATTGCTTTATTCTAGAATCTGTTGCTTCATTTTAGTTTCCTTACTTATTAATGCTTATTACTTTCAGTTATGCATCTTTATTTTTTATTTATTTAAAAAAATTGTTCATTTGAAAAGGAAGAACGGAAAATGGAAATATGACCTAACTTTACCGTGTGACCTAGCACCCACACATTACTGTGTTATCTTTCATCTTTACTCAAACTATAAGCAATCAACTTTTAGTTTATTATTCCCAAACTTATCTAATGATAGATTTATTTTTAAAATTTCAACCAAAACTACCACTTAGACAAGTCTTATATATTTATTACCTGTTGAATAGAGTGATTTCATTTTCACTTACCCTGAGTTACAGCTTTCTAATTTAATGTGAGCTATATTCTTATATTCAGAGTGTATTGTGTAAGTCTGTGTGCAGTCTGTCCATATGGTTTATTTTTTTGCCAAATTTGATAATGAGCCATGCTATTCTCTGTTGTAAAAGACCTATACTTTTTCATTTGCTGGTTTCGTATGCTGATTTCATAATATGCTTCAAACTCTCTCATTATGTTGTAAAGGTTTTTTCATTCTTCTGTGAAATAATAGAAATCGAAATGCTGTAGATAGAGAGGAGATGAAGCTTTATTTAATTAAACAAAAATAATGATTTACACCATGTTATTGAAAAGTGAGGAGGGTGTTGTGGGAAGTTCTAGGATATAAGAGGAATGCTGCTGCTGCTAAGTCACTTCAGTCGTGTCCGACTCTGTGCGACCCCATAGATGGCAGCCCACCAGGCCCCACCGTCCCTGGGATTCTCCAGGCAAGAACACTGGAGTGGGCTGCCATTTCCTCCTCCAATGCATGAAAGTGAAAAGTGAAAGTGAAGTCGCCCAGTCGTGTCCAACTCTTCGCAACCCCATGGACTGCAGCCTACCAGGCTCCTCCATCCATGGGATTTTCCAGGCAAGAGTACTGGAGTGGGTTGCCATTGCCTTCTCCAAGAGGAATGCTAAGTGTTGTCAAGATTAGAATCTTTAATTTGAATGATAATAGTAAATGAAGAAAATAGTCAGTTATTTTTCATTGTGTATCATTAAAAAAAAGCTAGATTGTCATAATTTTTAATTTCTCAGCTGGTAGCCTTGGCTTGGTTCTCACCCTCAGTTTCAGTGTTGGGTCCTTAAGGACAAAAGCTGAAGATATCTACAAACCGGGTACAATTAAGGCCAGGCTCACGAAAGACAGGGCAGGGAGATGTGGAAAGCATCTCCATAGGTAGTAAAAGTACTCCAAGTTTGGGAATAATAATGATGAAATTGCTACATTGGAGTTATTTGAGTTTCTTCCTTTCATTTTTCTAATGTTTAAGATGGTTGAACACATTTTTTTTCCTATGGCATAACTGGTTACATTATCCAGTGGGCTTTGTAACTCCTGTTCTTTTGTTTTTTAATTTAGAGAGGAAAAACAGTAGGAAATATGCAAAGTCTTCTTGAGTGAATAATCTGAATTTTAGAAAGGATCCACTGACTTCTTTCCCAGCAGTGATTTTCCATCTGAGTGGCTCCTGGGTAGTTAGTACAGAAAGCTGTGTTGGTGCTGGCTGGGCGCAAATTGCCTTTTTCTGAAGATGCCTGCTTTGTACTATTACCTGCCTACAGAACAACAAGGCTCCGCCAGTAGAGAAGCCTTTTAACCAAATATCAAACAAATTAACCTTTTAGTGTGTTCCTAGGAGCCTTTCAAGAGGAAGAATGCTCTGGTGACATCACTGATGGCAAAGGTTAGCCTAAAAGTAAAATGAAATCATCCGGCCAGGCAGACCCTGCGGGAGAATCAAGCCTTGTAATTAGATTGAAACCTCCTAGGAAACGGAGCCCTGTTGCAGGAAAAGCGTTTGCAGAAGCTAATTAGGGTAAGCTTTTGCATCAGTGCTGGTCCAGCGCATCACTTACAGACTTGAAAATAGCTGTGATGGTGCCTGATGATTGAGTCATTCCTTAATTTTAGCATCCTAGGCGAACATGAATTACATGACGAACTTGTCCTAGCTGTGACTTCAGACTCCAGAAACAGTTCAGTCCTCAGATTGGCTGATACTGGGGGTGTTTTCTGAGAGTTGTGGGGATTGGACAGCCCTGTGGCAGGCAGATGCTGAGAGCTTTACCCCAATGGCTCTGCAAATTGACCTCAGCTAACTGGTGCTGTCCCTGCCTTGTCAGCCCCTCTCCTTCCTATACCTTTTCTTCACATTGTGGATTGTTAACTGAGCCTTGGAATTATTCAAAATGATTTCTGTGGTAAATTAATGAAAAAATCTAGTTATTAAGCCAATAAGCTGTTTTACCCCATTTAGGCTGCTTGAACAAAATACCAGAGACTGCAAGTGAAGAGAAAGTGTTAGTCGCTCAGTCATGTCCAACTCAGTCATGACCCCAACTGAGTGGCTTCTCAATAATAATGCATTTCTCACAATTCTGGAGACTGGGAAGTCCAAGATCAAGGCCCTGGCAGAGTCTGTGTCTGATGAGAGCCTGCTTCCCATAGACAGCTATCTTTTTGCTGTAACCTCACCTGTGGAAGGGGTTAGGGAGCTCCTGGGATCCCTTTCATAAAGACTTTAATCCCATTCATGAGAGCAGAGTCCTCATGATCTAATCACCTCCAAAGGCCCCAACCCCTAATACTATCACCTGTGTGAGTTAAGATTTCAACGCAATAATCTGGGAAGCGGGGAACACAGCTATTTGGACTATAGCATAAGCTGAGAATCCTCCTTGCTGTAGCAACAAAAACAAGAAACTGAGTTTGGAGGAATGAAAAGGTACTCTTTTACCCTTACCTTACCTTATCCTCAGAAAATCACTACAACTGATCTACACAGAGTCCTTTTAGTATGTTAAGGGAAGACTGAATGTTTCAGGATTCTCTGGGTTTCACGTGTCTGTTAGTCATTGAGTGAAAAGGTAATTAAGTCCAGGACCCATCATTTGCTACCTGTGTGACAAAGGCATGGTACTTAAGCTCTCTGATACTGCAATTTCTTATCTATAAAATAAAAGTGATAGAATAGTCCCTGGCACAGAATCAGCACGCATAAGCTTTAAAGTGCTATTATTTGGGGCGAAAAGGTATATGGGAGTTGTCATTTATTTTGGTAGCCATATTGTAACAGCACTAACAAAATCAGCTAAAATTTTTGTGTCCTTACTGTCTGCCAGTTATTGGGCTAAGCATAGACTATCATGATATCATCCAGGACTCTCACCAACTTGCCTTATGCTCATCGCACAGGTGAGGAAACTAGGCGTTTAGATCACATCCTAGATGCTAACACAATAAGTAAGTGTTCATGAAAGGATCACAGAAAGAAGCTCTAAGAACAGGCTCATCTCATGAAAATATGTGTAATGATAATGAGTCATCTGTTCTAATCACATCACTATAGCTATCCTAAACCAAAACCCTCCTCTTGAGCTCACATTAAATTTGTTTATTTCTCATATCTGGATTGCTTTTACATTCTGCACCAGCTAATCTCTGGTCTTATTTCAAGTCAGAATCTGGATATTATTTACCATCTGCCTCCAAGGGAGGCACTTGCCAAGTCCCTTAATTTGCTATAATTGGCAGGTTTTCAGTGTACATAATTTATACCAAAAAAATCTACCCTGAAAAAGAAGATTAATTAAAGCGTTTCTTCTGGGTCCCTAAAAGTGCAGTGGTTTCCAAGAGGATGACTTTAAGGCCTTAAGGTCTTCTGTGTGTATAGGCTGTCACAGCTGAGCACATTAAAAATGTATGTTGGGTTGGTCCCTGGTGCCTCTGAGCGGGTCAGAAAGATGTCATTGGCACCTGGGTAACATCACAAATACTCACTGAATTAAGCAGTTCACATTTGCATTTGAGTCTTTTGTTCCAAGCTTTCCAGACACTGGAAACTACTAGATTGCAGTATAATTTATGGATACCTCTGTGTTGGCAATTCTGTCACTGATATGATAGGAAACACTAGAAAAAATACACCCAGATGTACAGAATTCTAAATAGAGTAAGTGAGAGACCACAAACTAATTCAGACAGGCAGCACATGTGGTTAGTACATAGTTGATCTATAGGATTTTTTTTGGTCTCTTTCCCCATCTTTCTCTTTCTTGCGCTTCTTCAAAGCTCATGATCCAAAGTGGAGTATGCCCTAGGTGTGGTGGAGGCATTCTGGTCTTTCCCCAGGTTCTGGTAACTCCTATCCCAGGAGTTTATTCCTTAATCTATACCTCTCAAAAGTTGCTAAGTTTATACTGTATTCTAAGGAAGAAACGTCTATATTTTCTACCTTTTTCCAGAGTGGTTTTGTGATTTACCAGACTGTGGGTGGATTACGTAGACTAGCGCAGAAAAGGACATAAAGTTGTCACATAGTTCCCCTTTCTAAGACTGCCTATTTGCTCACACTTATGTAGTGTTTCCCCCACTTACCTTCAACATCTCGGCTCAGATTTGGCCAGACTTGCTTCTGCCCCATCTTGACCCAACTGATTAAGGTACAGTCCTCTGTGCTTCAGAAAAGATATCTGAAGATTAGAAATTGGGCCAAAACACCCTATGGGAGCAAAGGCCACTCAAAGATTAACAAGAGGAATGTACTTAGGTCACCTTATTGTTCACTCTTAATTAAAAATTCCAGATTTTATGAAACTACACATTAAGGTGTAGCTTTTTGCACAGTAAAGATAAAAATAATTTCTCCCAAGTGGAGCAGATAACTCCAAAGGCTCGTAGCCCTGTTGAATATGAACCAGTTTTTTTATCTACTCTACAATTTTATCTGAAGATTGTCTCTATCTAGCTAGTTTTTGAAGGACTCTTTGATCTGGTTATAACATCTGACTCCTTCATTGATAAGTTGACTAAACCATTCCTTTTATGTGTGGATGGGAGTCACAGTTTTGATCTCCATTGGAGTACAGTACTCTCCAGGCTCTTCCAGATCCACTCGTCTCCCTTTGCCAGCAAAGTAGAAGCTCCATGAAGATGGGCTCCTGAAGGAGGTTTGGTGATGGAACCCTCAGTGCCTCATGCAGTGCCTGACACAGGACTCAACTCAAGAGGAGTGTGTTCTATGAGTAAATGATTATGCAGGTTAGTTCTGACCTCACTTACTTGGTCTCTGCATCATTGTTCCAGGTGCAAGGACTCTATTGCCCAAAGAATAGCTTCTATTTTAAGAAATTATGGATGTGGAGTCAGAAATGTTGTGAAAGTCTTTTTTTTTAATGACCTCGATGACCTGTATGTGGCAGCTTTAGTCTTAATGCCTCTTTATTACTTTTATTTTGCTTTCAGTGTCTTTGTATTCAGATCAGATCAGATCAGATCAGTTGCTCAGTCATGTCCGACTCTTTGCGACCCCATGAATTGCAGCACTCCAGGCCTCCCTGTCCATCACCAACTCCCGGAGGCCACTCAGACTCACGTCCATCGAGTCAGTGATGCCATCCAGCCATCTCATCCTCTGTCGTCCGCTTCTCCTCTTGCCCCCAATCCCTCCCAGCATCAGAGTCTTTTCCAATGAGTCAGCTCTTCGCATGAGGTGGCCAAAGTACTGGAGTTTCAGCTTTAGCATCATTCCTTCCAAAGAAATCCCATAGACAATGTTGTTCAATATTCATCTAAGCCGGGACTCTTCGGATGGATGTCTTTCAAAGAAAGGGATAGTTTTACTGGTCTTTCTTTTTCTTTTGTTTATTATTATTTTTTTGGTGTTTTTCCTAGTTCTTGAGGCTGATTGACAGCATGAGGGGAGGTTTTTTTAAAATTTATTTTTAATTGAAGGATAATTGCTTTATAATACTCTGTTGGTTTCTGCCATACATCAACATGAATCAGTCATAGGTACACATATGCCCCTTCCTTGTGAACCTCCCTCCCACCCCTCATCCCTCCCCATACCTCTAGTTTGGTACATTTGAATACCCTGAGTCATACAGCAAATTCCCATCAACCTTTTTTTTTTTTTTTTTTTTAAATTTAGGGATTCTTTGACCCTTTGTAAGAAAAACAAATTCCAAATAAGCAGCTCCATGGCTAATTTGATCTTATCAACTTCTGTGGTATGAAGTTATGCTTTAAAAGTAAGTATTTACCTAAAAAGATTAACACACATTAAAGATTAACATGTAGTTTGCAATTATTTATATTGAATAATTGTTTAGAAGACCAAATATATCTCTCTATATACATAATATATGACCTCCTACAAATCTAGAGGCAATTTCCGTAGATTGCCTTCTCATCTTTTCTTTTCTGTTACACTTACTAGCACAATAATGGATTTCCTGTCAAAGTACTGCTTTCATAACCTATTTTCCATCTCGTCTATATTTGGAAATGTATTTAAAGGGAGCTCTGAAGAGAAATGATGACTAGGATAGTTGTTTTCAGAAACTTATTTGGGAAATCATATCATGTGATGGAGGATTAAATATGCTTCCAGTAGGTATCCGACATTGAAGACAACAAAAAATTAAGATAACATCTAATATTTATAAACATAAAAGTAGCTAAATTGGCTAAGTTTAAACTCCACCCACTGTCCAGAGATTGTCAACAAGTGAAATTTTGTGGAAGACCACAGACATCGACCTTCATAATATTGTTAGGGTTGTGTTTTAGACCAAGAATTGGCAAGCTTGTTTGTTAAAGACCAGAAAGTAAATACTGTTGATTTTCTGGAACATAAATGTCTGTTGCAATGCCTCAGCCCTGTAGTCTTAGCACAGAAGCAAACCATAGACAGAACCTAAACAGATGGACATGATTGTGTTTCAATCAAACACTTTATTCACAAAAATAAGTGGTGAGCTCAATTTGGACTACAGGCTGCAGCTTGCTGACCTCTGTCTGCTCTAGACTCTCCTCATAGTTCACCTTCCTCTAGTTGGCCCACGAAATTAAAGTCCTTGTACTGTATTTTGCAGAGTTATGAGAAAAAAATAATAATAACCCACCGAAATTGCTTTGACCTGTAGAAGACACAATTATTTGTCTTGGGCCCTTCCTCAAGAATGTAATTATTATTATCATTTTTTAAGACAAAGAGGTATTAGAATGCTTGGAAAATATGCGGTTAAAAATAAGTAATACATGCACGGAAGTGTCTCAACATTGAGGACCAACTAAGGTTCGACAAGAGAGGAAATAAAATGTCCATCTAATTACTCTCAAGGTCTCATTAATTCACAAAAGCCCAAAGTAAGTTTGACTAGGATTCTAGGCTGTAAACCTATTCTGTAATTTTATCCTTTAGCTCAGAGCAGTAGCATCTAAGACATAGAAACTGCTCACATGTTAATTTCAGGGTTAGGTGATAACTTGACTGTTGCTCTCTTCGTATTACAGGAGGGTACAAACCTTCAGGCATTTGCTATAGAACATACTGAAACCTGCCCACTGCTCTTTTGTGATAGAAACTCAGTCCTGAGCTCATTAATGATTGAGTACAATGGCAATGTCCTTTATGTCAGGAATATTTAATGTATGTCCTTTATTCCAGGGATATTTAATGCATGAATTTGGTATACATTTCATGCCCAGTTCATAACGGAAAATTAAATAAATGAATGAAAATACAAACAAGGTGGAAATCCAAACCCTCTGCCCAACTCCCAGAAACTGAGATGCTGAAAAACTACCAACTAAAATACAGTGATCTGACAAAAGAAACAAACTTTTTTTTTTTCCTTGCATCTAATTCCACTCTTTGTTTATTAACTCAAAGGCATTTGGTTAGCAATTTAAAGATCATTTTAATGGTGACATATATGTTTCTGACTCCCAACTTTATCTTCCAAAGAGAAGAAAAAAATCCAGGAACTTCATCTAATTTAAATGTCCTTGTCTTTTTTCTTATCTGGACTTTCACCTTTAGCCTTGGGTTTGCAGCTAGAGCTTGGAGCAAAGCCCCCCTCATGGCCTTTGTTGAAGTGAAAGGCTTGCATGAAATCCTGGGACAATAAAAGAAATGGGGCCAATATTTTTATAGAAATTATGCCTTTTAGAATATTTTTTTTACTACAATATATACAATATACTAAGTATTCTGGGGATTTCCCCAGTATCTCAGCAGTAAAGAATCTGTCTTCAGTGCAGGAGACACAGGTTCGATCCCTGAGTCAGGAAGAATCCCTGGAGAAGGAAATGGCAAACCACTCCAATATTCTTCCCTGGGAAATCCCATGGAAGGAGAGGACTGGTGGGCTACAGTCCATGGGGTAGCAAAAGAGTTGGACATGACTTAGTGACTAAACAACAGTAAGTACTATGTCCTTCTGGGTACTTTACATATACTATTATTAGTGTAAACAATTCCAGAACCAATAAGATAGCATCTCTTTTTGATAAATTCAAGAATCAGAAGGGTCACATGACTTGCTTCAGACAGGCACAGAAGGGGGACATGGCAAGTCTGGGTCTCAAGCTGAGATCCATCCAGCAGGAATGGCTATTTCAGAGACACTCATGGTTATTATTCATTACTATGCAAATGGAAGACATGAACAATATAGCATTTAAGGAATATGATGAAATTCTAGCTCCCTTTGGATGATATGACCTCCATTGGAGTCTCTGGTTCAGCTTACAACTTCTTTCTGTGGGGCTGACCACAGCTATCAGAAGGATACAACCTGAGGATACAACCTGAGGATACAACCCTGAATGGGGGAGTCCTTCTAGCTCTCTCCCATTAGCCTGAGATAATCAGCCAAATCACATGACATTTAGAAGGAGGAAGGAGCATAGCAAGGTATATTTGGACATAATATCTATATACCAGGAATGAAGGGCATCTAGCAACTTTTTAAGCAAAGTGTTTTGGGAGTACCAATGAGCTGAAAAGTCCAGGATACTGTTTCTCCATCTGAGGATTTTTGATCTTCTGAAGCTGGAGGAGCTGGAACTTTTTTCAACACAAATTCCTGGGCCTTGTCCCTTCATGTTAATAATGTGAGCTTAATAGGACTTATCAGGGCCCAGAATTCTTTTGTAATTACTATTCAACTTTAAGAACCACTGATGGGGACTAGTTAGGCAAATCTGGGAGTATCTAAGGGAGATGGTTGCCAAAAAGAAAAATTCAAGGGGATTTTTTAAAAACTGACGCTAATAAGAGTTAGTACACCAAGGGGTCTCCTGTGCCCTAGAAGTGATGGGAACACAAACCCCCCTAAAAACGGTTTCTACTGAAAATGAGATAGGATTGATGCAGTATCTTTGAACAAAACCAGAATTTTCTTCTTCTTGGTTTCTGCTCATTTTTTTCTTGCACTTTTAACATTCATGGGCAACAGTAGTAATTTTATCAAACAGAGGGTCCCTCTTTCATTATTTAATGATTGCAACACGAAATTACATATGTCAAGAGGATAGAAGACACAAATGTATTTGAATTAGGCACAATTATGTAATTTAACCAGGTAACATTTCTATGAAAGTGAAAGTCACTCAGTCATGTCTCACTCTTTGTGAACCCATGGACTATACAGCTCATGGAATTCTCTAAGGCCAGAATACTGGAGTGGGTAGCCTTTCCCTTCTCCAGGGGATCTTCCCAAACCAGTGATCGAACCCAGGTCTCCTGCATTGCAGGCAGATTCTTTACCAGCTGAGCTACCAGTCAAGCCCCAACATTTCTATGGATGTAAGCAAATGTATTGTGGACAATGAGCTAAAGAAATTGGTATAAAATTAAATTCAAGCCCTTAATTTAAACAAAATATGTTCTCTAGCTTACACCAGACATACACATGGCATATGAGATTTCACAAAATACGATACAGTGCATTGCTTCCTCTATACACCATGCACTATTTTTATAAGTGCAGAATATTTGGGGATGATAAATATAATTAAATAGAGCAAAACCATATGGATTAAAGACATGCATTAAAAAAAAAATAAAATTACAGGCTTGCTACAGAACTTGAAAGCTTGAAGGCATTACTAGTATAATATCACCAAAATGTATTAGCTCTTAGGGGATACATTCTGATTATCAGTTATAGATTTTGTGGGGTTTAAATTAGAAAGAGAAATGCTATGATATTTTTCTTTGAAATGAAAGGAAGGAAAATACTGAAAATTTTAAGCAAACAATGGTTAGCTTCAAATAGAAGAGTATTTGAGTTTGTGCAAAGCTTGCTCCTTAGTTTAAGTCAAGATCTACATTGCATGCATGATTGCATGCAAATTGGACTTAATTTACTACATGCTTTGCCTCTTCAATTAAATAAAATGAGAAGATAATTTTTACTTTAGAAGAGTAAAAATTCAATGAGTTAAAATGTTTTACCTCTAAGTTTTCCATAAAGAGCTTATGTACCCAAATGTTTATTTTAAATTATTTAACCAGTACGTATGGAGTTCAGCTCTTCATGGAAGGTATAGGTTCCCCACTCAAGAAGCTTATGGACTCAGTGGGAACAGAAAATACATTATCATGATAAACACCAATTCAAGATTTGTCTTTTTGAAACACCTTTTTATTTCCTTGTTCAAATCTTGCCTTCCAAATCCTTAGTCTTCCTGCATACCATTGCCTGAAATATGCAATCCAGACACTTTTATGATGGGTGTTAGTTTCTTGCATGTGCTTGGTCACTCAGTTGTATCCAACTCTTTGTGACCCCATGGATTGTAGCCTGCCAAGCTCCTCTGTCCATGGGATTCTCCAGGCAAGAATACGGGAATGGGTTGCCATTCCCTTCTCCAGGGGATCTTCCTGACCCAGGGATTGAACCCAGGTCTACATTGGATTGTGTACCATCTGATCCATCAGGCAAGCCTGTGTTAGTTTCATAGGAGTGCCCCCCAAAAGTACCACAAGGTAGGTGCATAAAAAAACCAAAAATTTATTTTCTCCCAGTTCTGGAGACCAGATGTCCAAAATTAAGGTGTTGGTAAAGCTATGTTCACCCCACTCCAGTACTTTTGCCTAGAAATTCCCATGGACAGAGGAGCCTGGTAGGCTGCAGCCCACGGGGTCGCTAGGAGTTGGACACGACTGAGCGACTTCACTTTCACTTTTCACTTTCATGCATTGGAGAAGGAAATGGCAACCCACTCCAGTGCTCTTGCCTGGAGAATCCCAGGGACGGGGAAGCCTGGTGGGCTGCCGTCTATGGGGTTGCACAGAGTTGGACACGATGGAAGTGACTTAGCAGCAGCAGCAGCAAAGCTGTTTCCTCAAAATCTCTAGGACAGAATCTTTCTTCACTTCACAACAGGGGACTGTTGGTTTGTCAACAATCTTTGGTGTTCCTTGGCTTATAGTTAAAGCATTTCAATCTCTGATTCCCTTATCACATGTCATTTTCTCCCATTTCTGTGTCTAAATCTATCTCTTCATATCATTATTTCCAAATAAAGTCATATTCTGAAGTACTGTGGGCTAGAACTTCAACATATCTTATTTGTGGAGACAGTTCAACATACTATATGAAACACTCAAGTCCTTCCATAATCTTGCCTGGTCAGCATGTCTTCATTCTTCATTCATTAAGGTAGAAAGAACTTGCCAATTATTGATTACCTTCTCTAAGGGAGGCACTTTACACATGTTAACTAATTAATCCTTGGGTAGACCCTAAAGAGAATGCATTATCATCTTTATTTTATTGATGAGGAATCTGAAACTTATAAAGGGTAAGTATCAATACATTTATCAAGATTTACTTGTTCCTCGGGTCTTAAAAATCTTATCATATCCAAGAATCTCCCTTGAAGATCCAGACAAAATGAGGTTTCTTTCATATATATTCTACAGAACCCTGGATTATTCTTTCAAATAATCCATATCATTTTGTACTACTTACTGCTCATTCATCTAATTAGTCTTTGCCTCTTCATCTAGACCATAAGTACCATGAGGTAGAGTCCATATATGTCCATCACTGGGCATGTAAGCACTCAGTAATATTCGTGGTGCAAATATTTGCATAAATAAATCCCATAACAAATAAGTAATGGAATTAAGATAGAAAATTTACTCTAAAATCCAGTGTTTCTCCACCCGTAATGATTAACATATATTTACCAGGCATCTGTAGTGTAGTAGGCACTCTACATCAAGATGAATGAGATCAAATCCATGTGCTCAGGGAGTTCAGTCAGTAAAGAGGACTATCAAGAAGAAGGGATGGGAATTCCCTGGCAGCCCAATGGTTAAGACTCCACACTTCCACTACAGGAGACACAGATTCGATCCCTACTCAGGGAATTAAGATCGCACAAGATATGTGGTACGGCCAAAATAAAAGAAAACAGTAATGTTAATAAAGGAGGAGGGGATGACTAACTTTCTTAAGGTGGTGATGGGCAAAAACTTACGAAAGGATGTTGTGATGATGTCATATATTCTAGGCACCAGTTGGAATGATTCAAGGCAAGAGGGTTAAGGGTACGCTAAGAAAGTGCTCATGGCCATCTGGCAGAGAAACAGGTATAAAGGGCACCACAAGGGGGAGGGAAGACGGCATTTTCATGGAGTGGTAGATTAGGGAGGACAGTTATTGAGTTAGATGAGCCTACTCCAGAAGAACTTTTGCTTGAGCCAAATTGTTCTGCTCATGATCTCATCAGTATATCCCACACATTTCTGACTCAGTTCAGTGGAAAGCAGAGTTTTCTAATTGTTAGAGCCTTCAAAATCTGGAAGTCTTTTTGAAGATAGTGAGTTCACAGTACTTTGGCTGTGTACTGTGAGTTCACAGTACTTTGGCATATTATATGCATGAGTCGTTGGCTCTTATGTTACAGTAATGCTTCCTATCATTTCTTAAACCACAGCACATAGGAAACATTGACCTGTCTATTGCACATTACAGTAACAACCAAAAGCACTCTTTTGTGTACTTTTTCTAGGGCTGAGAGGATTGATACCTCATCTCCTTTTAACTCTCTTTAATGGCACAACACATGAGATGTTCCAGGATGGAGAACAGTCCTTCTGTAGTTTTAGCTATAGGAGTAATTAATATATCCTTGAGGTTCTTTCCTCCATCTTAAAGGAGATCAGTCCTGGGTGTTCATTGGAAGGACTGATGTTGAAGCTGAAACTCCAATACTTTGGCCACCTGATGTGAAGAGCTGACTCACTGGAAAAGACCCTGATGCTGGGAAAGATTGAGGGCAGGAGGAGAAGGGGATGACAGAGGATGAGATGGTTGGATGGCATCACCGACTCAATGGACATGGATTTGGATGGACTCTGGGAGTTGGTGATGGACAGGGAGGCCTGGTGTGCTGTCGTTTATGGGGTTGCAAAGAGTCGGACATGACTGAACTGAACTGAACTGAACTGATGTTCTTTAAACAGAAACACTCATTTTCCAGCTTCTTCATCAAGAATCCAGAGTAACATATTAAGGAGTTAAAAATTAATGTATTAATTTCGGTCAAGTCACATCATGTCATTTGCTTCATAAAACCCTTGACTTATTTCTTAAAACATGTCAAAGAACATCCGGAATTGTTACCTCAAATTAATGGGCCCTGCACAGTTCAGTGCCTGCTTACCTGTCCCTAGTTATTGCCTATGACTTTTCTCTTATATCACTATCATTCAACCACAGGGATTTATTTCAAATTTTCAAATTAACCAAGCTCAGTCTTGCCTCAGAGCCTTTCTATATATGGTTACCTCCAAGGCAAAAATACATGGGTGACTCTCATCCTTCAACCCTCAGGTTAAATATCTTACCATAGTAAGCTTTTCATGACCACTCCATCTAGAGTTTCTAAGTATTATAATCTATTGCACTACCTATATGTTTCTGTCATAGAAATTATCACATCTTACATATAAGGGGTCTCAAAGAGTCAGACACTATTGAGTGACCAAACAATAACAGTATTTTAAATTTACTCATTTATTAGCCCCAGCACTATTATGCTGTGAAAGTGCTGCACTCAATATGCCAGCAAATTTGGAAAACTCAGCAGTGGCCACAAGATTGGAAAAGGTCAGTTTTCATCCCAATCCCAAAGAAAGGCAATGCCAAAGAGTGCTCAAACTACCGCACAATTGCACTCATCTCACACGCTAGTAAAGTAATGCTCAAAATTCTCCAAGCCAGGCTTCAGCAATACGTGAACCGTGAACTCCCTGATGTTCAAGCTGGTTTTAGAAAAGGCAGAGGAACCAGAGATCAAATTGCCAACATCCGCTGGATCATGGCAAAAGCAAGAGAGTTCCAGAAAAACATCTATTTCTGCTTTATTGACTATGCCAAAGCCTTTGACTGTGTAGATCACAACAAACTATGGAAAATTCTGAAAGAGATGTGAGTACCAGACCACCTGATCTGCCTCTTGAGAAATCTGTATGCAGGTCAGGAAGCAACAGTTAGAACTGGACATGGAACAACAGACTGGTTCCAAATAGGAAAAGGAGTACTTCAAGGCTGCATATTGTCACCATGTTTATTTAACTTATATGCAGAGTACATCATGAGAAATGCTGGACTGGAAGAAACACAAGTTGGAATCAAGATTGCTGGGAGAAATATCAATAACCTCAGATATGCAGATGACACCACTCTTATGGCAGAAAGTGAAGAAGGGCTAAAAAGCCTCTTGATGAGAGTGAAAGTGGAGAGTGAAAAGGTTGGCTTAAAGCTCAACATTCAGAAAATGAAGATCATGGCATCTGGTCCCATCACTACATGGGAAATAGATGGAGAAACAGTGGAAACAGTGTCAGACTTTGTTTTTCTGGGCTCCAAAATCACTGCGGATGGTGACTGCAGCCATGAAATTAAAAGACGTTTACTCCTTGGAAGGAAGGTTATGATCAACCTAGATAGCATATTCAAAAGCAGAGACATTACTTTACCAACAAAGGTTCGCCTAGTCAAGGCTATGGTCTTTCCTGTGGTCATGTATGGATGTGAGAGCTGGACTGTGAAGAAGGCTGAGCGCCGAAGAATTGATGCTTTTGAACTGTGGTGTTGGAGAAGACTCTTGAGAGTCCCTTGGACTGCAAGGAGATCCAACCAGTCCATTCTGAAGGAGATCAATCCTGGAATTTCTTTGGAAGGAATGATGCTAAAGCTGAAACTCCAGTATTTTGGCCACCTCATGCGAAGAGTTGACTCATTGGAGAAGACTCTGATGCTGGGAGGGATTGAGGGCGGGAGGAGAAGGGGACGACAGAGGATGAGATGGCTGGATGGCATCACTGACTTGATGGATGTGAGTCTGAGTGACCTCCGGGAGCTGGTGATGGACAGGGAGGCCTGGCGTGCTGCAGTTCATGGGGTCGCAAAGAGTCGGACACGACCGAGTGACTGATCTGAAGGCAGAGAGCTTGTTCTACTAATCAAGGCACAGAAAAATGCCTGGAACATTGTCACTTCGGTTCAGTTAGGTCACTCAGTCATGTCAGACTATTTGTGACCCCATGGACTGCAGCATGCCAGGCTTCCCTGTCCATCACCAACTCCTGGAGTTTACTCAAACTCATATCCCTAGAGTCGTTGATGCCATCCAACCAACTCATCCTCTGTTATCCCCTCTCTTCCCACCTTTAACCTTTCCTAGCATCAGGGTCTTTTCAAATGAGGCAGTTCTTCGCATCAGGTAGCCAAAGTATTGGAGTTTCAGCTTCCACATCAGTCCTTCCAATGAATAGTCAGGGCTTATTTCCTTTAGGATGGACTGGTTGGATCTCTTTGCAGTCCAAGGACTCTCAAGAGTCTTCTTCAACACCACAGTTCAAAAACATCAGTTCTTCGGTGCTCAACTTTCTTTATAGTCCAACTCTCACATCCATATGTGACTACTGAAAAAATCATACCTTTGACTAGACAGACCTTTGTTGGCAAAGTAATATCCCTGTTTTTTAATATGCTGTCTAGGTTGGTCAAAGCTTTTCTTCCAAGGAGCAAGCATCTTTTAATTTCATGGCTGCAGTCACTATCTGCAGGGATTGTAAGAGTGCAATATTTCTAAGTTGAATAAACTAAGTAAGACATTTGAAAGACAATTTGACAAACAGATAAATGGGAATATCCTAAACTCAAGGACGATGGCTGTTTAATGAATGGGATGGGTACAAAGGGTGAACTTAAAAGAGTGATCATATGAAGATTCGAGAATTGACAAAGATTTCATTGAAGTGGCTCTAGGTATCTCTTGAAATATCAGTGTATGAAACTAAGGGGGGTGTGTGTGTGTGTGTGTGTGTGTGTGCATACAGCAGGGAGAGCAGTTAGGAAATATTTTAGGAGGAAATATTATCGATAAAAACACATTGTTAGATAGGATAAGAGGATAATTTAGGAACAAGAAGCAGTACAATTTGATTTGATTGTAGCAGTGGTTCTCAACCAGAGATTATTTTGCCCTCTGCCCCCAGGGGGGATTTGGTAATTTTTGGAGACAGTTTTGGGTGCTACAACTTAGAGGTGTTACTAACATCTGTTGGGTAGAAGTGAGGGATACTGTTCAATATTCTTCCATGCATAGTACAGTTGATCTCAACAGAGAATAATCTGGCCCCAAATGTCCATAGTGACTATTACTAGAAATACTGAATTATAGGAATGTCAGCAGCAGCAGCATAGGAATGTTACAGAAGACAAGGTTGAAACAATAAGGTAAGGCGAAATTACAGAAATATTTAAATATCAAGGTCAAGCATTTACTTAGTAGGTAGAGGGCAGTAAGGAGATCCAACCAGTCCATCCTAAAAGAGATCACTGGGTGTTCATTGGAAGGACTGATGTTGAAGCTGAAACTCCAATACTTTGGCTACCAGATGCAAAGAGCTGATTCATTTGAAAAGACCCTGATACTGGAAAAGATTGAGGGCAGGAGGAGAAGGGGACGACAGAGGATGAGATGGTTGGATGTCATCACCGACTCAATGAACATGAGTTTGAGTAAACTCCGGGAGTTGGTGATGGACAGGGAGGCCTGGTGTGCTGCAATTCATGGGGTCACAAAGAGTTGGACACAACTGAGCGACTAAACTGAACTGAACTGAAGAGGGCAGCTAAGGCTGACTCTGTGCAGAGATGTGATAGGATTAGAGTGGGACTTTGGAAGGCCTAACCCTAAGCTTATATGAAGGCAGCTTAGAGCAAGATTGAAAAAGGCCTGTTTGGAGGCTACTTTGATAGTCTATACAAGAGATTAGAAGGAATCTTACAGCAGAGGAATTCCAAAGGATATGGAAAGGACTGGATAGATTTAAATTATTTCAGAGTTAGAGTATTCAGGGATTGCCAATGACAGAATGCACTCCTTTTAGATAAGAAGTCTTAAATACAAATTCTTATGTCTCTTTGATTCAGTTCACATGACTTCTGAAGGAAAATACCACGTCTTGACTTTTTTGTCCATGAATGCTTGGAATGCCTCTGAGGTTTCTTCAGTATTTCATATCACATGATTGTATCAGTGAGTGGAGAATTTAAAAACATGTAATCACTAACAACACTGTCTCTTCTGTGAAGGAATTTGTTGTTGAACCATATTTGGGGATGAGATGGGTGGAAAAGAGAAAGTAAGAGGAGAGAGAGGGGGGAAAAAGAGAGAGGGAAACAAACACATCAAACTCCAAATGTAGAATTTCTCTTTTAGAACACTGGTCTATAGAATGCTTGGAAGATGAGGATATTTGAAAAATCGGATCATAGAATCTTAGCATTGGAAGGTTATCCAGTTCAGTTTTTTTCTATTCAAGTGCAGGATCTGAACATTAAATAGGATGGCTGACTACTCCTGCCTTAAAAGTCTTCAGTGCTTGGCCAGCTGTCAGGTTGTTCAAAATCTATGTTCACATTTGCAGTGGGCTTCTGAAATTTCAAGATATTGGCAATCTGACAAAACTCTATTTCAAAAGGAAATGGTATCTTTATTAATATATGACAAACGAAATGTGAGTAAATACTCTGTGAAAGAACCAAGGTAAGAATAAAATATAATTTGTATTTGGACTTGACCCTTAATTAGATGTTTCATAGACCTCAGCAAAAAAAAGTCTTTCTGACTGTATTTAGTCCTTACTTCCTCCAATCTAGGGAGAGCCATGTACTGTGAAAATAGAAGTTATTTAGCAATCAGCAATAGACCCATCATGGTCCTGATCTCAGCCTAGGGAATTCTGATCTCTAGGCAGCATAGCACATTATACCCCTCTGTGATCAATAGGCCAAACCAGACACTCATTCTTCCAACTCCCAGATATGAAGGGTTGGGGGAAGCTGAGCTCTGTAACCTCCTGCCTTGGTTCAGGGCTTCAAGGCACATTTAGTTCACTTACATTATTGCACACTCTTGATAATGTATATTTTAAATTACCCATGCCCTTTGATCACAGAAGTCAAGAGCATGTAAGGTCCTTGCCTTTTCTGGAAGGAACATTAGATATGGAAGCTTTAATTCTTCTAAGAGAGTAGATGTCTGGTCAAACTGATGCAATTAATAATAAATGGAGCTCAGGTGAAGGAATTGCTTCACAATGATGACTGGGAATGAGTGAGGAGGGGAAACTCTCTGTCAGCTATTAGGATAGACAGTTCAGGTAGAAAAGGGTGATTTGCAATGTAAGTTTAAGTTCTGGATTTCTATGATGACTGTATGTGGCCACGAACTGGAGATACAGATAAAGATTGAAGGCTACCTTTGTCTACCATGATTTTAATGACTGCAGGCATGTAAAAATGCTGCCTTAGGTTATCCTCCTTTGTATTCTCAATCCTGGGCCTGCCTCCTCTGACACTTACCCCAATATTTCCACAATTCATTGTGTAATAGGTTGGTGCTGGTGGTAAAGAACCTGCCTGTCAATGCAGGAAAGACATAAGAGATCTGAGTTCGATCCCTGGGTCAGAAAGATCCCCTGGAGAAGGAAATGGCAATCCACTTCAGTATTCTTGCCTGGAGAATCCCATGGACAGAAGAACCTGTTGGGTTACGGTCCATAGGGGTGCAAAGAGTCAGACATGACTGAAGCAACTTAGCACACAGCACACACAACATAACCTGCCCTAATTTTGCTATTATTATTTATGTCTCTCTCTTTATAATAAGAGTTCCATAGGAGACCTTAGTAGGTAAAGTGACTTTTTTTTATGTCTAATAAAATTAACAGAATATAAAATAAAAATTCATCTAATCAGAATTTGTTTTTAATTGAGAAAAAAGTCAAAATATTTTCTCTAAAATAAAGGATCTACTAATCTAACAAAGTTTTTGATTCCTTGAGAGGGAAGAGCAACCTCTTGTTAGTGCTTTATAGTTTTTTAATTTATCTTAATATTACTCACATGATAAATATTGCATTTAATATTTCTATGTAAATGAGAGTATGTTGGTTAATTTTTATTCCCAGGTGTATTTGTGTGTGTGCGTGCAAAGTTCAGTGTTTATCAACAGCGTGAAATACAGACTTCTTGTTGTTAGTGCATATAACAACAGCAGAAATTGTAAAGTCAATTGCAATAAAGCTGTGAGGAATGTTTCCCTGCAACAAAACACATGGGATCTTGGTTTCTGGTGGAAAAACAACTTCATCAGTGAGTGATTCTAAGGGAGCAAAAGGCCATGAAACAGCACTGAAGAGAGAAACAGGCAGTGGCCCCGCCTGCCTGCTGATCAGATTGTACTTGTCTTTTCTAAAAGAAGCTCATCCTTTTAATAATTCTCTTAGATGGCACAGCTAAGCCAAGTTGGCTCTGCAGCCCACTCCTGTTTGTGAAGTGTAATTCTGTGGTAATGAGCTGGTGACAATGTGAGGAAAATAGTCTAAACATTGTGAAAAACAATTCCAAACATGTCTGAAGACAAGAAGAAAAGATGAAAGAGCGATGGCGGTAAGAAGGGAGAAAGCAAAGAACTTTCAGTGAACACTTCAGGGGAATTAAGATCATAGTGGATATAGGCAATTTTCTGTCAATACATGTATCCCTAATCAATTGTGTGTGTGCATTCTAATGCCTCTTTCTTCCCATAGAGATGTTCCATTCTATTGTAAATGAAGGAGCCTTATTCTCAGAAGATTCCAATGTATTTGTTTCCTTTAGCCAGCTTTAGTATCTTCTGAATGGTGGAGAGCTCTTTCCAACTATGGTTTCCCTGATGGCTCAGCAGTAAAGAACCCACTTACAATGCAGCAGACACGGGGGTTCCATCCCTAGGTTAGGAAGATCCCCTGAAGGAGGAAATAGCAACCCACTCCAGGATTCTTACCTGAGAAATCCCATGGACAGAGGAGCATAGTCTGCTACAGTTCATGGGGTCACAAGAGTCAAATATGACTTAAACCGACACCTTCCCAACTATTAAAAAATACCCAGGAAAATGCAATGTTCATTTGAATATATATACAAAGCTCAGCAATTGTGGGAAAAAATTATGAGAAAAACATAGACCTACTAACTCACATCTCTCTTGCTCCTTTGTATTTCTTAACAGAAGGGCATGACAACCCACTCCAATATTCTTGCCTGGAGAATCCATGGACAAAAGCACCTGGTGGGCTATGGTCCATAGGGTTGCAAAGTCGATTACAACTGAAGGGACTTAGCACACATGCAACCTTAAACTTTACAGCTTCTAACTGCTGAGATAAACTATAGCACAGAGTTAGTTGCTGAGTGCACTTTCCATAAAGAGACGAAATGGATTTTCTTAGCTGTAGTAAACACACATGGAAAGAAGAAGTGATCAAGGGAGGATGAAGGCAAGATATGCTTGTCAAGTAGTTCAGGGAAGAGAGGTTAAGGCTTTGTGTTATTGGTGATGAACTACAAGCAGGAAGGGAATGAAAGTTTGTTTTTCATCATATGGTTTATTTTACTTTATACCTAATGATATGTACTTTTCTGGGACACTTGCGTAGTTAGTTCATGGAAAGTGATGTGGATTCTCTTGACCCCATTGTTCCTGAGCTGAAGCAGGCAATGCAATTTCCAAACATACCAGGTTGTAAAAGAGATAAAAAGAGATTTCAGGACACTTGATCTTTGCGTTAAGGACTATTTACAGCCACTGGCTTTTCCTATCAGTTCAAATTGGAGCCCTTTAGGTTTATTAGTGGTCTTGGGCTTCCCTGGTGGCTCAGATGGTAAAGACTCTGCCTGAAATGCAGGAAACCTGGGTTTGATCCCTGGATTGGGAAGATCCCCTGGAAAAGGAAATGACAATGTATTCCAGTATTCTTGCTTGGAAAATCCCACGGACAGAGGATCCTGGCGGGCTACAGTTGCAATCCATGGGGTCACAAGAGTCAGACACGACTGAGCGACTAACACTTTCACTTTCAGGTTTATTAGTAAATCTGTCAAAATTTAAATGCAAATGCCTGTAATTCTACCACAGACCAGCTGATTAGCAGATTCAGGAAAAAGGCTTTCCTGCTTACCCTGTCACCTACCATTTCTTCAATCCCTTCTATTTGGGTGTAGTAGGTAAAAGAAGATCCAAGGTTTCTGCTTTTTGATAAAACTTTTAAGACAGGAGTGCCATTTTTCTTTTATTAGTTGGATTACGAAATTGAGATATGTGCTCAAAGTAGGTGACAAATTATTTATATATGTACTTGCTTTTTAATACTTTTTATTAAACTTTTTATTTTGAATTGGAGTATAGGTGATTATCCATGTTGTGACTGTTTTAGGTGTACAGCAAAGGGACTCAGCCATGCATATATATGTGTCCATTCTCCCCCAAACTCTCCTTCCATCCAGGCTGTCATATCGCATTTAGCAGCATTCTCTGTGCTTGACTATCCATTTTAAATATCCTGCTTTTTAGTTTGCTTATTTGCTATTTAAAAGCGCTAAGCTACAGGCTCTCTGATGTATATTACTGATGATTTTTTCTCACCAACAATCGTTCATATTCAGCATTAATAAATATTCCAAGTATTCTAAGTTTCAGACCTTTCCTCTGGATTGCAGCTCTTCAACATCTACAAGCAAAGCACACTCCTGAGGTCCCAGTCAACCACTCTCTTCTTCCAGAGCAATCTAAGAAAACCAGGAGCTTGATTTACAGACTGGTGGTACTAATTATTAAGTTATCTAGATCACATTCCTTGACAACTTTCAAAGGCTTTCTTTCTCATTTCAAGGTTAAAATCATACCTGTTAGAATATTAGCTAACTTGCTTACAACCTTTTTAACTTTGCCTGTTTGTATGAACTGTGAGCAAATTATTCAACTAAAACAGGACCCCAGAACCTATCAGTAGGAATTCTCTCCATTCTTAATCTGTTCCATTTTTCCTATAGCATGGTGAGTTTAGATATTTTAAATATAAAGCTGAATCTAGATCTTCATATACAGACTTTTATTTTAGTTTGGTCATAATAGTTGAAAATTTTATATGCATGGTGACTTCGGCATGGAAGGGCAGACTACTTAGGAATTACAGAATAATATAATGATATATAGCAATGACTGAAACATCCTAATATTTTGAAGTATATTGCTTGGAAATTGTTTTCAAAGCCACAATTAATAATATTCTGGAAGTATAAACACTAATATATCTGTTTATGCTCTGGGGGATTTTTGGAAAATTTTAAATTACTTCACAGTTGAAGCAACTAAGCAATAGAGAAGGCAATGAAGAAAATCACATGGTAAGCCTAGTGTCGGAGAAGGCAATGGCACCCCACTCCAGTACTCTTGCCTGGCAAATCCCATGGATGAAGGAGCCTGGTGGGCTGCAGTCCATGGGGTCGCTGAGTCAGACACGACTAAGCGACTTCACTTTCAATTTTTCACTTTCATGCATTGGAGAAGGAAATGGCAACCCACTCCAGTTTTCTTGCCTGGAGAATCCCAGGGATGGGGGAGCCTGGTGGGCTGACGTCTATGGGGTCACGCAGAGTCAGACATGACTGAAGTGACTTAGCAGTAGCAGCAAGCCTAGTGTAGAAGTCTAATGAGATATGACTGGGCCATCTCTAGCATTTGAGTGCCCACATTATAGAAACAGCTGACTAAGGTCCAAATCTAGCAGCTCCACCCATTTAAGGTCACAATGGAACAGAAGAGAAAGACACAGGCAGCTTATGATGTCCAAACTTTCAGTAGTTCACAATGTGGGGTTAGATATATGTTGCGCTGTGTCCAGTTGTGTCTGCCTCTTTGCAGCCCCATGGATTGTACACGCCAGGTTCCTCTGCCCATGGAAAGTTCCAGGCAAGAAGACTGTAGTGTATTGCCATTTTCTACTCCAGGGAATCTTTGCTGACCCAGGTATTGAACCAGTATCTCTGGCATTTCCTGCATTGGCAGGCAGATCCTCTACTAACCTTGGGTTTCATGTGGCACTTTGTCGCTCAGTTATGTCCAACTCTTTGTGGTCCCATGGACTGTAGCCTGCCAGGCTCCTCTGTCCACAGGGAGTCTCCAGGCAAGAATACTGGAGTAGGTTGCCATGTCCTCCTCTGGGAAATTGTCCCAACCCAGGGGTTGAACCCAGTTCTCCCAAATTGCAGGTGGACTCTTTACCATCTGAGCCATCAGGTGGGTTAGTAAGAGTAATTACTAACATTTATTAAGTGTATATTCTGTATTTCTGACTATGTGCTAAGAGCTTTATGCATATTAGGGTGATAAACTTCATAACAATGCAATTAGAGAGAGATGGTTTCTCTCATTTCATCTCATTATACAGATGAGGAATCTTAAATATACAAAGGTAACTTATGAAAAGACTCACAACTTCAAGTGGATTTCAACCCAGGTTTTCAGAAACAAGCACAAATTCTACTCTTAGCCAATGTAGTATGCCAATTTACCTCTCAAAGTACACATAATCAAGCTAGGATGCTAGGAGTTCTTATAAGTACAGGTTTTTCTCAAACTGATAAAAAAGAGATCAAAGTTGTGGTTATCAGAGGAGGAGGATAGAGGGAGGAAGGAATAGATGAAAGTGGCCAAAAGGTACACGTCTCCAGATAGATAAGTATTAGGGATATAACATGGTGACAACAGTTATTAATAATATTGGTGTATGGTATATTTGCAAATTGTTAAGTGAGTAGCTCCTAGGAGTTCTCATTACCAAAAAAATTTGTTTTCTTTTTCTATCTGTATGACATGATGGATGTTAATTAAACTTATAGTGGTCATCATCATTTAACAGCACATTTTGCTGCACACTACACAGTACCAATTGTCAATCACATATAACATATCCCCCATATTATTGACAATCACATATTGTCAATAATATGGGGGAAAAAAAGAACAGATTTTTGTAAAGTATCAAAGTTTTTTTTTTTTTTTAGAGCAATGCCTTTGATAATACCCAAAGCTTTTGCTCCTTTTATAGATAAGGGCAGTAATTTGGGCTCCCCCTGCCTATTTGGAGCACTGGTTATATAGAGACCACCCTAGGCCTGGGAGAATATACTTCCTGCTTGTACCAAAGGCAGGGTTGACTTTGAGGAAGCTTGTATTATCTGGAGCCTTGGTAGTTTTGATTGAAAGGCTTAGGCATGGAGTTCAGACACAAATCATTATTATTTCTCACTCTTGGGTTCAGATAGGGGTCTTTTGGGCAACTCCAAAAATAGTACATTAATCCTCTGCTTGGTTTTACTCCATCCCAGATTCTGGAGTATACAAGTGGTCTACACACAAAAAGGCAGCCTGGCAGCACTGTGGCAATCACAGTCACTGAAGGTCCCTAGGACTACTTTTGCATTGTATCCGACTCAGAAGTCCAGGGATAACTTTAGTGTAATGTTGCTGCTGCTGCTGCTACTGCTGCTAAGTCACTTCAGTCGTGTCCGACTCCGCGTGACCCCATAGACGTCAGCCCACCAGGCTCTCCTGCCCCTGGGATTCTCCAGGCAAGAAAACTGGAGTGGGTTGCCATTTCCTTCTCCAATGCATGAAAGTGAAAAAGTGAAAGTGAAGTCGCTCAGTCGTGTCCGACTCTTAGCGACCCCATGGACTGCAGCCCACCAGGCTCCTCCATCCATGGGATTTTCCAGGCAAGAGTACTGGAGTGGGGTGCCACTGCCTTCTCCAGTGTAATGTTATTGCAAAGCAAATATCCAACGACCGATTTTTATATTTCTTCCATTGTAAAATGGACCAGTGTTTACATGGAGAGAAAGCATAATATATTTAGCAATCAGCTATGCTTCTGGGGGAAGGAGCTACATTTGTGGGGGTCATTTGCCCATGAAGGACACTGATTGTTGCAAACTATGGTTCCTAGTCATTAGAATTTTAATTTTTTTGAAAATACTTTAACACCATTTTTCTTACTCCCTTTCATTTCTGATTTCATTCCTTGGAATTGTTTCATATTTTAGCATTCCTTATTGCTGCATATAGCTCATGGAATTCTTTTTTCTTCCACTCCCTTAACTACTGACATATTCTAAAGAGCTGCAGTTTCTTCCAATAGCAAGTTTGATTCTACTGCATTTCCAAACTGGTAATACAGCTGGGGTGAACTGCTGACCTGCTGTACTAGCTACTGCTTTGTGTATAGCAGTGAACACTTGGGAATTCTCTACATTAGGGACATTAAATATGGGCAATTCTTATCACAAGTTTATAACATAAGAATGGCATAAATTCATAATAAAATTAATTCAGGAATAAGTAGAAACCCAGAATTTGAGTCTTAACATCAAACCCAAGTTAGTATAATTTTCTGAGTATTTCCTTTCATAGAGAAAAAATTGTATCTCCAAGACTCTGAACATTCATAGAATTTACCAACTTTCAGACAGCTGGAAATGGCAAAATATGCCATGTAGACAAGTCACCAATAAAACTTTTTCCTACATTTTATCTGGATGTTTCATTGTTACATAGACTCATTAACCTCAAAGTAATGATATTCTCACTTTTTCTATTTGAATATGTTTCTGTTTTCTATCTATCTTTGTTTTTTCATTTACACACCCTATAACTAAAAATGCTGAAAGGAAATGTCACAAAAAATTAAAATAATTTGAAGACTCATAAAAAGGAAACTTTACAGTTTTTTTTTTTTTTTTTTTAAATCTAAGAGAACTTTTTCTTCATTTGCTCCTTTTCTTGGCAGGAATTATTGAAAATGGGGTGACAATCTGGTTCTCATTTTTCTTGCCTTATCACCACATAAACCTCTATTTAATAGACTACATAAATAAATAAATATAAAAAAGCTCTTTCTTGAATATGATTTCTGACACAGAAGAAGCAGAGGTATATATAAGTGGAATGGTATAGTTTGATGGATGTCAGAGGAAAATGGCAGCTTGACACAAACTGTCAAATTCTGCACACACTTCACGTCTGGGTGATCTCCCAGAAAATGCATAATTGAACAGGTATACCATTCCTGATGGCAGTTCTCCCTTGTTTTCTAATCCCTTCTCCAGCCTCTATTCTCTTCCTCTTGCCTTATTCTTTTCTATGCAAAGTAGACAAAGGAATCAGTTTCAAGATATAGGCATTACTTAGGAAGGTAACACATCCTGAAAATTGTTATTCATGTTTTGCTTAACTTCAAAAACAGAGTTGTTTGTTCAAGAATCTAGAACTTATCTATGTGAATCAAAAGAACTTAAGGCCATTTCTTACCAAATCTAGTGTGTGTGTGTGTGTGTGTGTGTGTGTGTGTGTGTAACTCACAGTTATTTAAGAATATTTATAGAACCTTCCTTATATGTGTTCATACTTGTCTTTTCTGCCAAGTTATTGTATAAAACACCTTTTCCTGTGAAATGTTTACTTAAAATCCAGTGGTTCGACTTGATCTCTCTTATTCAAAATGTAGTTCCAAATTGTTTATCTTCACTGATCTTAACTAGCTTAGCTCAGCTGGTGTGGCCACTGCAAGCCCTCCAATGGTCAGCCAAAATGCACCAAGGTGCATTTTTTCTTTTTTTTTCCTTTTATCTGATTTTAATAGTTTTTGAAATTTCTGAATGGTAAGACGTATGTATTCTGTGGTCTGCGTGCTAACCTGATGTCCCTGACTAAACACATATTCTTGCCAGGAGAAAAGGGAAGAAACTGTGTAGAAATCTTGAGCCAAATGGAGAGAGTGATTTTCCATACTGACCACAATAACACACGGGAATTCATTCTGTTGGCTTTGGAGCCTCTGCTAAGGGTAAACTAGCTGTCCTGGTTAAAGTCTCTGGCAATTTTTTTTGCAGTTAAAGTGGCTTTTGAGATAGAACCAAATTTGGCATTAGAATTGCAGATACACATGAGAACTTGTATGTGTAGAACAAACAATTTCTTGCTGCCTATTGCTTGTGGGAAGTTTGCCAAGAAAAAACAATTTGCTTTGCTGCAAGAGCCCAGCTAGCCATTACTGGAGAATGTTTTTCCAAGATTGCTTATCAGTGATTTTAATAGGGCTCAGAGGTTTGTGTGGTTGCACAAAATGTTAGTTACTTTTTAAAAGCCCAAATTTCTCTCCTTTTTCCTCCATAAGCCTGAACTCTTCTAATTGGAAAAGAATCAGCAAGATTAGCACCTCCCTAAATGAGTAAATAGTAATGGATAATTAAATGCTTATGATAAAATGGATTATGCTGCTGTTCCAAATAAAAAGCTGTTCTATTCAAAGAGACCCCTTGGTTTTACATAGTTCAAGCTGTTTAGCTACTAATTTGGTTTTGCAATTGTGTACTCTGTTCACTAGAGGATTCTATGCGGAAAATATACCTTTGATGTCTCTTCCTTGGCTGTTCATTCATTCTCATTTATACATCAAGCATTTACTAATAATTCACTTAGCAAGCATTATTGGGTCACACCAAGGCACAGAGAGAGAAATGAGTAAGCACTATTCTTGTCCTCAGTGAAGTCAAAGTCCAGATGTAGGTGACTGACATGCAGAGAAAGAACCATTGTTTAGGGTAATAAGTAAAATAATAGAGTATACGTCAGGTTCTGTATTTCTACTTGAATTAGAAACTCATGTAAACCCACTTTTAATGTGGACCCTAAATTTGCTATAATGCAAATACTTATACATTTAGAGATTGAGACAACAGAACATAGAGATCCAGACAGCTTAACTCAGTTGTTAAATCAGGATGCTTTGAGGCCAAAATCATGATTTGGACTCCAAAACCAGAAAAGCTGCTTTGAATAGTCAAAAAGTCTACTGGATTTTAGGCTAATCCCATAATGCTACTCAATGCTCATGGATAACTTAAGTTGAAATTGTACACTTCAGGATCAATCTAATAAATTCCTTAATGATAGATTATGGACAGCAGTTGTTCTTCCTCATCATAAGGATGCATGGCCTATAGATTTTTGCTTGAAGGTAAATTAAAACCAATAAGTAATATGTATGGCATTAGGACATCAATTGTTTGATATTTCTTCTATTCCTCCATGAACCCATTTCTGATCCAGGACTCCTTACCAATAAAACAAATTTGCAGTGATAAGAAAGATGATGAAGCTGCTAGAAGAGATTTAAATTTTTAGCTCGAGGAAGCCTTTGAGAGAAGGTTCAACATAAAAGCAGTTTGCCTTATAGATGTTTTGGAATCCTCTCAGTTTTTTATAGCAAATTAAATTGAGAAAGTTTTCCCTCTATGGGACCCCAGGCCACCCAGCTAGCTTCAACATGACTGTAGCTGGCCTGGAGTCATGGGCCTGCAACGTTGACTCTCCTATCTCATCTCTCAGACTATGAGCGGCAGGAAGTGTCAATCCTGGCTTTCTCATTAGTGTGCATTTCCCAAGTGAGGACCCACTAGGTTAGAGGAAAAGACTCTGCTCTTACTTTCACCTTTAGATGTAGGAAATTAGTCATTAATGAGACTAAAATGCAGACATTACTTGTAAATTCGTTTGTATTTTCTGGTCTCATTAGTGCTCTTCTAGACTACATGATAATGAGCACAACATAATTAAAGAGTAAACACTAGGCAACTACAACCAGAGTCAGGGTTTTCAAGTATCAGATGGTAACAATCAGAGAAGAAGTAATTTGGGCTCACTGAGGGTGGTCTTTCTCCAGTTTGAACTGAACTTGTTCTCTTTTCCCCTGTGGCCAGGGCTTCTATAAAAACCTCTTATAATATAGTTTAGAGTATATTTGAGAGACGGTGGTACTGAGGAGAGATGAAGAAAATGCTGATGAGAAATCATTCATCCCACAATGAGGAACCTGATCAGATCAGGTCAGATCAGTCAGTTAGTCGTGTCCGACCCTTTGCGACCCCATGAATTGCAGCACGCCAGGCCTCCCTGTCCATCACCAACTCCCGGAGTTCACTGCAACTCACGTCCATCGAGGAACCTGAAGTGCCTTGCAAATAGATATGTCATATGAAGGAAGATTTGGCAGCTGTCATTTATGGTGAAAGAAAACTGGCTTAGAAATGTAAAAGGGGATGACTCTATATTTGAAGTACCAGCTTGATCAATTAGAGACTGAAAGATGAGGAACTGAAAATTATCCCCAGGGAAGATATGACAGTATGGCAAAAGCAATATTTATTTCATGGGAAACTGATGAGTGAAGATTGCATGGGACATCCGTGAAGAAAGAATATCCAAAAAAGATACCTTCATCAGCTGCCAATTTCTCCAGTTCCCCAGTGAGGAGAGAGATAGGAAGTGAGAATAACAAAGTTTACATAAAGTGTTTCATAATCTGTGTAAAGTAGAGTGTTGGCTGGCATTTACAGATTCAACATGCATTTCGTTTTTCATGAGCAACAAGATGTCCATGTTAGACATTACTTGTGATGATTTGCATTTTGCTGAGGCATCAGTGGGCTCCATACAGCTTCTCTGACCAGACAGTCTTAGTTCTTACCGGGCATCCTCTTTCCCTCTTTATGGTTCCAACATTGCCATAACTGGCCTGAAGTGTTAGACACTAGGGTTCTTTGTTAAGTTGACTCAGATTGGGCAAAGAAGTCAGGATAGCAAAATAAGGCTAGAGAAGCATTATTTATGAAAAGAGAAAGTGAAAAAAAATTATTTGTGATCACTTTTAGTAAGGAAAAGACTACGCATTTTATTAGTTTTAAATACTTTTACTCTTTTAGGGTTTGAGGGCTAGCGTAAATTTTTCAGTTGAACTTGATTGCATCTTATGAGGAGATTAGGGAGAAAAGTAGTACTTATGAAAATCCTGAATGTTTCAAAATGTGTTTATCAGAAATGGCAATAGTCTACCATATCTTTCTTTTTTTCCCCCATAAAATTGTGGTCCTGCTAATGGAAAGACAGACTAGCAATTTTCTCCTTATTACAGAGAGGTACTTCAACAAGACTTACAAATTATTTCGGGATGGCATGATATTATGGCACTGTTCCATAAAAAAAACTGTTCAGTGATTAAAGGCTGTTCCTTCTGTCTTACTGGTACCTACACTCTGTTCCATTCACAGCTCTTTCCACCTACATTTGACAGCCTCAATTTGTCTTTTATTCTGTCAGGCTAATTGGTGTTATCTGTGTGGATCTTCATCACTCTTGTCTCCACTCAACATTACTTTGTAATCTTCATTTTTAGGGTTAATATTGAGGCTTCCCAGGTGGCTCAATGGAGACACAGTATCGATCTTTGTGACGGGAAGATCCCTTGGAGTAGAAAATGGCAATCCATTCCAGTATTCTTGCCTGGAAAAGTCCATGGACAGAGGAGCCTGGCAGGCTACAGTAAATGAGGTCACAAAGAGTCAGACACAACTTCATCAATCTAAAGTCAAAATTAGTTAATATACTACATTTACCTCCATCTTTAAGCTAATGAAATATAGTTAGAGGAGATTTCCAAGAATTTTATTGCCTTCCAGGTAATAAGGAATATTTTCATAGCCTTTCAGACAATTCAGTTTGAATCAAAGAGTATTCATACCTATGACAGGTTATGTTAAGAAGGAAGGACATTCTAAAAGAGGTAGGGATTTCACATCTTCTTTCTGTAACAGTATCATGTAAATGAATGATCACTATCATTGTTTTAATGGTTCACTCTCTTAATTATGTATTTCAAAATTGTGTAGTGCTAGAAAGCATGGGAAGATGATGATAATTTGCTTTCCTCAGCACCCATTGTGTGGGATATTGAGAGATAATATAAAACTACAAATATTTCACTTCCATCTTCAAGGTGACTGATAGCAAAAGGCTGAAATCTAGAATCCATCATTTCAAATCATTTAATAACCTGAGTGAATTTTTAAACCATGTTGTAAAACTATCATGGTTCACCATCACAGGAAAAAGAAAAATTTATTCTCATCTGTGAAGAGGCAGTGGATATATGTTGGAATAATTTTTTAAGAGTTACTCTTTCCAGAAGAAAATTCCTTGAATCACAATCTAACCTATTTCAAAATATTTTCCATTTATGCCTTGCTGACCATATACTGAGTTTTCATATTTTGCCTTTCTGTCATTTTAACTAATAATATTTGATGGTATTCCCTGGTGTCACATTTCTACTAATTATTCTCTAGCTGTTGCCTGTATTTGCCCCTGGCAGGCAGAGAAGCAAATGTTTGTAATTCCAAGTCTCTAGAATATTTGAATTTGATTTGAATTTGAAAAATATGTTTCTTGTTCATAAACATTATGCCTGTCAACATAATCATAGTACAGTGACATATGCAATTTTTATTGCCACCTAGTTTTCTTTAGAACTATTTGTTCTTCTGTTTTTATTCTTCTTTAGTTATTATTTCTTTCCTTATTTTGAGACTAGTTTAGAGGAGAGGGGATGAAACATGTACTTGCCAGTGATATATTTTTTTAAAATTTACATAGCAAAACAGTGTTGATTTCATCAAAATCTAAAGACTAAGCATGAAAATCTTTTTGAAAAAGCACCCACGTGCCCTCATTTGAAGCTGTAAAATGGGAGATGGCAATACCTTGTTGGGTTTTAACAAGACCCTGGTAGACATTAGAACTTGTCTTGTTTGGCAGTTTTTGTAAGAAGCATTAAAGCCAAAGTTTATTTTAAAAGAGAAGTCAAGCAAATGTCACCTAAATTTCCATAGGGATGATAAAAATTAGTCCCAATTTGAAATTGTGTATGAATAGCAAGAGTTAACTTTTACTAAAATGTGAGCATTTTAAAATATTTCCTTTAAGTTTTATTTCTGCTGCTAAAGTTGGAGAAAGGGGAAATGACCTAAACTTGTTACTGTTTCTGATAGACTTTGCCTATTGGAGAATTTCTCACACTGAACGGAAGAATAGAATCACACAAAATTGGCATGATCTGTAAAACAAGAAGCATCCTGTTTTTTGATGGGTAGGATGGCAATCTCCTTTTCTTTATAAAAATGAGATGTAAATAAACCGCTTGTAAAGGATTTCGAAAAAAATAGGGTACATGTGCATTAGTGAGAGAGATGATCTTTTCCTAAGTATGTATTTCGTAACTGTCTATATAGCAGGGCTTTGCATTTTTTGTTACCTCTCCTTACTGCTTTGAAGTTATTAGAGCTTTTCTGAAAAGTATAAAGAACTCACTTGGAATATACTTAAGGGTCTGCATATCTAATCTGAATATTTATGGAGGCTTTTCTATAGGCAGAGATATATTAGCTTTGTCATTACTGCTTTTTCTTCTACTATCTAAAAAATTGGATATGAAGTTTACAAAGCTGTTAAGTGATAAAGAGACATTTGCAGAACTTATTTGTAAGGAATTACACATAAATGAGAAGTTAATCTTTTGGAAAATTTTATCAGGATTTCAAGGTCAAGAGCCAGTTTGTGAGAATAATGTAACACATTTCTGTTTACAAAGTACTGTTAAATGCGTGCTCTCAATGACTCATAACAGTTGTGTGAAGTTGCCACTATCACCGTTTCTCTTTAAAAAGGAGGTAACAGGGATTCAGTTCCATACTCCCAAGGCTTCTGTTCTTTTCCACTGTATTGCATAATCCCTACACTCTATCCCACCTTTTCCCTTTGGCTCATTGCTCATTTCAGAGTCAACCATGGGTCTGTCTGTACATATTCAAGGTAGTATCAATGTCTTGCTTTAGAAAAGTTTGATTTTTATTGTCATTTGCCTATTTTTATTTTTAAAAGTTTAATTTATCTTTTATTGAATGATCAATAAATAGTAGCTAAGTCATGTCCAATTCTTGCGACCCCATGGACTATAGCTCATCAGGTTCCACTGTCCATGGGATTTCCCAGGCAAGAACCCTGGAATGGGTTGCGATTTCCTTTTCCAGGGGATCTTCCTGACCCAGGGATCAAATTTGCATGTCCTGAATTTCAGGCAAAGTTTTAAATTCTATAGTGCTTTACAATTTCCCAAAGTTTCACACACATAATTTTATATAATCCCATAATAACTTCTTTTTTATCCATTGTCCTACTATTTACTCCTTTTCCTCTTCCCACTGGTAACCACTAGCTTGTTCTCTATATCTATGAGCCTGCTTCTTTTTAGTTTTATTAGTATGTTTTAATTTTTAGAAGCCACATATAAGTAATATCTAGAAAAGGAAATGGCAACCCACTCTTGTATTCTTGCCTGGAGAATCCCATGGACAGAGGAGTCTGGAGAGCTCCAGTCCATGGGGTAACACAGAGTCAGAAATGACTAAAGTGACTTAGCACATATGCCCACGTAAGTGATATCAGATAGTATTAGGCTTTATAGTATGTCTGACCTGTTTCACTTGGCATGATGCCCTCCAAGTCCATCCATGTTGCTGCAAATGGCAAAATGTCATTCTTTTTTATGACTGAGTAGTATTCCATTGTGTGTATGTGTATACACATATATTTTATCTGGGATGGACACTTAGGCTGCTTCCATACCTTGGCAATTATAATGTCTCTATGAACATTGGGGTGTTTGTACAATTTTGGATTGGTGCTTTTTCTTTTTTTCCCAGATATATATACCCAGGAATGGACTTGCTGGGTCATATCCTAGCTAATTTTTAGCTTCTTGAGAAATGTGTATACTATTTTTGACAATGGCTGTACCAGTTTACATTCCTACAATACTGTAGGAGGGTTCCCTTTTCTCCAAATCTTTGCCAGCACTTGTTTTTTGTATTATTTTTGATGACAGCCATTCTGATAAATATGAAGTGATATTTCATTGTGGTTTTGGTTTGCATGCTTAAATTTTATTGTCATTTATTTTTAGAGAAGTTGTTCGTGATAATTTATAGCTCTTCAGAAACTATCTATAATAACATGTCACAGAGTATGAGCTCAGATATTTGCTAAAAGAATGGATAAAACCTATAAGATGTAAAGGTCTTCACTGTAAATGAATTAAATATAACTGCTGAATATGGGAACTCAGCATAGATTTTTCTTGAAACTCCACTGATGATTTTAAGGTGTAGTTGTAAGATCTTTGATGGGAATCAGAATATCTCATCCTGTTGCAGGCAAAACACTGGATTTAGTGTAAAATCCTTGATCAGTAGGACTCAGTTATCTCATTCATAGCAGAGTGGGGGCCATTTGAAGGTCTCCAAATTCTAGTACCTAGACAGCATGTTAAAAAGCAGAGACATTACTTTGCCAACAAAGGTCTGTCTAGTCAAAGCTATGGTTTTTCCAGTAGTCATGTATGGATGTGAGAGTTGGACTATAAAGAAAGCTGAGTGTCAAAGAATTGATGCTTTTGAGCTGTGATGTTGGAGAAGACTCTTGAGAGTTCCTTGGACTGCAAGAAGATCCAACCAGTCCATCCTAAAGAAAATCAGTCCTGAATATTCACTGGAAGGACTGATGCTAAAGCTGAAACTCCAATATTTGGCCACCTGATGTGAAGAACTGACTCATTTGAAAGACCCTGATGCTGGAAAAGATTGAAGGCAGGAGGAGAAGGGAATGACAGAGGATGAGATGGTTGGATGGCATCACTGACTTGATGGACATGAGTTTGAGTAAGCTCCAGGAGTTGGTGATAGACAGGAAGCCTAGTGTGCTGCAGTCCATGAGGTCAAAAGAGACAGACATGACTGAGCAACTGAACTGAACTGCACAGAAAGCCTAGTACATTCCTACTGCTGCTGCTCCTAAGTTGCTTCAGTCGTGTCCAACTCTGTGTGACCCCATAGACAGCAGCCCACCAGGCCCTGCTGTCCCTGGGATTCTCCAGGCAAGAACACTGGAGTGAGTTTCCATTTCCTCCTCCAGTGCATGAAAGTGAAAAGTGAAAGTGAAGTTGTAGCACTTAGCAATTCAAAGGAAGTGGACTCTATCTGTAGTCTAAGATTCTTCACCTGTATGGCTTTATACTAAATGATTGTTATCCATTCAAAAACTCCTTCCAAACTGACAAACTACCCTGCCCATGCTGCTTCAGAAAACAGTCAGCCTACTTTCTTTTGCCAGTGGGTTCAAATCCAACGGTTTTTTAAAGATAATTTTTGGCCCTGGACTGAGAGAACCCTATGAAGACCTTGATACAACACTATCTCAGTTCTTGCTCTGTAGATAGAGGGCTCACTTAGCAATATCCTTTGCTGTATTAGTTTCTTTTCATGCTGTTCATGGGCTTCTCAAAGCATTGAATCCTGAAGTGGTTTGCCATTCCTTTCTCCAGTCAATCCTAAAGGAAATCCAACCATGAGTTTGAGTAAGCTCCAGAAGCTGGTTATGGACAGGGAGGCCTGGCGTGCTGGTCCATGGGGTTACAAAGAGTTGGGCATGACTGAGCGACTGAACTGTATTAGTGCATTTTGTTGGATTTTTCTTTCTGATATTTTATCTGGAGTAAAGCCTTATGCAGAATAATAACAAAAGACGTAAGGACAGAGACTTTGATGATACATAGGAGGTTCACAAAGGGCAACGCAGAGAATTGCCCTTGTATAGGAAGTTCTACTTCTGCTATTGACTATGCCAAGGCCTTTGACTGTGTGGATCACAATAAACTGTGGAAAATTCTGAAAGAGATGGGAATACCAGACCACCTGATGTGAGAGCTGGACCGTGAAGAAGGCTGAGCGCCGAAGAATTGATGCTTTTGAACTGTGGTGTTGGAGAAGACTCTTGAGAGTCCCTTGGACTGCAAGAAGATCCAACCAGTCCATTCTGAAGGAGATCAATCCTGGAATTTCTTTAGAAGGAATGATGCTAAAGCTGAAACTCCAGTATTTTGGCCACCTCATGTGAAGAGTTGACTCATTGGAGAAGACTCTGATGCTGGGAGGGATTGAGGGCAGGAGGAGAAGGGGACGACAGAGGATGAGATGGCTGGATGGCATCACTGACTCGATGGGTATGAGTCTGGGTGACCTCCGGGAGGTGGTGATGGACAGGGAGGCCTGTCGTGCTGCAGTTCATGGGGTCGCAAAGAGTCGGACACGACTGAGCGACTGATCTCTGATCTGATCTGCCTCTTGAGAAATTTGTATGCAGGTCAGGAAGCAACAGTTAGAACTGGACATGGAACAACAGACTGGTTCCAAATAGGAAAAGGAGTACGTCAAGGTTGTATATTGTCACCCTGTTTATTTAACTTATATGCAGAGTACATCATGAGAAATGCTGGACTGGAAGAAACACAAGCTGGAATCAAGATTGCCAGGAGAAATATCAATAACCTCAGATATGCAGATGACACCACCCTTATGACAGAAAGTAAAGAGGAACTCAAAAGCCTCTTGATGAAAGTGAAAGTGAAGAGTGAAAAAGTTGGCCTAAAGCTCAACATTCAGAAAACTAAGACCATGGCATCAGGTCCCATCACTTCATGGGAAATAGATGGGGAAACAGTGGAAACAGTGTCAGACTTTATTTTTCTGGGCTCCAAAATCACTACAGATGGTGACTGCAGCCATGAAATTAAAAGACGCTTACTCCTTGGAAGGAAAGTTATGACCAACCTAGATAGCATATTCAAAAGCAGAGACATTACTTTGCCAACAAAGATTCGCCTAGTCAAGGCTATGATCTTTCCTGTGGCCATGTATGGATGTGAGAGCTGAACTGTGAAGAAGGCTGAGCGCCAAAGAATTGATGCTTTTGAACTGTGGTGTTGGAGAAGACTCTTGAGAGTCCCTTGGACTGCAAGGAGATCCAACCAGTCCATTCTGAAGGAGATCAGCCCTGGGATTTCTTTGGAAGGAATGATGCTAAAGCTGAAACTCCAGTACTTTGGCCACCTCATGTGAGGAGTTGACTCACTGGAGAAGATTCTGATGCTGGGAGGGATTGAGGGCAGGAGGAGAAGGGGACGACAGAGGATGAGATGGCTGGATGGAATCACTGACTCGATGGATGTGAGTCTGAGAGACCTCCGGGAGTTGGTGATGGACAGGGAGGCCTGGCGTGCTGTGATTCACGGGGTTGCCAAGAGTCGGACACGACTGAGCGACTGATCTGATCTGAGGAAGTTGTGGAGAGCCTCTGATATTTCTGCAATAAATTTAGTATTTTAGACAAAATATTTGTTGAATTGATGAATGAATGCTTAATAAGTAAGAGAGATGCAACTATTTTGGTTGGTTAAAGAAGGTTAAGATGACTATTATCTTGTCTATATAACCCAAATGGGAAGAGTTAGCTGTAAGAAGTGATAGAAGTCATAAAAAGGACAGAATGATAAGAGACCAGCAGACACTTGATAGAAATTTGCTGTTGTTCAATTTCTTAGTCCTGTCCAACTCTTTGCAACCCCATAGATTGCAGTTCACCAGGCTCCCCTGTCCTTCAGTATCACTTGGAGTTTGCTCAAATTCACGTTCCTTGAGTCAGTTATATTATTTAACCATCTTATCCTCTGCCACCTTCTCCTTTTGCCTTCAATCTTCCCCAGCACCAGGGTTGTTTTCAGTGAGTCAGCTCTTCTCATCAAGTGGCCAAAGTATTGGAGCTTCAGCTTCAGCATTACTCCTTCCAATGAATATTCATGGTTGATTTCCTTTAGGACTGGTTAGATCTATTTTCAGTCCAAGAGACTCTGAAGAGTCTTCTCCAGCACCACAATTTGAAAGCATCAATTCTTCAGCACTGAGCCTTCTTTTGGGTCCAAATCTCACATCCATACAAGACTACTGGAAAAACCCGAGCTTTGACTATGCAGACTTGTGTCAGCAAAGGGTTGTCTCTGCTCTTTAATACTCTGTCTAGGTTTGTCATAGCTTTCCTTCCAAGGAGCAAGTGTCTTAATTTCATGGCTGCAGTCACCATCCACAGTGATTTTGGAGACCAAGAAAATAAAATTTGCAACTGCTTATACTCTTTCCCCTTCTCTTTGCCATTAAATGATGGGACCAGATGCCACAATCTTAGTTTTTTGAATGTTGTGTTTCAAGCCAGCTTTTTCACTCTCTTTTTTTACCTTCATCAAAAGGCTCTTAAGTTCCTCTTCACTTTCTGCCTAGAGTGGTATTATCTACATATCCGAGGTTGTTGATATTTCTCCTGGCAATCTTAATTCCAGATTTTGATTCATCCAGGCTGGCATTTCACATGATGTATCCTGAATATAAGTTAAGTAAGCAGGATGACAATATACAACCTTGATGTACTCCTTTACCAATTTTTAACCAGTTGGTTGTTTCATGTCTGATTCTAACAGTTGCTTCTTTACCTGCAAGCAGGTTTCTCAGAAGATGGGTAAGGTGGTCTGGTATTCCCATCTCTTTAAGAAATTTTCACAGTTCACTGTGATCCACACAGTCAAATGTTTTAGTGTAGTCAATGAAGCAGAAGTAGATGTTTTTCTGGAATTCACTTGATTTTTTCTATGATCAGCGGATGTTGGCAATTTTATTTCTGGTTCCTCTGCCTTTTCTAAATGCAGGTTGTATACCTGCCAGTTCTCGGTTCACATACTGCTGAAACCTAACTTGAAGGATTTTGAACATAATCTTGCTAGCATGTGAAATGAGTGAAATATTATGGTAGTTTGAACATCCTTTGGCATTGCCTTTCTTTGGGATTGGAATGAAAACTGACATTTTCTAATCCTGTCACTGCTGAGTTTTCCAAATTTCCTAACATATTGAGTGCAACATTTTAACAGCATCATTTTTTAGGATTTGAAATAGCTCAGCTGGAATTCCATCACATCCAATACCTTTTCTTCATATAAATGCTTCCTAAAGGCCCACTTGACTTCACATTCCAGGATGTCTTTCTCTAGTGGTGAGTGACCACACCATCGTGGTTATCTGGGTCACTAAGACTTTTTTGTATAGTTCTGTGTATTCTTGTCACTGCTTTTTGACTCTGCTTCTGTTACATCCTTACCATGTCTGTCCTTCATCATGCCCATCTTTGCATGAAAAGTTCCCTTGATATCTCCAATTTTCTTGAAAAAAATCTCTATTCTTTCCCATCCCCCACCTCCTTGCCCCATTTCTTCACATTTTGAATAAGTTCCCATGTGATGCTGATGTGCTGATTTGAAGATCAAATTTTCAATAGCATTGCTTAAGACTTGGGACTTGGAGTTAGAATATGTTGTTCTAATTTTGGTCTGTCACTTATTGACTGTAATAGTTCTAGTCAATCTATTATGTATTCTAGGACATAGCTAAAAATACTATAATGCAGTATATAAACTATGTTTACATGGGCTGTTATTAGAAGGCAGTCTGATCCAGCTAATCTGGAATGGGGACTGAATTTCTGCATTTTGTTAGCAGCATGTTTCCAGTGATACCCATACAGCTGGCCCATGAACCAGACTCTGATTATCAAGTTCCTAGGCCATTATTTATCCCATACTTCACATGTTTATTATTACAATAAAATAAAAGTATGTAAATTTAAAAAGACTGCAAACTGTGGAGCAAAATGTAAATGTAAGATGATGGTATAGATTGATATAAGAAATAGAAAAGACAACTCTGCATTTTGAGCTAACTAGGAGAACATTGGCAAATTTATAGAAGTGGAAAAGTCAAGAATGTAACTGGCTTTAAAAATGTTGATTTAGGGAGAAAGCAGCAGGAAGTTGAAAACATAAGATAGAAATAAGCTTGAGAAAATTTTGTCTTCACATACCAATTTAGGATTTGTATACATATGATTGAATGTTATTTTTGAATATGTGGATGTGTCAGAAAGAAAAGAGATACAGTCCAGAATCTGAAAAGAGATAACATTAGGAAGAGATGAAAAGGAAGAGAGATATCATTAAAAGAGAGATCATATTTCAACACTTTTTCATAGATACATCATTTTTCCAACCCTGAACTGTAGTAACAGATTTTACATCCTTGTTATTGAGGATAACAATCGGTTGGGTTTTCTAGGCATTCCCCTACTTGGTTATTATGGAAGCATCCCATTTATGTATGGAGTTTATAAGCATATGTTCCATGAATGATGGGAAAATATACACCCAGGATTTACTAGTGTGCTGGACCAAATCATAGGCATTGAGAAAATATAGCAATTGAGGGAAGTCGTGAATTTTGTAAAAGATAAGAGGAAGAAGATGTGAGGAATTCTGCAACTGGATATCCATAAAAAAGATGTTGATTCCTTGCGTTGTCAATAAATTCACTGTGGATCGGATCATGAACTCCTTATTGCCAAAAACAAACTGAAATTGAAGAAAGTGAAGAAAACAACTAGACCATTCAGGTATGACCTAAATCAAATCCCTTATACAGTGGAAGTGAGAAATAGATTTAAGGGACTAGATCTGATAGATAGAGTGCCTGATGAACTATGGATGGAGGTTCGTGACATTGCATAGGAGAGAGGAATCAAGACCATCCCCAAGAAAAAGAAATGCAAAAAAGCAAAATGGCTGTCTGAGGAGGCCTTATAAATAGCTGTGAAAAGAAAGGAAGTGGAAAGCAAAATAGAAAAGGAAAGATATACCCATTTGAATGCAGAGTTCCAAAGAATAGCAAGGAGAGATAAGAAGGGCTTCCTCAGCGATCAGTGCAAAGAAATAGAGGAAGACAATAGAATGGGAAAGACTAGAGATCTCTTCAAGAAAATTAGAGATACAAAGGGAATATTTCATGCAAAGATGGGTTCGATAAAGGACAGAAATGGTAGAGACCTAACAGAAGCAGAAGATATTAAGAACAGGTAGCAAGAATATGCAGAAGAACTGCACAAAAAGATCTTCATGACCCAGTTAATCACAATGGTGTGATCTCTCACCAAAACCAGATATCCTGGGATGTGAAGTCAACTGGGCCTTACAAAGTATCACTACGAACAAAGCTAGTGGAGGTGATGGAATTCCAGTTGAGCTATTTCATATCTTGAAAGATGATGCTGTGAAAGTGCTGCACTCAATTTGCCAACAAATTTGGAAAACTCAGCAGTGGACACAGGACTGGAAAAGGTGTTTTCATTCCAATCTCAAAGATAGGTAACACCAAAGAATGCTCAAACTACCGCACAATTGCAGTCATCTCACATGCTAGTAAAGTGATGCTTAAAATTCTCCAAGCCAGGCTTCAGCACATGAACCATGAACTTCCAGATGTTCAAGGTGGCTTTAGAAAAGGCAGAGGAACCAGAGATCAAATTGCCAGTATCTGCTGGATCATCCAAAAAGCAAGAGAATTCCAGAAAAACATCTATTTCTGCTTTATTGACTATGCCAAAGCATTTGACTGTGTAGATCACAATAAACTGTGGAAAATTCTGAAAGAGATGGGAATACCAGACCATCCAATCTGCCTCTTGGGAAACCTGTGTGTAGGTCAGGAAGCAACAGTTAGAACTGGAAATGGAACAACAGACTGGTTCCAAATAGGAAAAGGAGTTCGTCAAGGCTGTATATTGTCACCCTGCTTATTTAACTCGGGGAAGGCAATGGCACCCCACCCCAGTACTTTTGCCTGGAAAATCCCATGGACGGAGGATCCTGGTAGGCTCCAGTCCATGGGGTCGCTAAGAGTCGGACACGACTGAGCGACTTCACTTTGACTTTTCACTTTCATGCACTGGGGAAGGAAATGGCAACCCACTCCAGTGTTCTTGCCTGGAGAATCCCAGGGACGGGGGAGCCTGGTGGGCTTCCTTCTATGGGGTCGCACAGAGTCGGACACGACTGAAGCGACTTAGCAGCAGCAGCAGCTTATTTAAATTCTATGCAGAGTACATCATGAGAAATGCTGGGCTGGAAGAAGCACAAGCTGGAATCAAGATTGCCTGGAGAAGTATCAATAACCTCAGATATGCAGATGACACCACCCTTATGGCAGAAAGTGAAGAAGAATTAATGAGCCTCTTGATGAAAGTGAAAGAGGAGAGTGAAAAAGTTGGCCTAAAGCTCAACATTCAGAAAACTAAGATCATGGCATCCAGTCCCATCACTTCATGCCAAATAGATGGAGAAATAGTGGAGATGATGGCTTACTATTTTTCTGGGCTCCAAAATCACTGCAGATGGTGACTGCAGCCATGAAATTAAAAGAGGCTTACTCCTTGGAAGGAAAGTTTTGACCAACCTAGACAACATATTAAAAAGCAGAGACATTACTTTGCCAACAAATGTCTGTCTAGTCAAGGCTATGGTTTTTCCAGTGGTCATGTATGGATGAGGGAATTGGAGTGTGAAGAAAGCTGAGCGCCGAAGAATTGATGCTTTTGAACTGTGTGTTGAAGACTCCTGAGAGTCCCTTGGACTGCAAAGAGATCTAACCAGTCCATCCTAAAGGAGATCAGTCCTGAGTGTTCATTGGAAGGACTGATGTTGAAGCTCCAATACTTTGGCCACCTGATGTGAAGAGCTGACTCTTTGGAAAAGACCCTGATGCTGGGAAAGATTGAGGGCAGGAGGAGAAGGTGATGATAGAGGATTAGATGGTTGGATGGCATCTCTAACTCAATGAGCATGGGTTTGGGTGGACTCTGGGTATTGGTGATGGACAGGGAGGCCTGGTGTGCTGTGCTTCATGGGGTCGCAAAGAGTCGGATACGACTGAGTGACTGAACTGAATTTCAATAATTCAGATGTTTGAATACACTTGAAGCTCAAGAAAGAGATACTGTCCAGTAGTTTGTGGAAAGTGATAGCCTTTCACAGAGATAGTTGATCTATTGAATAGAATAATGAGTGGATTTGCTGACTGCTAATAATTAACGTAATTTTAAAAGAAAAGTGTTTGGGCTAAGACAGTAGTGCATTTGAAGAGGTCATGTTAATGTTCTTAAGGATGCTTCCAAATAATGACCTTGAATGCTGAGAAAGTTTAAAAAACCATTTTCTTTCTTTCTTTTTTTGTGTTTTCTGTAAATCATTAGTTCTTTTGCTTTTTGGGTACTTTTATTTTCCCTCTTAAGTTTTAAAGTACTCAGTGTTAAAATCTGGACATTTTGAAGTTTGATTTGCAATCATCTAAACTCCAAATCAACAAATGTCTCTTTCTAAAATTGATTTACTCTCAGAGGGTCATTCATAAGCATATTCATTATCGACACACTCCTCGAATATTCAATAATACATCAATCACTGAGGTGTTTATGTTAAGAGACACAATTGAAATAGAACAATATAATTCAATAAAATTACTGGTCTTTTTATTTATTCATCTAAACCCTAGCTGCCCAGTCACTGTAAACAGATCCATTGAAAACAATTCACTTGCTGTTGTTTTGTGATTGATCTTCTCAAACACATGATTATTCTTAATTCAGACAAAATATTTCATTTCTTTAAGTACATGGAAAAGAATTAGAGCCAGCTGAATGCAATAAGGGATGAGGAAGGAAGACGCTCAATAAAAGGAAATCAAACCTGTTTACAAGTCTGGAATCTAAACACTTGTGAGGTTTGTGGTTTTGGAAACTATATTCATATGTTAGAGGAGAAAATGATGAAGGCTGGCTAAACATGGGTTTAAAATGGCCTCGGTGTAATTCTTATTTCTCCATGCACCCTAAATACCCCTTTTAAATCAAGAGCTCCTCTTAATTTAAAAGAAATCCTATTCAGGCAAAATATACTAATGTGCATCGGAGGGAAAGAGAATTTCTTTTTTTTCCCCATAAAAGATCAAAACGTATCTACTATTCAGAAGACAGAAGTTAGAATATGGAAGTATTCATAAAAACAATTAAGATATATAGTGATCATTGATATTGATATTGATAAGTCACTTCAGTCGTGTCCGACTCTGTGTGACCCCATAGACGGCAGCCCACCAGGCTTCCCCGTCCCTGGGATTCTCCAGGCAAGAACACTGGAGTGGGTTGCCATTTCCTTCTCCATAGTGATCATGAGATACACCAAATTATTGTCTCGTTTGAATAGTAACTCTTGGTTTCCTAAATCTGTTTTTTGTTTCCAGATCTTCTACTTTGAATATATGATACTGAAAATATGCTAAACATGGTCCTTGGGCAAATTAGAAACAGAGATTGGTAAAACATCAGGAATTGTTTTTTTTTTTTTTTTTTTTTTAATTTCAGTTTCAAGTGTTGTGTTTATTTAGAAGGTAAACAAATTTAATATAAATGCATTCTGATATCATTAGGATGACCATCTGCTAACTAATGAATATCCTGGAGTTTCAGTGCCCCTTAGGCATATGCATTCATTTATTTACATTTTTAAACCTGATAACTGTTTTTTTTTTTTAATGAGAATAATCAGGTACAAACTATTATTTGCTGTGTATGCAGTATATATACCTGTTGTATTCTGCATACTGTCTATGCAGTCATTTTGGATCAAGTAACATCAAGTGATAGGTTACTAAAAAAGATACTGACTGCAAGAGCTTTTTAATTTATGGGCTTTGAAATTCTGATGACTGGAAGAAAAAAAAAAAAAAAGAAAGGCTGAAGGGAACTGGCATTTTAATTTCATGTGGCTGAGCTTTTTAGTTGCATTCAGACACTTCTATTTTTATTTCTTCAAGCTGGGCCCATTTCCAAGTAGGAAGCTGTGGAATTATTGCACTCAATCCCACATTTAGTGCAATCCCCTATAACACTAAGGGTAGGTCAGGCTTTTCCCTGTCCCCTGCTTTAAACCTACAAATAGATCAGATTTCATGATAAGGAACAAGCAAAAAAGGACAAAAGATTCTAAGTGAAACATTGAACCAGCTTGACTTGAATTAGAATTGAATCAACTGCATAATCTAATGTTCACAGAGTGCTTTGGCCTCAGATCCTGGTTGGTTTCACCCCATAGCATTTAAGTTATTCTTTCTTTGCTTCTTCACTTTTTTTTTTTCCCATTGCCCTGCTGTGTGCTGATACATATAAAAGGATAGCTCTTTGTGTTTTATGCAATGGAAAAATTGCTGTTGAAGTCTTAGCCTTGAAAGGCACTGACTGTATCTAAAAACAGAAAAAAACAATCTTTTGCCCGCCTCCCATTGGTTGTTTGGAAACAGCTGTTGGACGCCAAGTTTGTACTTCACCCTTATCAGCCCATTTGCTGAGATCAGAATGTGCCTGAATAACTCTGAAGGTTAAAATATGTTGACTGGGTTTTCTGCTGCTACCATTCCAGAAGGCCAGCTCATACTGCCTGTCAACAGCAGCCAGGCTCTGCCTTTCTCATGGTCATAACATGTACTGGAAATATTCCTTGTTTCTATACATCTTTTGTTTTATATTGAGATATAGTTGATTAACAGTGTTGTGATAGTTTTAGGTGAGCAGCAAAGGGACTCAGCCATACATACACGTGTATCTATTCTCCCCGCAACTCCCCTCCCATGGAGGCTGCCACATAACATTGAGCAGAGTTCCGTCTGCTATACAGTAGGTCCTTGTTGGTAATCCATTTTAAAAATAGCAGTGTGTACACGTCCATCCTAACCTCCCTAACTATTCCTTCCCTCCGGCAACCAGACGTTTGTTCTCTAAGTCTGTAAAAATAAGAACTTTTAAATATTACAATACCATGTTCCAGAATCTCATGTTAATGATACATTCTTTTGAGCTTAAAAACATGGTCTAAAAGATGCTAATTAGCAATCTTGCAGTTTGCAGTGTGCTCACATTTATCTCCAAATAATGTACTGTGTTTTGTCAGTTATTTATCTAGTTATTTATATATTTATGTGATGCCTATTTCTGGAATGTTCAGGGACTTTGACAAGTGTGCTGTGTTAGCAGAAAATAATATTTGAGAAAGAAGCAGTAGTCTTTTTCACTTGATTACATCAATACAGCAACTATAGTAGTTGTTCTATGACTTTTTGAACAACCATTAGAAGGAAAGAGAAAGAAATAGATCAGCCAATCTCCCAAGAAACTGAGTCGTAGACACTGAATATCCACTCTGTGTGATTTCTCTCCAAGCTATCATGGGAGAACCAAAAGAAATAGGACTGTTATACAAAAGGTAAAATATGGAATTTAGGAAAAACATACATTTGAAAAGGCTTATTTTTATCTTTCTTTGCTCATATAGTTTCTCCTCTAAACTCAGAGCTTCCCTTTGCCTCAAAAGAGTATCATTTGGGCAAAAACCCAGTGAACTATGTGGAGATCATTATTGAACAAAATATTTATCATCAAATTTATCATCAGATTTCAATTATACTGAAAACCAATTAAATATTACACCTAGTGGTCATAAAACAGACCAAATTACATTCTTATATTGATAATACATCTGAATTTCCCATATCTGCTTTCTTTTTCTAGCTTATTTTCTTGGTATAAATGATATTAGAAATGTGCTAAATTAGTGAACTAATATCAGTATGTCCATATAACTGTATTTCAACCAAAGATGTCTCAATAGGGCATAATTGGAACATTTATTAATTATCAAGCTCTATAATATTTTGATGTAAGGAATATTTCATGAATATTTTGTTTCTTGGGAAATACTGCCAATAGTTCTTTTTCACCATATACAGTTATTTGAGGAGGTGGTAATAATCAATGAACTCTGCACCAAGCTCATCAGGAAATGGCTGCAAAGAATTGTCAAGTGGTATCCTTGAATCCCAGGGACAGGGGAGCCTGGTGAGCTTCCATCTATGGGGTCGCACAGAGTCGGACACGACTGAAGCGACTTAGCAGCAGCAGCAGCATCCTTGATCCCTTGGGAAAGAGCAGGTCTCCTTTTGCAAAAACTGACAGAGATTTACATAGGAGAAGAAGGATTGAGAATTGTCCTTCCTTCCCAACTTTCACCTGAAGTCAGCTTACTCATTATACTTGCTGCCTTTATCTTCTTAGATTCCATCCCATTTTCATAAAAGATTTTATGTAACTCTGAGGGCTTTTTCTATCCATAATGCTTGCTTCCATTCAAGTTTCCTTAAGATATTTTGTGTGTTCTGATAGCTCTTTCTCCAGTGCTATCAGAATGAGTTCTTTGTAAAGTTTTGTACATTCAGATGTTGTATCCAGTTAAATATTAAATGTTTTAGGATCTTCACTGTATAGTTACAACATTGATATATAATATTTTTATTAAATCAATATTTTTATTAAACTTTGACTTTTATTAAAACTTTTCTTACCCAGAATTAAAATAAAGTATAATAGATAAGACCACACATTGTATATTGCACATATATACATGTGTGCCGATTTTAGAAGAAAGGTGTATTGAGAAGAACAACCTAAAAGTACCTGATGTTTAGGACTATGGTAAAGGAAAAACCATGCCTTCATGTACAAAAATCCTACAGATACAAAAATAATAATCTTGGAATTATGACTAAAAATAGATTGCTTATATTGTTTTTTTTTCTGAACACAATATGAAAAGGAAAGTTTAAAAATATAATTGGTTGAGATTGGCAGTGTGTACTTTGTACTCAAAGAAATTTTGCAACTCTGTGCTCTTAAGTAGGTCAATTAACTTCTCTAATTGCAATTTTCTCTTCTGTAAAGCCAGGGGATGGGATTATGTATCTCTCAGATTTCTCCAGGTTTTAGTATTGAATGAACTCCTTTTATGAAACTTAACACATCTTAGAATTTATCAATTTAAAGCTACGTATTTGTGTATGGGTTACTTCTACAGTGGTTTCACATCATCGGTTTTGTTATGCTTACTTAGCATTCAGAGAGGAACAGAAGACAGAGGAGACAATAGACTGGAATCAGTTATAATTCCTGAAGCTCAAAGAGCTAAAGCATAGTTACTGTTACAGGCAATACGCTTTTTGAGGATGATTTGAGAAAAAGGAAAGTTCACTGTAAATTTTAGTGCCTATTTGTGTTGAGTATATTTTGAATGATAGTTATTTACTTCTCACAACAACTCTGAAGTAGGTATTGATATCCAATTTATACTGTTTGTAAACTGTGGCTCAGTGGAGCTCAAGAGCCACAGAGTTAGGAAGTAACACAGCTGGAGTACTTATGTTAGAGTGACTCCAAAGCCCTTACATGCTCTTACCGGATCACAATGTGACTTTTGTTCTTGAGGGTGGAGGAGTAACAGAGCAGTGTGTATGGGAGAACCGAGTAGCAGTACAATAAAGAGCTTTGTATCAGGGCTCCCATATAGTTCCAAGATCAATATATTTTATTAACCTTTGAATTTTTATTAAAACAGTTCTTACCCAGAAAAAATTAAAATAAAGTAGTTAAGACCATATGCGGTGCTAAGAAAGACTTATGTCTGTTGATTCTCCACTATTAAATGTTACTATAATGTTAATCATAATGTTAAAATATTGAATAAATAAATATTTATTTATTTATCCAAGCCTTGAGCTAAGGCCATCATCATCTTTTTTTTTTTTTTTTAAAAACACAGACATGCTTTCATAAGAATGATGGGCACATAAAATGTACCCTCTATGAGAGATTACCTAAGCAATTATTGTTATTTTGTAGGGTTTGTATTTTGCTTCAAATCCATGAATGAATATTGAGGGCTTTATGTTCAGACCTATGAAATGAAGGGGAGTGTATGCTTATTCTTCTAATAACTAAGAAGGTATCAAATATGTGTTATTGGATTGAAGCAGTGGAAAGGGTGAAAAGAAAGAGTATATTTTTAAAAGAAGAAAAATGCAATTAAGTTTTTTGGGGGTATAAGAATTTTGAGAATTATTATAAATAGAAGGGCCTATCTCAGCTTGATTACTTCAAAACAGCTTCCTGCAACCTCCCACCAAGTAGATGAGCAATTAGTATAATCACAGCAATAAGTCAAAGACACTTGCTGTTCAAACTTGTGTTGCGATTCTTCCTTTTGGCATGGCTCCTGGGCTATTTCAATCGCATACCCAAAGACATGTATGCACATATTTAATAACACTTAATTTGGTAAAAAGCAAAATGCCCAGGAATGACTTTTTGTATCAAGGTTAAATAAAGGGCGTTGAACAAGTAAAGCTATGCTGAAAAGAACAGTGGCCAAGACAGGGATATTCTTATATTCCAAACAGTCGTGCAGATGGAAGTCTGGCCACAAAACCATAAAGCATCAAGTCTGACTGTGAGTCAATCTGTTGGTGTGAGTACAAGGTGACTCAGGAAAAGATGCATTTTGTTTTTCTGACAAATATTCAAAGGCTCTAGAATATTTGTGTATGTTGGATATTGATGGCAGGAAAAGATGAAAAGTTATTTCACAAACGGGAGAGTAAACTTTAATCAGTTGATTATCTGATAAAAATTAAAGAATAAGAGTAACCAGTTAAATTGAATTTTTAAAGAAATTTTCATAAGCAGATATTAAAACTACTCCATATCTACTTGTCCATTTGAGAGACTGCTATAATATTTGTATATCTTCTGCTACTAAGTTGATTTGGGACAAAAGGAATTGTTTCTGAAAAGAAGTAGTGGAATAAAATAAATTAAATAATATTTTGCAATACTAATCATGCTCTTTTTGCTGTTATTAGAATATTTAATTTTTAAAAGACTTAAGTCTCATCTAAGTATTCAGTTAATTGTTACATTATGTTCTCAGGTTATTGGTTTGTCTAGATAACTGATGCTTTAGTCATGATAGCCTTGATGTTTCACTAGTTGGGAAGTTCTTATATATGTATATTAGTCATGCTCAGATCAGATCAGATCAGATCAGTCACTCAGTCATGTCCGACTCTTTGCAACCCCATGAATCACAGCACGCCAGGCCTCCCTGTCCATCACCAACTCCCGGAGTTCACTCAGACTCATGTCCATCAAATCAGTGATGCCATCCAGCCATCTCATCCTCTGTCGTCCCCTTCTCCTCCTGCCCTCAATCCCTCCCAGCATCAGAGTCTTTTCCAGTGAGTCAACTCTTCGCATTAGGTGGCCAAAGTACTGGAGTTTCAGCTTTAGCATCATTCCTTCCAAAGAAATCCCAGGGCTGATCTCCTTTAGAATGGACTGGTTGGATCTCCTTGCAGTCCAAGGGACTCTCAAGAGTCTTCTCCAACATCACAGTTCAAAAGCATCAGTTCTTCAGCGCTCAGCCTTCTTCACAGTCCAACTTTCACATCCATACATGACCACAGGAAAAACCATAGTCACGCTCAGTCATATCCAACTCTTTGTTATCCCATGGACTGTAACCCACCAGGCTCCTATGTCCATGGAATTCTCAAGCCAAGAATACTGGGTTGCCATTTCCTTCTCCAGAGGCTCTTCATTCCCACCCCAGGGATCAAACCTGGATCTCCCATGTTCCAGGCAGATTCTTTCCAAATGCTTCCTTTTTATCTATAACTAAAGAAATTCACAAACTTATGGGAAAATATCAACATTAACTTTTCATGAAATTCTGCTGAGAGGTTAAATAATGGATAGAGCTAAGGCGTTGAAAATATTTCATCTATTAAAAGGCAAATAAAAAACTTCTTTTGTTATTATTTTTCATTGTGAATATGCATTCTTTTATGGTCTAAAGGAATATGACTTTTCTGGTTAAATGATATGTAGGAAAATGTGGAAACACCTCAATCCTTAGTTTGTGTTCTTAGGAAATGATTTTTATATCCCTAAAAGATTTTGCTTACTAAATACAGGATTTTAAGAACAAAGATTATTAGTAAAACCAATAAATATCAAGGCATAAAATCAAAATGGAAAAAAGAGAGGACAGAAGATTGGTTTGTAATAGTATAAATTATCCTGAAACAAGATACATGGAAAGATGAAAACAGCAGGAAAAGAGAAGAAACTTTAGAAGCAGAAACTGAAGGTCAAAGGCCAACACCTTATAGGAATCTGAATCAGCTTGCCAAGATAATTGCAAACCTTAACATTATCTTGAAAGTCACAAAAATAAATAATACAAATATCTAAATACGTAGGGTATCATAGTATCACACCTTAATGATGCAGCTAGCTGAAAGAATGCTGTTGTATCAAAGAGAATGCATAATCATTTGAAATAGAAAAATCCTTGATAAACTTATGAAATTTGACTTACATTTGAAGAATACCTCAGTTTCATGTATGTGTTATGGGGTGAGATATGTTTCCCAAAATTTATATAAAGTTCTAACCTCTAAGAGCACTAGACTGAAACTATACTTAGAAACAGGGTCTTTAAAGAGATAGTTAAGTTATAATGAGGTCATTAGAGTGAACTCTAATCCAATATGACTGATGTCCTTATAGGGAGAGGATATTTGGACACTGACATACACAGAAGGAAGACCACATGAAGACAAAGGGAAGAGGTGGCCAAGGAGAGAAGCCACAGAAGAAACGAACCCCCCGCCCCCACCCCAACATCTTGATCTTGGTCTTCTACTCTCCAAAACAGTGAGAAAATACATTTCTGTTGTTCAAGCCCTTCAGTTTGTGGTATAGTATTATGATAGCCCTAGATAACCAATATACCAGGCCAGCATTTCATCCAAAGGGTTTTAGAAGAAAGAAATCTTCAGAACGTAAAAGACTGATGATTCCTTTGAAGGACAGAAAGAATCTTCTAGATTTCACCTAGACCAAGTGCTTTGATGGTCATGAAGGTCATGAGGTCCAAATTGGTTTTCCCTTACAAACCACCGTGGAAAGGGCAGTCATGTTTGGTGGGGCGGGGATGGGGAAGACTTTGCAGTGAGGCATGTTTTGTTATTGATCACTGATGTCAACCCTAGAAGAGGGTAGTGAGTGGCCACATATAAGTATATGGTGCCCTGGAATTAAGTTGTAAAGTGTTTTTTATTTAAAATGTTTTTCAGGTATGAATCAGACATCTCATGGGTCATTATTGTGATCACCTTGGACTTAGAGTTATTGAGTGTTGAATAGTATTTACATTTGGGGGCTTGAGGCATTTTAGGGGAGACATCCTATAGTTATTACTTCTAGATAAGGTTATTACGTAGATAGCATGTCTACTTAAAATAGCATGTCTACTTAAAAGTCAATGTCCATATTTTACAGAATTTAGACCCTAACCTTATAATATATTATGGCAGAAAGTGAAGAGGAACTAAAAAGCCTCTTGATTAAAGTGAAAGAGGAGAGTGAAAAAGTTGGCTTAAAGCTCAACATTCAGAAAACTAAGATCATAGCATCTGGTCCCATCACTTCATGGGAAATAGATGGGGAAACAGTGGAAACAGTGGCTGACTTTATTTTTTGGGCTCCAAAATCACTGCAGGTGTTGATTGCAGCCATGAAATTAAAAGACACTTACTCCTTGGAAGGAAAGTTATGACCAACCTAGATAGCATATTCAAAGGCAGAGACATTACTTTGCCAACAAAGGTCCGTCTAGTCAAGGCTATGGTTTTTCCAATAGTCATGTATGAATGTGAGAGTTGGACTGTGAAGAAAACTGAGCAGCGAAGAATTGATGCTTTTGATGGTGTTGGAGAAGACTCTTGAGAGTCTCTTGGACTGCAAAGAGATCCAACTAGTCCATCCTAAAGGAGATCAGTCCTGGGTGTTCATTGGAAGGACTGATGTTGAAGTTGAAACTCCAATGCTTTGGCCACCTGATGCAAAGAGTTGACTCATTGGAAAAGACCCTGATGCTGGGAGGGATTGGGGGCAGGAGGAAAAGGGGACAACAGAAGATGAGATGGCTGGATGGCATCACCAACTCGATGGACATGAGTTTGGGTAAACTCTGGGAGTTGGTGATGGACAGAGAGGCCTGGCGTGCTGCAGTTAATGGGGTCGCAAAGAGTCAGACACGACTGAGCAACTGAACTGAGACCTTATAAAATCAGTTGATATTTAAAGAACAGCAAAATATCATGGGTATGTGGCTCAGACAATAAATAATCCACCTGCAATACAGGAGACTGTATTCAATCCTTGGGTTGGGAAGATCCCCTGGAGGAAGGCATGGCAACCCACTCCAGCATTCTTGCCTGGAGAATCCCCCTGAGCAGAGGAATCTGGCAGACTTAAGTCCATGGGGATTGCAAAGAGTCAGACACAGTTGAGCAACTAAGCACAGTGTTCAGTAATCATCTTCTCTGGGGCTTTAGGAAGGGAGAATAGTAAACTTCCCTTGTGGCTCAGACAATAAAGATCCTGCCTGTAATGTGGGAGACACAGGTTCGATCCCTGGGTTGGGAAGATCCCCTGGAGAAGGGAATGATTACCCACTCCAGTATTCTTATCTGGAGAATTCCATGGAGAGAGGAAACTGGTGGGTTACAGTCCACGGGCTTGCCAAAGTCCACCAGGCTCTGTGGTCCTTGGGATTCTCCAGGCAAGAACACAGGTGTGGGTTGCCATTTCCTTCTCCAACGCATGAAAGTGAAAAGTGAAAGTGAAGTCGCTCAGTCGTGTCCGACTCTAAGCGACCCCATGGACTGCAGCCTACCAGGCTCCTCCGTCCATGGGATTTTCCAGGCAAGAGTACTGGAGTGGGGTGCCATTGCCTTCTCCAAAGTCTGACAGGACAGAGCAACTAACACTTTCATTTTCACAATAATCATCTTATTTGAAGCCTGAGGAAAGGAGAATACTAATATACTTACTTGTCTATTCTCTCATGTTACCTGTACTCACAGAGGGCTATAGAATTCTTCCCCCTTGGCTTTTGGAAATACGACACAAAGACGTAGCATTCTTTTCTTTTTTTTTTTTTCATTTTGATGCACTCGAGTGCCTGAAGTTAACGCTGCTAAAATCAAGCCTTACAAGGCTTCAACTCTTTCACGGAGTAAAAGATCTGAATCTGAAAAGATGTTCCCATTCAGGTCTGCCAGATAGCTGTGCCCTCTCTCTTTCCGCAGGGAACCCAAGGGATCGGAAGCAGTTCTTTTTGCTCTGGGCTCATGGTGACAGCTTTGATGCTGACCAGCAAGGGAAGCTCAGCTATCTATCAGGGCAAACTTTTTAGAAGAAGAAGGAAGCTGCATAAATGGGTTAAGTACAGAGACATCATTTTTAAGGGATGCTTTCTTCAATTAATAATCATGTTCCTTTCTAAGAAAAGACCTTCTTTGCCAATTATTGGCTGATCAATAGTCTCAGTATCACCATTCAAATCTCCACAATATACAGTGTTATTTTTAACACTGGATATACAACAGGGGACCTATAATTTTGTTGAATATTCTGAAATTAGAAACATAAAGATGGCAGAAAAAGCTATTCAGAGATGGATCAACAAATATACCAAGGATAATATCTCTGTATATTCTCTTCTGCATATTGTTTTCATATTTTTCTCAATTTAATTTTCTTTTTTTTTTTTCTGAATACTGAACTGAGTATGCTTGTTTTTAAGCATGAAATTTTCTCTTCTAAGATTATCAATCACAAATGAATTTCTTGCAATAATTTATCGATATTCCCTTTCTTTTGTGAATCTTAGAACATTTTGCAGTGGCCCTTTGAGATAGTTTTTCTTTTCCTCATTTTACAGATGTGACACTAAGGCAGAAAATGGTAAGGTAATTTACTCACAGTTTCCCAGAAATCTATACTATGTCAACTTCAAATTACAAATCATAATGCATGCTGGGGCATATGTTGGATTTCCCTTTGATTAATAGGGCAGAATCTGGGCTTGATGACATCTTGAGGAGGCTTTCAGGTCTATAATACTAGGATCTTAATTCTGATGAATGGTTCTGATGGTAGCAAAATCTGTCTATTTCCTTGAAAGTGTTAGTCACTCAGTCATGTCCCACTCTTTGCAACCCCTGGACTATAACCCACCAGGCTCCTCTGTCCATGAGATTTCCCAGACAAGAATACTGGAGTGAGTTGCCATTTCTTTCTCCAGGAGATATTCCTGACCCAGGGATGGAACCCTCATCTCCCACATTGCAGACTCCACTTCCGAACCACCAGGGAAGCCCCTCTATTTTTTTACCTTGGTTCAAAATTTAAGATAGAGCTCACGCTCATACAAACTGATAATTTTTTTTTCCTCTCTACTAATTTGGAAGGAGAAATATCAACAAACTCAGATATAGTTGAAACCACTTTAACAGCAGAAAGTAAAGAGGAACAAAAGAACCTCTTGATGAAGGTGAAAGGAGGGTGAAAAAGCTGGCTTAAAGCTCAACGTTCAAAAGACAAAGATCATGGCATCTGGTCCTATCAGTTAATGGGAAATAAATGGGGAAAAAGTGGAGACGGTGGCAGGTTTCATTTTCTTGAGCTCCAAAATGAATGTGGATGGTGACTGCAACCACAAAATTAAAAGAAGCTTGCTCCTAGGAAGAATGACTATGGCAAACATAGTGTATTAAAAAGCAGAGACATCAGTTTGCCAACAAAAGTCTGTATAGTCAAAGCTATGGTTTTTACAGTAGTCATGTATGGATGTGAGAGTTGGATTATAAAGAAGGCTGAGAGCCGAACAACTGATGCTTTCGAACTGTAGTGCTGGAGAAGACTTTTGAGAGTCCCTTGGAGATCAAACCAGATAATCCTAAAGGAAATCAGTCCTAAATATTCATTGGAAGGACTGATGCTGAAGCTGAAGCTCCAATACTTTGGCCACCTGATGTGAGGAGCCAACTGATTGGAAAATACGTGATACTGGGAAAGATAGAGGGTAAGAGGAGAAGGGGCCTAGGATGAGATGGTTGGATGACATCACTGACTCAATGGACATAATTTGAATACACTCAGGGAGATAATGAAGGACAGGGAAGCCTGGCATTCTGTAGTAGTTCATGGGGTCACAAAGAATTGGTCACGATTTGTTGACTAAACAACAACAACAATTTGGAGGGAAAGAAACCCATTCCCGCCAAGCATTAGTATGTTCTGATTTATTTGTGGTTTGGGTTGATGGAAGGACCTATCTTATTCACATGGTTGTTTGGAAACTCTACAGAGATTTTGAGCTAGGGAGAGGACACAGCGGAAGTTTTGTTACTGTTAAGTGAATGACATTCATACCGGACAGTGCAGCTTAGATTTTCCTATAAACTTCTGGTCTGGGCATAAACTGACTGCACTCACAAAATAAGCTGATGATACTCAAGATTTTTACCAAGACTAATTAAGCAAGATGCAAATTTCCCAGTAGATTTCTGTGACTAAGGAATGAATTAAAAAAATTTTTAATTAACAAATTGATTTTCATTGTCTACTTTGTTGTAGTAATTTTTATTTTAGTTCCAGTACCTTCATTCTTGGTTCTTAGAAAGAACAGTAATCTCTAATTGTGACCAGTAAAAGTGAACAAATACTTTATTTTTTTCTTCATCATTGCATTTGAACTCTAAACTGGCAGATTTAAAATAAAGCCAGAAGCTTCCCTGAATAGAAACATAACAGTTATTTTATGTCAACTTCTAAGCACCAAGGTTGTCTTTTTTATGGGAAATGTATTTATGGCCCTGGAAAACATGCTGAGGATTTAATATGAATGTGGAAACCTGGCTGAGGTGTTGGGAAGATAGGAAGAGGTCCATTTTTTCTTTCTTTTGCGTTAGTTACCTTTGTTCATCTGACCAAAGTTTGGAGTCTAACAGTTTCATCTCCAATTTCTGAGATTCTAAAAGGATCTAGAAGTTGATGTGAATTTACATATGTTCAAGGAATTTGAAATTTGGTCAAGAACCTGAAAGATATGTTCACTAACAATGATAAAAAAAAAAAAAAAAAGAACACTTTTAATATTGTTTAAAGAACTCAAGATATAAAGTTAGTCTGTTACTCAATGGAGGCTTTGCAAATCTGTATAAATTGATGTGTCCCTGGAGAAGGAGATGCCCGCCCAACTAATCAAGAGGCTGGTTCCCCAGAAGCACACAACTGCTGCCAAGAAAAAAAGATGGAAAAAGAAGAGGAGGCAGTGAGACACCATCTTAATGGGAGCCCTGCCAGAAAGGCCAAATCCACATCCAGATCCACACCCAGACCTAAAAAACTGGGACATAAGAGAAGAGGAGTCAACAGCACCTGGCCTCAGTGACCAATAGAGGACCTGTGAGACAGCTGTGCTGAGTCTGAATGTGATGGACATGCTGGGGGGCAACACATAAGCCTCTCACCCCAACTCTCGGTTGTTGCAGGGCCTGGAGGGAAGCGTCCTGACTCAGGGCCACAATAAAGTTTGCTTTGCTAGGGGAAAAAAAAAAAATTCCGTGAAGGCTAGGTCTGAATCATTGATGGACAATGTACAGGCTCTATCACGTTCTCCCTTCTAGATACCCTGACTGTCGGCACAGAAGTGTGTATTATGTTGATTTGAGCTGATGTAAGGCATCCTTTCCTTAAAAAATTTTTTTTTCATTTTTATTTCTTTATTTGGCTGTGCCCAGCTTGTAGGATCTTAGTTCCCCAACCAGGGATTGAACCTGCACCCTTGGCAGTGAAAGCTTGGAGTCCTAACTACTGGACCACCAGGGAATACCCAGGCATACTTCTCCTAATGTGAGCTGAAGTAGAGATAAACTGCAAGCAGATGCTGATGAACTTTTCATCACAGTGAGTTATTTAAAAATGCACTGTGAAGCTATGGAATTCAACCAAAGTTATAATTTCTTAAATCTGAACAGAAAAACACTTAATGGAAAAGTAAACTTCTCAGTAAAGTCTGAAATTTCCAGAAAATTGTGCATTTTCTCATTCTTAAGAAATATTATCATAAATATCCACAAAATTTATATCCTGTTGCTTCCTGTGTTTGGCCACCCTTGGAGACATATGGTACATTGACTTGGTAGCAGAGGTACTCTGACCTCCATATTACAATAAGAAAATCCATATTACAATTGTCTCTTAACCACAGAAACAAATTAGGGGATAAGATTTAAACACAAAAGTTTAGAACAATAAAACTGCCTGAAAATCCAATACATAATATTTTGATGTTTTCAGAAATTTGAAATATATTTGAGAGATTCTGGGAGTTTGTAGTAAAATATGACTGAAATAGACAAAAAAAAATTAAGTGAAAATTTCCCTAATCATAACTCATGCTCCACAACCTTATAATGAAGAATGGAGACAAGATGTTAGATGTCTTGGACCACCTTCTTATTTGATATTCACTGGAAAGGGGGTGTGGTTTTGTCTCTTAAATTATCGCTAGATTTAATAATTTCATGTTGTCTGTCGTGTAGATTTCAATATCTACAAATCTTTGTTTTAAAGTTAAAAGCCTAAGTCCATTATAAATAATATAAATGTTTACCAAAATATTTTATTTTGTATTTAAAAGACATTGTTATAGTTTGGCTAATTTATTTTATTTTTTTTTTTTTAGGGTTTTGGTAAACTATCCATTTTTTAAAAAAATTTTTTATTTTGCTTAACTTTACAATATTGCATTGCTTTTACTATACATTGAGATGGATCCGCCACCAGTATACACGTGTTCCCCATCCTGAACCCTCCTCCCTCCCCCCTCCCCACACCATCCCTCCAGGTCGTCCCAGTGCTCCAGCCCCAGGCATCTGTTATTGGGCATCGTACCTGGACTGACGACTCGTTTCAGATATGATATTATACATATTTCAATGCTATTCTCCCCAATCATCCCACCCTCTCCCGGTCCCAGAGTCCAAAAGTCTGTTCTATACATCAGTGTCTCTTTTGCTGTCTCGAAAATAGGGTTATTGTTACCATCTTTCTAAATTCCATATATATGCGTTAGTGTACTGTATTTGTGTTTTTGTTTCTGGCTTACTTCACTCTGTATAATAGGCTCCAGTTCCATCCACCTCATTAGAACTGATTCAAATGTATTATTTTTAATGGCTGAGTAATGCTCCATTGTGTATATGTACCACAGCTTTCTTATCCATTCATCTGTGGATGGACGACAAATGCATATGTTTGAATATTTTAAAATGATTTTGCAGAAATATAAATTTTGCACCTATGGATGTTTTATACTCAATAGGCCTAGTCTGCTTCTTATTCCTGGGCATAAATCTGGTTCCCCATATGCATTTTAATGGAATCTGAGACTTCTTTTTTACAATAACTGGGAAGATTTTCCCCATCTGAATCTAGATTCTTGATCACTTCTATGAAACATTTACTTATTTGCTGAAGACAGTTTGAAAATGCAGCCTTCTTTGGAATATTAAAAACTAAGTCGACAAAACTCTATGGCCTGAAGAACACATTAGATACTAGTTACTATATTCAAGTAAAATATTGAATGACATACAAAACCTTAAGTTCTGTGTGTCCTACGCTTAATCCATTCTGTATGACATAACAAATTCTTCTTGAGTTCCTACATTTGTATGCCAAAAAGAGTTATTCATTTATTAAAAATAAACACAGTGAATGTTATATAGGTGGAAGCTTAATATTCTTATAAGACAGATCTTTAAAGGAACCTACTTATGAGGGCACCTTGTTCAACAGTATTTTATGTTGACACTGACTCCTCTCATAGCTTGGAGGAGCTGGCAATAAAACCACTTGGACCACTGCTTGTGAGGCATCTGGCAATATTGATGAATACTTGTGCCCTAAGATTCTGTCAGTCCATGCTACACATTAGGCTATTGTGTAGCCTAATACACTTATGAAGTCCCCAGGCACAGAGGTGGAGCCTTTGGCAGCCAAAATGAGCACTTGTCCTTTAAGAGCTGGGAAAGTTGTGACCCTTCAGGCACTATACACATTATACGTTGGGGATACATTCAGTGCCTTTTGGAGAGGCAATATAAAAATGGCAAGACTTTACAATTCTCAAAGCCCTTTAATATCCTCTTCAGTGTTCCAATTCTGGTAAATGGCACTACCAAGGTTATAGCCTGACTTTTGGGAGAACATTCTTTAAGAAAAGTAATAAAAGCTATAAATTCAAAATAGGTAACAGAGCTTCTTTTAGAGTTATAGAAATTACAAAAATTTAAAGGCTGAAACATACTACAAAACTGTAAAATCTATAGAGAAAATAATGTTTTTAAGAATCACCTACTCAAAACATTTTACTTTTCTAATATTTTAGTTGTGTATTTATTTTTGCATGTGACTGTAGTTTATAATATTTTAAATAGAGACAATAGAAAGAATTATTCTTTCCTTTAACATAGTTAATATTTTCTTTAAAAATTAGACATTAAAAATTTAACTAAAAAGTAAATTAAACTCAACAGAAGACAACAAATAACCTGATTTAAATAAGAAGACAAACATCTTAATAGATACCTCATCAAGAAGGTATAAAGATGTTCCACATCATACGTCATTAGAGAAATATAAATAACAATGAGATTCCATTACATACCTAATAAAATGGCCAAAATCCAAATCACTGAAGACACCAAGTACTAGCCAGGATGTGAAACTACAAGAAATCTAATTAATTGTTGGTAGAAATGCAAAATGGTATATCCATGTTGGAAAGTAATTTGGTGGATTCTTATAATACCAAACATACTCTTGCCACATACTTTACCAATTTTACCCAAAGGAGTTGATAATGTATGTCTGTATAAAACCTGCACATGAATATGTAAAGTAGTTTTATTCATAACTGCCAAAATTTGGAAGCAACCAATATTTCCTTTAGTAGATGAATGGATAAATAAACATCTAGACCATGGCATCTTAGTCAGTGATAAAAAACTATGGCCATCAAACCAGTAGAAGAAATACACAAATACATGGAAGAAATCTAAATGCATATTAAGTGAAAGGGCCCAATCAGACTCATAATGTATGAGTCCATCTTTATGATGTTCTGAAGAAGGCGAAACTCTGGAGAGAGTAAACGGTCTGTGGTTGCCAGGGGCTGAGGATTGAGGAGTGAGGAAAAGGTAGAGCACTGAGGATTTTTAAGGTAATGAAAGTACTCTACATAATACTATTGATATGAAGGTGGACGATGTCATTATACATCTGGCCGTATTCTTAGAATGTAGAGGGCTTCTTTGCAGCTTAGATGGTAAAAAATCTGCCTGCAATTCAGGAGGCCAGGGTTCAATCCCTGGGTCAGGAAGATCCCCTGGAGAAGGAAATGGCAACCCACTCCAGTATTCTTGCCTGGAGAATTTCATGGACAGAAGAGCCTGGAAGGTTACAGTCCAGGGGGTTGCAAAGAATCAGACACGACTGAGCCTGGAGAATCCCAGAGACAGAGGAGCCTTGGTGGGCTGCCATCTATGGGGTTACACAGAGTTGAACATGACCGAAGCAACTTAGCATGCATGCGTGAATGGGCCACTAACACATTCACTCATAGAACACAGAGAAGACCGAGTGAAACAATGTAAACTATAGACATCAGGTGATAATGATGTGTCAGTGTAGGTTGTAAGTGAGTGTGTGACTGTGTGACCCAGGGACTGAATCTGGTTCCTGCATTGCAGGCAGATTCTTTACCATCTGAGCACGAGGGAAGCCTGTGAATATAAGTTAATCAATTGTAACAGATATGCCACTCTGAAGAGTTACACTGATAATGTGGGGGCTATGCATGTGTGTGGCAGGAGGTATACAGGAAATCACTGTACCTTCTCAATTTTGCTGTGAATTTAAATATGCTCTAAAAAAATTAAAATTTTAAAATAATAGTTCTAAAATTTTAAAAGTACATTAAAATAAATTTGAGTTCTTGATAATAGAAAAGCTTATTTCAGTAGTCATTAATAGACTATTAGACTATTTCTGCTGCTGTTGCTGCTACTAAGTCACTTCAGTTGTGTCCGACTCTGTGCGACCCCATAGATGGCAGCCCACCAGGCTCCCCCGTCCCTGGGATTCTCCAGGCAAGAACACTGGAGTGGGTTGCCATTTCCTTCTCCAATGCATGAAAGTAAAAAGTGAAAGTGAAGTTGCTCAGTCGTCTCCGACTCTTAGTGACCCCATGGACTGCAGCCAACCAGGCTCCTCCGTCCATGGGATTTTCCAAGCAAGAGTACTGGAGTGGGGTGCCATTGCCTTCTCCGAGACTATTCTAATAGTCATTAATAATGTCATAAAGTTTTAAAAAATTGTGGTCACATTCTTTACATGATTATACAAATATACTTGTTTTCGTATTTTTAACATAAATTTGTGCCCTGTAAGCACACAATTTCTGATAAATTGCATTGTGTGTAATTCTCATCATAAAAATACAGTATATTTAAAATTTATATGCTATATTTCCAAGAACTTTCATTTTGATCTGACATTAGTAAGAACCTAATACTCAGAATTTTATACAACTAATACCTGGATGAATTTTTCCCACAGTTCTTCTGGCTCTGAAGGTCTTAGAACTATTTTTCTTCCAAAGCTTTACACAGTTCGGGTGCCAGACACTACAGGACACTTTCATTGTGCAGTAGCATCACTGGCCTCGCATAATGGGGTCATGATGCCAAGACAGTCAGCACAACAGGTGTCAGAACTATTCCTGAAGCCCAGCACAACACATGGAGAGAAAGCAATAACCTAATGATATATTGAGGTGATTGCAAACTGTGTAAATATATTCTACTGAAAACCAAAGTAAATTATCCATATGTCAGGTATCAGCTACTGTGTCAACCTCCTCCCCGCTCAAAAAAAAAAAAAAAAAAAGACACATAATATAGTAGCTTAAACCAATAACCTTCTTATGGCTTACAATCCTGTGGATAGGATATTTGGGGTATAGAGGGAATGACTTATTTCTCTTCCAATTGATGTCTATCTGGGATGGTTTGACTGGGGATGGGAGACCAGAGTGGCTTCACTTGGTGTCAGGGGCTTTGTAGCTGCTGTCAGACAGGGACACCTTGATTCACCTTGATTCTTCACCATGTGGTTTTTCTCTCTCAAATGATGTCTCATTGACTATAGTCTGTCTCTCCAAGTAGCCCTAATTTCTGTTCCAAATTTGAAAGTAGAAGCTGCAAATCTCAAAGTAGGACTTCAGTTCAATTCAGTTCAGTCACTCAGTCATGTCCGACTCTTTGTGACCCCATGAATCGCAGCATGCCAGACCTCCCTGTCCATCACCAACTCCCAGAGTTCACTCAGACTCACGTCCATTGAGTCAGTGATGCTATCCAACCATCTCATCCTCTGTCGTCCCCTTCTCCTCCTGCCCCCAATCCCTCCCAGCATCAGAATCTTTTCCAATAAGTCAACTCTTCTCATGAGGTGGCCAAAGTACTGGAGTTTAAGCTTTAGCATCATTTCTTCCAAAGATATCTCAGGGATGATCTCCTTCAGAATGAACTGCTTGGATCTCCTTGCAGTCCAAGGGACTCTCAAGAGTCTTCTCCAACACCACAGTTCAAAAGCATCGATTCTTCAGCGCTCAGCCTTCTTCACAGTCCAACTCTCACATATATACATGACCACTGGAAAAACCTAAAAGCACCCTATTGATGAAGAGAAACTGATTCCATTTCATGATGGGAAGTAGAGTCATATTGTAAAGGAGTCTGGACAAAGGGAAGAGTGATTTATTGGGTACCATGGGGGCTTCCCTGGTGGCTCAGCTGGTAAAGAATCTGGTTTAAATGTGGGAGACCTGAATTTGATCCCTGGGTTGGGAAGATCCCCCTGGAGAAGGGAATGGCTACTCACTCCAGTATTCTGGCCTGGAGAATTCTGTGGACTGTATAGTCCCTGGGGTTGCAATCAGTTTGTCAGGACTGAGTAATTTTTACACATGGGCTTCCCAGGTGGCACTAGTGGTAAAGAATCTGCTAATGCAGGAGACTTAAGAGAGGTGGGTTCAATCCCTGGGTCTTGAAGATCCCTTCAAGAAGGGCACGGGCAACCCACTCCAGTATTCTTCCCTGGAGAATCCTATGGACAGAGAAGCCTGGCAGGCTACAGTCCATAAGGTCACAAAAAGTCAAACATGACTGAAATGACTTAACATGCAGTGTTTAGCAATTTACCACAATCTGTTACTCAACTTTCTTTTAGCTGGATTCCAGATGGCAATACCCCTTGACCCAAGAAGCAGTATAATCCAGGGTAAGGAGGCAGTGGCTTGAACCTATCACAGCTACTATATTTTAGTTTTGGAAAGTGTATATATATGTATTTGACCATATGAATACACCGTTAGTGGCAGATCAGAACTTAAGAGCCTTGAGAAGGTCTTGTGTAAGCGAGGAATCCTGAGGCTTCACTCAGTTCAGTTGCTCAGTCATGTCCAACTCTTTGCAACCCCATGGACTGCAGTGCACCAGGCTTCCCTGTCCATCACCAACTCTCAGAGCTTACTCAAATTCATGTCCTTCGAGTTGGTGATGCCATCCAACCATCTCATCCTCTGTTGTCCCCTTCTCCGCCTGCCTTCAACGTTTTTCAGCATCAGGGTCTTTTCAAATCAGTCAGTTCTTTTCATCAGGTGTCCAAAGTACTGATGCTGGGTTTCAGCTTCAGCATCAGTCCTTTCAATGAATATTCAGGACTGATTTCCTTTAGTATTGACTGGTTGGATCTCCCTGCCGTCCAAGGGACTGTCAAGAGTCTTCTCCAACACCACAGTTCAAAAGCATCTATTCTTTGGCACTCAGCTTTCTTTATAGTCCAACTCTCACCAGAGTTTACCATGAATACCAGAGTTTATCTGTATCTAGGCACTAGCAGCCATTCTCTTAATCAGGCCAAGACTGATAGGTTATCTTTCTCTCCTACCTCCTATCTAATTAATCTTCATACACCCAGATTCAGTATTTTAAAAGGTAGCCTCTAAAGAATTTTAGCAGTAATGCATTACTCCAAGATACCAGTGTGTTTTGCTAGGACTTTTACAATGGATTCCCATATTATCCCCTAATCTGATCCTTGCTTTTCTTATAGTTTGCACAGTAGTCCAGAGTGATTTTTTTCAAAGGCAAATTGAATCATATGACCTGTCTGCTTTCATTAACTTCAAGTAACTCCCAACACATAGAAATGTATTTCAAAATTGCTGTATACTGGTCTGTCACTGACTACCTCTGTGATGTGATTTTCTACCAGTTTCTCTATTTCTCTCTCTCTCTTACTCTGCTTCACCTTCATTTCCTTAATCACCAGTAAAACATAAAATCCTTAAGAATAGAGATTTTGTTCATCACCTTATCCCTTGGGCTTTGCCTGTCACAAGTTAGTGACATAATAAGTATTTGTTAAATAATTGGATATAATATGATTGAATTTTAGCAGCCAATTATATAATATATGGGCTTCTCTGGTGGCTCAAATGGTAAAGAATCTGCCTGAAGGGCAGAAGACCCAGGTTCAGTCCCTGAGTTCGGAAGATTCCCTGGAAAAGAGAATGGGAACTCACTCCAGTATTCTTGCCTGGAGAATCCCAGTGGTCAGAGGAGCCTGATGGGCTCCATGGGGTTGCAAAGAGTACGGTACAACTGAGTGACTAACACTTACTTTTATATAAGATATATATTATCATTATGTAATTTGAGAAAACATATTCTAAGAAATGAACAAAATCCCCTTAAGCAAATAGCAGAGCTTCATGCAGATGTTGATCTAGTGCTCTTTCAGATAAACACCTGCTAACACAATCTTAAGGCTATTTCAATGCAAGAAACAACTCACTCTCTATAGAGAAGCCCTATGAACACTTGAAAGTTGGCCTTATGTCTGAATACTTAAGATTTTTTTTGATATTTAATATCAAAATATTTACAAAGAAACACTTATAGGCCCTTGCCTTTGGCATAACATATTGTGCTCCTCACTGGTAGAGAACATTTAGGCATGAATTCTATTCCTAATACATTGTCATCATTTCAGAGCTGAAGCTAATTCGACAGTTCAACAATGACATGGTAGTGAATTTGGTTTTCTCAGATAATTCTCTCTCAGAAATTGGTAATAAGTGACTATTGTTTCAGTTCCAGAAAAGAAGTTACAGAGTATCTCTTAGAAAGTCAACATCTTTTTAATTTGATGTATGAGACACAGGACTTGGAAATTCATACTCAGCATTCAATAACAATACCAACAGAACTTCCTGATCTCCCTATTGTGTTGGGTACCGCATGGGTATCTTTTAATCTGGTTTTGCAGAAGCCATGTAGAAATAGAGTCAGTGGAATAAAGGAGAGAAAGGTGGAAACAAAGGAGAAAACCTAAAGACAGCAATGTCTTCAGCATCATGGTTGTAGACAGTGCTGATTATACTCAATGTCAGTTTTTCGCTCTGTAGGATATGAATGGTGAAGCTTCTTGGCTATCCTAGGGAGTCAAAGCATAGATTAAAGCAAGCTGCCTCAGGCTCCAGGCAGGGGGAAACAAAACAAGAACTAATTCCTTTGCCTTGAAAAAGATATAATAAACAAGTGAACAGTAGGTTTAATAAAGACGGGTAAAAGCTTTAAACTATCTTCATGAAGATTTCTAACCATACATCAATTCTATCCTCAAGATACACTTATATCATGAGTCAAATTCTCTCTAGAGATCTATTAGGTATGCTGACTAATTCCATAATAAGCTTCGGAAATTAGCTTATTCCTTAATAAGTCTTTAAAAAATGAGCAACCAACATATTTATGAGGTAAACAAGGCATACGGGATAAAACACTATATGTATATTAACCACTTAAGTATGCTCTGATCTTTTATGAATATTGCCTAATGACTGGGAAAGAAACATAAATTTCTCCCCTTTTTTATATTTCTTAAGCCAAAGGCAGGATTTCTACTTCTATTAAAGATTGAATAAATTCAAAAATAAGGAAATTGTGTGCAAAAAAAGCCAGATTTCTCTTTAGGCCTTCCACATTAAAATAACATTAAAAAGGATGAAAACAAAGAAAATTTAATTTGTCTCCCTGATTTCTCACTTTATTCATACTCTTCTGTCTTCTATTAATTTTCACCAGAGCTAGATCGTGTTTTCTCTTAACTCTCAAATTCCCTCACTTTTGTTGGTTTAAGCGATGCCCACAGGGGACATTTTTCAAAGTGGTATGCTAGGATTTAGCTGTGGGAGGCCCATTAATACACCACACAGAATTTTACTCCCCGTAATGACATTTAAAGAGAGCTATTTGTTTTGACTGTGTTCTTTGTGCAGGCCTGAAGGTTACCATAGTAAAACCCCTTTGGCAAATGTGCAGTCAAAATTTCTGGGTTAAAGTGGTAGGGGGTAAGGAAGAGGACAATTCCAAAATATTTCATGAGCAAAACCCTGATAAAAGGGAGAGTCTCTGGGGCCTGGTTTGTTCCCATTTCCTTCTCTGAGAAACGAGAGCAAATGACTCTCAGTCCTTGTTCCCTCTACCTTCAAAACCCTAACCTTCAAAAGGCTCCAAATTCTGATCTTTCAGATTCTTCCTACTCATTAGATTTTTATGATATTATCAGGTCAAGTTTTATTTATGAATATTCAGTTTATTGGCTATTGTTACAATCATGAAGCTGAAATCTTCAGAGGCATTGAACAAGGGTTTTGATATCTGTTAGGTTTTCATTCAAATCCTTACTTTGTTATTACCGATCACCTGTGTAAAATTGGGTCTGTCACTTACCTTCTATGATCTTCATTTTCCCTCATCTGTAAAAATGAAATGATGATGCCTATTTTAGCAGAGTTGCCACGAAAACTGCTTAAGATGTAGAGAAATTATGCAGCCCAGTTCATGGTAAGCACAGATAAATGTTAGCTTCCCATCTCTTTTTAAAATTTGTTACCGTTTTGGATGAAATAAGCAAAGAGAGATGTGCATTCTCTTTTAGTTATAACAAATCTTTTGTAAAGTCCTATAATGACAGGAAAACAATAACCATCGTGGGTGCTGTAGATATGCAGCCAAGCAGGTTTCATTTGACCCTGTTGAATCTGTTCTGTCTGAATTCTATCAGGTACACCCAAATAATGTAACAGCCTCTTCCATTGTGGCTGAATGTTCACATTATGTCTTGATGATTCATGCCTTTGAAGGGAAATTGAATTAACCAAGGAGGGAAATAAAAAATTTAAGAATAAGTTTAACAAGATCAATTCTTTTATAATTGGACCGCTTGCTCTCAGCCTTGAAGAATAGCATTTAAAAAGGTGTTCATGGTCTGTGACTATCATTTGTAAAGCAAAAACTAAGTTTCTTGCCCAAAGGCTCAGTTGGAAATGGTATCTTTGAAGAAAAATTTTCATTCTAAAGATTCCTACCACATCTTTATAGCATACTTTACACCAGATTATTATTCTTGTCACTACCCTGCTTTAAGAGTATGTGAAACTATCATGCATTCAATTCTTGGCTCTTAACCTTGTCTTTATCAAAATGGCATTACTTTTATTACTACAAATTAGCACTGTGTGCTATAGCTTTTTGGACTTTGAAAGACCCAATACTACTACTTGTTAACTATGGGACTTTAGCCAAATCACTTAACTTCTCTCAGCCTTAGTTTCATCTGTCAGATGGAGATAATAATTTGTCTCCTGTATATTTTTGTGAAGCTAAATTACTGGATTAAATATTTATTGAAAATTTCCTATGTACTGGTTGCAAGAGCTAGTCTCCAAATACAGCCACCAGTGAACAACGTCTTCTGAAATTGTAGTCCCCTCATATATTGAAGATGGACGGCCCCTGTGATGTGCTTTGACACAATTAATATTTTAAAAAGAGGTTGGGAGTTAAGAGAATATTTTAAGAAAGATAAAGACTATCAGCAAAAGACAGAAAGGTAATATAGAACATGCTTATGGGATAATAAGAAGATGGACAGATTAAGGGAAAGCATGCTAGAAAATAAGATAAATAAGATTTGATAGGCAAATAAAGCAGAAGTGACACTCTGCCAGGTTTGGTCCTACAACTTAAGAAGGGCTGGAAGCACCAGTTTTTGTGAGTCCTGAGAAGTCCTCAGGACTCCTAAAAGTCCTGAGGTGCCATGTAAGAAGTCTGGCTACTTTGCTGGAGAGATCATGTGTAGAGATGACAGGAAAAGGTCACAGGGAAAAGGAGAGAGAGAGAGAGACCAAGCCATTCCAATGTCCCAGGGGTCCAGTAGAGCATAGACATCCAGCCATTTCCACCAAGGCCTCAATATACTTCTGCTTTATTGACTATGCCAAAGCCTTTTACTGTGTGGATCACAATAAACTGTGGAAAATTCTGAAACAGATGGGAATACCAGACCACCTGACCTGCCTCTTGAGAAATCTGTATGAGGTCAGGAAGCAACAGTTAGAACTGAGCATTGAACAACAGAATGGTTCCAAATAGGAAAAGGAGTACATCAAGGCTGTATATTGTCACCCTGCTTATTTGACTTATATGCAGAGTACATCATGAGAAATGCTGGGCTGGAAGAAGCACAAGCTGGAATCAAGATTGCCAGAAGAAATACCAATAACCTCAGATATGCACATGACACTACCCTTATGGCAGAAAGTGAAGAAGAACTAAAGATCCTCTTGATGAAAGTGAAAAAGGAGAGTGAAAAAATTGGCTTAAAGCTCAACATTCAGAAAAATAAGATCATCGCATCTGGTCCCATTACTTCATGCCAAATAGATGGGGAAACAGTGGAAACAGTGACAGATTTAATTTTATTGGGCTCCAGAATCACTGCAGATGGTGACTGCAGCCACAAAATTAAAAGATACTTGCTCCTTGGAAGGAAAGTTATGACCAACCTAGACAGCGTATTAAAAAGCAGAGACATTACTTTGCCAACAAATGTCTGTCTAGTGACAGCTATGGTTTTTCCAGTAGTCATGTATGGATATGAGAATTGGACTATAAAGAAAGCTGAGCACCAAAGAACTGATACTTTTGAACTGTGGTGTTGGAGAAGACTCTTGAGAGTTCTATGGACTTCAAGGAGATCCAGTCTATGCAAAAGGAAATCAGTCCTGAATATTCTTTGGAAGGACTGATGCTGAAACTGAAACTTCAATAACTTGGCCAACTGATGCGAAGAACTGACTCATTGGAAAGGACCCTGATGCTGGGAAAGATTGAAGGCAGGAGGAGCAGGGGACAACAGAGGATGAGATGGTTGGATGGCATCACCTACTCAATGGACATGAGTTTAGTATACTCCAGGAGTTGGTGATGGACAGGGAGGCCTGGTGTACTTCTGTGAGTTGGACACGACTGAGTAACTGAACTGAATTCATATATATGGGCCCCATCTGCCACCTGAGTGCAGTTTTACTATATACAACAAGTAAAACCAGCAGAAAAACAATAGAGCTGGATACCAATCCCACAAAATTGAGAGAAATAATAAAATGTCTATTTAAGTGCCTAAGCTATGTGAGTTTCTTATATACTCTCAGCTTATATACAGAGCTACTGTAACCAGAAGAACAGGGTAGTCTGGGTGTATGTTCTCCTTCCTTTCCATTACTTTTTCCCCTCTACTCTTCCTATTCCCCACAGTTCAGTCCTAGGCCCTCTTCTTTGCCTCTTACAGTATGTGGAGAGAGAGCTTCATTTCACAGATTCAAAAAGTCTCTCCTCATGACTCCACAATCCGTTTTTACCTATTCATGCCCCTTCATCTGTATAATGTAATTGCACCTCCATCAGCTTATTGAATCCTTCTCCTTAAACTCTTCACCATAACTATAATAATATTCTCTTTAAGGGTTTCAATAACTATTCATATAAATTTCAAAGACCTTCATATTCTCTTGACATTTCCTATTTAATTCTTTTTCTTTGACTTCCTGGCATGATTTCTGTCCTCTCACCAGTTGATTGCCTCACTCTTTCATAAGCAACAATTACTTCTGTGCCTTTGTTCATGATACTACTTCTTTTGAAATGTCCTCTCAATTTCCTTTTACTTTTAAAAATATTTACCATTATTTCAGCTTGAATCTTATAACTTCCATGATTTTTCCTAATTTATCTTTCATTTCTTTTCTTTGTCTCTGTGTTTCTCCAGATTAATCACATAATTTCTATCCCTTCATATACTATTTTATATATTAGATAATGAACATATGTTATTGGTCACTAATCATTACAGATGCAAGTTGATCTAATATTGAAGTTACTCTTTCTCGACATTGTACCTTAAGGTTTAATTCATGAATAGAATATCAAAGATTAGGAGGAGAGTAAAAGCCACTGAATTTTTTTTTTTTTTTCCAAATTGAAATTACTGCTGTCAAGAACATACATTGAAATGGTGTGTTTTGGTGGTAGTGAGTGTGGAGTCAGTGAGATGAGTTAGGATGATAGGGCAATCTTTGGGTCAGGTGAGAGATGATAAAAATCTGAAAAAGAGCAGTGGGAGTTTAGAAAAGAGACAGAAGACAGCTATTCTTTCAAAGCAGCTATTCGCAAATACTGGGTGACTCACAGGCCACCATGAGGGCAAGTGGAGGCTGATGGCCAAAGAGGGCTGAGCTAATGTGGATCCTTTTATACTAATATTCTCTTTTGCTATTCTGGTGTTATTAAGGTGTCATTTTAAGTGATAGTTCCTCTAATAAATACATTTGCTACTGCTAAGTTGCTTCAGTCGTGTCCGACTCTGTGTGACCCCATGGACTGCAGCCTACCAGGCTCTCCGTCCATGGGATTCTCCAGGCAAGAACACTGGAGTGGGTTACCATTTCCTTCTCCAATGCATGAAAGTGGAAAGTGAAAGTGAAGTTGCTCAGTTGTGTCTGACTCTTAGTGACCCCATGGACTGCAGCCTACCAGGCTCCTCCATCCATGGGATTTTCCAGGCAACAGTACTGGAGTGGGGTGCCTTTTATTTATTTATTATTGCCTTCTCCAATAAATACATTTAGATATAGTTTATTCTAAAATATTATTTTAAAAAAACTTTGTGATATTCAATTTTTTGATATCCCTTACCATATTTAACCAACCTATGTTTAAAGAGGATTAAAATTTTTCTTGTTTCTTTTTGATGTTATGAATAACAATATAATAAACATTCAATCCCTGGGTCAGAAATATCCCCTAGAGAAGGAAATGGCAACTTACTCCAATTATCTTGCCTAGGACATCCCATGGACAGAAGAGCCTGTTGGGCTACAGTCCATGGGGTTACAGAAGAGTCAGACATGACTTAATGACTAAACAAAAACAACAGAAAATATTAGTACATAAATCTTTCATGTATTTCACGTGGTTTTTATAGAATATATTTCTAGAAGCATAATCGTTCAGCTAAATAGCACTATTTTTTATTACTTGTCAACTGTCTTTACTAATTTTTGCATCAGTGCATGATGCCAGCAGTGTATGTATTTTCATTTCATTGAAACATTTTTTTTTTTTTTTGCAGGGGAAAATGGACAAAGGAAAGGATCAATGAGGGTGGGAGGGAAATGGGAAGAAAGAAGGGGAGTGATGGTGGGGAGGAGTATATGTAATTTCTTAACCAATGGCTTTCTGTTTTTAATCACAAAGAACACTTAAAAAAATCATGTTGAATTCATCTTATATTAGGAGGTTTGTTCTCGAAATGAAAAGTTCAGGAAACAAAAAGTCCAGTTTGGGTGTCCTCATCTTTAGGCACATCTTGGTATTTTGTATTGGTAAGTCTATCTTTACCACAATATATTATTTAGGACAGGATCACATTTGTCACCTCTTCCTCCCTACTACCCAAAGTGGTACCAAACCCATAAAATAGTCAATAAACCTTTACAGAGTGAACAAATAAGTCTTTTTTTTTTTTAAACTCTCCTGAGTGAACTGAATTTTTGAGGCTCATAAGTAAATATGTTTTCCTCTTTACTTTGTCTATTACAGCCAGATTATATGAGTGGGGTATTAAAGTCTCCCACTATTATTGTATTGCTACATATTTCTTCTATCATATTAATTAATGTTTGTCTTAGATATATCAATGCTCCAATGTTGGGTGCATATATATTTATAATTGTTATACCTTCTTTTCGGATTGTTCCTTTAAGTCATTATGTGTAACCTTCATTTTCTCCTTTTCAAGATCTTTAAGGTCAATTTTATCTGATATAAGTATTGCTACTCCCATTTTCTTATGGTCCATATTTGCATAGAAAATCTTTTTCCAGCCCTTCATTTTCAGTCAGTATATATCCCGTATTTTAAGGTGGTTCTCTTGTAGACAACATATATAGGGGTCTAGTTTTTGTATCCATTTGACCCATTTTAGTCTTTTGGTTGTCTCTTGTAAACAAGGTATGTAGGGGTCTTGTTTTTGTATCGATTCGGCCAGTCTTTGTCTGTTGATTAGGGCATTCAGCCCATAAACGTTTAAAGCAATTATTGATACATAAGATTTACTTTATTGTTTTGGGTCCGAATTTATACACCCTTTTAGTGATTCCTATCTAGAGAATGTCCTTTAGTTTTTGTTGGAGAAATGGTTTAGTGGTGCTAAATTCTCTCAACTTTTGCTTATCTGTGAAGCTTTTGATTTCTCCTTCATATTTGAATGAGATCCTTGCTGGATACAATAATCTAGGCTGTAAGTTATTTTCTTTCATCACTTTAATTACGTCTTGCCATTCCCTCCTGGCTTGGAGAGTTTCTACTGAAAGATCAGCTGTTATCCTTATGGGAATTCCCTTGTGAGTTATTTGATGTTTTTCCCTTGCTGCTTTTAATATTTGTTCTTTATATTTAATCTTTGTTAATTTGATTAATATGTGTCTTGGGGTGTTTCGCCTTGGGTTTATCCTGTTAGGGACTCTCTGGATTTCTTGAACTTGAGTGGTAATTTCCTTCTCCATTTTAGGGAAGTTTTCAACTATTATCTCCTCAAGTATTTCCTCATGATCTTTCTTTTTATCTTCTTCTTCTGGAACTCCTATGATTCGAATGTTGTAGCGTTTGATGTTATCCTGGAGGTTTCTGAAATTGTCCTCATTTCTTTTGATATGTTTTTCTTTTTTCTCGTCTGATTCATTTATTTCTAGGATTCTATCTTCTAATTCACTAATCCTATCTTCTGCCTCTGTTATTCTACTATTTGTTGCCTCCAGGGTGTTTTGGATCTCAATTATTGCCTTATTCATTATGTGTTGACTCTTTTTTATTTCTTCTAGGTCCTTGTTAAACCTTTCTTGCATCTTCTCAATCCTTGTCTCCAGACTCTTTAACTGTGATTCTATTTTGATTTCGAGATTTTGAATTAATTTCGCTATCATTATTCGGAATTCTTTATCAGGTAGATTCCCTATCTCTTCCTCTTTGGTTTGGTTTGGTGGGCATCTATCCTGTTCCTTTAGCTGCTGGGTATTCTTTTGTCTCTTCATTTTGTTAAAATCGCCAAGTTTAGAGTCTCCTTACTATATTCTGGTAGTTTGTTGAATTCTCTTTATTGAGGCGGTTTACAGGTCTTTTCAATATCTGATCTCTGCCTTGTTACCGAGGGGGCGGAGATGAACACCCAAATCTAAACCGGCCAGGTTCAGGCACTCAGATAATCCTCAGAAGCACAGACTTGGTTGAGTCTGTGTTTTATGCCCTTCCCAGATCAGAGTAGCGCAGGCGATGAAATGTTCAGCGAGCGCAGCTGCTGCGACTCATCGCCTCTCCGCTGCTCAGTTTTCTGGGTATACAAACTGGGCACTTTCTCAGGCAGATGTTGACCATCCAGAGCCCCAAGAAGCGTGAGTCAGCACAGAAACCTACTCACAGTTCCATTAGACAGTGTCTCTCTAGGGCTATAATTGCCCACTTCTGGCCCTGGCTGCCTGTCACGGGAGTGGGACGGCCTGCAGCCGGCCAACTCTGTGCAGCCCTTTGTTCCGTAGGTAGTCCTGGTGGTGTCTTAAGTTAGGGCTGGCTTTTGATGTAGTAGATAACCGACAGTCTGGTTATTTCGCTCAGATAGCGCCCGAGATAGCCAGGCCAAATCCTTTCTCAAAGCAATGCAGGCCTCGCCGCTCCTCCTAGCCTAGCCCCCGCTTGCCAATAGCAAATGCTGGTGTCCGCGCCACTTCTCCGCAAAAGGAGCAGGGCTCGTTTTCTCGTTTTGAAGACAGTGAGCTGTCTTTCTAAGTGCCTGATGTCCTCTGCTGGCATTCAGAAGTTGTTTTATCGAGTTTATTCAGCATTCAAATGTTCTTTTAATGGTTTTGTGGAGGAGAAAGTATTCTCCCCGTCTTACTCGTCCGCCATCTTAGCTCCTCCTCATTGAAACATTTCTTACTGTGCTTTTTACAGTTTCAAAGTGAATTCTATAGTATGCAATGCTCTTTCACTTGCTAAATTTGTACTGTGTTTTGTTTGTTTGTTTGTTTTGTTTTTTAGTATTGAAAATTTTCACTATTTCATGCTTAGTTTTCTTTGGTTTGTTTTTCTCATGTGAAATTTCTAATGTTATAGTTTTAATTTTCTTTTTTTTTTTAACTTTGATGAGAACTTCTAGATAACTACCAAATATTAGTCCTTATGACTTTTGTCTTTATTTCTAACTTTCATGAAGAAGTGTTTTCATTTTTCAAATGGCAAAAGATTTGAGATAAACATTCTTTATGTTTTGTAACTACATTCTTTGTTTTTTAAAAGTTTTCCTGTCAGAGAAATGTTAAGACATTTATTGGATGACTCAGTGTCCAACTTCTATTAAGATGATCTCTTGATTTTATTTTCCTTTGACTATCAGAGGGCAGACAGACTGAAACTACAATCAAAGAAAACTAGCCAATCTGATCACATGGACCACAGCCTTGTCTAACTCAATGAAACTAGGCCATGCGCTGTGGGCCACCCAAGAGGGTCAGGTCATGGTGGAGAGGTCTGATAGAATGTGGCCCACTGGAGAAGGGCAAACCACTTGAGAATTCTCACCTTGAGAACCCCATGAACAGTACGAAAAGGCAAAAAAGATAGGACATTGAAAGATGAACTCCCCAGGTCGGTAGGTGCCCAATAAGCTGGTGGAGATCAGTGGAGAAATAACTCCAGAAAGAACGAAGGGATGGAGCCAAAGCAAAAACAATACCCAGTTGTGGATGTGACTGGTGATAGAAGCAAGGTCAGATGCTGTAAAGAGCAATATTGCATAGGAACCTGGAATGTTAGGTCCATGAATCAAGGCAAATTGGAAATGGTCAAACAGGAAATGACAAGAGTGAACATTGACATTCTAAGAATCAGTGAACTAAGATGGACTGGAATGGATGAATTTAACTCAGATGACCATTATATCTACTACTGTGGGCAGAAATCCTTTAGAAGAAATGGAGTAGCCATCATAGTCAACTAGAGTCCAAAATGCAGTACTTGGATGCAATCTCAAAAGTGACAGAATGATCTCTGTTTCTTTCCAAGGCAAACCATTCAATATCACGGTAATCCAAGTCTATGCCCTGACCAGAAACGCTGAAGAAGCTGAAGTTGAACGGTTCTGTGAAGACCTACAAGACCTTTTAGAACTAACACCCCAAAAAGATGTCCTTTCATTATAGGGGACTGGAATGCAAAAGTAGGAAGCCAAGAAACACCTGGAGTAACAGGCAAATTTGGCCTTGGAGTGCAGAATGAAGCAGGGCAAAGGCTAATAGAGTTTTGCCAAGAGAACTCACTGGTCATAGCAAACACCCTTTTCCAACAACACAAGAGAAGACTCTACACATGGACATCACCAGATGGTCAACACCGAAATCAGATCGATTATATTCTTTGCAGCCAAAAATGGAGACGCTCTATACAGTCAGCAAAAACTAGACCCGGAGCTGACTGTGGCTCAGATCATGAATTCCTTACTGCCAAATTCAGACTTAAATTGAAGAAAGTGGGGAAAACCACTAGACCATTGAGGTATGACCTAAGTTAAATCCCTTAGGATTATACAGTGGAAGTGAGAAATAGATTTAAGGGACTAGATCTGATAGAAGAGTGCCTGATGAGCTATGCACGGAGGTTCAAAACACTGTAGAGGAGACAGGGATCAAGACAATACCCAAGAAAAAGAAATGTAAAAAAGCAAAATGGCTGTCTGAGGAGGCCTTACAAATAGCTGTGAAAGAAGAGAAGTGAAAAGCAAAGGAGAAAAGGAAAGATATACCCATTTGAATGCAGAGTTCCAAAGAATAGCAAGAAGAGATAAGAAAGGCTTCCTCAGTGATCTATGCAAAGAAATAGAGGAAAACAATAGAATTGGAAAGACTAGAGATCTTTTCAAGAAAATTAGAGATACCATGAGAACATTTCATGCAAAAATGGGGTCAATAAAGGACAGAAATATTATGGACCTAACAAAAGCAGAAGATATTAGGAAAAGGTGGCAAGAATATGTAGAAGAACTGTACAAATAAGATCTTTATGACTCAGATAATCACAATTGTGTGATCACTCACCTAGAGCCAGTCATCCTGGATATGAAGTCTAGTGGGCCTTAGGAAGCATCACTATGAACAAAGCTAGTGGAGGTGATGGAATTCCAGTTGAGTTCTTTCAAATCCTGAAAGATGATGCTGTCAAAATGTTGCACTCAATATGCCAGCAAATTTGGACAACTCAGCAGTGGCCACAGGACTGGAAAAGGTCAGTTTTTATTCCAATCCCAAAGAAAGGCAATGCCAAAGAATGCTCAAACTACCACACAATTGCACTCATATCACATGCTAGTAATGCTCGTAATTCTCCTGGCCAGGCTTCAGCAATATTTGAACCATGAAATTCCAGATACTCAAACTGGTTTTAGAAAAGACAGAGCAACCAGAGATCAAGTTGCCAACATTCACTGGATCACGGAAAAAGCATGAGTGTTCCAGAAAAACATCTATTTCTGCTTTATTGACTATGCCAAAGCCTTTGACTGTGTAGATCACAATAAACTGTGGAAAATTCTGAAAGAGATGGGAATACCAGACCTCCTGACCTGCCTCTTCAGAAACCTGTATGCAGATCAGGAAGCAACAGTTAAAACTGGACATGGAACAACAGATTGGTTCCATATAGGAAAAGGAGTACGTCAAGGCTGTATATTGTCACCCTGTTTATTCAACTTGTATGCAGAGCACATCATGAGAAACATTGGGCTGGAAGAAGCACAAGCTGGAATCAAGATTGCCAGAAGAAATATCAATAACCTCAGATATACAAATTTCACCACCCTTATGGCAGAAAGTAAAGAAGAACTAAAGAGCCTCTTGATGAAAATGAAAAAGGAGAGTGAAAAATTTGGCTTAAAGCTCAACATTCAGAAAACTAAGATCATTGCATCAGGTCCCATTCAGATCAGATTAGATCAGATCAGTCGCTCAGTCGTGTCTGACTCTTTGTGACCCCATGAATCGCAGCATACCAGGCCTCCCTGTCCATCACCAACTCCCGGAGTTCACTCAGACTCATGTCCATCTAGTCAGTGATGCCATCCAGCCATCTCATCCTCTGTCGTCCCCTTCTCCTCCTGCCTCCAATCCCTCCCAGCATCAGTCTTTTTCAATGAATCAACTCTTCGTATGAGGTGGCCAAAGTACTGGAGTTTCAGCTTTAGCATCATTCCTTCCAAAGAAATCCCAAGGCTGATCTCCTTCAGAACAGACTGGTTGGATCTCCTTGCAGTCCAAGGGACTCTCAAGAATCTTCTCCAACACCACAGTTCAAAAGCATCAAATCTTCGGTGCTCATCCGGTCCCATTACTTCATGGCAAATAGACAGGGAAACAGTGGAAACAGTGGCTGACTTTATTTTCTTGGGCTCCAAAATCACCACAGATGGTGATTGCAGCCATGAAATTAAAAGACACTTACTCTTTGGAAGGAAAGCTATGACCAACATAGGATCATAAATAGCAGAGACATTACTTTGTCAACAAAGGTCCATCTAGTCAAGACTATGGTTTTTCCAGTAGTCATGTATGGATGTGAGAGTTGGACTATAAAGAAAGCCAAGCATCGAAGAATTGATGCTTTTGAATGGTAATGTTGGAGAAGACTCTTCAGAGTCCTTGAACTGCAAGGAGATTCAACCAGTCCATCCTAAAGGAGCTCAGTCCTGAGTATTCATTGGTAGGACTGAGGCTGAGGCTCCAAGACTTTGGCCACCTGATGCAAAAGGCTGACTCATTGGAAAAGACCCTAATGCTGGGAAAGATTGAGGACAGGAGGAGAAGGGGGATGACAGAGGATGAGATGGTTGGAAGGCATCACACTCTCAATGGACATGGATTTGGGTAAACTCTGGGAGTTGGAGATGAACAGGGAGGTCTGCTGAGCTGTGGTTCATGGGGTCGCAAATAGTTGGACACAACTGAACGACTGAACTGAATTGAATTTAGTTAATAGAATCTTTAATATTAAAACCAAAACATTTCCTATTCAAACTTCTAGATGATGAAATATTTCTTTAATAGATTACTGGATTCAATTTACTAATACATTGTTTAGGGTTTTTATTATTATATCTACTTTTTTTTTTCTTGGTGGCGGTACATGATGTGCGGGATCTTATTTCTCTCACTGTGTACTGAACCTATGCCCTTTGAATTGGAAACTCAGAGTCTTACCATGGACCACCAGGGAATTCCTTATCTATCTTTATAATAAAGTTGTTTTGTAGTCTTTTAAATGTGGGTTTTTTGGTTTTCTTTGCCTGTCTTTGCCATGGTTGGAATCTGGATAATGTCATAAAATTAAGTATTCAAGAATGTTTTGTTTGCTATGTTCAGAAATGAACAAGGACCCTATGAAAAAACAATCCTACTCAATTTTTTCTTTTAAGTTTTTTTCTTTCGATAATTCAGCCACCATTTTCCTTAATTTATCATAGTGTTATGTGAAAAATGCTCAAATCATTTGCATTCTACTATAATATGATTGTAGCCTCTTTCTCACCTCTAATGGTGTGTATGTAGATTTTTCTCTATTTGTCTTGTCTCACTAAATTCAACCTTCTAAGTTGGTCAATTTTCATGCTTTTTCAAAAATATTTGGTCCTAGCCTTATTATTTAAAATGACAATTTATCATATATACTTAATTTCTTATTCCTAAATTTCTCATTTATATTGTTTTTTTCAAATATATTGAATTGAATTTGATTTTACATAATGACATCATTTTATATTAGTTTTTATTATTTAATAATGAGTATTTTTGAATTATGAAAAATAAGGTATAGAGAATTCTTTGTAATCATGAATACTTAGCTAGCTGTTATTTTCCCTTTGACCATAGAGTTGTATGTAAAAATTTTATAAAAGAAAAATTTGCCATGTTGGTTTCTTTATTTTGTTCTTGTTATTAATTTGTTATTGCATTTTGAAGAAAGATTGTCTGTATTATAACTGCTTGCTGTGTATTTAATTGTTTTGCAGGGTTTTTTGTATCTTATTACAAGATTAAATTTTATAAATATTCGAAGTGCTGCTTTAGGAGAAGTGATGTCTTAGAATTTAATGTTTAATAAAACAGAATCTATTGAATCAAACATTAATTATTCAACTAATTTTATGTTTTCCTTTTTAACATTATGATATCTATTTCCCTTATGAATTTCTACCTCTCATACTGCATCTCAATCCATATTCTTATAATTTCATCATTCATATCTTACTTCATGGAGTTTATATTTTATTGCATTTTATCAAACTAAAATTAATTTATCTCATAGAAAGTTATTTGGCACATTATACTCTCACCTCTGCCTGTTAAGCACTACATCTTCTTTTCTGGCTCACATAGGTATTTTTCTCTCTTCTCAAATTTGAATATTAATACTTCCTGTCTGTTCCTGAAGTTGTCCTACAGTGTGTTGTTCAGATTCTCCTTGAATTCCCACACTGTTCACCAGGCTTTTGTTGAATCACTTTCTTAGTTTCCATGTCAGATGGTGGATTTGTAAAACCAATTCAAAATTCCATAACCTGAAAGACATAATGAGTTAGGATAATGGGCATATCTGGCAGGTCAATCTTTGCTGTGTGGTATCATTTTTAGTTATAGAATTATTTCCATTTTACTACAGAGATTTGCTAGCCTAGTTTATATTGGTACCCGAGGCTAGAAATATGTAGCTTTCAGTATAATTTCACACTGAAATTAACAGTAAATACTTCCTTTGGGGAGTATCCCATCTTGCACCATCCTTTTCTTAGGATGACATGGCTTGAGGGTACCACTAATGTGACTTTGTCAGACTCTGCAAATCTACTACATATATTTGGACTTTAGTATTGGGCAGAGTTTTAATTTATCCCATGGGGAACCTGTCTCTTTAGAAAGGATCTGTTGAGAATATTTACAAATATTTTGCCATAGTTAATGGACTAGGATCCCATTCAGGTGACTTCAGTGATGAGTCTATTGATAGATATTCAACCTGTACTGGGTGAGTAAATCTTTTTTCTAGAATTCTTGGATTTCAGAATCCAAGAGGGATTCTGAGGGAATCCCTCAGAGGATTTTCCGTGAGGGAAAATTCATGGATCCCAAATGGTATGCATGTGGAGCAAGTTCTCTGCGGTATGATTGCAAGTGGGCACTGAGGGCTCACTGCTCTAATACTGACTCATTCTTCCTTGCATGTGTACACTTCACGCGGATTACTTCTCTGATTACCAGGAGTCAGGTGAATTTTTTCTCCATAAATACATCAATATTTTTGCATGTGTTATTATTGAACTTAATGGAATATTAGGCAAGATATAGAAATGAATTAGTCACAAAGTCATATAAGAGAATGTACTTAGTAACTGGTATTTTTGTGTTATCAATAATTCTTCTTAGTTATCCAAATTTAGCCACATTTGAAGCTGTACCCTGCTTTGCTGGACTGGGGTTATTTTAGCCTCTCTTGCTTTATGCTATTTGGCAAACTCCAGCTTTATCCTTTGGGGCCTCTGCTTTGATAAATTTTTTTTAACAGTTAAGTTCATTTGAATTAAGTTTCTGTAACATGAATATAGAAATACATAATAAATACACATGGTTATGTAACCTCATGACACTCAGAGGGTGATATTATGAGTGAACATTAATATGCAGTTACATCATCCTCAATATAAAATAGTCAGTGACTGAATGGTTATTTTTCTTCCAAGAATTTTGTATACACAAAAGAAACCCATAACTGACCTGCATTTAATAGACTTTCTGATTAATCTGGGATCTCTATTTTCTCTGTAACAAATGCAGCTGACTGTTGCCTGTTGTATTCTGGGTGTTTAAGGCTAGTAAGCTTCTCTCTAAACACTTTCCATGTGTATACATCTATTCATCTATTAAGTAGATTTTTATTTCTGTGATTGCTAATAATCTGTTTTATTGTTTCTCTCAAAATGCCAATATTCTTATATTGCTATTTATGAAATGTAATAGACTATAACGTAAATTATAAAAGATAAATATAAATGTGAAAATTGTTGCTTTGATGAAGAGAAAATGAATTACTTTGTAAGAGTTTGGTAGAAAAAAGTTGAATTCAGTGGGATTGAAAGCAGTGTATGATGAAAAAGTCTTTGCTAAATTTTGCATTTGCATAAAACTGGGCTGTTTTGTGAAATCCCACCAGATTTTAGATCTTAACTAGATGAAAAGACAATTAAAGCTTTAATAAGTAGATCCATATTCATAAAGAAAAGAATTTGCTCTACTGTAAAAATATTGGTAGAACAATATAGATTATAAGTTTTAAGATATGTATCACTAGTTTTTATAATTCTTAATTCTAACTTTTAAGATTAATTGAATAATTCTTATCCTGAGTTTTGCTGTGTTTTCTTAGGAGAATTACACTCAATTTCTTAGTTTTCTTTCTCACTACATATCTCTGTACGTTTTATTTTCTATAGGCCCTCTCTTAAACTTTAAATTTTCTGGTTCAGAAATGGACAAATTATTCCAGTGGATAAACATTACTAAGATGTGTTCTTATGCTTCTATTTCTTCTTAAGTTAATATGATTAAATAGAAAGACTCATATTCCATATGAGGCAGCGAAGTATAGACTTTTTAGGAGAGCCAAGGAAGAGTGGATCAGAGAATGTGCTGGGAATCAGGACGTCCGGATTCCAACCCTGACTCTTAAATTTCCTTAACTGAGCAACTTTCGTCCATTTATTGTGGTTCTCTGTGCTTCAGTTCTCCTTTGGATAAAAATAAGAAGTTGTATTATCTACTTCCTAAGGCTGTTTTCAATATTAAATGACTTAATACACATCCAGCCTTTTACAGTACAGCCTCATTATCACTTAGTCAATAGCAAGCCCATAAATGTCCCAGGACACTTCTTGAGTTCTCAGATTTCAAGAACTAAATCTAAAACTTAATAAACAGTTTTTAAAATACATATAATTAAGAATTTCCATTTTTGATAACATTTTGCTAATAATTTCTTTAAAGGTCACAATCGCGCATGTATGTGTGTGTTACAAGAACGAATTAATTAGAAATAAGCCCTTTTACATGAGGAAAGCAGGTAGGCTGAAAAAACATCTTCAGGGGGAAAAAAATAAGCTCAAGGGCTGAATTATCAAATGTAGCAGCTCAGTGGTTCAATTCATACCTGACAGGCTTCAGAGACACTATGCAAATTGATCTCCCAGCTGCAAGGGTAATTAACATGGGTTTGTTGCAAGGATCTCTTCTTCTATCCATTCTTCTTCATGATTATTTTAGTGGCTTAACTATTGTCTGTAACTACTTAATCCACTTTAGAGCAGATATAAAATTACCTTACTCTTGCATGTAAAATAAGACTTCTACCCTCTTCAAAATACATGCTGTCTACTTGATATGCTAAGGTTGGCACACCAGGTGGAGATGCAGGAAAACTGGATGCAGGCAGTGCAGTCCTTCTACATTCAGATTCTGATTTGAATTGATCTTTTTGATCTTCTTGGTGTTGCATACTTATTAGTGGATTTGCTATTTATATCTCTTCTTGGTTCATTAGCATTGGAGTATGCGTGGCTGTGTGTGTGTGTGTGTGTGCGTATTCATATGTTGCAGGGCAGTTAGTGGCAAGAGCATTTGGGCCATCATCAAAGCTGTCAAGCATAACTGGACTTCTCTCTAGCCAGAGAAAGTCACACAAGCTCTTAGAAATGTTGCATGTGATTGGATCAGTCAGAATTCTGTTCAGTGTTTCTAAAAGACTCCTTAAAGTTCCTTATGAGGTTGCAGGATCTGATTCAATGGGCAAGTTCACACAGTGTTACCCATTCAACACTTGAATAGGGGCATCTCTGTGAAAAGGATTTGCAGAAACTCAGTACTTCAATGACAACAAGAATAGTTTTGCAGATTATGTTTTACAGACAATATAGTCAGTTGTCTATGTTATATTTTGTTTAATTAAAATCTAATAAAGTAAAAAGTCAATTTTACAGAGTTGATCTCAATCTTGCATCTATTTAGAAATCCTGCAATATAAAAATCAGCTGCTTACTGCAACAATCCTGTGTCTATCCTCATGCATCACTGATATAGAGGAGTCTATAGCACTAATCTCTCATGGGTTTTTCCTTTTTTACCTCTTGGAGATTTAAATTATTTTTATTACTTTTCCTTATTTCAAATAATCTTTTTATGTCTCCTTGGGCATAGATGTGAGTTTTTTTTTCTAGACACTGCTAGATTGATGGATATGTGGTTTCAGATTTGCCAGAGTGTCAATTACTCCCCAAATGGTTAAACATATGTACCTTATACCACCACCACTGAGTGAATTCTTTTTGTTCCGTGTACTCACTATCTCTTGACATTGTCTGATGTTTAAAATGTAGCCAGTAGGATTACATAGTGAAATAATATCATTTTTTAATTTTTACTTTTTGTTTACTGAAGCCATTGAGCATTTGTTCAACATTTATTGGTTTTGTAGGTTTCCTCTTCTGTAGAGTGTTTTGTATGTCATTTGCCTATTTTGAATGAATTGCTTTCATTTTTGTATTAATTTCTATGTTGGAACAATCCATTTTGCTCTATAGCTTATAATTTCATATTTTCAGTGTCTTTTGATGTGTAACAATTTTCACTTTTTTTTGACAAGTTTGTCCATCTTTGTTTTTATCAATCTTGTTTTGGGGAAGTTGATTAAAAATGCTTTCTGAATCACAATGTCACAAATATAATTTCCTTATTATCTTATGAAAGTTTAAGGTTTTACTTTAGAAAATGTATTTCTCTTAGAATTGATATTTGTTCATGATATGAGGTAGGAATAGAGTTTTATTTTCCTCACTATAAAACCATTTGTCCCAATGCCATTTATTGAATAATTCATCTGCAGTACCATTTCTGTTATAAATCAACTTTTCTTTTATGTGTGGTTAAGTATACTCTGTGAGAAATAGATTTAAGATTATAGATTTCTCTGTGAGAAATAGATTTAAGGGCCTAGATCTGATAGATAGAGTGCCTGATGAACTATGGAATGAGGTTCGTGACATTGTACAGGAGACAGGGATCAAGACCATCCCCAAGAAAAAGAAATGCAAAAAAGCAAAATGGCTGTCTGGGGAGGCCTTGCAAATAGCTGCGAAAAGAAGAGAAGCGAAAAGCAAAGGAGAAAAGGAAAGATATAAACATCTGAATGCAGAGTTCCAAAGAACAGCAAGAAGAGATAAGAAAGCCTTCTTCAGCGATCAATGCAAAGAAATAGAGGAAAACAACAGAATGGGAAAGACTAAGGATCTATTCAAGAAAATCAGAGATACCAAAGGAACATTTCATACAAAGATGGGCTCGATAAAGGACAGAAATGGTGTGGACCTAACAGAAGCAGAAGATATTAAGAAGAGGTGGCAAGAATACACAGAAGAACTGTACAAAAAAGAGCTTCAAGACCCAGATAATCATGATGGTGTGATCACTGACCTAGAGCCAGACATCCTGGAATGTGAAGTCAAGTGGGCCTTAGAAAGCATCACTAGGAACAAAGCTAGTGGAGGTGATGGAATTCCAGTGGAGCTATTCCAAATCCTGAAAGATGATGCTGTGAAAGTGCTGCACTCAATATGCCAGCAAATTTGGAAAACTCAGCAGTGGCCACAAGATTGGAAAAGGTCAGTTTTCATCCCAATCCCAAAGAAAGGCAATGCCAAAGAGTGCTCAAACTACCACACAATTGCACTCTTCTCACACGCTAGTAAAGTAATGCTCAAAATTCTCCAAGCCAGGCTTCAGCAATATGTGAACGATGAACTTCCTGATGTTCAAGCTGGATTTAGAAAAGGCAGAGGAACGAGAGATCAAATTGCCAACATCCGCTGGATTATCGAAAAAGCAAGAGAGTTCCAGAAAAACATCTATTTCTGCTTTATTGACTATGCCAAAGCCTTTGACTGTGTAGATCACAATAAACTGTGGAAAATTCTGAAGGAGATGGGAATACCAGACCACCTGATCTGCCTCTTGAGAAATCTGTATGCAGGTCAGGAAGCAACAGTTAGAACTGGTCATGGAACAACAGACTGGTTCCAAATAGGAAAAGGAGTACGTCAAGGCTGTATATTGTCACCATGTTTATTTAACTTATATGCAGAGTACATCATGAGAAATGCTGGACTGGAGGAAACACAAGCTGGAATCAAGATTGCTGGGAGAAATATCAATAACCTCAGATATGCAGATGATACCACCCTTATGGCAGAAAGTGAAGAGGAACTCAAAAGCCTCTTGATGAAAGTGAAAGTGGAGAGTGAAAAGGTTGGCTTCAAGCTCAACATTCAGAAAACGAAGATCATGGCATCTGGTCCCATCACTACATGGGAAATAGATGGAGAAACAGTGGAAACAGTGTCAGACTTTATTTCTCTGGGCTCCAAAATCACTGCAGATGGTGACTGCAGCCATGAAATTAAAAGACGCTTACTCCTTGGAAGGAAGGTTATGGCCAACCTAGATAGCATATTCAAAAGCAGAGACATCATTTTGCCAACAAAGGTTCGCCTAGTCAAGGCTATGGTCTTTCCTGTGGTCATGTATGGATGTGAGAGCTGGACTGTGAAGAAGGCTGAGCGCCGAAGAATAGATGCTTTTGAACTGTGGTGTTGGAGAAGACTCTTGAGAGTCCCTTGGACTGCAAGGAGATCCAACCGGTCCATTCTGAAGGAGATCAACCCTGGGATTTCTTTGGAGGGAATGATGCTCAAGCTGAAACTCCAGTATTTTGGCCACCTCATGCGAAGAGTTGACTCATTGGAGAAGACTCTGATGCTGGGAGGGATTGAGGGCAGGAGGAGAAGGGGACGACAGAGGATGAGATGGCTGGATGGCATCACTGACTCGATGAATGTGAGTCTGAGTGACCTCCGAGAGCTGGTGATGGATAGGGAGGCCTGGCGTGCTGCGGTTCATGGGGTCGCAAAGAGTCGGACACGACTGAGCGACTGATGTGATGTGTGATGTGAAGTATACTCTATTTTGTAATATAGATCTCTTTTTTATCCTTGTAGCAATTTCATAGTCTTAACTGCTGCTGCTGCTGCTAAGTCACTTCACTTGTGTCCAACTCTGTGCGACCCCATAGATGGCAGCTCACCCGGCTCCCCCATCCCTGGGATCTCCAGGCAAGAACATTGGAGTGGGTTGCCATTTAATTCTCTGTCATAGTCTTAACTACTACAACTTAAAATAAGTCTTGAAGTTGACTCAGTGATATAAAAGCTAAAATTGTTCTTGACCCTTTTTAACTTACATTTTGGAATTGGTTTGTCAAACTCTAGTCAAAATCTTATTTGAGGTTAGAATGGAATTGTATTCAATATATATTAATTTGAGGTAAAACTGACATTTTAAATTAGGTCTTCTTATCTAAGAATGTAGTTTACTTTCCTGCTTATAAAGTTTTATGTCTTTTAATAAAGTTGTATACTTTTCTATTTCAACTAGAATTATTCAATATGCTCTATATTTTCAGATCAGTTCAGTTCAGTCACCCAGTCATGTCCAACTCTTTGCAACCCCATGAACTGCAACACGCTAGGCCTCCCTCTCCATCACCAACACCCGGAGTCCACCCAAACCCATGTCCATTGAGTCGGTGATGCCATCCAACCATCTTATCCTCTGTCATCCCCTTCTCCTCCCACCCTCAATCCTTCCCAGCATCAAGGCCTTTTCAAATGAGTCAACTCTTCACATGAGTTGGCCAAATACTGGAGTTTCAGCTTCAACATCAGTCCTTCCAATGAACACCCAGGACTGATCTCCTTTAGGAGGGACTGGTTGGATCTCCTTGCAGTCCAAGGGACTCTCAAGAGTCTTCTCCAACACCACAGTTCAAAAGCATCAATTCTTTGGCACTCAGCTTTCTTTATAGTCCAACTCTCACATCCATACATGACTACTGGAAAAACCATAGTCTTGACTAGATGGACCTTTGCTGGCAAAGTAATGTCTTTGTTTTTTTTTTTTTTTTTGTCTTTGCTTTTTAATGTGCTGTCTAGGTTGGTCATAACTTTTCTTCCAAGGAGTAAGCATCTTTTAATTTCATGGCTGCAATCACCATCTGCAGTGATTTTGGAGCCCCCCAAAATAAAGTCTGTCACTGTTTCCACTGTTTCTCCATCTATTTGCCATGAAGTGATGGAACCGGATGTGATGATCTTAGTTTTCTGAATGTTGAGCTTTTAAGCCAACTTTTTCACTCTCCACTTTCACATTCATCAAGAGGCTCTTTAGTTCTTCTTCACTTTCTGTCATAAGGGTGGTGTCATCTGCATATCTGAGGTTATTAATATTTCTCCCGGCAATCTTGATTCCAGCTTGTGCTTCTTCCAGCCCAGTGTTTCTCATGATGTACTCTGCACACAAGTTAAATAAGCAGGGTGACAATCTACAGCTTTGATGTACTCCTTTTCCTATTTGGCACCAGTCTGTGGTGTTGTTTCATGTCCAGTTCTAACTGTTGTTTCCTGACCTGCATACAAGTTTCTCAAGAAGCAGGTCAGGTGGTCTGACATTCCCATCTCTTTCAGAATTTTCCACAGTTTATTGTGAAAAGTATATATTCCACAGTCAAAGGCTTTTGCATAGTCAATAAAGCAGAAATAGATGTTTTTCTGGAACTCTCTTGCTTTTTCAATGAACCAGTGGATGTTGGCAATTTGATCTCTGGTTCCTCTGCCTTTTCTAAAACCACCTTGAACATCTGGAAGTTCATGGTTTAAGTACTGCTGAAGCCTGGCTTGGAGAATTTTAAGCATCACTTTACTAGTATGTGAGATGAGTGCAATTGTGTGGTAGTTTGAGCATTCTTTGGCATTGCTTTTCTTTTGGATTGGAATGAAAACTGACCTTTTCCAGTCCTGTGGCCACTGCTGAGTTTTCCAAATTTGCTCGCATATTGAGTGCAGCACTTTCATAGCATCATCTTTCAGGATTTGAAAGATGATGGATGTGAAAGAATTCCAGCTCAACTGGAATTCCATCACCTCCACTAGCTTTGTTCATAGTGATGCTTCCTAAGGCCCGCTTGAGTTCACATTCTAGGATGTCTGGCTCTAGGTGAGTGATCACACCATTGTGATTATCTGGGTCGTGAAGATCTTTTTTGTATAGTTCTTCTATGTATTGTTGCAAACTCTTCTTAATATCTTCTGCTTCTTTTAGGTCCCTATGCTATTGTAAATATGATATTACATTTTCTAAGATATATTGCTTTGCCATAGAAATGATAAATTTATCTTCTCTTCACCAATTATCTTCATCTTGTTAATTCTTATTATTTTTAATGTAGGTCAAATATTTTTAATGTTCCTTAAATAATGGTGATTTTAATATTTCTTTTCTAATTTCTATTTAGCCATGTGTTACTTTATTTAATATGACTCTATCAGTAAAATTCTCATAGAAAATTCTGAATTATAGTGATTATGTCTATTCTGATTCTTATTTTGAAAACAGTATTTCTGTGAGCTCTCTTTTATGTATATTTTAGCAATTGAGTTTTAATCCTTACTACATTCAGTTTTGTTTCTATTCATAGTTTCCTAAGAAGCTTAGTCATGAATAAGTGCTGGATTTTTTAACAAATAATTTTAATATATCTGATGAGATAATAATTTTTCTATTCTTATCTGCTAGTATGGTGAATTGTGTTGGCATTCATATATATATATGAATCATCTTGTATTCATTGGATAAACATATCTTAGTCTTGATTCATTTAAAAAATGATTTTTTTTTTGCTAAGATTGGTTTAAAATATTTTGATTCTGTGTTCATGAGTAAGGGAGTGAAGTACAATTTTCTTCCATATTAGTCATCATGATTTTTATAGCATGATAATTGTAGCTCTACAAATTGATCTGGGATATTTATTTCCTATTTTTCTTCTTACTGAAAAAATATTTTTAAGGATAGAATTACATGTTCCTTGAAATTTTAGTAGACTATCTACAGTATTTCCCCCTTCCCTAGAATGCCTAACCCTAATGTTTTACTCTTGCTACTAACTAAACTAGAATAGATAATGTGGTTCTGGAAATTACTAACATTTCCCTGAAAGGAAATTCTCATTGTTTCATTAATTCTTAGTTCCTTCTATTATATAAATATTACTACACAAATCATCACTCTAATACTCCATTGTTATCTTCTTTTCATCTTATTCTGTCTTAAGATCTGAAAGGTTTGTTTGCTTGTTTATGGACACATGGGCGTTAAAGACATGCATCCCAAGTATTTCCTATCCATCAAATTTGTCCTCATTAGATTGCTAGAATGGCTTAGGATTTGGGAATGAGCCCAAGAGGTAACTGATTGGATACATTTAGTTTGAGATTAATAGGATATAGTTTTGAGGTTTAGAGTCAGTTTCATCTCTATTATATTGGAGCTAGTCAGCCTGATGTAAAAGCAGCTTCCAAGTATATTGCTATTGTGTCAATGTAGGTTACATGATCCCAAGTTACAGGTCCACAGCTTATACCATAATATAAATATGTCCTTTAGCAATTGGCACTGGAGCCAGGTAGGCAGTGAGAGAGAAGCGATACTTACAATCACAGACCAAGAAGCTGGTCTGTTGGGAGTTCTACCCATTATTAGATGGGCAAAATTATCAGCATAAAAAATAAAGAGCTCTTCTATCAGAAGTATAGATGGCTCAGGTGGTAAAGAAGCCACCCGCAGTGCAGGAGACCTGTGTTTGATCCCTGGATTAGAAAGAGTCCCTGGGGAGGAAATGACAACCCACTCCAGTATTCTTGCCTGGTGAATTCCATGGACAGAGGAGCCTGGCAGGCTATAGTCCATGTAGTCTCAAAGAGTCTGAGATGACTAAGCAGCGAACACACAACATGTACTACTAACATTCCATAGAAGGTGATCATACTTGATAAAGCAATAATAAACACACCATATATTTTTCTGTTGTGAATCTCAAAAAAATAGAATTTATTAATTTATGTGGTTTAGTGCCTAAAGTTTTAATGAGGGTATAAATGGTAGTGTCTTTTTGTGAGAAGATGCGTGTTCAATGTAACCCAGTGTATATATTTCAGCATATATGACCTGGAAGTAGGGTGTATATGGATAAACTGAAGTAAAAGATTACCACCAACACAGTCAATTGGCCTGAAGATGAACTATTCCAGAGACCAAAATCTCATCTATATCTATTAATGAGTCAATGTACTGCAATCAGAGTAACTTGATCATATAAAATATTTCTGTAAATTAGAACAGGATGGTAAATCTTAAAATGTTGAGTATGTCTTAAGTTCAGATTAATCTTGTATATATATATATATTCAAAATTATTGATCATACACAAATTCAAATATAACAGAAATCCAAAAATTCACCCCCCAAAATAAAATTGTTGTAGACTTAGAAGAATCCACCAGCAATGCAGGACACCTTGGTTCGATTTCTGGGTTGGGAAGATCCCTTGGAGAAGAGAACGACTACCCACTCCAGTATTCTGGCCTGGAGAATTCCATGGACTACAATCCATGGGGTCACAAAGAGTTGGACATGACTGAGCAACTTTCACTAGAATGTAAAAAGTACACCTTATTTTGACAATGGGTGATAGTTAACCATAAGAAGTTTCAGAATTTTTCTCAACTGCTAATTATTTTTAGAAATCATCAGCATTATTAGAAAAAAGACTAATTTATCTGTGTATTCTCTCTATAGAAAATTATATCACAAAAATTGTAAGATGAGGAGGTGGTTAAAGAATAAGAAGCTTAAACATATAGGGGAAAGTAGTACAGAGATGTGCTAGAGAATTAATTGTAAAACTACTATGGTATACAATAGTAAAATATTATAAAATTATTCTAATATAATTTATTTATTAAATAATTATCATATAGTATTATATAATATTTTCATATCTTTGATTAACTTCACATTCTAAATAGTTTACTTTTTTCCCTAATGATACTGTATAACTATAATGTCTATGTTTAGACCACACTTCCACCTTACAATCAAATTCTTATCCTCAAAACACCAGTTTGTTTCTTTTGTGGAGCTCATACAGTAAGTGGATTCATATTTCTAAAGTTAGTTGAAACATTTGGATAAGTGAACATGAACTTATGTGAACCCCTAGAGAAGGAAATGGGAACCCACTCCAATATTCTTGCTTGGAGAATTCCATGGACAGAGGAGCCTGTCTGGCTACAGTCCATGGGATCTCAAAGAGTCAGACACAACTAAGCAACTAAGACACATACACTATCCTACATTAATCAAATAGCTAAGATGAAGCACTTTGAAAATTATTCCAAAAAATTGGGAAAAAAATATAGATATACAATCCAATTGGGTCTGGCTTCGTTTTTCTGGATTTATAATTATTCAGTGTCTAACAAATACTTTTAATATCTATCACCAGATGAACATCAGGGCTAAACATCAGGGCTACATTATGGGCTAAAGATCACAGAAAATCAAAATTCAGTTGTCAAAGAGCCACTGTCCCAGTGGAAGGTACAGGCCAAAATTTCCATTTCATAATATAGTAGAACAAGTCTAAATATTGTGTATGTGTAGTGTCCTGTGAGAACAGCTAATATCATCTGGCAGGCTGTGTGTGTGCTCAGCCTTGTCTGACTCTTTGCAATCCCATAGACTGCAGCCAGCCGGACTCCTCTGTCCATAGAATTTTCCAGCAAGAATACTGGAGTGGGTTGCCATTTCCTACTTCAGGGAATCCTCCCAACCCAAGGATCAAATTCACAAATTCACATCTTTTGCATCTCCTGTATTGGCAGATGGAGTCTTTACCACTGAGCCACCTGGGCTGGTATCAAAGTAAATGAGATTAGTTTTGCAAAAGAGAACATTTTAAAATAAATAAGTTGTATTAATCTGAAACTGTATAATTATAAAGAACTTTGGAATCTAGTTGCTAATAAAGAAATGAGAGTACTCCCTTTGATAGCTCAGTTGGTGAAGTGGAGGTCTGTAGTTTTTCCCCATATAGTCATCATCACATCGCTGGTTTAATTCCAGAAGAGTTGATGTTTTACTAACATGACACTATAAATCAACTATACTCTAATAAAAATTAAAAAAAAACACTTTCCATATGGAAAAAAAGAAGTAATACTTCAAGCATCTGTGATTTTAGCATTTCACACTGAAATTTCAATATGAGGATCTTAATTTGTAAGTACATAATATAGGCAACAAGGTGTGAGATATCTATAGACTCTGTTGTATGTTTTTTCTTTTACTTATCCAAATAAAATTATCAAACAGTAGATTAATACAGAAATTATCTTTAAGCAATTAAAATTAAAAAAATTCTTTATAGAATTATTAAAATGATGAGCATCAAAGGCCAAAAGTTTTGACTTCCAACATATGACTAGTGTAAGACACCATCTGTTTTCAGTTTTGGAAAAATTCCCGTATCTATACACTAAAACACTAGTTTTTAATTACTTAAAATTTTTTTTTCTTTTGAAAAATATCTCAAACATGCAAAAAGTTGCAAATAGAGGATAAAGAACTTATTTTTTTGAGTCACTTGAGTTGCTAACATTACGTTACGCTATATTATTCTCAAATAATTTAATGTATATTTATTACATAAATAGATATTCTCCTATATAGTCACAATGCAAATGCAAGAACTTAACATCAATGCATTGTGACCACTTAATCTTCAAACCTCAGTTAATATTTCCTATCATACTAATAGTGACCTTTACAGAAAAGGATCCAGTTCAGGGTCACATTTTTTTAAGTCTGTCATATTTCTAATCTCCTTCAGTCTGGATTAGTTGCTTAAAAAAAAATATGTATTAAAAAATATTTTTACTTTCAAGATCTTGACACTTTTGAAGATTATAGGCCATTTGTCTTATAGAACATCCATCAATTTGGTTTTTATAATTTTTATATTTTAATCAGATGATGGCTACGTGTTCTTGTCAACAATGTCACAATAGTGGAATTTTAAAAAAACTTTTGATTTTATGTTGCAGTAGAGTTGACTAACAACATTGTGTTAGTTTCAGGTGTACAACAAAGTGATTCAGTTACACATATACATACGTCTATTCTGTATGCTGCCCAGTCATTTAGAGACCTGTGATTCTTCCTTCTATGACAACCACAAAAGGTGAAAGATGAAAGAGTGGGGATTGTGTAAAGAAGTTTCAGGCCAATTTGTAGGTCATATTTATGATATGGATATATATTCCATTGACCAGAACTCACTCATATGTCTAAAATTAACTCCATATGATGGGAAAATGTAGCCTTCCTGTCAACACATTCATTAATTAGATTTAGTGAATGCATAGCATTTTGTCTGGAAAGGTAGACAGTCACATTCAGCATATGACCTGTTCAAAACTATGTCTTTTTTTCCCCTCACAGGTGGTTTTTAATAATGGAATGCTAAATAACTGGATGGTTTTTAGATATGTGGTAGGTAGACTGGAGAATATCACAGTACCTGAACTGGAGAAGTAATGATATATATATATATATATAAAGGTGAGGAGAAGATAAGTTATTACACAAGAGAGAGAGGAGATGGAAACTTATTGGACCCAAGAATCAAGTAAGAGAGTGTGAAAGTGAGTTAGTCACTCAGTTGTGCCTGATTCTTTGCGATCCTAAGGACTGTAGCCCACCAAGTTCCTCTGTCCGTGGGGATTTTCAGAAAAGAATACTGGAGTGGGTTGCTATTTCCTTCTCTAGGGTATCTTCCTGACCCAGGGATCAAACCTATGACTCTTGCCTTGCAGGTAGATTCTTTATCATCTGAGCCACCAGGAGAGTAAGAGAGAGAGAAGTTTCATTTATGCCTGTAAAGTTTAATGATGGGTGGAATTATGCTAACATAAACAGAAATGAGCATAAAAGAAAGAGAAGACTTCAGATGAAAAATGGTGAGCTCCATTTTGGATATAACAGTCTTAAATTTTCAGAAGGACTACAGAAGGTGGTGTCCAGCAGTTACACAGAAATGTACTAGAATTTATTTAAGCAGGATTGGGGCTGGATATTTAAGTTTAATTTTTTGCATAAGCATGAGTACTTAATTCATGCAACTGTTGAGACTAGAAGCATAATAAAAAAGGCTGAAAGTGATAAATTTATAGATGAATTCATGGAGAATAAAAATGGAAAGAGAATGAGAAAGAATAGGATTTGCTTCTTTCTGATTAGCAAGACAGTCATCTGTGGCCTATGGCTATGGAGAAAGAGGTAAAGGAAAGTAAGATGTTAATTTTCTTGTGGTAGAGATTGATCAGTTCCAGAATAAGAAAAAAGAATCTTTAAACCTGATTGTCTTAGCTTTTTTTTTTTGTTTTTGCTTCTTTTCTGCTGAAGGGGTCTTAGCTATTTTATTTTCTTTAATGATTTAATGAGATTTACAGAAAGATGTGTAGTAGTCAGTTGGGAAAGAATATTTACTTTATTATGAATTTATTTTCAATTTATACACTAAAAAGGAAGTACTGGATTTATCTGATCCAATAATCTGCTCTTGGTTTCATGTACCTAATTATTTTACAGGAGGCAAATGGCAACACACAAATAGTAAGCTATTCAAGCAGAAAGGCCCTGCAAAGGTGGAAGATGAAAGGCAATTGATCATTCAGCAACATCCCATTGTGGGCTACAGTTAACCACACAAATTAATTATGATATGCTATTGTTTCAAAATTAGTATAGTAGTTAAGGGGCATTATTAAGATTATAATACACATTTATTCAAGGAACATTTATGAAAATTTGTTTTATTCTGAGTATTGTTCTAGAACCTGGAGATACATAAGGAGATATGATATAGACTGCCAATACTCTTGCCTGGAAAATCCCATGGACAGAGGAGCCTCATAGGCTGTAGTCCATGGGGTCGCTAAGAGTCGGACACGACTGAGTGAATTCACTTTCACTTTTCACTTTCATGCATTGGAGAAGGAAATGCAACCCACTCCAGTGTTCTTGCCTGGAGAATCCTAGGGACAGAGGAGCCTGGTTGGAGGCCATCCAAGGGGTCGCACAGGTTCGGACATGACTGAAGCAACTTAGCAGCAGCCATGGCAGCAGGTGCAAAGAGTTCTAATCCACCTGGGGAATCAGTCTATACATGAATAATTACTGTGCAGTATATAAATGTTTGTAGAAGATACTGAAGAAACCTAGGACTCATTTAGCCTGTTAGCATAATATTGAGGTTATTTAGCGTAAAGGAAAGACATGCAGTTTGCCCACGGCTTTCACCTGTTATCACTGGTAGGTGAGTAACAGGAAAATTTCTTCTGTGAAAGGACCAGCAGGTTGATGTCTATTGTTTATATACATGTATTTGACTGTACTGGAGCGTGACATTCAGGAATGTGGTTAAAAATTTTGGTCAATATATGATGATAATGAGACAGACAAGAAGAGAAAAAACAAAAATTATAGCAAGCTTTGGAAAATTCTGCAATCACAAAGCGCATTCACCATGCAAAACTTAGAGCAGCATTTTTCGACCCACACACCTGTAACAAACCTGTTTCCATCACAGTATTTCTAATGCAAAGGCTATATGCTGACATCAGATCAGATCAGATCAGATCAGTCGCTCAGTCGTGTCCGACTCTTTGCGACCCCATGAATTGCAGCATGCCAGGCCTCCCTGTCCATATGCTGACATAAGTGAGTGAAATGAAGTCTCTCAGTCGTGTGCGACTCTTGTGATTCCATTGACTGTAGTCTACTAGGTTCCACCGTCCATGGGATTTTCCAGACAAGAATTCTGGAGTGGGTTGCCATTTCCTTCTCCAGGAGATCTTCCTGACTCAGGGATTGAACCTGGGGCTCCCGCATTGTAGGCAGACACTTTACCATCTGAGCCACCAGGGAAGTCTAAGCTGACGTAGTTATTGTATAGTTATTATTTATTCAGAATATTATAATTTGTTTTATTTATTTAAAGATATTTAAATAATTACTTCTCTACTGTATTGTGATTTTTAGTGGTGAAACATATTCTGGATATAAATTATTTCTAAATTTGGCTCCACTGAGTGGAGGAAGAAAAAAAGGAAATAGCGAGTGTTTTGCACAGCAACTTTTCAAATGATAGTATCTTTCGATCATATCAGTTTGTAGAATTACTTCAGTGAAAGAAAAAGTCTATGCCAAACATTTTCCAGCAATCTGGACCAAGTGTCTAAGATGAATTGGCAAAAGAAAGGGTGGGATAGCAAATTCTTGACTGCATTTGTGCATGCTTGTCTTTTAGACCATGTAACATATAGAGAAAAATACAAATACCTACTTCCCTGATGTAAATTTTAACTCCAAAGTAACAATATATTTGGAATCTGGTATTCAGAGTTACTAAGATTTTAAAAATTTATTTTTATTCACTCATTCATTTATCATTTCAACAGTGTTTAATTATGCAATTCTTACTGTACTTAGATGTGCAGACAATAAAGAATCTGCCTGCAATGCAGGAGACCTGGGTTCGATCCCTGGGTCAAAAAGATCCTTTGGAGAAGTGAATGGCTACCCACTCTAGTATTATTGCCTGGAGAATTCCATGAACAGAGGAGCATGGCAGGCTACAGTCCATGGGATCAAAGGATTGGACATGACTGAGCAACTAACACCTTCACAGTACTTACAACCAGAAATAAAGAACTGGGTAGACATGGTTATCCAACTTAAAGTCTAGCAGGTAAGATAAACAAAAATAAAATGAAAATAAGTGCAACCAATGCCTTGATAAAGGAGGACTAGGCTCCTGGGAGCACATAGTATCATGCCTGGTTTGTGTGTGTGTGTGTGTGAATGTTTGTGATGTGTGTGTCTTTGTGTGTGCATACATATTTGTGGTGTGTTTGTCTATGAGCCTGTAGGCAGATGCAGGCCAGGACTTTTCCCAGGAGAAATAATGTTCATGTGATATATTAAAAATGAATAAGGAATAGAAAAAGATAGAATATAGGCTTAATCACCCATGGTGCACAGGGGACATGGGGCATAAAAAAGAGCAGTGGCTTTGAAATTGATCATTGCTTGTGTGTCCTCAGGTAAGTAATTAAACATTTGGATTATGCATAATTTAAGTATGTTTTAGCTTGGAATTCAGTGGTTTTATTGAATTAATCCCGAGTAGTTAAATTTTCTTTTCTGCTTTGCAAATTTTATGGCTCCAGATAGACTAGACACTTCACAGTTACAACTTATCCATTTTAATTCTGAAGACTGTCCAATATTAAGAAAAAATTTCTATCTGGGGGCAAGTTGAGGATTCTCATTGACCATAAAGCTAGAAATTCAATAAAAAGAGAGTGTTGACTTCCAAAAGATATGTGGGGTGGAAAAAAAATCTACCTCTTAGTACTGTAGAATAAATAGAGTTCTAGAATGGGGATGAAATGCAGTTTCTTTCAAGGTCTGAGGTGGAGAAGTGTTCAGTGGGAGAATAAGTGATGGTGATATTGTCATGAATTCTGATCAATTAAATAAACCAACCAGCAGGGGATTTATTTCTGTCATGTTATGAGAAGCCTATCTAGGGAGAGAAGTGGAAAATATTAGAACCTATTCAATATTTGTTCCACAAATATTTACTGAGTATTTTCTGTTTGATAGGTACCATGTTAGGCACTTAGGGAGTTCAGAGTCCAATGGCGGGTATGAAAAAAGCAATTTTTTGTCAACAATTATAATAATACCTAATGTTAAGTGATTGCTTGCTGGTCCTTAGTCCTAAGTGTTTGCTTATTTTAGTCCTTCACATGGCTTCTCTGATTCAGTCCTCAGTAACAGTATCAGAGATGAGTGCTATTATTAACCTAATTTTACAGAAAAGTCAACTGTGCCATATTTCTGGGCACATTTGCTAAGTTAAGAAATACACATTCAGTTCAGTTCAGTTCAGTTCAGTCACTCAGTCATGTCTGATTCTTTGTGACCCCTGGACTGCAGCACGCCAGTTCTCCCTGTCCATCACCAACTCCCAGAGCTTACTCAAACACATGTCCATTGAGTTGGTGATGCCATGCAACCATCTCATCCTCTGTCATCCCCTTGTCCTCCTGCCTTCAATCTTTCCCAGGATCAGGGTCTTTTCAAATGAGTCAGTTCTTCTCATCAGGTGGCCAAAGGATTGGAGTTTCGGCTTCAGCTTTAGTCCTTCCAAAGAATATTCAGGACTGATTTCCTTCAGGATTGACTGATTGGATTTCCTTGCAGTCAAAGGGACTGTCGAGAGTCTTCCCCAACACCGCAGTTCAAAAGCATCAATTAATTCTTCGGCACTCAGCTTTCTTTTCAGTCCACCTCTCACATCCATATATGACTACTGGAAAAACCAAAGCTTTGACTAGATGGACCTTTGTTGGCAAAGTAATGTCTCTGCTTTTTAAAATGCTGTCTAGGTACATTGCTATTAACTGAACTGTAGTTTTTTAACATTTTGATATTACCAGTTTTCTCCTTTTTTCTGCTTTAGGATCCAGTCCAGCAGCTCATATTACTTCAGGCTATGTTTCAAGAGTAAAGGTAGAATACAAAGGGAGTCACTAAGCATGGGAATGGCAAGAAGGATGAAGTGGGGAAGAGACAGAGAAAGACTTTCAAAAACAAGGTGATGCTTGAATTTGATCTTGAAAGTTCAGGAAGAATTATTCAAGCAAAAAGTTATGGGAAGAACATTAAAAACAAAAAGAAAAACCTGTAAAAATATGTTATAATAGGGTAGGTTGTGCATAGTTCAAAATGATGGAAATAAGTCATGTATTTAGGAAAAAATAGGAAAGTGAGAGTAGGGAGTTAGGCCAGGGTGTAGAGTTAAAGACTTTAATGAGGTTCAAGAATTTGCATTTTATGCTACAAGTTTTCAAAGCTGTTGAAAGATTAAAGCGGGGGGATAGCAATCAGGTTATGTTTGAATGCTCTGTTTTGTAGTAGTTGTGTTGTTGTTAGGTAGTTAAGACGTGTCTGACACTTTTGTGACTCCATGGACTGTAGCCCACCAGTCTCCTCTGTCCATGGGGTTTTCCATGCAAGAATACTGCAGTGGGCTGCTACTTCCTTCTCCAGGGGATCTTCCCTGTGTCTTCTGCATGTAGGTGGATTCTTTACCACCTAGCCACCAGGGAACCCCTGTAGTATTACAGGGGTCATAAATATTGGGTTGATCCCAAAGAAAGGTTATTTAAGATTGATTGCCATAGTCTGGGTGAAAGACAATGAAAATGGTAAAAAAATTGAACAAAGTCTATGCCAGTAGATATGGAGAAGAGGATTTATAATTAAAAAATGGGAATAAATTTGTTGATAGCACTTGAGAAAGATTAAGGGTTCAGGTTTACTCATTTGATTGATGAAAAGTTGTGCTATCCATCAAGATGGAAATGAAGAAGGCAAATAGAAATGGGAACAAGATTATGAGTTCAATTTTTGACCTCTTTTTGTTGAAGGTTAGTTGGTACTTCTATTGTGTGTGTGTTCAGTAGTGTCTGACTCTTTGCAACTCCATGGACTGTAGCCTCCTCTGTCCATAGAATTTTCCAGGCAAGAATACTGAAGTGGGTTGTCATTTCCTTCTCCAGGAGATGGATCTTCCTGACCCAGGTATCTAAACCAAGTTTCCTGCATCTCTTGTATTAGCAAGATGGGCTTTTTACCACTAGCTCCACCTGGGAAGCCCTGGTATTTCCATTAAAATAAGTCAGATTGGCCACTGAAAAAAAGATGGGAAATCATATCTGGGATGTTGATACAGATTGGGAATTCTGCATCATATTCATGGTGCTAAAGCCAAGCTCAGCGATAATGTATAGGGTGGCAGTAATTGAAAATCTAGAATTAGAGGAAAGAATAATTAATAATGAGCCAGTGGAAAAGGAAGAGGAAAAGTAGTGAATGCTGACAAAGACAGGAGAGAAGATAATCTTAAAAGAGAAATATAGTCAACTTTGCCATTAGCTTCACGTTTGTTGAATAAAATAATGAATGAAACACACTTCTGGCTTCAGCTCCATTATGTAAAGATCTTGGTAGCCACCACCCCTACCCTTCCAATAAGAAAAAGGGTGAACAAACAAAATTAATGATTTTTCCTGGGCCTATTAGAGAACTGAGGTTATAGGGCAGATTTCGACACTGAAATCTGGAGAGTTAGTGAATACAAGAAGTGAATGCTATTACCTGGAACAAGGTCCACTAGAGCCATAAGCTGGTAGGCAGATAAATAGAAAGTCTGACAAATTGTGGAGGCTGAATGTGAATTAGTCTGGGAGAAGAAATATCCTGGACCCACACTCTCCTAAGTATAACCTCCAGGACCATAACTAAGTTCTCAAGGTAAAGAGCCAAGAAAGATCCCTTCATGGCTCTGGCAAGGGGAGGGGAAAAGTAATCATTGTGAAATTGTGAAATAATCATTTTTCATAACAAAGACCTATTCCACTTTAGAAAGCAAATACTTTACCAGTGCCTTAACTCACCCAAGTGTGTGTCATTTCCTGGATTCCAGCCTTCTCTAGCCTTTTTTTTTTTTTTTTTTGGTTGGGGGTTTCTCACATGGGGGAGAAAATGCTAGGAAACATATGTTAAGGTAACTGCAAAGAGACATAGAGCTACTAAAGGCATGATAAAGAAAGTTTCCCTCCTCACAACAGGCTCCAATAAATAACAGTGAATTCTGGCAGAAGGAGCTGCAAGAAATAGATTTTGTCTGAAGAACTGTACAAAGAGAAGCTTCAATATAAAGGAGAGGCAAAATTAGATAGTAGAGGACTTTGACACCTCTGACCCGTACAGATGTGGCAAATATTATATATAATACTCCAGCCACATCAACATAAAACCTTATACTAGTGGCCTATTTTCTTGAGTTCCTATTATTTAGTATATCAGGTCCACGTCCAGATTTCAACCAAGATCACAAAGTGACCTAAAGGGGCAATAACCAAAGATAAATGAAGAAATACCAAAACTCACAGCAGGAAAGACAAAGCAAACATCAGCACCAGATTAAGACATAGATTTTAGAGTTAACAGATCTGGAATTAAAGCAATATGAATACTATGTTAAGGATTCTAATAGAAAAAGTAGACAACATTCAAGAACAGATGAGTAATATAAGCAAAGAGGTATAAACTTTAAGAAGGAGTCAAAAGAGAAGTGTTAAAAATCTTAGCAATTTTTGTACTTTTTGACATGAGATATGTAAAAAATACTGAAATAAAAATACATATAAAAGTAAACATTCTAATTGTATGTCCACTCTGTTTTTGTCTGAATGTCTTGGTGAGACACTTGAACACATCCTCAGGTCTTTTCAAAGCTGGAACAACTGACTGATTCAGTCAGCTCACTCCCAGTAAAACAGAAAAATGAAGCACTGGAGTGAAAACAATTACGCCATTGAACTGCCCTTTCTTTGTTTTGGTTAATGCTGAAACTATGTATTTTGTTTATAAAAATATCTTTTGTCTCTCACTTTCCCAGTTTCCAGCTCCTCCCTAAGTAGCTCATCCAGCTTAGGGTCTTCCCCAATATGTTGGTGCTTGTCCTCATTATTCCCAACGCCACGGAAGCTGGAGTCGAGATGGTGGCTTTCTCAAAATCTCATGTCTCACCGTGGAATGCGGCACTTGGCTCGCTGGCTCTGAGGCTGCTTTCTATCCTGACAACAAAACCTACATTCAGACACCCATCCCAAGAGTGGCCTTTATATCTTCACACACTGCAGCACTCACTCCAGGACATTTAGCCGTTCTGTTATCCATTGATGTGAAGTGACCTGAAGTACCTCCGGGAATGGGAAGGGCAAGGTCAGATCACAACGGGCATGACCAGCGCGGGTTTTCCTTGAGAACGTGGCTCTCTCTCATATTGTCTCTTCCTTATTCACTTCAGTGATCATCAACAGGCACTCTAATTCCTACTCCAAAGAGAATTGTTTTATCTTTGTTCTTAATAAAAGTTTAATAGCAGATAGGGCACTTTGGCGAGAGCTCATGTTAGTGAGATTTTTATTTCACCCAACATACAGGCATAGTATGCACTTAAGTCATCGACGTGTTGTTGTTAAGTAAAGCAAATAGCATATATTTACAGAACTGAGCAAACAGCATTTTATGACGCTATCCTTGAAACATTCACACTCTAATCAGTAATAGCTCTTCCTTTCATTAGTGAGCATCAGCGAGACACTCTTCTAATTAGCTATAAACTTACTGCTGAAGAGCAGTCATTTCAAATACTGTTTGTTACTAAAACAAATACCTGGAAATTACACTATTAGTACAAAAATCAATCCAGTTCTATGCCTAAACTGAAATCAAACTTAAAACTCTCATTCCCACTTGCAACTTGCTATCAGCAGATTTTCTTTGTAGTATTTGAAGACTTCTAACAAGCCAGGATCCACCAACAACATACGTGGAGGCAAGAAAGGGATAAAGGCATGTGCCCAAATTGTATAATTACTTTGGAAGAGAGGCATATTGACAACAATTTGGGAGAAGGGGGAAGTTCTTAATCTTAGTACCCCTACTTGGATTCTGTTTTGTCAGATCAGTGAATGTCTGGGGACACTTGTTCCCATCATTAAAGCCATACTGATGATGAAGATATTTTCTTGACTTTCAAAAAATATACAATATCACAGGGTAATGGTTTGAAAAAAGAGACAACGAAAGAGGTGTCCACAGAACCCTGAAAACATTGATGGATCTTGTTTAAGAGGAAAGACTTGAGAGGATTTCTAGATTTATTTGGATTTGGAGTAAGTAATAGAATATATGACATTTTAAAGGTGGCATAGGCTAATTTAAAGATCATCAGGGGAAATCCTCTGCTTGAATCTCATCTCAACCATTTGTTAACTACAAAGGCATTTTTGCCATTTAAAAGCTGGGTGACTAAATGTCTTGGTTTTATTTTAAATGTGGAGATGTGAGTACTGAAATGATGTAGGTAAAACATATAGCACAGTACCTGGCAAGAATTCTCACTGACTTCTGCTCCTTCCCTTTCCCTTTACTCCTTTGCATTTCCACCCCTTTCCTCTTCATGCCAAATATCTTGATCTAGAATTCCAAGTCTTTTCACCAACTTCACTGACCTCCAGTTTTATCTCTTAGTCTCCATCTTCCAAGTTCAAATCATTTCTTCTTTCAGGAAGCCCTCCCTTTGCTTACCTTGCTTGGCATGCCAAAATTCTATTCTTACATTAAGTACTGCTTCCTCATCCAGGCCTGTCCTGACCTCGCCTACTGGACTTTTCCTTCTTCTGCATTCCCACTGTATTTTGTATATCTTCTTGGTTCTTATTTTCATTATATTGTATGTTGTAGTTACTTTTGTGCATGCTTTATTATTAAGCACCTTAAGGGTAGGATCAAATTGTCTGATAAACTTGCAAATCCGGTGCTTAGCACATTATCAAAGCTATATCACAATTATTTCTAAACTAGTATCCATTCTTTCACTAGTTAAATAAAAGTTGAAATGTCTTTGGATTTGAAATATTTTAATATGAAATGTGTCTAACTGAATAATACCAAAAATTATAAAATTAAAGCACTAACTGTATATTGAATCACTGCAGGTCCAATTCCATGACACCATATGCTCTTTACTAAACAAAATGATAAAAAGGGCTTTGTTCAGGATCATTTTCTTACTAGACAAAGAGCTCATTATATCAGAGAACCTAAAGTTTGACACAGGCTCAGGAGAGTTATCCTAAATTGAAAAAAGAAGAAAAAAAGAGAAACTTACTATGCAATTGGACACTACATGGCCATTCAAAACCACTTTTTTAAAGACTATTTCATGACATGAGCAAACGGCTCATAAAAATATTGAATAAGTACATAGAATTATAGGATGCCAAGTGACAATAAATTTAAATTTAATAACAGACAAAAATAAAATATGCCAAAATACAAATGTTTTAAGTGATGATGTCAGAGTGAAATAAAATAAAATGCTGATGTTTTTCACATTAGTTTTCTGTATTTTAAACAATGTTTTTCAAGAAATTTTGCATTGCTTTTATAATCAGGGCAATCATTAAAATGTGTTTTTAATAGAGTGGTGGTTTTCATTTAGAGGTGATTCTGTTCTTGTGGGGGCATTTGGCAATATTTGGAGGTATTTTGGTCACCCCTGAGGGGGAGGGGATGTGCTATTGACACTTAGTGGGTAGAGGCCAGCAATGCAGCTGGACCTCCTGCAATACACAACACATTCCACCACAAGGAAGGATTAAGTAGCACCAAAATGTCAATAGCGCTGAAGTTGAGAAGCACTGAAGTAGAAGGAAAGCAACCAAAATATTCTCAAAGAGGAACAGACTCACCAAACCCTGGTAGATCAATCAACATAATGGACTATTGTGCAGGCCTTAAAACTTGTCCTGCCAAAATATTTATTGAGGTGGCAGTCTCATTACTGCTTTCTCACCCTGTGAAACCTACATGTCCTCATCAAAAGCTCTTTGGTATGTTTTTAAATTGTGTTATCTTCGGTTACTCACATGTCTTCTTATGTTCCTAACAAGACGAGAATTACTTAGGAGAAAGTTCAATAATTATTTTACCACTTGTATCAACATGACTTCCATGGTGTTAGTACAAGGAAATGTTACTTCTGTAGTTCTAATAGTTAATCACTTGTATCCCCTGAATTTACTCTTTCACTTGCATATAACTGAATTCCAACTCAAATATTCCACAATGTTATAGAAAATTAGCATAATTGCTATATGTAGGTATATATGTTTGTACCTCTCTGAATATAATTATAGCTGCTTAGAAGCTTTATCTGCTAAGTATAATCCCTCAAAGTCAGTTTGTATGGGTCACCCTTTTTTGTTTCTTCACATGTCTTATAACTATTTGCTGAAAACAATACTTTAGACAATGTCTTGTAGCAACTCTAGATATTAATTCCCCGCACCCCCCCCCCCCCACTGGCCTGGGAAATTTTCATTTTCATTGTTCTTGTTGGTGTGTTTGTTTAGTAACTTGTTTGTACTTCTTCAATGATGTCTCTTTCCTGCACATGTGCTGTCTCTAACATCTCTTAAATATCCTGGTTTTGGGCACACAGACAATTTACCTGACTACTAGGGATGATTGTCCTTTTGGTCAGGCTCTTTGTCTGACCCTTATTACTCTGCTAAGTTTCTGAGTGGTCTGTTTCTATTGGTATCATGTCAGATGTTAATCTTCACTAATTGTTAGTTGGTTGCTCTTTTGTTTTAGATAATACCCTGAGATAGAAACTGTTCACATTCTGCTTATATTGAAGTAATTTCCCTAGCAAGGGTAGAGTGTTGTAAGTGTTTGAAGCTGGTTTGATCTTCTCATAGGCTGAGCCTCTGGGCTATGGAGCCAGAAACTGTGCCTGGTGAGAAATGGAAACTTGCTCTTTAATGACTGCCCCTCCCAGATCCTCCCACAGGGGCTTTGTGTTGGAGGCCTTTGGGAACTGGTGCTGCTGTCCAGCTGCTGCCACCACTCAGTATGAATATTCCTCAGCTCAGACTGGGAGAACGGAATCTGCTGATTTCATCGATTGCTGAACCTAGTCTTTTCACTCGAGGAGATTGTTAAAGATGGTCACTCATCTACTGAGACCACTGGAGCAGATCTTATGAAACACAGAATGAATGGGCAAGTATAGCCTTCAATAGCTTCCTGTTGAGGATCCTTCTTATGTTGTGAGAAATGAGATAGAATAATGAGTGATACTGTCACAAAGCAGAACTATGGGAGAGGGTAGGCACAGTTTCTCGCTCAAGAGCTATGGTCTCTCATTGTTATTGACAAATTTCCATTGATTCTATTGAATAAATGCTTGTCAAATTTGTGAGTCATTTAATCAATCTTTAAAGTTTTCAAATATCATCTTTGCTAATTTTGACCAGTTTAATAGACATCTCTCCAGAGGAGAGGTTTTCCTATTGACAGGAGGGAAGAGAGGCAAAGCACAACCTTTAAACGAATGAGAGAGCCATTAAGGATACAATAAAATCTAATTAGAAGTGATCAGGCCCAAGGTGGCAGAAAATTCAACTTCCAGTAGACCTTGAGCTTCATTATACACTCATTGTAATACATTAGCATATGCTAAATGACATGCCCACAGGTGCCATGACAGCTCCAAAGCTGACCGTGAAAAGGCTAAAAATGAGCAGTGGCTCAATTCCTGGAAATCCCAACCCTTTCCCCCAAATAGTTGGAATAATCCTCTTACTGATTCAGTTCAGTTCAGTTCAGTCGCTCAATTGTGTCCAACTCTTTGTGACCCCATGGACTGCAGCACAGCAGGCCTCCCTGTCAATCACCAACTCCTGGAGTTTACGCAAACTCATGTCCATTGAGTCAGTGATGCCATCCAACCATCTCATCCTCTGTCATCCCCTCTCCTCCTGCCTTGAATCTTTCCCAGCATAAGGGTCTTTTCAAATGAGGCAGCTCTTCACATCAGGTGGCCAAAGTTTGGACTTTCAGCTTCAACATCAGTCCTTCCAATGAATATTCAGGACTGATTTCCTTTAGGATTGACTGGTTGGATCTCCTTGCAGTCCAAGGGATTAGCCTTGGACTCCTACTGATTAGCCTATAAAATTACCCAATTCATAAAAACTAACAAACCCATTTTTCAGGCTACTCTTGCCTTTTGAGACAGGCTATACTCTGCCTGTGGAATGTATTGCTACTGCTGCTGCTAAGTCGCCTCAGTTGTGTCCAACTCTGTGCGACTCTATAGACGGCAGCCCACAGGCTCCCCCGTCCCTGGAGTTTTCCAGGCAAGAACACTGGAGTGGGTTGCCATTTCCTTCTCCAATGCATAAAAGTGAAAAGTCAAAGTGAAGTCACTTTGGTGCAAAAGCAATTGCAGCTTTGCAATGTTGAGCTTTGCTGTTTGATATTGGAATACATTCTTAAATAAATGATTTTGTTTTATATCATTTTAATGCACATTTCTCATGTTATTTTTTTTGCTAATGAAATTACTTTCTGGTGGGCTGCTGTCTATGGGGTCGCATAGAGTCGGACACGACTGAAGTGACTTAGCAGCAGTAGCAGCAGCTATTTATTTTATATTTATTTTAGATTATAGAAATGATGTTAGACAAAAGGCAAGTTAAAGCAATTTTAAAATTCAAGTTCAAAATGAGTCTTAAAGCAGTGGAGACAACTTGCAATATCAACAACTAATTGATCCCAGGAACTGCTAACAAACATACAGTGGTGGTTCAAGAAGTTTTGCAAAGGAGATGATAGCCTTAAAGGAGTGTAGTGGCCAGCCATCAGAAGTTGTCAATAACAAGCTGAGAGCATCACTGAGGCTGATTCTCTTACAACTATGAGAAGTTGCTGAAGAAATCAGTGTTGATCATTCTATGGTTGTTCAGCATTTGAAGCAAATTGGAAAGGTGAAAAAGCTCCATAATTGGGTGCCTTGTGAGGTGACTGAAAATACAAAAAGACATCATTTTGAAGTATTGTCTTCTCTTATTCTACACAGTAACAATGAAACATTTCTTGGTCGAATTGTGACATGCAACAAAAAGTGGATTTTATATGATAGCTGGTGATGACCAGCTCAGTGGCTGGACAGAGTAGAAGCTTCAAGTTCAGTTCAGTTCAGTTCAGTCGCTCAGTTGTGTCCTACTCTTTGCGACCCCATGAATCTCAGCATGCCAGGCCTCCCTGTCCATCACCAACTCCCAGAGTTCACTCAGACTCACGTCCATCAAGTCAGTGATGCCATCCAGCCATCTCATCCTCTGTCGTCCCCTTCTCCTCCTGCCTCCAATCCCTCACAGCATCAGTCTTCTCCAATCAGTCAACTCTTCGCATGAGGTGGCCAAAGGACTGGAGTTTCAGCTTTAGCATCATTCCTTCCAAAGAAATCCCAGGGCTGGTCACCGTCAGAATGGACTGGTTGGATTTCCTTGCAGAATCTTCAAAGCACTTCTCAAAACAGAATTGCACCAAAAATAGAGCATGGTCACTGTTTGGTGGCCTGTTGCTTGTCTGATCCACTACAACTTTCTGAATTCCATTATAACTAAGAAGTATGCTCAGCAAATTGATGTGATGCACTGAAAACTGCAGTACCTGCAGCTGGTATTAGTCATCAGAATGGGCCCACTTCTGCAAGACTGCATTTTACACAACCAATGCTTCAAAAGTAGAATGAAATGGGTTACAAAATTTTGCCTCACCCACCATATTCACCTGACCTCTTGCCAACTGGCTACCATTTCTTCAAGCATCTTGACAACTTTTTGCAGAGAAAATGTTTCCACAACCAGCAGGAGGTAGAAAATGTTTTCCAAGAATTCATCAAATCCTGAAGCATGGATTTTTCACTACAGGAGTAAATAAATTTGTTTCTCTTTGGCAAAAATATGTTGATTATAATGGTTCTTATTTTGATTAATAAAGATGTGTTTGAGCTGAGTTATAATGATTTAAAATTCATGGTCTGAAACAGCAATTACTTTTGTTCCAACCTAATATATCTTCCAGAGCCACTCTCACCTTCTGAGATGGCCCACACTCTGTGGAGTGTGTTTCTCCCAAGGCTACTCTTACCTTTTGAAATGGATCATGTTCTGCCTGTGGAAGGTGTCTCTTTGCTTTCACTTTAGCATAACTTGCTCTTGAATTCTTTCCTGCATGAAGCCAAGGACCCTCAGGTTGGTGGCTTGTCCAGTGAACTCACCTTAGACCTGGGATGTGACTATCCTCTCATACCCCCATATTCCTGCAACACCTTTACAAAGGAGAGGAAGAAAGTAGTCTTCTCTCCCTTCCAATGTTCCATTGATTATAAAAATGTAGCCCATTTATTTCCCACATGGCACAGAGGTAAAGGATATGCTGGAGACGCAGAAGATGGCGGTTAGATCCCTGGGTTGGGAAGACTCTCTGGAGAAGGCAATGGCAACCCATTCCAGTATTCTTGCTTGGAAAATTCCATGGACAGAAGAGACTGGCAGGCTGCAGTCCACTGGGTCTCAAAGAGTTGGACGTGACTGAATGACTGAGTATGCATGCATGCTGCTTATTTCTAGAGCTTGAGCCCTTTTCCCTGCTTGCTTGTATTCTTCACAAGCAATCTATATTAATAAATCTACTACTTGCCTATCACTTTGCCTCTCACTGAATTCCTTCTGTGTCAAGACATAAAGAACTTGAACTTCATTGAGTCCTGAGATGAGTTTTGGGGTATTGGTTGGAAGATTGTAGGTTTGAGTCCCAACTAGGCGTACGTGAATTTGAGTCCCATGTGAGGTGTGCCATCTTACAATGAGATATTCATACCACCTTTATGGGATTCCTCCTCCTCTCCCCAATTCTTAATATGTTAAGTGAACCATTCTCTTTTACTATCTTGTTTGTAGCATACTGTTCATGTCAAGCATATCTGTACTGATTTCTACCTGCTGGATCTACCAACTGCTGAAAGAGGGGTATTGAAGTTTCCAACTTAATAGTGCATTTGTCTATTTCTTTTTGCAGTTCTATTAGTTTTCATGTCACTTATTTTGATGATTTTTTTAGGTACATGTATGTTAAAGATTATTACATCTCCCTCAAGAATTCACCACTTTATCATTATGTAATATTCTTATTTATCCCTGATAATTTCCCTTGTTCTGAAGTCTGCTTTGTTGGAAATTAATAATGTTACACAATTTTTCATTTGATTAAATGAGCATGATATAGTTTTCTCCATTCATTTAACTGAGCTGTGTCTTTACATTTAAAATAGCTTTCTTAAAGTGAGTAGGTAACACATATTTGCTGCTGCTGCTGCTAAGTCGCTTCAGTTGTGTCCGACTCTGTGCAACCCCATGGATGGTAACCCATCAGGCTTCCCCATCCCTGGGATTCTCCAGGCAAGAACACTGGAGTGGGTTGCCATTTCCTTCTCCGATGCATGAAAGGGAAAAATGAAAGTGAAGTCGCTCAGTTGTGTCCGACTCTTTGTGATCCTACGGACTGCAGCCTACCAGGCTCCTCCATCCATGGGATTTTCCAGGCAAGAGTACTGGAGTGGAGTGCCATTGCCTTCTCCGAACCTATATTTAGATTAAAAAAATTTTTTATCTACTCTTATGATTCTGTTTTTTAATTGATATATTTAGACTATTCCATTTAAAGTGCTTACTGATCCAGTTGAGATGTCTAATATGTTTGTAATGATTTTTCTATTTGTTGCAGTTATTCTCTGATATTATTCTTCTAGATATTTTATATTATTTCATTTTCTCTCTGCTCTTATAATATCAATTGTACTCCTTTTAAAAACTTAATTTTTCTCTAGAATTTGAAATGCACATTAACAAGTAATCTAAGTCTACTTTTAAATAACACTATGAATGTCATATATAGTGTAGATACTTAATGAGAAAGTGTGAAAGTGTTAGTCATTCAGTCATGCCGATTCTTTGTGACACCGTGGGCTGTAGCCTGTCAGGGTCCTCTGTCCATGGAGTTTTCTAGGCAATAATACTGGAGTGGATAGTCATTCCCTTCTCCAGGGGATCTTTCAGGCCCAGGGATTGAACCCAGGCTCTTGCATTGCAGGCAGACTTTTTACTGTCTTCACTCAGTCGTGTCTGACTCTTTGTGACTCCATGGAGTATACAGTCCATAGAATTCTCCAGGCCAGAATATTGGAGTGAGTAGCCAGTACTTTTTCCAGGGGATCTTCCCAACCCAGGGATCAAACCCAGGTCTCCTGCATTGCAGGCAAATTCTTCACCAAATGAACCAGCAGGGAAGCCCAAAGTAGTTCTAATTCCTACCTCCTCTTTATGCATGTTATGTAGAATACTCTGGGTCTTTTCAAAATGGTTGCTTTCCTCTCCTTGTCAGAAAAATCTTTCTTCTTCTTCATTAGTACTTGTTGGGGTTCTTTACATTTAAAACTATGAAAATGTTGGTGTCCACCTAAATCCACATCCCTGAGGAATTTCTCATTATCATACTAGTATACCAGCACACTCCAGTGATGCTGTCATAACTGCCATTCAGACTTCTTACCAGTTTATGGTTCCATTCCCTTTTATTCCAAGTAAGTTGGTCTCTGTGTGATTCTCTTTATTCCTTGACTTTCCAGATTTTAGGGTGTCAGTGTGACCTGCCACCTCACTTTTTCTGATGAGTTTGAGTGATTAGTTTCTCTTTGTTCAGCTTGATTCTACTAAGAACAGCAGTAACATCTTCCAAGTTCAATATCTGTCAGAATTGAAAGCATAAGTCCTACATAATCTTTAAAGACATTTTAGGATCCATTTTAAAATTCACTGGGATATATATCAAATCTTGTACCCCTGGTAATTCTTATTCTATCCTCAAAAATCCTTAAACATTCAGGAAAATGTTACTTAATAAAAATGTTTATTTCCCTTCATGTAGTCTCCAGAGAGCTATCAAACTCTTTCTGTGAATATTGTACCCATGGCAACTCTTACCCTGTTCTCCAAAATCCTTAAACACTCAAGAAAATGTTACTTAATAGTAACTTTTATTCCCCAATATACAGTCTCTAGGGAGCTATCAGCTTCTTTTTTGAATAACATTTTGATCACTGTTTATAAGCAGGCAGAAAATTAACAAACAAAAATCCTCTCATTAGTTTAGACTTTGAGATTTGAATCTTTCCATAGCTGAAAATGATTCAAAATAATAAAGCTTCCTAAAATAAATTGTTGCAGCTCTAACCAGAGAAACTGTTTTCTACGTTCTTTATTTTGTAAGTTATTTTTATATTACTATTTTTACTACTGTTGGAGTTTTTCTTTTCTTTAAAAAGTTACCATTTAAGCAAGTCAAATGTAATTAAAACAAAAGGGAGGTATAAATAAAAAATAATTTTTAAGGGAATTTCTTGAGATTTGTCATTAAGAGATTTTTGCCATTTACCCTGCCAGCATCATAATATTATTTGTATTTTTCAAAAGTAAACCCAAACATACAATATTATTATGTAAAATTTGTATGCTATATGAATTTTTGTCAATAGACTTGGGTTAATTTTATTTTGCAGTACATAATGCAATGTATGTTTTTTCTAGAATTAATTTACTGAAAATAATCGTACAAGACTACTGTATAATTGCAATTCTGTATATATCCTCAAAACAATGCTTGATAGAAATACAATTGTTATTATTTATAGTGTCTGTTGGAGAAGGCAATGGCACCCCACTCCAGTACTCTTGCCTGGAAAATCCCATGGACGGAGGAGCCTGGTGGACTGCAGTCCATGGGGCCGCTAAGAGCTGGACACGACTGAGTGACTTCACTTTCACTTTTCACTTTCATGCACTGGAGAAGGAAACGGCAACCCACTCGAGTGTTCTTGCCTGGAGAATCCCAGGGATGGGGCAGCCTGGTGGGCTGCCATCTATGGGGTCACACAGAGTTGGACACGACTGAGGTGACTTAGCAGCAGCAGCAGCATAGTGTCTGTGGTAGAAGATCATACTAATGACAGTATTTTTCTGTCATTTTAATTTTTAAGCAAATATTAACAAATTAAAACTAACTGAACTATTAACCATTTCTTTAGACTATATTATTTAATCTAATTAATCCCATCAAAACTAATTTTTCCTCTGAACAACAATATTGTGAACTATATATAAGATAAAATAATTTACAAAAAGCTCTCTGTGCATTCTTTATCTGACTTATTTTCTATTTGGCATATTTTGCATATGTTAATTTATCTATATATATATATCTATATATATATATATATATATCAGTTTTGGTTTGAGAGCTTGAGAGTTAAGAGTTCTATATTATTTTTTTTTCTATGTGGTTTTATCTATGGAAAATTATACATTCTATTCAAACAAATACAAAATATTTATCAAGGTAGATATATTCGGGTCCAAAAATGAGTGTCAATAAGTTTAAAAGGATTTCAATTATATAAAGTATGTTCCTTGACTATAAGAGCGTTAAATTATAAATCAATAAAAGAAAAACAGGTGGGAAGTCCAGAAATGGTAACTTGAACTAAGTGGTAGTGCAAAGAAGAAAAGTAAAGTATTTTTAGCAGTATGAAAATGCAAACAGACACACCAAAATTTGTAAGATGGTGTTAACATAGTAATGAGGGGAAAAATTATAAGTCCTAAAGTCCAATACAAGAGATGAGAAAAAAGCCTCAAATCAGTATCAGTGTTTTCTCTAAGAAACTCGAAGAGCAAATTGAACTAAAATTAATCACAGATAGAAAAATAATGACAGAAATCAAAGAAACAGAAAATGGTGAAACCAACAGAGAAAAATCAATATAGTCAAAAGTAGTTTTATGAAACAATTAATAAAACTGATAAATCTCTAGCCTGGCAAAATAGGGGGTAAAAAGGACATAAATTGCCAATATCAGGAATGAGAGAGTTACCATCAATACAAATTCTATGAGATATTAAAAGGCTGGTAAAAAAATAGTCTGAACTGCTGAACTACTTTACGGCAATACATTTAACAATTTGTATGTTATTAGCTCAGTTATGTCCAACTCTTTGCAAATCCCTGGACTGTAGCCCACCAGGCTCCTCTGTCCATGGGATCGTCTGGGCAAGAATACCGGAGTGACATTTCCTTCTCCAGGGAGTCTTCACATCCCAGGGATTGAATCTGGGTTTCCTTCATTGTATGCAGATTCTTTTCTGTCTGAGCCACCAGGGATGAAGAAACCAAACTCTTGAAAGGCACAAGTTCCTAAAGCTCACTGAATAGATGAAATATTTATGTTAACAGACAATCAGAATGGCACTGTTCTATTAAATTAATTTGTAGTTACAAATTTTCCTGTAAGGGAAACTCCAGGCCCATACCACTTGGCAAATTCTTTTAAACATTTAAGAAAGAAATAATAGAAATCCTAAATCTAGAGGATTGAAGACAAGTGAATACTTAACAACACATTCTATGAATCAAGTACTATCTTAATTCCAAAACTTCAGAAAAAGATATCACAAGGAAAGAAAACTACAAATTAATATCTTTGACAAACATAGATGCAACAATTCTTCATAAAAAAATTTAGTGATTAAGTTCAGTAGAATGTCAAAATATAAGACAAGATAAGAGCAGAAGGTTTGTCTTGAGAATTCAGTGTTAGAGAATTCAGTGTTAGTGAGTTTTACATTTAAAAATTATTCAGTGTAATTAACCTACCCAATCAGATCAGATCAATCTCTCAGTCGTGTCCGACTCTTTGGGACCCCATGAATTGCAGCACGCCAGGCCTCCCTGTCCATCACCATCTCCCGGAGTTCACTCAAACTCATGTCCATCAAGTCGGTGATGCCATCCAGGCATCTCATCCTCTGTCGTCCCCCTTTCCTCCTGCCCCCAATCCCTCCCAATATCAGGGTCTTTTCCAATGAGTCAACTCTTCGCATGAGGTGGCCAAAGTACTGGAATTTCAGCTTTAGCATCATTCCTTCCAAAGAACACCCAGGGCTCATTTCCTTCAGAATGGACTGGTTGGATCTCCTTGCAGTCCAAGGGACTCTCAAGAGTCTTCTCCAACACCACAGTTCAAAAGCATCAATTCTTCGGCGCTCAGCTTTCTTCAGAGTCCAACTCTCACATCCATACATGACCACTGGAAAAACCATAGCCTTGACTAGACGGACCTTGGTTGGCAAAGTAATGTCTCTGCTTTTGAATATGCTATCTAGGTTGGTCATAACTTTCCTTCCAAGAAGTAAGCGTCTTTTAATTTCATGGCTGCAGTCACCATCTGCAGTGATTTTGGAGCCCCCCAAAATAAAGTCTGACACTGTTTCCACTGTTTCCCCATCTATTTCCCATGCAGTGATGGGACCAGATGCCATGATCTTCGTTTTCTGAATGCTGAGCTTTAAGCCAACTTTTGTAAAATTAGCTCAATGGACCATAGAAGTAAATATAAAAGTTAAGCTTGATTTCACTATCTTTACTCAGAAATTACAAAGATGTGTTTCAGAGATAATTATCTTTGAATTATTTAATTCTCTAAGGGAATCAATAAATGCATCAATTACTTTTAAAATGTGGTTACACAGTGATTTGAAACAAAAAATATAATCTTTGTCCCAGTGCTAAGTAGATAAGTCTACTAAACTAAATTGGAATGAGAATTCCTAAAAATGTATCCAAGGAAGAGCTCTACTGGAGAATTTATAGAAAACTAAGTTTTTAAAAAGTCTTCTCTGAGATTTCTTTAAATTTTTAAGTGGTAGTTCTAATTGAATAAGATGTGTACTTTGTTACTACTGGGACTCATATTCTTAATAGAAAGTCATTGGCAGAGTGACAAGTAAATAAATAGTGAAGGTGGCAAGAAGAGGCAGTATGCAAAGATCAAGAAACTCTAAAGAAGGTAACTGAAGATACTTGCTTCACATGATTAACCCAGCCTAAAATCTCATTGTGTGTACTGAAATTACAATGTATTTACCTGTCTTGAAGACAGGAAAGGATGGAAAAATAGATTCTGATTTTATTTATTGTAAGGTCTCCCTTTGAAGTGAGAAATTGACAGAGTTTAGACAGGCATCTTTTCTAAACTTAATATTTTGTTGTTTAGTCACTAAGTTACGTCTGACTCTTTTGAGACCCCATTGACTGTAGCCCATCAGGCAACACTGTCCATGGGATTTGCCAGGCAAGAATACTGGAATGGGTTGCCATTTCCTTCTCCAGGGGATCTTCCTGACCAAATGATCAAACCCTAAGTCACCTGGGAGGCCCATTTAAACTTATAAAATATTTTAAATAAATATTTTTACTTTGGCTTTTATAACTATAATAACTAGTATGCTTTTGCAAAGATCAGGTGGTGAATATAATTAATTACTAGATAGATTTAACCTATAAAGACTTTAAAAAAGTTTTTGCTGTTTTTGACAGCCATACTTAACTACTATTGTATCATTCATAGAATAATAGACAATGATTTCTAAAAAATGTATTTTATAAGTGAGGACCCTTCTTATCTCAGCACTGAAAATTTCATCCCTCTGTTTGTTTTGGATAATTTGAGTGTTGGAATCTCTTGATTCCTTGAGAATCCCTTCAGTGCAGCAGAATTCTAAGTCAGAATTTAGGGCAGCATCGAGAGTTCCAATTTTGGAATTATGCTCTGAAGAACCTTTGACCATTTCTTGTCATCATCTTAAGAGTCAAATGTGTTGAGCTGCCAGACCAGTCTGTTAAGCAGAACAGTTATTCTTTGCTTAATGCTTTATATATTGGGCATCTAGGTTAAAGGAATAGCATTAACAATTCTTCAGCTAAAAATTTAAATGTAAACTCATTGACTACACTATGTCAGTAAGAAGGATATTCATTAGATTGGATGATTACATTTAGAATAAAACATTTATCTGGTTTCTATTCTGGAACTATTAGATTTCAGCATTAGTAAGCTATCTGAAAATAATTAATATACTCTTAAACAAAGCAGAAGGGATGATCGTCACTATGAGAAAATCAGTCTAACACTATAAAGCTGAAAATATTCTAAAAATAACAAAAGAATAAGCCTACATATACAAATTTATGTGGTAACATGACCTAGGGAGGAAGAGATTCCCTCACATTAATGATAATGAATGATGAAATACTGCCACATGTTACCTCAACCTAAGCATCACAAAGTATGTTTTTCAATTTAAGTATGATATTATGTAATCAAAATCTATAAATTAAGAATGTACTAAAATTTGCTAGGTGTGTATTATAGATTATGTTAATCACAAATAACTTGGTGGTTTTTTGCATTTTATTTATTATTTTTAGAGTCTTTATTGACTTTGTTACAACATTGCTTCTTATTTTTACGTGTGGTTTTTTTGGCCTTGAGGCATGTGCGATCTTAGCTCCCTGACCAAAGAGCAGACCCACACCTCTTGAAATAGAAGGTGAAGTCTTAAACATTAGACCACCAGGGAAGTTCAGATAACTTGGTACTTTAATTTCAGAAATTGAATATAGGAATTGAGAGGTAATTAATTACCTTGTAGGTCTCTGCAGAGGATTGAGACATTGTGTTCAATTTTGGGATCCTGCAACTAGTGAGGATTCTATACTTAGATATGGCTTATTAAATACTCACAGAGGTGACAGATAAGAAAAAAGTATGAGAGAAATGGTGAAGTCAGGAGAGTGATGCAAAAGTTAACTTTAGCATATAGTGACCTAGAGTAATAAGTAGATGTAACATTTTCTGTTTCTAAAATTCATTGAAATTGCAATGTTATTTTCTATGCTCAATGGAGATGGGAATGCATAATGTTTCTTTGAATATTAATATTTTACAGTTATTTATCATAATAACATTTTGGGAAGAAAAGTAGAAGAGTAGAAAAGAAAGACAGTTATATGTGAGTAAATGAATGGAATTCTGAGTTTAAAAATGAGATCGGATTTCTAATCAGAGAGTATTTTCAGCATTGTTTTTTGTGTCTTTGGGCTCAGAGCTCTGCATCAAGGCTACCTTTTCAATTTAACATTTTTATGGTTCTGCATGATTTAGAGTCCTTCCCAGAGAAACGAGAAGGCATTTCCTCTATAAGGTACAAGGCTTACCATTTCTTTCATTTCATTGAGATTATCCTCTCAATTTGGCTTGTATTAATTAGCTCCTTGGTGTTAGACACTATGCTGGATGCTTTGTCCATGTTTTATCATTAAATATTTACAACTACCATCTGAAGCTGATCTACTTATTGTGACATTTAGAGGTGAAATTTCAGATGAAATTCTTTCATATCATAATGTAGACACTCCTGAAAAGAAGTTTGTTTATATCATCCACTGCTTTATTGTTCATGTTTGGAGCATAGCCTGGCTCTTAGTAGAGATTGAGGGTGCAGAGAGAAGGGAACCCTCTTACACTGTTGGTGGGAATGCAAACTAGTACAGCCACTATGGAGAACAGTATGGAGACTCCTCAATAAACTGGGAATAGAACTGCCTTATGATCCAGCAATCCCACTGCTGGGCATACACACTGAGAAAACCAGAATTGAAAGAGACATGTGTACCCCAATGTTCATAGCAGCACTGTTTACAATAGCCAGAACATGGAAGCAACCTAGATGTCCATCTGCACATGAATGGATAAGCAAGCTGTGGTACATATACACAATGGAGTATTACTCAGCCATTAAAAAGAATACATTTGAATCAGTTCTAAGGAGGTGGATGGAACTGGAGCTTATTATACAGAGTGAAGTAAGCCAGAAACAAAAACACAAATACAGTATACTAACGCATATATATGGAATTTAGAAAGATGGTAAAAATAACCCTATTTACGAGACAGCAAAAGAGACACTGATGAATAGAACAGACTTTTGAACTCTGGGACCGGGAGAGGGTCGGATGATTGGGGAGAATAGCATTGAAATATGTAAAATATCATATCTGAAACGAGTCGTCAGTCCAGGTACGATGCCCAATAACAAATGCCTGGGGCTGGAGCACTGGGACGACCTGGAGGGATGGTGTGGGGAGGGGGAGAGGGAGGAGGGTTCAGGATGGGGAACACGTGTATACTGGCAGCGGATCCATCTTGATGTATTGTAAAAGCAATACAATATTGTAAAGTTAAACAAAAGAAAAAAGAAAAAAAAAGAAGTACAGAGGAACTCACCTCAAATATATTTTTTTTTCTTAATTCTTAAAAAAAAAAAAATTAAAATTTCTGAGTAAACTAAAGCTAATAAAAGTTTAAAAATTTATCCAAAATCACTTGGTTAATAAGTAATAGAACTGGAATTTTATTAGAACCACCATTTTGACTCTTCGTCTGGGATTAGATATTAACTTTAATTTTAATAATGTACAATTAAAACAATGTTTTATAGATGACACATTGGAGTGAGAAATAAATTATGTGAAGGACCTATTGAAAAGATAGAAACTGCTGTTTGATATCATTAATGGTAGTCCACATAAATGGAACGTCAATCAAGTGGGCCTTAGGAAGCATCACTACGAACAAAGCTAGTGGAGGTGATGGAATTCCAGTTTAGTTATTTCAAATCCTAAAAAATGATGCTGTTAAAGTGCTGAATTCAACATGGCAGTAAATCTGGAAAACTCAGCAGTGGCCACAGGACTGGAAAAGGTTAGTTTTCATTCCAATCCTAAAGAAAGGCAATGCCAAAGAATGTTCAAACTACTGTACAGTTGCATTCATCTCACATGATAGCAAAGTAATGCTCAAAATTCTGCAAGCCAGGCTTCAACAGTATGTGAACTGTGAATCTCCAGATGTTCAAGCTGGATTTAAAAATGGCAGAAGAACCAAAGAAAAAGTTACCAACATCAACTGGATCATCAAAAAAGCAATAGAATTCCAGAAAAACATCTACTTCTGCTTTTTTGAATGTGTCGAAGTCTTTGACTGTGTGGATAACAACAAACTGTGGAAAATTCTTAAAAAGATGGGAATACCAAACCACTATACCTGCCTCCTGAGAAATCTGTATGCAGGTCAAGAAGCAACAGTTAGAACTGGACATGGAACAACAGACTGTTCCAAATCGGGAAAGGAGTATGTCAAGGGTGTATATTGTTACCTGGCTTATTTAAGTTACATGCAGAGTACATCATGGGAAATGCTGGGTTGGATGACTCACATGCTGGAATCAAGGTTGCCAGGAGAAATATCAATAACCTCAGATACACAGATGACATCACCCTTATGCAGACAGTGAAGAAGAACTAAAGAGCATCTTGATGAAAGTGAAAAAGTTGGCTTAAAATTCAACACTCAGAAAACTAAATCTTGGCATCCAGTCCAATCACTTCATGGCAAATAGATTGGGAAATAATGGAAACAGTGACAGACTTTATTTTCTTGGGTTCCAAAATCACTGTAGATAGTGACTGCAGTCATGAAACTAAAAGACGCCTGCTCCTTGGAAGAAAAGCTATGACAAACCTAGAGAGCATATTAAAAAGCAAGAGACATTACTTTGCCAACAAAGGTCCATCTAGTGACAGCTATTGTTTTTCCAATAGTCACGTATGGATGTGAGAGTTGGACTATAAAGAAACCTGAGCACCGAAGAATTGATGCTTCTGAACTGTGGTGTTGGAGAAGAGTCTTGAGAGTCCCTTGGACTGCAAGGAGAGCACACCAGTCAATCCTAAAGGAAATCAGTTCCTGAATATTCACTGGAAGGACTGCTGCTGAAGCTGGAACTCCAATACTTTGGCCACCTGTTATGAAGAACTGACTCCTTGGAAAAGACTCTGTTACTGGGAAAGATTGAATGCAGGAGGAGAAGGGGACAACAGAGGATGAGATGGTTAGAGGGACATGAGTTTGAGCAAGCTCCAGGAGTTGGTGATGGACAGGCAAACCTGGCGTACTGCAGTCCATGGGGTCACAAAGAGTCAGACATGACTGAGTGACTGAACTGAATTGATGGTAGTCCCCCTAGATGATATGGTTTGGACTCTGTTATTCTATAGGAGTATAAAAGAAGAAACAGATTTGAAATTGTGAAATAAGAATTAGAAAGTTGATTCTTATGTGTATGGGTACAATGAGAGGAAAGAATTATGAAGGAGAACATTTGACAAATGATTCTATGATTTTGACTTTCGTTGTGTAGAATATAGATGGCACTAATAAAGGCAAATAGAGCTGAGAAAGATGGGCTTCAAATAAGATCCATTCTTTTATTTTGTTGGTTAATTCCTTAAGAATCCATAAATCCTACTTACAAGAAATCCATTGTCTTTTGTTTGTGGACCTTTCTCTCACTGTTGTAAATTATGCAAGAACTCTGGCATTTATTTAATCCCAGAAGGATGGGATAGCCTTGCTTCCAAGATAACTTGGGGTTGTTTTATTCCATTCCCACTGCTTGTTGTTGCCATATGTTCCTGTTGAGGAATTGTTCTCCCAGTTTCATGGAGACTTGGCGCCTCTGAAGCTATGCCCATCTATCTCTATATTTGAAGGAATGATGTCCTATCCTAAAGTTCCAAGGTTAGAACTCTCTGAGTTTAAGCATATTGAGCTATCGTCAATGTATTAAGTATCTGGGAATGAGAATTAGGATTTTGATCTTATCCTACCCAGAATATCTAGACACCTATTCACCTCATTAGTGATTAACAACACATACTAAGGAGAAAGGTATCTTTTGCTAAAGTGCTAAAAATGTATTGATTTTCCCTAGAATAATGGATTTTTCCTTGCAATTTTCTTGAGAAGCATCTTTCTCAGGAAGCCTGTTCTAAGGTGGCCCATGTCCTTTCATTGTAGACATTATATTATATAATTTCTAAGGGTTCCTTTGAAAGAAAATGCTTAATACAACTGATTCTGTTTTAACAGACATCTTACATGAATTTTGGGGATATGATACAATTCAACCCATAAAACAGATAAGAGAAACTATGACCATGAAATGGAGAAGGTGACGTGTGTCTTTAGATCCAGTGTCACAATGAGAGTTCTCAGAGGTGACAAGTGGAAAGTCATTTCATGAGTCAAGATAGGGAAACAGTGAATATACTTCCTGCCATATTTCATTACTGGATACTAACTCTTGAGATTGTCTTGATTATATTATCTTGTTATGGCTTTGATGAGATGATTTTTTGAGGGCTCTTCTTAACCCATGAATATGAATTAAAAGGAAAAAAGGGAGGATACAAAGGGAAGACCTGAGTGACTTAAATTTATACTCAGCTTGATCCACTTGCTGAACTGATTTTTATTTTCTCTCACTACTAAATTATTTGCCCTTCCTCATTTCCTCTTAAGAGTTTGTTCACATATACACATCAAGGGGTGCATAAAATACCCAGGAGTCTCCAGCAGCAAAACCAATTCAGTTTTTTATTTCCTGTTAATAATAGATACTTGTGAATGTGGGTTATAGTAGACCACTATGTTAGTTATTTTATAATGTGTTATATGCCTTGAAGTTTTTAAGGCTATTTCTATATCTGCGCTTCTGCAGTGTATTTAATGACTTGCAGTGTTAATTATCTTTCACTGTGATAAACCAATAAAAAGGGAAAAACGGCAAAAAGCAAGGTCATTTACTTCAAACATATTAAAGCTTCAAAGCCTTCGCTGTTGCAACTACTTAACATTGGTCTTTGGGGTGAGCTGTATAAGGTGTCTGGTATAGAGGAGGACTTTAAAGACACCATATTACAAAGTCTGAAAGTAGACACTTTCCTCTGCACCCAGGTTATTTTTTTGGATAAATTAGGCTTTAAGGCTTTTGTTTACTTTTTCTATGACAAACACTATCTTTCACTTCCAGTCATTTAAAATCAGAATGCATTAAGTCATATCCTGTGCAATTCCATGTAGGAAGTGAAAATGAAAAAAAAAAAACCCAAAACTGAGGAGTGTTTATAGACTAAGTCACCTCACTTAGAATATGCCTTCATTTATTTTGAGGGCTTTTTCTTTCTTTCTCTCTTCCTTTCTCCCTCCCTCCTTCCCTCTTCCCTCATCCTTTTTTCTTCCTTCCTTCTTTCCTTTCTTTCTTTTGAAGGGAGGAACATGGAATATGTATAAGATATTTCCAAGCATGAAAAAAGGCAATTTTTCCTCTTCAGTAATTCAGTGGAGCTCAAAGAATGTACAAATTACAGGAAAAAAATGAAGTGCTCTGTGGGTGGATAGTTTAACAAACAAATCAAATATTAGCATGGATAAGATTTTTCCAAATGGCAATCTTTTGAGTAAATCCTTCATTGAGGAAAGTATCAACAAGGTAATCACAGAATTTATAGCAATAACAATAAAAACATGTGTTTGTTTTTGCCTTTCATTAGCTTCCAAAAAAAAAACCCCAATGTACTTTACACATCAGTGTTCTAAATCTACATAATCAATGGGATTAATCTACAGCAGGTATTAGTCTTCATTTTATAAGCTGCAAAGACTCATGTGCTGAGAGAAAGCTTACCTGAGATCATGTAGAAATTCCATAAAACTAAACGGATTTACGATTTGTGGTACCCAAACCAGTGCGTGATATTTAGAGAATACTGTTTCCCAGTGCATGTAACTTGTGCCTTAATTAAAATTTTGCCTGGTTTTGAACTTTTATTCACTGAAATACCAAAATGGAAAATGCATAATGGCTCATTTACAGAACATTTTATATCTTGTAATTAAAACTCTTTGAATCAAATTACATAATGTCAGCTCTATTTCTTTTAACAGATATCACTGGAAATCAGGCTCCTTGCATCTGCCACTGACTGTGACTGGGGGCACTTAGATTCACCTTTTGCTTTTACAATCATCTTGTTGCCTAAAAAAATCACTGATGCTTTCACGTACTTGAGTGAATATAGATATTTGGCAAGAACAACACACAATCATGTTATTTTCTCATGCACAAGTTCTTTCAGATTCAGTAATTGGTGAACATAATTGTCACCTACTTAACAGATGTGCTTGAAAATATATAGTTTCAAATTACTCAAGTCATTTTAGCAGCATGCCTAATTTCCTACTTTATTAAGTTTGTCACTTTGGCAGTTGTGTTAAATCATAAGCAAATTCTAATATGTGCAAGAGTCAGGCCAGTAAATAAACGTACGAATTAGATTTGAGACAAGGACATAGGCAAGGATGGGATCTGGGCTGAGCTCAAGAGATCATGCTTCTGATATCTAATTCAATATTTAGCTAAAAATTTGTCAACCTAACCAAGCTCATGTCTATGAGGGTTGGTTCTTATCTCTGGATTGTCATCTGGCATCTCCAACAGTGGGCACTTTGTATGCTATAGCAGCAATTCCAGGACATTTCTATTCTGGTGATCTAAGGAATTTAAATCATTGTTTACAGTTTCTTAACTTTAAACTTAAATTGGAAGAGACTGTGTCATTAATATAGAATAGTCATTAATGCAAAAAAAAAATCCAAATCAATTGCAGAATAATTGCTTTATATAAAAATCCATGTCATTTGTATAATCCATTTAAATTGCATAAGATATCAGAAAGTTGGTTTAAGGAAAACAGTTCAGAAAAAAGTGTAAATGATAATTTCTTATTATTTCCAGTTTTTTTTTTCTTTTGCTTATTCTACAAAATTATGAAAGCTACGTATGTACATCTGTGATACTGAGAATTGGCTGGTTTCTGGATTTTAGTCTAAATGGCTCATCAATTCAGAATCAATAATGGTACTAATCTCCACAACAGCTAAAATGCTTTCCAAGATTGTGTATTATTGTGTAGTATATATTGAGTGCCAAGATCTCTCCAAGAAAATATTGACTGTTTAGTATTTCCACATATCAGGGAAGGAAAATTGTACCATTCAATTGTACAAATGAGAAATATAAACTAACACAGACTAAGGCAGTTCTCCAGAATCACACAATGAAACAAATAGGAAGGGCAGGCTTACTGTGGTTCCTTGTTGAATCACTTACTCATCCTTTAATAGATCTTTTCTAAGTAAACCTCTGTGAAAGTTTGTAGCACGAATGAAAAAAAAAAAAAAAAGAGACACACTTTTAAAAAGAATAGAGCTGATCTTTTATTCTTCTTTCACTATTTAATTCCATTAAGACCACAAATAAGGCCATCAAAGCCTGGGAAAAAGTCCTAAATGGATATTCTTCAAATCATAAAAAGAGAATGTAAACTTGAGCCCTCAAAAATATCTTATAAGGAAGAAAACTGCAATGGTAAGTATAATAATCCTCAGGATAGATCAATAATGATTGACTTAATTAAGCATAAATGTAGTCTGGATATTTAAAACATAAAAGCATTAGAGAATAACAGACATCTCCAAATCTGACTCTTCTAAAACCTTTAGGTGAAAGTAAGCACCTATCAGCACCACAAATTCTCATTACATATTGTAGGAAGCCTAACAATGAGAGTGCTGAGACATTTTTGTCCCTGAACTAGGACAGAGCAAACCTGAGTCCATATTGAATCTATTCTTTTAGCTCTAACCCTTGAGCTCTGCTGCCTGTGCTCAGTCATCTTGGCTCTGTACCTTTTGTATTCATAAAAGAATGTTGCATATAGCCTGAAATATATATGAGAGCCATTCCCAAGGCTCTGACTTTTAAAGGTATGCCACTTTTCCATTCATGTAGAGATAAACAGTTGCAGGACAGAAATATAACAATTATCTTGTTGGAGATTTATAGGACCGTTATGACCAGAGCTGTGTGGACAGCTACAGGAACAAGGGATTGCTGCACCAAGAAGTTCACAGCAATTAGTCATTTCCCCTCCTCTTTTAGTATTAATATGAAGCAAGCCTGAATTCTAACTCAGGTAAGATGGTTCTTTGGGACACTATCTTCCATCATCATGGTTTGTTGGCTTTCCAAATAAAGTCACTGTTCATTGCCCCATCACTTGACTCTTGATTTATTAGCCTGTTATGTGGAGAGCAGTGTAAGCTTGAACTTGGTACTGGAACTATCACATTCAAAATTGATTTTTGTTTACAAATTGCATTTTAAATACAAATTTAGATCTATTCAAAATTCATTTTGTAATGGTGATTTTTGTTTTTCACTCTTCATTTGGCTGTTTGAAATTTAAGTAAAATATGTATTAGTCAGAGCACCTCTAAGCCATAACTTTAGTGGAAATCTCTTTCAAAATGCAACCAAATGCTTACAATTTTCTCATATTACAGATTTGCCCTAACCCAATGTGTGTTTATCAGAACAGCAAAAATTACTTTGGATCAGTTTGGCTAAAACTCATTAGAGAATCTATTTGTTTACATATTGTATAAATCCAGGTGTCCTCTGAGTATTGATGGTACTTCCTTGTTTTAGTCCTCTCTCAGACCATGTGTAACTTCCTTAGGGTGTTGCTTTATGTTTTCACTGAAGCTTCTTCATAATTATAGGGCACAGTCAGGGTGACGCTAACTCAATAACCCACTTTCCTAGTATGTTAAGAATCACTTTCTTTTATTGTATTTGGTTTCTCTGAACTTTCACCAATTTCATTTGGGCTTTATAGAATATATTAAGAAGTATAAAACACTAAACTAGGATGTCTGGAACATAACAAATGAGAAAGGCACAGTGGTTCTTACAATAAATGCACTCTAGAAAAGTATGAGAGTTTAGGTTGAATAAACTAAAAGAAATTTAAGTAGCAAATCACCTTGATGTGAATTCTTTTCTGAAATCTTCATTATCATGTATTTTTTCAAAGTACTCAGCAATTTATTACTGAACCATTAATCTGTTAAAGTGATGAATACTTAATACATAAAATTTATTGAGCATCTTTCTATATATTATAAAATTTACTCATCACCTGAGAGTAAATGAGTGATAAGATGATGGGATGGCATTACTGACTCAACAGACATGAGTCTGAGAAAGCTCTGAGAGATGGTAATGGACAGGAAGGCTTGGCATGCTGCAGTCCATGAGGTCACAAAAGTTAGCCACGACTGAGCAACTGAACTGAACTGACTTACTCAACACAAACCCATGGAATCAGTACTATTTATATCAGAATATTGCAAAAGGGGAAATTGATGCTTATAAAGGTTGCTATACCCCCAGTGGGTAAGAACATTAAGAGCTGAGTTTGTATTTACAGTCGTATTCCAAGGCTCAGGGCTTTTATTCATATACTACTCAAAAGTTAGAGGAATCAGAAAAACATATTATGGTTTACATAACGATGTCTCTTAAATCCTAACACTTATATTCTGAATACAAAGAGGTCCACAGTGAAGGTCCACAGGTATTATGTGCTTCAGATCAGTTTAGTCACTCAATTGTGTCAGACTCTGCGACCCCATGGACAAAGCATGCCAGGCCTCCCTGTCCATCACCAACGCACAGAGTTTACCCAACTCATGTCCATCGAGTCAGTGATGCCATCCAACCATCTTATCCTCTGTTGTCCCCTTCTCCTCCTGCCTTAATCTTTCCCAGCATCAGGGTCTTTTCAAATGAGTCAACTCTTTGCATCACGTGGCCAAGGTATTTGATTTCAGCTTCAACATCAGTCCTTCCAATAAACACTCAGGACTGATCTCCTTTAGGATGGACTGGTTGGATCTCCTTGCAGTCCAAGGGATTCTCAAGAGTCTTCTCCAACACCACAATTCAAAAGTATCAATTCTTCGGCACTCAGTTTTCTTTATAGTCCAACTCTCACATCCATACATGACCACTGGAAAAACCATAGCCTTGACTATAAGGACTTTTGTTGGCAAAGTAATATCTCTGCTTTTTAATATGCTGTTTAGGTTGGACATAACTTTCCAAGGAGTAAGTGTCTTTTAATTTCATGACTGCAGTCATGATCTGCAGTGATTTTGGAGCCCCCCAAAATAAAGTCTCTCAGAGTTTCCACTGTTTCCCCATCTATTTGCCATGAAGTGGTGGGACCGGATGCCATGATCTTAGTCTTTTCTGAATGTTGAGCCAACTTTTCACTTTCTTTCACTTTAATCAAGAGGCTCTTTCATTCTTCTTTCTGCCATAAGGGTGGTGTCATCTGCATATCTGAGGTTATTGATATTTCTCCCAGCTCTTGATTCCAGCTTGTGCTTCCTCCAGCCCAGCGTTTCTCATGATGTAATCTGCATATAAGCTAAATAAGCAGAGTGACAATACACAGCCTTGACGTACTCCTTTTCCTATTTGGAATCAGTCTGCTGCTCCATGTCCAGATCTAACTGTTGCTTCCTGACCTGCATACAGGTTTCTCAAGAGGCAGATCAGGTGGTCTGGTATTCCCAACTCTTTAAGAATTTTCCACAGTTTGTGGTGATCCATACAGTCAAAGGCTTTGACATAGTTAATAAAGTAAAAATAGATATTTTTTTCTAGAACTTTCTTGCTTTATTGACAATCCAGTGGATGTTGGCATTTTGATCTCTGGTTCCTCTGCCTTTTCTAAAACCATCTTGAACATCTGGAAGTTCATGGCTCACATATTGCTGAAGCCTGGCTTGGAAAAATTTTGAGCATTATGTTGCTGCTGCTGCTAAGTCGCTTCAGTCGTGTCCAACTCTGTGCGACCCCATAGATGGCAGCCCACCAGACTCTGCCATCCCTGGGGTTCTCCAGGCAAGAACCCTGGAGTGGGTTGCCATTTCCTTCTCCAATGCATGAAAGTGAAAAGTGAAAGTGAAGTCGCTCAGTTGTGTCCAACTCTTTGCGACCCTAAGGACTGCAGCCCACCAGGCTGCTCCGTGCATGGGATTTTCCAAGCATTATGTTACCAGCGTGTAAGATGAGTGCAATTGTGTGGTAGTTTGAACATTCTTTGGCATTGCGTTTTTTGGGATTGGAATAAAAACTGATCTTTTCCAGTCCTGTGGCCACTACTGAGCTTTCCAAATTTTCTGGCATGCTGAGTGCAGAACTTGCATAGCATCGTCTTTCAGGATTTGAAATAGCTCAACTGGAATTTCATCACCTCCACTAGCTTTGTTCGTAGTGATGCTTTCTAAGGCCCACTTGACTTCACATTCCAGGATTTCGGGCTCTAGGTCAGTGATCACATCATCATGATTATCGGGGTCGTGAAGATCTTTTTTGTACAGTTCTTCTGTGTATTCTTGTCACCTCTTCTTAATATCTTCTGCTTTCATTAGGTCCATACCACTTCTGTCCTTTATTGAGTCCATCTTTGCATGAAATCTTCCTTTGATATCTCTAAATCTTGAAGAGAATTCTAGTCTTTTCCATTCTATTCTTTTCCTTTATTACTTTGCACTGATTACTGAGGAAGGCTTTTTAAAATCTCTCCTTGCTGTTCTTTGGAACTCTGCATTCAAATGGGTATATTTTTCCTTTTCGCTTCTCTTTTCACAGCTATTTGCAAGGCCTCCTCAGGCAACTATTTTGAGTTTTTTTGCATTTCTTTTTCTTGGGGATGGTCTTGATCCCTGTCTCCTGTAAAATGTCATGAGCCTTCATCGATAGTTTACCAGGCACTCTGTCTATCCGATCTAGTCCCTTAAATCTATTTCTCACTTCCACTGTATAATCGTTAGGGATTTGATTTAGGTGATAGCTGAAGGGTCTAGTGGTTTTCCCTACTGTATTCAATTTAAGTCTGAATTTAACAATAAGGAGTTCATGATCTGAGCCACAGTCAGCTCCCAGTCTTGTTTCTGCTGACTGTATAGAGCGTCTCCATTTTGCCTGCAAACAATTTAATCAATCTGATTTTGGTGTTGTCTATCTGGTGATGTCCATGTATAGAGTCTTGTGTTGTTGAAGGAGGGTGTTTGCTATGACCAGTGCATTCTCTTGGCAAAACTCTATTAGCTTTTGCCCTGCTTCATTCCGTATTCCAAGGCCAAATTTGCCTGTTCCTCCAGGTGTTTCTTGACTTTCTACTTTTGCATTCCAGTCCCCTATAATGAAAAGCACATTTTTTTGCGGGGTGTTAGTTCTAAAAGGTCTTATAGGTCTTCATAGAACCGTTCAACTTCAGCTTCTTCAGTGTTACTGGTCGGGGCAAAGACTTGGATTACCATGATATTGAATCATTTGCCTTGAAGGCAAACAGAGATCATTCTGTCGTTTTTGATATTGCTTCCAAGTACTGCATTTCGGACTCTTTTGTTGACTATGATGGCTACTCCATTTCTTCTAAGGGATTCCTGTCCGCAGTAGTAGATATAATGGTCATCTGAGTTAAATTCACCCATTCCAGTGCTTTTAAGTTTGCTATTTCCTAAAATATGGATGTTCACCCTTGCCATCTCCTGTTTGACCACTTCCAATTTACCTTGATTCACGGAACTGACATTCTAGGTTCGTATGCAATATTGCTGTTTACAGCATCAAGCCTTGCTTCTATCACCAGTCACATCCACAACTGGGTGTTGTTTCTTTTGCTCCATCTCTTCATTCTTTCTGGAGTTATTTCTCCATTGATCTCCAGTAGCATATTGGGCACCTACTGACCTGGGGAGTTCATCTTTCAGTGTCTTATCTTTTTGCCTTTTCATACTGTTCATGGGGTTCTCAAGGCAAGAATACTGAAGTGGTTTGCCATTCCCTTCTCCAGTGGACCACATTTTATCAGAACTCTCTATCATGACCCGTCCATCTTAGGTGGCCCTGCATGACATGGCTTAGTTTCATTGAGTTAGACAATGCTGTAGTCCATGTGATTAGATTGGTTAGTTTTCTGTGATTGTAGTTTCAGTTTATCTGCCCTCTGATGCCCTCTCTCAGTGCCTACCATTTTACTGGGGCTTCTCTTACCTTGCACGTGGGTATCTCTGCACAGCTGCTCCGGCAAAGTGCAGCCACTGCTCCTTATCTTGGACGTGGGGTATCTCCTCTCAGCCGCTCATGGCCCCAGGGCCACACATTATGTGCTTAGGATGAAAATCTCATAATAGAGGAGGTAGTTGGAAAGATGGACAATAATAATATTGAATGAAATCAGAAACCTTTGCACATCTTAGATAGCACATTAATGTCTATGTTTTATTATTGACTGTTGGATATCTCACTGAAACTCAAAATGGAGGTAGTAGTAATAATGTTCAAAACATGGGCTCTAAGCCCAGCTTGTTGTTGTTCAGTTGCCAAGTCATGTTTTACTCTGTGACCCCATGGAAGCACACCAGGCCACCTTGTTGCCCACCATCTCATGGAGTTTTCCCAAGTTAATGTCCATTGCATCCATGATACTATCCAATCATCTCTTTTGTTGCCTTCTTCTCCTTTTGCCTTCAAACTTTCCCAGATATCTGGATTCAAATCTTAACACTTTCATTTTCCACTTAGGTTTGTCAAATTACTTAACCATTCTGTGCTTCAGTTTTCTTATCTGTAAAATGAGAAAAATATAACCTAAGCCATAGAATTGCTTTGAGAAGTATGTAAAATTAATCTACATAGAATACTGAGGGGTGCTGCCTGATCCTAAACTGATCTATACTTGTAAACCACTATTAAGTCTAGAAGATACATATTTTTTAATTGGTAGAATGAGACTTTTCTATTATTTACCTCTATTCTCTCAAGGGAACACGCCTGCGCAACAGGCGTGTTAATATACACACCTGCACAACACAACAAATTGTCCTACCATAAACTTATCTAGATTTTTCTATGTGAAAGACTGTAGCATTTAACTTGAGCTGGACATGATGATTATATTTACTGAGACAAACTCATCTCCGAGAGGATTGCTTAGAGTTTCCTGGAACTGTTTACTGTATCAGTTTTATTCCAGTTCAGTTAAAGAAGGCAGGATGAGTTCTCATATTAAAAGACCAAATGAAGTGTCTATTGGAGCTTTTGTACTGACTGATTAATATGTTTATTTCCTCTGGGGATTTTCTTTAAAGAAGGAAAAAAAAATCTCATCATCTTATCCTCTACCCACACTGGATAGTGAAAGTGTTTGTGCACTTCTAGCACAAAGATGACATGGTTGATGAGAGTGTAAGGAGGTTATCCTTCCAGCACTGAATTTAGTCTAAGGTATATGTGCAGGAATTTCCTCAGAAAGTGTCTTCTAATTTTTCTTAAAGACTAAGAAAAATGTTCTTTTTCATTACCACAGAGAAAATGTCTGAGTGCAAACCCTTAGGAATCAGTTCCTTTCAGACAAGTGAACACATATAAATTCAGGTCTGCATTTCTTCAACTCTTCACGGTCCCCAAGAAGTGTTTATTTGTTTTTTGACTTGTTTTTGCAGTGCTATCAGGGATGCTACCATATTATTAAGACCTAAAATAGATTGGGACAGGTGCAAATTTCTTAGAAGGAAAAGATAGATTGATTGACCAAGTGGTTAATGTATTTGATTTTATAAAGGCTAAGATTGCATAACTGGGTGAAGATGGGGCTGCGAAGTCCAGGAAAGGGGTGTGACAAAGTCCATTAATGACCGTCTGAAATTGCAGGAAATAGTTTGGATATAAGCTAAGTTTAAGGAGAATGAGATGTTTGGGATCACACAATGGAAATTGATATTTATACATAAGGATGAATTTGGGGTGCCACTTAGAAGAGTACTCAAGTTATATTTAATTTTTTTTTGGTCTTTCCTCTTTATAAAGAGAAGCTTTAAAATTTGTGTTTATTTTTAAAAACTACTTTAGCCCTGTCCCACAAATTTCCATTTATATTTCCATTTATGTTGATGTCTAAATCTTTCAAGTTTTCATTATGATTAATTTGTTGAATGTCACTACTTGGAAAAATTCTAAAATATTAAAAAACATACCTCTCTTTAGGGATTGTTGCTATTTTTGTTTCTATTTACTATGTCAGTGATGATGATTTTCTCTTCACTTCTTTTCTTGTCCGAGATCATGGTCTGCATGATATGAATCCAATTCCATCAGTGTGAAGGTAGGCCCATGTTATAAATTTTTAAAGGAGACTCTTTTATTTCATTTTTCCCACCAGAGTCCTGCTAAGTCAGAAAAGTTTCTTATCATATTTCTTTTCTAGATAGTGAACTTTCCCTAGTGCATCTCTGCACTGAAGTTGAAACCCTTTGATTGTCCCAACTCTCTTCAGGTAATTGGTTTCAACTCTCCATGTTTGGAGAAGTCTTGTCTTTATTTTCTGGCTTTGCTTTTAGCAATCAAGATTCTAGGTGATTTGGAACAGTAACCTAGCACTATGGCAGCTTTAACGCAACACCCAATTTGGAATGCTAAAACATTTCCATTTACCAACAAAAATTTTGGGACTATTTACTCTCTTCTATTTATTTGAAAAGCTTGCTTATTTTTATTTTAATAAGTATTTTTATTTTAATAACTATTTCCAGATATTCCATAGCAACAAAGATTTTAATATCTACTCTGAAATAAAATAATAGAAGAAAAGATGATATTAAAGAATTTCTGTTTAAATTTGCCCATTGAAAGCCAAGTCACATGTTAGAACATGAGTGCAAGATGGTCACAGGATATACTCTAAAGTCTGAATATAGGTTAAAGCTATGGCAAAAGCTGTAATTCTAAAGTCAGTGAAGTCCATCACCCATCAGACTATATTGTGGAACAGAGCTTTCTACTTAATCTTACCATAAGATTCATTTCTTAGGTATGTAATAATTCTGTCATTATCTACAAGAAAATAAAATTTTTATAGATTACATTTTATGGGTTCAATTTTGCTTTCCAGTAAAAATATATTGCACAGGCCCATTGTCTTCAAGTCCACTCTGTAGTATGTTATATATCATTTATATGTAATACATTTTTGCATATATTTGTTTATAACTTGAGTCAGTAAGTTTTGATGAAAAATTAAAGTATTCAAATTCAGAAATATTTCCCTTAACTGTTATTAATATTAATGCAAATGACCTATTACTTCCAAAGCAGCAGTGTTTGTATATGCTTCTCTTTGGTTGAAGATGCTGAGTTTTCTGGAGAAGATGGGGCCTTTTTGTGAGAGAGCTTAAGAAGTATGTACCTCTTGTACTGTAATGACCTACTTGTTAGCTTGGCCACACAAAGGGGTACCCTTATCTCTGAGGGGTAAGAGATAAGTGGATGGTTTTTATTGGGCCAAGGATTGAAAGGAACAGAGAACATACAATAAAGGTGCTCATGGATGGCCTGGGTGGTTCATGGGTGGTTGCTCATCTGGGAAGTCATAGCAGCACAGTTGTCTTCAATGCCTGGTTATGCATCTGATTCACCCAGCACACTTGTTAAATATATAGACTCTTGGACAAGGCAGATGGATCTGTTTCTTTATTAACTCTCATGATGATTTGGATATTCAAAGTAGCAGGAAATCACTTCTGTCCCTGTGGGACCTTGCAGGTACCAAAGGTCCCAGCCTTGCTTCTTTCCATGATTCCAACACAGTAGCTTCACAGCACTGTGTTTTAGAACATTTAAAGAGACTGACAGGGCCTGGAATCATGAACTCATCGCTCGCCAAGAGCCTAGGAGGCTGCAATTAACTCCCTCTACTCGGTTCTGCCATAGTTCTCTGGTTATGCTTCTGTAACATCATGTATTACAGTTGGTCTTATTCACAGTCACTGTGTCCCTCTTGTTTTCCCTCTGCATTGGCTGACTTATAGACAGCAGGATCAAGTCTTGTTATAAAATTCATCCCCCACAAGAACTCAAAAGCTACTTTGTGACCTGAATTGAATTTTAATTAATTGCTGCCATTTTCCCAGTTATCCTCACCCCATATCCTGATTGAGAATGTATCTTGTCAAGTGCGAAATAATGTAGTTGCAGGCTCTTTTTTGGAAATTACATTACTCTACTTTCTGCTGCTTCTGCAAGCTTTGTGGAGTGACACTGTATTTTCTTAGTCTACGTTGACAGCATACAATATAATGGTTCATTTAGGATGGGTTTTTATGGGGCCTGTCAAGTTTTCGCTGTGTTTTGCATAGTAAACCTAATATGAAATGACAAAAGGCATCATAGAAGATACTTCACAACCATTAAGGTAGAAACAGTGAATGTGTAGATTACTATGCATTGCAAATAGTGGAGTAGCTAAGGCAATAAATAAAGTATAATTGAAATCTAGGGGACTTTGAATATTAGTGGTGTAACAACTCTCTGATCTACAGTGTGTGTTATACTATGTGAATATAATGTTTACTGTGGGAGAATTGGTTGCAACTCCAGTGCATTGGTCTCTTTCACAGCAGGTGATGTACTGAACTTAATAACCTGCTGTTCAATTTGTTATTTAAAAAGTAAGATGGGAACTAAGTCACAATTGCTTTGGGCAAATGTCTTATAAAGCTGTTTGTGTTTAGAAGTGAGCTAATTTGATTAGAGAACCATGAAATCTGCTCAACACTGTAATGGAACATCAACTAAATCTAAACTGGCAAAACCCCAGGACTTTCAAAATTAGTGAATATTCAGTATTGACATGCTCTCAAAATAGGTGTCAAATATAAGGAAGAGATAAGACAGGACTGAGGCAGAGAGATTCTATAGCACTTAAGAAATTTTTGTCAAATAATATTGCGACAAAAGAATCACATAAGTAAGTCACCATAAAATTTTAAAACATGATAAGGTCAGAGACAATGTTTTATTAATTTATTTTTGTGTTTCCTGGCCCTCAAAATCCATATCTCATGCTTTTCACCTAACACTGTTTCATACACCTGTTAAATTTTTGTCAACTGATGAATGAAAGCCTCTATCAACATGGGCTATATAATTATCCAATGCAAAGCACAGAAGTTGATTTTATGACAAATAAAGAAATAGAAGCTTTAAAACCAATTGCTAAAAACATAAAAATAAGTAGACAGCTAGAGTATACTTTCCTTGCTAGAAATCAAATATTGATCTGGGATATCAAAATACCATAAGCACACAGGAAATTTTTTCTACTAATATTATTAAAAGGAAAAAAATAACATCTCCCAACTCCTCAGAAATATCTCCTCAAAAATTAAGAGGGGAGTAAGAAAAAAAATAACATTTAAGTATATAATACTATTTAGCCAGCACCACCATGAAACTATTAACATTTGTCCAATCAATTGTCCAGACAAAATATGACGTTTACGTACAATGTAGTTAATTTCTGTTCCCATTTACTTTGCCAGAGGAATATTGCCAGAGCTCTGTGCTTGGTTAGACCCTGATTCTTAGACTTGTCCCATTTCTAAATGGCAAACCAGATTGAACAGCAGCAGGGTGTGTTTAAGTAAAGAACGAGGAATAGTACAGTGGCATAAGTGACATGGTAATAGATATTCTGTTAAACTGGCCTCAGTAAAACAAGTCTATAACTCAACAAATGTTTATTAGTACCTTTAGAGATATAACGCTGTGCTAAGCCTGGTGATTTACAAACATGAATCCAGATCTGGCCCTGACCTTAAGGATCATAGACTGCAGTGAAGGAAACAGTTTACAGACATACATAATTAAGAGAGAAGGGATTTCTGTCAGGGGAATTATCTCTTTGGTAGAACATATTCATTCTTCATGTTGACAAGATTCAAATCTATTTCTGACCATGAGTTTGACCTTGTAGGTTATCTGGCCATTTCCAACTTCTGTCCAAAAATGACTTTATCTGGCTTCCTCAATTTCACATAATTGGTTTTATTGCTCAATTTCCTTGTCCCCACCAAAAATAGTCGATTCCTAAAGAATGCAGGGCTGTTATCTTGAGGTTTTTTTTTTTTTTTTTATTGTTAAGGTAACTATAAATATACTTGTTCGATGCGAACAGTCAGAATATATCTTCTGTCTTGTCTGAAGTATCAATGGAACATCTAAAAGTTTATTGCTTCAGATGATAAATTATAAGATTACCGTCTGTACCCCCATTCCTTTTCCTTATTCTTTTTTTCATAATTGAAAGATTCCATATATCCATTCTTCTTCACGTTTCTTCTTTATTAGCATATAACTGGCTCATATCAGTTTTTGTAGTCTTTGCCTATATATGACTTGAAACGAAGTCGCTCAATCGTGTCCGACTCTTTGCGACCCCATGGACTGTAGCCCACCAGACTCCTCCATCCATGGAATTTTTCAGGCAAGAGTACTGGAGTGGGTTGCCATTTCCCTCTCCAGAGGATCTTCCCGACCCGGGGATCAGAACCCGGGTCTCCCGCATTGCAGGCAGACGCTTTACAGTCTGAGCCATAAGGGAATCCCATATATGACTTTAAGAGCCTTTAAATTCCCTTTGCTTTTCTGAAGTCTGTTTTCCATTACCAGGTCACCGTGAGCAACAAAAGAAATATCATTAATGCTGTTTTCAGCATGCCCTGCTGCTGCTAAGTCACTTCAGTCATGTCCGACTCTGTGTGACCCCAGAGATGGCAGCCCACCAGGCTCCCCCGGCCCTGGGATTCTCCAGGCAAGAGCACTGGAGTGGGGTGCCATTGCCTTCTCCGAGTTTTTATATTCTTCAAGTTTTAAATGCTAAGAAAGATTGAAGGTGGGAGGAGAAAGGGATGACAGAGGATGAGATGGTTGGATGGCATCACTGACTCAATGGACATGAGTTTGAGTAGACTCCGGGTGTTGGTGATGGACAGGGAGGCATGGTGTGCTGCAGTCCATGACGTTGCAAAGAGTCAGATGAAACTGAGCGAGTGAAGTGAGCTGAACTGAAATTCTTCTCAAACAAACTCTTAAGTCTTTTGGATTTAGGGGCTCTGTCATCTGGCCCTCTCCTGGCAATTTAACTTTATATCACTTTTTAAAATGTTTCTCTCCAGTCAGGCCAGTCTTACTTTTTTTTTGATCTCAACTTGTTTTTTCCTGTATTATTTCTATAACCCAACTGACCCTGGTATCAGTCATAATCCTGGTAGGAAATGGATGGCAGTCTAAGAGGTAGAGTAGAGTGAGTGAGCTTAGTTAGTAGACTATGGACAAACATGTGAACATGTGTGCATAACCTAAGGAATCCAATGATCACTCCTGGGGCTAGTTTTAGTAGAGAGCTCTCCACATTCCTAGGTCTTAAAGGTAGGCAGAAGGAACAGTTATGTTAGTTTCTGCTGTACAGCAAAATCATTAAGTAGTGTTCTCTGTGCTATACAATAGGTTCTCACTAATTATCTATTTTATACATAGTATCAGTAGTTTATATTTGTCAATCCCAATCTCCCATCCCATCTCCCCTTTCCTCCTTGGTAGCCATACATTTGTTCCCTATGTCTGTGTCACTCTTCTGTTTTGCAAATAAGATTGTCTATACCATTTTTTCAGATTCTACTTTTCTGCATTAAGATATGATATTTGTTTATCCCTTTCTGACTTATTTCACTCTGCAAGACAATCTTTAGGTCTATCCACAAATTAACAAACCTAATCAGAAATCAGAGGTGCAAAGGAAGAGATGTAGTCCCTACAGGTTAGCTATCAGAACACAGGCCAGGGTGAAGACAGGCAGAGCGTGGATCTGAAAGAACAAATAGAAAATAAATAGCACAGTTACAGCTTGTGCAGTGACCTCTCTCCTACTTAGTAAAGCCCTATCACATAGGATTTGGCACAGAGAACTTGACTTCACAAACATCCTGAAGCCAGGTTAGTTATCTGTCATCTAGTCACATATTTTATTTGCCCACTGATGCATATTTGGATTCATGCTAATTGGCTCAGAGGCCCTGTTTAAAAACCAAAGAACCTACAACTAAGAACAGACAGCTGTAGATTTCTTTGGAAAGTCAGGGAATTGTGAAATAGGATTTATTTAGCAGAGAGGCTCTATGAAGCTTTACCTTGTTCTGTATTTTAAGAGAAGATCACTTAGATTCATGCTTTTTATTTAACAATTAGGAGAGGATATTATCCAAGGCATTGTGATTCAGCAACTTCTTTGGTCATTTTCCACAGACACTGGAACACTCAGCGGGTGGGAGGAAGCTTCTTGCAGCACACACATTTGGTCATGGGGCTCTAGATGGGAGGAATGAGAATAACTAGCTCATGAGATTTGTGATCTCCGACCTTTATAAAAATACCTTTTCTATTAATTACTTAAAGGTGAGGAGATGATTAGTGGAAAATTCAAGATGTACAAGTTCACACCATGTTCGGCCAATAGTCATTCTCTTTTTCTCTTGCTAAAAGTATGTCCTGTTTTTGGTTGTGGTTTTATTCTTCCTCATGTAGCCCATTTATTTCAGAGAAAGTGGCATACTTCTCAGTCCTAGAAATAAAGCCTTATTGGTTTAAGACAATTCCTGTGCCCACAGTGATTGATGAAGGAACTTAGGTTCCAAATGTGTACGTGGAATGGAGGGGTGACCTTTCCCAAGACTTTTGGAAGAGATACTTAGTCTTCACTATGTAAAACAAATGAGAGAGGAGAGAGGCCTTGGGCTGGGGAGGTACTATGAGACAGTGGAGGGCCACCAGGACAGAAAGTGGCTAAGCATGAAGCTAACACCAAGGAGGCAGAACCGAGAACCAGAGAAATCAAAGGATTTTGGTCCCAACATTGGAACTGTCAAAGCAAGCATTTTCTAAAAGTATAAAAGGAAGTTCAGAACATTTTGGTCACTTGAGCCAATGCATTTCCTTTCTAGTTTGAATTATTTTGATTTGCGTTTTCTTCTAGAGCTACCAAAAGATTGTATTCCGGTAGAAAAAAGTAGAATCAAAATCACAGCTTTAGTATCTTCTCTCTAGTCTACTGTTCATTAAATAAGACTTTTGAAAAATGCCTGTGATTCAGTTAATCATACTTTGCCTTTTAAAATAGTAATATGTATCAGTTTATAAATATAAGAACCATTTCAAACTTTGCCCAAATCATATATTAGTCTTTCATGTATCTACAGACATTTATACATACCAATTATTGCTATTACACAATATCTAGGACAGACTGTGCCTGAACAGATTATATTAAGTTATCACCAGTTTTGCTAGGATATTTATGGCAACAGTACAAGACAGAGGATGTGTGCTAAGAAAATTAGCTGGAGTCAATACAAATTGTGTTGGCTAAATAGAAATTTTACAGGCCTGCTTTTCTGAACAAACATGTGGTAATGTTATCACTGTTACTAATACTTTAAAATTTTAAGGGTCATTTTGGTATTTAGCTAAGGGATGATGCACTTTGAAAAGAAGGAAATACATGGTAAAGAGTCTTTATTACTGTTGGTTTTGTGGAATCCATCAGTCCTTGCTGGGTCCTCTAGTTCTCTGAAAGCTGGACAAGTTGAAAAATAAAACCGTTCAGTGGAAATAAAACCTATAGGATTTATTGAGAAAAAAGCCCAACTCACTTGTAAATACTAATTAAACTTTATACATATTACTATAAACCACAATCAAGATGTATTCAGTTCATAATCTGAGGAGTGAATAATAATTACTGATGAATAATAATCAGTAATTCTCCTTTGCTAACATAAAATATTAAAAATATATTTATTTCCTCCAAATGGCTGAACAGTTTTATATCAACCATGGCAAATTTAATCACAAGAATCTTTTAGCAAATTTATAATGTTTATTAACTTAAAACCATATAATAAAAATCTTAGTTCACAACAAAGATCACCTTAATTTATTAAACTTAATTAGGATTGCTAAATATAATAACATATACTGCTCTGACAACCAACAATTAAGGAAAACTATTTCTGAATGTTTGGTCAATTACTTGCTAATCTACAAAGTTCAGTAATATGGCCTTCTGCCATAGTAAATTGAGGTTTGAATGTAAAATAGATGATGCATTTTTTTGGAAATTCCTTTTACAACACAATTAACCTATTCACCTTTTAGAAAACACATTGTGAGCATATTGGGATACTATTTAATTTGACATGCTTTATATGGTACTGATCAGTGCCAAATAACATTTTACATTTTCCTAAAATTTATTTTACTTTTGTTAGTTAGGCTTTAGGCTACTAATTGCACCATATTTCAGTTTATATACAATCCTTTGATCCATTATATAATAATAATGTGATAGCATTAACTTTAGAGTGTTCTGATAGTGGAACAGCATTATCAAATGTTAGAAAGCTGTTTAAAGAAAAACCAAAGTTGCTAGGAATACTATAGGACTTATTTTGGATGGGGCTATTTCAAAAGACCTATCAAGCTATTTCTCTTATAGAAAATGTTTCATTCAAGAAGTAATAAAAAATGTTTCACAATATAAATAATGAACAAAAAAAAATCATCAGCAGGGGAAAACATTAATATAGCAGCAAGCAAATGCTTTGAGAAAGGGTTTATTTTACACCTTTAACTGTAAAGTATTTTATTTTTGGCTTATATGAAAATTGGATGTGCCCTTAGAAGTGATTCACTGCCACCTCTAACCAAGCAAAGGGCTGTGTTATAAAAAAGCTGCTGAGTGGAACGCCAGCTAGTGCTTGAACACCTCTAGGGAAAGGAAATTCATTTCCTCATGGTGGCTCATTACCTTGATCACGGTATATTAATTTATAATCTAGCTAGCTGTCTACATGTACGTCACCTTTCTTTTACTATACACTAAAGATAAACTCGTAAGTCTTATTCATATTGTTATCCTATTATAATATTTGTTGCTAAGCTGCTAAGTCACTTCAGTCGTGTCCGACTCTGCAACCCCATAGATGACAGCCCACCAGGCTCTGCCGTCCCTGGGATTCTCCAGGCAAGAACACTGGAGTAGGTTGCCATTTCCTTCTCCAATGCATTAAAGTGAAAAGTGAAAGTGAAGTCACTCAGTCATGTCTGACTCTTCGCGACCCCATGGACTGAAGTCCACCAGGCTCCTCCTTCCATGCGATTTTCTAGGCAAGAGTACTGGAGTGGGTTGCCATTGCCTTCTCAGGGCTATTCATATGAAAGGTACTTTAATATATATTGTTTGATGATGAGTAAGGATGGATATCCATACCATGAAGCTCTAAACAAAGTCCTAATTGTGATCTTTTTTAAAGAATATAAAATACTGTTGTTTACTATCATTAAGCACATGTATGACTAAAACCATTAGATAACCAACGTGTCTTTTCATTTTACTCTACCACCAGTATGATACTTTCACTGATGCGTTTGTCAAATGCATCTGAAATAGATGAATTGTAGCACAAAAGCTTTATCAAGTTTAGGAGGAAAATACCAACTGAGATGCTGGTCATAAAAATTTACTGTTTCAGCAGCTGTGTGGTTATAAAATTATTGTACTAAAAGCTCATAAATATGTACTACACATTCATTTAGAGGGAAAATAGCACTATATGGCTTTTTCTCAATTTTTAAACTTGATTTTCGGTAATGAGTTAAAATATTTCTTTTAAAAAAACCCTCTTATGAATTTGCTCCAGAATTGCATTGTCTCATCATAATGGTGATAAAGGGTGTTGGCTCAGAGTCCTAGGAGTCCCTGGGTTTTGAGTACTAATATGCTACTTTTGTCATGTGCCCTTGAAAGATCATTTAGCTTTACAAAGATTCAGCTTTCTTATGTGTAAATTGATGAAAAAGTATATATATCCTGCTTACCTCAAAAAGTAGTAGTAGAATCAAATAAAATGATATGATAAAAAATGCTTTGTAGAATGGAAAACCTTATTAAATATGAGGGGTTGTAATCACAGAGGACCTTTAGAACCTCCACTCTCTTACCTTCAGATTTAAGGACTAAAGGAAGACCAACAGATATATCTGAGCTATTTACAGCCTTAGGTACTGCCCAGTCACTGCCAGACTTGGTGGACTAGTCTTAAAGTGGTTGACAGAAACAAATAAAGAAGGCACAGTAGCTCCAATGACTCTACCAAATAAAATATGGTTTATTTCCAGATGTTGTTATTTTATTAAGTCACTAAGTCATGTCCTACACTTTTGTGACTGCATGGACTATAGCCCATCAGGCTCCTCTGTCCATGGGATTCTCCAGGCAAGAATACTGAAGTGGGTTGCCATTTCCTTCTCCAGGGGAGCTTTCCAACCCAGGGATCCTACCCACATTTCCCGCATTAGCAGGCAGATCCTATACCACTGAACCACCAGGGAAGCCTGTATTTCCAGAGTAGTATCAACTAATTCTCAAGTTTTAAAAGAGCTTTACATGCATTAAAATTCTCATTGTTATTATTTTTTAATTTAATGGCTATCAGATCAAATCAGTCACTCAGTCGTGTCCGACTCTGCGACCCCATGAACTGCAGCACGCCAGGCCTCCCTATCCATCACCAGCTCTCGGAGGTCACTCAGACTCACATCCATCGAGTCAGTGATGCCTCGATGATGAGATGTCAGCCATCTCATCCTCTGTCGTCCCCTTCCCCTCCTGCCCCCAATCCCTCCCAGCATCAGAGTCTTCTCCAATGAGTCAACTCTTCGCATGAGGTGGCCAAAATACTGGAGTTTCAGCTTTAGCATCGTTCCTTCCAAAGCAATCCCAGGGCTGATCTCCTTCAGAATGGACCGGTTGGATCTCCTTGCAGTCCAAGGGATTCTCAAGAGTCTTCTCCAACACCACAGTTCAAAAGCATCAATTCTTCGGCGCTCAGCCTTCTTCACAGTCAATCTCAGTGAAACATTTCCTGTATTTTGTCATAGTTATTTCTCTACTGGCTCAAATATTCTTGAGGTGAGCCCTAAAATGCTGCAGAGTTTATACTGTATACAAAAGTTAAATCCAAATGATCACAGAACTACAACTCTAAAACTCGTGATAGAAGATATAGGGGTAAATTTAAATGACCTTGGATTTGGCAGTGTATGCTTAGATATGACAGCAAAAGCATAAGCAGAAAAAGGAAAAACAGGGAAGTTGAATTCATCAAAATTAAAATATTTGGGGCATCAAAGAGTCCAAAAAAGTGGGGAAAAAATGAAGAAAATGGGAAAAAAACAAAAAACATGAAAAAATATTTAAAATCATATATTTGATAAGAGTTTAGCATCCAGAATATGTAAGGAATTCTTAAGAGTCTATAACAGAAAAACAAACAATTTAATTAAAAAAAGACATGCAAAGAACTTGAACATATTTTTCTCAAAGATACACAAATGGACCACGAGCACATGGAAAAGTGTTCAGTGTTCATACATAAGTCATCAAGGAGATGCCAATCCAAAAGCAATGTTAATGCTTCACACCCAGTAAGATGGCAATCATGGCAACAAGATGGTGATGACACCATCAACAAAGAACCAGTGTTGCCAAGGGTGTGGGGACATTGAAACCCTTATACATTGATAGTAAGGATGTATAATTGTGTAACCATTGTTGAACAGCATTTGGCAGTTCTTGAAAAGCAAAAGATCTAGTTACTCTATGAACCAGCAATTCCACTCTTCAATTCCAAAGTTACTATGCTATGCTATGCTATGCTAAGTCACTTCAGTCGTGTCCGACTCTGTGTGACCCCATAGACGGCAGCCCACCAGGCTCCACCGTCCCTGGGATTCTCCAGGCAAGAACACTGGAGTGGGTTGCCATTTCCTTCTCCAATGCATATGAACCAGCAATTCCACTCTTCAATTCCAAAGAATTGAAAAACAGTGTTCAAACAACTACTTGTACATGAATGTTCACAGCAGCACTATCACAATAGCTAAAAGGTAGAAACAACACAAGAGTCTGTCAACAGATAAATTGATACACAAAATATGGTACATATTAATACATATAATGGAATATTATTCAGCTATCCAAAGAGTGAAGTGTTGATATATGATACAACATGGGTGAACATTAAAACGTGCTAAGAGAAAGAAGCCAGACAGAAGAGGTCACATAGTGATTCTATTTATGTGAGATGTCAAAAATAGTTAAATCCATAAGACAGAAAGCAGAGTAGGGTTTGCAAGGACTAGGGTAGAGGAGGGAGCTTCCCCAGTGGCTCAGCTGCACTGGGGAAGAATCCACCTGCAATGCAGGAAACACAGGAGACCTGGGTTCGATCCCTGGGTCAGGGAGATCGCCTGGTGGAAGGCGTGGCAACCCACTCCAGTATTCTTGCCTGGAAAATCCTGTGTACACAGAAGCCTGGTGGGCTACTGCACATAGGTCGCAAAGAGTTGATCATGACTGAGGGGACTGAGCATGCACACACAGGGTAGAGGAGAATGGGAGAAAACTGCTTAATGGGTAAGAGGCTTCATTTGGGGGTAATGGATATGGCTTGGAACTTAACATAGCAGTTGAATACCATGAATATATTAAATGCTGCTCAGTTGTAAGCTTTAAAATGGTTAATTTTATGTTATGTGGATTTCACTTCTGTAAAAAGAAAATCATTCTACTTTTGATTTCCTTTTTACTCTGGTAAAATGAAAAGTATAAAATGCATCATTTCCTAGGTAATTTCTTTTATGTGTATACTAATTCTAGTTTTGGGTTTCAGTTTGGGTAATAAATTGTGTTAAACCCATACACATACAAACTTTGATAAAAATTAAAAGACCCTTTTATACATGTTATGATATGGAGATAAAAGTTCTTACTGTGTTTCTGAGAATATAACTCTTGACTATGGAGACTATCTGCTCCTCAGAGCACACTTGCCTTTTTCTTTGAATTCTTTCTTCCTGTTTTGCCCAGGAGGAAGGGGGCATTCAAAAAATTTGAAGCAGTTGTGAAAATGTAACTTGATTATGAGATGCTTTATATTAGGCTATAGAATGGAACAGGGGGATAGAATACCAAAGGAAAGAGGCAATTATTTCCAAAAAGGTGGGTTGAAGTTCCAATTTGGAAGGAAATGGTTACAACTGGGGTTATCTTGTCATTATAAATTTTTAAAATTCCAGTGAATATAGTATGAATATTTTATCATTTATCTTCATTTGAAGCTAACATTTCATGTGCAAAACACAAAAGATTCTCTTAAAATTATAATGTATCTAGGTTCATCAAAGTGTTGATAGATGTTAAAAATATTCTTGAATTGAAATACTTTATTATTGGAGTGGGAGTAAATGAAGTCAAAACATGCTCATATAATAGAGGATTTAAGGACTTGCTTTTTAATATTCTTTAAAGAGGTAACTCTTATCACTATGATATTATGTGGCAAATGATACTCTAAATCAAGTTCTCAATTTTATTTATCCTTTATGTAGAAAGTATAACAATATTTTTGAAATACACTTTGTTTAAAACCAGGTAACCAAAAGAAAGTGAAAGAGGAGAGTGAAAAAGTTGTCTTAAAACTCAACATACAATAAATGAAGATCAAGACAGCTCATGCCATCACTTCATGGCAAATAGATGGGGAAACAATAGAAACAGTGACAGACTTTATTTTCTTAGGCTCCAAAATCACTGCAGATGGTAACTGCAGCCATGAAATTAAAAGCCACTTACTCCTTGAAAGAAAAGCCATGACCAACCTAGACAGCATATTAAAAAGCAGAGACATTACTTTGCCAACAAAGGTCCGTCTATTCAAAGCTTTGGTTTTTCTATTAGTCGTGTATGGATATGAGAGTTGACTATAAAGAAAGCTGAGTGCCAATGAATTGATGCTTTTTGACTGTGGTGTCAGAGAAGACTCTTGAAAGTCCCTTGGACTGCAAGGAGATCCAACCAGTCAATGCTGAAGGAAATCAGTTCCTGAATATTCATTGGAAGGACTGATGCTGCAGCTGAAACTCCAATCCTTTGGCCACCTGATGTGAAGAACTGACTCATTTGAAAAGACCCTGATGCTGGGAAAGATTGAATGCAGAGGGGGAAGGGGATGATAGAGGATGAGATAGTTGGATGGCATCTCTGACTTAAGGGACTTGAGTTTGAGCAAGCTCCGGGAGTTAGTGATGGACAGGGAAGCCTGACATGCAGCAATTCATGGGACTGCAAAGAGTCAGACATGACTGAGTGACTGAACTGAACCAACAGAAGGAATTTCAGAAACTTTACTGGACAAAATATACGATCATCAAAATATTTAAGAAAATGGTGATCTTGAATTTTTCTTAAAAGAGCAAGTATAAATAAATCTAAAAGTAATTGAACTAATTAGCTATCCAATACATGACTGAACCAAAAATATTACAATTTTATAAGTCAAAGATGAATAATTTCATATATATAATTTAATGTCATCCAGTTTCTCAATTCACTTATAAATAATAGCATATGTGTTTTCTGTGTACAGATGTGTGTGTACTCAGTCATTTCTGACTGTTTGCAACCCCATGGACTGTAGCCTGCCAGGCTTGTCTGTCTGTTGGATTTTCCAGACGAGAATACTGGAGTGGGTTACCATTTCCTCCTCCAGGAAATCTTCTCTACCCAGGGATCAAACGCAGGTCTCTTGCATCTCCTGCAGCAGGTGGATTCTTTATCACTGTGCCACCTGGGAAGCCCATCTTTTCTTTGTAATTTCTTCAAATGAAAAATATTATAGTAACTATGAAACTGTAATATTTTCAATATGTATATTTATGCTTTATTCGTGACATTGTACAGGAGACAGGGATCAAGACCATCCCCATGGAAAAGAAATGCAAAAAAGCAAAATGGCTGTCTGGGGAGGCCTTACAAATAGCTGTGAAAAGAAGAGAAGCGAAAAGCAAAGGAGAAAAGGAAAGATATAAACATCTAAATGCAGAGTTCCAAAGAATAGCAAGAAGAGATAAGAAAGCCTTCTTCAGTGATCAATGCAAAGAAATAGAGGAAAACAACAGAATGGGAAAGACTACGGATCTCTTCAAGAAAATCAGAGATACCTAAGGAACATTTCATGCAAAGATGGGCACGATAAAGGACAGAGATGGTGTGGACCTAACAGAAGCAGAAGATATTAAGAAGAGGTGGCAAGAATACACAGAAGAACTGTACAAAAAAGAGCTTCAAGACCTAGATAATCATGATGATGTGATCACTGACCTAGAGCCAGACATCTTGGAATGTGAAGTCAAATGGGCCTTAGAAAGCATCACTACGAACAAAGCTAGTGGAGGTGATGGAATTCCAGTGGAGCTATTCCAAGTCCTGAATGATGATGCTGTGAAAGTGCTACACTCAGTATGCCAGCAAATTTGGAAAACTCAGCAGTGGCCACAAGATTGGAAAAGGTCAGTTTTCATCCCAATCCCAAAGAAAGGCAATGCCAAGGAGTGCTCAAACTACCGAACAATTGCACTCATCTCACACGCTAGTAAAGTAATGCTCAAAATTCTCCAAGCCAGGCTTCAGCAATATGTGAACCGTGAACTTCCTGATGTTCAAGCTGGTTTTAGAAAAGGCAGAGGAACCAGAGATCAAATTGCCAACATCCGCTGGATCATGGAAAAAGCAAGAGAGTTCCAGAAAAACATCTATTTCTGCTTTATTGACTATGCCAAAGCCTTTGACTGTGTGGATCACAATAAACTGTGGAAAATTCTGAAGAGATGGGAATACCAGACCACCTGATCTGCCTCTTAAGAAATCTGTATGCAGGTCAGGAAGCAACAGTTAGAACTGGTCATGGAACAACAGACTGGTTCCAAATAGGAAAAGGAGTACGTCAAGGCTGCATATTGTCACCATGTTTATTTAACTTACATGCAGAGTACATCATGAGAAATGCTGGACTGGAAGAAACACAAGTTGGAATCAAGATTGCCGGGAGAAATATCAATAACCTCAGATATGCAGATGACACCACTCTTATGGCAGAAAGTGAAGAGGGGCTAAAAAGCCTCTTGATGAAAGTGAAGATGGAGAGTGAAAAGGTTGGCTTAAAGCTCAACATTCAGAAAACGAAGATCATGGCATCTGGTCCCATCACTGCATGGGAAATAGATGGGGAAACAGTGGAAACAGTGTCAGACTTTGTCTTTCTGGGCTCCAAAATCACTGCAGATGGTGACTGCAGCCATGAAATTAAAAGATGCTTGCTCCTTGGAAGGAAAGTTATGACCAACCTAGATAGCATATTCAAAAGCAGAAACATTACTTTGCCAACAAAGGTTCGCCTAGTCAAGGCTATGGTCTTTCCTGTGGTCATGTATGGATGTGAGAGCTGGACTGTGAAGAAGGCTGAGCGCCGAAGAATTGATGCTTTTGAACTGTGGTGTTGGAGAAGACTCTTGAGAGTCCCTTGGACTGCAAGAAGATCCAACCAGTCCATTCTGAAGGAGATCAATCCTGGAATTTCTTTGGAAGGAACGATGCTAAAGCTGAAACTCCAGTATTTTGGCCACCTCATGCGAAGAGTTGACTCATTGGAGAAGACTCTGATGCTGGGAGGGATTGAGGGCAGGAGGAGAAGGGGACGACAGAGAATGAGATGGCTGGATGGCATCACTGACTCGATGAATGCGAGTCTGAGTGACCTCAGGGAGCTGGTGATGGACAGGGAGGCCTGGCGTGCTGCGGTTCATGGGGTCGCAAAGAGTCGGACACGACTGAGCGACTGATCTGATCTGATATTTATCAAGACCCTAAAATATGGGTGACAGAGACCTCACCCAGATTAATTTAAGCAAAACAAAAAGAATTCTTGATTCCAGCATGATGCTAACATGTTGATTAAATTCACAGGGCAACCTTCTCCATGTGATCAGAAGATAAAAATATATAAACCTATGGTCATTGATTATAAACATAAAAAAAATCAAAGCATTCAATTTTCATTGTCCATGAGTTAATCTCAGAATAACTTAGATTGACTAATATGTGTCACATTTCTTATGCCTAAGAAAATCACTCTTGTCAAGAAGGTGAAGTCTGTTTGAAATTGGTCAGCTTAGGTCTGGTGATGGGGATCAAGGCCCTATCTGAACAATGTTGAATGTGGGAGGGAACAGAGTGTAACTTCCTTTCTCCAGTTTAGCTTGCTATTGTTAGAAGAAATGGGGATGAATGCAGGCAGGTGTAAAATAGGTCCAACATTACACTTAGTTTTAAATAATACCTTGGAAAGATGTCACCTTTAGGACAAAATGTGCCAAGTGAAGCATGTAAGTCTATAATAACTTTGATAGAATTACTTTCAATCTTAAAAGAGAAATTAGTATACTCAATAACCTGTGCAAAAGGTGATCTTCTAATGAGCTTTTTATAGAATTCTTTATTTTGGAATAACTACATTGGATTGAACTGAACAATACTTTGGCCAACTGATGGGAAGAACTGACTCATTTGAAAAGACCTGATACTAGGAAAGATTGAAGGCAGGAGGAGAAGGGGGTGACAGAGGATGAGATGACTGGATGGAATCACTGACTCAATGGATATGGATTTGAATAAACTCTGGGAATTGGTGATGGACAAGGAGACCTGGCGTGCTGCAGTCCATGGGGCCACAAAGAGTCAGACCTGACTGAGCGAGTGAACTGAACTGATAATGGGTTTGCCAAAAAGTTTATTTGTGTTTTTCCATAGCATTCAATATAATATATTCATGTTGTTGTTCAGTCACAGAGTTGTGTCCAACTCTTTGCAATCTCAAGGACTGCAGCATACCAGGCTTCCCTGTCCTTCATTATTTTGGGAGTTTGCTCAAATTTACGTCCATTGAGTCAGTGAATCTATTTACAGGAAATTGTAAAGATAGTAGAGAAGCCCCATGAACCCAATTTTCCCCAATGGTTACATTTACATGTATATAATACACTATGAAATCTAGGAATTTGGCATGGGTACAGTTTGCATGGGCTTCTCAAGTGGTGCTAGTGGTAAAGAACCCATCTGCCAATACCAGAGACATAAGAGATGCAGGTTTAATTCCTGGGTTGGGAAGATCCCCTGGCAGAGGACATGGCAATCCACTCCAGTATTCTTCCCTGGAGAATCCCATAATCAGAGGAGTCTGGCAAGCTACAGTGCATGGAGTTGTAAAGAGTTGGACATGACTTAGCATGCGTACACACACACACATACACACACACACTGTTTGTATAGTTCTGTGCCATTTTATCACTTAAATTGTTTTGTGTAAATACTACTTCAATTCATAGATAGAATTATTTTATCTTTACCAGAGATATCTTTCATGCTATTCTTTTACAGTCAGGCCCACATTCCCTGCCACTAATCTGTGTTCCATGTTCATGATTCTGTCATATCAAGGAAGCTATAGACATGGAAACATAAAGTATGTGACCTTTCTTGATTGAATTTTTTCAGGTAGCATAATGGCATCACCGACTCGATGGACGTGAGTTTGGGTGAACTCCAGGAGATGGTGATGGACAGGGAGGCCTGGCACTCTGTGATTCATGGGGTTGCAAAGAGTCGGACATGACTGAGCGACTGAATTAAACTGAACTGAACTGAACTGAACTGAATGCCCTGAGAGCAATGAAAACTGTTACATGTATCAATTGTTCCATCTTTTTCATTGTTGAGTACTATTCCATGAATGAATGCATCATTGTCTGCTTACTCATTTCTTTATTGAAGGATACTTTTGGAGTTTCCAGTTTTAAGCTACAAACCTGTATCAACAACCGTATTTGGGTTTGTCTGTGCTCAGACCTTCGGTTGTAGCTGACTCTTTGTGACCCCATGGGTATAGTCTACCAGGCTCCTCTCTCCATGAAATTTTCCAGGCAACAATACTGGAGTGGGTTGCCATTTGCTTCTTCACAGTTTTGTTTGGGGAGGACACACATTTATTATTGCTCTGGGATAAATGCACAGGAATGCCACTGCTAGATTCTATGGCATCTGTTTTCTTTTGTAACAAACTACCAAATTACTTTCCAAACTGGCTCTATTATTTTGCATCCCCATAACCAATGAATGAGAGATAGTTTCTCTACATCCTAGGTGACATTTTATGTTGTAACTTTAAAAATTTTAGCCATTCTGATAAGTGTGTTGTTATATCTCATTGTGATTTTAATGTGCATATTCTTCAGCTGGTGATATTGAATATTTTGCATGTATTTGCTGTCCCTGTATTCTTTGTGGTAAATTCTTTGTATGTACCTTCTTTTGGATAAACTACCTCTCCTTGTCTTTTGACCATTTTCTAACTCAATTATTATTTTAATATTGAATTTTGAGAGTTCTTTTTATATGCTAGATACAAGTCATTTGTCAGATATATGGTCTTGCAAATATTTTCTCTCAGTCAATATCTTGCCTTTAATTTTCCTAATAGGGTTTTTGGAGGGCAAATGTTTTTAATTTTGATGAAGTCCAGTTTATCCATTTTTTCCTTTTATAGATCATGCTTTTGGTGTCATGTCATAGATGTGTTTCACCAGGCTATAAACCTTAACCCAAACCTCACAGCTTCCACAAAAATTAACTCAAAATGGATCATAGATTTCAGTGTAAAAGGTAAAATTAGAAAACATTTAAGAGATTATATAGACTATTTTTATTTTAATGTAAAATTGGTTCATTTTCTCTTTAATTGAGAGTTGTTTTAGAATGTAGGTACGCAAGGAAATATTTCTAATTGCTCTATGTGATTAAAAGAGCAAAATTATTAATTGTGAAATATTTTAGATTCTATCAAAGAAAATCATAACCTTTATTTAGCCTGTTCCCTTCCTGACATGCAAGGAAATTTTAGCAATAATTGATGAGCTATTCCCTGATGCAAAAAGGCATTAAATCAGATATGAAACTCGCCACAGGCATTTCCATTAAAATGGCATAAAAATTGTTAATCATAGAGGCTTCCCTGATAGCTCAATTGGTAAAGAATCTGCCTGCAATGCAGGAGACTCTGGTTCAATTCCTGGGTCAGGAAGATCCCCTGGAGAAGGGATAGGATACCCACTCCAGTATTCTTAGGCTTCCCTTGTGGCTCAGCTGGTAAAGAATCCAGATTTATAATGGGATAAGAATTGTTAATCATAATATTTATGCTATAACAGTAATTTCAGTGTTTGAACTAAAGATTTTGACTGAGATTGCAAGTTACTGAGATAGCTAACCAGTTTGGGGCTTCAGGCTGTTACCAGAATCTTTGGTGGCAGCACTGAGTGTGATGCAGTCTCAGTGGTGTCTGTAGACAGAGGCAGCTCAGTACCTGTTGTAACTGAGACACTACTGTCCATAGATTGAGGCAGACAAGTTGAGAGTGGCTGAAAGCAAATGGTTTTCCGTCCTCCTCAAGGAGTATTTATACTTTCCTACTTCTTCTTAATTTCACTATACTGGTATGGAAATTTTCTTCTGATTGAGAAATAAAACAAGCATAATGTACTCCTAACCAGCTGGTAGATAAAGTTAAGACCACCTGTTAGAATTCAGGAGAAAACTCTGAGATTTGAATAAGTCAACCTCTTTGCAAGTACACTAAATAGAGGTGTTGGATGAGTATTCATCTATAAATGAATTTCTATATTTCCTTTTAACAGAGTATGTTTAATTCATAAGAGCTATAACTTATTATAAACAAAATATTTCCTTACTTTTTGGTAGTTTTTGAAAAAAATAGTATATATTTATGGTGCTCTAAAATTTAGTTTTAAATAATACCAGGTGATTTAACATAAAAAACTCAGTACTTGACAGGAAACCAGAGTTAATTGTACTCAATGGGGACCAGAGTTGCCTTCTCTGGGCTATAGTATTGACAGACATTCTCAATGAGTCATTCAGAAAACTCAAGAGGGACTGTAGTATGTTTGAGTTGTTGCTAAGCTAAACTTGGAGGCCATTTATATTTTTAAAATGAACATTAAATGGTAGCATTACATGGAGGTGAAAGAGAGGAAGTACCATTTATTACTGCTACCAACCTCCTGGAGACACTTGGGAGACGTGTTTTTGGTTATTGTGAGTTTATTCTGGGACAATAGTGGTAAATATCACTAACCAGTTTATTAAATCCCAATAGGAATGTTTCCATTATTTTTTTGCTAAGAATTTGTTAGATGTAACATTTTCCAGAAGTACTGGAAAATTTACTTATGTGCCAAAAATAAGAGTGAAATTGACTAGAAGCAGAAAGTCCCTGTCCAAGTTGAGGAAATGCAAAAAGTAAACAAATGGTATAAATAGCAAAAGAATCTAAGTCTGTGGTTAGCAGTGACGTCTGGATGTCCAGTTCAAAGTTTTGTGCTTTATTCCCAAACCTAGTTACAAAATGAATGAAATTTCAACAATATAAATATCCAAATAGTCTTTAGTTAAATGAGCTTTCCATAAATAAGTCATTCTGAAATGTTTTGAGATTTGAATCTCAAAATGATTGTCTCTGTCATAAGCAACTAATTTTATTTGTTCCTTTTAGATTCATGTTCTGGATAAGATCTCTTAACCTAAACATACTTTTAACTTCTCTCTCTTATGTATTCTCCAACTCCTGAATTATGTTGGTGATGTTAATTACAATTTAAACATCTTTGGTGGAAAGGCATATGGATTTTAGTGATTGTTGTTTAATTTTGTTTTATTTTTGGTCTTAAATTTTCAAGATGCTTATTTTTAAATACAAATGTGCAGAACCCAACAAACGTTAAATATGTTTCAGGCTCCCCCTTGCAAGCTGTTTGGGTTGATATTGTCCTAAGTGGTGGTTATCTTGAGTGTTTCTATATTTATAAAGATTAAAAAAAATAGAAATCACTGTCAATATCAATATAATTTATACATGAATTATGCAATATTTTGGAAGTGCAAAAACTCACTGTTGCAATACACTAAGATACTGGCATTTTCTTTCTAATACTTTGGTTCTACTGAGGAGATAAATTCATGTCTTCATAATAAAACATCACTTGAAATATAGAACAGTTCATTTTCTTTACATTCTGTATTGAAATTCAATATTGACTTCAATTCCAAAATGTAACTCACAAAAGTTTGTAGTATGTATGTCTAATTGTAGGCTCATTATTTTACAATATTTAATGAAATTATTAGATAATATGCAAGGTGATATAAGACATGAGTGAGGCAAGTGTTAAACCTTCCTTCCTCATATTGAGAATATCATCTTCTGTTTTGAGAAATGTTTCCTACTAAGAAAAATCTCCTTAAAAGAGTCATGGTTATGCTAAAATGTGATGTCTCTTGCCCTAATTTATTTACACTAGCTTTTTGTCCCTTCCTTTTCTCTCTTCAATTATAGCTATTTTACCACTTATTATTTTACTAGTGCATCTGATCAGAAAGGATCTTGGATAATATTTAGACCAATCTCTGTATTTTATACAAAAGGAAACGAAAGTCCTGTGGTATCATACTGTATAGGAGGAAAAATATATTTTTCCTTCTACTCTTTTGGTTCTCAACTGGGTCACTGGTTTTTGGAAAAAAAGGCAGAGGTGAATAAGTAGGAAGGCAAAGATCACAATAGCTGTTGTATATGATAATTCTTCCCTTGAGTAATGGGAAGCCACAAAAGGATTTTAAGCAAAGAAGAAGTAGAATCTGAGTCAAGCTTTAAAGTTCTCTGTGTAAAATTGAGTGGGAAAAGCCTATTCTGGAAACAGAAAGAACATTTAGAGAACATAACAGTGCCCTCAGGAAAATATAATTGAACCTAAACCAAGGAAAAGTTTTGATAAAGAAGATATAGTTTGGGGAGATATTTAAGAGAATAAAACATATAGGACTTATATAAAGTAATTGGATATACTCAGGATTTTGTTTTGAGTGATGCACAATGGTTTCATTTATTCATTTCATAATCTTTTATTGTATATCAATTAGCCCCAAAAGAAGTGGTGAATATGAAGATACTTAGATAAAAAGACATAGGATCTGTCTTCGAGATTTGAACTTTAGTAAAAGAGGCAGACACCATAACTGACAGGTGAAATAGGGCACTTGCATGGTAGAGTTGTGACTGTTACCTCCAATAAGGACCTCAACAAAGTCTATAGATGATGTCTTCTCCAATGGACATGCTGAGTTTAAGGTGCTTGGAAGACATCCAGGGGAGATGCTGTAACACTTACATGGGGCCAAGATTCAGAAGACACACACTTAAGGATAATCAGGATTGAGGTCACAGCCAAGATAGTGTAAGTGATGTGATCATGAGGGAGATTAAGTAGTGTTCAAGAGAATATGGACAAGGAGACAAGTCAAATTTAAGGGGCATCAAGGAAAAGAGATCTGCAAATAAAACTGAGAAGAAACTCACAGAGCTAAAAGGAGAACAACTGCATCTTAACTCTTATTGTTCTTAAAAGTCCTGTTTTTCTGGTACATAGGGGAGAAGCACCTCTATTGTTTCTAATGTCTATTTTTAAGTGCACCTGACAATTTTCAAAAATTTCCATGACACAAAAAACTAAAAATGGCATTTATGGTTCTTTGCATAATTATATCAAGCTAAATATGATGCAATGAGTTTCTCAAGATGGGTGCTTATAACTAAGCTGAGCATTTTCATCTTTCAGAACTTTTTGCTTGTTTTTAAGTATATTTTAGCAAACTAGTGACTTTATTTGTGCCTCTCAATATATTAATATGTGTGTTCTTTGAAAAAAATGCATGTAATCTTCATTTAAGAGTTTTGATGAAATTGATCATTGGTGGCTCAGACAGTAAAGCATCTGCCTATAATGCAAGAGACTCAAGTTCAATCCTCAGTTCGGGAAGATCCCCCTGGAGAAGGAAATGGCAACCCACTCCAGTGTTCTTGCCTGGAAAATCCCATGGATGAAGGAGCCTGGTAGGGTTACAGCTCATGGGGTCACAAAGTGTTGAACATGACTGAGCAACTTCACTTTCACTTTCACTTTTCATGATCACATGAACCACAGCCTGGTCTAACTCAAAGAAACTATGAGCTGTGCCATGTAGGGCCACTCAAGAAGGATGGGTCATGGTGGGGAGTTTTGAAAAATGTAGTCCACTGGAGAAGGAAATGGCAAACCACTTTAGTATTCTTGCCTTGAGGACCCCATGAACAGTATGAAAAGGCAAAAAGATAAGACACTGAAAGATGAACTCCCCAGGTTGGTAGGCGCCCAATATGCTACTGGAGATCAGTGGAGAAATAACTCCAGAAAGAGCGAAGACACGGAACCAAAGCAAAAACAGCATCCAGTTGTGGATGTGACTTTTGATGGAAGTAAAGCCTGATGCTGTAAGAGCAATATTGCATAGGAACCTGGAATGTTAGATCCATGAACCAAGGCAAACTGAAAGTGATCAAACAGGAGATGACAAGGACATCATTTAAGGAACCAGTGAACTAAAATGGACTGGAATGCATGAATTTAACTCAGATGACCATTATATCTACTACCAAGGGCAAGAATCCCTTAGAAGAAATGGAGTAGCAATCATGGTCAACAAAAGAGCCAGAAATGCAGTAATTGGATACAATCTTAAAAATGACAGAATGATCTCTGTTCATTGCCAAGGCAAACCATTCAAAATCATGTTAATCCAAGTCTATGCCCTGACCAGTAAGACTGAAGAAGATGAAGTTGAACAGTTCTATGAAGACCCAGAAGACCTTTAGAACTAACACCCCCAAAAGATGTCCTTTTCATTAGTAGGAAGTCAAGAAATACCTGGAGTAATAGGCAAAGTTAGCCTCGGAGCACAGAATGAAGCAGGGCAAAGGCACATAGAGTTTTGCCAAGAGAACGGGTCGTAGCAAACACCCTCTTCCAACAACACAAGAGAAGACACTACATATGGACATCACCAGATGGTCAACACTGAAATCAGATTGATTATATTCCTTGCAGCCAAAGATGGAGAAGCTCTTTGTCACATAGTCAGCAAAAACAAGACCAGGAGCTGACTGTGGCTCAGATCATGAACTCCTTATTGCCAAATTCAGACTTAACTTGAAGAAATAGGCAAAACCACTAAACCACTCAGGCATGACCTAAATCTAATCTCTAACTATTATATACTAGAAGTAACAAATAGATTCAAGGGACTAGATCTGATAAACAGACTGTCTGATGAACTATGGATGGAGGTTCATTACATTGTAGAGGAGATTGGGATCAAGACCATGCCCAACAAAAAGAAATGCAAAAAAGCAAAGTGGCTGTCTGAGGAGACCTTACAAATAGCTGAGAAAAGAAGAGAAGGGAAAACCAAAGGAGAAAAGGAAAAGTATACCCATTTGAATGCAGAGTTCCAAAGAACAGCAAGGAGAGATAAGAAAGCCTTCCTCAGTGATCAGTGCAAAGAAATAAAGGAAAACAATAGAATGGAAAGACTAGAGATCTCTTCAAGAAAATTAGAGATATCAAGGGAATATTTCATGCAAAGATGGGCTCAATAAAGGACAGAAATTGTATGAACCTAACAGAAACAGAAGATATTAAGAAGAGGTGGCAAAGAAGAACATAGAAGAACTGAAGAAAAAAGACCTTTATGACCCAAAAAATCATGATTGTGTGATCATTCTCCTAGAGCCAGATATCCTGGGATGTGAAGTCAAGTGGGCCTTAGGAAGCTTCACTACAAAAAAAAAAAAAACTAGTGAAGGTGATGGAATTCCAGTTGAGCTATATTTCAAATCCTAAAATGTGATGCCGTGTAAGTGCTGCACTCAATATGTCAGCAAATTTGGAAAACTTAACAGTGGCCACAGGACTGGAAAAGGTCAGTTTTCCTCTTAACCCCTAAGAAAGGCAATGCCAAAGAATGCTCAAACTACCACACAGGTGCACTCATCTCACATGCTAGTAAAGTTATGCTCAAAAGTCTCCAAGCCAGGCTTCAGCAATACGTGAATGGTGAACTTATAGATGTTCAAGCTGGTTTTAGAAAAGGCAGAGGAACCAGAGATCAAATTGCCACCATCCTTTGGATCATCAAAAGAGCAAGAGAGTTCCAGAAAAACATTTATTTCTGCTTTATTGACTATGCCAAAGCCTTTGACTGTGTGGATCACCACAAACTGTGGAAACTTCTGAAAGATGTGGGAATACCAGACCACCTGACCTGCCTCCTGAGAAATCTGTATGCAGGTCAGGAAGCAAAAGGTATAACTGGACATGGAACATCAGACTGGTTACAAATAGGAAACGGGGTACAAAAGACTGTATATTGTGACCCTGCTTCTTTAACTGCTATGCAGAGTACATCATGAGAAACACTGGGCTGGAGGAAGCACAAGCTGGAATCAAGATTGCCAGGAGAAATATCAATAACCTCAGATATGCAGATGACACCACCCTTATGGCAGAAAGTGAAAAGGAACTAAAAAGCTTTTTGATGAAAGTGAAAGAGGAGAGTGAAAAAGTTGGCTTAAAGCTCAACATTCAGAAAACGAAGATCAGGGCATCTGGGCCCATCACTTCATGGGAAATAGATGGGGAAACAGTGGCTGACTTTATTTTTTGGGGCTTCAAAATCACTGTGGAATGTGATTGCAGCTATGCAATTAAAAGACGCTTATTCCTTAGAAGGAAAGCTATGACCAACCTAGATAGCATATTAAAAAAGCAGACATGTTACTTTGTCAACAAAGGTCCGTCTAGTCAAGGCTATGGTTTTTCCAGTAGTCATGTATGGATGTGAGCATTTGACTGTGAAGAAGGCTGAGCACCGAAGAATTGATCCTTTTGAACTGTGGTGTTGGAGAAGACTCTTGAGAGTCCCTTGGATTGCAAGGAGATCTAGCCAGTCCATCCTAAAGGAGATCAGTCCTGGATATTCATTGGAAGTACCGATGCTAAATTTGAAACTCCAGGGAGGAGCTAAGATGGCGGACGAGTAAGACGGGGAGAATACTTTCTCCTCCACAAATCCATTAAAAGAACATTTGAATGCTGAATAAACTCGATAAAACAACTTCTGAATGCCGGCAGAGGACATCAGGCACTTAGAAAGACAGCTCATTGTCTTCAAAACGAGAAAACGAGCCCTGCGGTAACTCCTTTTGCGGAGAACTGGCGCGGACACCAGCATTTGCTATTGGCAAGTGGGGGCTGGGCTAGGAGGAGCGGTGAGGCCTGCATTGCTTTGAGAAAGGATTTGGCCTGGCTATCTCGGGTGCTATCTGAGCGAAATAACCAGACTGTCGGTTATCTACTACATCAAAAGCCAGCCCTAACTTAAGACACCACCAGGACTACCTACGGAACAAAGGGCTGCACAGAGTTGGCCGGCTGCAGGCCGTCCCACTCCAGTGACAGGCAGCCAGGGCCAGAGGCGGGCAATTATAGCCCTAGAGGGACACTGTCTAACGGAACTGTGAGTAGGTCTCTGTGCTGACTCACGCTTCTTGGGGCTCTGGATGGTCAACATCTGCCTGAGAAAGTGCGCTGTTTGTATACCCAGAAAACTGAGCGGCGGAGAGGCGATAAGTCGCAGCACCTGTGCTCGCTGAACATTTCATCACCTGCGCTACTCGGATCTGGGAAGGGCATAAAACGCAGACTCAACCAAGTCTGTGCTTCTGAGGATTATCTGAGTGCCTGAACCTGGCCGGTTTAGATTTGGGTGTTCATCTCCGCCCCCTCTGTAACAAGGCAGAGATCAGATATTGAAAAGACCTGTAAATCGCCTCAAGAAAGAGAATTCAACAAACTACCAGAATATAGTAAGGACACTCTAAATTTGGCAATCTTAACAAAATGAAGAGACAAAAGAATACCCAGCAGCTAAAGGAACAGGATAGATCTCCACCAAACCAAACCAAAGAGGAAGAGATAGGGAATCTACCTGATAAAGAATTCCGAATAATGATAGCGAAATTAATTCAAAATCTCGAAATCAAAATAGAATCACAGTTAAAGAGTCTGGAGACAAGGATTGAGAAGATGCAAGAAAGGTTTAACAAGGGCCTAGAAGAAATAAAAAAGAGTCAACACATAATGAATAATGCAATAAATGAGATCCAAAACACCCTGGAGGCAACAAATAGTAGAATAACAGAGGCAGAAGATAGGATTAGTGAACTAGAAGATAGAATCCTAGAAATAAATGAATCAGACGAGAAAAAAGAAAAACGTATCAAAAGAAATGAGGACAATTTCAGAAACCTCCAGGATAACATCAAACGCTACAACATTCGAATCATAGGAGTTCCAGAAGAAGAAGATAAAAAGAAAGATCATGAGGAAATACTTGAGGAGATAATAGTTGAAAACTTCCCTAAAATGGAGAAGGAAATAACCACTCAAGTTCAAGAAATCCAGAGAGTCCCTAACAGGATAAACCCAAGGCGAAACACCCCAAGACACATATTAGTCAAATTAACAAAGATTAAATATAAAGAACAAATATTAAAAGCAGCAAGGGAAAAACATCAAATAACTCACAAGGGAATTCCCATAAGGATAACACCTGATCTTTCAATAGAAACTCTCCAAGCCAGGAGGGAATGGCAAGACGTAATTAAAGTGATGAAGGAAAATAACTTACAGCCTAGATTATTGTATCCAGCAAGGATCTCATTCAAATATGAAGGAGAAATCAAAAGCTTCACAGATAAGCAAAAGTTGAGAGAATTTTGCATCACTAAACCATTTCTCCAACAAAAACTAAAGGACATTCTCTAGAGCAATACAATAATAGTGGGAGACTTTAACACCTCACTCATATAATCTGGCTGTAATAGACAAAGTAAAGAGGAAAACGTATTTACTTATGAGCCTCAAAAAATTCAGTTCACTCAGGAGAGTTTAAAAAAAAAAAAAAAGACTTATTTGCTCACTCTGTAGAGGTTTATTGACTATTTTGTGGGTTTGGTACCACTTTGGGTAGTAGGGAGGAAGAGGTGACAAATGTGATCCTGTCCTAAATAATATATTGTGGTAAAGATAGATTTACCAATACAAAATACCAAGATGTGCCTAAAGATGAGGACACCCAAACTGGACTTTTTGTTTTCTGGACTTTTCATTTCGAGAACAAACCTCCTAATATAAGATGAACTCACCATGATTTTTTTAAGTGTTCTTTGTGATTAAAAACAGAAAGCCATTGGTTAAGAAATTACATATACTCCTCCCCACCATCACTCCCCTTCTTTCTTCCCATTTCCCTCCCACCCTCATTGATCCTTTCCTTTGTCCATTTTCCCCTGCAAAAATAAAAAAAAAAAAAAAAAAAGAAAGAAATTACATATACTCCTCCCTACCATCACTCCCCTTCTTTCTTCCCATTTCCCTCCCACCCTTATTGCTCCTTTCCTTTGTCCATTTTCCCTGCCAAAAAAAAATTAAAAAAATAAATAAATAAATAAAATAAAATAAAATAAAAATAAATAAAAATAAATAAAAATAAAAAAATAAATAAATTTGAAACTCCAATACTTTGGCCACCTGATGCAAAGAGCTGACTCATTTGAAAAGACCCTGATGCTGGAGAAGATTGAGGGCAGGAGGAGAAGGGGACGACAGAGGATGAGATGGCTGGATGGCATCATTGACTCGATGGACATGAGTTTGAGTAAACTCCGGCTGTTGGTTGATGGACAGGGAGGTCTGGCTTGCTGTGATTCATGGGGTTGCAGAGTTGGACACGACTGAGCAACTGAACTTCAGTGACTGAACTGAACTTATTCAAAAAACTAAGATCATGGCATCCGGTACCATCACTTCATGGCAAATAGATGGAAATACAACAGAAACAATTACAGACATTATTTTCTCAGTTTCCAAAATCACTGCAGATGGTGACTGCAGCCATGAAATTAAAAGATGCTTGTTCCTTGGAAGAAAAGCTAGGACAAACTTAGATAGCATTGTAAAAAACAGAGACATTACTTTGCCAACAAAGGTCCATCTAGTCAAGGCTATGGGTTTTCCAGTGGTCATGTATGGATGTGAGAGTTGGACTATAAAGAAACCTGAGTGCCGAAGAATTGATGCTTTTGAACTGTGGTGTTGGAAAAGACTCCTGAGAGTCCCTTGGACTACAAGGAGATCTAGCCAGTCCATCCTAACGGAGATCAGTCCTGGGTGTTCATTGGAAGGACTGATGCTGAAGCTGAAACTCCAGTACTTTGGATATCTCATGAGAAGAGCTGACTCATTTGAAAAGACCCTGATGCTGGAAAATATTGAGGGCAGGTGGAGAAGGGGATGAGAGAGGATGAGATGGTTGGTTGGCATCACTGCCTCGATGGACATGAGTGAGTGAGCTCTGGGAGTTGGTGATGGTCAGGGAGGCCTGGTGTACTGCAGTCCATGGGGTGCAGAGAGTTGGACAAGACTGAGTGACTAAACTGAACTGAACAAGGTATGTGAGTGATTTTTATTATTCAACTTGCTTTTTAATGGGCTTCTCTTGTGGCTCAGCTGGTAAAGAATCTGCCTCCAATGTTGGAGAATTGCGTTCGATCTCTGGGTTGGAAAGATCCCCTGGATAAGGGAAAGGGTATCAACTCCAGTATTCTGGCCCAGAGAATTTCATGGACTGTGTAGTCAATGGGGTCACAAAGAGTTGGACAGGACTGAACGACTTTCACTTTCACTTTTGCTTGTTAATGTAACCAATGGATGCTTGTTAGGTAGTCATCTAATGATTTGTTGACTGAGTCATTACTTCTTTCCTTTTTGAAGAGACAATTACCACCTCTATTCAGTGAAAACTTTATAAAAGCATCTGTATCTGGCTATTTTAGCAATTCAATAAAATTTTGAAATGCATGAAGTACGGCCACTTAAATGTTAAGGTGAGTGAAAACTCATCAGGGTTTGTAGGTGGAATAAGCCTTTGAATTTCTCTCTTACCAATCTCTCATTTACCAAAGGGAAAACAGCCTAAGACGATGGTAGTTACACAGTTAATGTCAGTTCTGGAAATAGAACACAGATCTCTTTATTTTCAGTCCCCAAACTTTACATAATATTGTGCCACTTTCTCATAAAAGTGTGATAATGCTGAATCTATGAATATCAGCATATTTAAACAGATATGGCAAGACCATGGGAACTGTCAGATGCATTTTGCAAAGGTTTTACTAAATAGTTATACACACAATAGGGTGTGTTATTTCTTTAGATAAGTAATTATTGATGTGATATAAATTAGAATCAATTTTTAAATCTATACTTTCCTTTATAAGAAAATTAATATTAGATTGCTAGAAAATGTCACAAGCCATTTTTTTTCTGTGTGTCAAAGCAAAGTTGGATTTTTTTTTTTTTTTTTTTTTGTGAGGAAAACATCCACTCTGACTAAGTATGTCTTTTTTGTCTATACCTGTGTAGAAATGAAATGAGGTTTCTAACTAGAGAGATGTCCTAGATATTTCCTAACATTTCACATTGAAATGTCAGTCTATGACTGCCATTTGAGTACGCATTAAATTGACAATGTATTATCTCCATTGTCTAACTACTAATCAGAACATAACCCTAAACCACTGCCCCATAACTCTTACCTGGGTCTGTAGAATTCATTGAAGATTGAAAAAAATATGCCATAAAGCCATCTCTTTAAGATACTCTAAAACTTTTTCTTATATCAAATCAGATCAGCATAGATGCCCACGGTGGGACCACATTTCTTTGATCAGTCATAGAATGGCTTTTGTTGATCCTTAATTTGGCCTATGCCAATGCCTGAGTTCAAAATACTTTATAGTTAGAAGTTTTTGGAAGTTATTCATTTATTGAAAGAATGCCAAGACCGCTGCCCTTCCTATTAATCAGTACTCACCTCATGGGGACTGAAGGATTCTCTGTACTTACCACCAAGAGTTGTTCTCCACTGCTGTTCTTGTTTATGTGATACAATCTTGCCAGTTCTTTAAATTATAAAACAATTTTTTTTGTTCTCTTTTTCATGTTATTATCATGGTAATATTATTAATATTTTATTATTTACTATTCTTTGGCAATGGCACCCCACCCCAGTACTTTTGCCTGGAGAATCCCATGGACGGAGGATCCTGGTGGGCTCCAGTCCATGGGGTCGCTAAGAGTCGGACACGACTGAGCGACTTCACTTTCACTTTTCAGTTTCATGCATTGGAGAAGGAAATGGCAACCCGCTCCAGTTTTCTTGCCTGGAGAATCCCAGGGACGGGGGAGCCTGGTGGGCTTCCGTCTATGGGGTCGCACAGAGTCGGGCACGACTGCAGCGACTTAGCAGCATTCTTTTATTGTATGCATTAACTTGTAGGAAACGGACAGCCATTTTGCACTCTGAATTCTTGTGTATCAGGTTGTGGCATTCATTAGTGTAGCAACTTGTAATTGACCGATGCTGTAAAGAGCAATATTGCATAGGAATCTGGAATGTCAGGTCCATGAATCAAGGCAAATTGGAAGTGGTCAAACAAGAGATGGCCAGAGTGAATGTTGACATTCTAGGAATCAGCGAACTCAAATGGACTGGAATGGGTGAATTTAACTCAGATGAACATTATATCTACTACTGCGGGCAGGAATCCCTCAGAAGAAACAGAGTGGCCATCATGGTCAACAAAAGAGTCCGAAATGCAGTACTTGGATGCAATCTCAAAAATGACAGAATGATCTCTGTTCATTTCCAAGGCAAACCATTCAATGTCACAGTAATCCAAGTCTATGCCCCAACCAGTAACGCTGAAGAAGCTGAAGTTGAATGGTTCTATGAAGACCTACAAGACCTTTTAGAACTAACACCCAAAAAAGATGTCCTTTTCATCATAGGGGACTGGAATGCAAAAGTAGGAAGTCAAGAAACACCTGGAGTAACAGGCAAATTTGGTATTGGAATACGGAATGAAGCAGGGCAAAGACTAATAGAGTTTTGCCAAGAAAATGCACTAGTCATAACAAACACTCTCTTCCAACAACACAAGAGAAGACTCTATACATGGACATTACCAGATGGTCAACACTGAAATCAGATCGATTATATTCTTTGCAGCCAAAGATGGAGAAGCTCTATACAGTCAGCAAAAACAAGACCAGGAGCTGACTGTGGCTCAGACCATGAACTCCTTATTGCCAAATTCAGACTGAAATTGAAGAAAGTAGGGAAAACCACTAGACCATTCAGGTATGACCCAAATCAAATCCCTTATGATTATACAGTGGAAGTGAGAAATAGATTTAAGGGCCTAGATCTGATAGAGTGCCTGATGAACTATGGAATGAGGTTAGTGACATTGTACAGGAGACAGCGACCAAGACCATCCCTGTGGAAAAGAAATGCAAAAAAGCAAAATGGCTGTCTGGGGAGGCCTTACAAATAGCCATGAAAAGAAGAAAAGCAAAAAGCAAAGGAGAAAAGGAAAGATATAACCATCTGAATGCAGAGTTCCAAAGAATAGCAAGAAGAGTTAAGAAAGCCTTCTTCAGCGATCAATGCAAAGAAATAGAGGAAAACAACAGAATGGGAAAAACTAGGGATCTCTTCAAGAAAATCAGAGATACCAAAGGAATATTTCATGCAAAGATGGGCTCCATAAAGGACAGAAATGGTATGGACCTAACACAAGCAGAAGATATTAAGAAGAGATGGCAAGAATACACAGAAGAACTGTACAAAAAAGATCTTCACAACTAAGATAATCATGATGGTGTGATCACTGACCTAGAGCCAGACATCCTGGAATGTGAAGTCAAGTGGGCCTTAGGAAACATCACTATGAACAAAGCTAGTTCATAGTTCATCACCTCCTTCATCAGTGGAGGTGATGGAATTCCAGTTGAGCTATTCCAAATTCTGAAAGATGATGCTGTGAAAGTGCTGCACTCAATATGCCAGCAAATTTGGACAACTCAGCAGTGGCCACAGGACTGGAAAAGGTCAGTTTTCATTCCAATTCCAAAGAAAGGCAATGCCAAAGAATGTTCAAACTACCGCACAATTGTACTCATCTCACACGCTAGTAAAATAATGCTCAAAATTCTCCAAGCCAGGCTTCAGCAATATGTGAACCGTGAACTTCCTGATGTTCAAGCTGGTTTTAGAAAAGGTAGAGCAACCAGAGATCAAATTGCCAACATCCGCTGGATCATGGAAAAAGCAAGAGAGTTCCAGAAAAACATCTATTTCTGCTTTATTGACTATGCCAAAGCTTTTGACTGTGTGGATCACAATAAACTGTGGAAAATTCTGAAGAGATGGGAATACCAGACCACCTGATCTGCCTTTTGAGAAATTTGTATGCAGGTCAGGAAGCAACAGTTAGAACTGGACATGGGACAAAAGACTGGTTCCAAACAGGAAAAGGAGTATGTCAAGGCTGTATATTGTCACCCTGCTTATTTAACTTATATGCAGAGTACATCATGCTGGACTGGAAGAAACACAAGCTGGAATCAAGATTGCCGGGAGAAATATCAATAACCTCAGATATGCAGATGATACCACCCTTATGGCAGAAAGTGAAGAGGAGCTAAAAAGCCTCTTGATGAAAGTGAAAGTGGAGAGTGAAAAGGTTGGCTTAAAGCTCAACATTCAGAAAACGAAGATCATGGCATCTGGTTCCATCACTTCATGGGAAATAGATGGGGAAACACTGGGAACAGTGTCAGACTTGATTTTTCTGGGCTCCAAAATCACTACAGATGGTGACTGCAGCCATGAAATTAAAAGATGCTTACTCCTTGGAAGGAAAGTTATGACCAATCTAGATAGCATATTAAAAAGCAGAGACATTACTTTGCCAACAAAGGTTGGTCTAGTCAAGGCTATGGTCTTTCCTGTGGTCATGTTTGGATGTGAGAGCTGGATTGTGAAGAAGGCTGAGTGCCGAAGAATTGATGCTTTTGAACTGTGGTGTTGGAGAAGACTCTTGAGAGTCCCTTGGACTGCAAGGAGATCCAACCAGTCCATTCTGAAGGAGATCAGCCCTGGGATTTCTTTGGAAGGAATGATGCTAAAGCTGAAACTCCAGTATTTTGGCCACCTCATGCGAAGAGTTGACTCATTGGAGAAGACTCTGATGCTGGGAGGGATTGAGGGCAAGAGGAAAAGGGGACGACAGAGGATGAGATGGCTGGATGGCATCACTGACTCGATGGACATGAGTCTGAGTGAACTCCGGGAGTTGGTGATGGACAGGGAGGCCTGGCGTGCTGCGGTTCATGGTGTCGCAAAGAGTCGGACATGACTGAGCGACTGATCTGATCTGATCTGATCTTATAATTGACTTCATCTCATTCTTTGTCTTCTTATTTTCATCAGTTTAATTTTTGGCTTATCAGAATGCATGTAATTTTATTAAGATCTTCTAATCATTTTTATTTATTTTTTATTACTATTATTATTATTTTTACTTTACAATATTGCATTGGTTTTTCCATACATCAACATACATCTGCCACAGTATACACGTGTTCCCCATCCTGAACCCCCCTCGCATCTCCCTCCCCATATCATCCCTCTGGGTCATCCCAGTGCACCAGCCCCGAGCTTCCTGTATCCTGTATCGAACCTGGACTGGAAATGGATGTTTGAATAAGTAGTGTTTAATATTCAAAATGTACATCATTGGGAAAGTGAATATATGATTTTTTGACTACATAGAACTACTTTAGTAGCTAGAAGACAATCTTTTAAAAGACTCAAATAATTGGAATATGTCAGACATTGCGTAAAAATGATGATGATACTAATTATAGACTAAGAAGAGGAGAAGGTGAGAAAAAAATGAAGAAAAGGGTAGAAAAATGAAGGAAAAGAAAGGCTTAGATGGTAAGCAAAATAAATGAACAAAAAAAAAGTAAGCTCCATCTATTCAAATTTTATTCAGGAAGAAAATGAATCTTAGAGAACTCAAGTCACTTGCCTCATATAAAAACATGGTATGTTAAAAAAAAAAATTAAACCCTTCATCTTTGCTACAAAAGCTTTTTAAAATTCGAAAACAACTTGAATTCAAGTTTATTTTATGCTTTCCTTTGGTCTAATGCATTAATCTCACAAGAAACTTTGGATTCAACTGAGATTTCTCACATAATCCTTGCTACTACTTCCTGAGAGAATTTCACTCTGTCCTAAAATGACATCTGAAGCCAATATTTATAACCCAGTCCTGTGTCCTTGCCAAGTTTCCTGTGCTAATGATCTTAAGCTTCAATAACAGCTGTCATGTAGATGAATTGCAAGGTACTCTGGGAGCTATATGAATGTATCACACAGCTTATATCACAGATATATTCTCTCCATCACCTCTGGATTAAAATGTCACCTATTTTAGGAATTCCTAGCAAAGCATAAAGAGAAATGTGGATGCATATACCACAGCCAACTGAAAATTCAGGGTAAAAATTAAGGTTGACAGAATGTCATTATCACACAAATTAGAGTGGACATGAAAATTAATCTTTGGAATTTATAAAATGATAAAATTATCATTTCTTTGTATTTTAAGACTTTTCCTTTTAAAAAGAAAATATAGGATGAAACTAGTTAATTACTGTTTTATGGTTAATTAATTCAGGGGTTATTCAATGCCATAAAGTGGTTTGATATAATTCTGAAATAGCTAATTTAAATTTTGCCTTGACTATGGCATACTAAAGAAATTACATTTATTAGAATACTGATTTCTCTGCAATGTATTTGAATCTGTTATTTAAAGCAATCATAACACATACAATTTTGACATGTTCTGTTTCCAGAAATTTCTACTAAAGTGAGTATTTTACAAACAAATCTGATCATAAGAGTTGTGTTAACAATCCAGATACCTGTGCCCTCCCTGACAAAATTGTATCAGGTTTTCAAACAGAGGAGTCTCATAACATGGACCTTTCTATAACTTCAGCTGATTCTTTTCATCAAGGAAGTATAGGAAATAATACTTAAGATAACATTCATAATATGAAAGAAAACCAATACATCTATGTGATGTGCAGAAGCTACCCCAGGGACAGCTTGGGATTGCAGCTATCAGCCTGCAGATATCTGATTTGAACTTTTCATACCTCCCATCCTCATTTCTCATGATTTCTGGCTCATGCTTTTAAACTGAGCACCGTAGAAGGCTATGGTCCCCTGTACACTGTATGTTGCTTCTCATCCTTGTGTCTTTATCTAGCTACTTCCTTGATGATAATACTTTTCTTCTTTACCCCTTTTCAACCCTTATCTTCACTATCTCTTTTCCCTGGTTAATCCGATTAATTAAAGCTTATTTTATACATATCCTTGTTTGTGAAGTCTTCCTTTACCTCTTCCCCATAAGCCACTTTTCAACATCCAAATCTTTATAAAATTCTGGGTATCGTTTAACTATTTTATGTACATCACTGAATATGATTGGGGCTTCCGTGGTTGCTCAGAGGTTAAAGCGTCTGCCTGCAAAGGGGGACACCTGGGTTCGATCCCTGGATTGGAAAGATCCCCTGGAGAAGGAAACTGGAAACCCACTCCAGTATTCTTGTCTGGAGAATCCCATGGATGAGGATCCTGGTGGACCCTGATCCAATGGGTCGCAAAGAGTTGGACACAACTGAGCAACTTCACTCACTCACTGAATATGATTATGTTTTTAATGTTTCCTTTTCTCTCACTTTTTGTAAATCCTCAGAAGGCACTTACCAGGACTTTATTTAATAGCATCACTTGCTCAACAACTTAGTCCAGCACACAGTAGAAGCTTCAGTTCACTTTAGTCGCCCTGTCGTGTCCGACTCTTTGCGACCCCATGAATTGCAGCATGCCAGGCCTCCCTGTCCATCAACAGTAGAAGCTTAGAACATGACAACTGACATGAAAGGATGAAAGGGTGGATAGATAAATGGATAGATGAATGAAAGGAAAAATCTTGTTCCATAAAATGTAAATCAGGGTAAATACATTGAGTGGATTTTAGCCTTGAGTGAATTACAGGACAGTGCACACACAGCTTCTTTAGTAAATCAAGCAGGGCAATAATCAGGGAAGCACTAGAACACTCATCCTAAGAGCAAGAAAGCAAGTGCTCCAAAAGCACATGGTTTTTTAATCTCAAAATATCCACCAGAAGCTCTAGGCAGGACCTCTTGATTCTGAGACTACCTTTCCTCACACACGTGTGTGTGTGTGTTATAATCTCTGCTAGTGATGAACTGAACTTGAACAAGATAAGTCTTCTTTGTAGTCATTGATCACACCAGAAATCCTGCAAAAGTCCCCACTGCTTCATTTTAGGGCAATTGAGTCCTGCTCTTTCTTTTATATACAGGGCAGGCATCTTGGAGGGTACAGTATAATTTGCTTCACATTCAAGAATTTTGAATAAATTCTAGACTTACAATCTTAAATTAAGGTATAAATTTATCAGGCACAGCCTTGGTTCAGTGTTCTGAAGGATGGAGGAGAGCTAGGTGGGTCGGAGGTTTAAGTTCTTGCATAGGCTGTGTGTGATCTCACAGCTTGTGTCCTCTTGATTTGTAATGGAAATTAGAAACAGTGAGGGGCATCTTACCTTTTAAGCCATGACATTTTTGAAATTATACATTCTAAGCAGACTGGATAATATTTTAAATAAAACACCATTGAAAATCCAGTTCATCAGAGTCATTGCACACACTCAATTGCTGATTTTTATAGTGCAATATTTTTGGCTCTAAAATAATGATGAAACAACACCAAAAGCAAATGGGCCATATTATGCACAAATTGTTTGTTAAATCTAAATTGCTAAATTGAAGCTTTTTCCAGCTGTGTCAGAACAAAAATATATCCAGCCACAAATATATAGAACTGGGATATTTTGAAGGTGGAAAAATATGCTGGAGTTCTATTATAAAACTGATTGAAAAAAGATATCTTTCCTTTAAATTCTGTTTTTTAAACAGAGGAAATTCATATTTCTGAATAAATCCTTTCCACATTAACATTTCCTAGGACATGGATCCCATTTGGTCTATAAAGTCCTAAAATGAGATTATGAGAGAATAAATCTGCTCATCTCATAAGGAGAGTTAGATGGCTTGACTGTAAAATTAAAACTGGATGTCTATAACACAGAGTAGCTTGGGTTCTATGGGATACACAATGACTCAAAATTTTGAAGTTATTATCTAAGATCCTTAAGGTTCATGGAAAGGCCATTCTTAGCAAATTTATTTTAAAATTATAATTCTATAAAAGCCAAGAGAAATTTTTAATTTTGTGTTTCAAATTTAAATGCCTAGAAAATAAGCAATGTAGCTGAGTGTTTTCAGGCTCCTTGTAAAAGATCCATTATTACTTTTCTATAATCAATTTGTAATGTGTAAAAACAGAGAGTCCATGTTGTTTTTTATTTTATTTTTTTTTTAAGAGAAGTTTGAAATCCAGATTTTAAGATTTTTCCCATTTTTAGATAACTGTGTGCACGAAACAACTTTTTTCCTGTGGCTACATTTGACTTTTAAGTTAAATTTTGTCATTTATGTTTCAGAAATTGATTCTCCTTTCAGGTCCTAGCCTAGCTAAGTCACCCCATTCAGGGGAATATCCCCCTTCTGGAGGCCCACTCAAACTTCACTTAGCTACATCCCCCATCAGCTCTTTCAAAGTCTAGAGGAATATTTGATTCTTCTAATAATCTTTTCCCCATCTAAAGTTCATGGAACTCTGACTACACATTTTTAAAGATGGTTTCATGCTACCTTCTTTGGTAGGAATTATATACCACTATAGGACATCTATTATAGAATCAGTTTGTGCTGCCATTAATTTATACTTTTTCAGCTTGAAATAAAATTCACTAAGATAAAATTCACTAGGACTCCCTTGGAGGTCCAGAGGTTAAGACTTGGTTTTTAAATGTAGGGGTGTGGGTTTGATCCCTGGTTGGGGAGCTAAGATATCACATGACTCATAGCCAAAAAACCAAAACATAAAACAGAGAAGCAATATTGTAACAAATTCAACAAAGACTAAAAATGGTCCACATCAAAAAAAATCTTTAAAAAAGTCACCATTTCAAAGTACATGATTCAATGGCTTTCAGTGCATTTATAATGTTGTACCACTTCTCCAACATCTACTTTCAGAATATTTTCATGGCTCTGAAGGAAATTACTTACCCAATAAGTAGTGACTCTCCATTTCTCCCCACCTCCAGAACTCAGCAACTATTAAATGGTCACTCCTCGTTTCCTACTAACTCAGCCTCTGGCAACAACTAGTCTGCCTTCTGTCTCTATTTATCTGTCTTTTCTAGATACACCATATACATGGAATCTCATAACATTTGGCCTTTTGTGTCTGCCTTCTTTCAGTTAGCATGTTTAGAGGTCCATTCATGTGGTAGCATACATAATTGTTTCATTCCTCTTCATGGTTGAAAATGTTCTAACATATGAATAGGCTATATTTTGTTCATCCATTCATCAGCTAATGGACATTTGAGTTGTTTTCACCTTTTAGACTCTTGAATAGGGCTGCTATGAGCATTTGTGTAAAAGTTTTTGTTTGAATGTTGGTTTTAAAATCTTTTGAATATACTATGAGGAAGAGAATTGCAGGTTTTACTGTAATAATATATTTAACTTTTGAAGAATCTCCAGTTCTCCATAGAGGCCATGCCATTTTAAATTCCTACCAGCAGTGGGTGAGAATTTCAATTTCTCCACATGTTAGCCAAAATTTGTTATTTTATAGTTTTATTTCTGTATTTTTACTATTACCATCTTAGGGTGAATAGAGTGATATCTCATGGTTTTAATTTACATTTTTCTAATGGCTGATGATATTAAGCACTATTTCAAGTGCCTACTGGACATTTCCCATATTTTTTTTTTAGAGCAATATCTAGTCATAACATTTTTTCACATTTTAAAATTAAATTGTTTGGTGTTTTTTGTTGAGTTTTAAGTATGCCTTACATATTATGATAGATCCTTATGGGTGCTGGATTATTTTCAGTTGCTTTGCTGCATCGATTGATATAATCATGTGATTTTTGTCCCTTCTATTAATGTGATATATTCAACTGACTGATTTTCATGTTGAATAAACTTTGCAATCTTGAGTTAAATGCCAACTGGTTATGGTGTATAAATCTTTTAATATGCTGCTTGGCTCAGATTAATGGTATTTTGTATCTGTATTCATTAGGAGTATCATTTAGTGTTTTTTGTTTTTTTGTGATACCTTTGTCTACCTTCTGTATGAGTGTAATACTGGCCTCACAAACAAATTAGGAAAAGTTCTTTGCTCTCGCAAATTCTGTATCAATTTTTCTTTAAATATTTGGTATAACCAAGCAATGATTCATGCGAAGATGAGCTCAATAAAGAACAGAAATAGTATGGACCTAACAGAAGCAGAAGATATTAAGAAGAGGTGCAAGAATACACAGAAGAATTGTACAAAAAAGATCTTCATGACCCAGATAATCACAATGGTGTGATCACTCACCTAGAGCCAAACATCCTGGAAAGTGAAGTCAAGTGGGCCTTAGGAAGTATCACTACGAACAAAGCTAGTGGAGGTGATGGAATTCCAGTTGAGCTATTTCAAATCCTAAAAGATGATGCTAGGAAAGTGCCATACTCAATATGTCAGCAAATTTGGAAAACTCAGCAGTGTCCATAGGACTGGAAAAGGTCAGTTTTCATTCCAATCCCAAAGAAAGGCAATGCCAAAGAATGCTCAAACTACCGCACAATTTCACTCATCACACATGCTAGTACAGTAATGCTCAAAATTCTCCATGCTAGGCTTCAATAGTACATAAACCGTGAATTTCCAGATGTTCAAGCTGGTTTTAGAAAAGGGAGAGGAACTAAAGATCCAATTGCCAACATCCACTGGATCACAGAAAAAACAAGAGAATTCCAGAAAAACATCTATTTCTGCTTTATTGACTATGCCAAAGCCTTTGACTGTGTGGATCACAATAATCTGTGGAAAATTTTGAGAGAGATGGGAATACCAGACCACCTGACCTGCCTCTTGAGAAACCTATATGCAGGTCAGGAAGCAACAGTTAGAACTGGACACGGAACAACAGACTGGTTCCAAATAGGAAAAGGAGTACGTCAAGGCTGTATATTGTCACCCTGCTTATTTAGCTTATATGCAGAGTACATCATGAGAAACGCTGGACTGGAAGAAGCACAAGCTGGAATCAAGATAGCTGGGAGAAATATCAATAACCTCAGATATGCAGATGACACCACCCTTATGGCAGAAAATGAAAAAGAACTAAAGAGCCTCTTGATGAAAGTGAAAGAGGAGAGTGAAAAAGTTAGCTTAAAGCTTAATATTCAGAAGACTAATATCATGGCGTCCAGTCCCATCACTTCATGGGAAATAGATGGGGAAACAGTGGAAACAGTGTCAGACTTAATTTTCTGGGGCTCCAAAATCACTGCAGGTGGTGATTGCAGCCATGAAATTAAAAGACGTTTCCTCCTTGGAAGGAAAATTATGACCAACCTAGGCAGCATTTTAAAAAGCAGATACATTACTTTGTTAACAAAGGTCTGTCTAGTCAGGGCTATGGTTTTTCCCATAGTCATGTATGGATATAAGAGTTGGACTATAAAGAAAGCTGAGCACGGAAGAATTGATGCTTTTGAACTGTGGTGTTGGAAAAGACTCTTGAGAGTCCCTTGGACTGCAAGGAGATCCCACCAGTCCATTCTAAAGGAGATCAGTTCTGGGTGTTCATTGGAAGGACTGATGCTAAAGCTGAAACTCCAGTACTTTGTCCATCTCATGTGCAGAGTTGACTCATTGGAAAAGACCCTGATGCTGGGAGGGACTGGGGGCAGGGGGAAAAGGGAATGACAGAGGATGAGATGCTGGATGGCATTACCAACTCAATAACATGCTGCTGCTGCTGCTGCTGCTGCTGCGTCACTTCAGTCATGTCCGACTCTGTGCGACTCCATAGATGGCAGCCCACCAGGCTCCCCCTTCCCTGGGATTCTCCAGGCAAGAACACTGGAGTGGGTTGCCATAGCAGCAGCAGCAGCAGCAGAGGACAGCTTTGTTAGTGCTGAGCTCCCTCTGTTTTTGTTTATATGGGAATGTCTTAACTTCTTCTTCACTTTTGAAGGTTTTGTCACATACAGAGTTTTTGGCTAGAAGATTTGTTTCTTTCATTCTATTGCCCTCTGTTCTCTATGGTTTCTAATGAGAATCAGTTTTTAGTATTATTGAGGATCTGTTTTAGGAGACAATGTACTTCTGTGAATTCTTGTCCCACTTTTACACTTTTTTTCTTTGTCTTTCAACAATTTGCAATGTATCTTAGCATTGGTCTTTTTGAATTTATCCTACTTGAAATTTGTTGAGATTCTTGGATATGTAGATTTACGTTTCATCAAATTTGAAAAGTTTTAGCTATGGTTTTTTCAAGTATTCTTTTGACCACTTCCTTTTCTCACCTTCTAAGACTCCATTTCATGTATCTTGGTATGCTTGATGGTGTCCCCAAGATCCTTTAAGTCTTGTTCAGTTTGTTTTCTGTTCGTCCCAGAGGATAATTTTAAATGATCTATCTTCATATTTACAGATTCTTTCTTCTGTCTGTTCAAAATTGCTCTTCTACTTCTCTAGTGAAATTTTGCTTTCAATTATTGTACTTTTAACCTCCAGAATTTTGATTTGGCTGTAAGTAAAACATTTTCTATCTCTTAGTTGATGTTATCCATTTAGAGAGGCATCATTTTTCTGGTTTAATTTAGTTGTTTTCGTGGTGTCCTCTAGCTCTTTTAGCATATTTAGAGCAATTATTTAAAGTTATTTGTCAGGTAAATCCAATTTTAGGGCTTCTTTAATAATGGTCACTTTTATTTTTCTTTTGAGTGGAAAGAAGCTTTTGATTTTAATGTATGCCTCATAATTTTTGTTGAAAGGCAGATATTTTGAATATTATAATTTGGTAACTCTCTTTTCAGATTTTTCCTCTCCCTCATAGTTTGTTGTTGCAACTTGTTGTGGTAGTTTTCTTTGCTTTTCTGAACTAACTTTAATATGTCTGAATGAAGAATGATATATCTGAATTCTTTATTTTGTTGGTCTCTGATATCTTTATTCCTTTTGATTAGTAGTCAGTTAGAGATTTGACACAGGTTTTCTTAAGCACTTACAGCCAAAATTTTAAAAAAAGGAGGAGGAGGGAATGAAAAAGAAAAAAAAAAAGACTTTATTTTTGCAGATTGGCTCTGTGTTAGAGCTCTCTTTCAGTACTAGCCAGGAAATTAATAAATTTATTTTAGCCTTCACTTCCTGCTCACACACAGCCTGAAGTTCAGCCAGAGGTAAAATCTTAAGTTCTTCTCAGGTGTTTTCTAAGCCTGCATCTAGACTTGAGCATTTGCTTTGGGTCTTCTATGATCCCCAGAATATTTGGGGGCTTCAAAGACCTTCCTCTCCTTGTTTCTTCTTCTAAGCCTCTTCATTCCTAAGCTTGTTGTTTGTCCTAACTACTATACTTTGGTCCAAGTGGCCATGGTTAATACATTTGCCTTTAAATGCTTTCAACAAACAAAGGAAACTGCCTCCATTCTGTGGAAACTCTGTGGCTAATAAAACACATCAAGCCCTTGAGATGATATTTCAGAGACCCAGCCAAAAGGTTAAAACAATCAGTTCTGTATTGCTCCCTCTGGTTGCCAATAACCTGCACCAGTAAAGCAGGTTGACATCTCAAGTCTGCTGCTAACTGGGCTTTAGGGGTGGCAATCAGGTATATTTAATGCCCGAGAACTCTCTTACTAAAATTCAGTCATTTTTCTCTTTATGAAACATTCCCCTGACTGTTGTAAGTTTTTCCTTTGATTCCAAAACTCTAAAAAAGTTAATTCTGAGAGTTTTTGCCAGCTTATTTCTTGCTTTTGCAATGTGACAAAGTTTTGAAATTCCTACTCAGCTTTTTTTTTTTTTTGTATTTCACTCTAACTTACTTTCCAATGTTGGTTTTAAGTTGTAGAGAGAATGGACACTATTTGTCATCTAGACTTTTATTTTTTACTGTTTTCACTATAAATCCTAGAATAATATTAAATAATATATACAATAAATATTAAATAATTTTGTATAAATATATGAATAAATTAACATATTAATCAGAATCCATATAAAGAGAATTTTATTACCTACCTAAATGATTTATTGTGCAGTGTAAAAATTCTGAAGTTAGGATAAGTTTCCTTACAAGCTAAAAAAAATCCTCATGGAAGCATTAATTTTCCTTTGCTCAATTATTAGTGAAGTTAGAGAAACTATGGCTGTTATGTTTTTCATAATAATTTTCTTTGTGTACACAGAATAATTTTAAAATTTAATCATCCCCTGATCTCCTTAGCTGTAAAATAAACAATCTTTCAGTGTTTCCTCATTGGTTTTATTTTCTGCCTGAATTATCCAGATAAAGATTGGAAAATAAAGATCTATCTCATTTGGCTAAGTTAGCAGGCTTCAATTCATTTGGGAGTTGAGCAATCCTATTGCAATGAACTTTAGTTTAGAATTTTTAAATTAAGTATGGTAACATAAAATAGTAATATTACCCTTGAGAATGATATTTGTTCCATAGTACTACTGATGGCCATAGATGCTTATTTGTTGATGCATCTGGGTTAAGGTTATCCCTAGTCTGAGTGAATTCGGGCAGATCCAATTACAAACTTAGAATAATACATTCTGAAAAAGCATGCCCATTTATTTGTATCCAAAATCTAGCATACATCTGTAGAAACAGTATTTAAAGTACTGAGAGTGGTATTGTTTAATGTCCTATTTTATTTGTATAGCAATAATATTTCTAGAATATTTTTATATACCAGGCAATTATTAGATGCTTTCTAATAAACATTTACTATCAAACAATTGCTAATATCTTGAATTGATTATAAAATTATTGTCTTAGTTAAGGAAACTAAGGATCTGAACTGCCAAGAAACTTGTACAGAATATGGTGGCTGTGGGGGTGTAGCTCTGTAATCACCCTGTAAGAGAGGTCTTGCCTGAACTGATCTTCTCTGATTGGAAGGCCTTTGGAACTCTTGCAATAGCGTCACTGAAGACATGCTGTCCTCAGGCAGCTTCAGCCATTATTCAAGCACAATAGAGAGTACTCATTGCTGTCCCAGGCAAGGTGCCTCCATGGATAATCTTTGCCTTGCTGCTGCTGCTGCTAAGTCGCTTCAGTCGTGTCCAACTCTGTGCGACCCCATAGACGGCAGCCCACCAGGCTCCCCCGTCCCTGGGATTCTCCAGGCAAGAACACTGGAGTGGGTTGCCATTTCCTTCTCCAATGCATGAAAGTGAAAAGTCAAAGTGAAGTCGCTCAGTCGTGTCCGACTCTTAGCGACCCCACGGACTGGAGCCTACCAGGCTCCTCCGTCCATGGGATTTTCCAGGCAAAAGTACTGGGGTGGGGTGCCATTGCCTTCCCCGAATCTTTGCCTTAGAGGTCCCTTTGAGCTTCTTACATTCTCATACCTCTCCCACCTTCTTGAGCCCTTTCTTCCAATTGTCTTCCCTTTCTCCACAGGTGTCAGACCTGCACTACAGTCTGAGGGCTTTTGCTACCCACTCCTCCTCCCTCCTCTGTTATTTTTCATCAATTCAGTTCAGTCACTGAGTCGTGAGTCAAGTCCAACTCTGACCCCATGGACTGTACCATGTCAGGCTTCCCTGTCCATGACCAACTCCCAGAACTTACTCAAACTCGTGTCCATAGAGACTGTGATGCCATCCAAATATCTCATCCTTTGTCGTCTTCTTCTCCTCCTGCCTTCAATCCTTCCCAGAATCAGGGTCTTGTCCAATGAGTCAGTTCTTTGCATCAGGTGGCCGAAGTATTGGAGTTTCAGCTTCAGCATCAGTCCTTACAATTAACATTCAGGACTGATTGCCTTTAGGATGGACTGGATGGATCTCCTTGCAGTCCAGGGGGCTCTCAAGAGTCTTATCCAACACCACAGCTCAAAAGCATCAAGTCTTCGGCCCTCAACTTTTTTTATAGTAAACTCTCACATCCATAGATGACTACTGGAAAAACCAAAGCTCTGACTAGATGGACCTTTGTTGGCAAAGTCATGTCTCTGCTTTTTAATATGCTTTCTAGGTTGGTCATAACTTTTCTTCCAAGGAGCTAATGTTTTTTAATTTCATAGCTGGAATTACCATCTGCAGTGATTTTGGAGCCCCCAAATATAAAGTCTGTCACTGTTCCCATTGTTTTCCCGTCTATTTGCCATGAAGTGATGGAACCAGATGCCATGATCTTCGTTTTCAATGTTGAGCTTTAAGCCAACTTTTTCACTCTCCTCTTTCACTTTCATCAAGAGTCTCTTTAGTTCTTCCTCACTTTCTGCCATAAGGGTGGTCTCATCTGCATATCTGAGGTTATTGATATTTCTCCCGGCAATCTTGATTCCAGCTTGTGCTTCCTCCAGCCCAGGGTTTCTCATGATGTACTCTGCATATAAGTTAAATAAGCAGGGTGACAATATACAGCCTTGACGTACTCCTTTTCCTATTTGGAACCAGTCTGTTGTTCCATGTCCGGTTCTAACTGTTGCTTCCTGACTTGCATATAGGTTTCTCAAGAGGCAGGTCAAGTGGTCTGGTATTCCCATCTCTTTCAGAATTTTCCACAGATTATTGTGATCCACACAGTCAAAGGCTTTAGCATAGTCAATAAAGCAGAAATAGATGTTTTTCTGGAACTCTCTTGTTTTTTCCATGATCCAGCGGATGTTGGCTGTTAGTAGGGTCTCAATAATGATAGCAATTTTAGTCTTAATGTTTCTAGTAAACAACATTAATATTAAGAAATTATACATATTATGAAGTAAAATTACTAAGTATAATAATAATAATATATTATATATTAAGTATTGGTTCTGATTTTAAAAATCAAACATGTCACTGCAAAATAGTTTCCTTTCCATGGCTGTTTTCTAGCATCATTCTAATTGATGACAGAGGCTTTTTATTTCTTAACTTCCAGCTATTCTGAAAATAGTACATTGTATTTATATTGTCACTAAATGTTTGGATTGATGCTATGCATATAATTATATGGCTTACATTCACAGTAATTGATTGTACCTGCCAACAATCAGTAATGTAACTCTAAATATTTGTAAATGGCACCCATACTCATACTCTACCCAATTATTTCCCAAAAAGATTAGTCAGAGAGGCCACATGATTTAAGATTCAAATACCGAAACTGAAGTAAGAAAGTCTGTTTTTTGAGTTTGAGTCATCTTATCAACTAACTTTTTTGGAACAATTGTTTAGTCATATATAACTTTAGTTTCTTTATTAATAAAATGAAAGTACTAGGGCAATTTATTTCTAAAGTCCTGTCGGTTACATAATATAAAAACTGATAATGATCAGCTCCTTAGAATTTACACTTTAAGTCTATAAGCAATACCATAATAATCCTAGATTTGCATTATTATATCATTGATTTTATGAAATGTAATAAGGATAATTAAAAAAAGAAAAAACAGTAAAATGAATGGTGATTTGTTAATGGTTAATAAATTAATTGTGATAATTCATAATCAGTTTTTTACTTCTGATCTCATATTCATAAAAGATTACTACAACAGTGATTAAATATTAGAATTAATAGAAGTTTTATAAATTTCACCAAAAATATTGCTGTTTTAAAGAATGCAAATGAAACTTTTCCACATCATCTTTCCTAAAAAAAATAATAATTGGGGAAAACATGCATAAATTTACCCTGCTAAAAATGTCGGAGCAATTAGAGATATAATACTCTGGATGATGCTTCCTATCTTGTGCCTCAGACAGAAGCTATGCTAGAATTTCTAGATTATGAAGTCACATCATTCTAAAAATGTGTTTGTGTTTCATGAAAATGTCATCTGAAGCAATATAGGTTTAAGCTCTTATCCAAACAGAAGAGATCACATATGACTTCTGGATCAATGTCATGCTTGACTAAAAGCCCAGAGTTACCATGAATAGATAAGAGTAGATCATTGTTAATTAAGGCTGGAAATATCACCCATCTACAATTGAATCCTCACTTCAAATGACCTGAACTCAATACAAAAAGCCAGAGGGGGACATATGAAAACAGTCCACTGTACAGTGCCACTGGTTCATGGTAGGCACTAAATGACTAACCATTGTATTGAACAGAATTGAAATCACACCATTTAAAATCATCTTTAGGAGACTACTTTTATATGTACCCCCCTCTAGTTTTTATACAGCATGACATTGATCCAGAAGCCATATGTGAGGTATATGCAGGTCCAAAGATGAATAAGACATGGCCCTCTCATCAAAGTAAAGTGATTTATTAGAGGATATGAGGCTTAATACAAAAATACTAGATGGTGATTAATATAAGTAGCTATTTCTTACTGCTGAAGAAGGAAATGGCAACCCACTCCAGAATTCTTGCTGTGAAATCCCATGGACTGAGGAGCCTGATGTGCTACAGTCTGTGGAGTTGCAAGAGTTGGACACGATTTAGCAACTAAACCACCACCACCATTTCTTACTGCATAAATGGAACAAATGAAGGTGTTCTATTTGAGCAGAAATGCCAAATGCCCCGAGACAAAGGTAGGAAGACAGTTGCTGTTGTTTAGTCACTATATCATATCCAAGGCTTTGCAACCTATGGACAGGGTCCTCTGTCCATGGACTTTTCTAGGCAAGAATACTGGAGTGGGTTGCCATTTTCTTCTCCAAGGGAACTACCTGACCCAGGGATCGAACCTGGGTCTCCTGTGTCTCCTGCATTGGCAGGCAGATTCTTTACCATTACATCACCTGAGAAATGGTAGGAAGACAGACATAAAAATGTATCAATAACAACATGTCAAACAAAAGCAACTATACCTGCTCATCTAAGGGTTTGTTCTGTGTGGCAATGATGGTTTTGCATCTTGGTTGGTATGTAAATATCTCGCAACACTAAAAGTTGAACTATCTTAGGACAAAAGGAGCAATAATATAAAACATGATGTCTCCTCTTTGATTTCTCTCTTTTCACACACACACACACACACACACACAATTCCTAATTGGCATTTGATGCTTGATGACTTATCGTGGTGGTAAAAATCAATGCAGAGATATATGGAGAATGACAATGCTGCTTAAAGAAAATGCTATACTTGCCAATGCTTTAAGCATGGGTGACATCACCCTTATGGCAGAAAGCGAAGAGCAGCTAAAGAGCCTCTTGATGAAAGTGAAAGAGGGGAGTGAAAAAGCTGGCTTAAAACTCAACATTCAAAAAACTAAGATCATGGCATCCAGTCCTGTCACTTCGTGGCAAATAGATGGGGAAACAATGGAAACAGTGACAGACTTTATTTTCTTGGACCCCAAAATCATTGCAGATGGTGATTCCAGCCATGAAATTAAAAGACTCCTTGGTAGAAAAGCTATGACCAACCTAGACAGCATACTAAAAAGAGGAGACATTACTTTGCCAACAAAGGTTTGTCTAGTCAAAGCCATGGTTTTTCCCCATAGTCGTGTACAGATGTGAGAGTTGGACTATAAAGAAAGCTGAACGCCAAAGAACTGATGCTTTTGAACTGTGGTATTAGAGAAGACTCTTGAGAGTCCCTTGGACAGCAAGGAGATCAAACCAGTCAATCCTAATGGAAATCAGTTCTGAATATTCATTGGAAGGACTGATACTGAAGCAGAAACTCCACTACTTTGGCCACCTGATGTGAAGAACTAACTCATTGGCAAAGACCCTGATACTGGGAAAGACTGAAGGTGGGAGGAGAAAGGGATGACAGGATGAGATGGCCGAGTGGTATCACCAACTTGATGGACATGAGTTTGAGTAAGCTCTGGGAGCTGGTGATGGACAGGAAAGTCTGGGGTGGTGCAGTCCATGGGGTCACAAAGAGTTGAACATGACTGAGTGACTGAACTGAACTGAACTGAACTGAGGGTAACAGGGAAGTCTCTGCTCTGGCATAAAATAAGAGTAGAGAATAGCCAGCAATATTTGATGTTCAAATTGTAAATCTGAATTACATATCATGGGATATTTTGAATAATAAGGTAATAAACCTCTCCATCATCCTTCATAAATCTTATGGCTTTAAAGACTATTAATAGAATGACAGAAATATGATTCTATTAAATGCCATTTAAATATAACTCTCCTTAACCATACTTTAGAAACAAGAAAGTATTGTTCAAGTGTAAAAAGTCTTCATGTATGCTACAGGTGCCAAGATTCAATGCACCATATTCTCCTGCCTGTGAATTAAAGCCCCTGGTCCTTCCAAGGTCTGGTTTTGATTATTGGGAATGGGACAATTGACTTCATAGTATTAGGAGTCACAGAGAGTCATGAAATGCTTTCTATATGCCAAGCTCTGGCTTAGATACTTTGCTTTACCTCATTTAATTCTTACAGTAACACAATGAAGTTGATACTGTTGTTATTATCATTTTATTAATACTGTCAAACCATTCTTCAGTTTAGTTCAGTCGCTCAGTCGTGTCTGACTCTTTGTCACCCCATGCATCAGAGCACACCAGGCCACCCTGTCCATCACCAACTCCCGGAGTTCACTCAAACTCATGCCCATTGAGTCGGTGATGCCATTCAACCATCTCATCCTCTGTCATCCCCTTCTCCTCCTGCCCCCAACACTTCCAGCATCAGGATCTTTTCCAATGAGTCAACTCTTCGCATGAGGTGGCCAAAAGTATTGGAGTTTCAACTTCAGCATCAGTCTTTCCAATGAACACCCAGGACTGATCTCCTTTAGGGTGGACTGGTTGGATCTCCTTGCAGTCCAAGGGACTCTCAAGAGTCTTCTCCAAAACCACAGTTCAAAATCATCAATTCTTCAGCGCTCAGCTTTCTTTATAGTCCAACTCTCACATTCATACATGACCACTGGAAAAACCATAGCCTTGACTAGACGGACCTTTGTTGTCAAAGTAATACCTTTGCTTTTGAATATGCTAGCTAGGTTGGTCATAACTTTCCTTCCAAGGAGTAAGAGTCTTTTAATTTCATGTCTGCAATCACCATCTGCGGTGATTAGGTCTTTCTAATTTTGTAGCATGTATTTCTGGTTTTATAATTCTCTCTTTCTCTCTTTTTTTAAATTTTCTTGGTCCTGCCACATGGCATGTGGGCCGTGCACAGCCTATGGGATCTTAGTTCCTTGACCAGGGATCAAACCTGCACCCCTAGCACTGGTAGCACAGTCTTAACCACTGGACTGCTAGGGAAGTAAAGTTAGGGTGATAAAGTCATGTATAAAATAAATTTGCACAAAATTGTTTTACCTATTTGAAAATACTACTTATTACTCTAAGGTTCACACACACATATCTTTTTTATTGCTTTACTCTGGAACTATGTTATGGGGTGAATGTGTTTTCCAAGCACAACTGACCTCTGTTCTACACCAATCATCCCCTGCAACCTAAGGCAGTTTGCTGCCAGTAAGTCTACGTGCTTTCACATTTCTTAATGTCTATTTTAAAATATCATCTGTTGATGTTACTCTAAATACTCCCTGCTTTAGATGTAGCACAATTACACATGAGTTCCTTGACAAAAGCACCATTTAAATATAGTTTCTTGTTTCTCTAGTCCTTTGTAGACCGCTTTTCCAAAAGTAAAGTTCATAAGGACAGATCAATCCCAAATAAAGTTATTTGAAAGGCAAATGATAATGATGCTGTTAAATGCTGCTGCTGCTGCTAAGTCGCTTCAGTCACGTTCCACTCTGTGTGACTTTATAGACAGCAGTCCACCAGGCTCCTCTGTCCACAGGATTCCCCAGGCAAGAATACTGGAGTGGGTTGCCATTTCCTTCTCCATGTTAAATGCTAAATGTCTCCAAAATATTTTGTGTTTCAGTACTTAATTCCACCTGTGAAGACTGAAAGTCAATTATTCAATGCAGAAGATCTCAGTCTATATTAGAATATGGATGAAGATAAAAAGAAATTCTAAATATGTTTTCCACATAGATCTTAGTACCATTACAACATGCTGGATGCTTTCCAATCTGGCCATTAGACTGTGAGTCTTTGTAACGTGTCTATGTACAGATCTCTATGGGTACCTAAAAACTATGTTTTTGCTAGAAAGCCTTGCCTGCTGGTTTCCCACAACTTTGTAGCATGCATGATCTTGAACAAATCAGTTAAGATGTCTGTATCCCTGTTTCTTCATCTATAAAATAAGAGGCTGGGTCAGATGACCCACGAGATCCATACCAGAACTAAAGGATATTGATTCTATACCCAAGAATGATGATTTACTGGAACTACTGTGCAGTGTAAACCAACTGCTATTAAATAGAAAATACTTATTCTTTTTATATTTTCTATAAAAATGCTTTCATGGATACTAGAAAAATTATTGCAACCACTACTGATAGGAAATACTAAAATCATACTTGCCCTGGAATTCTTATATGTTTTCTTTATACTTTGTATTTTTTCGCCAAGTTTTTAGTGAGAGAACAGGTCTGTGATTGACAGGTTGGGTTCATGAGATATGACTCATGAGAATGAGAAGCCAATATATTGAAGATGCAGAAAAGAGAAGTAGAAAGAGTTTTGGATGGCAATGGTAAACAAGACAAGCAACTGGACATTCTGTCATATCAGGAAATATATATCTCTATTTGTGTACTCACAGTTGCTTACATTTTCCATTACTTGAAACTGAATCCACTTCTAAGTAATCAAAGTTTAGAATTACCTCCACTTTAGGATCAGATGATGTTAAGAACTATGAAATCTAATTGCTAATCAACACTGAGCTTTCATATTATTTCAACCTTTTAATATTTTCTTGTGATCAATGAGATGTTAGTACTATGTGCTTGAGTTTCATGTGTTTGTTTTTATTATTTTTCTTTTTCACTTAGTGCTAGTAACTATAATGGATAAAATTCTGCATTTAGAATTTAATGGTTTGTTGTTGCTCAGTTGTGTCCGACTCTGTGTGATCCCATGGACTGCAGCATGCCAGGCTTCCTTGTCCTTCTCCATATCCCGGGGCTTGCTCAAACTCACGTCTATTGAGTCAGTGATGCCATCCAACCATCTTGTCCTCTGTTGTCCCCTTCTCCTCCTGCCTTTAATCTTTCCCAGCGTCAGGCTGTTTTCCAACGAGTTGGCTCTTTGTATCACCTTTCCTGAGTGGTAGGGGTGTCAATCCATTATTTTTTGTTGGGAAGACTTCCTTGATGCCATTTGGTATTTTTAAATTATTATTAAACTTTTTATTTTGTATTACAGTATAGCCTATTGACAATGTTGTGATAATTTCAGGTGGACAGCAAATGGACCCAGCCACACATATACATGTATCCATTCTCCCCTAAACTCTCCTCCTATTTAGGCTGCCACATTAACATTGAGCAGAGTTCCCTGTGCTTTACGGTAGGCTATCCATTTTAAATATAGCAACGTGTGTCATATTTATTTCCAATTCCCTCTGGGTCTTTCTTTCACTCTGCTCTAAATAAGACAAGTGGTCAGTAATTTCAAGTTAGTATTTGATATGAGTATTCCAAGAGTGAAACATTTCAAGAATACCATGCTCCTGGATTATCAAATCAAAAGTGTGAAAAATACTTCAAACAAAACACAAGCATCATTTACTCACAACTTCCAAGTCCCTTGTTGAGAACTAGAGGATAACAATAAGTCTATTTTTATATCAGGATAATAATATTTGATCTGATTCCCATCTAGTCTTTTGAGAATACTATATTAGTCATCTGGGATATTTTTGAGAAGCCAGGTGCATTGCTTGGCATAAATGCAAAACAAAACTAATGACTGAGTAACTCTGTCAAAATGTTAGAAAGGCTTACACACACTTCAGTTATCATCATGTTTTCACAGATAGATTTATAATACCTTTAGAAATGAATATCTTAAAGTTTACACAGACTTTTAAAACCAACTCAAGACTATAAGGGGCTCTTGGAGACAGTTCCTAGTCTAACCTTCTATTACACAACTTTGTCCAATGTATACCATCAGTTGATTGACTATAGATCTGGTGTTAGGAAACTCCCTATTCATCAGGTCAGTTCACTGTTTTTTTTGCACAAGTTGAACTGATGGAAAGTTCTCACAGTTGAGCTGATATCTGTCTCATGTAATTATACCTGTCGGTAGTGCCATTCTGTACAAACCATGTTTCAATATTTTAAAAAATATTTTGAGTCTGTCAAATGTTTTATTGAAACAAAATGTGTTGTACAAATATTGCATTTCAACAGTTTAAGATCTAATCACTTTTTCAGAAACTGTAAATATAGTTACTCTGCCATTACTTGAGTTGAAAGAACACATGCTGTCTTCTAGTAATTGTCATTCAATTCTTCTGTACTTATAAGTCATCTTTTAACTTTTTTTTTTTAATCAAGTCTTACTTGAGATCAATGTCAAAAAAGTACATGCCAAGTTTACAGAACATATTGGAACATATAAAATATTTATCAAGTTCATAAGATCCATAAAAACTGGTAGGCTATAAAAAATGGCAAGTTGAGATTTTCCATTATTTACAAAGCATATGGCTTCATGAATTGCTTAGAGTAAGGATTTACCAATTTTGTCAAATATAAAAGTAAGGCTATTTCTTTAGCTAATTGAACAATATTTAAGAATTGGTAAAAATAAAATGTACTTAACATTTAAACTTGTATATAGTAGACTCAGGTGGTGCAGTGGTAAAGAATCCTTCTGCAATGCAGGAGGTGCAGAGACATGAGTTCAGTCCCTGGGTCAGGAAGATTCCCTGGAGGAGGAAATGGCAAACTATTTCAGTGTTCTTGCCTAGAAAATTACATTACAGATGCTATAGTCCATGGGGTCTGTATTGGGTATTACTGAGCAAGCCTGAGCATCCAATTATGTATCATCATCAGTTCAGTTCAGTTCAGTCACTCAGTCATGACTGACTCTTTGCGACTCCATGAATCACAGCATGCCAGACCTCCCTGTCCATCACCAACTCCCGGAGTTCACCCAAACTAATGTCCATTGAGTCAGTGACTCCATCCAACCATCTCATCCTCTGTCGTCCCCTTCTCCTCTTGCCCCCAATCCCTGCCAGCATCAGAGTCTTTTCCAATGAGTCAACTCTTTGCATGAGGTGGCCAAAATACTGGAGTTTCAGCTTCAGCATCATTCCCTCCAAAGAAATTCCAGGGTTGATCTTCAGAATGGACTGGTTGGATCTTCTTGCAGTCCAAGGGACTCTCAAGAGTCTTCTCCAACACCACAGTTCAAAAGCATCAATTCTTCAGCGCTCAGCCTTCTTCACAGTCCAACTCTCACATCCATACATGACCACAGGAAAAACCATTGCCTTTACTAGATGGAGTTTTGTTGACAAAGTAATATGTCTGCTTTTGAATATGCTATCTAGGTTGGTCATAACTTTCCTTCCAAGGAGTAAGCATCTTTTAATTTCATGGCTGCAGTCACCAACTGCAGTGATTTTGGAGCCCAAAAACATAAAGTTTGACACTGTTTCCCCATCTATTTCCCATGAAGTGATGAGACGGGATGCCATGATCTTCATTTTCTGAATGGTGCACTTTAAGCCAACTTTTTCACTCTCCACTTTCACTTTCATCATGAGGCTTTTTAGTTCCTCTTCACTTTCTGCCGTAAGGGTGGTGTCATCAGCATATCTGAGGTTATTGATATTTCTCCCAGCAATCTTGATTCCAGATTGTGTTTCTTCCAGCCCAGCGTTTCTCATGATGTACTCTGCATATAAGTTAAATAAACACAGTGACAATATACAGCCTTAATGTACTCCTTTTCTGATTTGGAACCAGCCTGTTGTTCCATGTCCAGTTCTAACTGTTGCTTCTTGACCTGCCTACAGATTTCTCAAGAGGCAGGTCAGGTGGTTTGGTATTCCCATCTCTTTCAGAATTTTCCACAGTTTATTGTGAACCACACAGTCAAAGGCTTTGGCATGGTCAAGAAAGCAGAAATAGATGTTTTTCTGGAACTCTCTTGCTTTTTCCATGATCCAGCGGATGTTGGTAATTTGATCTCTGGTTCCTCTGCCTTTTCTAAACCAGCTTGAACATCAGGAAGTTCAAGGTTCACATATTGCTAAAGCCTGGCTTGGAGAATTTTGAGCATTACTTTACTAGCATGTGAGATGAGTGCAATTGTGTGGTAGTTTGAACATTCTTTGGCATTGCCTTTCTTTGGGATTGGAATGAAAACTGACCTTTTCCAGTCCTGTGGCCACTGCTGAGTTGTCCAAATTTGCTGGCTTATTGAGTGTATCACTTTCACAGCATCATCTTTCAGGATTTGAAATAGCTCAACTAAAATTCCATCACCTCCACTAGCTTTGTTCGTAGTGATGCTTTCTAAGGCCCATTTGACTTCACATTCCAGGATGTTTGGCTTTAGATGAGTGATCACACCATCGTGATGATCTGGGTCATGAAGATCTTTTTGTACAGTTCTTTGTATTCTTGCCACCTCTTCTTAATATCTTCTGCTTCTGTTAGGTCCACACCATCTCTGTCCTTTATCGTGCCCATCTTTGCATGAAATGTTCCCTTGGTATCTCTAATTTTCTTGAAGATATCTCTAGTCTCTCCCATTCTGTGTTTTCCTCTATTTCTTTGCATTGATCTCTGAGGAAGGCCTTCTTATCTCTTCTTGCTATTCTTTGAAACTCTGCATTCAGATGGTTATATCTTTCCTTTTCTCCTTTGCTTTTTGCTTCTCTTCTTTTCACAGCTATTTGTAAGGCCTCCCCAGACAGCCATTTTGCTTTTTTTACATTTCTTTTCCATGGGGATGGTCTTGATCCCTGTCTCCTGTACAATGTCACAAACCTCATTCCATAGTTCATCACGCACTCTATCTATCAGATCTAAGCCCTTAAATCTATTTCTCACTTCCATTGTATAATCATTAGGGATTTGATTTGGGTCATACCTGAATGGTCACAGTAATCCAAATCTATGCCCCAACCAGTAACGCCGAAGAAGCTGAAGTTGAAAGGTTCTATGAAGACCTACAAGACCTTTTAGAACTAACACCCAAAAAAGATGTCCTTTTCATTATAGGGGACTGGAATGCAAAAGTAGGAAGTCAAGAAACACCTGGAGTAACAGGCAAATTTGGCCTTGGAATACGGAATGAAGCAGGGCAAAGACTAATAGAGTTTTGCCAAGAAAATGCACTGGTCATAGCAAATACCCTCTTCCAACAACACAAGAGAAGACTCTATACATGGACATCACCAGATGGTCAACACCGAAATCAGATCGATTATATTCTTTGTAGCCAAAGATGGAGAAGCTCTATACAATCAGCAAAAACAAGACCAGGAGCTGACTGTGGCTCGGACCATGAACTCCTTATTGCCAAATTCAGACTGAAATTGAAGAAAGTAGGGAAATCTACTAGACCATTCAGGTATGACCTAAATCAAATCCCTTATGATTATACAGTGGAAGTGAGAAATAGATTTAAGGGCCTAGATCTGATAGATAGAGTGCCTGATGAACTATGGAATGAGGTTCGTGACATTGTACAGGAGACAGGGATCAAGACCATCCCCATGGAAAAGAAATGCAAAAAAGCAAAATGGCTGTCTGGGGAGGCCTTACAAATAGCTGTGAAAAGAAGAGAAGCGAAAAGCAAAGGAGAAAAGGAAAGATATAAACATCTAAATGCAGAGTTCCAAAGAATAGCAAGAAGAGATAAGAAAGCCTTCTTCAGTGATCAATGCAAAGAAATAGAGGAAAACAACAGAATGGGAAAGACTAGGGATCTCTTCAAGAAAATTAGAGATACCAAAGGAACATTTCATACAAAGATGGGCACGATAAAGGACAGAGATGGTGTGGACCTAACAGAAGCAGAAGATATTAAGAAGAGGTGGCAAGAATACACAGAAGAACTGTACAAAAAAGAGCTTCAAGACCCAGATAATCATGATGATGTGATCACTGACCTAGAGCCAGACATCTTGGAATGTGAAGTCAAATGGGCCTTAGAAAGCATCACTACGAACAAAGCTAGTGGAGGTGATGGAATTCCACTGGAGCTATTCCAAGTCCTGAATGATGATGCTGTGAAAGTGCTACACTCAATATGCCAACAAATTTGGAAAACTCAGCAGTGGCCACAAGATTGGAAAAGGTCAGTTTTCATCCCAATCCCAAAGAAAGGCAATGCCAAGGAGTGCTCAAACTACCGCACAATTGCACTCATCTCACACGCTAGTAAAGTAATGCTCAAAATTCTCCAAGCCAGGCTTCAGCAATATGTGAACCATGAACTTCCTGATGTTCAAGCTGGTTTTAGAAAAGGCAGAGGAACCAGAGATCAAATTACCAACATCCGCTGGATCATGGAAAAAGCAAGAGAGTTCCAGAAGAACATCTATTTCTGCTTTATTGACTATGCCAAAGCCTTTGACTGTGTAGATCACAATAAACTATGGAAAATTCTGAAAGAGATGGGAATACCAGACCACCTGATCTGCCTCTTAAGAAATCTGTATGCAGGTCAGAACGCAACAGTTAGAACTGGACATGGAACAACAGACTGGTTCCAAATAGGAAAAGGAGTACGTCAAGGCTGCATATTGTCACCATGTTTATTTAACTTATATGCAGAGTACATCATGAGAAATGCTGGACTGGAAGAAACACAAGTTGGAATCAAGATTGCTGGGAGAAATATCAATAACCTCAGATATGCAGATGACACCACTCTTATGGCAGAATGTGAAGAGGGGCTAAAAAGCCTCTTGATGAAAGTGAAAGTGGAGAGTGAAAAGGTTGGCTTAAAGCTCAACATTCAGAAAACGAAGATCATGGCATCTGGTCCCATCACTGCATGGGAAATAGATGGGGAAACAGTGGAAACAGTGTCAGACTTTGTCTTTCTGGGCTCCAAAATCACTGCAGATGGTGACTGCAGCCATGAAATTAAAAGACGCTTGCTCCTTGGAAGGAAAGTTATGACCAACCTAGATAGCATATTCAAAAGCAGAGACATTACTTTACCAACAAAGGTTCGCCTAGTCAAGGCTATGGTCTTTCCTGTGGTCATGTATGGATGTGAGAGCTGGACTGTGAAGAAGGCTGAGCGCCGAAGAATTGATGCTTTTGAACTGTGGTGTTGGAGAAGACTCTTGAGAGTCCCTTGGACTGCAAGAAGATCCAACCAGTCCATTCTGAAGGAGATCAATCCTGGAATTTCTTTGGAAGGAATGATGCTAAAACTGAAACTCCAGTATTTTGGCCACCTCATGCGAAGAGTTGACTCATTGGAGAAGACTCTGATGCTGGGAGGGATTGAGGGCAGGAGGAGAAGGGGACGACAGAGGATGAGATGGCTGGATGGCATCACTGACTCGATGGATGCGAGTCTGAGTGACCTCCGGGAGCTGGTGATGGACAGGGAGGCCTGGCGTGCTGCGGTTCATGGGGTCGCAAAGAGTCGGACACGACTGAGCGACTGATCTGATCTGATCTGATCTGATACCTGAATGGTCTAGTGGTTTCCCTACTTTCTTCAAGTTAAGTCTCAATTTGGCAATACGGAATTCATAGTCTGAGCCACAGTCAGCTCCTGGTCTTGTTTTGGTTGACTGTATAGAGCTTCTCCATCTTTGGCTGCGAAGAATATAATCAATCTGATTTCGGTGTTGATCATCTGGTTATGTCCATGTGTAGAGTCTCCTCTTGTGTTGCTGGAAGAGGGTGTTTGCTATGACCAGTGCATTTTCTTGGCAAAACTCTAATTAGTCTTTGCCTTACTTCATTCTGTATTCCAAGGCCAAATTTGCCTGTTCCTCCAGGTGTTTCTTGACATCCTACTTTTGCATTCCAGTCCCCTATAATGAAAAAGACATCTTTTTTGGGTGTTAGTTCTAAAAGGTCTTGTAGGTCTTCATAGAACCATTCAACTTCAGCTTCTTCAGCATTACCGGTTGGGGCATAGACTTAGATTACTGTGATATTGAATGGTTTGCCTTGGAAACAAACAGAGATCATTCTGTTGTTTTTGAGATTGCTTCCAAGTACTGCATTTCAGACTCTTTTGTTGACCATGATGGCCACTCCATTTCTTCTGAGAGATTCCTGCCAGCAGTAGTAGAAATAATGGTCATCTGAGTTAAATTCATCCATAATCTATAGATGATAATAAAATCAAATCCATATAATTGATTCTCACAGAATATTTTTTGATTTTTGCCAATCTACTGTATCCAAAAGCAGGGATTACAAATGATAACGGTATAATTCCAAAATGATGTTGATTGATACTTTCATTTACATGAAAGTGTAAGATGAAAGTGAAACAAATATGCTGTCAGAATATCACTGATTTGTCAGTGTTATGAAAGACTTCTTTACTGATTTGGATAATAGCTTTTGAATACTGGAAGTATATTTTCTCAAAATCATTGTGATAGTAACAATATGATGTCAACAGTGACCAAGCCCTTTTATATTTATTGTTATTATTCACATTTTCTCCATCATTTTCTTAAAACTAGAGCAAAAAAATAACAAGCCAAGCCCTGATTTCTGCAACTATTATAGTTGCAGATTTTCATGCACATAATACTTTATCCATGGGTAATTTCATACTATCAACATAACATTACTGAACATAGTATTGGAAACTAATGTGCAGTAGTTTATCATTACAGTATATTTCAATCATATTGATATAATGCTAAGTCACTTCAGTCATGTCCGACTCTGTGTGACCCCATAGATGGCAGCCCACCAGGCTTCCCCGTCCCTGGGATTCTCCAGGCAAGAACACTGGAGTGGGTTGCCATTTCCTTCTCCAATGCATGAAAGTGAAAAGAGAAAGTAAAGTCGCTCAGTCGTGCCCGACTCCCCGCGACCCCACGGACTGCAGCCCACCAGGCTCCTCCGTCCATGGGATTTTCCAGGCAAGAGTACTGGAGTGGGGTGCCATTGCCCTCTCCATTGATATAATAGATGCAAGTATAGATGCAAGTAACTTCCAATATTATAAAATAATTAGAAGGCAATGAATTTTGAGTAGTTAATACATTTGTTTTAAATAAAATTTAATAATTTTATTTAAAATTTAAATAAAATTTAATTTTGAATGATAGCCATTTTTAGCTATAGACTTGCAATATTCCTGAAAACAATGAATTCTTGCAATCTAGTAGAAACTAGCTCACTCAACACATGAGGAAAGGCATAATAATAGCATTCAAGATGTACAGTTGTTGCTAAAAGGTTTGTCTTTTCTCAGGACTGAAGAGATGTTATTGGTAAGCAGTATAGTGTCCTGTTGTGAATATAAACTCCAGAGGTAAATGGCTTGCCTCTTTCAATCATGTGTGTCCACGTGTAAGTTTCTTTTTCATTTCTGTAAAATGAGTAATAGTAGTAATATTGATTATAACAGTATTATTCATCGTGTATAAGATGAGGTGATATTTGTAAATTCCTAAGGGCAAGTCCTAAAATGTCTTAAATACTCAATACACAATAACTGTATTACAATTGGGATTTAAGATGGAATGTAATGTGATAAGATTTACAATTTAGATAATCGCTCTAAGTGTGGAGTACTCCACTATGTGAAAAAGGCGGTTAAGTATCTATTGTGTCTTCTGGTGGCTTAGATGGTAAAAATCTGCCTGCAAAGCAGAAGATCCAAGTTCTATCCCTGAGCTGGTAAGATCCCCTTGAGAAAGGAATGGCAACACACTCCAGTATTTTTTTTTTTTTGTATTTATTTACTTTTTAATTGAACGATAATTGCTTTATAGAATTTTGTTGTTTTTGGTCAAACATCATTGTGAAACAGCCATCAGTTCAGTTCAGTCATTCAATCATGTCCAACTCTTTGCGACCCCATTGACTACAGCACACCAGGCTTCCCTGTCTATCACCAGGATAGACAGTATAGATAGTATCCTGGAGCTTACTCAAACTCATGTCCATTGGGTGGGCTATGCTATCCAACCATCTCATCCTCTATCATCACCTTCTCTTCCTGCCTTCAAGCTTTCCCAGCATCAGGGTCTTTGCCAATGAGTTGGCTCTTCCAATAAGTTGGCCAAAACTATTGAAGCTTCAGCGTCATCATCAGTTCTTCCAATGAACATTTAGAACAGACTTGCTTTAGAATTGACTGGTTTAATCTCCTTACAGTCCAAGGGACTCTCAAGAGTCTTCCCCGACACCACAGTTGAAAAGCATCAAGTCTTCGGCTCTCAGATTTCTTTATGGTCCAACTCTCATATACATACATGACTATGGAAAGATCATATCTTTGACTAGACGGACCTTTGTTGGCAAAGTAATATGCTTCTTTTTAATATGCTGTCTAGATTGGTCATAGCATTTTTACCAAGCGGCAAGCATGAGAAACGCTGGACTGGAAGAAACATAAGCTGGAATGAAGATTGCTGGGAGAAATATCAATAACATCAGATATGCAGATGACACCACCCTTATGGCAGAAAGTGAAGAGGAACTAAAAAGCCTCTTGATGAAAGTGAAAGAGAAGAGTGAAAAAGTTGGCTTAAAGCGCAACATTCAGAAAACGAAGATCATGGCATCCAGTCCCATCACTTCATGGGAAATAGATGGGGAAACAGTGGAAACAGTGTCAGACTTTATTTTGGGGGCTCCAAAATCACTACAGATGGTGACTGCAGCCATGAAATTAAAAGACTCTTACTTCTTGGAAGGAACGTTATGACCAACCTAGATAGCATATTCAAAAGCAGTGACATTACTTTGCCAACAAAGGTCCATCTAGTCAAGGTTATGGTTTTTCCTGTGGTCATGTATGGATGTGAGAGTTGGACTGTGAAGAAGGCTAAGTGCCAAAGAATTGATGCTTTTGAATTGTGGTGTTGGAGAGGACTTGAGAGTCCCTTGGACTCTAAGGAGATCCAACCAGTCTATTCTGAAGGAGATCAGCTCTGGGATTTCTTTGGAAGGAATGATGCTGAAGCTGAAACTCCAGTACTTTGGCTACCTCATGCAAAGAGTTGACTCATTAGAAAAGACTCTGATGCTGGGAGGGATTGAGGGCAGGAGGAGAAGGGGACGACGGAGGATGAGATGGTTGGATGGCATCACTGACTCGGACATGAGTTTGAGTGAACTCCGGGAGTTGGTGATGGACAGGGAGGCCTGGCATGCTGCGATTCATGGGGTCACAAAGAGTCGGGCATGACTGAGCGACTGAACTGAAGTATCTTTTAATTTCATGGCAGCAGTTACCATTTGAAGTGATTTTGGAGCCCCCCAAAATAAAGTCTGTCACTGTTTCCATTGTTTCCCATCTATTGCATGGGACTGGATGCCGTGATCTTCATTTTTTAATGTAGAGTTTTGAGACAGCTATTTTACTCTTTTCCTTTCATCAAGAGACTTTTTAGTTCTTCTTCACTTTCTACCATCAGAATCGTGTCATCTGCATATCTGAGGTTATTGATATTTTCCTGGCAATCTTGATTCTAGCTTGTGCTTCCTCCAGCCCAGAGTTTCTCATGAGGTACTCTGCATAGAAGTTAAATAAGCAGGGTGACAATATGCAGGGTGACAATATGCAGCCTTGACATACTCCTTTTCTGATTTGGAATCAGTTTGTTGTTTCATGTCCAGTTATAACTCTTGTTTCCTGACCTGCATACAGATTTCACAAGAGGGAGGTCAGGTGGTCTGGTATTCCTTTCTCTTTCAGAATTTTCCACAGTTTGTGGTGATCCACACAGTCAAAGGCTTTGGCATAGTCAATAAAGTAGAAATAGATCTTTTTCTGGGACACTTTTGCTTTTTCAGTGATCCAACAGATGTTGGCAATTTGATCCCTGGTTCCTCTGTCTTTTCTAAAACCAGCTTGAACATCTGGAAGTTTGTGGTTCACATACTGTTGAAGCTTGGCTGGGAGAATTTTGAGCATTACTTTAAGGCGTGGGAGATGAGTGCAATTGTGTGGTAGTTTGAGCAAACTTTGGCCTTGCCTTTCTTTGGGATTGGAATGAAAACTGATCTTTTCCAGTCCTGTGGCCACTGCTGAGTTTTCCAAATTTGCTGACATGTTGAGTGCAGCACTTTCACAGCATCATCTTTTAGGATTAGAAATAGTTCAACTGGAATTCCATCACCACCACTAGCTTGTTTGTAGTGATTCTGCCTAAGGGCTACTTGACTTCTCATTCTAGGATGCCTGGTTCTAGGTGAGTGATCACACCATTGTGGTTATCTGGGTCATAAAGATTTTTTTTTATAGTTCTTCTGTGTATTCTTGCCACTTTCTCTTAATGTCTCCTTCCTCTGTTTGATCCGTACCATTTCTGTCCTTTATTGTGCCCATCTTTGCGTGAAATATTCCCTTGGTATCTCTAATTTTCCTGAAGTGATCTCTAGTCTTTACCATTATATTATTTTCCTCTATTTCTTTGCATTGATTTCTGAGGAAGGATTTCTTATCTCTCCTTGCTATTTTTGGAACTCTGCAACAAATGGGTATATCTTTCCATTTCTCCTTTGCCTTTGTTTCTCTTCTTTTCACAGCTATTTGTAAGGCCTCTTCAGACAAACATCAGTGCCTCCTGTACAATGTCATGAACCTCCATCCATGGTTCTTCAGGCATGCTATCTATCAGATCTAATACCTTGAATCTGTTTTTCATTTCCACTGTATAATCATAAGGGATTTGATTTGGGTCATACCTGAATGATCTAGTGCTTTCCCTACTGTCTTCAATTTAAGTCTGAATTTGGCTATAAGTGAGTTCATGATCTGAGCAGCAGTCTTATCCTGGTCTTGTTTTTGCTGACTGTATAGAGCTTTTCCATCTTTGGCTGCAAAGAATATAATCAATATGATTTCGGTATTGACCATCTAGTGATGTCCATGTGTAGAGTCTTCTCTTGTGTTGTTGGAAGAGGGTGTTTGCTATGGCCAGTGTGTTCTCTCAGCAAAATTATGTTAGCCTTTGCCCTGATTCATTTTGTACTCCAAGGCCAAATTTGTCTGTTACTCCAGGTATCTCTTGACTTTCTACACTTGAATTCCAGTCTCCTATGATGAAAAGAACATTGTTTGTGTATGTTAGTACTAGAAGGTCTTGTATGTCTTCGTAGAACCATTCAGCTTCAGCTTTTTCAGCATTGCTGTTTGGGGCATGGACCTGGGTGACTTTGAATTAAATGGTTCACCTTGGACATGAACAGAGATCATTCTGTCATTTTTGAGATTGCACCCAAGTACTGCATTTCAGATTGTTTTGTTGACTATAACTGCTACTCCATTTTTTTTTAAATGGGATTCTTGCCCACAGTAGTAGATATAATGGTCATCTGAATTAAATTTGCCCATTCCAGTCCATTTTAGTTGACTGATTCCTAAAAATGTCCATATTCACTCTTGCCATCTCCTGTTTGACCACTTCTATTTTACCTTGATTCATGGTCCTAACATTTCAGGTTCCTATGCAATATTTTCTTTACAGTAGCGGACTTTACTTCCATCACAAGTCACATCCACAACTGGGTGTTGTTTTTGCTTTGGCTCCATCTCTTCATTCTTTCTGGGGCTATTTTTCTGCTGATCTCCAGCAGCATATTGGGCACCTACTGACCTGGGGAGTTCATCTTCAGTGACATAGCTTTTTGCTGTGGGGATTCAGTGATAGGTATACATTTGTCTCCTCCCTCTTGAACCTCCCTCCCATCTCCCTCCCCATCCAACCCCACTAGGTTGATACAGAGCTCCTGTTTGAATTCCCTGAGACACACAGCAAATTCCCATTGGGTATCTATTTTACATATGGTAATGTAAGATTCCATGTTACTCTCTCCATATATCTAACCCTCTCCTCCCCTTTGCCCATGTCCTTAATTCTGTTCTCTATGTCTGTTTCTCCACTGCTGCTTTGCAAATGAATTCATCAGTACCATCTTTCTAGATTCCATATGTGTGTGTGTGTGCGTGTGTTAGTATATGATATTCATCTCTCTGACTTACTTCACTCTGTATAACAGGCTCTTTACTGAGGAAAATAGTGAAAAGAAATCCCTTTGGGGCCAAGTAGGAGACCAACTGCTTGGTTTTAAAGAATTTAAAATCTGAGTTATGATTAAAATTTTCAGGAGTGTGGAGTACTCTGATTCAAATACAGAGTCCAGAAGAGTGGTCAGGGCTATCGATACACATATTGGAGCTATTGGCATAAATATGGAGTTGAAACCACATGGGTGGGTAATATCTTTCAGCAGATTGGAACATACAGTAGAAAGCTGTCTTATTTGAAGAACATCTATATTGAAAAGCTGTGTAGAATAAGATGAGTGATAGAAAAAGAATTATTCAAGGAAGAGTTTGGTATTCCCATTTCATTAAGAAGGTAACTAAGACTCACTTGTAGATTTTAAGTAAATTTGTTGTAGTTCATATGGTTGATAAGCAGCATGACTGAGATTGAACTCTGTTTCATTCTGCTCCAGGTTCTTGGTCTGTGTTTCACATTCATTGAGTCTCTGGCTATCAACTCCTGCTTTTTGATCATTAAGGAAGATATGTTTAGCACTCAAGTAATTCATAGATTCTTCCCTCATTCCCTTTCTGCACTGAAAGATCCATCAGTGTCCAACTGTATTCCTTATTATGCAATAGAGAAGGGAGAGAGAAAAGTGAAGAGAGAAAGAGAGGGAGAAAAGAGAGAGAGAGAGAAGTTCTTAAAAAATAAATCAGCAAGTTAGGACTGGAAATATGGTGGTCCAGTGTTCAAAACACAGATACTTAGATTTCAGCTTATTTGGCTTGGGAATATATCAGACTTTCTCCTGTCCCAGCAGAGGAAGTAAAATATATGAACTGTTAGAGCTAATATTAAAATTGTCCTTACCAATGAAAGGTAGGCAAGAGTCAAAGGAGAGAATGTAGAGCAAAATGTAGTAAAGACAAGGGAGACACTTACAATTCATCTAGATCAATAATGCTCCTTAGAAAATCTCCAAAGCATTCTGAGGACTTGAGTCACGTTTACAATAGTTCAGGGAGAACACATAGCTGGTTTAGATGCAACAAGTGGTGCCAGGTGAGACAGGAAACAGACCACAGTGTTAATGTTCTGATATTCAAATATTTAAAACCCGATCTGACTATACATGTATCAAAGCAAAGCCCAAAAGAAAGCAGATGAGGTTAGAACTGTGTGGCTGGACTGGGCTGAGGGAAGTGTTAATTTACTGCTACTTATATTATGCATCAGATCAGATCAGATCAGATCAGTCACTCAGTCGTGTCCGACTCTTTGCGACCCCATGAACCGCAGCACGCCAGGCCTCCCTGTCCATCACCAGCTCCCGGAGGTCACTCAGACTCGCATCCATCGAGTCAGTGATGCCATCCAGCCATCTCATCCTCTGTCGTCCCCTTCTCCTCCTGCCCTCAATCCCTCCCAGCATCAGAGTCTTCTCCAATGAGTCAACTCTTCGCATGAGGTGGCCAAAATACTGGAGTTTCAGTTTTAGCATCATTCCTTCCAAAGAAATTCCAGGATTGATCTCCTTCAGAATGGACTGGTTGGATCTTCTTGCAGTCCAAGGGACTCTCAAGAGTCTTCTCCAACACCACAGTTCAAAAGCATCAATTCTTCGGCGCTCAGCCTTCTTCACAGTCCAGCTCTCACATCCATACATGACCACAGGAAAGACCATAGCCTTGACTAGGCGAACCTTTGTTGGTAAAGTAATGTCTCTGCTTTTGAATATGCTATCTAGGTTGGTCATAACTTTCCTTCCAAGGAGTAAGCGTCTTTTAATTTCATGGCTGCAGTCACCATCTGCAGTGATTTTGGAGCCCAGAAAAACAAAGTCTGACACTGTTTCCACTGTTTCCCCATCTATTTCCCATGCAGTGATGGGACCAGATGCCATGATCTTCGTTTTCTGAATGTTGAGCTTTAAGCCAACATTGTATATTATGCATACAAGTCAGTAATCAGAGCTTCACTTTCCAAGATGCTAAAACTCAAGTCAGAATTCAAAATAAAATTGCACAAAAGAGTATCTAAGAAGTCACAAAATATCCCATAATAAATCAATAAAGAGTACATTTTTCAAGTACTGTGTAGGAGGTGTGCATTACAAATCTTGTTACTAAAAAATAAGAAAAAACAACTAACCATTAAAGCTCTAGTTCAAAATAACTCACACCAAGTGAATTATTTTACTTGGTGTGAGTTATTATTAACAAAGATGAATATAAAATATTCAATTTTATAAGTTGAAAAAGATTAATTGCTCATTCTAACCCAAAGACCTCAACAAATATAGTCCTTTTGTAGTAGGGAAAAAAAACCCAACAACCCCAGAATGCTTTGTATTCAACTCAAGAGACACTCATCTAATGATGTTACCAAAGTGGTAAAACTGGAGGCATTTCCATTTGGTACATATGAATATTTCAAACTATGTTGAGCAGTTAGATTGAATAGAAACCAGATGAGGAATAAATTTAACCCTGAAGCATTCATTATTCAGCATTTGAATGAGATTTGCCATTTAAAGAGATTTGAATCTGTTTCAATATGTTCACAACCTTCCAGTTAATACAATACTATTAGCCCTGCTTTAAAAGAAAGAATGTTGTATTAGCCCATCTTCTAAATAAGGAAATCAAGGCAGAAAGCTCAGTGGCAGTTTAAAGTCTGCCAGTTTCTACTGGCACCTTCCCTTTAGTTGAGGATCCATTCATTTTAAGTGAATTACCTATTCTCAGGAGCCTTGTGATGGCCCTAACCAGGGTAATTTATTTCCAAGAAGGGAGTTCTTAGCTTTTAAGAGGAAACAGTTTTACTTATTGTATTGTAGAATTGTGTCTGTTATTAATATAGTAAGAAATATATATCCTGACTCCACTAGCATTAAGCCAAATACTGTGTTCTGTTTTTTCTTACCAGATGTTTTATAGTATGTAAGTGTGTTAAGGAAGATTGATAAACCTAATAAACTTATATATAAACCTATCAGTAAAGGATTATAGAAAGGAAATTCTACTTCAGTTTGGGATACTTGTAAGGTTTTGACCATAGGTTTTGCTTTACCTTAGCCCGATCTCATTTACAAGAGAATCATTTTTTATCCTATGTTTTGCAGCACTTATATTTAAACTGAGAAAAAGAAATTATGCAAAGCTGTTAACCAGATTCTGTCACTAAGTCAGATCTAATGAAAATATTCTTTGTCTCAGATATTTTGTAACTGCAACATGGAAATGTAATATGGGTGGTTAGGTGCCAGTTTTATTTAATCTGATTAGATTCCTTGAGGAAAAAAGATTAGATTTCTAGAAATTTAAATGTGTGTTATTAAAAAGGGAAAATAAGGCTTAAATAATGTTCCTATATAACCACTTAAATAAACTTAAGTCTTATAGTGCAGATTATTTTACTTCTGTGAATGTTTTGTATATGTCTTTTGCTCAACATAAGCAGTGATTTCTGTTGGGTATTTACCTAGGTGCAAAACTGCTGGGTCAAAGGATACTCATATATTCAACTTTGGTAAACACTGTCAAACAGTTTTTCAAACTGGTTGTAAAATGTGGGTGGTTCCTTTCACCAGTCCTTGGCATTGGCAGTATTTTATATTTTAGCCGTGTGTGTGTGTTTGTAGTGATATTACATTGTGCAAATTTTGACTTTTGTGTGTATGTGTGCATTCAGCAGATGGCTAACGATTTGAGTAGTTTTTCTCACATTTATAGCTAGTTGGATCAGCTCTTTCCTGAAGTTCATGTTCAAGGTTTTTGCCCAGTTGTCTATTGGGTTGTCTCTATAGTCCTTATTGATTTGCTATCACTTCATGGGAAATAGATGGGGAAACAGTGGAAACAGTGTCAGAATTTATTTTTATGGGCTCCAAAATCACTGCAGATGGTGACTGCAGCCATGAAATTAAAAGATGCTTACTACTTGGAAGAAAAGTTATGACCAAGCTAGATAGCATATTCAAAAGCAGAGACATTACTGTGCCAACAAAGGTCTGTCTAGTCAAGGCTATGGTTTTTCCAGTGGTCATGTATGGATGTGAGAGTTGCACTGTGAAGAAGGCTGAGCGCCGAAGAATTGATGCTTTTGAACTGTGGTGTTGGAGAAGAATCTTGAGAGTCCCTTGGCCTTCAAGGAGATCCAACTGGTCCATTCTGAAGAAGATCAGCCTTGGGATTTCTTTGGAAGGAATGATGCTAAAGCTGAAACTCCAGTACTTTGGCAACCTCATGCGACGAGGTGACTCATTGGAAAAGACACTGATGCTGGGAGGGATTGAGGGCAGGAGGAGAAGGGGACGACAGAAGATTAGATGGCTGAATGGCATCACTGACTTGATGGACATGAGTTTGAGTGACCTCTGGGAGTTGGTGATGGACAGGGAGGCCTGGTGTGCTGCAATTCATGGGGTCACAAAGAGTGGGACACGACTGAGTGACTGAACTGAACTGAATATAAGTTTTTGCTGAATGTATATTTAGATCATTTATATCTAATTTACTGATGTAGTTGGGTTTGTATTTAAATATCTAAATTAGATACAAATATCTAAATGTTTCCTATTATGACTAGGAGTCTTATATTCCTCTTTATCTCTTTTTTTGCTTACTTTTGTATAACCAAATTTATTATTATTATTATACAACATTTCTCTATTATGTTGTTAGTATAACATTACTTACTATTATTTTAGTTTGCTTAGTAACAGTATTTTTATTCTAGATATTGTAATATAAATACTTGATTTATTATAATTTAATATAAGTAATCTGTTTTACCAATTCCATTTACCATCATGACTTTTTGGTATTGTTATTTTCATGAATTTTATATATAATTATATTTAAAAATCTATAGAACATGCTTACTTATTTTTTAATATAGTCAACTTCTATTTTATATTGTTGTTCTCCATTTCTTTCTGTATTTTGGTCTTCTTCTGGAAGCATTTTTATCCAGACTAAATTTTCTCTGACTAAATAATTCCCCTTAGCATTTTTAAAATTCAGATCTGGTAATAGTTTCTTTTGGTTTTTAACTATTTGAAATTATCTTTAATTTTTTTTTTTTTTTTTGTATTTCATAGACAAAACAGTAGTGCATAGGCTTTTGTGGGGATATATATTTGCACCTATACTTAAGATTCCACTCTATTTTCTTTGGCTCCTCTATTTTTATAGGGTATCAGTTGTCAGTGTGATGGCTTATACCTATTTTCTTTTCTTGCTTTTAAAATATTCTTTCTTTCTTTGGTTTTCAGTGTTTTGACAGTGATATCCCTAAGTATGTTATTTGATTCAACATGATTATTTTATATCTTACATGGCATATGCAGAGATTCTTGGTTCTCTGATTTAATACCTTTTGATAGCATTTTTAAAGCTCATTATTTCTTCAAATATTTCTTCTATCCAATTCTCTTTTTTTTCTCCTGGAACTCAGTACTTTAGCTCTTTTATATTTGTGGTCTCACTCTCTTCTGTATTTTCCTTTTTTCTCTGTCATTTTGAATATTTTATTTTGACCTTTCTCCCAGTTCACTAATTCTTTTTTATATCTATTTTGCCTATATTTTATTGAACTCAGATCAGATCAGATCAGTCACTCAGTCGTGTCCGACTCTTTGCTACCCCATGAATTGTAGCACACCAGGTCTCCCTGTCCATCAACTCCCGGAGTTCACTCAGACTCATGTCCATCGAGTCAGTAATGCCATCCAGCCATCTCATCCTCTGTCGTCCCCTTCTCCTCTTGCCCCCAATCGCTCCCAGTATCAGAGTCTTTTCCAATGAGTCAACTCTTCGCATGAGGTGGCCAAAATACTGGAGTTTCAGCTTTAGCATCATTCCTTCCAAAGAACACCCAGGGTTGATCTCCTTCAGAATGGACTGGTTGAATCTCCTTGCAGTCCAGGGGACTCTCAAGATTCTTCTCCAACACCACAGTTCAAAAGCATCAATTCTTCGGCACTCAGCCTACTTCACAGTCCAGCTCTCACATCCATACATGACCACAGGAAAGACCATAGCCTTGACTAGATGAAACTTTGTTGGCACAGTAATGTCTCTGCTTTTGAATATGCTATCTAGGTTGGTCATAACTTTCCTTCCAAAGAGTAAGCATCTTTTAATTTCATGGCTGCAGTCTCCATCTGCAGTGATTTTGGAGCCCCCCAAAATAAAGTCTGACACTCTTTCCACTGTTTCCCCATCTACTTTCCATCAAGTGATTGGACCGGATGCCATGATCTTCGTTTTCTGAATGCTGAGCTTTAAGCCAACCTTTTCACTCTCCACTTTCAACTTCATCAAGAGGCTTTTTAGTTCCTCTTCACTTTCTGCCTTAAGGGTGGTGTCATCTGCACATCTGAGGTTATTGATATTTCTCCCGGCAATCCTGATTCCAGCTTGTCTTTCTTCCAGTCCAGTGTTTCTCATGATGTACCCTGCATATAAGTTAAATAAACAGGGTGACAATATATAGCCTTGATGTACTCCTTTTCCTATTTGGAACCAGTCTGTTGTTCCATGTCCAGTTCTAACTGTTGCTTCCTGACCTGCATACAGATTTCTCAAGAGGCAGATCAGGTGGTATGGTATTTTATATCCATGTTTATTAATGTGGACCATCTGTAGATCTCTTCTATTTTTTAAAATTGTTCTGTGCTTTCTTTTGACAGGAATTTAAAAAATTTTGATCATTATAATTGAATTCTAAATGTTGCATATAAAAACATGCAGAGAGTTCATGCAATACAGCATGCAGTTCAGTTCAGTTCATTTCAGTCGCTCAATCGTGTCCGACTCTTTGCAACCCCAAGAACTGCAGCACGCCAGGCCTCCCTGTTCATCACCAACTCCCGGAGTTAACTCAGACTCACGTCCATTGAGTCAGTGATGCCATCCAGCCATCTCATCCTCTGTCGTCCCCTTCTCCTCTTGCCTCCAATCCCTCCTAGCATCAGAGTATTTTCCAATGAGTCAACTCTTCACATAAGGTGTCCAAAGTACTGGAGTTTCAGCTTTAGCATCATTCCTTCCAAAGAAATCCCAGGGCTGATCTCCTTCAGAATGGACTGGTTGGATCTCCTTTGCAGTCCAAGGGACTCTCAAGAGTCTTCTCCAACACCACAGTTCAAAAGCATCAATTCTTCAGCTCTCAGCTTTCTTCACAGTCCAACTCTGGCATCCATACATGACCACTGGAAAAACCATAGCTTTGACTAGATTGACCTTTGTTGGCAAAGTAATGTCTCTGCTTTTGAATATGCTATCTAGGTTGGTCATAACTTTCCTTCCAAGGAGTAAGTGTCTTTTAATTTCATGGCTGCAGTCACCATCTGCTGTGATTTTGGAGCCCCCAAAAATGAAGTCTGACACTGTTTCCACTGTTTCCCCATCTATTTCCCATGAAGTGATGGGCCCAGATGCCATGATCTTCGTTTTCTGAATGTTGAGCTTTAAGCCAACTTTTTCACTCTCCTCTTTCACTTTCATCAAGAGGCTTTTTAGTTCCTCTTCACTTTCTGCCATAAGAGTGGTATCATCTGAATATCTGAGGTTATTGATATTTCTCCCGGCAATCTTGATTCCAGCTTGTGCTTCCTCCAGCCCAGGGTTTCTCATGATGTACTCTGCATATAAGTTAAATAAACAGGGTGACAATATACAGCCTTAACGTACTCCTTTTCTTATTTGGAACCAGCCTGTTGTTCCATGTCCAGTTCTAACTGTTGCTTCTTGACCTGCATATTGGTTTCTCAAGAGGCAGATCAGGTGGTCTGGTATTCCCATCTCTTTCAGAATTTTCCACAGTTTATTGTGATCCACACAGTCAAAGGCTTTAGCATAGTCAATAAAGCAGAAATAGATGTTTTTCTGGAACTCTCTTGCTTTTTCCATGATCCAGCGGATGTTGCCAATCTGGTCTCTGGTTCCTCTGCCTTTTCTAAAACCAGCTTGAACATCAGGAAGTTCACGGTTCACATATTGCTTAAGCCTGGCTTGGATAATTTTGAACATTACTTTACTAGCATGTGAGATGAGTGCAATTGTGCGGTAGTTTGAGCATTCTTTGGCATTGCCTTTCTTATACAGCATTACCAGAGGGAATTTTATACTCTCACTTTCCAAGCAGATAGAGTGAGGGACTGACCATCTCAACCTAATTAGGGATTAAGCTGAGTTATACTTACGTTGCTATTAAAAAAAGAAAACAGGAGTGAACAAGTATTCTCTCTGTGCAGTCACCACAGCGTAGCTTAGTGATTCTCACATGGGCAGTGCTTGGATTAGATGAGAACAACGACATGTTGGGGGACTTCCCCTGAAACACCCAAGTATTAAAAAAAAAAAAAAAGAAAACAAAGAACTTTATCTTTTCCCCCCTGTTTCCAAATTGCAGCTTTCCTGGATCTTTAAGTTACAGTATATTGTGGTTTTGAGGCCTCTACTTGATGGTTTTTTGTTTCTTAATATCAAATACTTCTGCCAATGATGTTCAGGACTGTAGAGGGTTGTGGTTGAGGTGTTTAGCCTCTGCTCTTCACAACTTCCTACCTCATCAATGCCTTGTGGGAAAAACTGAGTGTTTGATGCCCTCACATCATCAATTTTTCATTTTAGTAGCATCCTTCTGCTCTGGAAAACCTGGATTCTTATTCACTTGCTGTAGCCTGAATTAGCAAAGGCCATAGGAACTATGTATCTCTAGATGGTCAATATACTACTTCTGCAGAGTGTTTCTATATAACTGTTGTTGTTGTTTAGTTGCTCAGTCATATCCAACCTTTTGCAACCCCATGGACTGTAGCCCACCAGGTGCTCTGTCCTTGAAATTTTCTAGGCAAGAATACTGGAGTGTGTTGCCATTTCTTCCTCCAGGGGATCTTCCTGAACCAGAGATGGAACAAGCATCTCTTGCACCAGCAGGCGGAGCCACCAGGGAAACTACCCAATAAACTACCACAAATTTAGCAGATGAAACTGACATACATATATTATCTCATAATTTCCATGGATCAGGAGTTTGGGTTCAGCTTCACCTAGTCCTCTGCTTGGGATTCTATAAGGCTACAGTCTTGCTGTTGGGCAGGCTATACTCTGTTCTTGAATTTAGGATCATCTGGCAAACTAAGCTGGTTTTGGAAAATTCAGTGCACAATAATCAGCAGCACCCCATGGCAAACAGCTTCCCCCTGCACTTTCTTTGGGGACTTTTGTAGCATAATACCTCCAGCAAGACATTTCTCCCAGAAGAGCTTTTCCTGTACCACAGAAAGAAGATTTTTGCTAAGGTCCAGATTTCTAGCAATCCCTCCAGTGGGTAGCTTCTCTGCTGTTTAGATACTGCAGACATATTTTGTCTAACAAATTCTGGGGCTCACTTATGGGTGTGGAGCCTCCTCTTTGGGCATGCTATCATAGCCCTAGGAGTAGTGGCTGATCCTTGTTTCTGTTATTCCTTCATTCTCAAGAGTTTTCTGTACTCCTTAGGAACCAATTTTCATTGCTTCAGTGCCCTGTTATAGTTAATAATGATTTCTATTAAATTTTCTCTGTTCAAATTATTATGTGGTTTCTATCTCCTATTTGGATTCTGACTAATACATTCAATATTTGTTTTTAGTGACTCTTCTTCTGTCACTGCCAATTATAACCACATAATCTATGATAGTTGTTCCTTTAATGAAGTTACAGCAAATCTACAATTTCCATAATGTACATAAAAGAGAAATGTAAGCCATTTGAACCAATAAAGAAAAGAAAGTGAGAATTAGCAGTGGAATCTGAGAGAAACAGGGTGATTTTTTTTTTTAACATAAAACTGAGTAGAATAGAGAGCCAGATAATTTGTAATGGAAAACAATGATAGAAGATAAAATTAAATCAAGAAAAGATGATTAGAATATAATTAAATTTCTATTTTCAGCCTGATGATTAGGATATACTAAGCAAATTAACAAATAAAACTCAAACTCTCAAAATGAAGTATGTAACATATCGGAAAAATAAATATACTTAAAAAAAAAGACTTATGGAAAGAAAATGTAAGGAAATCAATAAGTCTGTGTGTGTGTATGTATATATATATGTGTGTGTGTGTGTGTGTGTGTGTTTTTTTTATATATATATATATATATATGTATGTATCAGTTCAATTCAGTTCAGTCACTCAGTCATGTACGACTCCTTGCGACCCCATGAATTGCAGCATGCCAGGCCTCCCTGTCTATCACTAACTCCTGGAGTTCACTCAAACTCATGTCCATCGAGTTGGTGATGCCATCCAGCCATCTCATCCTCTGTCGTTCCCTTCTCCTACATATATATAAATAGGCAACCGTGGGAGTTAGCAAGCGTCAAAGTCTTCTTCCACATTCAAGGGCTTCTGCCATACCTCATGTAACTTCTACTGAGATTAACACAAACTTTCAAGTCTGTAGTACAAGGCAGAATTTGCAGAATTGGCAGTCTCTATTAAACTGACCATGTGTATATTCTATGACCCAGCAATTCTATGCCTAGATGTTTACCCTAGAAAATATTTTCACACAGTTGCCCCAGGAGATCCTTACATATATTCATGAGCAAATTCATGAGGATGAGAATTAAAATGCTTTGAATATCTATCAATACGTGAATGTCAGTAAAATTATGGTATAGTCATGTAAGGAAATACTATTCAGGCATGAAAAATGTATTAGAGCTGCATATCAATACAACAATAGTAAATCTAATAAACATATTTTTATCTTATTTACAAAAAATTACAAAAGTTGAAAACAACAGCATGATATAAAAGTAAGAGCATATTATTAAAATATAACATTTATTTTGGTCAATATCTTGAATTATTGTTACTATAAATCAGTTTGATATGACTCTAAGGTGCTAATCTTAGCTTCTTATTTTACTTAAATTGGGTTTATCCTATAAGGAGGTAGAGTGTGGAATTAAATATATTGATGCCTTGATTCACATCATAATAAATAACTACCTGAAATATATGTTAAAAAGTGTATTCCTAATTGTAGATATGGCTCAAACTCTTCAAGGAAAAGTAGGAAGAGAGGAGAAATAATAAAGCTACTTGTAGCATGGCCTTAGAAAAATCTATTTTATTGAAGAATACTACTGTGATTTATGGAATTCTAAGACAGTGTGACCATTTTCATCCTTTAAAATACTTGAAATTATTTAAACATCATGGTGTATGAGTGTGTGTATATGTATGTGTGTTAGTCTTGCAATCATGTCTGACTTTTTGCAACCCCATGGACTGTAGACCACCAGGGTCCTCTGTCCATTGGAGCCTCCAGGCAAGAATCCTGAAGTGGTTTGCCATTCCCTTCTCCAGGGGCTCTTCCTGAATGTACCTAAGTCTCCCGCTTTACAGGCAGATTCTTTACTGTCTGAGCCACCAGGGAAGCCTATCAGATTATAAAACTGTTAACAAGTGTCCTTTTTAAAATTATGTTTGAAAAGAATTCTTATTTTGTTTTTCAGATCAGTTTATGATATCATTATATGTTCAATGAAATGTTCTATGGTTAACCTATTGGGTACGATTGTGTGTGTAAGCATGCATATATGTGTGCATTGGGAAAGAGAATTAAAAAAAAAAGAAAAATGCAAACACTAAAATAATGGCTGCTGCTGCTGCTGCTAAGTCGCTTCAGTCGTGTCCGACTCTGTGCGACCCCACAGACGGAAGCTCACCAGGCTCCCCTGTCCCTGGGATTCTCCAGGCAAGAACACTGGAGTGGGTTGCCATTTCCTTCTCCAATGCATGAAAGTGAAAAGTGAAAGTGAAGTCTCTCAGTCGTGTCCGACTCTCAGCAACCCCATGGACTGGAGCCTACCAGGCTCCTTCGTCCATGGGATTTTCCAGGCAAAAGTACTGGGGTGGGGTGCCATTGCCTTCCCCAAAATAATGGCTGAGATGTTCTAAAAATAAGGTATGTAAGTGTGGTAACTATAATGGATAAACAATTTGAGGAATTTGACCTTGAGCTAATAAACCATGTTTTACTTAAAAATGGACAAGATTAATCTTATTTTCACAGATTGCTCATTGACAAAAGAAAATGATATCAGAATATAAAAGTAAGGTCACAATTAAATCTGTATAGCCTGTCTGTTGACTTTTGACCTTAGATATTTGGGTAGATAGCCTCAAAATATTTTTCTATTTGTAATATTTAAAAATTTCCAACATTTTTTCAAATTATTCACTTCTCCTGATTGCCATATGAACTCTGTTTTAGTCAGGGATTGTTAACAGTTTTCTTAATGTGAGAGAAAGACAGTCAGAGACTCAGAAAAGTATATTCAGTTAGAGTATATTTTGCCCACGACCAGATTTTAGGTGGCAGGGCGGGAATTCAGAGCCAAGATTTGGGGCTTTTTTACCTCCATCACTTTGCCTAAACAGTAGAATGGCATGATAATTTTTTAAGCACTAATCTGGAAGCAGTGTTTTCAGGTAGAATTGGAGAGGAAGACTGGAAAAAGAAGACCATTTGGAGTGCTGTTAAAGAATTCTAGATGGAGTTAACAAAGGCCTGAATTTAAATGGTAGCTGTGGAAATGGATCTTGCTTCCAGCTTCTTAACTGTGTCCTATGTCCTTTTATACATTTTCTGTGAGAACTAGTTTGATTGAGAGTCTTTACAATCCTTTTAAAGGTCTCTCTGGTGTTTTTTACAATGAGCTGAATGCTTTTGGATAATCTCTCTGATTTATCTAAGCTTAGTAAAATGTTCAATAAAAGTGGACTATTTGAATTCAGTGAAAGAGCACAGACTGCTGTTAGATTTTTGGAATGTTTTCTAATTTCTACATATAAAAGGATAACAAATTAAACATTCAAGGAAAAGAATATGTTGTATGGGTTTCATCCTTATGAGAAACACTGAAGTTTGAGGTTTGGCCAGAGAGCTTTTGTGTATTTGTCATCTTCCCTGTTTCAACTCCACATTTCTTCCTGTTGCCTTGGTTTATTTATACATGGGCAAGTCAGGCTGTAGTTAGGTGAATATTTCCTTGTGGATTATAATGCTAATTTGTGCATAGTAGAGCAGAATGGGCAGTAATCAAGAACCTAAAAGACCAGCACTTTAGACCAGGCTCTGTTACTTCTTTAAGTTAAATTGTTAAATGACTTAGTCTGCATTGTTCATCCTTATTGCCTTAAGTTTCCTGAAAATAGAGATTCTAAATTCTTTTATTCATTTTCTTTTTCTTACAGATGTATTTAAAATCATCAAGCAAGTAAAAATCCCAAAACTAAGTGTTTAAATTCTGTGTGACTCTTGAGAGCCCCTTGGCCTCTCAAACCAGCCAATCCTAAGGGAAATCAATCCTGAATATTCACTGGAAGGACTGATGCTGAAGCTGAAGCTCCAATACTTTGGCCACCTGATGTGAAGAACTGACTCCTTGGAAAAGACCCTGATGCTGAGAAAGATTGAAGGCAGGAGGAGAAGGGGATGACAGAGGATGAGATGGTTGGATGGCATCACTGACTTGATGGACATGAGCTTGAGCAAACTCTGGGGAGATGGTGAAGGACACGGAAGCCTGGTATACTGCAGTCCATAGGGTTGCAAAGAGTTGGACATAACTGACTGAACAATAACAAAAAAAAATTATGTCAGGAGTTAATATATCTTATCATTTATTTGCATGCTAAAGAATATATGACATGACTTGATGTATGGTATGAGACTACAGCAATTGATTGAAGGCTAATTGATTAGCAGAGGAGGCCAATATATGAACAAATAATCATATCCATGTGGCAGATTCTGTAGACTCACTGAATACCATTTTTCAACCTCTTTCTACATACTTTTCTCTTCTACAGAGGCTGGGAAGCTAATAGATACATTTTCTGGATTTGTATGCAGCTAAGTTTCTGCATCTAACCTAGGATCTTTTCAGTAGACAAACCCATTCAGAAGCCAGAGGTGAGCAGTGTGATATGGCAGTTACACCTTATTTTTTTTCAGGGTTCTCCAAAGAAAAATAACCAATAGCCAGTAATACTTTATATATAAATTAGGTCACACAATTTTGGGGGCTGGAAAGCTCAAAATCTGTAGGGCAAGTCAGCAAATTGGAAATCATGTAAGAATTGCTGTTGCATTATTCAAGCCTGAACAGCTTGGATACTCAGGGAAAATTTCTATACTTCATTCTTGAGACAGAGTTTCTTCTTCAGAAAACCTGTCATTGCTCTTAAGGCTTTTAACTGATTAGATGAAGCTTATCCACATATTATGGATGGCAATCTTTTTATTCATAATCAACTAATTGTAAATATTAATTACATCTAAAAAGTTCTCAAAGCAACATCTAGACTAATGTTTGATTAAACATCTGGGTATCTTAGCCTAGTCAAGTAGGCACATAAATGAATGTACTTGAGATGAAAAACTTTAGGGCAGTTTGTTAGCATTTCTACTGTCCAGGCTTAGTGGTATAGGTGCTAAACAACAGATTACAGGACCAATGAATAGTTTTAAATATTCTGGATATGTAGAAATTGAGTTAATTTTCCCAGGCATCTAACACATTAAAAAAAAAAAAAACTTTTTAACAACATCTAGCTAGTTTAAACAAAATCAAGAGTGAATAACATTGTCTGCAACTACCAACTCTAACAGAAATAGAAGTGCTTTCAAGTGCCATAACCTCAAAGATATAAAACCTAGAACTGGTTTTCTGACCTAGATTGAGTTTGAAACTGAAAATTCAGTTAGCATTAGAGAATGAGATACCGGTAGTCCATGATGGGCAAGGTCACAAAGTTACTTAAATTATCCTCCTCCTCATGTTGAATAAATTTCCTCATAAAGTTGAAGCATTAGGGCACTGAAAGGATGCTGTGACAGATAATTTTTAAAAGGATAAAAGAAGAAAATATTGTGAGATGACATAGCTGTTTCTGAATACATTAGGGAACTTAGTGGAAAAAGTGACATAATTAAAGTTTTAAATATTTGTTTCAATAACTATCAGGTAGTTTCTCAGGATTGAATGCCCTCCTTCAAAAAAAAAAAAAAAAAAAAAAACAAAAAAAAACAGGAGAAAAGAGAAATAAATCTTTTCTTTCCCAAAATTGCAACATTACTATGACCAAAATTAAGATGCAAAATTTAATTTTTATTATTGTGCTAAATTATAATGGTTGGTTGGTTGAGTTCACAGCCTTGTGAAAGCTGGACTATCAATTGAGAAAGACTGCAAAAATCTGCTGAATATAAGTTTGAATGGACTTTGAGGCAAAGATGGAGAAGCATAATTACTGATAGATATATTTACATAGGGCTTCCCTGGTGGCTGGAGATGATAAAGAATATGCTGGCAATACAGGAGATCCAGGTTTGATCCCTGGGTTGGTAAGATCCCCTGGAGAAGGGAATAACTATACACTCCAGTTATTCTTGCCTGGAGAATTCTATGGACAGAGGACCCTGGCAGGCTAAAGTCCATGGAGTCTCAAAGAGTCGGACATGACTGAGAGACTAACACTTTCACTTCACTTCATATTTACATAGGGAATTTACCAAGGATTCTGGTCTCAGTATGTTGAGAAGTGTTGAGAATAACTGAGAGGGGCTCTGTTTACTTAGTTAGTTGACCTACATTGGGCCTAAGAAAGAGTTTGTGCTCAATGAAGTTTAATTAATAACATTTACTTATAGTAGAATGTGGTGGCCTGGCGTGCTGCAGTCCACGGTGTCGCCAAGAATCGGACAGGACTTGGCAATTGAACAACAACAACAAGATGCAGTGAAAGGAATGCAATAACTTGGACAAAGGAATTTATTATGTGCATCCCACTCATCTACCCTCAAATACAGTCCCCAGAATATTCCAAAGGATATTCTTCTCCAAGGCACTTGGGAGAGCAACAGCTTCTTTGAAGAGTACTATAGCTGTTGTCCTTTGTAAACTGGGATGAGGGGGCAGATGCTGCCACTGAAGTGGGTTTTCTTATTTCATAGTGGAAGAAGCTAAACATCAGTATTCTCCTGCCAGACAAGATGGCTTGATTATAATGATGGGCAGCAGAGAAAGAATGGTAATCAAAATATTTTGGTCCACCCAGGTCCCTGTTGACCTCTAATTTATCCTGGAGTCTTTGGTACCAAAATAAAAGGATAAGTTCCTGAAATTCTACTTGACTTCTAAAAGTGCCTCCTTCACTTAAAAGAAAAAAGAAATTAAAATTAAACACAACTTCAGGTCTAGCAAAAGACAGAGGCTTGAACTGAGCCGCAAAATAGTCAATTTTACCAACTACTCAGTTCCAAGAGCCGAATAAGTTTAGAGATACATGTTATCAGACAGAATGCAAAGCCACATCTGTTTGAGGAAGATGTTTGCAACATCACAATTACATGAAATAAGATTCTTTTCTAGACTTCCTCAAGAAACCTATGATCATTTGCCAAAACAATTGCTCAGTGGGAAAGGGATATAACTAGATTTTTATTGTTATTATTATTGGACTATGGACACTGAAATATTGCTAACCTCAAGAAAGTTATTTTTCCCTTGTTCAGGGACAATTATGGAGAGTAAGGTAACAGATGAAATTTAGTCTTGATTGAAAAGATGCAGGCATCTTGATCTATTTTACATAATTCAGGTCAACTGTTTGCCTGTATAGGAGACATGTTGGTATTAAATAATGAGAATATCTCATGTGCTATGTGATTTGTTTTTGCCTTATTCACTACTTTTTAAAAAATTACTTATTTTAATTGGAGGTTAATTACTTTACAATGTTATAGTGGTTTTTGCCATACATTGACATGAATCAGCTATGGGATTCTTTAATAAAACAAATAAGCATACCATGGCACCTTGTCATTTGTTATGCAATTATTGATCTGGCCAGCTTTTTATTCCAGTAAGTGGAAAATACTAGAAATAATTTATTTCACATATCCAGAGAAATACAAAGCCTTCCAAGTCTAACTTCAATAATATATGTCATTTTATTTACCTCTGGGTTGTAATTTCATCTTCAGAGAACTTCATCATTTCAACATCTCCCAGAACATCAAATCTGTCCTTTTCACAGATGACACATGTGAATGAAGTCTAGGGAGCAAGAAATAGCAGGAACTTAGATGATTTGATAAAACACATGCATACATAAGGGTAGGAGATAAATTCTAAAGACATTCAGTCTCAAAAATATAGCAAATTTTCAAAAGATACGAGAGTCTAGAGCACACTGGAATTTTATTTTCAAAGTATAACTGTATTTTCTCTGGTATTATAAAAGTAAATTTATTTGAATTTTGGAGGCTATATATATATGACATTTGTTCTATGTGTAATCTCAGCCTATTTATTGCATAATTAGGCTTTAAGTTTTTAATTGGGAAAAAATACAAAATAAAGCTTTCTAGCTTATTCAGTTTGCAGTGTAAGCAGTTTTGTCACTTAGTTCTTATGACTTAACAGATGTAGTGACATTTGCTGTGTCTTCAACCAATTGGGATGCTGAAATGAAGCAATAACAAGCCTCAGTGATAGAATCATAGAGGTAAGTACTACACAATTTTGAGAAATAACTCTTGTGTCTGTTGGATACCCTAAGGCCATTAATAAAACATCAAGTAATCATGTGAGCTGAACTTCCCATTATGGTCTCTGTTATTTAACCCATAAAATCAGATTTCGGGCAAAACTAGAAGTGGCAAATATGAGATGAAACTCAAGAAAATTCTAAAGGTAAATAGACAAGTGATATCTTTCTCCCTGTGCCAACTAATGCTGGATAGCTATCTCCCATCCAACCTATACTTATGGCTTCAGGGAGTTCCCTACATCTAATAACTGAAGATGGTGAACTTGAAACCTAGCTGTAGATAACTCTGGCACTGATTCAGAGTAGCATCCTCTAGAAATACAATTCACCATTAGCCCTGAAAGACAGTTCAGTAAAGGAGTCTTGCCGGTAGGTAACACTCTGAGCAGTGCAGGTGATTTTTCCACTTTGATTGGAAGAAGTGATGAGTAGGGTACAGCTTTATTTAAATTTATGAGCTGTAACTAGTTTTTGGTGGCTTTCAGCATCCTCCTGTCGATGGTCCTTCAACAGCTGGTTGCAACTTCGGTGCTCTAGCAGGAGTAAATGAGCACTCGTCCTTCTAGTCCACCATCTTGAACCTATCTTCTGTAGCTAGTGTTTGGCCAAAGAATCAGGCATTTGGAAGGATATATTGGGAAGATTAATGACAAGGTTTGAGGGAAATATATGTAAATGTGTCCCAAATTTGAAATCTTTGTGCCCCATGTGAATGATCAGCAGATGGCCCTGTCTACAGGGGAAACAATGATCACTTGAGGATTTAATTTTTTTGTTTTTTGTCAGAAAGTGCCCTCTGGAATAAGAATTCCAATTCTTATTCCATGTGGTCATGAACAAATTGCCATGATGGTCAAGGCTAAGTATACAGACAGGTTTAAGAATACACAACCCTCCTTCTCTTGGATATCCTTTATATTACTGTTCTTGAATAGAGACATAGACAGAACTCTTGATATAAACCACAATTTGGAGGGACCAACCAAGAATCAGCTTCCCTGTGGCTCAGATGATAAAGAATATGCCTGTAATGCAAGGGACCTGGGTTTGATCCCTGGGTTTTGAAGATCCCCTGGAGAAGGGAATGACTACCCACTCCAGTATTCTTGCCTGAAGTATTCCATGGACAGAGGAGCCTGGAGGGCTACTGTCCATGGGGTCGCAAAGAGTCGCACACATCTGAATGACTTTCACTTTTCAACCAAGAATCTGGGAGGTCAAGTATGTTGAATCCTCCCATTTTGAAAGGGCAATGATTTCACCTGACTGGAATTGACTTTTATTCTGGAATTTGATTTTGATTTTTCCTTTCTTCCTTGTTTCTTTCTGCAATATTGTTCATAAACTTACTGATTTTTTTTATTCTCCATTAACTAAAAAACAGAACAAACAAACAAAAAGCAAAATTTTGATCAAGGAATTCATTTTATCATGAAATAAGTACAGAACTTTTTTAGTGCTCTTGGTATTCATTTTTTTTTTTTAAGTTAAAAGAATGTATTCTTTCAATCAGACAGCAAACTGCCTTAGATAAGTGTTTATTTAACAGTATATAAGGATCCTGATCAGAAACAATGCATTAAAATGTTTTGTACTGTCCTATAAAGTACAGAATAGTTACTTAGCCTGCAAACAACATATGGTGATCTTTTCCCCATAATCAGAATGCATGAGCCTGGGAATTAAGGGGTTAAAGAGAGAGTTATACTTTGGCTATAGCACTAAAATGCCCTACTCTTCAAATTTTTGCTTTCTGTTCTAGTGACTTCATACAGTGTTGATTTAGAAGTCTTAAACAAGAATCAATACTTCCAACACTGAACAAGTAGTTGAGAAAATCAGCCATCCGTTTTTGGCTTTTCACACCTCTGGATGAATGAACCAATGGGGAGAAAGTCTTGTCTTAATTAGCAAGTAATGCTGCCTGAGAGCAAATAGAATCTGAATGGATAATAGAAGTGGAAAGACATACTAAACACAAACCACAGCTTTGTGGACAATTCCAAAAATTAAAGCTATGGTGCAGAGATCCAACCAGTCCATCCTAAAGGAGATCAGTCCTGGGTATTCATTGGAAGGACTGATGCTAAAGCTGAAACTCCAATACTTTGGCCACCTGATGTTGAGAGCTGACTCACTTGAAAAGACCCTGATGCTAGGGAAGAGTGAGAGCAGGAGGAGAAGGGGATGACAGAGGATGAGATGGTTGGATGGCATCGTCCACACAATAGACATGGGTTTGGGTGGACTCCAGGAGCTGGTGATAGACAGGGAGGCCTGGCATGCTGCAGTTCATGGGGTCGCAAAGAGTCAGACATAACTGAGTGACTGAACTGAACTGAGATAACCATAACTTTTTCTTTCCTCAGTTATATGTATGCTGAGGTATATTAAAATTTTTCCCAATCCTATTTTCTTATTATTTTATACAGATTATGAGGATAATAGTTAAAAATAATTTAATACATAAACTAGAGGATATCAAACCAAGAACGTGACTGAACTATGGTCAGAAAAAAAAAAAAATCATCTATCAAAGAGAAGGCAATAGCATCCTCCAGTATCCTTGCCTGGAAAATCCCATGGATGGAGGAGCCTGGTAGGCTGTAGTCCATGGGGTTGCTAGGAGTCACTGAGCGACTTCACTTTCACTTTTCATTTTCATACATTGCAGAAGGAAATGGTAACCCACTCCAATGTTCTTGCCTGGAGAACCCTGGTGGGCTTCCTTCTATGGGGTCGCACAGAGGCGGACATGACTGAAGTGACTTAGCAGCAGCAGCAGCAGCAAAGGATAAGGTAAATGATGAGATTATGGATCTACTCTTTTGATAAGAGGTGAATACATTTCTTTTCTATGATGAATAGTTAGAATTAGGCAGGATTACATGGCTTTCATTAGGGCTGTTGTTTTGCTTTTTACAATAGGCATATAAGTGTACAGAGGAACTTGGTGGGCTAGAGTCCATATAGTCTCAAAGAGTCAGACACAACTGAGTGAGCACACACACACCACACACACATATGCAAATAACCAAATATTTGCTTTGTGCTAGATATTACAGATTGGTAGTAGGTTTTCTAATAGGACAAGTTTCAGAAGGTAGTTGTGCTTATTTAATGTTTATGATGTTCCCAGTTGTGTAGCCTTCAAGCTCATTTCTCTGGCCATTTCAGATGTTCAGTGAGTTTCCTAATTCCCTATGGTAAATACCATTCGGCAGAAGTAAATTCTAAGAACCAAAAGTTAGAAGGAAGTCTGACTAATGGCTAATTCATTCACTCATAGAACAAATGAGTATTCTATGAATTCGTTTCCTAAAATGATGTTGTTGAGTGGTAAATTTCCTCTTTCCCCAGAAATGGAAAATAGGATTTAAATTTGGAAGAACAGAAAATGAGGAGTACTCTAGTTTCTAATGATGGAAAAACATTTCCTAAAATTCACCCAGACCATCATACCACCATTCCCCAATCCTTATATCCTCTCTTTGCCCTTTCTGTCTAAATCAGAAGACTAAGAATTTATACAGATTAGAAAACAGTATCAGGGTTCTGAACTATTGAGTTGGAGGCAGTGCTAGGAGTTTGGAGAAGGGAGAGAGATGCTTACCCTTCTACTAAAAACCAGTGAAAGGTATGCAGGAAAACCATTTATAAAGATTATGTATTCAAGGTTGAAGGTGAGATTGGCATTGCAGGCTCTAGCTGTTCAAGTGGAATGATCTGAGCTTATATAAAAATGATCTGAGCCTATATAAAAACTGGAAAGAACTAGAAAACTGGAGAGAGAGGGAGTAGGAAAGAGAGAGAAGTCTAAAGAGCAGTCAGCCCTTTTCCACTTCTGCATTGTCCTTTGGCATGACAAGGACACATATATTTCCCTGTCTGAGAGTCTTGGGTTAGGCTTTCAATATCCCACTCAAGAGATTTAGTGCTAGGTCAGAGGGAAAGATTAAGAGATCAAGTCAAGAAGAGCTCACCTGTCAAGGAACCATGCCATGGGGAAGACCCCACAGATTTCCCTAAAAAAGGTTATCATCAGCAAGTCAATAATAGCTGAGGAGCAATATGAACCAATGGAGGATTACAATTATAATTACTGATTAAGTATCTATTTTGCCTTTTCATCTCATCCTTTTCAATAGATCTAGATCACAAAGGAACAAGAACCTAAAAAGCAGGAGATGACAAGAGTGAAACACAAGATCAAGCTCTGAAATTCATCTGAGTTCCCTTGAGCCCATCTGGCAGAAAGATAAGGGTGCAGGTAGCTATTAAATCATATAAAATTTTGAAGAATTGAACTTGGTAAGATAGTTTCTTTGTTTTTTTTTTTTTTTTTAAACAATAAAAATGACCAAGTAAGCATGAATGATGTCTGAGATGTTTTTAATAGATGGAAAAGGAACATATGAAATAGCGCAATTAGAAGTCAATAACTAGAGAAAAACGTTTTGTGTTTATACTTTATCCAAGTTCACATTGATGATGAATTGAAATTTACCAAGTGGTGAAAAAATATATTAGTGGAAAAACCCCAGTGATTTGAGGTACAAAATAAAGAATTTGATTTTACTGGGTGAGTCCAAGGAAGTTTTCAGCAAAAGGTTGACACTGAAGCTAAATGATGAAACTTGTCCAGGAAATTCCAGTGAAGGCAAATATGGGCAAGCCTGTTGGTCAGATGGGACAGCAAATGCTTTAAGGCTGAAATTTTGTGGTTTGGCTAAAACATATGGGACAAAGGAAATGACAGGAAATAAGATGGAAAGAGTGAGCAGGGTGATGGTAAGTTCACAAAATCTTTTGATCTGGGAAATACCATGATTAAGTGCATATTTTTTGAGAGATAGTTGTGGTGAGAGGATGGAGTTTGACCTAGAAGAGACTAGAAAAGCAATCACTTAGAAGCCTGCAGTGATAGCTCATGAGAATTCAAACTGAGATAAGTTGCAAAAGGTAGAAGAAGGGCAGTTGTACAGAATTTTCCGTAATAGAAATATTAGCACTTGACGGCAGAAATAAGTAATGTGGAAGGAAAGGCATTCAGGATGATAACGAGGTTTCAAAATTTGGACTAGGCTTAGAGTGAGAAATCTTTTATAGGTGGACACAGTGGATGTGAACACATAAACATTAAAATGGAAAAAATTATTTTTCTGCTTCCCTTTTTCCCCTTCTATTTTTTTCTTCCTCTTCCACTGTCTTCTTAGCCACCATCTCTAGCATATCTTTCAGTCTTTCTGTTTGCATTGTATTTTCCCCAGATGTCACACCAGTAATTTGGAGTGGTTAATAGTTAATTCTATTCTTTTTGTGGTGTTTTAATATTTTTAACACGAGATTATTATCCACTTTTTCATCTCAGTTTTGGTGTGTGCATGCTCAATTGCTAAGTCATGTCCAGCTCTTTGCGACCTCAGGGACTGTAGTCCACCAGGCTCTGCTGTCCATGGAAATTCCTAGGCAAGAATACTGGAGAGGGCTGCCATTTCCTCCTTAAGGGGATCATTCTGACCCAGGGATCAAACACTTGTCCTTTGAGTCTCTGCATTGGCAGGTGAATTCTTTACTCCTGAGCCACCAGTTTGGAATGCCATGTAATTGTCCTAGGAAACTAAGAACTTAATCTAATTTTACATTCAGAAACAATGGCAGTCCTATATACCTTTTGAAAAAATTGTAATTAAAATAATCATATTAAGCAGTAGCCAATAATCAAGGTGACTTGCTAAAACTAGGCTTTAATAAAACTTTACTTTCAGTTTCCCTGTACAAAGTGAAAGTGAAAGTCGCTTGGTCATGTCCAACTTTTTGCGATCCCATGGACTGTATAGTCCATGGAATTCTCTAGGCCAGAATACTGGAATGTGCAGCCTTTCCCTGTACAAAATAATTTGTAAAAAAGATTGATACTCATAGATATGTTTAGATATAATAAAATGTTTATGAATAATACACAAAGAAGAAAACAAGCAAAATAAAACTAAAATAGAAATGATCCTGGGAACAATGACTTGGTAAACAAAATGCTTGATCATTTATAGGTTTTTAAATTATTGAAAACATTCAAAAAACTGTCTTGGACAATTTTTCTCTTGGATTCATCCAAAATGTGATTTATTCCTCTCATCTGCTGGTATAAAACGAGAGAATTTGATTTGATGTGGCCTACTGCCGTGGAAGTACTTTGTGTGGCATACTTTGTTTTTCTGGGCTCCGAAATCACTGCAGATGGTGACTGCAGCCATGAAATTAAAAGACGCTTACTCCTTGGAAGGAAAGTTATGACCAACCTAGATAGCATATTCAAAAGCAGAGACATTACTTTACCAACAAAGTTTCGCCTAGTCAAGGCTATGGTCTTTCCTGTGGTCAGGTATGGATGTGAGAGCTGGACTGTGAAGAAGGCTGAGCGCCGAAGAATTGATGCTTTTGAACTGTGGTGTTGGAGAAGACTCTTGAGAGTCCCTTGGACTGCAAGAAAATCCAACCAGTCCATTCTGAAGGAGATCAATCCTGGAATTTCTTTAGAAGGAATGATGCTAAAGCTGAAACTCCAGTATTTTGGCCACCTCATGCGAAGAGTTGACTCATTGGAGAAGACTCTGATGCTGGGAGGGATTGAGGGCAGGAGGAGAAGGGGACGACAGAGGATGAGATGGCTGGATGGCATCACTGACTGGATGGGTATGAGTCTGGGTGACCTCCGGGAGCTGGTGATGGACAGGGAGGCCTGGCGTGCTGCGGTTCATGGGGTCACAAAGAGTCGGACACGACTGAGTGACTGATCTGATCTGACTGCCGTGGAAAAAAGAGATGTGCCAGTAATGCAACTCATTGGACAGATACATAATATTTAAACCAGATGAAAAAAATCAACATGTTTACTTTTCATCAAGTTAAGGTCAGTAGAAATATTTCTATGTAATGTAATATATCATCATGGGATGTCATCTTGAGAAGGTCAATTTAAATAAGAAAGAAAAACTTGTAGCCTAGATCAAAACCACAGTGAAGCCTCCAAAGAAATATAAGACTGTAAGTTGTATTCAGATGCAGGAATGCTTAATAATTGCTTTCTTTAGGTCATCTCTGGGATAGGTAACTCTAGCCTGTTTTTTGGGGGACTTAATTTGATCTGCACAAAAGTAATGCCTCTCACTCACAAGGAGAAAAATCCAGTTACAAGGACACAAACATGCTTTAAGTGTCATCATATGTTTTCTCAGTGCATTAGGCCTTTATATAGCATAGCTTCCCCACTCATAACCACAACCAGGGCTGGACTGCCTTAGAGAAGAAACACTGGAAAATTTCCAGATGACTGGTTAGCTAATTAGCTCTCCTTTGGGGATGTGAGAGGAGAAGTAGAGGAAGGAAGATTTGTTTCCTGATGTTCCTAAAAACTCTTTAGAAAATGGCATGATGGGAACTTACCAGCTTTGTCCTTTGGGTGTTTTTATACTTAATAGAATGACCCAGTTTCTTCTAGTGTCCAAGTGATGCCATGAAATAAATTTAGCTGCGGAAGGAACAGATATTTTCTCCTGCATATAATTTGGCACAATGCTTAAACCAATTAACATCCGCAGGGAAGAAAGCTGAATAAATAAAGCACCCCTTTGTAATGTGTAATATCCTTTAAAGTAAAATACTAAGAAAATTGTGCAAAATAATTTACACTTGTTCTCTAGTATAATTTCAGGAAACCCTTCAGTGCTAATCCGGTGCATTAAAAATTCTGTGGTGTCAATAAAACGTTAAAAGCAAAATCTTATATTAATACTTCTTTCCCAAGCAACTGTTATAAAGAATTAGTCAGAGGTTTTAAGAATAAACAAAGAAAGTGTTATACATAATCATGTTATGAAATAAATGTGTTTTGTTTGGAAAAGCACTTTCATCTTCAATGATTTTAATAGTCACCATGGAGTAAGAAGGTGGTAGCTCTCATCTACAAATCTTTAGAGTTTTCTTTTTCCAAAGAATCTGTAAGCACCCCTCATTTTTATTGTTGAAGGTGTGAGATATTTTCAGTTAAATGTTTCCAGTGGGTTTTAAAGTTACTAACAGGGCACATACGCTTAAATATATATAAACATCAACTATGATATAAAAATTTCTAGAAAATTAGTAATTTTTTTCCCAACAAATCTTCACAGAACATCTACTAAGAGGAAGGTATAGAAGCTACAATGCCAGATGCTAGAGATACAAACATAAAGAAAACTAGTAATACCTATTCTCTGCCATGGAGACACTCAGGTAACTCAAGCCATGTAATATCAGTATTCTTTAAATTCTAGCTCTATCTGGATATTTTCATCTTGAGGTCTTATGTTAATTTACATTCAAATATCCAAAACCAAACTACTCATTTCCTTTGTTTCTGCCAACAGTCACAGCCCAAACTCCTCACATCTGAATTTTTTAAAGAAAATTCTGAGTGCTAATTTGAAACTTTCACATTCTTTTGAGGGAGAAGGCAATGGCACCCCACTCCAGTAGTCTTGCCTGGAAAATCCCATGGACAGAGGAGCCTGGTAGGCTGTAGTCCATGCGGTCGCTATGAGTCGGACCTGACTGAGCGACTTCACTTTCACTTTTCACTTTCATGCATTGGAGAAGGAAATGGCAACCCACTCCAGTGTTCTTGCCTAGAGAATCCCAGGGACGGGGGAGCCTGGTGGGCTGCTGTCTATGGGGTCGCACAGAGTTGGAAGCGACTTAGCAGCAGCAGCAGCAGCAACATGCTTTTGATTCCTCTTCCTTTCTTTTATTCTTTTATCTAATCATCTGATTTCTTTTCCTATCCTTTTATGGTCCAACTCTGTATGTGAGAGTTGGACCATAAAGAAGGCTGAGTGCTGAAGAACTGATGCCTTTGAATCGTGGTGCTGAAAAGACTCTTGAGAGTCCCTTGGACAATGAGAGAGTCAATTCCTAGCAAGTTGATAAGAAGTCTGGTATCCCTGAGGAGAAGAGGGGTCTGGGGCTCTCGAGGAGGAAATAGGGGTCTGGAATTCTCAAGGAGGAGGAAAGGACAAATGCCTTTATTTTTCTTCTACATTCCTTAGTCTTGGTCACATAAAAAGTTTTTTTTTTTTTTTTTTAAGCCCAGAACTGATAATTACACAACAAACAACTCAGTTTAAATTCTGTAATAAAGATAATATAACAATAATGTATATTGAGAATACACAACAATGTATATATTTAGAAAGCATCACTACAAACAAAGCTAGTGGAGGTGATGAAATTCCAGTTGAGCTATTCCAAATCCTGAAAGATGATGCTGTGAAAGTGCTGCACTCAATATGCCAGAAAATTTGGAAAACTCAGCAGTGGCCACAAGATTGGAAAAGGTCAGTTTTCATCCCAATCCCAAAGAAAGGCAATGCCAAAGAATGCTCAAACTACCGCACGATTGCACTCATCTCACATGCTAGTAAAGTAATGCTCAAAATTCTCCAAGCCAGGCTTCAGCAATATGTGAACCGTGAACTTCCTGATGTTCAAGCTGGTTTTAGAAAAGGCAGAGGAACCAGAGATCAAATTGCCAGCATCCACTGGATCATGGAAAAAGCAAGAGAGTTCCAGAAAAACATCTATTTCTGCTTTATTGACTATGCCAAAGCCTTTGACTGTGTAGATCACAATAAACTGTGGAAAATTCTGAAAGAGATGGGAATACCAGACCACCTGATCTGCCTCTTGAGAAATCTGTATGCAGGTCAAGAAGCAACAGTTAGAACTGGACATGGAACAACAGACTGGTTCCAAATAGGAAAAGGAGTACGTCAAGGCTGTATATTGTCACCATGTTTATTTAACTTATATGCAGAGTACATCATGAGAAACTCTGGACTGGAAGAAACACAAGTTGGAATCAAGATTGCTGGGAGAAATATCAATAACCTCAGATATGCAGATGATACCACCCTTATGGCAGAAAGTGAAGAGGAACTAAAAAGCCTCTTGATGAAAGTGAAAGTGGAGAGTGAAAAGGTTGGCTTAAAGCTCAACATTCAGAAAATGAAGATCATGGCATCTGGTCCCATCACTTCATGGGAAGTAGATGGAGAAACAGTGGAAACAGTGTCAGACTTTATTTTTCTGGGCTCCAAAATCACTGCAGATGGTGACTGCAGCCATGAAATTAAAAGACGCTTACTCCTTGGAAGGAAAGTTATGACCAACCTAGATAGCATATTGAAAAGCAGAGACATTACTTTGCCAACAAAGGTTCGCCTAGTCAAGGCTATGGTCTTTCCTGTGGTCATGTATGGATGTGAGAGCTGGACTGTGAAGAAGGCTGAGCGCCGAAGAATTGATGCTTTTGAACTGTGGTGTTGGAGAAGACTCTTGAGAGTCCCTTGGACTGCAAGGAGATCCAACCAGTCTGTTCTGAAGGAGATCAGCCCTGGGATTTCTTTGGAAGGAATGATGCTAAAACTGAAACTCCAGTACTTTGGCCACCTCATGCGAAGAGTTGACTCATTGGAAAAGACTCTGATGCTGGGAGGGATTGGGGGCAGAAGGCGAAGGGGACGACAGAGGATGAGATGGCTGGATGGCATCACTGACTCGATGGATGTGAGTCTGAGAGACCTCTGGGAGTTGGTGATGGACAGGGAGGCCTGGCGTGCTGCGATTCATGGAGTTGCAAAGAGTCGGACACGACTGAGCGACTGATTTGATCTGATCTGATATATAACAACAATGTATACTTGAGGATAGTTTCTCCCTCTTGAAAATCTTCTGACTAACCCTGTTATCTTAGAATGTATATTGTGGGAGTGGATCTGGTAAAATTTTTACAAACTTGAGACACTCTTTTGATTCATTGTAATAACTAATTTAAAAAGTATATAACTTCCTTGCTAACACTAACGAGGGAGGCACCTTCCATCCCCCTTCTGATGTCTGTGTTAGAAACTTGCTCTGTCCCTTTTTATACTTTAATAAAACTCAGCTCTACAAAAGCTCTTGACTGATTAAGTCTGGTCCTTGGTCCTGAAGTTAAATGTTCTTCAGAGATCACGAAACCAACACCATTCACCATAAGCTATCAACAGCAATCAAACCAGTTAATGGTAAAGGAAATTAACCATGAATGTTCACTGGAAGAACTGATGCTAAAGCTGAAGCTCCAATACTTTGGCACCTGATGCAAAGAGCTGACTCATTGGAAAAGATCCTGATGCTGGGAAAGATTGAGGGCAAGAGGAGAAGATGGTGATAGAGGAGGAGATGGTTGGATTGCATCACTAATTCAAAGAACATGAGTTTGAGCAAAATTCAGGAGATAGAGAATGACAGGAAGCCTTACCTGTTGCAATCCATGGAATTGCAAAGAGGTGAGACTTGACTTAGCTACTGAACAACCTATCGTCTTGATTTAATCTAGTTATTTAAAACTCAAGTTTCTGCTTTAAAACTACTTACATTACTACTTTATCACTCCAGAAGAAGAAACTTGAGGGCAGAGTTTGGTTCCAATCTATGCTCATCCACATAATTGATATGTGGTTTAAGAAAGTGATGTAACATCTCTGTGAACCAGTTTCCTCCAAACTGTTTGTAAGATTAAGACGACAATGTATACAAAGCACCTAGTTGAGTGTCCACAAACGCTAGGCAGCAATGCAAACTGGCTCTATTTTTCCCTGCAACCCTTTTTCTAGTTCATTGTGTTATCACTTTGTTCAGTTCAGTTCAGTCACTCAGTCATGTCCTACTCTTTGTGACCTCATATGCAGCACACCAGGCCTCCCTGTCCATCACCAATTCTCAGAGTTTACTCATACTCATGTCCATTGAGTCAGTGATGCCATCCAACCATCTCATCCTCTGTCGTCCCTTTCGCCTCTCACCTTCAATCTTTCCCAGCATCAGGGTCTTTTCAAATGAGTCAGTTTTGTGCATCAGGTGGCCAAATATTCGAGTTTCAGCTTCAGCCTCAGTCCTTTCAATGAATATTCAGTATGAATATTCTTTAGGTAGGATTGCTTGGATCTCCTTGCAGTCCAAAGGACTCTCAAGAGTCTTCTCCAACACCACAGTTCAAAACCATGAATTCTTCTGCTCTCAGCTTTCTTTATAGTTGAACTCTCACATCTATAAATGACTACTGAAAACAAACAAAAAAACAAACAGAGTTTTGACTAGATGGAACTTTGTTGGCAAAGTAATGCCTCTGCTTTTTAATATGCTGTCTAGGTTGGTCATAATATTTCTTCCAAGGAGTAAGCATCTCTTAATTTCATGGCTGCAGATGGAGAAACTCTATACAGTCAGCAAAAACAAGACCCGGGAGCTGACTGTGAACATTATGAATTTCTTATTGCCAAATTCATACTGAAATTGAAGAAAGTGGAGAAAACCACTATAACCTTCAGGTATGACCTAAATCAAATCCCTTATGACTCGGAGAAGGCAATGGCACCCGACTCCAGCACTCTTGCCTGGAAAATCCCACGGACAGAGAAGCCTGGTAGGCTGCAGTCCATGGGGTCTCAAAGAGTTGGACAAGACTGAGCGACTTCACTTTCACTTTTAACTTTCCTGCATTGGAGAAGGAAGTGGCAACCCACTCCAGTGTTCTTGCCTGGAGAATCCCAGGGACGGTGAAGCTTGGTGGGCTGCTGTCTATGGGGTCGCACAGAGTCAGACATGACTGAAGTGACTTAGCAACAGTAGCAGCATGACCTAAATCAAATCCTTTATGATTATACAATGGAAGTGAGAAATAGATTTAAGGGACTAGATCTGATAGACAGGGTGCCTGATGAATTATGGATGGAGGTTCATGACATTGTACACGAGACAGGGACAAGACCATCCCCAAGAAAAAAAATGCAAAAAAAGCAAAATGGCTGTCTGAGGAGGCCTTACAAATAGCTGTGAAAAGAAGGGAAGCAAAAGGTAAAGGAGAAAAGGAAAGATATACCCATTTGAATGCAGAGTTTCAAAGAATAGCAAGGAGAGATAAGAAAGCCTTCCTCAGCAATCAATGAAAGAAACAGAGGAAAACAACAGAATGGAAAAGACTAGAGATCTCTTCAAGAAAATTAGAGATACCAAGGGAACACTTCATGAAAAGATGGGCTCAATAGAGGAAAGAAATGGTATGGACCTAACAGAAACAGAAGACATTAAGAAGAGGTAGCAAGAATAAACAGAACTGTACAAAAAAGATCTTCACGACCCAGATATTCACGATGGTGGGATCACTCTCCTAGAGCCAGACATTCTGGAATATGAAGTCAGGTGGGCCTTAGGAAGCATTACTATGAACAAAGCTAGTGGAGGTGATGAAATTCCAGTTGAGCTATTTCAAATCCTGAAAGATGATGCTGTGAAAGTGCTTCACTCAATATGTCAGCAAATTTGGAAAACTCAGCAGTGGCCACAGGACTGGAAAAGGTCAGTTTTCATTCTATTCCCAAAGAAAGGGAATGCCAAAGAATACTCAAACTACTGACAATTGCATACATTTCACATGCTAGAAAAGTAATGCTTAAAATTCTCCAAGCCAGGCTTCAGCAATACGTGAACCGTGAACTTCTGATGTTCAAGCTGGTTTTAGAAAAGGCAGAGGAAACAGAGATCAAATTGCTACCATCTGCTGGATCATTGAAAAAGCAACAGAGTTCCAGAAAATCATCTATTTCTGCTTCATTGACTATGCCAAAGCCTTTGACTGTGTTCAGCTCAGTCGCTCAGTCATGTCTGGCTCTTTGCAACCCCATGAATTGCAGTACACCAGGCTTCCCTCTCCATCACCAACTCCCAGGTTCACTCAAACTTGCGTCCACTGAGTTGGTGATGCCATCCAGGTATCTTATCCTCTGTCATCCCCTTCTCCTCCTTCCCCCAATCCTTCCCAGCATCAGAGGCTTTTCCAATGAGTCAAATCTTCACATGAGGTGGCAAAAGTATTAGAGTTTCAGCTTTAGCATCAGTTATTCCATTGAACACCCAGGACTGATCTCCTTTAGAATGGACTGGTTGGATCTCCTTGCAGTTCAAAGGACTCTCAAGAGTCTTCTTCAACACCACAGTTCAAAAGCATCCATTCTTCGGTGCTCAGCTTTCTTCACAGTCCAACTCTCACATCCATACATGACCACAGGAAAAACCATAGCCTTGACTAGACGGACTTTTGTTGGCAAAGTAATGTCTCTGCTTTTCAATATGCTATCTAGGTTGGTCACAACTTTCCTTCCAAGGAGTAAGCGTCTTTTAATTTCATGGCTGCAGTCACCATCTGCAGTGATTTTGGAGCCCCCCAAAATAAAGTCTGATGCTGTTTCCACTGTTTCCCCATCTATTTTCCATCAAGTGATGGGACCAGATGCCATGATCTTCGTTTTCTGAATGTTGAGTTTTAAGCCAACTTTTTCACTCTCCTCTTTCACTTTCATCAAGAGGCTTTTGAGTTTCTCTTCACTTTCTGCCATAAGGGTGGTGTCATCTGCATATCTGGGGTTATTGATATTTCTCCCGGCAATCTTGATTCCAGCTTGTGCTTCTTCCAGCAAAGCATTTCTTATGATGTACTCTGCATATAAGTTAAATAAACAGGGTGACAATATACAGCCTTGATGTACTCCTTTTCCTATTTGGAACCAGTCTGTTGTTCCATGTCCAGTTCTAATGGTTACTTCCTTACCTGCATATAGGTTTCTCAAGACGCAGGTCAGTTGGTCTGGTATTCCCATCTCTTTCAGAATTTTCCACAGTTTGTGCTGATCCACAAAGTCAAAGGATTTGGCATAATTAATAAAGCAGAAATAGATGTTTTTCTGGAACTATCTTGCTTATTCAATGATCCAGTGGATGTTGGAAATTTGATCTCTGGTTCCTCTGCCTTTTCTAAAACCAGCTTGAACATCTGGAAGTTCACGTTTCACATACTGTTGAAGCCTGACTTGGAGAATTTTAACTATTACTTTACTAGCATGTGAGATGAGTACAATTGTGCAGTAGTTTGAGCATTTTTTGGCATTGCCTTTCTTTGGGATTGGGATGAAAACTGATATTTTCTAGTCCTGTGGCCACTGCTGAGTTTTCCAAATTTGCTGGCATATTGAGTGCAGCACCTGCACAGCATCATCTTTCAGGATTTGAAATAGCTCAACTGGAATTGCATCACCTCCACTAGCTTTGTTCATAGTGTTGCTTCCTCAAGCCCACTTGACTTTACATTCCAGAATGTCTGGTTCTAGGCAAGTGATCATACCATTGTGATTATCTGTTTCATGAAGATCTTTTTTGTATAGTTCTGTGTATTCTTGACACCTCTTCTTAATATCTTTGGCTTCTGTTAGATCCACACCATTTATGTCTTTTATTGAGCCCATCTTTGCATGAAATGTTCCCTTGGTATCTCTAATTTTCTTGAAGAGATCTCTAGTCTTTCCACTATATTTTTTTCTTCTATTTCTTTGTCCTGATCACCTAGGAAAGCTTTCTTATTTCTTCTTGCTATTCTCTGGAACTCTGCATTCAAATGGGTATATCTTTCCTTTTCTCCTTTGCCTTTGTTTCTTTTCTTTTCACAGCTATTTGTAAGGCCTCCTGTGACAACACTTTTGTTTTTTTTTGTGTTCCTTTTTCTTGGGATGGTCTTGATCCTTGTCTCCTCTACATTGTCAGGAGCCTCTGTCCATAGTTCTTCAGGCACTCTCCCTATCAGATCTAATCCCTTGAATCTATTTGTCACTTCCACTGTATAATCATAAGGGATTTCATTTAGGTAATACAAAAATTTGTCTTCTAATGGTTTTCCCTACTTTCTTCAATTTAAGTCAGAATTTGGCAATAAGGAGTTCATGATCTGAGCCACAGTCAGCTCCCAGTCTTGTTTTTGTTGACTGTATAGAGTTTCTCCATCTTTGGCTGCAAAGAATTTAATCAGTCTGATTTCGGTGTTGGCCACCTGGTGATGTAAATGTGTACAGTCTTCTCTTGTTTTGTTTGAAGAGGGTGTTTGCTATGACTAGTGTGTTCTTTTGGCAAAATTCTATGTGCCTTTGGCCTGCTTCATTCTGTACATCAAGGCCAAATTTGCTTGTTACTCCAGGTGTTTCTTGACTTCCTACTTTTGCATTCCAGTCCCCTATAATGAAAAGGACATCTTTTTTGGGTGTTAGTTCTAGTAGGTTTTGTAGGTCTTCATAAAACCGTTCAACTTCAGTTTGTTAGCATTTTTGGTCAAGGCATAGACTTGGATTATAGGACCACACCCTTGTCTAACTCAATGAAATTAAGCCATGCCCTTGGGGCAACCCAGGATGGGCGGGTCATGGTGGAGATATCTGACAGGGTGTGGTCCACTGGAGAAGGGAATGGCAAACCACTTCAGTATTCTTGCCTTGAGAACCCCATGAACAGTATGAAAAGGAAAAATGATAGGATACTGAAAGAGAAACTCCCCAGGTCAGTAAGGGCCCAATATGCTACTGGAGATCAGTGGAGAAATAACTCCAGAAAAAATGAAGGGATGGAGCCAAAGCAAAATGAATACCCAGCTGTGGATGTGTCTGGTGATAGAAGCAAAGTCCGATGCTGTAAAGAGCAATATTGCATAGGAACCTGGAATGTCAGGTCCATGAATCAAGGCAAATTGGAAGTGGTCCGAAGAATTGATGCTTTTGAACTGTGGTGTTGGAGAAGACTCTTGAGAGTCCCTTGGACTGCAAGGAGATCCAACCAGTCCATTCTGAAGGAGATCAGCCCTGGGATTTCTTTGGAGGGAATGATGCTGAAGCTGAAACTCCAGTATTTTGGCCACCTCATGTGAAGAGTTGATTCGTTGGAGAAGACTCTGATGCTGGGAGGGATTGGGGGCAGGAGGAGAAGGGGACGACAGAGGATGAGATGGCTGGATGGCATCACTGACTCGATGGATGTGAGTCTGAGTGACCTCAGGGAGTTGGTGATGGACAGGGAGGCCTGGTGTGCTGCGATTCATGGGGTCACAAAGAGTTGGACACGACTGAGTGACTGAACTGAACTGAACTGAACTGAACTGTGGTCCATGTGACCAGATTGGTTAGTTTTCTGTGGTTGTGGTTTTCATTTTGTCTGTCCTTTGATGGAGAAAGATAAGAAGCTTATGGAAGCTTCCTGATGGGAGAGACCGAGTCTTGTTTTGATGGTCAGGGCCATGTGCAGTAAATCTTCAATCCAATTTTCTGTTTATGGGTGGAGCTGTGTTCCCTCCATGTTATTTACCTGGGACCAAACTATGGTGGAGGTAGTGACCTTCTTCCATGCCTCTACTAGAAATTCCTGGACATTCATGGGCAAGTCTGGGTTTTGTGGGGTCACTGTTCCTTTCTCCTGGGTCCTTGTGTGCACAAGGTTCTGTCTGTGCCCCTCAAGAGTCTATTTTCCAGTCCTGTTCTGGCAGCTCTATGGTGGGGTTAATGGTGACCTCCTCCAAGATGTTTTATGCCATACCCAAGTTGCTGCACCCAGAATCCCTGCCCCTGCAGCAGTCCACTGCTGACGCGTGCCTCTACAGGAGATGCTGAAACACAGCTTCCCTGTGGCCCAGAGGGTAAAGCATCTGCCTGCTATGCAGGAGACCCAGGTTCAATCCCTGGGTCAGTAAGATCCCCTGGATAAGGAAATTGCAACCCACTCCGGTACTCTTGCCTGGAAAATCCCATGGATGGAGAAGCTTGGTAGACTACAGTCCATGGGGTCACAAAGAGTCTGACGCAATTGAGCGACTTCACTTTTACTTTGTTCAGTGTTTGTCAAATTCTCTGAGCCTCTCTTCCTAATTGTAATCTCTCCCTAAACATCAGATTAGATCAGTCGCTCAGTCGTGTCCGACTCTTTGCGACCCCATGAACTGCAGCACGCCAGGCCTCCCTGTCCATCACCAACTCCCAGAGGTCACTCAGACTCACATCCATCGAGTCAGTGATGCCATCCAGCCATCTCATCCTCTGTCGTCCCCTTCTCCTGCCCCCAATCCCTCCCAGCATCAGAGTCTTCTCCAATGAGTCAACTCTTCGCATGAGGTGGCCAAAATACTGGAGTTTCAGCTTTAGCATCATTCCTTCCAAAGAAATCCCAGGGCTGATCTCCTTCAGAATGGACTGGTTGGATCTCCTTGCAGTCCAAGGGACTCTCAAGAGTCTTCTCCAACACCACAGTTCAAAAGCATCAATTCTTCGGCGCTCAGCCTTCTTCACAGTCCAGCTCTCACATCCATACATGACCACAGGAAAGACCATAGCCTTGACTAGGCGAACCTTTGTTGGCAAAGTGATGTCTCTGCTTTTGAATTATGCTATCTAGGTTGGTCATAACTTTCCTTTCAAGGAGTAAGTGTCTTTTAATTTCATGGCTGCAGTCACCATCTGCAGTGATTTTGGAGCCCAGAAAAATAAAGTCTGACACTGTTTCCACTGTTTCTCCATCTATTTCCCATGTAGTGATGGGACCAGATGCCATGATCTTCATTTTCTGAATGTTGAGCTTTAAGCCAACCTTTTCACTCTCCACTTTCACTTTCATCAAGAGGCTTTTGAGTTCCTCTTCACTTTCTGCCATAAGGGTGGTGTCATCTGCATATCTGAGGTTATTGATATTTCTCCCAGCAATCTTGATTCCAACTTGTGTTTCTTCCAGTCCAGCATTTCTCATGATGTACTTTGCATATAAGTTAAATAAACAGGGTGACAATATACAGCTTTGACGTACTCCTTTTCCTATTTGGAACCAGTCTGTTGTTCCATGTCCAGTTCTAACTGTTGCTTCCTGACCTGCATACAGATTTCTCAAGAGGCTTTGCACTAATAATCTACCTTTTGTGCGGACTTTTTCTTACCAGCCATTTGGCTGTTAAAAAAGATGCCACGATTCTCCATTTTCGTTAGGATTAAGAATCTTTCAAACCTGACCCTTTTCTCCCATTGATTCTTCATAGTAATTCCTCCCTCCAGCCACATTCACTTCTCTGGGTGTGTTTCTGTGATTTCTCCCTACCTTTTTATCTGGTTACTGAGACAGGTAACTTTGAGTCTCCAAGTATAATTTCTGCCCGTTGAGTCCTTCAGTTTCTTCTGTTTTCTGTATTTGGAAGTTCAGTCATTGGATGTATACACATTTGGGATACATATGTCTTCGTAAAAAGTTGACAGTTGACCTTTATATCCTTATGTGATATTTTTCTTCACCAATAGTGATTGTTTTTCAGTTTTGCAGTCTGCTTTGCCTTCAGCTTCTTTTTAAATGAATCATGCTTGCATGATAAATCTTCTGGCATCCCTTTATTTGTAACCTTCATCTTTATATTTATAGTGGGCTTTTATAGACTGCACATTGATGGATCTGGTTTTCTTTTCTATCTGATCTGAAACATCTGTCTTATAATTAGTGTATTTAGACCATTTACATCTAATGCAATTCCTCATATGGTTAGATTTATGTATCATTTTTATTCGTAGCTTTCTCTTTGTCCCTTTACTATTTTTCATTCCTTTGTTCATTTTCTGCCTTGTTTTGTTTTATTTTAATAACTTAAATTTAATTCATTGATTTGTCTCTTCCTGTATTTGTGTGTGTTTGTAGTTTCTCTAGACAATAAATTGTGTAATTTGAGGGTATTGTAGCATACATAAAAATAAATAATTATATTTTAATATAATAGTATTTTATCTGATATAGCTGAAACATTACTTGATAACCCTTTTGCTAAGCATGTGATATAGTTGAAATGCAACACATATCTACATTTATTTACATGTATTTACACAGAAACTATATTTAAATTTTTATTATGGGAATTCAATAAAAACTATTTTTTAAAGTACATTGGTATATCTATTTTAAGTAAACTTGTAATCAGTGGGCATGAATCTTTATGGATGTAATTTCTCACATTTAATTAACTTAAAAATACTTATAATTCTATTAAGTTGTACAACTGAACTTCTGTTTACTGCATGCTTCTACCACATACATACATTTAATCTCTGTGTGATCAGCACTATATTTAGGTTGTTCCCCTAATGACATTCCCTAATGAGGAATATGACCTTAATTTTTTTAATATTGTTCTAGGAGCATGGAAAAATACTTCATGAGATAAATAAAGGAAATTATTTTAGGTACATATTTTGTGGCTAAAATAACAAACCAACACTACAGTTTACACATAATCAGAGAAGGTTTTTTTTTTTCCTGTTTATACATAGAGAACTGATGCTGAAGCTGAAGCTCCAATACTTTAGCCACCTAATGCAAAGAACCCACTCATTGGAAAAGATCCTGATGCTGAGAAAGATTGAAGACCAAAGGAAAAGAGAGTGACAGAGATGTGATGTTAAATAGCATCATTGACTCAATGGACTAGAATCTGAGCAAACTCCAAGAGATAGTGGAGGACAAGGAAGCCTGGCATACTGCAATTGCAAAGAGTCAGATATGTCTTAGTGATTGAACAACAATAACAACAATATATAGGAAGACCACTCGAACTAGAAATTCTCAATTCAAGGAGAGTAACATAGAATGATCAATGTATAAAAAAATAAGCATACAAACCAAATGTTGATCAATGAAGCTAGAGATGTTACAATAGCAAATACAATTTAGGAATAATGATCAAAAGTAAAACAAGTTATAAAAATTTTTTATTAATGTTATTGACACATCACTTATAATAAGATAATAACACAACTATAATGGATTTTTAAATTTCCTATTATCTAGTAAAAAAGCAAACTAATGTTTATAGTGTTAGTATGATACTGTCATTGTTAGTCAGTCAGTGGTGTCTGACTCTTTGTGACCCCATGGACTGCAGACTGCCAGGCTCCTCCATCCATAGAATTCTTCAGGCCAGAATACTGGAGTGGGTAGCCATTCCCTTCTCCAGGGGATCATCCCAAACCAAGGATTGAACCCAGTTCTCCTGTATTGCAGGCAGATTCTTTACCATCTCAACTACCAGGAAAGCCCAAAGTTAGCAGGTTTAAATATAAAAAACAATAAAAAGCATCAGATTTAAAATAGATGGCACCAAGTAAGAGACTTCACTCTTCTCGATACCTTTTCATAGTCTATTCTAAAAATCTGTTCCCATCTAAATAAAGATTGGTGTATAAACAAGTTCAGTTCAGCTCAGTTCAGTTGCTCAGTCATGTTTGACTCTTTGTGACTCCATGGACTGCAGCAGTCCAGGCTTTCCTGTCCATCACCAACTCAAATGCATGCCCATCAAGTCAGTGATGCCATCTGACCGCCTCATCCTCTGTTGTCCCCTTCTCCTCCTGCTTTCAATCTTTCCCAGCACCAGGAAACTGACTCATTTTCCAGTGAGTCAGTTCTTTCCATCAGGTGGCCAAAGTATTTATTGAAATTTCAGCTTCAGCATCAGTCCTTCCAATGAATATTCAGGACTGATTTCTTTTAGAATTGACTGGTTTGATCTCCTTGCAGTCCAAGGGACTCTCTGGAGTCTTCTCCAAAACCACAGTTCAAAAGCATAAAAATGTAAACAAATAACAAATAATATTTTATATTTATTAAAGATATGCCAATAATACCTTGTTATTGAAAACAATTTTTGAATTTAGAAAAAATGATTTTTAGGATTAAAAATGTCTTCAAAAACATTCAAACTAGTGTATAATACTGGCAGATCTTATGGCTTTTTAATGCGTTACTAAGAATAAAAGCACAATATTCAAAAATACTTGGTCTTTTCTACCAAGATATTAGTTTAGGCATATCTGTGATTTTACTTTCAAGACTCTGTCAGATTCTTATTGGAATGATTACTTTTATTTCTGAGATCAGGAACTTTATTACTCACATAAAACACTGAAGAAAAATAAATAATGTAACAAACAAATAAGTTGCCACTCTGGGTTAGATATCGCTCCTCCTCCTTGCAAACAGTTTCTCTTTGAAGAGTAATCTTCCATTCAGAGGGCAAATTGACTAAAGTGAACACTCCTTTGTCCTGTTGTTCTGTGTTCTGTTTGAGTCACCCTTTGTTCACTGATTCACTGTTAACAGTTTGGCACTGGGAAGTTATGGGTTTTGGGGGAATGCTTTTTCCTCCTTCTTCCATAAACACCAAAGACAGTCACTGCTGACAGAATGGCTTCAGGGGAAGCCAGGCCTATACTGAAAGTCCTAGGTAGGCAGAAATACAAGCAGCATGTCTTAGTTCCATCTTGGTATTAGAAAATGCAGTCTGCTATGAGTCCATTGGACTGCAAGGAGATCCAACTAGTCCATCCTAAAGAGACCAGTCCTGGGTGTTCATTGGAAGGACTGACGCTGAGGCTAAAACTCCAATACTTTGGCCACCTCATGCAAAGAGCTGACTCGAAAAGACCCTGATGCTGGGAGGGATTGGGGGCAGGAGGAGAAGGGGACAACAGAGGATGAGATGGCTGAATGGCATCACCGACTGGATGGACGTGAGTTTGGGTAAACTCCGGGAGTTGGTGATGGACCGGGAGGCCTGGCATGCTGTGATTCATGGGGTCACAAAGAGTCGGACACAACTGAGAGACTGAACTGAACTGACTGATGGGTCCCCAATTTCTTTTTTCTTATTTTGGCTGTGAATGCCAAATATGCCATGTCTTGACTACACTCTTCTCTTGGACCATTGCTTAAGGTTGTTATCTAGATTTACAGTGAGCAGCCTTGTAGGATGAGTACTATCTACCTCCAGGCACAGAGCAGGCCTTTTTCTACTCATCTAAAAAGCAAGAGAGTCCTAATAATCAGTAGTTCTCTCTGACAATGCAATACACTACATGTGCAGACATCCATTACTCAGCTGTGTCCCTCCAAAATTCATATGTTAAGCCCAAAGCCCCAACTGACTGTATCTGGAAGTCAAGTCTATTCAAGATAATTAAGGTTGAATGAAAGAATATGAGTGGGCCCCTAATTCAACAGAAACGTACCCTTACAGGAAAAAGAAGAGAGTGATCTTTCTGTTTCTCCACACATGTGAGATCACAGGGAGATGGCAGCTATCTACAAAACAAGAAGAGAGTTCTCACCAGACACCAACCCTGCTGGCACCTTGATCTTGGACTTAACGTACATAAAAAATATGAGAAAAGAAGTTTCTGCTGTTTAAGCCACACAATCTGTAATATTAGTCCACCAGACTAATACCAGCCCGTTGTGTTTGTCTTATGAAATTTGAACAGAAGTAAGGGGAACTGTCGGAAACAAAAATGAAGCTCGGATTACTGCTTTTGCTGTGATTAATGTCTGTGTCTTTTGTCTCTTACCCAATAACAGGCAGATGTTTTAGCTTGTAAGTAAGGTAAAAACCTCAGATTCCACACATTGCTTGATGCTAGGAAGCCCAGTCTCAACCTAAAATGATCAGCCACTAGTCAGTGTTAGATATGATGATGAGCTGATGATGGTGATGACAATGATGGTAGTTCTTCCTTTCTCTGCAACTGTGACTACAGCCATACCTGTGTTCCAGACACCTTGTTCAGCACTTTTTATATATTACCCCAATTAATCTTGACAGCAACTCTGTGAGGTAGCTAACATTAAATAAGAGTCTTAACTGATCTGAATTTTTTTCTGACTGATATGTAGACAATGGAAGCAGAGTAAAGTCCACAGCTATTGAAATAGTCCATATAAGATGTAATATAAGTTCCAACCTGTGCTGGTAGTATCTGGGAGATATTATACTGTGTCTCTATTTATGGTTTTGAAATAAAATATTTCTGAAAGGCCTATAGTCCAGTTTCGGGGAAGGCAATGGCACCACACCCCAGTACTTTTGCCTGGAAAATCCTATGGACGGAGGAGCCTGGTAGGCTCCAGTCCATGGGGTCGCTAAGAGTCGGACACGACTGAGCGACTTCACTTTCACTTTTCACTTTCATGCATTGGAGAAGGAAATGGCAACCCACTCCAGTGTTCTTGCCTGGAGAATCCCAGGGACAGGGGAGCCTGGTGAGATTCCGTCTATGGGGTTGCACAGAGTCGGACACGACTGAAGCGACTTAGCAGCAGCAGCATAGTCCAGTTTTAACACAGAAATTTCAACACATTCAGTATGCTTCTGTTCTATTTTGTAGTTCAAGTTTCCTATATGCACTGCTCCTTTTTGATCTACTCATATGAACTTAACAAAAATCAAATGATGTTTAGACACAATGATATATTAAATACCAGTTTGGTATTTCTAATATTTCTGAATAAGGTTTCAGTCATCTCTATTGAATGAAATCTGAATTATCAGCATGTTTTTATTTTCACGGCCCACACTGAGTGGCAATGAGACTGATAAAAGTGCTTAGGATATCTTTATTATAATGATACAGTTTATGTCCCTTAAAAATGTTTTCATAGATTTGTTCATTTCCAAAAGATATTTATAATGGGCTAGGTTATATTTGCATGAAAAAAGAAATCCTTAATTCCAGTCTCTTTTCAGGAATCAGAGCTATGGTCACATTCTGGCCCTTTCCTCTCAGACTGATTAGATTTTTCCTCTTGTCACATTGTTCTCATACGGGCTGCAGAAAGTGAATGAGTTTCTAGATTTAAATTTCCCACATTTCCTTCGGTTAAAGAATTATGTTCATCTCAATACATAAATAGCGGATTTCTATTCTTTGTGGCCAAGAGAAGGCAGTAAAAGATACTTACAAAGTCATCTGCCCTGGAGGGCTTTGACTCCCTCTTGGAAATTATTTCCTTGCCTTTCCAGAAGCCCTTCTTCCTGGACAAAACTTGTTTACTTCCCACATCAATACTGCATACTTTAATACTCAAGTGTAAGGCTCTTTGAATCAACCACCTGCTCCCTATGACTTGTACACCAAATTTTGCAAAGAACATTCCGTCTCTGTGGTGTTTTTCCCTTTTTAATTTCTTTTTAGGGAGACGTACTTGCAATTGTGAGAAATCTGTAGAAAAGTTTAGCAAAGAACAGAGAGTAACACAAACTATTCATTCTGTTATTGTTCTGAAACATGTCACCAAATACTAACACATAAAAAATACCTAAAATTTTAAGTGGAAAAATGGATTTTTGAAAGCTGTGCCAATTTCTAGAACTATTTCCCCATAACATTTTGCATATATATTATGGAGATTGAAATGCTACAATATTTTTATTAAAAGTTACTTTGATTAATCAATTACTGAAAACACTGTTGAAGCTAATGTTACCAAAAATCATAGTTTTATTTATATTTTATTTATTTTTATTTGCTTATGTTTTAAGCTGTGAGGACATTTCTTATGTTCTCCTGTGGTCAATTGCTTGAATAGGCGTCACTCACTCTGAATATTTATTAGTTATGGTTTATTCATCATGATCCAACAACCAATTCCAATGTCATATTCTTGCTCGGACTGTTCTTTTCGTTTTTTCTTTTGTGGAAGCCTATCTAAAAACCAGTTCTGAAGTCCTTATTCATATGTGAATTATCCCTGTGCTCTGATTCTTACATTAAAAGATCTGTAGGAGACGGCTCTTTCATTACATAGTTTCAAGATGGGAGACTAGTAATAATATTGCCTACCAAATAAGTTTATTGAGAAAACTAATTAGTTAGTACTTGTGAGCTAATTATATAATACAAATTCAGTTTTTTTCCCCATAGCAATGCACACATCATAAAGGGGAAATGCAAACATCCCTTCAAAACACTAGATGATGCTGTATTTAAAGAGCTAAGCTATTCAATCTAAAAATTTTCTGTCAGAATTTTCTTTTTAATGAATAATTTAATGTTTAATCTATTAATATTAACCTTTTCATTTAAAATATAGCTTTATGTCAAATATATATCAAAAAACTCCTTAGAGTTAGTATGCCTTTTGACCAGAAATTCTGCCTCTAGGAAATTTTCTCCAAGGAAATTATAATGAATATGTACAAAGGTCTAATGAAAAGAATATAGATCAAAATTAAAATTAAAATAGAGAAAAATAAACAAATGAAATGACCAATAAGGTAAGGGCTGCTGCTGCTAAGTCACTTCAGTCGTGTCCGACTCTGTACGACCCCTTAGATGGTAGCCCACCAGGCTCCCCCGTCCCTGGGATTCTCCAGGCAAGAACACTGGAGTGGGTTGCCATTTCCTTCTCCAATGCATGAAAGTGAAAAGTGAAAGTGAAGTCGCTCAGTCATGTCCGACCCTCAGAGAACCCATGGACTGCAGCCTACCAAGCTCCTCCATCCATGGGATTTTCCAGACAAGAGTACTGGAGTGGGGTGCCATTGCCTTCTCCAGGTAAGGGCTACATAAATTATATTACAGTTATAAGTTTAAATACACTGCAACTTTTTTGAAATTACACTGTATAAGAATATTTCCTTAAAGAAAAAATGTACTTAACATGCTATGCTATGCCATGCTATGTCACTTCAGTCGTGTCCGACTCTGTGCGACCCCACAGACGGCAGCCCACCAGGCTCCCCGGTCCCTGGGACTCTCCAGGCAAGAACACTGGAGTGGGTTGCCATTTCCCTCTCCAATGCATGAAAGTGAAAAGTGAAAGTGAAGTCACTCAGTCGTGTCCAACTCTTAGCGACCCCATGGACTGCAGCCTACCAGGCTCCTCCGTCCATGGGATTCTCCAGGCAAGAGTACTGGAGTGGGGTGCCATTGCCTTCTCCAGATATGATATGTAGAGTCCCTTATAAGATATGCTACCAAAGCCAGCAAGAGAGAGAGAGAGGTAAATCAGTACTGGAAAAATGTTATGATTATTGGAGCTGAGTAATGGACACCATGGGGTTCCTTACACTATTCTATCTCTTTTTTGTATGCTTAAAGTAAATAAATAAAAAGTTAAATTTAAATATGCATTAATTTCTGTTTGAAAATATACAAATGCATACACAAATACACACATAAACATCTATGTGTTTAGGCAGAATTAGTATGCATGTGTGTTTATTTGGAAGATAACGGAGTGATTCATAAATTTTTATTCTCTTGCGGCTTCCCATATATATTAAAAAAATTCAGAGTTAACAATTGTTGAATTTAGAATCAGAAAAAATTTTTCATAAAGACATATACAACCTATTTATTTATTTCTCCATCTTTTAGGAATTTAAAAGTATGAAAACCTCCAGTTTACCAATTATCTAAATAGCTAGAGATCATTGAATTTATCTATAATAAAGGACTTTAATATATAATAATCCTTTCAGGAATTTGTGAATATAGTTCATTGATGGTGGAATCAATGGTCATTTCTAAGGGAGCTGGAATGTTTAATGAATAAAGGCTTGATCTGAATATTATATCCAAAGCAGTGAGACATTTATATTCCAGCAGGCAGGATCATTTAAACCCTGATTAGTTAACAGGCTGTATTCATGAGAATGGTGTATTGATTTCAATGGCTTTATTGATTTTCAGTCTGTTGAACCTAGGCACCTTGCAAATTTATGGTCTGGCTTCATTGACTCTCTTTTGATGTGATATATAGTTGTTTTTAGAAAGTGCTATAAAAATTTTCTGGCACCTGACCTTCTCTATACAAAATCATTAACCTGTTTTTTTTATTATTATTATTTTCAAAGGTCTTTCATAGATGGATAGTAAATCATTAATTTTAGCTTATGTTATATATAAAAAGGAAAAAGCAAAAGATAGGTAGTATAAAAATAAAATATTTTAAATTAAATATTTCATTAAAATTTAGTTATTTTAAATATAACTTTCTAGATGAGTAGCCTGTCTAAAAGAAACCAAATTGAGCTGGTATCTGACACCCTTGGGTTACTGGCAAAAAATATAGAATGCTAGAATAATAATGTGATAATGATGACAGTTTTTTTTTTTTAATGCACGTTTCTTAATTGGGTCTTACAGAATTATTTTAACTCTATCAAATCAAATTTGCTGAGTTTTCTATAAAGTTTTGATTTTGAATCTTTTTATACTGTGAATTCAAATTCAATATATCACACTAATAAAACAGAACAGAAACTAATTCTGCTTTTATTACATACTGTGAATCACATACAACTTTTGAAAATTGGAAAAATGTTTCTTTCTTGAGTCATACCATTACCAAAAATATCTGGAGTGATAAATGAGATTATTTAAATTCTATGTCTGGATTTCATTTAAATCTTTCTGCCAAAGTTATGTAAATAAAGTAAAAATCTGATTTTTATGACTTTGGGTATAGATATATCTTTTCAACGGAGAAGCCAATGGCACCCACTCCAGTACGCTTGCCTGGAAAATCCCATGAATGCAGGAGCCTGGTAGGCTGTAGTCCATGAGGGTGCTAAGAGTCGGACACGACTGAGTGACTTCCCTTTCACTTTTCACTTTCATGCATTGGAGAAGGAAATGGCAACCCACTCCAGTGTTCTTGCTTGGAGAATCCCAGGGACGGGGGAGCCTGGTGGGCTTCTGTCTATGGGGTCGCACAGAGTTGGACATGACTCAAGCGACTTAGCAGCAGCAGCAGCATATCTTTTCAAATTTAACCTAAGATTTCTTACCAAAATTCTATATTCTTTATGACATTGCACATGGTTATCTCAGCAACATCACATTATTCAATAATTTGAATAAGCTTACTTTCATTTATGTCTTTAGTATTTTCCATTAAATAACCCACTTGTGTGCTCTTATCCAAGTAGTTAATACAAGTATTAAATTGAATAGTACTATGGTTGGGTGATATACTTCCCTTTCTAGATTGACATTGATCCATGACTCAATAAAATCATGAAATAAAGACAGAATCTCAAACAAACAAGCAAGTGTCTATTGACAGTCTAACATAAGCCAGGAATTTGCTCAATGATTAGCTTAGCAGCTAAGGATTTCAATATTGGATTTTACAGCATAAATTAGAAATTTTTACTAGCTATTTGACCAATGATTTAACTTTTCTGTACTTTGTTTGCCCAACTGTAAAATATATAAATCCTGGTTACAAGTAACCATGTTAAAAGTTATGTTTACAATAAATAAATGAATATACCTGAACCATTAGAACAGTGGCAATCCCAGTAAACCTTAATAAGTACTAGCTATTACCATGTCACACTAAAATTTACCATGGCATTTTAGACTTTAACTATTATATGATTGTTATTTTTCAATCATTTTTGTGTTTTATGCCTAGCCAACAATTAACACAAAAGAGAGGCTCAAACTCTTCTTATAGCCATAATCCCAGTCTCTAGAGATAAAGACCATCTGTAGTTTCCTGGGCATAGTGTTAGACATGTTCTTTGCATGTACATATAAATGCTTCCTCTTTTCTTTCTAACATATATTCAGTTCAGTTCACTTCAGTCTCAGTCGTGTCTGACTGTTTGTGACCCCATGAACTGCAGCAGGCCAGGCCTCCCTGTCCATCACCAACTCCCAGAGTCCACCCAAACTCATGTCCATTGAGTCGGTGATCCATCCAACCATCCCATCCTCTGTTGTCCCCTTCTTCTCCTGCTCTCAATCTTTCCCCAAATCAGGGACTTTTCAAATGAGTCAGCTCTTCGCATCAGGTGGCCAAAGTATTGAAGTTTCAGCTTCAACATCAGTCCTTCTAGTGAATATTCAGGACTGATTTCCTTTAGGATGGAATCCTTGGATCTCCTTGCAGTCCAAGGGACTCTCAAGAGCCTTCTCCAACACCACAGTTCAAAATCATCAGTTCTTCTGTGCTCAGCTTTCTTTATAGTCCAACTCTCAGATCCATACATGACTACAGGAAAAACCAGAGCTTTGACTAGATGGACCTTTGCTGACAAAGTAATGTCTGCTTTTTAATATGCTGTCTTGGTTGGTCATACCTTTCTTTCCAAGGAGTAATGTCTTTTAATTTCATGGCTGCAATCACCATCTACAGTGATTTTGGAGCCCAGAAAAATAAAGTCAGCCATTGTTTCCACTGTTTTCCCATTTATTTGCCATAAAGTGATTAAATTGGATGCTATGATCTTAGTTTTCTGAATGTTGAGCTTTAAGCCAACTTTTCACTCTCCTCTTTGACTTTCTTTAAGAGGCTCTTTAGTTCTGCTTTACTTTTTGCCATAAGGGTGGTGTCATCTGCATGTCTGAGGTTATTGATATTTCCCCTGGCAATCTTGATTCCAGTTTGTGCTTCCTCCAGCCCAGCGTTTCTCATGATATTCAGTTCAGTTCAGTCACTTAGTCATGTCTGACTCTTTGCGACCCCATGAATCACAGCACGCCAGGGCTCCCTGTCCATCACCATCTCCTGGAGTTCACTCAACCTCACATCCATCGAGTCGATGATGCCATCCAGCCATCTCATCCTCTGTCGTCCCCTTTTCCTCCTGCCCCCAATCCCTCCTAGCATCAGAGTCTTTTCCAATGAGTAAATTCTTTCCATGAGGTGGCCAAAGTATTGGAGTTTCAGCTTTAGCATCATTCCTTCCAAAGAACACCCAGGGCTGATCTCCTTTAGAATGCACTGGTTGGATCTCCTTGCAGTCCAAGGGACTCTCAAGAGCCTTCTCCAACACCACAGTTCAAAAGCATCAATTCTTCAGTGCTCAGCTTTCTTCACAGCCCAAGTCTCGCATCCATATACGACCACTGGAAAAACCATAACCTTGACTAGACGGACCATTGTTGGCAAAGTATTGTCTCTGCTTTTCAATATGCTATCTAGGTTGGACATAACTTTCCTCCCAAGGAGAAAGCGTCATTTAATTTCATGACTACAGTCACCATCTGCAGTGATTTTGTATTCAGATCGGATCAGATCAGTCTCTCAGTCTTGTCCGACTCTTTGCAACCCCATGAACTGCAGCACGCCAACCCTCCCTATCCATCACCAGCCCTCGGAGGTCACCCAGACTCACATTCATTGAGTCAGTGATGCCATTCAGCCATCTCATCCTCTGTCATCCCCTTCTCCTCTTGCCCTCAATCCCTCCCAGCATCAGAGTCTTCTCCAATGAGTCAACTCTTCGCATGAGGTGGTCAAAATACTGGAGTTTCAGCTTTAGCATCATTCCTTCCAAAGAAATCCCAGGGCTGATCTCCTTCAGAATGGACCGGTTGGATCTCCTTGCAGTCCAAGGGACTCTCAAGAGTCTCCTCCAACACCACAGTTCAAAAGCATCAATTCTTCAGTGCTCAGCCTTCTTCACAGTCCAGCTCTCACATCCATACATGACCACAGGATAGACCATAGCCTTGACTAGGCGAACCTTTGTTGGCAAAGTGATGTCTCTGCTTTTGAATATGCTATCTAGGTTGGTCATAACTTTCCTTCCAAGGAGTAAGCGTCTTTTAATTTCATGGCTGCAGTCACCATCTGCAGTGATTTTGGAGCCCAGAAAAACAAAGTCTGACACTGTTTTCAGTGTTTCTCCATCTATTTCCCATGTAGTGATGGGACCAGATGCCATGATCTTCGTTTTCTGAATGTTGAGCTTTAAGCCAACCTTTTCATTCTCCACTTTCACCTTCATCAAGAGGCTTTTGAGTTCCTCTTCACTTTCTGCCATAAGGGTGGTATCATCTGCATATCTGAGGTTATTGATATTTCTCCCGGCAATCTTGATTCCAGCTTGTTTTTCTTCCAGTCCAGCATTTCTCATGATGTACTCTGCATATAAGTTAAATAAACATGGTGACAATATACAGCCTTGACGTACTCCTTTTCCTATTTGGAACCAGTCTGTTGTTCCATGACCAGTTCTAACCGTTGCTTCCTGACCTGCATACAGATTTCTCAAGAGGCAGATCAGGTGGTCTGGGATTCCCATCTCTCTCAGAATTGTCCACATTTTATTGTGATCTACACAGTCAAAGGCTTTGGCATAGTCAATAAAGCAGAAATAGATGTTTTTCTGGAACTCTCTTGCTTTTTCGATGATCCAGCGGATGTTAGCAATTTGATTTTGTATTAGGGCGTCCTTATATACACTGGCCTATATCATACTGTTATTTCTCTTAATATATCCTGACAGTTTTATATTTCACTAAATATAGGAAGATCTCATTCTTTTAAGCAGACTTGTGTAAATTAACTAGCCCTTTTATTTATGGATTCTTAAGTTGTTTCCTTACTTAAAAAAATCATGATCAGTGCTGTGATAATTATATAATATTGTATATATGTATTTGAATACATGGATAAGTATAACTGTTGAAAAAATTGATTCAATTACTCTCTGGTTTACTGGAGGAGGGGTGTTTTTAAAGTATTTTATTGATGCTATTGTTACCCCTTCTGTATGTTACTTGTGCCAATATAAATTGTATGTGATTATGTATGCTTTACCACATGATCATCAACACAGTCATTTAATTTCTATGTCTCTGAATAGATATATCCTGATTGTTTGATATTACATTGCAGCTGTAGTATTTTGTTTTAAAATACAAATATATTAAAGACCTTCTATTTTAACAATATACACAATGAAAAGAGAGGTACTCTCTCATCTCATACCCACAGTCTTAGTCTTCAGAAGCAATAGCCATTACAGTGTTTTGGGTGGAATGTCATACATATTCTATGCATGTGGGTTTGGTTTGGTTGTGGTTTAGTCGCTAAGTCATGTCCGACTCTTGTGATCCCATGGACTTTAGCCTGCCAGGCTCCTCACTGTCCATGGGATTCTCCAGGCAAGAATACTGGAGTGGATTGCCATTTCCTTCTCCAGGGGATCTTCCCAACCCAGGGATGGAACCCAGGTCTTCTGCATTGCAGGCAGACTCTTTACTGACTGAGCTACAAGGGAAGATTCTATGCGTGTACACACACACACACACACATACATATATACATCCTTTTTCTTTCTAGAACAAATTATGGTATACAAATTGAGACTGGTCTAAACCTTATTGTTATTTCACTTAATGTATCTTGATAGTTTTATATTTCACTAAGTGTAGGATTTTTTTAAACCCCTACAGAAATACTGTGTTTTATTCCTGTTCTTTAATTTTTTTTTATATGTTATTACTTTATTATGATATTTGGTTGTTGAAAGGCTTTTAAAATTTATGTAGTCAAGTGTATCTTTGTATGATTTATTGCATCATTGGCATTTTTTGATAAATGATCATGTCTTTAATAATTTTCATTTTTTATATTTTACATTTAGATGTCTTATTCATTAGAAAATTATTTGTATATATATTATAACTTAGGAACTGAGCTTTTATTCAGATAAATACTTTAAAATATTATATGAAATTAATTCCCACATGGAAAAATTATATACAATAGTTTATGTAAAAGTACATGTATATGTTCATGTGCACAAAATTGCTTCAAGTAAACAAGGGCACTATAATCTCAAAATGAAGAGATTTGAAATTATTTTCTCATGTGATTCCATATTGCTTGATTCTTTTTTGTTTTATTTCATTTTATTTTCATCAGAATATGCTGATTACATTAAATTACCAAAATAAATGCAAATCTAATGGTCTCTAATAACACATAATAGGCATAAAGTCTAATCAATTAATAGTTTACATAGTTTGTAAACTTGACAGTGGATCTGTTATGAATTGATTCAAAGTATATGTTGCTCCTGTAGTCATTTTCCTTCTTCTTTGGAGATAAATTTCAATTTGTTCATAAGTGGGTTTGTCCATAAAGTCATAACTTTTAAAAGAGAATTGAAAAACACTCATAACATTTTCTCATTCTGAAAGATATATTTGTTATACCTGCTAATAATCTTCATTTTTACATAGCAGTTCAGATGAGATGAATACAATCACAGCATTTTGGTTTTTTAGTCATTATTTGACAGTGTTTGTAATCTGTTGAGGTTACAAGCTCTTCTAGTGTGTTCTAGGTTTCTTTCAGCATGTGAAATATTCCTGGATAATTTTTATAACATCATATGAAAGTTATTTGTTCTGAGTCAACACTGCCATATTTGTTCTATGCCATTATTCTTATAAATTAATAACTTTGTGGTATTTTTACTTTACAAAGCATCTTCTGTTTCTGTCGCATATGAGATAAAATCCAGATAAAGCGATCCTTTGGATTCAGCATTATTTAATTTCTAACAACAGTAAAATCAAATAGTTTCACCTGCAGGTGTATTTGTTTTTTAAATTTTTATCACCCCTCAGGGAGGGCACAAGTAAAGTCTTGTAACATTTCCGCACTGTGTTATTTATACTCCCAGTGGGCACCATTCTTCCTACTTTAGCTGCAGTCAACTATTTTCTGACACATTTAGCTAGTTTTGTACTTACACTCTTACATGATTTACTACTGCACACTGGTTGAGTGGGGCCAATTTTAGTGCTGGTATTTCAGATTGAACCAAATATTTCTTTTTTGGCTAACCAAAAACTTATATGTTAACTATTTAATGTAGTTGTTATATTGTAGGGACTATACTATCTCCTACTGAATGTAAAGTTAGTTGTTTTAGGATTTGGTTGTTCCATTGTTATGCTGGTAAATGCTTAAAATCAGTTTTATAAATAGGCCAAGATTTGTAGGATTTTTTTTTCCCTAAAATGTATATGACTTTGGCTTATTTCTAGCTATCATGGTGACATCAATTGGTCTTGCACAATTCTGTTGTGCAGTTAACAAACACACATGAGTTTCAGCACAACACAGAGGGGAACTATCTTCAAATGTCATTTTCAAAGCATTCAGTTCAGTTCAGTTCAGTTCAGTCGCTCACTCGTGTCAGACTCTTTGCAACTCCATGAATTGCAGCATGCCAGGCCTTGCTGCCCATCACCAACTCCCGGAGGTCACTCACATTCACGTCCTTTGAGTCGGTGATGCCATCCAGCCATCTCATCCTCTGTCGTCCGTTTCTCCTCCTGCCCCCAAACCCTCCCAGCATCAGAGTCTTTTCCAATGAGTCAACTCTTCGCATGAGGTGGCCAAAGTACTGGAGTTTCATCTTTAACATCAGTCCTTCCAAAGAACACCCAGGACTGATCTCCTTTAGAATGAACTGGTTGGATCTCCTTGCAGTCCAAGGGACTCTCAAGAGTCTTCTCCAACACCACAGTTCAAAAGTATCAATTCTTTGGTGCTCAGTTTTCTTCACAGTCCAACTCTCACATCCATGCATGACTACTGGAAAACTGGACTATCCCTATTTAAGCTTGTCTCCTTTTTGAGGTAGTCATTTCTCAAGTTTGCAATTGTCTTTATGATAGTCTGTTTTTATGCTACTTTAGCTAAGCTCTTTTCTGATTTTGCTGTATTCTAGGTATTCTAATAAAATCACTTAGGTTAATTTTCAACTTTTTATGATGTAAAGTATTGGTTTCTTATTTTCCAAAAGCATGAGAAGAATCTTCATAAATTCCTTTTTATTTTGATCTATCTATGAAGCAACCACTTTAGAATTATTATATTCTTTCAAATAGTCTTATAAAATAATTTTGATTTACAGATGAAAGGTTCTTTGTGGTCAATTAAAAAGTTGGAATTTTTACCTTCACCATATTTTATTTTTACCCTTTAAGATTAAATATGCTTATGTCCTGGAGAAGGAAATGGCAACTCACTCCAGTGTTCTTGCCTGGAGAATCCCAGGGATGGGGGAACCCTGTGGGCTGCCATCTCTGGGGTCGCACAGAGTCGGACACGACTGAAGCGACTTAGCAGCAGCAGCAGCATGCTTATGTCCAATTTGCTCTTTTTTCTCCGAAATACTGATTATTTTAGCTTTGCACATTTTCAGAATTTTATCCTTTTGCTAGGTCCTTCAGGATTAGAAACATTTGTCAAGCTAAGGATCTTAGAGACCCATGCTTAATTTGTTTAGGTTCCATGAGGCAGAATGAAGCTAATGCTTGCCTGGGAATTGAGGGGATGGTGGCTGGATACTGAGCTCACTGATAAGATCTTCAGGGAATAAACCAAGACAATTCCTAGATGGATGTCTGGTTTTGCTTAGGGAGATGATTACTTGTACTGGTACAGCCTTCCATATACACGTCTTGGCTAAGAATTGCACTCTGTCACCTTCTATCTGATATTTATCTTCTATTTTAGTCTTTGTATTCCTTAGGGCAATGATATTGAGCTGTTCATTTAATATAACCCTACAGGTTTGATAAAACAGAAACCCAAACACCATTTTGAAAGGTCTCTCTTGGTTTCCACAATCTTCACCTTCATTCTGAGTCTAACTGGTCTTCATTACTCCTTTTATTCTGTACAACATTTCTACTGCATGATATAAACCTATGCACATGTAACTCTAAACTGAACAACAGTCAAACAGCTACATAGAGCCTGGACAAATAAATGCTGTGTTTCAAAACAGAGTATTTTGCCAAACAGTCTTAGTAAAGTAGAGGACCTCTTAGGATAGCAGCTTAGAAAAGATATGATCGTAGCAAAGATATGTCCAGGGGAATACATGATGGTAATCCACAAGGCTATAAAACTTTTTTTTTTTAAGATGATAAGAAAAATAAAAATGTGTTTACTATAGTTACTAAGGCAGAATTTTAAAGTAACAATTTCAAATGTAAAAAAACAGTGCTCAGGTTAAACAGTAGAAGGGAAAATGGAAGCTTTTTTCAAATATTAGAAAGATGTTTGTAGGAGTATCTAGAGTGTACATTTTAAATTCAGTTTGAAGCTCCCTCATTCTGGGCTTAGGAAGATGCTCACTATGCATTCTCCTTAGAGAATGAAAATGAGAAAACCTTCTTGATTTGCCCTTAAACCCATGTTCTGACACCAATGTTAGAATAAGCATAGCAGCTGTTCTCTCAAATCATGCAAACCCCAGGAGAGGTGGTTATACTTGGTGATTGTAGCTAACTCAGCTGCTTTGGGGTTAGAGTCCCTTCCTCCTCTCCCTGTGTCCACAAATATTTGCTCAGAAATTGCTGGGAGGAGACAAAACAATAATATACAGCTGTGTTGGGAACCCCATGCCTTCATGGTTTAGGGTTGACGGATACCTGAAGAGCTTTCCTGTTTGAGGACAATACTTATTTGTCACACACAATGTATTCTTTCATGTATAGGGTTCCGCATTTTTGTAACAGCCCTGACTTCTCTTCAACAATTAATGAAGAAGGGAGAGGGGAAGGGGAGAGTGATTTACTTCAATTAGAAGTTTGATAGATAAGCTGCATGGATAGCTCAGTCTTTCTGTCCCTCTCTTCAATTCAAGGAACATGGCTTCTGTGCTCCTCCACCATGCCAGAATTTTAATGTTTTATCAGCAAAGTGATTTGGGATGAATTGCAGAGGCATTACTTTGCCAACAAAGGTCCATCTAGTCAAGGCTATGGTTTTTCCAGTGGTCGTGTATGGGTGTGAGAGTTGGATTATAAAGAAAGCCGAGCACCAAAGAATTGATGCTTTTGAACTGTGGTGTTGGAGAAGACTCTTGAGAGTCCCTTGGACTGCAAGGAGATCCAGCCAGTCCACTCTGAAGGAGATCAGCCCTGGGATTTCTTTGGAAGGAATGATGCTAAAGCTGAAACTCCAGTACTTTGGCCACCTCATGTGAAGAGTTGACTCATTGGAAAAAACCCTGATGCTGGGAGGGATTGGGGGCAGGAAGAGGAGGGGATGACAGAGGATGAGATGGCTGGATGGCATCACCTACTTGCTAGACATGAATGTGAGTGACTTCCGGGAGCTGGTGATGGACAGGGAGGTCTGGCATGCTGCAATTCATGGGGTCGCAGAGTCAGACACAGCTGAGCGACTGAACTGAACTGAACTGTACAGGTTACTTATGACTAGGAGGATCATGGGGAAAACATGTATTAAATTATGCCATTTGATTTTAGGAAGACCACTGTGCAACATAACTCTGTTACTGTCTTATGGGCATGACTTCATGAGTAATCAGTTCTGTTTTCTTACCTACTTTATTTTTTTTTCTCATTTAACACATGATTTAGAACACAGAGTGGAAAAACAGAGTGTTACTTATTGGGGCCTTCCTTCCTTAGCATGGGAATAAAATTTGGGGAAAATTGAGCTATTTCTCTCGGTAAAAATAGATTCTACCAAATACAAGGAACTATCCCAGGAAGATATTACTATTTATATCATTAATTATTGAAGATATAAAGGATACTTTTATCTTGATTTAGTTTGATTCTTTTCAAAAGTAACCTCCAAGGCTATTAATAATCAGAAATATTTTAATTAATCACTGGGTATCTTGTTTGCTTGTGTGCTTGTGAAGTTGCTTCAGTCCTGTCTGATTCTTTGCAACCCTATGGACTGTAACCTGCCAGGCTGCACTGTCCTCCATTAGCTCTTGGAGTTTGCTCAAATTCATGTTCAATGAGTCGATAATGATATCTAATCATATCATCCTCTCTTGCCCCCTTCTCCTTTTGCCTTCAATGTTTCCCAGCATCGGGATCTTTTCCAAAGAGTTGGCTCTTCACATCAGGTGGCCAAAGCATTGGAGCTTCAACATCAATCTTTCTAATGAATATCACTCAGCAATAAAATGGAATTAATAACTAATACACCCAAAAATAAGGGTAATTATCAAATGTATTATTCTAGGTAAAAGAAGCCAGAATCAAAATACTACATATGACTGATTCTGTTTTTATGAAATTTCTGCAAATTCAAATTATAGAAATAGAAACAAATCAGTGCTTGCAGATGTTGTGGAATGAGGGAAAAGGTTTGACCATAAAGAGGCAGAGGGGTTGTTTTGGAATGATGGGACTATCCTGTATTTTTATTTGTCAAAACATGTACAACTATATATAAATTCATAGACATTTTAGTATCTGTGAATTACATCTTAATCAAAATCAATAATCTGTTTCCTTATCACATTACTGAAATAAAGGCTGATTTCAGTCATTCCAGATGCCATTTCCCTACTCTGTGCTCTGAAAGGGAAAATCAGAGGGAGTTTTTCAAAGTTTGATTTTCTGGTCATAGAGATAATGTGTCTTACAGATAGTTTGATACACAGAAATTGTAATAGTTTCAAAAAAATAACTCATAGTAGACATTTCACAATAAACTGTGGAAAATTCTGAAAGAGATGGGAATACCAGACCACCTGATCTGCCTCTTGAGAAATTTGTATGCAGGAAGCAACAGTTAGAACTGAACATGGAACAACAGACTGGTTCCAAATAGGAAAAGGAGTACGTCAAGGCTGTATATTGTCACCATGTTTATTTAACTTATATGCAGAGTACATGATGAGAAATGCTCGACTGGAAGAAACACAAGTTGGAATTAAGATTGCCGGGAGAAATATCAATAACCTCAGATATGCAGATGACACCACCCTTATGGCAGAAAGTGAAGAGGAACTAAAAAGCCTGTTGATGAAAGTGAAAGTGGAGAGTAAAAAAGTTGGCTTAAAGCTCAACATTCAGAAAACGAAGATCATGGCATCCGGTCCCATCACTACATGGGAAATAGATGGGGAAACAGTGGAAACAGTGTCAGACTTTATTTTGGGGGCTCCAAAATCACTACAGATGGTGATTGCAGCCATGAAATTAAAAGACGCTTACTCCTTGGAAGGAAAGTTATGACCAACCTAGATCACATAATCAAAAGCAGAGACATCACTTTGCCAACAAAGGTTCGCCTAGTCAAGGCTATGGTCTTTCCTGTGGTCATGTATGGATGTGAGAGCTGGACTGTGAAGAAGGCTGAGCGCCGAAGAATTGATGCTTTTGAACTGTGGTGTTGGAGAAGACTCTTGAGAGTCCCTTGGACTGCAAGAAGATCCAACCAGTCCATTCTGAAGGAGATCAATCCTGGAATTTCTTTAGAAGGAATGATGCTAAAGCTGAAACTCCAGTATTTTGGCCACCTCATGCGAAGAGTTGACTCATTGGAGAAGACTCTTATGCTGGGAGGGATTGGGGGCAGGAGGAGAAGGGGACGACAGAGGATGAGATGGCTGGATGGCATCACTGACTCGATGGATGCGAGTCTGAGTGACCTCCGGGAGCTGGTGATGGACAGGGAGGCCTGGCGTGCTGCGGTTCATGGGGTCGCAAAGAGTCGGACACGACTGAGCGACTGATCTGATCTGATCTGATCTGATGGGACCAGATGCCATGATCTTAGTTTTCTGAATGTAGAGTTTTAAGCCAACTTTTTCAGTTTCTTCTTTCCCTTTCATCAAGAGATTCTTGTTCTTCTTTGCTTTCTGCCATAAGGGTGGTGTCAATCTACATATCTGAGATTATTGATATTTCTCCTGGCAATCTTGATTCCAGCTTGTCCTTCATCCAGCTCAGCGTTTCTCATGATGTAGTGTGTATGTAAGTTAAATAAGCAGGGTGATGATATACAGGCTTGACGTACTCCTTTTCCAAGTTGGAACCAGTCTATTGTTCCATGTCCAATTCTAACTGTTGCAGAGGTCAAATCAAATTATCAATTACCCTAGAATGAGCCTTCAAGAAATTTTTACCCTTGAGATTCTCCTGGTGGTCCAATGGTTATGACTCCGGGCTCCGAATGCAAGGGGCCCAGGTTTTATGTCTGCTTAGGGAGTGAGATCCCACATGCCACAACTAAGAGTTTACAGGCTGAAATGGAGACTGGAAGATCCTAAGAGCCATAACTAAGACCCGCTTCTGACAAATAAATATATATTTTTTTACAAAAAGAAATTTTACTCTCAGTTTTTGAGAAACACTAGGATACACTGCAGGGTTTGTCATATATAACCTTACAAAATGACTGGAGAGTAGACATTTTCTTAAATTTATAGCTTAAAGCATGAAGATCCTGGAGTCTAAGTAACCAACTCAAGATTACAAAACTATGAAAATTAGAAAATATGTAAAAAGTTCAGGTGTTTCCTATCCAAATTTTGTGTTTTTCCCACTGTACAAATTCTCTTCTTGTTATATATTAACTTTAAAAACACAAAAAGCAGATATACCTGACTCAAGTTTTGAATAATTTTTTTTTTCTTCAAACAGTTTTATCACTTGTTTTTCCATCCTCTCCTATTATGTAGTAAGTTTCAGAACCTAAATATTTACTCAGTCATTAACATTGATTATATTACTTAGACAAGGATAAATTTCTTTGCATTTATTATATTTTCCCTCAAAAGAGCAATATGAATTATTTTATAAGACTTTAAAATCTTTTACTCATATCCCACTCTCAGTTCTTTCAACAACTATTTTACGTTTTCACTACTCATTTTAGACTTGTATTTTATTCTCTTACCACAGGATTTTGCCTTTGCTTTCTCAATAAAATGAGACTGTTAAGCTGAACCTCTTCAACTTCATGGCTTTTCCCATTTTTACTCTTCAATCCATACTGTTTCTTTCCTCCTGATCAGAAGAGTATTCATTCTCTTGCCCAAGACCAATTATTCCAATACTTCTTGATGCTCTTGTTGATGCTTATCTTCCCAGGTAAGCTGTTCCGCCAATGATATCTTCTCTGTATCAACTTTAACCTTCTCTCTTTTTTCCTTTTATGCTAAAATTATGCTCAAGAACCTCTACTGTTTAGTATAAGGAAAGACTATATCATCAAAAGTGGGGAAAAAAAGCACAATCTTTCTTCTCTCTCTCCATCCAATATGTATCTTTTAATCACCTAAGCCACTAGTCTAGTTTTCAATCTTGGCAACATATTAATACTACATGGAGGTTTTAAATATTTGAAAATGTGTTTGTTCTTTTCTACTTTTTTTCATTTTCATGGCATGATTTTTTACTGTAAGTTCTGGTTACTTATTTATTGCTGTTGTTTTTAGTTGCTAAGTCATATCTGACTCTTTTGGGACCCCATAGACTGTGAGAGCTTCTCTGGTGGCTCAGAGGGAAAAGAATCTGCCTGTAATGCAGGAGACCCCGGTTTGATCCCTGGGTTGGGAAGATCCCTTGGAGAAACAAATAGCAGTCGACTGCAGTATTCTTGCCTGGGGAATTCCATGGACAAAGGAGCCTGACAGGCTAAAGCCTATGGGGTCTCAAAGAGTCAGTGATTACTAACATTTTCACTTTCAGACTTCCCAGGCAGTGCTAGTGGTAAAGAATCTGTTTGTTAACGTACATTTCGGATGTAAGAGATGTGAGTTTGATCCCTGGGTTAGGAAGATCACCTAAGGAGGGCATGGCAACCCATTCCAGCATTCTTGCCAGAAGAATTCCATAGACAGAGGAGGCTGGAGGGCTACAGTTTGTAGGGTTGCAAAGAATCAGACACAGTTGAAGTGACTGAGGGCTTCCCTGTGGCTTAGACGGTAAAGAATCAGCCCACAGTGGGGAAGACCTGGGTTCGATACCTGGGTTGGGAAGAGTCCCTGGAGAAGGGAACGGCTATCCACTCCAGTATTCTGGCCTGGAGAATTCCATGGACAGAGGAGCCTGGTGGGCTATAGTCCATGGGGTCGCAGCGTCGAACACAACTGAGTGACTTTCACTTCAGCACATAGTACGTGCGCTGTAGATTGCCAGGCTCCTTTGTCCATGGGATTTCCCAGGCAAGAGTACTGAACTGGGTTGCCATTTCTTTCCCCAGGGGATCTTCCTAACCCAGGAATTGAACCTGCATCTCCTGCATTGGCAGACAGATTCTTTACCACTGAGCCACTAAGGAAGACCCATTTTATTGATACAAAACTTATAACCAAACAATACAATTTAGGTTTAAAATAATTATTTCATTGAGTTATGTTGCCATGTTGAAAACAGAAAAAAGTTTCTTACTGTACCATTTTTATATACCCTACTACTTTCAGAATTACTAACTTAGGGCTCAAATCTTTTTTTCCTCCATGCTAAATGAACTGTGGTTATGAATCTCATGTCAGTGCTTCATGTGAACTCATCTATGGCTTAGTTTGCTTTGGTCATATTTCATAGAACAAAAAGCCAGATACTTGATCCCTAGATGATGCATTTTTACCAAGAATTAATCCCTGCCATATCCATTAGCTTTGATGTCTGTAATAGCAAGGGCAAGCCCAATATTATAGTGGGCTGAAATTTGGGGGAATGAAATGCCAAGAAAACCAAGTTAGAGCTTTTATTTTTTGAAATATTTTAAACTAGAAAGATAAAATAATTGAGAATATAGAAAGAAAACAGCTTGAAGGGTTAATTAATTAAAAAAACAAAAACAAACAAGAATAGCTCCTGAGCTTTTGGCTTAATTTGGCTTTGGAAATCAGTTATTTTGAATAGTGATCATTTTGTCCATATTAAATACGCCTCCTGTTGATCAATTTTGCTTTGCTTTTGTGACTACTGATTTTCCACTTAAAGCCATCAAGTTTGACCTGAACTGTTTCAATTTTGTAAGATATATCACATCTCCGAAACTGTGCAATATATATTTGAATGGGATTTGATTAAACCAGACAGCAGTGATTTATACCTATTGTGAAATGACAAAATAGGAAGGAAACTTCCAGTACAATTTTGAACTACCTAGGGGGCCAGTTCATCTTTTACTGCTTTGATATATGATTAACTATTTTCTTAGTTTCAATAGCACACCAGACGCAGGCATTCATAGATAACAATAGCAATAACATTTATCAATTGATACCTGTGAGCAGATCTCATTTGGGAAACATGTTAGAATTAAACTAGCATTCACAATAGGAAGACAAAGAACATGTTTAAAAGCCTGAAAAACATAATATTTACCTATTCTTTCAAGCATTACTTTTCCCTGGGGAAGAGGACATAGGAGATCATTTCATTCTGATTCCAAACCAGAAAGGTGAGTCAAGGCCTTCACAGGTTTAGCAGGGCCTTTCTGACCTTGAATTAACATGACTGTGTAGAAATTATCATAGACACTGTTGTTTGTTTTCAATATTTATGTCTGAATGCTGTTGTTGTTCAGTCATCTAGTTGTGTCCAACCATTTGGGACCCCATGGACATCAGTGTGCCAGGCCTCCCAGTCTCTCACCATATTCCAAAGTTTGCCCAAGTTCATGACCATTGTTACAGTGATGCCATCCAGCTATCTCATCCTCTGATGCCCTCTTCTCCTTCTGCCCTCAATCTTTCAGGGAATTTTCCAGTGAGTCAGATGTTAGCATCAAATGACCAAAATACTGTAGTTTCAGTTTCACCATCAATCCTTCCAATGAGTGTTCAGGGTTGATTTCCATTAAGATTGACTGCTTTGATCTGTTTGATGTCCAAGGGACTTTCAGGAGTCTACTTGTGTCTGGATATCTATACTAAATTCCTGTGTATGTCTTGATATCAATATCTATATTGGTAGATATATGGCTTTTTACATCATACTAAATAATTTCACTTATTGTAATTTAAATTAATTGAAATCACACTGAATCACTTTTATTTTTCTCATTTCTGATGAAGTGTTCCAGCTGGATGCAAATAAAATGTGCCTTTCAATTCTTATAAGACATTATTTTTCATGTACATCTGTGTAACTTACCAGTTAATGCTTAAGATTGGTAAGATGTTATTGTTGTTTTCAAATGTATGAGTTTTATTTTTCCAACAAGAAGGTAAATTCCTTGGGAAGGCATGATATTTTCTTGTGTTTTTCTTCATCTAGTTTGGTATTAGCATATTGACTTTCACTTTATACACATTTGGTAGAGTTAATATATTAACTGAGCTCAGAGAAAGGACTTGAAGCAATTAACTGTCAGGACATCTTGCCTAACTGATATGCAATGTCCATTGTCACTTGCCTGTGTCCTCAATAAATAATTTGAGCCCCTAGAAAATTATTTTAAAAGGCCAAATTATTACAGTCAGGATATGCTGTGCTTAGTCGTTCAGTCATGTCTGACTCTTTGTGAGCCCATGGAAAGTAGCCCGCCAGGTTCCTCTGTCCATGGGGATTCTCCAGGCAAGAATATTGGAGTGGGTTGCCATGCCCTTCTCCAGAGGATCTTCCCAACCCAGGGATCAAACCCAGGCCTCCCGCACTGCAGGCAGATTCTCTACCTCTGAGCCCCCAGAGAAGTCCATGAGTACTGGAGTGTGTAGCTTATTCCTTTTCCAGGGGATTTTCCTGACCCAAGAAGCAAACTGGGGTCTCTTACATTACATTACAGATTCTTTACCCGCTGAGCCACAAGAATGGTCAGAATATTTCTATTTAAATAGGAAAATCCATTTAAGATCTTTAAGAGCCAGAAATATACATTTCTAATATTGGGACTTCAGACCTTATGACAAGTCAATGGGGGACTCATTTTTGGACACGTGATATTCTTATCTATTGCTACATAGATGCAACTGCTGACCTAGTTATTTATAACAAACAGGATTCCTTTCTTTTTCCGTTCTCTTCTCTAATGCCTTCATGTCATCCTTAGGGGATAAAGTGTTTTTTCTTTTCAATTCCTCATGATTTTAGACAACCAATTTTAGTATGTCATAAATAGTTCAATAGGCAGTCATTATCTCTAATACCTATACTTTGGAAGTAAATCTAATATTCTACTCCCTCTATAAATTACAGCTTAATAAAACATGATACTACACAAGGTTTCTCTCTGTACTTTAATGCCTTTTCTGTATATTTGTTTTAGAAATGATTTCCTAAGATTTCATATCACTTTGATCTTATTAGGTAGCATAAGTGTCTATATATATTTTATTCCAGTGTAAAAGTACTTAATAAAAGTTTGGGTCACACTTTGTCATTGGAAGTCAGAATCAATTTTTCAATTTTTCTTTTTTTAAATTTTTATGAGTTTTCTGTGTACTCTACAATAGCGAGGTATCATTTATATTCAAATTAAATAATTTATGATACTTAAATTTGTCAAAATTATTTTCCTTAGTAATTTATTTAAATGATTTTTGCACATTTAAAGTGATTTATCTACTTGAACCATAAGAGAAAATTATAATAATATTAGAAATTTTTTTTTAAAATTTTGGCTTATTGGCAGGTCAAAAGAAATGTTACATGGGCAAAATAGCTTATTAGTTGGTTGGCATCAAAATTTTTATTAATTTGATTAATCTGAAAAATTTAAATTTATATTAATCCAATAATTTTATATTATTTCAACTGATTGATGTCCATTAATTTTTCTTTAACAATTTTGCTAAAATGCAAATTTCAAAATAGTTATCTAATCTATCAACGGCATCTAGTCCCATCACTTCATGGCAAATAGATGGGGAAACAATGGAAATAGTGACAACTTTATTTTGGGGGGACTCCAAAATCAGTGCAGATAGTGACTACAGCTATGAAATTAAAAGATGCTTGCTCCTTGGAATAAAAGATATGACCAACCTAGACAGCATATTAAAAAGCAGAGACATTACTTTGCCAACAAAGTCTCTCTAGTCAAGGCTATGGTTTTTCCAGTAGTCATGTATGGATGTGAGAGTTGGACTAAAAAGAAAGTTGAGTGCCGAAGAATTGACGCTTTTGAACTGTGTGTTGGAGAAGACTCTTGAGAGTCCCTTGGAGTGTAAGGAGATCCAATCAGCCAATCCTAAAGGAAATCAGTTCTGAATATTCATTGGAAGGATTGATGTTGAAGCTGAAACTCCAATATGGGCCACCTGATGTGAAGAACTGACTCATTTGAAAAGACCCTGATGTTGGGAAAGATTGAAGGCAGAACAGGAAGAGGATGACAGAGGATAAGATGGTTGGATGGCATCACTGACTGGATGACCATGAATCTGAGCAAGCTCTGGGAGTTGATATAAGATAGGGAAGCCTGGCACGTTGCAGTCCATAGGGTTGCCAAGAATTGGACACGACTGAGTGACTGAACTGAACTGAATCTATCAATAAATTTTAGTTTACTAAAAAGTGAAAAACAAAACAAACTCTAGAACACTGGATATGATAAACATGGTTTTGAGACCCCACCCTGTGACATACACATAATTTCTACATTTCTTTAACCATTTCTACATTTCTTTAGCCTCAGAAGGGCTATTATAAAACCAAATTAAGATATACATTCTGTGTTTTTTGAATGATAATGTAAGGTGTTATTGTTTTTTTTAATTCCGTAGTAATCTATGTGGAGATATATGTTGCACTGACATCTGACTGCTGGTGGTTTAAAAATATCCACAGAGAGTAGCCTTGGTTGGCATTGAATTTGGCACTTTCACAATGGCCGCTTTGGTCAGGGATATTGATGTTTTTTTTCAATCAGTTTCAGAGTAGTGTTTGCAGCACATGGAGGGAATCATAGCATTATAAAGTGGATTGCTAATGGAAACTCATGTTGGAAAACTGGCAACTTGGTGGGCTTTTCTGAGGCATGTTTCAGTAATGCCTGGAAATAACACAAGGGACTCAGTGGGAAGCAGGGTTGTTCCTACTGGATCAAGAGAGGAAGGACCATATTTAACCACTTGCTTCTTTAGGAGACAGAGTTTTCTGGTACTAAAACTTTACTCACTAATCCATTACAGTGAGAAGATATCATTGAGGTCTACAATGTCCCAGAAAAGCAATCGTTACTGTCATATATACTCCTTCATTCTGAAAGCAGAGTCTCTGTCCATTAAATTGGAGAAGAGAAAGCAAAAATTGATCCATTGGAGCAAAAGAATGGAGAAATGGTCTGGGAAGATACTAAGGCACTGCTGATGGTTGTCTTTGTTCAGTTAAGGTACAGATAGGGACGAGAATCCCTTGATGTTTTTAAGAGCCTTGGTTGATGAGGGACAAGGAAGAAAAATGAGAGAAGAGTTGTCAGCTATAAAAGAGGGATGAAGCAATGGGGAACTGGAATTTTAAAATGAGTGATGGTGTTCTTGATAGATACTCTTTCTCTTGCTCTTTACAACATAATCATTAGTAAAATGTCCATTCCTTGCTTTATATTTTCATATTCAGTGAAATATTCCTTTCTTGTTTTAATTTTTACATGTAGTAGCATTGACTTAGAGTGAACTTGAAAGCTTTTCTCCTCATGAAATAAAATTAAGTATAGGAAAAAAGAAACATTTGGTCTTGATAGATAATATCTTTTGACTTATACTACAGAAAATATGATCACATCTTGAAAGTTAGATATAATGAAAATTGAAAGTGTGATCCCAAAGCTTTATTTCAAAGCATCCATCAGTGAGAGAAAGAGAGTAAATTAGAAAATGGAGACTTTTTTGATCTGCCTTTGGAGGTAATATTAGAGCTGCTTAAAAGAATCAAAAAGTTCAGGAGTGTTGAGCCATAGCTATGAGAAAGGCTTCAAGAGAAATGAAATGCTTTTTGTGTTTTAAGACATACATGTAGAAAAGTCATTTAAACCTATTTCTGTTGAGGTACATCAAATTAGATTTTGTTTCTGTTTTGACAGCCATAGTGAGTTTAGTTTTGTTTGGCCAAATTATGTTAAATAATAGAAATAGAATTTTAAGAGTCACTATGAACAATATCATATTTTGGATTCTGAATTATCTACCCTGATGATTAGAGAATTTCAGGAATCTTGATTGATAGTCTTTGAAAGAAAAGATTAAGTGAAATACTTTCATTTCTTTTTCTTTAGCATTCCTCTTTCCATTGTTGCCATATTCCTTTGCATTTAATCATTTTCCAAGAGCTTACATTTTTGCTCAATTGAAGATTATTCTGTAACTAAGCAATGTATACAAATAATTAATGTTGGGAATTATATTTCTCTAGAAGGAACAGCAGAAATTAAGCATTTAAACTTTTAGAAAATATTTTTGTTTCTTTTATATAGAGTGATTATGCATCCCATCAATGTGGAAACATGGATTAGCTGTTTAATGCTTTGTATGCCTCAATCACTTTAACAATCATGTTACTGAATTTAAAGATAAATTCTACTTTTCGAAGCTGCTTAGTGAGATTTCATGACATATTGCTCACTCAAATTTTCTTTCCATGATTTACCACTAAGATCAACTACATGATCAATGTAATTTAGACATCAAGAAACTTTATTTCTGGGTTCTGCTTCACTCACAGATAAAGTATTTGAACTGTGAGAGAAGCTTTTTTTTTTTTTATGAACACTTAAGAGTTTAGTAATTAATGACTGCTTTATGAATATATTGTATTCAAAGACTACATACCTTGTGATTCATTTTATACAAAATTAATATTTAAGGACAGAAAACAGATCTGTGATTCCCTAAATATAGGTGAAGCAGCAAGAGGCAGGAAGTATGAACAGGCACAAGAAAACTTTAAGGGGTGATGAATATGTTCATTATCCAGACTGTGGCTATGATTTCAAGAATGTGTACGTATGTCAAGACTTACATTTGCATATTCCTTATGGGTCAACTACCCTTCAATAAAGCAGTTAAATATAAAATAAACTTATGCATTTATAATAAAAATTAATTTATATATTTCAGCTCATTTCGGTTTGGTTTTATGCCCTAACTTAAAAAGAATGGGCTTCCCTGATAGCTCAGCTGGTAAAGAATCCATCTACAATGCCGGAGACCCTAGTTTGATTCCTGGGTTGGGAAGATCCCCTGGAGAAAGGAAAGGCTACCCACTCCGGTATTCTGGCCTGGAGAATTCCATGAACTACAGTCCCTCGAGTAGTAAAGAGTCTGACACGGCTGAGTGACTTTCACTTTCACTTTACCAAGAATGCTATTAAAACTCAAACAAAATAAAACATAGTCCCCTATCTCAAGGACCTCAAAAAAGTGGAGCACTTCCATTGTGGAAATCATAGCAAGTAAGATTTTTTGAAAATGATCTATACTATAATTCAAATAGAACTGAAAAATATTTTAATTCATTGCTGAGCTAGGAACAATTCACTGGTAGTCAGTGGAGACCAAAATAGACATACAAATACATAAATGAAGAAACAGCTGGAAGTAGAACTATAAATGACTTTGAAAGTATGAAGAACTAGAGATCATGCTTTATCGTCCATACAAAGTTGGGAATTCGAGCCTGAGAATCCTCAAATAGGCATGGACCATCAGTGGGACTATATAGTGAAAGGATGGGCTAGGAAAAAAATTGCCAGGCAAAAATTAGATTCTCCCATGAAATCTGTCATTGTCAGGGTTGATACTGGGGGAAACACTATTAATAAGACTCTTTACAAACAATCTGTAGTCATTAGCCTCCTCTCCTATAAGTCTGGTGTTCTAATTTAGGCTAACCAGTGAGTCAGGAAAACCTCAGGTTGAGATCTGAAATGAGCATGTTTTAGACTGGGGGCACCATAGCCATTAAGCAGAAGCCATCACAAATCCTCTCTGGTAGAAAGTCTATTCTAGTTGGGCTCTCTGGATTTCTACAAATTGTGTACCAACAATATGTGTTCCCAATTCAAAAAAATATTACTAAACATAGAAGGAAATATGCCATCATGATTGAGCATCAGCAGAACAATACTCAAGTTCTCATCTTGAAATTATCGGATAAACAATAAAGACCTATTTTTCAAATATATAAAAAAATAATAGAATAAAAAATAACCAGAACACTAATGACTACCTAAAATAAACAGATAGATTAAAAAAAAAAAAAAGAACACGTATATTGTGTGTGTAAAACCTAAAATTCTTAAATGAAAAAAAAAGTGGATAGGGTAAACACAAGACTAGACACCTCTGAAGAAAGCAGTAGTAAACTGAAAGATAAAACTGAATACATATCTTAGAAATGAAGACAGACGAGGAGATGGAAAATATGAAAAGGAGGTTAAAAGACTGAAAGATTACCTTGACCAAATTTGTCATCTATCTCATTGGAATTCCAGAAAAAAATGAAAGAACAGAGAAAATCTGGAAGAACAAATATTCAAAATAACAGTTACTGGAGCTATTATACAATAAAAAGATATATTCAAATAAAATAAAATAAAACAAAAACAAAAAAACCCAAATATATAAAGCATAGTGTTTACCAAGCAGTATAAAGTAAAAGAAATTCACATGTAAATATATAAGAAATCAAATAGAAGCAAATTCAGAAGCAAATTTATCTCTTTACTTAAAGATAAAGAGAAAAGATATTCTCATATAAAAAGGAGACAGTTTGAATGACAGCTGACTTTTTAACAGTTGTGAGCCAAGGTTGTAATCTTCAAGTTCTGCTGTCCCCAGGAAAAAAAAAAAAACAAAACGAAGTGCCAGACAACCTTGCAACACCCATAATCTATTTCACAGAAGCTAAGACAAATGCAGTGTTGTTTTTTTTTAGTAAATTGTTTATTTTATTTATTTATTTTTATCTTTGACCACAGAGCATGTGGGATCTTAGGTTTCTGACCAGGATGCAACCTGTGCCCACTGCAATGGTAGCATGGTGTCTGAACCACTGGACTGCCAGGGAAGCCCATAAAATGCAATCATTTTAAGATAAGCATATTCTAAGAGAGAAGTAGGAAGTGACACAGCGTCCAAGAGTTTGTTCTCTATGGAAATTGAGTCTACTTCAATTGGTAATGATTTCTCTGTTATGTAAATTTTGGAACCAGACTGCCTGGAGTTGGAGAACTGAATTTGCTTCTATTTGATCTTGAACAAGTTGTTTAAACTTTCAGGGCCTTAGATTATTCATCTGTAAAATTGGAATAATAAAAGGTTATGATATACGATTTTTATAAGGATTGAATGAAATATGTAAAGAGCTTAGAATAATGCTTGGCACATAGGGAGAACCGAAAGTTTATCTATTGTTTTTGTTAATATTGTATATTTCTAAAGAAAATTTACAAAAGAAATGCTCTCCAATTACTTTGATGTGGCTTCTTTAATAAAGACAGGAACAAAAATGTGCAAGAAAGGAAAATTATAGGCCAATGGGAACAGTAAATATTCAGAAACCTTAAATAATAAAAATATAAAAATTTTGGCAAATTAAATCTCCCAATGTATAAAAATAATTTACTTCCTGACCAACTGCAAATTGTTCAGTTGGTTCATGAGGATGGTTTAGCATCTTTTAAGGTAGTCCAAAGCCTTTGACTGTGTGGATCACAATAAACAGTGGAAAATTCTGAAAGAAATGGGAATACCAGACCACCTGACCTTCCTCTTGAGAAACCTATGTGCAAGTCAGGAAGCAACAGTTAGAACTGGACATGAAACAACAGACTGGTTGTAAATAAGAAAAGGAATATGTCAAGGCTGTATATTGTCACCCTGCTTATTTAACTTATATGCAGAGTACATCATGAGAAACACTGGGCTGGAAGAAGCACAAGCTGGAATCAAGATTGCCGGGAGAAATATCAATAACCTCAGATATGCAGATAACACCACCTTTATGGCAGAAAGTGAAGAGGAACTAAAAAGCCTCTTGATGAAAGTGAAAGTGAAGAGTGAAAAAGTTGGCTTAAAGCTCAACATTCAGAAAACTAAGATCATGGCATCCTGTCCCATCACTTCATGGGAAATAGATGGGGAAACAGTGTCAGACTTTATTTTGGGGGGCCCCAAAATCACTGCAGATGGTGACTGCAGCCATGAAATTAAAAGACGCTTACTCCATGGAAGGAAAGTTAAGACCAATCTAGATAACATATTCAAAAGCAGACATATTACTTTGCCAACAAAGGTCCGTGTAGTCAAGGCTATGGTTTTTCCAGTGGTCATGTATGGTTGTGAGAGTTGGACTGTGAAGAAAGCTGAGCACCGAAGAATTGATGCTTTTGAACTATGGTATTGGAGAAGACTCTTGAGAGTCCCTTGGACTGCAAGGAGATCCTACCAGTTCATTATCAAGGAGATGGGTCCTGGGTGTTCTTTGGAAGGAATGATGCAAAAGCTGAATCTCCAGTACTTTGGCCACCTCAAGCGAAGAGTTGACTCATTGGAAAAGACTCCAATGCTGGGAGGGATTGGGGGCAGGAGGAGAAGGGGACAACAGAGGATGAGATGGCTGGATGGCATCACCGACTCGATGGGCATGAGTTTGAGTGAACTCTGGGAGTTGGTGATGGATAGGGAGGCCTGGTGTGCTGCAATTCATGGGGTCACAAAAAGTTGGACACGACTGAGCGACTCATTGAACTGAACTGGCTGAAGGTAGTCCATTTACTCATGTACATTAAAAAAGGAAGAGTCATAGATAGTTGTCTCACTAAAAAATATTTATTCAACAAAGTAAAACACTCATTCTTGCAAAAAGATATTTTGAAAAACAGAAAAAGACAGAAATTTCCTTAACCGAATGAAGGCTTTAAATAAAGAATATGCAAATAGCAATTTATCACTGATAGCAGTGAATCCTTGAAAGCAGTCTGTTTAATGTCAAGACCAAGAACACAGGATCTAGAATTGTTGACTCCAACCTATCACTGCAAAAAAAAAGAACTAAGAAATGAAAAAGAGTTATAATCAATACTGCCACAATAAGTAATGGTAAGGATCATGCTATGAATAATGTCTCTGGAAAGACAGGCCCAACTTTTAGATGGGAAAGAATGAGGTAAAACTGCTATCATTCACAGAAAAAAGAATGCCTTTGTACCAATCCAAACTACCCACACAAACTGTTAGAACTAATAATAGCCTTCAGCCAAATTGATATGTAAAAATGAATAGCATCAGAATTAGCAAAGATAATTAGAAAATCTTAAATAATGGCAATAATAAGATATCCCATTATTCAAATAACATGTTTCTTTAGAGTATTTCTACCCCAAAATGCAAAATCATCTGGAAGGAGAAAACTATAAAACTTAATTGAAATACATTTATTAAATGAAAATGAAAGCCATGCTTTTAGCCACGAAGTATCAAGATCATGACAATGGCAGTTCTTACATTAATGTATATATTTAATGCAGTTATTTGGGCTTCCCTGGTGGCTCAGAGTTTAAAGCATCTGCCTGCAATGCAGGAGACCTGGGTTCGATCCCTGCGTCAGGAAGATCGCCTGGAGAAGGAAATGGCAACCCACTCCAATATTCTTGCCTAGAGAATCCCATGGATGGAGGAGCCTGGTGGGCTACACAGTCCATGGGGTTGCAAAGAGGCGGACACGACTGAGCGATTTCACTCAATGCAGTTATTTAAAAAGTTTCCAACAGAGTTATTTTTAAAAATAGATAGTGAAAACTTAATCCTGAATTTCATTTGAAGAACAGTGAAGATGTTTTTGAAGAAGGAGAGGATATTTACACTTTTTTGTTTAGTTGCTGTTGTGTCTGATCCTTTTGAAACCCTATTCACTATAACCTGCCAGGCTCCTCTATTCATGGGATTTCCCAGGCAAGAATTCTGGAGTGGGTTGCCATTTCCTCCTCCATGGTATCTCCCTGACTGAGGGATTGAACCCATGTCTCCTGTGTCTCCTGCATCACAGTCAGATTCTTTACCACTGAGCCACACAGGAAGCCACCATATATAAATATATATTGAAACATATATATGCAAATACATTTATGTACTGCAGCATACATACCCATATCACATACCTATATGTATCTATGTATGTATGTATGTATATTTACAAGGTGGCATTATCTTACGATGTGCATACAGGTCTGTGTATGCTTTAGGATAGGTCTATACATGTATTGCGTATTTCTGCATATATATGTTTGTGTGTTTCTTTCTGCTAATACTACTATATCTTTATCACAAGTTTTACTGTTAGGTCAAATATCCTCTCTTTATTCTTCAAAATAATGTATGTCAGTATATATATGTGTGTGTGTGTATGTATATATATATATATATATATGTATATATATATATAAGCAAGAGAAAGACAGAGACAGAGATATAGAGACAGAGAGATACAGAGAGATTGAAACTGAAAATCGAAAGAAACAGAATATTGGCATGAATTCTTTTCTATCTATGGTTTAGTATTTTATTATGTATATACATTTCTCTAAATAAAGTTACTTGCATTTTTATTTTTCTCTAAATAGTATCACACTAATCCTAACACCTAATTAGAGATATTGAGGCTCTGAAATTGAGACAATTTGGTGATCTAATGACGTGGCAAGATAAGGGAGAATGAAGAGCCTGGGAAGGTTACCTAGTTCTTTGCTAGGATTCATGGTGATTACAGCTTTCTTCATTAGCATTTGGGATGCAAGGTAAAGATAGGTTTGGAATAATAAATATTGAGCCCAGTTCTCAGATCCTTCAAGTTTGGGATTTCAGGGGAACATTCAAGAGGCTATCTGTGCTTTGCAGAGGAATCCAAGGAAATAACGTGGCTTCAGAGTAGGGCAAGCAAATAGGAGGGAGCATTTGGAAATGTCACTTTCCAGGAGAGAATAGACTGATGATGATTTCAAGGTGTTTATTTAACTTACATGGTGTTTTTCTTTTTAAATAGAAATACTTACCAACTTATGGTAGAAATACTTACCAATACTTAACTCAAACTAGTTTTCACTGAGGACGTACTTTCTGTGACAGTCTTTAGCTGCAGTGGAGGTAAAGGCACAGATTGTGAACCTTCAGTTCTATTTTTAAGATGTGTCAGATTCTCTGTAGCATTAGTAATGCTCAGTCTCATCTCTGAAAAATTCTAACTTCGCTCCCTTTTACACACTTTCATGATCTGCCCTTTCCCTTCCTCACCTCTGGCCTCAGGATATATGTCACCTCTACAAGCAGACTTCCTTGATTCATTATCGCCACCCTACTAAGAATAGGGAAATTCATCAATAAGAAAGACTGTATCTTTACTGCTGGCATAAACCCAGCTCCCAATATGGTGCCTGATAATGAGTATTTAATCAGCATTTGTTAAATATTAAATGTTGTTTCTTTAAGACATAGGTCATGCACACCAAGGGCTTATAGTCAAATCTAATTGTTGCGTGATTTGCTTGGAATCATTCTTTAGAGCTTTATGCTTGTGTCTTTTCCCAGTTAAATATAAATAAGTCAAGGTTGAGGACTATATTTTTTACATTTTGGGAATTGCTCATCTTGTCTGAAATAGTATTCAGATCATTTGTATAGCATTCAGCTAAGCAATAATTTAAATCATAAATGAGATTATCACGTTTGCACTGTATTTCCAAATTAAATATTCTATTGCAAACCTAATGATTTGTGTATTTAACTCAGGACTGATTTCTCCATGAGGACCTATTAGCACCTCAAAATTGGCTTTGTAAACCTGGTAAAACCTGATGATTATCAGCTATTATTAATTTGTTAGAACCTTTATATAAAATTTAAATAGAAGAGCAGAATGCTTCAACTTAGTGGCATTATCTGGTTGTGATTTTAGCAAGAGGGCAAAAGTTGGAATATGATTTCTCAAATTCTTTGGTGAAAGAGAGATTTTGAATTTATTATTTCCTAGTTTTGAAATTTTATTTTCATTTTACTTAAATAGAAAAAACTTGCGTTATTAGAAATAGGAAATGCATGTGGAGCTTGAGTGTTAAAAACTCTAAAAAATTTAAGTTTTGTGTTTTGCTGTTTGAGCTAAGGATGGGTTGGCCTGTTGATTTAATATCTTTTTCTAAAACACTCCTCTGTGTTTGAGATAGAGATGGAAAGAAATGAGAGTGAGAGAGAAAGAAACAGAACATTTGACTAATGACCTTTTAAAGGGATCAAAACAACAATCTATTTATATCCACTGGGAAATGTTCATTCCTTTGAAGGCATCTCACAGCCTCTTTATCCTATGTGGCCTTTTTAGGTGTTCCGTTTTAACCCTGATCTAAATAAAGAAAGTAAATGTTGCACAGGATCAAATTTACAGGCTAGCTACATTAGAAATCTATTTGGTTAGGAGCTCTGTAGACAGTTGTATTGCTGTGGACTGACTGACTTATTTTTCCCCGGTATCACCCTTGCCTATACTCACTAAGCACACTCTCTCATCTGTCTGTCCACTTTACTCACCTATCATCACCTGGAGAGCCCCGTATGGCTCTGTCTTTGTGTAGCACATCTCTGTGTAGAACCATGACTTAGATGCTAAAAGTTTCATTGCTGTGACTCCATCAGTGTCCTGGAGATAACTGTGTGTCCACCATTTTCCTCACTAATAGAACTCCTGTAATTATAGAACCTAAAACTAATGCAAAATGTAATCAATATTAGTAAACAGTGCTTCTGCTTTCATTTTATTACCATCTTAGACTTTTAAAGTTTATATTAGCAAAGTTCAGGTCAAATAAAATCAAGCAGTGGTCCTTTTCTAAATTCACCCACCAGTACTGTCTTAGTTTTTTCTATTGTCAGAAGGACAAAATAGTTTTGGTTTTCAAATAGAGTCCTTGAAAAGAAAAGCTTACAGCCTGTCAAGGCTTCTATTTTGAGGACCCAGATATGTGTTGTAGCTGAGGAAAATATCATTCTTTGCGTAGGTGAGGAAATATCAGATAGATTTTTTTCAGTCCTGGTATTTTCAAATACTTGCTCATACTGATCTTAAAGAACACTTTCAGTTTTAATAGTCCTTAAAGAACCAGGGAATCATGAAAGCAGTTCTGAGTATGAAGGCTTTATCTTTGAAAATCAGAACACTTAAAAAATAGAAAGACTCTTTTAAAAATTATGCCAGTGCAAAAAGCATGAACCAGGTCCACGACTATGCCTGGAAAACTGGAACCTTTGGTCACCTTAATTATGAGGGGAAGACAATTAAAACTGAATGCTAATGGAATCTATTAGAACTGAAGGACTCAGGTTTAGTTTGGCAAACAGTGATATTTATTTGACAAATCTGATGAATAAATATGAAGCCAACCTCCTATATTAATGTGGAAGGTGAATAATTTGATTGGAGTTATTAAGACCATTAAAACTGATTGCTTTAAGATTTGTTGTTATTCTCTTAGATTAAAAGATAAATCAATGTCAGCTTTTTACTGGGACTCTCCCAACTAAATCAATCAATGACTAACTTAGTGTGTGCTTTCCATTTCTAGTCATTTTGGTTTCATTTTCACAGGCTGATTTTTGCCCTTGAAGGTAGTATTCATTGTACTTATGTAGAATGTGAACTATGCCACTTCTTCAATTACAGCTGTTGAAGATTTTCATTCAAAAATATGCAGTTACTTTGCTTGGTGGAATTGAGACCTTGCACATCTTTAAGCCACTTAGAAGAAATGTGTGCATGATTTATAGAACAAGCAAACAAAGCATGACCTTTCCTGAACTGATTAACAGTGCTATTCTTCAGAATGACAGTTTACTATAGATTCACTCACACTGAATGATTTTATAAATGTGTATAGGATACAAGTACATAACATGAATATACAATGGGCTTGAAATAAATTTGAACCAAACATTTATACCATACTGTTGTAAGGAAGAAAGCTCCAATTATTTTCCTTGAGCCTTGTTTACTACTCATAAAATAATGCTTTAGATAAAATTTGAGAATCCTATGGAAGAAAGTATTTCATTTTTAGTTTTAATGTTAAAATATCTTTCATTTTAAGTTACAGATGTGACCACACACCATGCATGTATGTCTGCCTTCAAATGGAATGCAATTTAATTCACTTAAGCACCCTTAAAGCTAAATGTTGATAGATAGATACTATGATTTTTTTCGGACAAATTTTATTTCCCTTCCTATGGCTCAGGACATTATGTGAACACAGGTGTATGATACAAAGTCATTTAGAAATCAATTCTAACTTTTCAGGTTGATCACTTTTGCAATCCCAGGGGGAAAAAAAAAAGCACTTTGAAAGATTACAAAATTACAGTTCTTTTGTGTTTCCATCTGGCAATATCAGGCTCTTTAAAATAAGAAGGTTTAGAATGGTTGGGCTATCACACTTTTTAAAAGAAGATGCATATCAGTATTCACAACACAGTAGTACAATATAAGTCATATACCAGAAAATAGCACTACTTTTCTGTTGACTTGGCAGTTGCTGTTGGTATTGTTTACTTTAAGTTCCTTGAGGGCAGGGCCCATGTCAGTATACTTCTGTCTCCTGATTCTATGCATTAAGCAACAGTATTTGGGGAGTATTTTCTTTTGGGGAGGTTATTTTCTAAACAGAATGTAATGTGGAAAACCAAAACTTTAATATTCTCAAGTTGAGAGTATTACTGTAGTTGTAGAATTTTATTTGTTTCCTTTTGGTTAAAAAGAAAATTTTGTGAAGTTCCTCTTTTCAAGGAAATTCTTCAGAAAACCATTCTAAATATGTTCTTCCCTACCTCTGCCCCCACACAATATTTAACTTACCACAGCTTCATGCTCATGGAGACACTGAATAAATATTTCTGGTCAATAATCTCAAACCAAGTATTTCCAAGTCAACTTATTTTTCTTCTAGCACCGTTCACAGTCCCATTTCCTTTAATATGGAGTTAATTTTCAGGTTGGTCTTTGTTTCAAAATTTTTTATCCAGTGACTTTCAACTTATTTATATTGTAAGTATATAAAAAGAAACAGTGTTAATGTAGGGAGAAGTATTCCTAGGGGGAAAAAAAAAAACTGAGAAGTAAGCAAAGTCTCTTTTTGTGTTCTCTCCACACATCCTTTGAGCACTTCCCTCTGTTTCCCGAATAAGCCACTATTTCCTCATCGCCTAGGCTACTTCTTATAACAGCAAAGAACACAGGAAATGCAGATTGGAGTTTTCTAACTGAAGGTTTGTATTTTAAACAAAACCATGGAGCTGCAATTTTGAAACTGTGAATACTATTTACTGCATATGGATGGCCCCCAAAAGAAAACATGGCTGTGTCTTTAAAAAGCTGAACAATTGAAATAGACAAGCTGACATTTTGCAAAAGGCTTTATTAATATGAAGGCTTCCCAGGTGGCACAGCACCAGTGGTAAACAACCTGCTTGCCAATGCAGGAGACACAAGAGACGCAGGTTCAATGCCTGGGTTGGGAAGATCCCTTGGAGGAGGGCATAGCAACCCACTCCAGTATTCTTGCCTGGAGAATCCCATGGACAGTGGGGCCTGGCGGGCTACGGTCCATGTGGTCAGAGTCAGACATGACTGAAGCAGCTTAGCACACACACAGTTAACATGACATCTTTTGTTGAAAGCCTTCCACAAAGATCAACTGAAATAAGAAAGCATAGGTCAAGCCAAGGCCATATTATAAATTTTCACTCTTTTTTGTTCGGTCACTAGTCATGTCTGACTTTTTGCGACCCCAAGGATTGCAAACTCCAGGCTCCACTGTCCTTCACTGTCTCTCAGAGTTTGCTCAAATTCATGTCCATTGAGTCAGTGATGCTATCTAACCATCTCATTCTCTGCTACCCACTTCTTTTGCCTTCAATTTTTCTAGCGACAGAGTCTTTTCCAGTGAGTTGGCTCTTTGCATCAGGGTGTCAACATTATTGGAGTTTCAGCTCCAATTGGATATTGGATAGGACAATAGCTGTTTCAGCTCCAATTGGACAATAATGATATTGTAGAAGTAGGGTAAGGGAACCCAGGAGAACTGCTCTGCCCTGTGGCTAGCAGTCTTGGGTTTTATGGTGATGGGGTTAGTTTGCGGGTGGTCTTTGGCCAATCATTCTAATTCAGGGTCTTTCCTGGTGGTGCACGCATCGCTCAGCCAAGATGGATGCTGGCGAGAGGGATTCTGGGAAGTGGACGGACACGGGGTGTCTCCTTTCGATCTTTCCCAAACTCTTCCGGTTGGTGGTGGCTTATTAGTTCTGTATTCCTTATCAGGATCTCCTATCATAAAATAACTCATGCAAATGGTTACTATGGTGCCTGGCCAGGGTGGGCAGTTTCAATCAGTGTGCTTCCCCTAGCAATATCAGTCCTTCCAATGAATCAGTCCTTTCATTCTTAACCTAAGGTTATTAAAGCAAAATAAAATTTAGAAAATGATCCGATTTTGTTACAATATTTTGTATGTGAGGTCAATTTACCTTTTTAAATAATTCATCTCAGTTTTTCCCTGGGTGAGTGAGGAGAGGGATGCTGTAATTTTTTTTTCAAATTAATAGGATCAGGATATGAAGAAGAAAGTTGGAGCCACTGCTGCACATTTGTCTATATGTTGTTGGTAATGATCTGCTTTCTCTATTTCCAATATCCTTAAAGGAGAAGCCATGGAAGCATGCAATGTTCTCTCTTTATTTTGAAGGGAAGCAAATATGCCACCCCAAAATGTACCACCTGGACAGGTGGATTATTTTGAGTTGAGGGTAATCGAGATCCAGCTGACTCAAGAAAAACTAGTATCTCTTCCTTAATTTCCTATAGGAATTTAGACAGGAGCCTGACTCAGAAATAGAGTATGACCAGGGATAATTTTTATTTGAAATACCTACCTCCCTCACAGGACAAACACTTGACTATCAAATGCTTGCTCTTGTTATCTTCCGTGAATGGCCCTGCTCTCCTTTGAAGCCCCAGGCCCTTATCCAATTCCTCAGCTCAGAGTGGCATATAAACCTCAATTGCCTGACTGCCTTTGAGTCTCATAGTTCATGAGGATCCTGTATGCACAGTACTAAACGTGGTTTTCTCTTGTTAATTTGTGTTAGGCAGGGTCCCAGTGTGTTCGTTTGTATGTCTGACTCTTAGAGACCTGGTAGACTATAGCCCACTAAGCTCTTCTGTCCATGGAATATTCCAGGTAAGAATACTGGAGTGGGTTGCCATTTCATCCTCCTGGGGATATTCTAGACCCAGGGCCCAAACCTGCATCCCTTATATTGGCAGGCAGATTCTTTTACCACTGCACCACCTGGGAAACCCCTAGTTTGTCTTATGCCAATTTATTTATTAGACCAGCTGAAGAATCTAGAAGGATAATAGGAAAACTTTTCCACACTAACAATTTCTTCTAGGATATGATCCATCTGGTTTTCTTGGAAGCTCAAAGTGTGGAATGTAATGCCATGGCAACCATACAACTGGGAAATAGTATTTCTAATTAAACAAAGAAAAAAAAATATTTAAAGGTGAGTTGAGAACCTTTCTATAATTGAAATACATAAAGCCATTTTACTACTTGAGAAGAACTTCAAGTAGGACAGAGAAAAGAAACAGTGAGCAGTAATCCTCAATTCTCTGTGGCCCCAAGTGCTTCAAATAGCTAAATACAAAGCGAATCCTTAAGAAGGTAAATACTAATAAGAGGGGAAAACCTCTTTCATGTTAGACAACGCACCATCTAAATCACCAGAAGAGAGCGATGAAGGCTTCTGTACTTGATAACAATAAGATACCAACTTTAAACTGTCCTAAAGCTCAAAAAAGAATGTGAAAGATTTATTCCTGTAAGCACAGAGAGGATTCTTCTTTTTTCATTTGTCTGGCTCTTTGATATTTTTCTGATGTGTCTCCTGTGAGCATCCTCTCTTTTAGGAATTTTTATTCTGAGAACTAATTCATTTTCTTTGACTGAAATGACTGTAATAAAATGTGCAGACTTAATTGCTTAGAATATTGATATTCTAAATATTAATGTCCTCTCAATAGCCATATAGTATGATAACCAAGAAAAAGAAAGAAGAGAAGAAAAAAAAAAAGAATTCACCTGCTCCTCTATGATGACTTACCTTTCCTAGAAGGTACTTCCCAAGGTAATCTTAGAAGTCTTTTAATATGACTTCTTAAATGTTCTCATCGGAGTTAATATATCCTATTTCTCCTAATATAATCCTGTTTTACTAGGGAAAGGATGAAATAATTTATAGCTATATTTCCTGTAAAAAATTAGAAGTGATATTAACAAAGTTGTTTTATTAGTCAGGATAGGATAGGTTCTGCTGAGATAACAAACTAATACCATCTTTCAGTGGTTGAATAGGACAAGCACATTTCTTCCTAGTCTTAAATGTTCTGCAAGGATCAGCTAGGGGGACTCTGCTCCACAAAGTTTAAGTCTGCTCTTCAGACTTCAACTGCTCCACCATCTTGAAGCTAAGTTGTGTAGAATAGGTGTCTTTCTTAGTCTCTGTAAAAAAAAAAAAAAAGAAAAAAAGAACTGGAAGATGTTGCCCTGGCAAGTAACTGCTTGGCCTAGCAGAGATATACATCACTTCCAACTTCAGCCCAGTGGGCACAGCTGTTGCAATAACCTACCTATTTGCAAGAGCATTGGGAAGTTTAATCATCTAAGAGATCAAGAAAGAAAGAATTACTGGATGTGGCTGTGTTCTAAATTTTTCTATCTGCTATACTTTGCAGACATGTACAACTGACTTAGAAAAGCATTTGAGGTATATCATTGCAGAAGTATTAACTGGAAAGTTAGTCTATGGCTAGATTGTGGTAGACCTTGATTGTTGGGCAAAAGGATTTTTGCTTATTCTTACAATCAATGAAAACCATCTGTTGATGAGCCTCAGAATCGCCTCATTTCATCCTCAGGAAGATGGACGGACTATGCTTTGGAGTGGTGACAGCATTCAAGATGGTCAAATGTAATTGGAGATATATACTTAATAAAATTTCCTCTAGAATGTCACTGTTTGCACCTACTTCTGCTGACATTTCCCTGGCAGTCATTGAATTTTGTTTACATATTTTCTGGATTTCCACCTTACACTTTGCCTCTTCTGAAAGTGATAGTTGCTCAGTTGTGTCCGACTCTGCGACCCCATGGATTGTGAATTCTCTTGGCCAGAATACTGAAGCGGGTAGTCTTTCTCTTCTCCAGGGGATCTTCCCAACCCAGGATCAAACCCAGGTCTCCTGCATTGCAGGCAGAATCTTTACCAGCTGAGCCACAAGGGAAGCCCGAGAATACTGGAATGGGTAGCCTATCCCTTCTTCAGTGGATCTTCCCTACCCAGGAGTCAAACCAGGGTCTCCTGCATTTCATGGATTCTTTACCAGCTGAGCTATCAGGGAAGCCCTTTGCCTCTTCTGAATGTGATCTTATTCCTTACTTAAAGCCCACAATTTCCTTCCTCCCACAGATCAATTTTGAAAAGACATTTGTGACATTTGTAGGGAAATTACATATTCAATAACTGCTTTAATATAATAAAGTTTAGTTCAGATATGCTATAAGGGATAGAAGTTGAATTCAGGATATTATTTAATTATTTTTCTGAAGATACTGTGTGACAGCAGTGGGACCAGAGAGACCTGAAGAGAATGTTACACATTAGCGTCTGAAAAGGATGAATTAGTAGTTTATATGAAAATATGAAAGGAAAATCATAGAATACTGCCCTTAGGGAGACACATATTTCTTTTTCATACAAGATCAAGTCCGTTCATCTTGTCACTGCCAATTGTATTTCTAAAACACAGCTCTATTCCTGTCACTTCACTAGTAAAATATCTATAGATTCTTATTATGTGGAATATCATTTCCCAAAATGTGCTAATAGTATTTAATGTTACTTCACAATGAAGTATGATGCCCTGAAAAAATTGGAAAATGCTAAGTTACACAAATATTGGTAGTGTCTTCCCTAGAATAGATTGATGGCAAATCTGTAAGAAAGGGAATAGTATATGATGTTTTCCAAAATTTCTTCAACATAAAATTGTTGTTTTTCTTTGTTGGTAGCCCTTATTTTTGTTGTTTTTTTTTAGTTGCTAAGTCATGTCCAACTCTTTGCAACTTCATGGACTGTAGCGCATAATGCCCCAATGTCCATGGGATTTCCCAGGCAAGAATATGAAAAGTATACGGAGTGGGTTGCGACTTCTTTCTCCAGGGGATCTTCCCAATCCAGGGACTGAACCTATGTCTCCTGCATTGGCAGGCAGATTCCTTACTGTTGAGCAACCAGGGAGGCCTTATAACTAGGTGAAATATTGCAAATATATAGAGTCATTGAAATATACTTTTGGAATTGAATGTTTCAGCTGGTTTAATAATGAAGTGGAGACTGAACAGGTTTTATTTCCTCAAAAAATATTGTAGTAAGGAAAATGAGAACTCTGGTTTGGCAATAGTAAGGTAGAATAAAGATATTTATAACAGTCTGATGGGAACAGAGTGAGGTGGGCACTTTGAGAACTCTTTAGGAAGTTGAATGCTGAGCTCTGGTGGTAGAATTGGAATGGAGGTATGGGCCTAGTACAATTCAAGCATGGCTCTGAGATTTGTCTCTCAGGTAAAACTAGCTAAGAAATTTGAGATAAGAAATAATAATGATACTTAACACCCATTAGGCATTTACTATGCCATGTCATGTTCTCTACTCTTCTTACTTTAAGTCACTTAATTCTCAAAATGATTTTGAATGTTTTCATATGAGAGGATCAAGTCAGAGATTAAGCTATCCAAGATATTCATGTTTTAAGTGTTAGAAGTAGCCTATGAACTCAGATATTTGATGAAGCCCATGCTCTTAAATCGTATGCTATAAAAAATTTTATAAATGCAGAAATAATTAAAAATCTTAAAAATGTGGTGATGGAGTGGGGTGAGGATGTCACTAATTTGGATGTATTGCATTTGTGGTAGCTTTTGGACATTCAATGTAAGCAAATAATGTATGGCTCTATGTTCAAAAGAGAAGTTGGAAGGTATAGATTTGAAAGTATCTAGCAGAGGGATGGGGCTTCCTTGGTGCCTTGGTGGTAAAGAATTTGCCTGCAATACACAAGACCCGGGTTCAATCCCTAATCTGGAAAGATCCCTTGGAAAAGGGAATGGCAACCCACTCCACTGGGAAATCTCACAGACAGAGAAACCTCGCAGGCTACAGTCTATAGGGTCACAGTCAGACACAATAGGAATGACTAAGGAGTAGCAGCAACATCAGTTCAGTTCAGTTCATTTGCTCATTTCATTTCTGACTCTTTGCAACCCCATGGAATGCAGCACACTAGGCTTCCCTATCCTTCACCAGATCTCCGAGCTTGCTTAAAATCATGTTGATCCAGTAGGTGATGTCATCCAACCATCTCATCCTCTGTTCTCTTTCTCCTCCTGCCTTCAATCTTTCCCAGCATCAGGGTCTTTCCCAATGAGTCAGTTCTTCACATCAGGTGGCCAAAGTATTGGAGTTGTTTCAGCATCAGTCCGTCCAACGAACATTGAGGACTGATTTCCTTTAGGATGGACTGGTTGGATCTCCTTGAAATCCAAGGGATTCTCAAGAGTCTTCTCCAACTCTACAGTTCAAAAACATCAATTTTTTTTTTTTTTTTTTTTTGGATGCTCATCTTTCTTTATAGTCCAACTCTTACATCCATACATGACTACTGGAAAAACATTTGTTGGCAAAGTAATGCCTCTGCTTTTTAATATGCTGTCTAGGTTGGTCATAGCTTTTCTTCTAAGGAGCAAGCATCTTTTAATTTCATGGCTACAGTCACCATCTGCAATGATTTTGGAGCCCAAGAAAATAAGGTCCATCACTGTTTCCATTGTTTCCCCATCTATTTGCCATGAAGTGATGGGACTGGATGTCATGATCTTAGTTATTCTCCTCCTTCACTTTCATCAAGATGCTCTTTAGTTCTTCACTTTCTGCCATAAGGGTGGTATCATCTGCATATGTGAGGTTATTGATATTTCTCCCAGCAATCTTGAGACCAGCTTGTGCTTCATCTAGCCTGAAATTTCACATGATGTACTCTGTATATAAGTAAATAAACAGCGTGGTAATATACAGCCTTGATGTACTCTTTTCCTGATTAAGAACCAATCTATTGTTCTATGACCAGTTTTAACTGTTGCTTCTTGACCTGCAAACAGATTTCACAGGAGGCAGGTGGGTTCAGTGCAGTTCAGTAGCTCAGTTGTGTCCAACTCTTTGTGACCCCATGGACCACAGCACGCCAGGATACCTTGTCCATCACCAACTCCCAGATCCTGCTCAAACTCATGTACATCAGGTTGGTGATGCCATCTTATCCTCTGCCATCCCCTTATCCTCCTGCCTTCAACCTTTCGCAGCATAAGGGTCTGTCCAAATGAATCACTTCTTCACCTCAGGTGGCCAGAGTTTTCCCATTGGAGTTTCCAATCAGAGATTTCCAATCTATTTAAGAATATTTCCCTTTTATTTCCATCTCTTTCAGAATTTTCCATAGTTTGTTGTGATCCACACTGTCAAAGTCTTTGGCATAGTCAATAAAGCAGAAGTTGATGTATTTCTGGAACTCTCCTGCTTTTTCAATGATCCAATGGACAAAATGTGTTCCAAATGACAAAATGTAGTTCACTGGAGACAGGAATGGCAAACCACTTCAGTATTCTTGCCTTGAGAACCCCATGAACAGTATTATTAAAAGGTAGAAAGATATGACAGTGAAAGAGGAACTCCCCAGGTTGGTAGGTGTCCAATATGCTACTGGAGTAGAGTGGCAAAATAACTCCAGAAAGAATGAAGAGACAGAGCCAAAGCAAAAACAGTGCCCAGGTGCTGATGTGACCAGTGATGGAAGTAAAGTCTGATGCTGTAAAGAAGAATATTGCATAAGAACTTGGAATGTTAGGTCCATGAATCAAGGTAAATTGGAAGTGGTCAAACAGGAGATGGTAAGAGTGAACATCAACATTTTAGGAATCAGTGAACTAAAATGGACTGGAATGGGTGAATTTAACTCAGATGATTCTTATATCTACTACTATAGGCAAGAATCACTTAGAAGAAATGGAGTGGCCCTCATAGTCAACAAAAGAGTCCAAAATGCAGTTCTTAGGTACAGTCTCAAAAGTGACAGAGAGATCTCTGTTCATTTCCAAGGCAAACCATTCAATATCACAGTAATCCACGTCTATGCCCTGACCCGTAATGATGAAGAAGCTGAAGTTGAATGGTTCTATGAAGACCTAGCAGTCCTTCTAGAACTAACACCCCAAAAAGATGTCTTTTTCATTATAGGGGACTGGAATGCAAAAGTAGAAAGTCAAGAGCTACCTAGAGTAACAGGCAAATTTGGCCTTGGAATACAAAATAAAGCAGGGCAAAGGCTAATAGAGTTTTGCCAAGAGAACACACTGTTCATAGCAAACACTCTCTTCCAACAACATAAGAGGACTCTACACATAGACATCACCAGTTGACCAACACTGAAATCAGATTGATTATATTCTTTGCAGCCAAAGACTGTAGAGCTGTACTACTACTACTGCTGCTAAGTCACTTCAGTCCTGTCTGATTGTGTGACCCCATAAATGTCAGCCCACCAGGCTGTCCCACCCCTGGGATTCTCCAGGCAAGAACACTGGAGTGGGTTGCCATTTCCTTCTCCAATGCATGAAAGTGAAAAGTGAAAGTGAAGTCGCTCAGTCATGTCTGACTCTTAGCGACCCCATGGACTTCAGCCTACCAGGCTCCTCCATTCATGGGATTTTCCAGGCAAGACTACTAGAGTGGGGTGCCATTGCCTTCTCTGGTAGAGCTGTATACAGTCAGCAAAAATAAGACCCGGAGCCGACTGTGGGTCAGACCATGAGCTCCAACTCCTTATTCCAAAATGCAGACTTAAATTGAAGAAAGTAGGGAAAACCACTAGACCATTCAGCTATGACCTAAATCAAATCCCATAGGATTATACAGTGGAAGTGACAAATAGATTTAAGGGTTTAGATCTGATAGACAGAATCCCTGAAGAACTATGGACAGAGATTTGTGACAGTGTACAAGGGACAGTGATCAAGACCATCCCAAAGAAAAATAAATGCAAAAAGGCAAAAGTTTTTTTCTGAAGAGGCCTTACAAAGAGCTGAGAAAAGAAAAGTGAAAGGTAAAGGAGAAAAGGAAAGATATAAGCATCTGAATGCAGAGTTCCAAAGAAGAGCAAGGAGAGATAAGAGAGGCTTCCTCAGTGATCAGTGCAAAGAAATAGAGGAAAACAATAGGATGGGAAAGACTAGAGATCACTTCAAGAAAATTAGAGATAGCAAGGGAACATTTCATGCAAAGATGGGCACAATAAAGGACAGAAATGGACCTAACAGAAGCCTAAGATACTAAGAAGAGGTGACAAGAATACACAGAAGAACTATACAAAAAAGTTCTTAATGACCTGGATAACCACAAAGTGATCACTCACCTAGAGCCAGACATCCTGGGATGCAAAGTTAAATGGGTCTTAGGAAGCATCATTATGAACAAAGGTAGTGGAAATGATGGAATTCCAGTTGAGCTATTTCAAATCATAAAAGACGATGCTGTGAAAATGCTGAACTCAATATGCCAGCAAATCTGGAGATCTCAGCAGTGGCCATAGGACTGGAAAAGGTCAGTTTTCATCTCAATCCCAAAGAAAGGAAATGACAAAGAATATCCAAACTGCTGCACAAATTGCTCTCATCTCACTCACTAGCAAAGCTCAAAATGCTCAAAATTCTGCAATCTGGGCTTCAACAGTACGTGAACTGTGAAATTCCAGATATTCAAGCAGGATTTAGAAAATGCAGCAACATACAGAGATCATCAAAGCCAAATGTGATCATTACAGGAAATTCATGAAAAGTTGCTAAAAATAAAGTTTCTTGTACTATATAGTAGGGAAAAGGTCAATGATTTTAGAGATCTGGAAGTCACTGATGATCTTACCAAGGGCCATGATGGGTGGGAGAGTAAAGCTAGTGTTGAGTGGGACAAATAATGAAAATTAAGGAAACTGATATTTTCAAAAACACTTTTCAAGAATTTAACTACAAACTTATGGAGAAAGTAGAGGAAAGTGAGAAATAAAGATTTGTTTAAAGGGAAGAACTGAGTATTTTTAAATCTAAAGAGAAATATTGTTTTGAGGGGAAAGTGAGAGAAAAGATATCTAACAGTTAAAGCTTCCTGAGAAGAGAGAGTAATTTATTAAATATTGCAATTCTAAATTTACTGAGAAAAAGACTTGGAGGGTTAACTTTGTGAATTATGGGGTCATTTTTCCTTTTAAATGTAAAAAGAGAAAAGATGGGAGGATAAATGGGTACCCAAGAACCTAGGCTCTCAGAATACATTTTGTGTGGTGTGGGCAATTATCATCAGTAACACCAAAAAATCAAATGGTTATATAATTTAATTTATATAATTTATATATAATTTAATTCAAAATTTTCATATTCATATAATATTGCAGTTTATAGACCACTTCCACTTATGCTCTATTTGAACTTCACTGTAACAATGAAGTTTACAAGAAATTTATGAGGTAACCACTTCATTTAAATATGCTACACAATATGTATAATAGTCAACAATGATCTTCTCATCAAGATTCAATCACTGTAATATTTTGCTATCATTGTTTGTATGTATGCTGTGGTATGCTGCTGCTGCTGCTAAGTCACTTCAGTCCTGTCCGACTCTGTGCGACCCCTGAGACGGCAGCCCACCAGGCTCCCCCATCCCTGGGATTCTCCAGGCAAGAACACTGGAGTGGGTTGCCATTTCCTTCTCCAATGCATGAAAGTGAAAAGTGAAAGTGAAATCGCTCTGTCGTGTCCAACTGTAGTGACCCCATGGAATGCAGCCTACCAGGCTCCTCTGTCCATGAGATTTTCTAGGCAAAAGTACTGGAGTGGGGTGCCATTGCCTTCTCCAATGCTGTGATATATGTGTCCTCCAAAGAAGAGTCAAAGTGTAGGTTTAGTTTTGTAATCTCTATTTTTAATTCAAATCTTATTTTGTACTTTCCTGTTGTAATTAAAATTATATCAACATAGTAGTTTCAAAAGAATTGATATTTTTGCAGCATTGATCACCTACAGAAAATTTACCTGTATTTACTCAAGCAATTTTTTATTGTTTTTCAGTAAAAGTTAATAGGTTTCTCTATATTATTTTGTACATAAATTCTGAAGACCCTTTTCTTCACAGCTAACCCCATAATTTAATGCTGGTATTGAGCACTCCATTTTTATAAGCCCATCTGTTCTTTATTTTCTTCTAATTTTTTAAAGCTATATTTGTTTAAAAGATTTGGGGAGTAGGTAGAATTTCTTCATTTCACAGAGAGAATGCTTTATTTATTTGTTAGCTTATTTGTCTTTGTTGGTGGGGTTTAATCCTGAGGTTGCAAGAATATATATGTGAACATGGATATGAGTCTTTATCTGCTTTATTTATTTATTTATTATAAAGTCATTTGTCATTAGTTCATCTCTCTTGCACAGTGCCTTCCATATTGACTGTGCTGAATAAGGCAGATTTGTCATCCTTAAATTGTTGTGTAGTCACTTCTTCAAGCCCTTTGGGAGATAATACCACAATAATAGTGGTACAATATTAATGAAGAGGTATTGCAGTATTACGAAGAAAAGAAAATTTTGGATTCTCAGATATATGCTTTTAAACAATGCCTCCCTTCTTTGTAATTCTTACCATTAGATTAACTAGTCATCAAAAAAACAGTTTGTGTAGGACACTAAATGAATATTTTCTTTAAATAATTCTGAAGACCTACAAAGAAATTTAATCTGGCTACCTTGAACATCACCATGCTGAACAGAAGAAACGGGAGTGTGGAATAGGAGCAAAAATAAAAGGAAATGGAAGTAGAAATGATAAATTTAAACTTCAAGCAAACAAAATGGAAGCCACGTTTTTGTTAGACTCAGCAAATGATCTTTATCAGATTCACTGTTCTAAGCATAGAAAAGCATACAAGCATTCTCCCTAGTGGGGCCTACTAAGATCCTGGGTAAAGCTTTCAGTTTGGTTTTAAAATCATAGATATCAGTAATTTTCTTTGTTCTCTCATTCCCCTTCCACACTCCTGATAAATAAGTAGTGATTACCATTTTTGTCTAAGTCTTCCTTTGATGTGACATCCATATTTCCTATGTATTCTGTTTATTCATGGATATCTGAAAAAAGCATGTAACTATATAATTCAAAAATTACCACCTTTTGGTTGTTGTTAAAAGAAATTGTTATTCTTTAGTAAATTTCCAGGAAAGCACTGACTCAAATGGTTTTTTTAACTGCCTATATTAAAAGTTATGAAAATTTCTTCTAGTTTAATTGTTTTATTAGTTCAAAAATTGTAACAGTTGGAGCAATAATAAATGAATTCTGGGAGCCAAGAAATTGAATAATACGAAATCTCATATGATATGAGAATAATCTGCTCTGAACTAGAAACTAGTCAAACCTATATATAGAATTTTTATCGTCTACTAATAATCTTTTAAAATAACTCAGAGTTTTAAAGTTAAGTTACTTTCTAGAATACATTCATGATATATACACCCAGCTTAAAACTGTCTCCAGTTTTTGAAGTCAAGGAACTACTTTCTATCCATGTGCACCAACCAACAGAGAAAGTAAAAATGTAAAAAGGTTTTGTATTTACCATTATGAAAACTGGAAGTAGAATATGAAGATAGCATGAGACACTTTAAGGTACATGCTGCTGCTGCTCAGTCGCTTCAGTCGTGTCTGACTCTGTGCGACCCCAGAGACGGCAGGCCACCAGGCTCCCCTGTCCCTGGGATTCTCCAGGCAAGAACACTGGAGTGGGTTGCCATTTCCTTCTCCAATGCATGAAAGTGAGAAGTGAAAGTGAAGTCGCCCAGTCGTATCCGGTACATGAGATATGATTAAAGCTACACTTCTCTTACTGCAGGTGTTCTCATATATTCTATATGTGTTCTTCTTCACACATATTCTGATGTCCTCTATATTAACTACATTCTTTTCTGTGAGCATCAAAAGAAGCTGTAAAGGTTAGTGCACAGTGTGTACTCATAGAATAACTATACAGAACTCTACTCAGTGTTCTGTGGTAGCATGGATGAGAGGTCAGTTTGGGGGAGAACAAATACATGTATATGTATGGCTGAGTCCCTTTGCTGACCATCTGAAACTATCATAGCATTGTTAACTGGCTATATTCCAACATAAAATAAAAAAGAATAATATTATTTGATTCATGTACTCATTCATTTCAATAAGTTAACAGATACTTATTGTGTACTGGATGTTCTAAGCAAGGTCTTAAAAATGCAAAAAAAAAAAAAAAAAGTCATTCCTTTAAGAAGGTCATAATCAACAAAATAGAGACATACATATGTAAATTACAGTTACAGGAAAGAGATGTTATAGGAGTCATAGGGACCAAGTTCTTTCAGAATTCAGAGAAAAGCAAACATTACTCTTCCGAAGATATCCAGGCCTCCCAAAAGGTGAAAATTGAGCTTCATCCTAAAAGTAAATATGGATTTATTACATAAATCTCCAACTCATCTAATGACGGCTGTGGTGAGGAAAAATATTGGCTCGAGTTGGTGTCTGTGTATCAGAAAGGAAGGAAAATGATGAAAACAATCTTGAGGATACTCTTTGTTGGACTGCAAGGAGATCCAACCAGTCCATCCTAAAGGAAATCAGTCCTGAATATTCATTGGAAAGACTGATGCTGAAGCTGAAGCTCCAACACTTTGGCCACCTGATGGGAAAAACTGACTGGAAAAGCCCCTGATGATGGGAAAGATTGAAGGCAGGAGGAGAAGAAGATGACAGAGGATGAGATGGTTGGATGACATCACCAACTTGAGAGACATAAATCTGAGCAAGCACTGGAAGTTGGTGATGGACAGGGAAGCCTGGCATGCTGCAGTCCATGGGGCTGCAAAGAGTTGGACACAACTTAGTGACTGAATTGAACTGGTTCTTTGTTAAGTCAAGGAATTTTGACTTTATTTTGTAGGTAATAAAGAGATAACAATAGGTTCTTGAGCAGAAAGTAACATGATCAGATGTTACTTTTAGGAAATAATAGATAGCAGTGTTGAGTTGAACTTGCATATAAGAGATGATAGCAAGAAGGCTAGTTTGGAAGGTAGTTGTGGAAGGTCCAGTAGGATATAATGAGGACCTCAGTGGGAGGAAGGTTACATGAGGGGATCTAGAGAAGATTATGGAAGCAGTGGGGTCATTTTTTCATGCCTAAGAAGGATGTTTTCTTTTGAAGGGCAGAGAGAAAAATATAGGTTTTGATTCTTCATTGTGTATGTAATTTGAGACAGTATATCATCCCCGGTGGCTCACGGGTAAAGCCTCTGCCTGCAATGTGGGAGACCCGGGTTTGATCTCTGGGTCAGAAAGATTCCCAGGAGAAGGAAATGGCAACCCACTCCAGTACTCTTGCCTGGAAAATTCTGTGGGCTACAATGCATGGGGTCGCAAAGAGTCAGACATGACTGAACGACTTCACTTTCACTCTCACCAAATAAATAAAAGTCTTTGAATAAAATTTATGATAAAGAATTTTTGGAGGCTCCAAAATCACTGCAGATGGTGATTGCAGCCATAAAATTAAAAGACGTTTAGTCCTCGGAAGAAAAGTTATGACCAACCTAGATAGTATATTGGGAAACAGAGACATTACTTTGCCAACAAGGGTTCGCCTAGTCAAGGCTATGGTTTTTTCAGTGGTCATGTATGGATGTGAGAATTGGACTGTGAAGAAGGCTGAGCGCTGAAAAATTGATGCTTTTGAACTGTGGTGTTGGAGAAGACTCTTGAGAATCCCTTGGACTGCAAGGAGATGCAACCATTCCATTCTAAAGGAGATCAGTCCTGGGATTTCTTTGGAAGGAATGATGCTAAAGCTGAAACTCCAGTACTTTGGCCACCTCATGCAAAGAGCTGACTCATTGGAAAAGACTGATGCTGGGAGGGATTGGGAACAGGAGGAGAAGGGGATGACAGAGGATGAGATGGCTGGATGGCATCACCGACTCAATGGACGTGATGTTTGAGTGAACTCTGGGAGATGGTGATGAACAGGGAGGCCTGGCATGTTGCAATTCATGGGGGTCTCAAAGAGTCAGACACGACTGAGCAATTGAACTGAACTGATGATAAAGAAAAGAAAAACATAGATAAGTAATATAAACAGTAGGAAAGGAGGGCATTAGAAACTTTGTTTTTGTGTTTGTTTCATAAAGAAACTGGCTGGTCTACAGAACGGTTGAATCTGTGCTTCATCAGTGATGAACCATGACGTGAAGACTTGGTATGAGATGAACTGTCACATTTTGGATTGCCCTTTTGATACTGTTTTAAGAAGCCAACAAATAATAAGAATTTATATTTCATATTTAGCAAAGGAGAATTCAGTTACTACTGAAGGACCATTTTTCTGGAGTATAAAATCTCATTTTGTTTTACTGCTGAATTTTTCTCCAGGCAGGGAAACCTACAAGGATTGACTCTTACAATCCTTGAATATGGATGGTGACTGAACTGGAGGAATGCTGAAGTCATGTAAGCAAAACATGAATTTATAGAGCATTATAGTTGCTTACTAAGAGATGAAGTTTGTTAATATTTTCATTGCCTCATTATCCTTGAGTAGGTTGCAACGGGGATGATTCAGGAAAAAGATGCCCACCGAACAAGATTTACTGTTGAGATGCAGGTGGATAGTGGCAAAGCTAATGTACAACAAGCCTGACAATGACATAATAAAATGTTATTGATTATTTTTCATTTTTGAGATATTGTATATTTTTGTCAATACAAGCACATGACTAGATAAATGTCTACTGAGAAATATATAAATTTTTTAAATCAGAGTACCTCTAGAATTCTTATGCTATGTTTTCAAGGGAAGATATTAAAATAAATTTGTTCTAAAACCTTTAGGGAAGTCATTTAAACATGTGGGCATCAAACTGCTCTTTTAATATGTATTCCAACTTTCTTCATCCTTCTTGTTATAGCTCAGCATTTGTGTTGTGAGGTCTTGCTGGGTAAAATGCTATTCTCATTATTAAGTACAGATGCATTAAATGTGTTCAGTTCAGTTCAGTTGCTCAGTCATTTCTGACTCTTTGCAACCCAATGGACTGCAGCACATCAGGCTTCTCTGTCTATCACCAACTCCCGGAACTTGCTCCAACTAATGTCCATCCAGTAGGTGATACCATCCAACCATCTCATCCTCTGTCATCCCCTTCTACTCCTGCCTTCAATCTTTCCTAGCATCAGGGTCTTTTCCAATGAGTCAGTTCTTTGCATCAGGTAGCCAAAGTATTAAGAGTTTCAGCTTCAGTATCAGTTCTTCCAATGAATATTCAGGATGGATTTCCTTTAGGATGGACTGGTTGGATCTCCTTGCAGTCCAAGGGATTCTCTAGAGTCTTCTCCAACACCACAGTTCAAAAGCACCAATTCTTTGGCGCTCAGCTTTTTTTATAGTCCAGCTCTCATATCCATACATGACTACTGGAAAAACCATAGTTTTGACTAGGTGGAACTTTGGTGACAAAATAATCTCTCTGCTTTTTAAAATGCTGTCTAGGTTGGTTATAACTTTTCTTCCAAGGATCAAGCATCTTTTAATTTCATAGCTGTAGTCACCACAACTACACATTTTATACTCATGTTTGTCTAATTTTACTGTCAGTGATTGTAAGTTCTTAGCTGTTTTCATGCATCTAGATGTATGTAGTAAGAATTCAATACAATTTTAAAGGTTGTGGATTTTTAAATATATGTTCTCAAGGCTACTTTATTTGAAAGTGAACATATTAATTTGTATGTCTTTTCTCTTATTGCAGAATTTCTAATTCCTCTTAGTCACTCAAATCTGTTTGGATGATTTATATTCTATATCATTAAGGGATGGGATTTCAGGGTCATGGAGGACTTTTTCCCCTGTAGTGAAATATTTTATGGCTTACAATTTTGCTTTATAAGATTCTACAGTCAAGCTTTCTCTCACACATCTATAATTGGACCTGGCACACAGAGTTCTAACTCTTAATATGATTTCTTGCATCATTTTGCACCTTTTTAAACTTCCTCAATGACTCAAATCCTTTGGCCTTTGAAATGTGTTTGTTAACTGGAAAGATGTAAACAGCTCATTTAACTTGACCTTCAAATGTGCCTTCCTTTCTCATTCCTTTAGTGTGAACATAGCACAGACTGTTAGTCTCCGTTGTAGCTGTGAAGTGGCATTCGCCTTCCCTCAGCTCTTCCCCGTTGTTATGCCAGTCATGCCCTGTCAATACTGAGAAGCGATTATTAGTCTTTGTTTGCTTTGCACTGTATATTGGCAAAATAATCATTGAAAGGAACTGTAGACATAGAAACCATTATTGTTGCACTATTGCGGTAACATAGCTCTTAGGCTTGCTGAGAAGATCCATTAGATTTGTCCTCTTATCTAAAAATGATTTCTTCTTTGCTTTGTATTGCTCCAGAAGTTGAATGTTTCACCAACGTCTGCCACATTAGAGATGGATACCTTTATTTATTCAGTGGCTGAGTTCTATTTCTTATTGGCCTTTGTTCTCTGCTTAAAGATAATCTTGGTTCATTTCAACTCCAGTTTATTAGCTGTAATTGGGATACTTTTAAAAAGGTCATTTGAATCTCTAGAGCTTTTTTTTAAAAAAACTTTTTTTTTTTCTTTTAATATTGGTCTGACCTCAGTGTCTCATCCTCCCAAAGTACATTTATATATACTATGCATATAAACAGAACAGTTAGCTAGGTGTTTTACTCAAATTGCAGCTAGGAAAATTTTGCCTTTGAAGTTTTGATTATATCAGGACTTGAAAATAGGGCAAGCTTCTCTCATTAAAATTATTCTTTCAAATTTGATCCTAGACTCTTAAGTTCAGTCATTTCTTAAAGGTTTTACCTTGTAGAAATATATGGAGACCACCCAAATTAGAACACGCAGAGGCTAGTTATTCAAAGCTCGCTACTACAAGTGAGTCAGCCACCATTACTTGAATTTGGCAGAGGAGCAAAGACTGGCAGGGGAGAGAAAAGATTTATGGTGACAAAAAACGATGGCTTTAGGTGTCAACTACAAATTGACACTTTGCCATAGGCACTTGCCTTCTACTTCTAAAAGGATTAAATAAGGTGCTACTGCAGCTGCTGACTTTTAAGACCCCCTGAACTCACGAACTCTTGAAAAGAGTTCAAAAGCAGAAATGAGGCACTCTGTGCTCTGGGAAAAACTGGCAGAACAGGTCTTCAGATATTTAGATATTTTCAGGGGTTGATTTTATAAGCCCAAGTCTTATATCTCCTCATATCTAGAAAAGCACTAAAATCCTTCATGATGATGGCCACTCCTCATCACTAGCAGTAACCCTCAAGAGACTAGCAGAAAACTTCTGAAAAAAATATGTGCTTGATTGCATGTACTCCCCCTTCACCAAAATCATATATTTTTCTTCCCTTCCTCCCTACATCTTTGGAGCAGTTTTTCAGAGTCATCAGAAATGCTGTCTCCCAGGCTATAGTCCTCATTTTACCCCAAATAAAACCTGACTCACAACTCTCACATTGTGTGTGTTTTAAGTAAACATAAGTATGCTCTGATTGCAAGTCGTTGGGATGGAGAAGACTCAGGTGGGGGATCTGGAAACAGGACATCCTATGTGGTTGTTTGAGGAGTGTATTTGGCTTTCTTTGGTTGGTCATGAGTTGGCAGGTATGCAAAAAATGGGGAAGCTGCCAGTCATCCAATAAGTCCTTACCATTCTGGGCTAATTGCTACAGAAACTGTATTTCATTTCTCAAGATAGTTGCTGACAAGACTGTTAGTGTTCTCTTGTCATAGATAGTCTTGGACACTTATTTGACCTCTACAGTGTATCTTTTTAGAAATAGATTTAAAAAAATCAAACCTAGAAATAACAATGCTTTGTACTCGTTGTAATCTCTATTTTTTCTCTCTTCCTATTTTTCCATAGTGGTTCTGGAAAAAGTAAAAATGATCTGATTGACCAAGTATGTATTATAAATGGCTCCTGGGAAGGGGCTTCTCTCATTTAAATAATGGTTTTGTAGCATATATGGCCTTGAAAATGTCATTCAGTTTCTAAAATGTATTGTACTAGCTAAATCGGAGAGTGTATCATCATGTTATTCATATGCTTTCTGTCTTTAAAATTGCTTGGTCATTGTTATATCATAGAAATAAGAGTGAGGAAAATACCTAGAAAGAAAATACAGAGCCAAAAGTCATTAGAGTTTTCAAGACACTGTAGAATTTTGGAAAAGTGATAAGAGTAAATTTTTCCCAGACAGGAACTTTTGTATCACATATAGTACAAAGGCAGGATGTGAATAAGTGTCTCCATGTGAAGTCAAATGTTGGAAGAGCAGGCGGGAACTAGAAAAGGTTTACTTTTATCCATCCCTTAAATGTCAGGTAGAGTACCATTCCTTCCGAGTAGAAAGGGTACCCAAGTTTTAGGGATCGTCTGTGAGAAATGGAGAGATGATTACCAAGAAAACAACTGTATGCTATTTAGTGTCTTGGATTTCCACCTCTCTCTCTCTCTCTTTTTTTTTTGGCCTGCTCATTTTAACTGGTTTTGCCTTAATATAAAGGTATATTTAAAATCATTATATAAACCTTCTTTGGCTTCCTTAATCATAGCTTAGACATGACTCTTGATTAAAGTGTTTCTAAGAAGTGACTGCTCTTAACTTCTTATCTTCATCCTCCTCCCTTAGATAAGCAGTAACATTACACTATTACAAAATAATAGAAAGTATCCAGAACGACTTTTTAATTGAAATGATAGCCATTGTATTTATCTTTTCTGGGTTATTCTTTATATGTGAAGAAAAATGTCATAAGAGAGTAGTCAGCATTTCACAGGTGGTAAAAATTATATATATATATATATATATATATGTATATATATATATATAAAGGATATTTTTAACTGAAATTTGAGCACAGGCATAGATTTAGTGTGCATTTTTTGTATACTAAGAATATAATTGTACATGTTTATATATATATACATATCCTAATGGGAAACTGACTTTACTAATTGGACAATGATAAATATTAAGGAATGAATAATTGAAGATAAGTTGTGTTACAGATACAAGTTTTCAATCACTTATACTCTTCTAAACCTCAAATTAAAAATGAGTGAATTTTGGCCATGGAGGCCATTGTCATTCTTTTCATTGTATCTGATTACAATGGTTGGTAGGAGAAAAAGACATTCTTTTCTTGTTGACTGAAATATCCTGCAGGTACAAAATAAAGGTGCCAAACTTAAAGCCTCTGAGAGCAGAAAAAGTTTCAGAGTGAATGCTCCAAGGATGTATAGCCCATTGTACTCAGCGTGAGAATCTAACCTTAGTGGTACTTTTGCACTTGTAATGGGCTATTGATGAAAAAGGGGAAACTGGAAAAAAAAAAAAGACGGCAGTAGAGTAGGAAAGATGCCCACAAAATGAACAAAATAGCAGAAAGAGGCTTGAGCCTAAAAAGCCCACAGCCATTTAATATGAGCCCTTTCTTTGTTTTCAGTTTCTGGTTCAGCCATTTTGATAAAAATCTTTTTCACTTCTTTTACCTTCCATGGATTGATAATACTACTTGGCAGAGCTAGACATGAACAGTGGACCTGATTATTGTTGTTTTCTGTTTAAGGAGTAGTTCTCACCTCGAATGCAGAATATACTACTCTTATGACAACTTTCAAAACATACGAATAGATTAATTGTACATGCTTAGGACTTTTAGAAATGAGAGACGCAGTCTCTTTTTATATATATTTGAACTTCTGTTATTTTATGTTAAGGGTGAAAATTGAGAGTTTACATTCAGACCAAATTAAACTGGGCAGCTTGCATAAACAAAAACAAATCCAACATGGATTATTTAGGTTAACACTTCAGTGTGGATTTCTTTATTACTTCCAGGCTAATCTTCTTGGCAAGAATGCCTTTTTTATATACCACTGTACAAGTTCCAAATAAACCTGGCTCTTGAGTTCCTTGAATGACTACAGCTACTTAGCACCTTGGCCAATAAGATCTGATGGGCCCTTCTGGAGCCTCCTTATATACTCCTTAGTGGCTTCATATCAGTGATAAAATGTCACATCCTCAAACAGAGAAATTAGGTCCCTGTAGTGATGCTTTCTAAGGCCTATTTGACTTCACATTCCAAGATGTCTGGCTCTAGGTCAGTGATCACATCATCATGATTATCTGGGTCTTGAAGCTCTTTTTTGTACAGTTCTTCTGTGTATTCTTGCCACCTCTTCTTAATATGTTCTGCTTCTGTTAGGTCCACACCATCTCTGTCCTTTATCGTGCCCATCTTTGCATGAAATATTCCTTTGGTATGTCTGATTTTCTTGAAGAGATCCCTAGTCTTTCCCATTCTGTTGTTTTCCTCTATTTCTTTGCATTGATCACTGAAGAAGGCTTTCTTATCTCTTCTTGCTATTCTTTGGAACTCTGCATTCAGATGTTTATATCTTTCCTTTTCTCCTTTGCTTTTCGCTTCTCTTCTTGGAATGTGAAGTCAAATGGGCCTTAGAAAGCATCACTACGAACAAAGCTAGTGGAGGTGATGGAATTCCAGTGGAGCTATTCCAAGTCCTGAATGATGATGCTGTGAAAGTGCTGCACTCAATATGCCAGCAAATTTGGAAAACTCAGCAGTGGCCACAAGATTGGAAAAGGTCAGTTTTCATCCCAATCCCAAAGAAAGGCAATGCCAAAGAATGCTCAAACTACCGAACAATTGCACTCATCTCACACGCTAGTAAAGTAATGCTCAAAATTCTCCAAGCCAGGCTTCAGCAATATGTGAACCGTGAACTTCCTGATGTTCAAGCTGGTTTTAGAAAAGGCAGAGGAACCAGAGACCAAATTGCCAACATCTGCTGGATCATGGAAAAAGCAAGAGAGTTCCAGAAGAACATCTATTTCTGCTTTATTGACTATGCCAAAGCCTTTGACTGTGTAGATCACAATAGACTATGGAGAATTCTGAAAGAGATGGGAATACCAGACCACCTGATCTGCCTCTTAAGAAATCTGTATGCAGGTCAGGAAGCAACAGTTAGAACTGGTCATGGAACAACAGACTGGTTCCAAATAGGAAAAGGAGTACGTCAAGGCTGCATATTGTCACCATGTTTATTTAACTTATATGCAGAGTACATCATGAGAAATGCTGGACTGGAAGAAACACAAGTTGGAATCAAGATTGCTGGGAGAAATATCAATAACCTCAGACATGCAGATGACACCATCCTTATGGCAGAAAGTGAAGAGGGGCTAAAAAGCCTCTTGATGAAAGTGAAAGTGGAGAGTGAAAAGGTTGGCTTAAAGCTCAACATTCAGAAAACGAAGATCATGGCATCTGGTCCCATCACTGCATGGGAAATAGATGGGGAAACAGTGGAAACAGTGTCAGACTTTGTTTTTCTGGGCTCCAAAATCACTGCAGATGGTGACTGCAGCCATGAAATTAAAAGACGCTTACTCCTTGGAAGGAAAGTTATGACCAACCTAGATAGCATATTCAAAAGCAGAGACATTACTTTACCAACAAAGGTTCGCCTAGTCAAGGCTATGGTCTTTCCTGTGGTCATGTATGGATGTGAGAGCTGGACTGTGAAGAAGGCTGAGCGCCGAAGAATTGATGCTTTTGAACTGTGGTGTTGGAGAAGACTCTTGAGAGTCCCTTGGACTGCAAGAAGATCCAACCAGTCCATTCTGAAGGAGATCAATCCTGGAATTTCTTTAGAAGGAATGATGCTAAAGCTGAAACTCCAGTATTTTGGCCACCTCATGCGAAGAGTTGACTCATTGGAGAAGACTCTGATGCTGGGAGGGATTGGGGGCAGGAGGAGAAGGGGATGACAGAGGATGAGATGGCTGGATGACATCACTGACTTGATGGGTGTGAGTCTGGGTGACCTCCGGGAGCTGGTGATGGACAGGGAGGCCTGGCGTGCTGCGGTTCATTGGGTCGCAAAGAGTCGGACACGACTGAGCGACTGATCTGATCTGATCTGATACTTCTGTTATCTCCTTGAATTCACTCATTCATTTATTCACGCATTAAATCAGTAAGTTTCAGTTATTGAGGGCCTTCTAGATGATGGACTCAATTCAGACACTGCTGCTGCTGCTGCTGCTAAGTTGCTTCAGTTGTGTCCGACTCTGTGCGACCCCATAGATGGCAGCCCACCAGGCTTCCCCGTTCCTGGGATTCTCCAGGCAAGAACACTGGAGTGGGTTGCCATTTCCTTCTCCAATGTGTGAGAATGAAAAGTAAAAGTGAAGTCGCGCAGTCGTGTCCGACCCTCAGCAACTCAATAGACTGCAGCCTTCCAGGCTCCTCTGTCCATGGGATTTTCTAGGCAAGGGTACTGGAGTGGGGTGCCATTGCCTTCTCCAAATTCAGACACTAGAAGACATTGATGAACAAAACAAAGGTACCTATGTTCCTGAAGTTAAATTCTGGGTGGGGGTATAGGAGGAATAGATAATAAGCCATAAACATTTTAAATAAACATAGGAAATGTCAGAAAGTGAAATATACAAAGAGAAATGTAGAGCAAGAGGGATGGATGAGAAAGTGAGGTGAGGAGGTATGTGTACTGCCTTCAATAGTTTGATTCACAACACAGACCTAAGAGAAAAATGCTAGGTTGTAGGGAATAAAAGCTATGAGGGCTTCCCTCATAGCTAGGGCTTTTCTCATAGCTCAGTTGGTAAATCATCTGCCTCAGTGCAGGAGACCCAGGTTCAATTCCCAGGTTAGGAAGATCCCCTGGAGAAGGAAATGGCAACCCACTCCAGTACTCTTGCCTGGAGAGTCCCATGGACAGAGGAGCCTGGCAGGCACAGTCCAGGGATCACAAGAGTCAGACATGACTTAGTGACTGTATCACCACCAGGGAATTAAAAAAAAAAAAAAGGAAAAAGGGAGGAAAGTAGAAATGATAAGACAGAGCAGGTAGAGAAGACAGTAAAAGCTCTAAGTTAAAAGCATGATTGGCGTATCACAAGAATAGCCATATAGAATAGGTCAATGACAAGAGTTGAGACAAAAGAAAAACCATGAACTGTAAGGAATGAGCTCACAAACAGGTCATTGTCCTGACTTTGGCTTTTGGTCTGAAAGAGATAGGAAACTATTAGAGGGTTTTCTACAAAGAGTAATGTATTCTTAGATTTTAAAAGAATTGTTTTGGTTACTGTTTGAGAATCAGTTCTAGGGAAATAAAGGAGGTACCAGACCTGGGAGGAGAAACTTGTTAGTCCAGAGGAGGCAGAAGACTTGAAACATGATATTAATATTCAAAGTGGTAAAAAGTGGAAAAATTCTGGATTTATTTTAAGTAGGGTCAGGAGAATTTCCTGACAAAATAGGAAGTGTGAGCAAAAGAGTAGAACTAAAAGATGCAAAGTATGACATATACCAATAGTCATTTTAGATCATTTTTTTATCCTGGATGTAGTAAAGCTTTCTATCTAGTTTCCCTGATTTCACTTTTATATTGCTTTTGGATTGGCTGAAGAGATCCTTCAATTTTAAAGCAAAAATAAAGACATATTTTTTCATTTTCACCAGAATTTTATTGGACAACATCCTCATATTTTGTTCCACTACCTTCTGCAATTTTTCACCCAACTTCATAATTCTATCTTTCCAAAATGTTTTACCTTTTTGAGCAAAGAACTGTTTCAGATGCCTTATATAGTCTTTCAGGGAAATGAATTTTTTTTTCCATTAACAGAATTTTGTAAAGATTGTAATAAATGGAAATCTGAAGTTCCAATGTCTGGTGAATACAGTGGATGAATCGGAACCTCCCAGCAAACTGTAACAGATTTCGCCTAGTCATCAAAAAAACAAAGAACAAAAAATAAACATCAAAAAATGTGATCTTGCATTATCCTGATGGAACATTATGCATTTTATGTTGACTAATTCAATATCTGGTAAGATTTTCATGTATAATTTCTAATTAAATTGAAAATAACCAGCCATACACTCACAAAAACAATCAATTTAAGCCACGTTTGGAAAAAGAAAGCTAATAAACAATCAAAACATAAACTGGGGCCACCACTAGTGGGTATAGGTAATTAAGTTATCATATAAGAGTTTTTAATGACTATGATCATGTTTTCAAAGAATTAAAATACATGATTGAGTCTTTCAACAGAAACATCAAAATTATTTTTAAAAATCTAAATGGCAATTATTGTACTGAAACAACAATATATGAAATCAATGTTTTATATTAAGGATGAATAACATATTCATCACAGCAGAAAAAAATATACTCAATCAAAAAATTGGTGAACTGAAATGTATATTTATATTCAACACAATTGAAAAAAATTGGTGAACCTAGGTAAGGTAAAATTTGCAAAGCAACATCTTCCTTCCCTTCGCTCAGTCGTGTCCGACTCTTTGCAACCCCATGGACAGTAGCCTACTAGGCTCTGTCATACATGGGATTTTCCAGGCAAGAATACTGGAGTGGGCTGCCATTTCCTTCTCCAGAGAGCAAAATGAATGAAATTGTAAAAGAGCACAATAAGATCTAAAAAAAAGAAAAGTATGACTGGAATCCATGAATGAGAAATAATAGATAATGTGGCAGGTACAATATTTGAAGACATAATAACTGATAACTATTTATCAAGCTGCTGATTTGAGAATCTCTATGAGTCTCATAAAGAATAAATACAAAGGAAATTACACTTAAGTACACTACAATAAACCTGCTGAATACCAAGTCAAAGAAAGATACTGAAGATATAGAATAAAAAGGCAAAGCAACAACAACAATAAAACAAATAACTGACCTCTTAATAGAAACAGTGCAAACAAAATAAAATGATATTTTTCAAGTGGTGAAAACTATAAATAACTTCCTAAGATAATATCTTTGATGAAAATATCCTTTGGAAAAAGGTAATACTTAAGGCATTTTCAGACAAACAAAACAGAAAAATTGCTACAAGTAGCAGACTGCCCTAAATGAATTACTAAGAATAGTTTTTCAGGCTGAAGGAGAATGATTCCAAAATGAAGTCTGAAACACAGGAAGTAATCAATATTGGAGAAAAGAATGTCTGTTTGAATAAATATGATTAAATATTGACTGTACAAAATAATAATACTGTCTTCTGCAGCTTAGAAAGTATTAATACATCAAAAATGAAATTATGCAGGAAAATAGCACATAGGTTGTGGGGGGTTATAAAAGGAGTTAAAATGTTCTAACACTTTTGTATTTTTAATAAATGAATATGCAAAGTAATAATTTAAACTCCAGGAGATGTAATAACTCCAGGAGGCAGGTCAAATAAATCTCTAAAATAATAAGGCAAGAAATGTATAAGAAAAACTCAAATTGACAGGAAAATTGAAGCATGAAAGTATAGGCAAATAGAATCTTTAAACCTAAGAAATCAGTGTTTTCATTAAATGTAAAAGAACTAAAGGCATCAAAAGAATACTATCATATTAAGTGCTTAATTTTTAATATGCTGTTTATAAGAAACACACTTTAAATTTAAGGCTAAATAAAAAGATGGGAAATAAAAGAAATGGAAATATATACACTTTGCAAGCATCAACAAAGTGAAACTTGCTGGAGTTGTAATATCATAAAGCATTATTAGAGATAAAGTGGGATTCAACTAAGTTCAGTTCAGTTCAGTCACTCATTTGTGTTCAACTCTTTGCTACCCCATAGACTACAGCACACCAGGCCTCCCTGTCCATCACCAACTCCTGGAGTTTACTCAAACTCATGTCCATTGAGTTGGTGATTCATTCCAACCATCTCATCCTCTGTCATCCTCTTTTCTCTTTTTCAATCTTTCCTAGCATCAGGATCTTTTCAAAAGAGTCAGATCTTTGCATCAGGTGGCCAAAGTATTGGAGTTTCAGCATCAACATCATTCCTTCCTATGAACACCCAGGACTGATCTCCTTTAAGATAGACAGCTTGGATCTTCTTACAGTCCAAGGGGCTCTTGAGAGTCTTCTCCAACACTACAGTTCAAAATCATCAATTCTTCCACGCTCAGCTTTCTTTATAATCCAACTCTCACATCCATACATGACTATTGGAAAAACTATAGCCTTCCCTAGACGGACCTTGGTTGACAGAGTAATGTCTCTGCTTTTTAATATGCTGTCTAGTTTGGTCATAACTTTTCTTCCAAAGAGTAAGCATGTTTTAATTTCACAGGTGCAGTCAACCATCTGCAGTGATTTTGGAGCCCCCCAAAATAAAGTCTGACACTGTTTCCACTGTTTCTCCATCTATTTGCCATGAAGTGATGGGACTGGGTGCATGATCTTAGTTTTCTGAATGCTGAGCTTTAAGCAAACTTTTTCACTCTTCTCTTTCACTTTCATCAAGAGGCTTTTAGTTTTTCTTTGCTTTCTGTCATAAGCGTGGTGTCATCTGTGTTTCTGAGGTTATTGATATTTCTCCTGGCAATCTTGATTCCAATTTGTGCTTCATCCAGCCCGGCATTTCTCATGATATACTTTGCATGTAAGTTAAATTAGCAGGGTGACAATATACAGCATTGACATATTCTTTTTCTGATTTGGAATCAGTCTGTTGTTCCATGTCCAGTTTTAGCTCTTGCTTCTTGACTTGCATACATATTTCTCAGCAGGCAGCTTAGGTGGTCTGATATTCCCACCTCTTTCAGAATTTTCCACAGTCTGTTGTGATCCACACAGTCAAAGGCTTTGACATAGTCAATAAAGCCAAAGTAGATGTTTTTCCGGTACTCTCTTGCTTTTTTGATTATTCAGAGGATGTTTGCAATTTGATCTCTGGTTCCTCTGCCTTTTCTAAATCCAGCTTGAATACCTGGAAGTTCATGGTTCACATATTGTTAAAGCCTTGATTGGAGAATTTTGAGCATTACATTGCTAGTGTGTGAGATGAGTGCAATTGTACAGCAGTTTGAACCTTCTTTGGCATTGTCTTTTTTGGGATTGGAATGAGTCTTTTTCTAATCCTGTGGCCACTGCTGAGTGCTCCAATATAGCAAACTTTTAATATATAGTTGAAAAATTACATAGTCTATTTTCATAACACAATGGAAATGTTAGAAATCCATAATAAAAAGATAGCCAGAGGATACCCATATTTTGGAAAATTAAACAATATAATTTAAAATAACCTATGGAGAAATAAATAAGTCACAAGGAAAAAGTAGAAAAATACTTCACCTTATGATAATGAAATCACTATGTATTAAATTGATAGAATAAAGCTAAAGTCATCCTTAGAGGAAAATACATAGTTTAAATGGAAATGTCAATCAGGAAGACAACTAAAATGCTAGGAAGCCATCTCTACAAGCCAGAAAAATAATTTAACTCAACCTCAAAACAAAAAAGGTCTTTCATGGTGGCTGAGCTGGTAAAGAATTGCTTGCAATGCAGGAGACCCAGGTTGGACTCCTGGGATAGGAAGTTCCCCTGGAGAAAGGATAGGCTGCCCACTTTGGTGTTTTGGGGCTTCCCTGGTGGCTGAGATGATAAAGAATCTGCCTGCAGTTTGAGAGTCCTGGGTGTGATCTCTGGTTTGGGAAGATCCCCTGAAGGAGGTCATGGCAACCCACTCCAGTATTCTTGCCTGAAGAATCCCCGTGGACCGAGGAGCCTAGCAGGCTACTGTCCACGTGGGTGCAAAGAGTGCAACATGACCGAGCAACTAAGTACACAGCACAGAAAGAAAATGTCAAATATAGGAACTGAAATTAGTAAAATAAAAAAGCAGACTCTAGACATGATGAACAGAGCCAAATACTGTTTCTTCTATCAGACTTATAAAATTGATAAAAATTTGTGAGACTCAAGGAACAAGGAGAGAATTCCTTGATGATCTAGTGATTCAGACTCTGTGCTTTCACTGCTGAGGACAGTGGGTACAATCCTTGGCTGCATTACAAACTACTTGGTGCAGCTGGAAAAAAATAAAGAGAGAGAAAGAATACCTAAATGATCAGTTTTGGAAATGAGAGAAAGGGAATACAATCACAGAACATACAAACATACAATGAGAATATCATGAAAACTGGAGAAATTCCTTGCTGAATTTTGTGCAAGTAAATGTAAAAATTAGTAGTTCCCTATCTGTTAATTAAACTTAATCTGCATTTATAAACCAACCCACAAAGAAATCTCTAGTTCCAGATGGCTTCTCTAGGTCCAGATGTTTATTCACTAGGATTAAACATTTTCAATCTTCCATGAATGCTTCCAGAGAATGGAAACAAGAAGGAACAATTTTTGCCTTATTTTATGTGTCTAATACAATCTTGATAACAAAAGATGGCAGGAAAACAATAAGTGGTAACAAAGTCCAATCTATTGATGAGCAGTTACAAAATTGTGACATAGAATATTAGCAAATTAAACTAAGAAACACAGATGAAGATAACATATTATAAGAAAAGTGAGTCTATCCTGAGTGTAATAATTTTAACATTTGAAAATGTCTAAAATTATAATTCATTGTATTAATGAAATAAGTCAGAGAAAATATGATTACCCCAATATTTACAGAAAAAGTATTTGCTAAAACTTAACATCTGAAATGGGCTTCCTTGGTGGCTCAGACAGTAAAGTGTCTGCCTGCAATGAGGGAGACCCGGGTTCAATAGCTAGGTCAGGAAGATCCCCTGGAGAGGGAAATGGCAACCCAATCCAGTACTCTTGCCTGGAAAATTCCATTGCAAAGAGTCAGATATGAATGGACGACTTCACTTTCACTTTTCACTTAACATCTGAAATATCTTGTTCAGTTCAGTTCAGTTCAGTCGTTTAGTCATATCTGACTCTTTGCGACCCCATGAACTGCAGCACACCAGGTCTCCTTTTCCATCACCAACTCCTGGAGTTTACTCAAAGTCATGTCCGTTGAATAGGTGATGCCATCCAACCATCTCATCCTCTGTCATCCATTTCTCCTTCTACCTTCAATCTTTCCCAGCAATGGGGGCTTTTCCAATGAGTTCTTCACATCAGGTGACCAAAGTATTGGAGTTTCAGCTTCATCATCAGTCATTCCTATGAATATTCAGGACTGATTTCCTTTAGGATGGACTGGTTGGATCTTCTTGCAGTCCAAGTGTCTCTCAAGAGTTTTCTCCAACACCACAATTCAAAAGCATCAATTCTTTGGCACTCAGTTTTCTTTGTAGCCCAACTCTCACATCCACACATGACTGCTGGAAAAACCATAGCTTTGAATAGATGGACCTTTTTTGCAAAATAATGTCTCTGCTTTTTAATATGCTGTCTAGATTGGCCATAATTTTCTTTCCAAGGAGCAAGCATCTTTTAATTTCATGGCTGCAATCACCATCTGCAGTGATTTTGGAGCCCCCCAAAATAAAGTCTCTCACTCTTTGCATTGTTTCCCCATCTATTAGCCATGAAGTGATGAGACCAGATGCCATGATGTTAGTTTTCTGAATGTGGAGTTTTAATCCAACTTTTTCACTCTCCTCTTCCACTTTCATCAAGAGACTCTTTAGTTCCTCTTCGCTTTCTGCCATAAGGGTGGTGTTGTGTGCATATCTGAGGTTATTAATATTTTCTCCTGGCAAACTTGATTCCAGTCATGCTTCATCTAGCCCAGTGTTTCTCATGATGTACTCTGCATATGTGTTAAATTAGCAGGATGCCAATATAGAGCCTTGACATACTCCTTTCCGTATTTCGAACCAGTCTGTTGTTCCATGTCCAGTTCTAACTGTTGCTTCCTGACCTGAATACAGATTTCTCAAGAGGCAGGTCAAGTGGTCTGGTATTCCCATCTCTTTAAGAATTTTCCAGTCTGTTGTTATCCACACAGTCAAAAGTTTTGGCATAGTCAATAAAGCAGAAGTAGATGTTTTTCTGGAACTCTCTTGCTTTTTCAATGATCCAACAGATGTTCACAATTTGATATCTGGTTCCTCTGCCTTTTCAAAATCCAGCTTAAACATTTGGAAGTTCACAGCTCACATACTGTTGAAGAAATATCTCTTAGCAAACCAGAAATAAAACTTTGGTAATGGATAACTACAAAACACTTAACAGTTAATATTACAATTAAAGATAAATTTTGAAATATTTCATCCGATATGAGGGAAAAAACAAGATGATTACATACTTCAGCAGTCTACTGGTGTTCATGGCCAGTGGACAAAGACAAGAAAAGACTTAAAATAGAACTACCATATTAAAATGTTTTTATATTCTATAGTAAAGTATTTTATGTATAATAATGGCATTGTGGTCAGTTTGAAATTCTTTTATTATTTATGTTAGTAAATATTTTATGATAAAATATTCAGAGTTGGAAACATGTCTATAATTTACTTTATACTTATACACATAATTTTTATTAAAGAAAATATAGTAAAATATTAACTATTGAGATTCATTTATTACTATGTGTTTTTTTCATTGTGCTATTCAGTATGCTTTTACAAATACATGAAAAATTTTATTACATCAATAAAAACTAAGTAAGTATATAAACTAGATTATTTCCCTGTAGAATATGTGCCTCATTTGGGTGATTGCTATTTATTGAATGTATGTTTGAATGAATAAATGAAAGAGTAACTAAAGTAAAGCTAAATAAGCAATGGGAGTGTAGTTATTCCTGAAATTCAAACTGAAATATTATTAATTAATAAATAGGATTGAGTATTGCTACAGCAAACTTTTTTAACCTATATATGGATAAAATAGAAATGATCCATTCAACTGAATTTTCTCAAGAAATGGTTTATAGTTGCATTTTTTAATCTTATAAATTTGATTTTGTTAAACAAATGTTTCTCATGACTTAGATTGTTTTTTTTTTTTTTTTGAAGTAAAGGGTTGTTCATTACCTGATAATTACTTTCCAGGCTTTACCTGCACACATACACTGTGTACGTTTGAGTCTTGCCTGAACAGTTCTTTGGTTATAACCTAGAAGTTAGTACATTTTTTCTCTATACAACCCGATACTTGGTTACTTTTGTTTGATTTGTCTTTTTGCTCTAAAATATTGCAAAATAGTTGTTGATATCAAGTGGAGTGAGGAAATATGTCAATTAATTACTTTGCTTTGCTACATCACTTCAGTCTTGTCGGACTCTGTGTGACCCCATAGACGGCAGCCCACCAGGCTCCCCTGTCCCTGGTGATTCTCCAGGCAAGAACACTGGAGTGGGTTGCCATTTCCTTCTCCAATGCATGAAAGTGAAAAGTGAAGGTGCAGTCACACAGTCATGTCCGACTCTTAGCGACCCCATGGATTGGAGCCTACCAGGCTCCTCCATCTATGGGATTTTCCAAGCAAGAGTACTGGAGTGGGGTGCCATTGCCTTCTCCGGCTTCTAGTTATTTAGAGTAACGTGTCTGTAAAGTAAAGTGAACAGGAGCTTTTGGCACATTGGAGGCACCTTGAGTGGAAGAATCTTGGATGAAAGGAAACTTACCTAATTCCTTCAGTTCTGACTAATAAGATGCCTTTTATTTAAATGCAAATTAAATTTAAATACTTTTCAAAATGTTGTGTGTGTGTGTGTGTGTGTGTGAGACAAAGACTGGCTTGAGGCCAACTTAGAAGTAACTCTTATAAAATCAGTAAATAAAAGGAAGAAAGGCAAACACCTAGTTCCTCTAGAGCTTATAGATGTTGCATGCTATGCTATGCTAAGTCACTTGTCGTGTCCGACTCTGTGCGACCCCATAGACGGCAGCCCACCAGGCTCTCCCATTCCTGGGATTCTCCAGGCAAGAACACTGGAGTGGGTTGCCATTTCCTTCTCCAATGCATGAAAGTGAAAAGTGAAAGTGAAGTCACTCAGTCGTGTTCGACTCTTAGGGACCCCATGGATTGTAGCCTACTGGGCTCCTCCGTCCATGGGATTTTCCAAGCAAGAGTACTGGAGTGGGGTGCCATTGCCTTCTCTAACATGTTGCATAGCAGATGCCTTAAAATCTCTAACTGTAATTCACATTGTTGTTGTTGAGTTGTTAAGTCATGTCCAACTCTTCTGTGATCCCATGGTTTGTAGCCTGCCAGGCTCCTCTGTCCTCTTGTCCCAGGCAAGAATACTGTAGTGGGTTGTCATTTCTTTCTCCAGGAGGTCTTCCCGATACAGGAATCAAACCCATTTCTCCTGCATTGGATCTTTTACTGCTGAGCCACCAAAGAAGCCCCATAATTCACACTAGAGTTTAGGAATTGTTTGAGATTAACACTGACCTCTTTTTCCAATAGGGCTTTCCTGGTGGCTCAATGGAAAAGAAGACTGCCAATGCAGGAGATGCGGGTTCAGTCCCTGGGTCAGGAAGATCTCCTGGAGGAGGAAATGACAACCCACTACAGTATTCTTGCCTGGAGAATCCCGTGGACAAGAGGAGCCTGGTGGGCTTCAATCCATGGGGTCACAAAAGAGTCGGATACAACTTAGCAATTTAACAACTTTTTTTCCAAATTAAGATAAAGGTTATTAGAATATGATTTTTTTCTGTAGGCTGCTCCTATTTCCAGCCAAGTAGTTTTATACAGTATTCACATTTAGCCCAGTTCTTATAATTACACCTTTCCTTGAAGTCATGAGCAGCATTGAGAAAATGATACTTTCATTTGGAATTTGTCTTCCAGCTAAGTTCCAAATTGTTACCATGGAATAGGCTGTATTCTCTCCCTTCTACTGGTAGTATATTTAGGTCTAAGAATTTAAAGCCTAAGAAATCTTAAAGTGAAAGTGAAGTCCCTCAGTTGACCCCATGGACTGTAGCCCACCAGGCTCCTCCTTCCATGGAATTCTCCAGGCAAGACTACTGGAGTGGGTTGCCATTTCCTTCTTCAGGGGATCTTCCTGACCCAGGGATCGAACTCGGGTCTCCTGCATTCCAGGCAAATGCTTTAACCTCTGAGCCACCAGGGAAGCAAGAAATCTTAAATGCTGCACCAAATAAACAGAATCCTCAATTTAGAAACTGTTAATTGTCTGCGGTAATGGAGGTTTCAGTTCAGTTCAGTTACTCGGTTGTGTCCGATCCTTTGTGACTCCATGAATCACAGCACGCCTGGCCTCCCTGTCCATCACCAGCTCCCGGAGTTCACTCAAACTCATGTCTGTTGAGTCGGTGATGCCATCCAGTCATCTCATCCTCTGTCAACCACTTCTCCTCCTGCCCCCAATCCCTCCCAGCATCAGGGTCTTTTCCAATGAGTCAGCTTTTCACATGAGGTGGCCAAAGTATTGGAGTTTCAGCTTCAGCATCAGTCCTTCCAATGAACACCCAGGACTGATCTCCTTTAGGATGGTCTGGTTGGATCTCCTTGCAGTCCAGGGGACTCTCAAGAGTCTTCTCCAACACCACAGTTCAAAAGCATCAATTCTTCGGTGCTCAGTTTTCTTCACAGTCCAATTCTTACATCCATACATGACCACTGGAAAAACCATAGCCTTGACTAGACGGACCTTTGTTGGTAAAGTAATGTCTCTGCTATAGCCTGAATAAATTGAAGCCAGGGAAAGACTGAAGCTTTTTAGCTTCTGATTTGACTCTAATTTTCTCATCTTTTTTTCCTCCCTCTGGCTAAGTCTCAACAGTTTAAAATGAGTATCAGAATTCAGATGAATTGACATTTTCTGTCTTCCTTGCTTCTGTCATCCTCTTGTTAAGTTGAAAGTCATAACAAAGTGGAAGCAAAGAGTGGGTGTAACAAGATAAAGTTACAATGATTAATGGAGGTTTTCTTATTTAACTTACATCAGCATAAAACAAATGTTTTGTCTTTTAAACTAGGGAACAGTCCACTGATCAATAACAGTGATAGGTATGTGTGTTTGTGTGTATGTGTGCATGATTTGCTTTCAATATTTTGTCTGGTCAGAGAAAAAGAGGGTAGAACACAAAGTGAATGCTGAACATTGTGTACTTAGCTTCAAGAGCCTTATCCAAACAATGCGATGACATTTCCGTTTCATAATAGATAGCAAGAATCATTACCAGTTATTACTCATCAGGATGATGAGTTGTTTTAATGCCTCATTCATAGCCTTGCAAACAAATATTTATCCTGCACTATTTACATCCTGAGGCAATAGGTGCTGTATTGGATTGATTTTTCTGCTTAGTAACAGAACATTTCAAAGGATAAGCCAGGAAAATTATACCTGAAATAGCTGATTTATAGTATGTTATTAAAGGGCTACCAAGGCAGTTACTGTAAAGACTCTATGAATAAATTTATGTTTTGCAAGACTCTTCACACATATCTGAAGTCATTTTCAAGTTTGTGGACAAAGATAGTTACTCTTATAATGGTAAGTATATGTGTTCATTTTTGTCTCTGGATCATTTTCTCGAGCCATACACAAGACCATATACCAGTCACCTGGGATAACTTAGTGAACGATATAGAGAAAAATCCAAGCTCTGATGGAGTAGGTACATTTATAGAACTTAACATGTGATTGACATTGATATAAACGTCTTAAAAGTATTAACTCATGAAATTTTCAGTACAGCCCTTGAGGTAGGTACTAATATTAGACTTATTTTACAGATGTGTAAACAAAGGTAGCGAATGTTTGCATATTGCACCCCAGAGCTGCAGAAGTGATGATCATGAATTCAAATCCTGATAGTCTATGCTCTTTACTATACCATGCTCTCTCTCAGTGTGAGCACATTGGGTCTTACATTCTTGTGTGGTGAAAAAAATATTTAAGAATATAAGTGAAAAAGAGAAATGTTTGAAAGAAAAAAATGCTAGTTCTGATCCTTTACCATGTTAACAGCTTTGAAAATCATTAGAAAATCATAAAGCCAGCAATAGCAATGAACAATTTGTAATGAAAAATTGATGTACTGTGTCACATGGCATAAGAAGACAAACCAGTTTATGTCAAAACACTAGGAACAATTTGATCAGGTGGTTCTCTGCAGACCCTAAAATAGGGGCATTCTGGCTACGTTGATATGAATGTATTTATGCTTCTTTCTGATTTATATCATATAGTATTGCCAGTTTCTCAGGATGTATAAGCTTTGGGAATAAGGACAGTGCCCTTCTGGTTTTTTTGGCCACCTGATGTGAAGAGCTAACTCATTGGAAAAGATGCTGATGCTGGGAAAGATTGAAGGAAGGAGAAAGGGATGACAAAGGATGAGATGTTTGGATGGCATCACTAACTCAATGGACATGAATTTGAGCAAATTCTGGGAGATGATGAAAGACAGGGAAGACTGGTGTGCTGTAGTCTGTGGGGTCCCAAAGAGTCGGACACGACTTAGCGACTTAACAACAATGATAAATCCACACTCACTTTCATCTCATTCAGGCATCCCTAAGGGCAGGGAGAGGGTTGGGTTATAAACATCTTGGAAAAAGTGCTTTCTTGGAAAGTTCTGAAAAACTGCAAGGCAAAAAACTCATTGCCATGGAGGACACATTTGGTACTGCATTGTATAAGAAATAATAGGCTAAGTAGTACTTTGGTGACACCTAACTCCCAAAGTCCAGTGTCTCAACAAAATAAAAGGTTTGACTTTATAGAGTTCCTCAGGAACCCAGGTTGATAGTGATTCCATCGTTATGTAACTGTACCATGTGAAAAACAATTTGTTCAGTCGCCTCAACAATGAAAAAGTTAATCAGACTCTGCTTTGGTTTAGAAGTGACACATGTCTTCCCCACCACCTGCCGTTAGCCAAGCTTTGATATATGACCCCTTCAAAAAGAGTAAAGAAACTTGGATGTCAGATAGAAATTTTGGCAAATTTGTCTCTGTCACAGTAAACTCCCCTGACTTCACTAAATATTCCAGCATTTCTTTCTTTCTACACTTACAACACACTCAGCCCTTCCCAAAAGAATCCAGTCAATCAAAAGTTGATCCAGTCAACAGTCGGAGTTCAAAGTCCAGGATCTCTGGGTCTTATGTTGTACATTGTTTTCTACATCAGTTTGAAAATCGTGTCTCTAGGTCTAGAGACTGATGAACTCAAAGATGAGCTATTTTCCCATTATAGAATAGTGGATACTGAAAAGTGGTAATTCAAGGACAAGACCTGGAGGGCTACAGTCCATGGGGTCACAAAGAGTCAGACATGACTGGGTGACTGAACTGACTGACTGAAGGACAAGACAAACAATAAACATTTTTAAGTGGGAAGAGGAAGAATGAATACCACAAAGTAGTCACAGGCACCTGTATTTCCAATGTCCCATTGAACAGAAAATGTGAGGATTCCTTACTCTGAAAGTGAAAAATATCCTTTAAAGCAGACCTTATTTTGCTCACCTGTCCACTGTTCTTAATACTCTGGTTTCATTGCAAGGATATTGTTTAGTTTCTTTGTGCTGTACTGTGTTTAGTCGCTCAGTCATGTTTGACTCTTTGCAACCACGTGGATTGCAGCCCGCCAGGCTCCTCTGTCCATGGGGATTCTCCAGGCAAGAATACTGCAGTGGGTTGGCATGCCCTCCTCCAGGAGATCTTCCCAACCCAGGGATTGAACCTAGGTCTCCTGCATTGCAGGTGGATTCTTTACAGTCTGAGACATTTGTTTCCTTGGCTCCATCCAAAATAAGCTGTGCAGAAAATGAGCTGGTTGGTTGCTGAGCACCTTTCTCAATCCACTTGAGGCCTGTTGTATGAAGGTTAAGCTTTGAGCAGTAATAAGACTTTTTAGTTCAGCCTTGTGTTTTGTTTGGCAGGTCAGTTCTCTCAAATATTTTATATGTATTTTTTTCTTTTTTTATGATTCCAATCCATTTCAAGTTCTGGTAACAACCTTACCATGCTTCCCTAGCCATAATTCTCAGATCAAATCTATTCTGCTAACTTTGTGCCTTTGTGTCTGTCTCTCTAGATAGTTGGCTTGAACCTTTTGTCATTTCTCTCAATCATATATTGCCCTAAGCTAAAAAAAATTCAAAAACAGACAAACTAATCTGTGATTTTTAAAATTAAGACAGTGGTTATCTTGGTAGGTAAGGAGATAAGGAACATGAGGATAATTCTTTCAGTGCAGGATATATTTTATTTCTGAATTTGTTTATGCACTCATATATCTGCATGTTATGCTTCAAACATTTTACTTTAAAAAAGATATTTTAACTAAAGTAACTTAATCTTTCTTTGTGGGCGTTAGTCACTCAGTTATGTCTGGCTTTTTGTGACCCCATGGATTGTAGCCCACCAGGCTTCTCTGTCCAAGGGATTCTCCAGGCAAGAATACTGAAGTGGATTGCCGTGCCCTCCTCCAGGGGATCTTCCCAACACAGGGATTGAACCCAGGTCTCCTGCATTGCAGGTGAACTTTCTTTAGTGATAGACTAATTCAGACCAATTTAGCACAAATAGAAGATTCATTCCCTAGCACACTGGGAAAGGGAAGGGTATTCCTTATTGGTCCATGAGAATATTCAGAGGGATAACTGAGGAGGCAGGAAAGGATATATACTTTCATTTCTCTTATGTAAATACATAGTAATGGAATTACTGGGACCTGTAGATGATGGATGCTTAACTTTTAAAGAAATTTTCAAACTGTTTCTTAAAGTTACTATAGCCTTTTACGTGTTCCCATAAGTGATGTATGAGAAATCTATATGGTACAAATTCATACCAACAATCTCAGCCTTTTTAATTTTAGCCATTCTAAAAAGATATAGATCTCATTGTATTTTTAATCTGTACTTCCTTCATGACAATATCCAGCTCCTTTGGATGTACTTATTTGACATCCATATATCTTTTTGATGAAATGTGCATTCAAATCTTTGCCTACTGGACTTTGTGTTGTTGCTGAGTTTATGAGTTCTTTATGTATCCTGGATATGGGCTCTTAATCAGATTTTATTTGCAGGTAGTTCTGCATTCATGAAGGCTACTACTTATGCAACAAGAGCCGTAGCTGCCTCAGAAGAAGACTGCCTCCAGACATATGCTAAAAGAAAATGCAAACAAACACAGAAGCAAAATAATATGAGTGATTTGAGCAACATGGAGACCACATGCAATGCTATTAAGAAGTGCTCACAATGACCTTAAAGACTGCCTAGAAGATGTCACTGACAAAAATGATATTTTTATTAAGCCCTATTGGATAGTTAAAATTAGAGGCCCCATGCATTCTTTTCCATCAGCATTTTCTTAAAGCGAAAGGATCTTTTCAAGGAAAGGGGCAGGACAGGATCCTGATTTCTTCCTTTTTGATGTTCAAAGGTATTAAAAATGTCTGAGGGCCTCAGGCAACCCAGATTGGAGAACTTCTGGAAAAGACAGTGATGGTCTCCAAGTGCAATCCAATTTTAGAAGAAAAAAAGATGAGACTAGAAATGATTATCTTCTCTCACTTCCTGAGAGACTGCTGCATCACATGTAGCCTCACAGGGGAGGGCTTATACAAAGCTATCAGGTGGCTCTGATTTCCTCAGTCTTCCTAGCAATTACTCTGGCCATTGGAATGTTGTGGCTGATCTCAGAATACACAGACACAAAACCATAGGTTTACTTAAAGGGTAACCACGAATATTGCTGAAAGAAACCAAAAGTGTAGAGCTGTCCAGCAGAGGCAGAAAACAAGCCTGAGTTCTTGCTCTCATCCAGGAAGTAAAGCAGCAAGTATCAAGGCGACCTGACTCAATAGACCACTTTAGGCAGCAGCAGAAATTGTGGGAATACTTGAGTAGAAGAACTCTGGGAAAGTTTAGGTTCTTGTCACGATGGCCTTGGCATTGCTTGGGGTGAGGGGGGAGTGGTTATCTCAGTTGCTGTTATTGCTGTTGTTGAGTTACTAAGTCCTGTCAGACTCTTTATGATCAGATGCACTGTAACCGGCACAGGTAGGCATACAGGGTTCACCAATTCTGTAACATCTTACAGAATAACTCAAACAAACTTTTTGGCCAACCAAATATGTTTGCAAGATCTCCTTGTGGGATTTCAAATCCATGTTCTATCCAAGTTTCATGTGTTCATGGGAAATGCCCAAGTTTCTATGTGCTCTAGTTCACTGATATGCAAAATAATAATAATAAAATAATACAAATAAAATAATAATAGTACCTATTTTATAGAGTAGTTGTGAGATCTAAGTAAGATAATATATATTAAATGCTTAAAAGAGTGGCTGACACCCTGAAAGCGCTCAGTAAAGCTTACATATTTCTGAAGGTTAAAAAAAAAGAAAACAAGATATGCTTACCAAGATTCGAACTTTGTGTTTCTTTGGCTGGCTCTTATTGAAAATTTTTATTTTCATTTGTGAACTCTTCTGATTTTCCAAATGTCTAACAATAGGCATATAGACCTCAGATCAGATCAGTTGCTCAGTCGTGTCCGACTCTTCGCGACCCCATGAACCGCAGCACGCCAGGCCTCCCTGTCCATCACCAGCTCCCGGAGGTCACCCAGACCCACACCCATCAAGTCAGTGATGCCATCCAGCCATCTCATCCTCTGTCGTCCCCTTCTCCTCCTGCCCTCAATCCCTCCCAGCATCAGAGTCTTCTCCAATGAGTCAACTCTTCGCATGAGGTGGCCAAAATACTGGAGTTTCAGCTTTAGCATCATTCCTTCTAAAGAAATTCCAGGATTGATCTCCTTCAGAATGGACTGGTTGGATCTCCTTGCAGTCCAAGGGACTCTCAAGAGTCTTCTCCAACACCATAGTTCAAAAGCATCAATTCTTCGGTGCTCAGCCTTCTTCACAGTCCAGCTCTCACATCCATACATGACCACAGGAAAGACCATAGCCTTGACTAGGCGAACCTTTGTTGGCAAAGTAATGTCTCTGCTTTTGAATATGCTATCTAGGTTGGTCATAACTTTCCTTCCAAGGAGTAAGTGTCTTTTAATTTCATGGCTGCAGTCACCATCTGCAGTGATTTTGGAGCCCAGAAAAACAAAGTCTGACACTGTTTCCACTGTTTCCCCACCTATTTCCCATGTAGTGATGGGACCAGATGCCATGATCTTTGTTTTCTGAATGTTGAGCTTTAAGCCAACCTTTTCACTCTCCACTTTCACTTTCATCAAGAGGCTTTTTAGCCCCTCTTCACTTTCTGCCATAAGGGTGGTGTCATCTGCATATCTGAGGTTATTGATATTTCTCCCAGCAATCTTGATTCCAACTTGTGTTTCTTCCAGTCCAGCATTTCTCATGATGTACTCTGCATATAAGTTAAATAAACATGGTGACAATATGCAGCCTTGACGTACTCCTTTTCCTATTTGGAACCAGTCTGTTGTTCCATGCCCAGTTCTAACTGTTGCTTCCTGACCTGCATACAGATTTCTTAAGAGGCAGATCAGGTGGTCTGGTATTCCCATCTCTTTCAGAATTTTCCATAGTTTATTGTGATCTACACAGTCAAAGGCTTTGGCATAGTCAATAAAGCAGAAATAGATGTTTTTCTGGAACTCTCTTGCTTTTTCCATGATCCAGCAGATGTTGGCAATTTGGTCTCTGGTTCCTCTGCCTTTTCTAAAACCAGCTTGAACATCAGGAAGTTCACGGTTCACATATTGCTGAAGCCTGGCTTGGAGAATTTTGAGCATTACTTTACTAGCGTGTGAGATGAGTTCAATTGTGCGGTAGTTTGAGCATTCTTTGGCATATAGACCTAGTAATAGGCATATAGTTCTGTGGTATGGATGTAATAGAAACAAAGATATTAAGAAGAGGTGGCAAGTATACACAGAAGAATTATAGAAAAAAAAAAAAAAGGATATTAAGGACCCAGATAACCATGATGGTGTGCTCACTCACCTAGAGCCAGACACCTGGAATGTGAAGTCAAATGGGCCTTAGGAAACATCATGCTATGAACAAAACTAGTGGAGGTGACAGAATTCTAGTTGAACTAGTTCAAATCCTAAAAGATGATGCTGTGAAAGTGCTACTGTCAATATGCCAGCAAATTTGGAAAACTCAGCAGTGGCCACAGAACTGGAAAAGGTCAGTTTTCATTCCAATCTCAAAGAAAGACAATGCCAAGGAATGTTCAAACTACTGCACAGTTGCACTCATGTCACACACTAGCAAAGAAATACTCAAAAATCTCCAAGCAAGGCTTCAACATTATGTGAACTGTGAACTTCCAGATGTTCAAGCTGGATTTAGAAAAGGAAGCAGAACCAGAGATTAAATTGCCAACATTCATTGGCTCATAGAAAAAGCAAGAGAGTTCCAGAAAAACATCTACTTTTGCTTTATTGACTATGCCAAAGCCTCTGACTGTGTGGATCACAACAAACTGGAAAATTCTGAAAGAGATGGGAATACCAGACCACCTTATCTGCCTCCTGAGAAATCTGTATGCAGGTCAAGAAGCAAGAATTAGAACCAGACATGAAACAAACTGGCTCCAAACTGGGAAAGGAATATATCAAAGCTGTATATAGTCACCCTTATATGGAGGATACATCATGCAAAATGCTCGGCTTGATGAAGCACAAGCTGGAATCAAAATTGCCAGGAGAAATCTCAAAAACCTCATATATGCAGATGACATGACCTTTATGGCAGAAGTTGAAGAGGAACTAAGGAGACTGTTTATGAAAGTGAAGCAGGAGAATGAAAAAGCTGGCTTAAAACAACATTCAGAAAACTAATATCATGGCATTCAGTCCCCTCTCTTCATGGAAAATAGATGAGGAAACAGTGTAAACAGTGACAGACTTTCTTTTCTTGGGTGCCAAACTCACTGCAGATGGTGACTGCAGTCATGAAATTAAAAGATGCTTGCTCTTTGGAAGAAAAGCTATGACCAACCTAGACAGCATATTACAAAGCAGAGAGATTACTTTGCCAACAACGATCTGTCTAGTTCAAGCTATGATTTTTCCAGTAGTCATGGATGGATGTGAGAGTTGAACTATAAAGAAAGCTGAGCACTGAAGAATTGATGCTTTTGAACTGTGATGTTGGAGAAGACTCTTCAGAGTTCCTTGGACTGCAAGGAGATCCAACCAGTCCATCCTAAAGGAAATCAGTCCTGAATATTCATTGGAAGGACTGATGCTGAAGCTGAAGCTCCAATACTTTGGCCACCTAATGTAAATAACTGACTCATTTGAAAAACCCTGATGCTGGGAAAGATTAAAGGTAGGAGAAGGGGACAACAGAGGATGAGATGTTTGGATGGCATCACCAACTTGATGGACATGAGTCTGAGCAAGCTCCAGGAGTTTGTGAAGGACAGGGAAGCCTGGCGTTTTACAATCCATAGGGTCGCAAAGAGTTGGACATGACTGAGCAACTGAACTGAACTGAACTGAAATCTTATAGAAGGAGTGAGTGACTATTTTTCGGGAAGCATACTATCATTACGATAGTCTGATTCACCTAGTTAAGTATTCTTGAGGGTGGTTATTGTGTGTCATTATTGAAGGAAATGTCAGTAATACTGGATTATGCCTTTCATTTTGAAGATTAAGCTGCTGGGAAGTACTGATCTTAGCATATCCTATCCCACCATGACTCAAGGAGGAGTACCAAAAGCTCATACCTCCCTGCTCAAGGGAAATTTGCCTTCCTTCGGTGCAAACGAGAAAAACACCTCTGCAAGTTGCCAGTACAGCCCATCCATCAGTAAAATGAGGACTAATTCCCATTTATTAAACACTTTAAGTACCGGTTCCAAACAGCAGTCTTCTCAGAGTTTTGGTCCATGCTTCGCCCATCACGTTCCATGTTTGGTGCTGCTGCTGTGGCTACTGCCACTGCTGCTCTGCACTACCGCAGTTGATGTGAAACAGAAGCGCCAGCCCTGTATGATATCAGGGCACTTAATGACTAATTAGTGTCTCTCTCCTGCAGCACATTAGGAGGATGCTCTTGCCGGAGTCATGATTAACTTCAGAGCTGCAGATGTTGGAATAGTTCCCTGGTAACAATGTTGTGTTGTCAAACGGTATGTTCAGGTATCATCATGATTGGTGATTTAATTGCATTGCTAGTAAGTGTTTGCTTCCTATTATCTTTAAAACAACATCATTATGGAAATCTTATAGATGCTTATGGGAAAAATCAATTCAAACATATGCAATATAAATGTACCAGTGTTATTTGTATTCATGTATATGTAAATATTCATGCACTTTTCTAGCTTTTGCTAGAAAGCCATTTGTGAAATCTATTTGAAGAAATGTAAGCCATATGCATATATATTCCATCTATTTTTTTTTCCTATGTGACAACTATATTTCTTAAGTATGGACAAATTTAAAAAAATCAGAGGCAAGGCTAAAATCTTATAAGCCATATAGCTGAGAATAGCTAAAAACTGGACTGCTTACAACTAAACATGATAAAAACTCACTTTACTCTCTTCTCAAATTATTTTCTTTAGTATGTTCTCAAATGTTTGGATTTTTGCTGACACAAATTCTAATAACCTATATGATATTGAAAATCTGACATTGTGAAAATATATTACAATGCATATGGCTTCAGGAAGTAGGTCACTCAGAGGTTAGCTCATATATATGGACTTAAAAAAGATTCTTTAGTTTCTACCTAGCCTTTGTTATGGCATTATTTCCCAAATTTTTATATTTGCTTAGGGCAGCAAGTATTAATTTAATGTTTCCTAAATTAGATGCTTTGTGTGTGTGACATTTTACATTTTACGCAAGTGAAAAGATAACTTTTGTTCTCAGTGTTTAGGTACTTTTAGTTGTCATGCAATGGGAAAATGGGACAGAGTGATGATATCAGTTAGTTCTATCTTTATTTCTGGTAGTTCTATAAATCACTGTTAATGACATAAAATTCTGCTAGGTGATAGATTGCAGAGTTAAATTATGGAAATAAAGGAGTGGAAGCAACTTGTTGACTTATAGTAGAGTTCTGTTAAAGCACAAATGATTCAGATACATACACAAATCTCTAGAGGCATGAAGAGTAAATGTGATCACAAAAATAAAAGAATTTTTAATAATATATATTACAAAAATCAAGTGGTATTATTATAACTAATATTATTTTTGTTTTTACGATTATAATTTTGATACTACTTTATAAAATCATGTCTCAAAAACTCTATTTAATATGTATAAACTTCCATTTGTCTTTTCCAGAACATCACATAAAAGGAATCACAGGAGACGTGGAGAGATAAACAGGCAGAGCACAGATCATTCTTAAGGAAGTAAAAGTACTCAATGTCAGGGGCCTCCAACCTTTGGGATATAAAGCCTGATGACCTGAGATGGAGCGATGTAATAATAATAGAAATAAAATGCACAATAAATGTAATGTACTTGTATCACCCTGAAACCACCCCTCACCCTGGTCCATGGAAAAGCTGTCTTCCACAAAACTAGTCCCTAGTTCCGGTTGTGGGCTGCTACTCTATATGATACACAATACTGGATACATATAATATTCATTTTTCAAAATCAATAGAATGTTGATTCTATCGAACACCAAGAGTGAACCATAATGTAAGCTACAGACTTAGGGTTATCAATGATGTGTCAATATAGGTTCATCCATTGTAACAAATGTACCACTCTTATGGGTGTTGTGAGTAGTGGGGGAGGCTATGCATATGTAGGAGCAGGAAGTAGATGGGAAATCTCTGACTCTACCTGTTAGTAGTGAACATAACACTGTTCTCAAAATGTCAAGTCTTAGTTTTAAAACTAAACAATAAATTGAATCCCAGAATATGTATCTTTCTAAGACAGACTTGTTTTACTTAGAATGCTGTATCTGTAATTTATCCTTGTTGGTAGTGTATGAAACACTTGTTCATTCCTTTTCAGTTTTCATTGCAATCTTCAATTCCATTGTTTGTATATACCACAGTTTATTTACTTGCCAGTTGAAGAATATTTGGGTTGTTTTTAGCTTTGGTGATTATAAATAAATCCGCTAGAAATATCTGAACACAGGTTTTTGAGCTCATGTGATGTTTCATTTCACTTCGTTAATCATTAATGCAGATAGTTGAATTAGATGATAAACATTTTTTAATTTTATAAGAAACAGTCAAAATATTTTCCAAAATGACTACCATTTTGCAGTCCCACCAGTTATGTCTGAAATTTCCAGTTGTTCCTTATAGTATTCAGCATGTCTTTTCACTACTTTCTTTGATTTCAGTAGTGTGGTGGTATAATTATAGTTTCCATTTTCATTATTCAAATGAAACAAAGATGCTGAGCACTTTTCAAGTACACATTTGCCATTTTATATGTCTATCTTCATTGATGAAGTGTCTCTTTATATATTTTCCTTTTTTAATTGGGTTGTTTATTTTTTATGATTGAATTTTGAGGATGTTTTCATATAGAATCTGGATATAGGATCTTTACCAATCTCATTTGTAAATATTCTCAGCATCTGTGACCTGTCTGTTAATTCTCTTATTTATCAATAGCTTTCAAAGTGCAGAAGTACTTAATTTTCACAAAGATCAACTAGTTTATTTGTTCTTGTGCAAAGCATACTTTTGGGGTTGTATCTCAGTATTATTTAAATCATGGTTACATGTGTTCTCCTTTGTTTTCTTGTATAAATTGCAAAGTTTTAGATTTTTCATGTAGGTACAAGGTCAATTTTGAGCTATTTTTTGCATTGCTATGGAGATGATCCATTTATTTGCATAAGAGTATCCAATTATTCTTCCATCTTGATGAAAAGTCTGCCTCTGAATATCTTTTGCATCACTCAGGGAGAAATCTAAATTCTTTCATGATTCTCATTTGAGTACTGCCTGGAAAATGGCTTCTTAGCATTAAAAAAAAAAACACATTTCTTTGGTTATTATTTCCTATCCTTCACTATAATTTATCCTTTCAGTACAATTAAAATATGTCTCTGTGAAATAAAGTAAACCCCTCCTCACCAGAATTTTTATGTATTTGTTTAACAGTCCCTGTGCATTACACTCATTTTAACACCGACTGGTATACTGCAAATCTGTTTTGGCACTAACCAATGGTAGATAATGTGGACACTGCAAGTTCAAGGGCATGTTACCCAACAAGACTGCCTTAACTTTAGACATCAGACACAAGTGGGGACCCCAACAACACTTCTGAACACAGGCTAAAAATTCTAAGGGTTCCCTAGAGTCTCTATTGGATTCAATAATTTGTAGTGCAATTCTCAGAACTCTGGAAGGTGCAAAACTCATGAGTACATTTTTATTATACAGATACAAACCAGGAGAAATCAAATGAAAAGACATTTTCATTTCTTCCTTTCATAAAAGAAGATCTGGGAGGGACTAGAACACAGAGCTTTCATACCCTTCTCTGTGAAGTCAGGACAAGTCATCCTCCTGTGACATCAATGTACTCATCAACCAGGAAGCTCCTCTGAGCCTCAATGTCCAGAGTGGTGATTGATATTCCATTACACAGACATGATTGATTAAATCTTTGACTATATGAAAGAATTAAGTCTTTAACCCCTGGAGTTTGGACTGGCTCAAAATCTTAAACTTCTAATTAGATGATAGGTCTTTCTAGTGACCAGTCCTACTCTGAAGCTGTCTGGAAGCCCATCTTGATCACCTTATTAGCATAAATTCAGGTGTGCTCTATGAGATTAATGAATAACAAAAACACTGCTCTGAAAATACTAAGCATATAGAAATTCCCCCTACCCTGCAACAACCAGAGACAAAGCCCAGTAAAACTCTTTATTATACAAAACATGCTACAATCAGCATTATGTTTAAATATTTAAACTATGAGAGAGTTAACAAAATCAGTTCTAAAAGATTTGCTGTGAGATTAATAACATATTGAGGTATAAAGCAGTAAAATACTTGTTTTCTCTTTTAAAAGCTTGAAAATGTAAATCTCAAAGGAAGGAAGTATAATACCAAAGAAGTAGAGGCTTAATTTAGTAGTTGTATTAATTCCAGCAAAGTATGGTCCAAAGTTACTAGGAAGAAAGCTGGAAAGATAGAATAAGTCAGGGTACAACAAATGAAAGCACACTTAATTTAATGTTAATCTCAGTTAGCTTCATACAATCTCATAGAGGATAATAAGTTATTAATATGCAATAATAACCTCATAGAAGTAGCCTTAATATCAATTTCATATAGATATGTGAGAATTCTATGTGGAGATCTTGGATGTTTTAACTAGTTTCTCATATCTAAAAACAAAGATAACGTAAGATATTACCTTTAATGCATAGAAGCTACCTATGGTTTTTCAGAACTTCCTATACTTTTCTAAAGTAACAGTCTTATAAATGCCTTTCTTTGGAAGTAGCATACAGTATGATCAAGAAGAGTGAAACCTGAGGAGATGATTTCTAATATAGTTGCATTGAAATCCAGTCTTTTGGAACTATCCTTTCTGATTTAGAAATTTAGTCTCTGCCAATTCTATTTTAGGGGTTTTACAAATAAATTATGACAACTTACTCTGTTCCTTTACAGATAATTCTCCTGAGAAGTGTGCAAAATAAATGGCCCTTTAGCAGAACTCACTCTTAAGACTCATCTCATAAAGAATCTCTAAGGTAGTCTTGCCTACTACCTGATGTACAAATGTTGCTGAGCCCGTGTTTTGTTTCCTGATGCTGTATTAATGGCTTTGCTGTAAGCCTGAAATATATTTTCATGTTCCTCTAAATTCACAGGAAAATTTGCGGTATTCTCAGAATTCTGTTTTTCCCAGAAAATGTTTTCCCAAGACATTTCTTTCTGAATGGCATTTGATACACTTACAACACTGTTGTTTCCTAGGACTCACACTGTCAGAAACAAAATTGTGTGGCACTAATTCCCCAACAAGTCACTGAATGTGCACTTGAGTGAATCAAATTAATTGTGAAAATAAACACCATAGGAAAGTGAACAGTGAAAATGGTTAACTGATTTCTTTTTAATTTAATGGATTTATCTATGAACTATATAATTTCTACTACCATTACTCAGAAGATCTTCTTTCCTATTTTTAATGGACATATAATATCTACTGATCAAGAATCCTAGTGCATTACACTCATTACTTTTAAAATGAGTTAGTCTCACTCTCTTTCTACACATAAAATGGATTCCACCAATATATCTGAAAATAGGTCTTGCTAACTTGTCTAATAGTTAATGTACTATAATACTACAAATATTACAGCAAAATGCCATACTCAAAAACAGGAATGCATTCAGATGCTTCATCAGAAAAGCCATGGATATTTTAGTCATTTGCAAAGGGTTCTGGTGCAGTCAGCTGAATAAAAAAAGATGGTCATGGCTTTTTAATGTAATTTTGCAGCTCTCATAAAATAAAATATCTCTGTTAAATACATCAGAAAGTGTTCATTTTTGATCTGTGAGAACTGAAGTAAAACCTACAAGATAAAAAATCACACACACAAACTTAAAGGCATAAATGTGTGCACACAAACTCAAAACTAAAACTGAGGCCTGGGGAGAGTAAGTAAAATAATCCCCTCAACACTGCTCATAAACAAACGCTCTGGGAATAGTCTGTCTCTCTTGAGCCCAAATTTCTATTTTTAAAATCTTCCTTCACATAGATCATATGATGTTCCTGAACTCTAAGAATGTTCTGACTTATTGCCTCACTGATAATTTAATTGAAGCCACTTCTATTTTTAGGAAAGAGCTTAGTCACATATGTGGGATTTTACTACGCTTCAAGAAAGTTTTTAGTTTCACAGTAAAATAACCTGAGCTAAGTAAACCATTTTGATCTTGTAAGGAGTGGATTTTTATTTCATACAAATGATATCTCCATTGCAAAGTCAGATTTTCTAAAACTCCTTTAATATTGTTTAAAGTTATATCTGCATTACCATAACAATTCCTTGTTATTTAAAGTACATTACAGCAAGCATAGGAATAGGTTAAGTATATTTGTAGGAAGAAAATACATTTTAACAAATGAATCAGATTGATTTTACATTTTACCAAAAGTTGCAGTCAGTTGAGTTCAGTCACTCAGTTGTGTCCGACTCTTTGCGACCCCATGAATTGCAGCACGCCAGGCCTCCCTGTTCATCACCAACTCCCAGAGGTCACTCAAACTCACATCTATTGAGTCAGTGATGCCATCCAGCCATCTCATCCTCTGTCGTCCCCTTCTCCTTCTGCCCCCAATCCCTCCCAGCATCAGAGTCTTTTCCAATGAGTCAACTCTTTGCATGAGGTGGCCAAAGTACTGGAGTTTCAGCTTTAGCATCATTCCTTCCAAAGAAATCCCAGGGCTGATCTCCTTCACAATGGACTGGTTGGATCTCCTTGCAGTCCAAGGGACTCTCAAGAGTCTTCTCCAACACCACAGTTCAAAAGCATCAATTCTTCGGTGCTCAGCTTTCTTCACAGTCCAACTCTCACATCCATACATGACCACTGGAAAAACCATAGCCTTGACTAGACAGACTTTTGTTGGCGAAGTAATGTCTCTGCTTTTGAATATGCTATCTAGGTTGGTCATAAATTTTCTTCCAAGGAGTAAGCGTCTTTTAATTTCATGGCTGCAGTCACCATCTGCAGTGATTTTGGAGCCCCAAAATATAAAGTCTGGCATTGTTTCCACTGTTTCCCCATCTATTTACCATGAAGTGATGGGACCAGATGCCATGATCTTTGTTTTCTGAATGTTGAGCTTTAAGCCAACTTTTTCACTCTCCTCTTTCACTTTCATCAAGAAGCTTTTTAGTTCCTCTTCACTTTCTGCCATAAGGGTGGTGTCATCTGCATATCTGAACTTATTGATATTTCTCCGGGCAAACTTGAATCCAGCTTGTGCTTCTTCTAGCCCAGCGTTTCTCATGATGTATTCTGCATATAAGTTAAACAAGTAGGGTGACAATATACAGCCTTGACGTACTCCTTTTCCTATTTGGAACCAGCCTGTTGTTCCATGTCCAGTTCTAACTGTTGCTTCCTGACCTGCATATAGGTTTCTCAAGAGGCAGGTCAGGTGATCTGGTATTCCCATCTCTTTCAGAATTTTCCACAGCTTATTGTGATCCCCACAGTCAAAGGCTTTGGCATAGTCGATAAAGCAGAAATAGATGTTTTTCTGAAACTCTCTTACTTTTTCCATGATCCAGTGGATGTTGGCAATTTGGTCTCTGGCTCCTCTGTCTTTTCTAAAACCAGCTTGAACATCTGGAAGTTCACGGTTCACGTATTGCTGAAGCCTGGCTTGGAGAATTTAGGGCATTACTTTTCTAGTGTGTGAGATGAGTGCAATTGTGTGGTAGTTTGAGCATTCTTTGGCATTGCCTTTCTTTGGGATTGGAATGAAAACGGACCTTTTCCAGTCCTGTGGCCACTGCTGAGTTTTCCAAATTTGCTGGCATATTGAGTGCAGCACTTTCACAGCATCATCTTTCAGAATTTGGAATAGCTCAACTGGAATTCCATCACCCCCACTAGCTTTGTTCATAGTGATGCTTTCTAAGGCCCACTTGACTTTGCATTCCAGGATGTTTGGCTCTAGGTCAGTGATCATACCATCATGATTATCTGGGTTGTGAAGATCTTTTTGTACAGTTCTTCTGTGTATTCTCATCACCTCTTCTTAATATCTTCTGCTTCTGTTAGGTCCATACAATTTCTGTCCTTTATCGAGCCCATCTTTGCATGAAATGTTTCCTTGGTATTTCTAATTTCCTTAAAGTGATCTCTAGTCTTTCCCATTCTGTTGTTTTCCTCTATTTCTTTGCATTGATCACTGAGGAAGTCTTTCTTATCTCTTCTTGCTATTCTTTCACTTGTGGCCTTTCAGACATACTGAAAGATATCAATATATCATGCATTTTCCCCTTAAAAGACTGTTGTTCTGTGAAGGGAACTGAAACTGTTTCTAAAAAACCATATATTGGAAATTTCAACTTTATCCATCTGATCTGATCTTTAAACCTCGGAAAAACAGCTTTTTGCTTTTCGGAAGTAAGAAACTGATGACTTCATTAGGACTAGTGCCTGGCTGGAAATGAAAGAGATGATCAAGTTGCAAAAAAAAGACAACACCTTTTACTCCAGATTATTCCTTGTTCTAAGTTTTCAGTCTGTGATATGGACTTATACAATTCTAATACTAGTGAAGGGTATCACTTCAAACTTTGTAAACTGGTGATAGCACAGAACTCCTTGTGGGAGAAGAGAGAACCAGAAGTTCTGTCACCTATCTATAAATATGTACATGGTGAGTTTAGACTGTATTTAACACCTACATCACTGGTCTAATCGGCACCTTAACAAGCAGTCAAATGTCAAAATTACCATGTACCTCCCACCCACAACCCTCCCTACATATGCATATGTTGTAGAAACAGTTATTTTAATATTCTGTAAGAAAATTATTTGGTAGACTTTTTTCTGACCAGATATTTTAAGATGCATGGTTCTTAAGTATGTATTAGACATTACTATTCTATAGAAATTAAAATGAAAGCTTTTTCTATTCTGCCAGAGTTTTCATAGATTCACTATAGAGCATAAAACAAGACTGGATGTAGTTGTGTATTTTTTAAAGAGAAATAACAGAAATAGTAATTACTATGATATAAATTATTCTTTCATTATAAATATTAATCATTGACTTGAAAAGTGTAATGAACCTGTTTGTCACTTCTGTTTTTCTATGTTAAGACTTTACAAAAAAAAAAAAAAAAAAGACTCAAGCAAACAATTTAATGCAGTATACAAATTAACTGAGTGTTAGGCAGTGTGATAATATATATAGAGAGATTTCAAAGTCCTTTAGCCTGGGGAGTTCCACTATTTTAGTTTATGATTAGAAGTTCTTCAGTGTAGTAGGTTCATTCACTTAAACACAATAATATTTTTATTTTCATTCACACTGCAATATAATCAATATGTTTGAGCTGCAGCAGGATATGTCTTGGTGTTTGAGAATTTCATGAAGAAAATCTTATTTCTATTTATTAGAACATTTGACTCCCTTCAATACACCCACACTCCTCGGGTCAGAAAATTTCTTCTAGCTTGTAAAAATATTGCGGCAGAGTCTTCAATGTACATTCTGGGCAATGCAGATTTTATGTGTAAGGAGTCTGCTTTATGGCTGAATTGTACAGAATAAATACGTATATGAGCAGATTTAATTTTCCTGAAGAAAGCAAGGCTTGATTCAAGATAGCACCACCTTTGAATTCCACGGAGTAGGGTGAGTAGTGTTTTAGTCGGTTTGAATTTCTGTATCAAAGTACTGTAGACTGGGTGGCTTATTAACAGGAGAAATTTATTTCTCACAGTTCTGGAGGCTGCGGAGTCCAGCATCAAAGCAATGGTAGATTTGGTATCTGATGAGAGCCTGCCTCTGATTCAGACAGCAGTCTTCCTCTGTGTCCACACTTGGTAGAAAGGTTAAGACAGGGCACTTTTATGAAGGCACTCGTCCATTTCTGATGGGTCTGCTCTCATGCTTTACTCACTCCCAAAGGGCCCACCTCCAAATATCATCGTATTATGTTTAAATCTATACATTTGGGGAAGTAATTAATTTTTAATTAATTGTTATTGGAATATAGTTGCTTTACGATGTTGTGTTAGTTTCATCTGTACAGCACAGTGAATCAGCTATACATACACACATATATCCCCTTTTTTGGATTTCCTTCTCCCCTTTGGGTCACCACAGAGCACTGAGTAGTTTCCTGAGCTATGCAGTAGGTGCTTATTTGTTATCTATTTTATACATAGTACTCTTAGTGTATGCATGTCAACCTCACATATTATACATGGTAACCGTCCTATAAAATGAAAGTAACAACAAAATTAAAACTCATATTAATCATTGATAATCTGAATTGCTAATACAGTGGGCTATGGCATGGCTAGAAATTTTTTTTGTTCATATAATCCATCACCATTCTCTTTATTCAAATAAACATATACAATGTGAGTAAAGGTGACATTATTGATTACTCTGGAGAAAAATTCAAATCTGTCTTAATTTATATATTTTAAAGGATATAATGTTGTTCTTAGTCATGTAGAGCTTCCTTAGGATACTTTAGTAGGGGCTTTTTAGTAAGACTTTTAAATATACTCTTTCTAAATTCTTATAAATCACTTTTATTATATTAATGAAACTTACAGACATGAAAGTAATATTATTGTATCCTTTCACGTCAGAACTTAGGACACAAACCCTAACAAACCTCTTTCCTCCAAAAACCAAATCAAACATATTCATTTCTCAAATTCTTAAAGTCCCTTGAGAAAATTTATCAGATGGAAGCCAAAGAAATAAAAACAAAACACAAATTAAAAGCACTGACTAAATCAGATAAACTACCTGATCTGAGTCATGTGAAAAGTAAACTTCTACTGATAAAGTGATAAAAATAACTTTAGAAAAAGAGGAAGAATGAAAATTAGCAAAATAAATGAAAAAACTAGTTTACTAAGTTAGAAATCTGCCTCAAAAGGTCCTTCCATAAAGAAGTATAAGGGTGAAACTTAAGTTTGTACTAAAAGCTGAAAGAAAAATGTTCTCTATTCCCATGAGACAAGACAAAGATCAGATCCAGGTGACTGAAGAGAACTAAGTTATTAACAATAACTGAGATGGTAGCAATGATTATCACACTATTAAATTTTGTTCATAATTTAAGCATTTTTTGTATATAAATACTCTATTTCTTTGAAGCACAGAATGGTCTACATTTTCCTATATTACTTGGACATGTCCACCTTTCTTTCTACCCAGCTCACTCACTTTTTCTCTATAACCACATCACTCACTCTCCTTATTAGTATGTTCATATGTCCCTTTAATTTTATTATCTTCATAATAGACCGATATACATAAAAGTCAGACACAACTGAGTGACTAAACACAACACAGCATATACACAATATTTATTTTTAAATAGAATAACATGAAGCACAGTTTTATGCATCTTGGCTTTCTTACTCAACCATACCATGCAGAAGCACTGAATCATCTGAAATATATAGCTCTAATTAACAGATTTTAATGGATGCGTAATATTCAATTTTATGCATGTTCAGCCATTTATTCGATGATTCTTCACTGATTGGACATTCATCCCTCCTTAAATAATACTGTGACAAGCATTTTTGTATACACAATTTTATATACTGCGGTCTTATAAGAGGGACCCATAGTTACTCCATTTCTTAGTTGAAGGCTTACATGTTTATTATGCTTATTGGACTCTGATAGAAGTTGAAACATACTGGTTTAGTTGCTAAGTCATGTCTGACTCTTGCAACGCCATAGATTGTAGCCCACTATACTCCTCTGTCCATGGGCTTCTCCAGGCAAGAATACTGCGGTGGGTTGCCATTTCCTTCTCCAGGGGATCTTCCTGAACCAGGAATTGAACCTGGGTATCCTGCATTGCAGGCAGATTCTTTACCAATTGAGCTACTCTGATAGAAGTTTAAACATATCAAAGCCCCAAACACCTTCCAACCTGACCAGCAATAAGTGTTATTGCTCTTGCTTTTAAATCTTATCACTTTAATGGGTGAAATTAAAGTAGTTGCTATACTTTTATTTTCAGTTCATATTTATAGTAAAGATATAAATCCTTAATCTATCATCTGAATTAAAAAATTTTTTTTAAAATTAAATGTTATCTATTGACAGTTGAGGTAACTTTATCTATTAGTCGAGGTAACTTTTGCTATAAGATTTTAAAAGTTTGCTTTCCTTACATAATCTAGATTTCCAGTCTTAGTTAAAATATGTAACCTTTAAATTGTACATTCTTCTCATAAAATATTTCACATTTTTTAAAATTGGATTTTAAGGTGGTTTCCCAAATTTTCACTTCATATACTAACATATAAATCTGAGTAAGTCACTAGCATGTTTAGTCTTAGTTTTATCATTTGTGATACAGAAATGATACTATTTAAGTGTTATTGTAACAACCTGCTTATTATAAAGGTCACATCATATGGTGTATGTTAACAAATCATATGATGGACTGTAAACCCTACAGTATAAATGCCAGTTATTTTTAATAAACTAATAGGAAGAGGAATATAATCAGGAATCATAAATAAGCAATTTTCAAAGTGTTTTTCAATTTTTATGCAAAAGCTATTAAATTACTATATAATTCCAGAAGACAATTTAGTGCTTGATGCATTTGCTGATCAACTTGGTATCGCTGCCTCAGGATTTATGTTTTGTTTGAGTTGTTATAAAGTTATAACTTTAAAATTCTGTTTACACTGTATGAATTGATGATCTCATTTAAAAATATCCTAAGCCACATCAGTGTTCTTAGGCAGTCGTGAATTTCATGAGATAATGACACATTGGCTTAAGAAGAATTTCCTGTTTTCAGTTTTGGGTGCTTTGCAGTTCTGCAGTATGCCTCTAATTTAATGAGAAACTTACATGGAAAAAAAAATGTGACAGTGTAAGGCTATGAACCAAAATATTTTTGGGATAAACTATCTAGCATATAAATAATTACATTTTTTTCGGGAAGCAAATATTTAAGAGCAGAGGCAAGCAAAGCCTTGTTTGAATGAATAAATAAAGATCTGTGGTTTTAGTCATAAAACCAGACACAATCTTCTGTTACTGCTTAGACTTCATTCATGTTTTCTTCTTGACTGATCAAAATTAGAAAAGGAAATCAATAAAAATTACCCTTGTTGTGAAATTTTAGTCTCCTTAAAATGGTAGCTATAAGTGGGCCTCAATCTATTCAATCTCCCACTGCCTGCCTCTCTCATGCCTGGAGTTCCCAGAGGCCAAATTCCAAGAGAGACTCTTAAAACCCCATAACCATATACATGCCGTTTCAAGGGGTCTGGAATTCTCTTTCTGGACATTTTTAGGTTGAAAATTCCTTTTCTTTTTACTTCTGATTCTTAGTGCAATTTTACCTTTTATATTTAATTAAGTTATAGCTTTTAGGCATGTCAGGAGAGTGATTTTTTTTTTTTTTTTTAGTTTAAGTAGTAAAAGTTATGCAGGCTATTATTCTTCTCCATGAATGAACTTTATACAGTAAGCAGAGACACATAAAGAATGAAAAAAAAGACAATTCTTAAAACCCTTTCATTTTTCCTCTGTAAACCAGGATGAAAATAGGAAGGTTTCAAGCCAAATGAGAGAGTTAAGATTTCAGTTCCTGACAGCTCTGTGCCGGTAGGGGAACAAGACCAGCTGAGAAGGGGCATGGTGTGCTGTTCTAACAGTGATTGTTCTGGAGAAATATGGAACCTTTTCATTAAGGGATAGAAGCACAGGAATTTCTATCTGTAGAGTTCAGAATGCACAATAGAGGCAATCTAGCCAAGGATGAGACCTGGTTTTTCAGGCTTCCCTGGAAAGAGGTTTTCACTAACCTGCCTCTTTTCATGTACTCTGACTCTTACTGAAAGTTAGAGGCCAAGCCACCTGCTTGCTTCAGGGATGGCCTGAACGGTGCCTGTTGGGTGTCTCCAAGTAAAAATAATAATTCTTTTAAAAGTTAGTGAGAGCCAAAAATCTGTTTATATTTTAAGCTATCAGAAAAAAAAATGTCCAAATTACAATATTATAAGTGAGTTTCATGAGCAACTCTATCTGTACTTTGTAAGACATTTTAATGATTAGAGTAATTATTTTATTAAATGATATTTCTTGGATTTATGAGGGTTCCAGAGAAAGAGGATATTCTGAGGGACTTAATAACAAAACACCTTCTTACACCGTATTTTAAATTATTTATTTGGTTGTACATTTCTTCCACTAAACCAGGAGCTCCTTGAGGTCAGAGGAATGGAATGAGAAACAGATGGACTTTGGTATGAGTTGACCATGTGTTTAACTACTGGCTATGTGACCTTGGGCAAGTTATTTAACTTTTGGAGCTTTGCTTTTGTTTAATTTCTAAAACCTCTGGAAACTATTCTGCACAAGCCTGCCACATTCAAAACATATGGTTCATATTCGTGAAGTGAATTAATGGAATAATTAATTAATTAATGGCTCTACATATGAAAGGATTTCAATGCTATTTATTAGTATCTGTATGATGAAGAGTATAAATGGAATAAATTTGAATGTAAGATGTTCTGTATAGGATCAGATTATGATAGAGATGAAATTTGTTCAGAAATAATTCTAGGCCTGTTAATCTCAATAATGAAGGTGAGGAGGCATTTCAGAAACATCTAGTTCTATGTATGATATATTATATAGATTATCTCCAGAGGGGATTCTGTTATGTTTGAAATTTGGTTATAAGTCATATTCTGACATTTATTTCTCTGTTACACCATTATACTTTATTGAGATATTTATTTCTTTCATAATCCTTGTCTAAGTAAAGAGTCAAAATTTCAGCCAAATAGCTCCATCTGTAAAGGATAAAACTGACCTAAGTTTCTGTGATTTTGGGGGATCCTACAGGGTCTAATACTAAATTTGCAATACAATGCACTTTCTCACTAAACTTTTATGCTTGGGAAATGCCAGAGTTAGAAAGATGGAGCCTAGTCACAGAAGTAATTAAAATGGACCTGAGAAACAAATGAAGAGAATTCATTACCTGAAAAGGTAAATTTTGTCCCATTTGAAATTAATGTCTGCTTATTCAATGTTTAATGAGTTAAGGGGTCACAAGATAAAGGAACCAGGATACACAGGGTAACTTCAGACCTTGACTATTTTATAGTCAGATGGTGTCTGTCTGGTGGTTAATTTAAAAAAAAAAAAAAAAAAAGGAAAAACAGAAAAATTAGGACTAACTTCAAGCTGGGAAGATATGTTTGCTGACAGAAACTTGCGGAAAGAGACTGACTTTAAAAAAGGAGCTGCTTGTTTGGAGCAAGGAAAAGTAGCTTGTAAAGACAAATATTGTCAGAGAGTGAGGCCTGTGGTTAAGTTCAAATGAATGAACACAACACTTTTGCAATCATAGGAACAGTAAGCCTAGGAAGACTAAGCAGTTTTATCTGAGAAGTAGAAAAAGGAATCATTTGTGGAAGGTTTATGACAGAGAGTGAACACTTTGGATGAGATTTTTGTTACACAGATATGCTTAGCTTTTAAATCTAAAGATTTAGAAAATGTTGTCTTTTATCACTTTCATTTTACTCCATCAGCAGGCCCGGTGAAGCATTTTGATAGTCAAAATCTTGGTACTTATCCCCAAAACCCATCAGGTAAGATAGCCGAAGAGAGTAATCACAGCTTTACATGGAGTGCACAGAAGATCTGCTTTATTATTAAACATAAAACTTCACTGTTTCTTTACATCTGATGATAAATGATGTATCACTGATGAAAAGTGTCATGATATTTTTTACAATTACAAAATAGGATGAAATCTGAACTTTCATTCCTAAAAATAAAAATGATTCAATTATAATAATTGTCTCATAAATTTTAGATGATATCCTCAAATGGCAAATCTGTCATTGTCAAACACATAGCCCCCAAATCCTTTTATGGAACAATTAGGAAGCTGGAACTCCATGTGTTTTTTTCCATTATGTCATCTTGCCTGGCATGAAAATTGTGAGAGTGCTGAATCTTTGAATACAGTTCTGTATGTTGGAAAGAGTCCTGAAATGAAAATTAAGAGAGTTATGTTCCAGTCCTTTCAAGACTTGATAAACAGCTACAAGACTTTGGCAAATCACTTAACATCTATGTACTTTTATCATTTATAAAATAAAGACGTTGGACTTAATGATGCATTATACCTAAAATCAAACCATCTTTTATCATCTAGGTCAGACTTCCAGGCATCAAACTCAGGAACTTGGGACTCATTCTAGATATCAAACCCAATATATCACTATGATCTACTGACGAGTTTTCCTTTAGTAATTTCCTATATGTAATTATCATTTGGTTTCCAGTTAATTGGTGCAGGCCTTCATCTCTTGCTTGAACTACTGGAAGAGACCCTTACCTGCTTTATATCTGCATCCTTAGGTGTTGCTAAGACCTCCATTATCTTATTTTTAATGCACCTCCTTCAAACAGAAAATTAATGATTACAATACCCTATCTGAAATAATTTAATAGTTCCACCTAAATCCTTAGCATGCTATTCAAGACCCTTCATAATTATTATTCTCTTTCTAGACTCAATTCTCACCACAATCTTAGCTCCTGATTTGATCCTGTCTCCTACATCCTTTCCCTTGTATTCATTTATTTGCATTTTTCTGAAGGTACCAGAGAGGGTAAATCTTGACATTTTGTAGAGTTGTTTTCACTCTCTGTGCTACTTTGCTTCCACAGTGAATCTTAGTGAGCTATATCCTTTTATAGATATCTTAAGCATCATTCTTTTCAAGGGACATTCTTGCTTCTCTTTCCTCACTCCACATTACCTGTTCAAAGTAGACCCCATTAGTTTGTTGTGCCCACTGCCTTGTACTTATATCACAGAACCAATTGCATTTCATTGCTATATATGCACTTATATGTGCCTATAAATGCATTTATTCCAGCTTTATTTTTATTGTCAACTCTGAGAATTAGAGCTGACAAGTTGACATTTACATTAAAATTCATAAGAATTGCTTTTGTAAAGGTAAACTGCTCTTTAATTCATAGACAGTCTTTGAAGTTCCCTGAATTTGTGGTACTTTATTGACTGCAGTTTTTGCCCATATACAGAAAATAGTTGTGCTTTTTTTATATCAGGATCTAAAATACTGGTTGAGATTTACATGGAGATGTGTATCTGATGATTTGAAGAATTAGTTATCTACTTTGTTTTTCTCAGTATTCTGGTGTTGTAAAACTTGTGATGAATTTAGGGTTATCCTAGCACAAGTTAAGAAAAATGATCTTTCTTTCATGTGAAATCTTTGAAATTTATTAGTTTCTATTAGAATAAGAGATCTAATGTTTCTTTGGGTACTACAGTGTACTTATAAAAGCAATATGTGGTAATTTTATAATAAAATTAATTTCTCACATGCTCTTTCCATGATCCTAGACTCAGACTATCTTCCTGCATTCCTTGTTTATTTTCCTTCTAAAAATGCATTAAGCAACATCTCTGCCACTCACTGCATTAGGAACCTGATAATCAAGCATAAACACATGCATACACATACACCTATGAAAAAGGCCTGAACTTTTGGAGTTTACATTCTAAGAAGGAGAAAAGAAAAAAGAAACACTTACTGAAGTGTGGCAACTATATCAATACAAGAAAAGATGCAGAGGTATTTTTTGTGATGATATTTTTAAAGGCATTTTAGGACTAATGTAATGCACCAAGCAGAAAAAAGGAGGAAAGCATTTCTGTTAAAGGATGAGTAGATATAAAGTCTCAAAGTAAGAGAATACCACCTTCAGCTTGTCTGAAGTACAGAGCTTGTGTCGGGAAATAGTACAACATAGGCAGAAGAGCCGATCTTAGGTGAGTTTACAAAGACTTGCTGTGATGCTAAGAAGGTCTAGAGTTGATAAGATTTATAAAAACAAAAAAGAGAGAGAGAGAGAATCATTGAAAACATATTGATAGGGTAGGGACATATCCAATGTGCATTTTAAAATTGTTGCCTAGTCTGTACTATGGGATGGAAATTGAAGTAACAAAGAGCAGTTAAGATGAAGGTTCATATTAATTCACTGGTGAAAGGAAAAGAGGTAGCGAGAATACATAGAAGAACTATACAATAAAGATCTTAATGACACAGATAACCATGATGGTGTGATCACTTACCCGGAACCAGACATCCTGGAGTGTGAAGTCAAGTTGGCCTTAGGAAGCATCACTAAAAACAAAGCTAGTGGAGGTGATGGAATTCCAGCTGAGCTATTTCAAATCCTAAAAGATGATGCTGGAAAAGTGCTGCACTTAGTATGCCAGCAAATTTGGAAAACTCAGCAGTGGCCACAGAACTGGAAAAGGTCAGTTTTCATTTCAATCCCAAAGAAAGGCAATGCCAAAGAGTGTCCAAACTACCACACAATTGCTTTCATCTCACACACTAGCAAAGTAATGCTCAAAATTCTCCAAGCTAGGCTTCAATAGTACATGAACCAAGATCTCCCAGATGTTCAGTTGGGTTGAGAAAAGGCAGAGGAACCAGAGATCAAATTGCCAACATCCTTTGGATCATAGAAAAACCAAGAAAATTCCAGAAAACACCTGCTTCTGCTTCACTAGCTACGCTAAAACCTTGAGTGTGTGGATCACAACAAACTGTGGAAAATTCTTAAGGAGTTGAGAATACCAGACCACCTTACCTGCCTGCTGAGAAATATGTATGCAGGTCAAGAAGTAACATTTAGAACCAGACATGGAACCATGGATTGGTTCCATATTGGGAAAGGAGTATGTCATGGCTGTATATTGTCACCTTGCTTATTTAACTTATATGCACAGTACATCATGCAAAATACCAGGCTGGATGAAGCACAAGCTGGAATTGAGATTGCTGAGAGAAATATCAATAACCTCAGATATACAGATGACACCACCCTTACAGTAAACATTGAAGAGGAACTAAAGAGCCTCTTGGTGAAAGTGACAGAGGCAAGTGAAAAAGCTGGCTTAAAACTCAACATTCAAAAAAACAAAGATCATGGCATCTGGTCCCATCACTTCATGGTAAATAGATGGGGAAACAGTGGAAACATTGACAGAATTTATTTTCTTGGGTTCCAAAGTCACTGCAGATGGTGACTGCAGCCGTGAAATTAAAAGATGCTTGATCCTTGGAAAAAAGCTATGACCAACCTAGATAGTATATTAAAAAGCAGAGCCATTACTTTGCTGACAAAGGTCCATCTAGTCAAAGCTATGATTTTTCCAGTATTCATGTATGGATGTGACAGTAGAAGCTCGGATGTTGAAGAGTTGATGTTTTTGAATTGTGGTGTTGGAGAAGACTCTTGAGAGTCCCTTGGACAGCAAAGAGATCAAACCTGTTGATCCTAAAGGAAATCAGTCCTGAATATTCATTGGAAGGACTGATGCTGAAGCTGAAGCTTCAGTACTTTAGCCACCCAATGTGAAGAATAGACTTATTGGAAAAGACCCTGATTTTGGGAAAGATTGAAGGCAGGAAGAGAAGGGGATGACAGAGGATGATATGGTTGGATGGCGTCACCATCTATGAGTTTGAGCAAGCTCTAGGAGTTGGTGAAGGACAGGGAAGCCTGACATGCTGCAGTCCATGGGGTCCCAAAAAGTAGGACATGACTTAATGACTGAACTGAGCTAAAGGGATTTTTTTTAAGAGGTAAAAATAAGATTTAGTGACTCATAAGGTACAGAAGATGGAGGAGTATAAGACAATATGCTGGTCGTAATTTAGGAAGACTCAAATTTGATGCCTATAAGGAAGCAAAAGTTAAAAAAAAAAAAAAAAGACAATTGGAGGAGGAATAAGAGGTTAGGTTTCAGTTCAGTTCAGTTCAATTCAGTCGCTCAGTCATGTCCAACTCTTTGCGACCCCATGAATCACAGCACCCCAGGCCTCCCTGTCCATCACCAACTCCCGGAGTTCATTTGAACTCATGTCCATCGAGTCACTGATGCCATCCAGCCATCTCATCCTCTGTTGTACCCTTTTCCTCCTGCCCCAATCCCTCCCAGCATCAGAGTCTTTTCCAATGAGTCAACTCTTCGCATGAGGTGGCCAAAGTACTGGAGTTTCAGCTTTAGCATCATTCCTTCCAAAGAAATCTTTAAGGCAATAATCTATATTTTGAAGATAATAAGAAATGTGGGTCTGTATAAGTTAATATCCTATTTGTCTAAGTTTAACAGAAAACCCACAATCTGTGGCTTAACCACACAATGGTTTATTTTTCTTTTGTAACAGTAAATCCAAAGGTGCTGACATTGCTCTGCTGCCCAGTAGCATTAGGCCCCACATTTCTTTCATTATCCTGTTGTCTTTTTTTTTTTTTTCCCTCTCATTCTGCTCACCCAGTGGTAACAAGATAGCTTCTCATCTCACTTAAATTCACATTTGAAGCAGATGAAGAAGGAGGAATGCAGTGACAAAACCAGAAATAATATCTTTCCAATAACTCCCCAGAAAGAAGATTTCCACAATAGTAGCATAAGGAGTTCTGTAGGTATATTCTCCAGAAAAAAACACCCCAAAGTGATAATAATTATTTCTTTTAAAAGCCTCCAATATTTGAAGTCTCTGGAAATTGTCTTAAATGTGTGCTAAAAATCAAATCTGTCAGAAGAACAGCAGGTCTGAAGCCTTGGAGCCACAGTCTATTCACTCTCTTTCTGAAAAACCCAGGTCACTGTGCTGGGCCTATAATCTGGTAGTTTGTGACCAAGAAGAGGGGTTTCCCTCTTCCCTCAGCTCCAGTCAAGGGCTATGGTATCTCCCTAGGTGAAACAGGCCATGAGCATTTCTTATCTATCCCAGCGTTATACTGCCAAAGCTAAATTCTGAGCAAATACATGGATCCCCCTCCCTCCTTTCCCCCCTCAGGTTCTACCTCATGGATCAGATCAGATCAGATCAGTCGCTCAGTCATGTCCGACTCTTCGTGACCCCATTAATCGCAGCACGCCAGGCCTCCCTGTCCATCACCAACTCCCGGAGGTCACTGAGACTCACATCCATAGAGTTAGTGATGCCATCCAGCCATCTCATCCTCTGTCGTCCCTTTCTCCTCTTGCCCTCAATCCCTCCCAGCATTAGTCTTCTCCAATGAGTCAACTCTTTGCATGAGGTGGCCAAAGTACTGGAGTTCCTCATGGATAGTAGACCAAAAAAAGTGTCGATTGCCTTTGTCACAGTTATCACTTAGAGACTAAGTTCTGTGTTGACATATGCAACCTCAGAATACTAGAAACACTGCCCTAACCCAGAATGCTTCTCTGAAGGCAGGGATGGCGTCTCAACAGAAGTCAGCCACTTTCCCTTACTCCCAGTTTTGAACCAGTGGCTCAGAGATTTTGCCCATAGGGATAAAAAGAGTATAAGAATAGAGAACTATGGTGTATGCATGCATGCTCAGTCATATCTGACTCTTTGAGATCCCTGGGATTGTAGCCTGCCAGGTTTCTCTGTTCATGGAATTTACCAGACAACAATATTGGAGTGAGGTGCCATTTTCTCCTCCAAGGAATTTTCCTGACCCAGGGATCGAACCCATCTCTTGCATCTTCTGCATTGGCAGGCGGATTCTGTAAAAACTGAGCCAGCTGGGAAGCCCTGAGACCTATGGAGCAAATTGATTTTATTGGACAGTGTGCAGAGAAGTTCAAACCTAAAGTTCCTCTCTTTATGACTCATATCTCTATTAAATGATGACTGGGTAAATAAAATATTGTCTATTCACATAATTGGATATTATCAGCAATAAAAAGGAATAATGAACTTTGAGTGATATTATATATAATTATTGAACTTGCTTATGCATTGACACTTTGTGCTAAATCAATATCCAGCAATAAAATATGTTTAGTGCAAGAGAAAAGGAGCACGCAGAAGGAGATAACTGTGGGAACTAATGAATAGCAGGGGGCCAGATGGGAACTAAGAAAATAAGCATGTCATATAATGAACGGGTTCAGCAATGAAAGTGATCTCATGAGAAACAGATTCAAAGTATGATCACCCTGTTTGAACTTAGGAGGTGTTTTAGAGCTCTGTTCATTTTCAAAGTGAAAGAGTTTCAAACATAGGCTGCTGCCACCTTTAGGGATTAAAATATTCATCCCAGGGAGAGGATAGAGCGGCTTTGAACAAAATCAACCACTTGTGGTTAACAGAGAGGATACAGAGGTGTTAAACTTGTTTGCTTAGCGCACCATGTTCATTCAGCCTTCCAAATATTAAAAACAGAAAATTTTGCCAATTATAAATATGTTTAAAAAATCCATCGATATGCACCTCCTAGGACCAAATATTACTGCCAGTATTTTTCCAGTTATTCAATGTTTCAAAAAATTATCTACAATGGACTATTACTTAAGTTCTGTTAAATTTAGTCATTTTTCTTGCTCATAAACAGTACTAGAACTCACATCTGAAGAGCTATAAGATGATGGAAGTCTTATAAAACTAGTTGTTCTTAAAAAAAATTAAAACATGCATCTGTGGTAATATACAGCACTATATTGTTCTTCTGAAATATGGGAAGAGGAGAAACTGTTTAAAGTCATATGACTAATGACTTATCATATCGGCTAATGTAAAACGTTCATCTGACAAACTTATTGAGTTTGATTTGTGTGCATAACCCCACAGCAAATTTTACAGTTTATCTCATCTCCTGCCTCTTCCCCCTCCCATGCTGACATCAACAAATGCACCACCTGAAAAAAAAAAAAAAACAACACATAAGAAAAACACCTGGAGTATTAAAGTGTTTTAACCAGTATGATTTATGTTAATGGTACAAAAGAGAATATTTTTGGTTCTCAAAAACATAACAGGCAATTGATGTGCCATATTGCAGTATGGTTTTAGCTATCAACATGTCAAGATTTAGTTTTGCTGTTAACGTTTTACGATTTAGAAGGCTATAAGAATATGTGCAGTGTAGCAACAATACAGGTTTCATTCCCACAGCTATATTTATCAGGCTCTCATTTTTTCTTCTTTTTATAGGAAAAAAATTGAAAAAGAAAGAGGGTAGGAGAGACAGGCATCCACTCACTATATTTTATTTTCTTTATTATGTCAAGTAATGAGAAATAAAGAGACAGAAAACAGTGCTCTTAATAGCCTGTGCTCAGACCAAATAGGATTGTAGACGAAGGAATCACAGTATATTTTATTGGTTTATTATCTCCAAGAGATAACTTAACCATGTCAAAGGATGTACCATTTGATCCCAGACTTTCATCAATTACAAGAGCTTCAAGGTTAAGGATTTATTGTGCAAGCTACTTGATTGGAAGTTCTTGGTAATGTTAGACAAGTGCCAGTGAGTGAGAGGCAGAGGAACACCGCCTGAAGGCTCTAATATTGTTCTTCAAAGCTGCAAGGCTGCAGCTAACAGGGTTTAGCTGGTGCATAAAGAGTAAGTTAGAAGACAATATTAATTTATTATATAATCAAGGCTTAATTTCCGACATTTGGAACAAGTCTACCTTTGGCTGGTCATTATTTTCTGGCTCTACACAGATAATGCATTTCTAATACCATTGCTCCTGGAGAATACTGACAATATCAGTATTTAGGTAACCATTGATTCTCAAGCTCAATAGCAGACACAGACTTAATTTAATGATATATGTAGACTATGTACACATATTTATTTCATGACCAAGGAAAATACTTTAGACTCAGCATACATTTTTAAATGATATTCCACAATGAGCCAGATGGAGTTATTTTTAAAATAATTCTATTTTACAGCTTTTTGAAAGGAAGGCTTTTCCTTTTAAAGTAGAATCAGCTATTCATCAAAAACAGAGAACATTATGTTCTTGGCTTAGTTTTTCCATGGAGAACTCAACATAAACAAAAAAAGAAATTCTAGAGTGTGTGCTTTATTTCCCATGCATGAAAAATTGGAGTACACAGACTTTAGAGAGAAAGAATACTTTTTTTTAAAAAAGTGTGTGCATGTGTGTGTAGACATCATTAATTGCCATTAAATGTATTCTTATATATAAAATTAATACCTTTCTTATCATTTAGATAATTCACTATTTTTGGTTCTTTACATCTTACTCTTTTTCAATATATGCAAAAATATATTTTAGAGTATTTACATTAAGAAAATTAAATGATTGCTATATCAGTAATCACAATGTCAGTAATTATCATGTCAGTCTTAAAAATGTCCTAACAATAAACAGGAATTGTATGTTTATGTGTGCCTATCAGAGGAAGGGTTAGGAGATGAGAAGAAAATGAGAGAAGGAAAGAGAGGTGGAGAGAGCAGAGGAAGAAAGTGGAAAGGAGAGAATAAGGTAGAGTTTCAAAATCAGGGACATACATATTCATATATATTCAAATATATTCTCTCACACAAGAAATGGAACAATCAAGAGAAAGTGTCAGCTTCACTTAGCAGGCCACTCAGTGAGATTCAGAGTACAGGCTGCTCCAAAATAAATTTATAATTTACAGTATAGAATAAGTCATACCAAGTACTGGCATCTTGATTGTCGCTCACTCATCACCTCCCTTTTACAGTGAATGAAGTGAGTTGCTCCAAATATAGTCCTTTCAATCACTCCGTTATCACCTAAGGGGGGCTTCCTTGGTGGCTCAGATAGTAAAGAATCTACCTGCAATGTGGGAGACCTGGGTTCGATCCCTGGGTGGGAAGATCCCCTGGAGAAGGAAATGCTGACACATTCCAATATTCTTGCCTGGGAATTCCATGGACCGATGAAGCCTGGTGGGCTACAGTCCATATGATCACAAAGAGTTGGACACAGCTGAGCGACTTTCACTGTCACCTAAGGCAGAGATATTCACTTAGCCTCTAGTGTAGTGTTGGTATTCTTTTGAAGGTGTTCTAAGTAAGTACGTCCTTGGTGTTAAAATAGCAATGTGGCTTTTTTTGTTTTAGACAGCACAATGATTTTTTCTGCCCCTTTGTTATGAGTTTCTCAAGCTTTGATTCTAGGAACTTTGGGACTAGGTCTTTTTCATCTTTATATAAAGAAGATAATAAATTTTAAAGTTCCCAATACATTCCAAGCAAATCTTCTACTTAAAAACCTTTGTGAGAACAGGCAGGGCATAAAATACATAAAATGAAACTGGTCCTGTATGTTGAGCTCAATTGAAAATGATGCCAAATGATATGAAGTCCCAAAGTAGTAACTCTTGGTTACTTTGGGTAGTAACTTTGGGCTTCATATCATTTGGCATCTATATTGGTATACAGATAAATGACAAATTGTCTTTCAAACATAGAGATTGAGTGTATACCTGAGAAGATCTGATATATTTTACTGAGTTCCCCATACTACAGTACATAAAACAGGTCATTGTTAAATTATTTACAAATGATAAGCCATTAGAAAACCAATGTGGTGTAAGAAAATATTATTCCAATGTAAAAAAAAATCTTCAAAGTAGTTATAATGAAAGGGCTGGCAATAGCCATTTCATAAAATGAATTCTATCTAACAGCATGGCAGCCCATAAAATGAAATTATGTTCTTTCTGTATATGTCAGCTCTGATGATATCTAATCAATAACTCTGCTGTTGTCAAGTTCAGGTTGAATTTTCAGGGAGGAAAAACATGTTACCTAGTCTACCTATATTATTTCATAAAGAAATGTTCATTTATTTTAACCATAATCCTTTCAAGAATTGTAAATAGAGAATTATACTTTGCAGTGAGTTACATGTTTAGTGACTTGAAATATTTTTAATATGTCTTAAAGTAGGCTGAATAGATGATTAAAATATTTTCATGTATATCTTAATAGTTTAGCAGCCTTATTTCATTTAATTTTTTAGTATTTATAGAAAAGAAAAAGTGGGGAAAGCAATTTCATTTAATATATAGCCATTTTCGTCAACCAGAAATATCAATTTTGGAATTTCTTAAAATTAGAGAGCAACACATTTTTAAAAACTCTACAGTCCTTTATTAGAACCAAATATTTCTTTTTAATTTTTTTATTGAAGAATAGTTGATTTACAATATTATGTTGGTTTCACTGTACAACATAATGAGTTTATATTTTATAGACTATACTTCATTTAAAGTTATTATAAAATATTAGTTATGCTCTCTGTGGTGTGCAGTGTATTCTGATAGCTTATTTATTTTATACAGAATGGTTCATACCTCTTAACCCCCTATCCTTAAGAATATTCCACACTTTTCCTCTCCCAACCAGTAACCATGAATTTGTTCTCTGTATCTATGAATCTGCTTCTGTAGAACCAAACATTTTTAATGTGTTAATAACAATAATACTTTTACTTGTTTAGAGCTTTCCAGTTTACAGTGCTTTTATATAACTATTTATTCAGTACATAATTATTTATTCAGTTACTATGTGCCATGTATAAACTGTGCATTTTTATTTTGTGACTGTATTAGGAAACAGATTTTAAGACTTTAAGAATTTTTTTAGATTAAAAATATAGGAAGTGAGAATCATAATTTGTACTCAGTCTATCTTACTTTAATGCTTGAGCCATGTAACCATAAAGAGTATGCTTTGTGAATATTATGTCATTAATTGTTGAGAACAATTCTGTTACTCAGAAACACCTGTCCTATTTCTTGGTCTCCATGCACTTTTGAGAATCTTCCATTGACTCTGAAATCTCATTTAGACTTGAAGGCCCAACAAAAGTTATATTTTTCATTAACAAAATGATGTCTTTTGATGTTGCCAAGTGGAAATGCCTTCTAACTCCCTTTTTGTCATAATATTTTAATTTCTCTTGAAGAACTCTGCCTTAGAATTCCATTCTGTCCTGAATGTGAGTTATTTTGTGTTCATATTTCCCTAACAGGATCCATATGATACATAATATATTTGGCATTCAAATGCCATGTTATTTATTAATTATAATATTTTATACAACACTTATCCGAAGCCTCCCTCAACCACATAACTCATCCAAACAATTCAAAACATGAAAATATACTACAAATTTTTTTTTTTGCTATACTGTATGGCATGTGTGATCTTTTGTTCCCTGACCAGGAATCAAACCAGTGCCCCCTGCAATGGAAGTGCAGAGTCCTATCAACAAGACCACCAGCCAAGTCCCAATATTACTTTAGAATATCTCCTGATTCTCTCTTGTAAACTTTCACCTGTTTTTGCTTTAATTCTACTAAATTTGTCAACTCTTTCCCTTTCCGCTATTAAAATACTACAAAGACACTGTCTCCCAAATATTGTCTAAATTGGTGTCGAGGTCTACCATTGGAACTTATCACCATCTGGCTACAAATACTCAACAGCTCTCTACTATTCTCTGAAAAGCCCAAGACCTCTATTTAATATAGCATATGAAGCCCTCCATTATCTGGCTCCTGTGCTGTTTATAATACTCTTAGTCTCTCCCTCTCTACTCCTTTCCCTCTCCAGTCCCATCCCAAGATAGGCTTTGAAAAGTGAAAAGTCTTTTTCCAAAAAAGTAAAGGAAGATTAAATGTTCCAAGGGTAAGAAACTAGAAAATAGTGATTTGAACTGACATAGTAAATACTGTTGAGTGTTATGGGCCTGTGAAATGTACAGGTTGCTTTACACTGAGTCTTCCCTGAAGGCTAACTCATGAAAACCCCGTCCTCAAGACATAATTATCCAAAGATCTGATCTCCAAACATTATCACATTTGGATTAGGATTTCAACACGAATTTTGGTAGGACATAAACATTTAGGCCAAAGCAGTATATATTCCAGCTTTCTTGCCCTGCCTTAAAAATATCTGAACCATGTTCCACACCTTCTTTCAGAAGTCTCGGGATCTGTTTTTGGGTAAAACTAATCAATGAAGGATTAAATCTAAAACCTCCAAAGGGTATGAAAGTGAGGGTATTCTGACTCCAGCACTGCTCTGTATGTCTGGAGACGTGTGGCTGCCCTGGCACCCTTGGGATGGGGGCCCTGTGCCAGGATGGCCCCCAGCTGTTCCTGCAGCCTGTTTGTTCCTGTATCTGTATTCTGTTTGTATATTCAGTAAACCACAGGAACCCCCCCGAAAAAAAAATAAAAAAAAATAAAAACTTAGGTCGATTTTGTTTTAAGTTTGTTAGAAAGCAACTGGAGACTTTTTAGCAAGGCAGTATCATGATTTGAGTTACTTTTTAATTAAAAATGTCATGTTAGCTGCTTTTCAGTGAACTGAGTTGAGAGGAAGCAGTGTGACCTGCTAGATGAGTATTCGAGGAGACGAGGCCTAGTTTGAGGGTATCTTGAACTCCTGTGGAAAATTCTGAAAGAGATAGGAATACCAGACCATGTAACATGCCTCTTGAGAAACCTATATGCAGGTCAAAAAGCAACAGTAAGAACTGGACAGACTGGTTCCAAGTAGGAAATGGAGTACATCAAGGCTGTATATTGCCACCTTGCTTATTTAAATTACATGCAGAGTACATCATGAGAAACGCTGGGCTGGAAGATTCACAAGCTGGAATTAAGATTGCTGGGAGAAATACCAATAACCTCAGATATGCAGATGACACCACCCTTATGGCAGAAAGTGAAGAGGAACTCAAAATCCTCTTGATGAAAGTGAAAGAGGAGAGTGAAAAAGTTGGCTTAAAGCTCAGCATTCAGAAAACGAAGACCATGGCATCCAGTCTCATCACTTCATGGGAAATAGATGGGGAAACAGTGGAAACAGTGTCATACTTTATGTTTTGGGGCTCCAAAATCACTGCAGATGGTGACTGCAGCCATGAAATTAAAAGATGCTTACTCCTTGGAAGGAAAGTTATGACCAACCTAGATAGCATATTCAAAAGCAGAGACATTACTTTGCCAACAAAGATCCATCTAGTCAAGGCTATGGTTTTTCCAGTGGTCATATATGGATGTGAGAATTGGACTCTGAAGAAAGCTGAGTGCCAAAGAATTGATGCTTTTGAACTGTGGTGTTGGAGAAGACTCTTGAGAGTCCACTGGACTGCAAGAAGATCCAACCAGTCCATTCTGAAGGAGATCAGCCCTGGGATTTCTTTGGAAGGAATGATGCTAAAGCTGAAACTCCAGTACTTTAGCCACATCATACAAAGTGTTGACTCAATGGAAAAGACTCTGATGCTGGTAGGGATTGTAGGCAGGAGGAGAAGGGAATGACAGAGGATGAGATGGCTGGATAGCATCACGGACTCGACAGACGTGAGTTTGAGTGAACTCTGGGAGTTGGTGATGGACAGGGAGGTCTGGTGTGCTGCAATTTATGGGGTTGCAAAGAGTCGGACACGACTGAGTGACTGAACTGAACTGAACTCCTTTAATTCCATGAAGGGAAATGCATAATGGAGTTATGTCTTGAGAGCAAATTAACAACATTTAAGGTTTAAATGAAATAATAGTGTGAAGGAAAGGGAGAAATAAAAGATAACACTTAGATTTTAGCTTATTGGATATTGCTACCATTTAAACAGGATGGGAAAAAAAGCTGGAAGAGGAACAAGTTTATAAGTAAACCAAACCATTGTTGTCTGTGTTAAGATTATGCCAAGTAGTAAGCCAAATAGATATTGTAAGACTCATCTGGAACTCAGAGAAGTTGGTACTGATGATCCAGCTGTGAGAGTTACTGGCATACAGAAAGTATTTAAACGTCATGGATCCAGATGATCTCAACTAGTTTAATTATAAATGGAAAAGAACAGGGTGATAAGAATGGAATGTCTTGTCCCTCACAGGATGTTGTTGTTTAATCACTAAGTCATGTCTGACTCTTTTGCCACCCCCTGGACCTTAGCCCACTAGACACCTCTGCACATGGGATTTCCCAGACAAGAATACTGGAGTGGGTTGCCATTTCCTACTCCAGGGGATCTTCCGGACCCAGAGATCTAACCTCTGTCTCCAGTAATCAAACCTGCATCTCTTGCATTGACAGGCAGATTCTTTACCACTGAGCCACTAGAGAAGCCTCTCAAAGGATGACATGACTGTAAGGGAGACGAGGAAGAAGGACTGTACAGTAAGAGTGAAACCAATAGAGCACCAGGTGGAAAATGCCTTTAAATATGGACAGAGTGTTCAAGTACCAGTGTAGACAGTGGTATGTGTTAGGGACCTTACTGTTTACCTTTTCAAGATCAAGTTCAGTCAAGTTTGGCATGAAAAGCCTAATACATGAGGTCTGAAAAAGTTAATAATGGCTACATTGATATGATGTGGGAAACGGAAACAGAGATTTAACATATCTCAAGAAAAATTCATTGTAAAGCAGAGAAGGGAAATGGAATGGTAGTTGCCCATGTATGGTAATGTAATCAAGATAATTCTTTTCTTTTAGAATGGAACTTGGAAGATGGTTGTATGCTTATAGAAAATATCCAGTTTTTAGAAGTCCTTATCTTCCACTTAGTTCTCTTCTCTGTATGTGATTGTTATGGATTGAATATTTGTGTCCTTTCAAAACTCATAGTAAAACTCTACTCCTCAATATGTTGGTATTAAGAGGTGAGGCATTGGGGAAATAATTAGGGTTCGGATCGGATCAGTCTCTCAGTCGTGTCCGACTCTTTGCGACCCCATGAACCGCAGCACGCCAGGCCTCCCTATCCATCACCAGCTCTCGGAGGTCACCCAGACTCACATCCATCGAGTCAGTGATGCCATCCAGCCATCTCATCCTCTGTTGTCCCCTTCTCCTCCTGCCCCAATCCCTCCCAGCATCAGAGTCTTCTCCAATGAGTCAACTCTTCGCATGAGGTGGCCAAAATACTGGAGTTTCAGCTTGAGCATCATTCCTTCCAAAGAAATCCCAGGGCTGATCTCCTTCAGAATGGACCATTTGGATCTCCTTGCAGTCCTATAATTAGGGTTAGATGAAGTTAAAAGATGCTTACTCTTTGGAAGGAAAGTTATGACCAACCTAGATAGCATATTGAAAAGCAGAGACATTACTTTGCCAACAAAAGTTCGTCTAGTCAAGGCTATGGTTTTTCCAGTGGTCATGTATGATGTGAGATTTGGACTGTGAAGAATGCTGAGCACCAAAGAATTGATACTTTTGAACTGTGGTGTTGGAGAAGACTTTTAAAAAAAAAAAAAAAATTTTATTTTACTTAACTTTACAGTATTATATTGGTTTTACCATACATCAAAATGAATCCACCACAGGTATACATGTGTTCCCCATCCTGAACCCTCCTCCCTCCTCCCTCCCCATACCATCCCTCTGGGTCGTCCCAGTGCACCAGCCCCAGGCATCAGGTGTCAGGCATCGAACCGAACCTGGACTGGCGACTTGAGAGTTCCTTGGACTGCAAGGAGATCCAACCAGTCCATTCTGAAGGAGATCAGCCCTGGGATTTCTTTGGAAGAAATGATGCTAAAGCTGAAACTCCAGTACTTTGGCCACCTCATGCGAAGAGTTGACTCATTGGAAAAGATTCTGATGCCTGGAGAGATTGGGGGCAGGAAGAGAAGGGGACGACAGGGGATGAGATGGTTGGATGGCATCTCTGACTCGATGGAAGTGAGTCTGAGTGAATTCTGGGAGTTGGTGATGGGCAGGGAGGCCTGGCATGCTGCCATTCATGGGTATCAAAGAGTCAGACACGACTGAGTGACTGAACTGAACTGAACACGATCAAGAAGGTGGATACCCTTCTCTACTATGTAAGGGTACAACGAGAAGTTGATGGTCTGCAACCCGAAAGAGGGCCCTCACTAGCACCTGACAATACTGGCACCCTAAACTCAGATTTCCAGGCTTCAGAACTGAGAGAACTAAATTTCTGATATTTCTAAGCTACTCAATCTATGCTACTTTATTTTAACAGCACTAATTGACTAAGGCAGCTCAACTTATTATTACTTTCACACTGTGTCAATGATAGTTACATTTTTTAGTGTAAGTATAACTGCATCTTTAATGCTTGGTTTCAGGTTGAATTTTAAAACTAAAAAAAAAATCATAAATCAGTGTAGACTGGACTTTGACAACATATTATTATGAATTCTATAACTGAGTACCATAGCTTAACATTTCCTTTCTTTCATATTTGGTTTGTCTAAAGAGTAAACCTGTAGTTCATTTTTTCTTACTCTACTTGCCTTTATCACTTATTCATTTTTTTTCCAGTTATCTGTTCAATCAGGTACATGTTTTCCTGATTACCACCCATGATTCGTAGCCATTTGCTCCTTTGTGGACTGACAAGTGTACTCATATAGGATCTCTTTCCCAGAGACATCCTAGGACCTCCCTCCTCTCTTTTCCCAAATTTGGATCTGCCATTTTTTTGTACTCTGCTTTTATTTTGACTAACTTTCACATTCGCTAATGCTATCTTCCTAAAAAAGAGTAAGGAGTACATATTCTGAATTTGTATTACAAATGTGTCTTTATTCTCCATTCATGCTAAAGGAACACTCACTCAGCTGTGTATAAGTGAAAAAGTGAAGTCGCTCAGTCATGTCCAGCTCTTTGCGACCCCATGGACTGTGGCCTACCAGGCCCCACCCTCCATGGGATTCTACAGGCAAGAGTACTGGAGTGGGTTGCCATTTCCTTCTCCAAGAATTCTAATATGAAATCACATTTATTCAGAATTTTGAGGGCGTTTTTCTAATATGATTTATTATAAAATCTGAAAATAAATCCAAGATTAACCTTGTTTATATCCTTATAGGCAAGAAGTAATGCTTTCCATTTTTTGTTCCCTCACCCCCTGAAAACTTTTAGCATCTTTTATTTATTTTTTTAACTTATAGATTTTTTCATAGAACAATTTTGGATTTATAGAAAAATTAGGCAGGTAGTACAGAGAGTTTCCATATGATCACCTAGCACACAGTTTCCCCTATTTTTCACAACCTGCATTTGTGTGGGACATTTATGGCAGAGTGCACTGATATTTATTCATGATTATTAACTAACTTCATACTTGACACTGAGGATCAACTTTTGTGCTCCACACTCACGGGTTTTGGAAAATGCAATATGTCATGTAGTCACCATTATAGTATCACACAGAAGAGTTTCACTACCTTAAAAATCCCCTATGCTTCATCTAATGGCAGAAAGTGAAGAGGAACTAAAAAGTCTCCCTTTGAGGGTGAAAGAGGAGAATGAAAAAGTGGCTTGTCAACAGTCAAAAAACAGCTTCCAGTCCCATCACTTTATAGCAAATAGAAGGGGAAAAAGTAAAAACTGCAGTTTTTGGTTTTGTTTTTTTTTTTTTCTGTACTCCAAAATCACCACTGATGGTGACTACAGCCATGAACTTAAAAGACACTTGCTCCTTGGAAGGAAAGCTATGACAAACCTAGACAGCATATTAAAAAGCAGAGGCATCACTTTGCTTACAAAGGTCCATATAGTCAAGCTATAGATCTTTTCAGTAGTCATGGATGGATGTGAGAGTTGGGCCATAAAGAAGGCTGAGCACTTTTGAATTGTGGTGCTGGAGAAGACTCTTGAGAGTTCATTGGACAGCAAGAAGATCAAACTAGCCAATTCTAAAGGAAATAAACCCTGAATATTCATTGGCAGGAGTGATGATGAAGTTGAAGCTTCAATACTTTAGCCACCTGACACAAAGAGCCAACTCCATGGAAAAGATCCTGATGATGGGAGAGACTGAAGGCAAAGAAGAAGGGGTGGTAAAGGATGAGATGGTTAGACAGCATTGCCAACTCAGTGGACATGATTCTGAGTAAACTCGATAGATAGTGAAGGACAGGGAAGCCTAGAGTGGTGCAGTGCATGGGGTCACAAAGAATTGGACATAGAGGCTGAACAAGAACAGTGCTTCATCTATTCATCTCCATCCCAGTCTTACTTCTCCACCATATTCATCCTACTTCCCAGGTTCCAAAATTTCTGGCTATCAGTTTTTTTTTTACTACCATAATAGTTTAATTTTTCCAGAATACCATATGATTGAAACCATACAGTTTGTAGACTTTTCAGATGGGCTTCTTTACCTTAGCAGTATACACTGATGGTTCTTCTATGGCTTTTGTGGTTTGAATATTGATCTTTCATTTTTACTGTTGAACAATATTCTATTGCATGGATTTACCATAGTTTATTTAACCATTCACTTGCTGAAGGATTTATTAGCTGCTTCTAGCTTATGAAAAAATCTGCTATAAATATTCATGCATAGGTTTTTGTAAGGACATCACTTTTAACTCAACTGGATAAATATTTTGGAGCATAATTAGCTCAGTCATATTGTCAAGACTGTACTTAGCTTTGGAAGAACTACCAAACTGTCTTTCAAAGCAAAATGGCTGTACCATTTTGCATTCCTAACAGGAATAAATGAAAGTTCTTGCTGCTCCACACTCTCTCCAGCAGTTGGCATTTGTCATTTTAGCTATTCCAATAGTTGTGTTTTGGTATTTCATCATTTGTGTTAATTTAAAATTCCCTAATAACATATAATATTGAGCATCTTTTCATATGCTTCATACTTGCACATAATTTTTGGGGTGGTGACTATTCAGCTTCCTTCCCACTTTAAAACTTTTATATATTGGAACTGAAACAGGGAATATAAAGCATTTTTAATAATTTTTAATGGGCTTGCTATTCTAAAATTTGACAATTGTATGACAAATTTTTTTAAAAATTCACTTTTCTATACATTACATAGGTTCCTTTAGTATGTATGCTCATGTCCTTCAGGAGAAATTGCACTTTATTATTTTTGTTTAGAAAATATTCAACACTACTAAAATTCTCTATTCTACTAAAACTCATGTTAGTCATACTAGTCATAATATTAGTCATATTAGAGTGTTGATCCTTTGGTTTAATCATTTTTTTTTATCAGACTTCTCATACTTTCAAAGGAATTTCTTTGAATTTATCTTCCTAAACTATGTTTCTAGCATTTATCTTATTCACCTGAATTTTAATTTTTAACATTTTGTACTTGTTTGGTGTGTGTGATATCTTCTTAAATGTGCCTTAAGACACAGCATATTCTTTTCTTCTAAATATACATCAGTTTTGTTTACTCCAGAATAATTTTTCTCCTTCATCTTGGTCTCTTTTCTTTTTGTTATAGGATTCCCTGAGATGTTTCCTGTTATTGATTTTTTGTCCGTATTGGAAAAAATGAGAGTGAAAAACTGATGGAATCTCTTCATATGTGGGTGGGAACTGTTTTGCAGGCAGACTCAGTTTTGTATTAGTCAGAAAGTTGGTAGGAAACCCTAAATGTTACAGTGTAAAGAGTTTTCACTGGATATCCTTTGTGGTAGCAGTAGTTGTGGAAGGGGATTTATATGATCAATATTTCAATGACTTCCTCTTTTCAGCACTCATTTTACTGATGTCCTCCAGCATAATTAGGATTTGCAAATTTTAAGCTTTTCCCCCTAAGCCAAAAGGAAGATTTTCTAGGCTGGAACTCCTTCCATCTGCTTTTTGTCCTTTCAAATTTGATTAAGTGAATCCATCTGTGTATATATTTATGTTTATTATCTATAAATATATTCATATATATCTATCAGTCCACATATCTGTTGTTCTATTTATCTGTGAATGATAATTAGGAGTCTAAGAACTAAACAGATTTTAAAAATAGCATTACTTAATAAAACTATTTTGTATATGAAGAATTTTATGAGTCATGAGTAGGAAAAAAAAAAACTTGTAACTATGATTTTTAAAAAGTTTATTTTAAGCAAAAGTTTATCGAATTTGAAAAAAACTACCCTTCTCATCAAGGGACAGGGAAGCCTGTTGTGCTGCAGTCCCTGGGGTTGCAAAAGCTGGACATGACTGAGTAACTGAATTGAACTGAACTCTCATCAAGGATGTCTAAGTGAAGCTTGCTACGTGAATAATGAGGCAGCACAAAAGTATATTAGAAAAAATTTATTACTGTGAGCTACATAAGTAAAGTGGCATCCTTGCTACTTAAGGAGAGAGATTCAGTTTATTCAGTGCTTCATCAGAAGGCTACATTGCTTTCTGAGGAGTATGAAATGTTTGTAAGTTTGAAAGAAAACATCTAATGTGGGAGAGGAATCTGGCAGGAGACACACTGAATTTATTGAAGATCTTTTCATGTCAGGACTTTGCTTTGCTGGCCATGGTTATATAAATATTGCAATGATTTTAATCTTGTACCTCTCCTGAACCCAATGCCACCATGACTGTCTTTCTCTTCAACTCCATAACCACATGCTGGCAACACTCCACTTGAGCTGTCAGTGAGGAAAGTTAAGACGGTACTTAGGTTTCTGATAAAGCAAAAATCTAATGTACATTAAGAGAAATACTCCCCTTGTCATTCTGGTACTTTAAGGCAAGCTTTCCCCATAAGCTTGGAATGCATGTTTATATGAAAAATTTTAATATCTGTAAACCATAGATGTCTAAGCTGTTACCCCTTCGGTGTTCACTCCCTGGCAAGGGCCAGTGTCCCAGTTCATTCCCTTTTTCTTTTCTTTGATCAACATTCTTGTTCTGTGATTTGGTTCCTCTATGGCCAGCTGTTAGCTTAAAAAAAAAAAAAAAAAAAAAAAAAACTACTAATACATATAATTTATTTCCACTTAGAAGGCTGCAGCTTACAGTTTTACTTCTGGCAGCATATTTAGTATTTTTGTCAGAGATTTTTCAGGAATTACCAGCTCTTTAACACAATGGAGACATCACTAATTCTAATGAGAAAGACATTGTTACAGACCACCAGTAAAGATATTCTAGCTCCTCTAACTCTAAGCACCTGGGAGTTGGGTTGGGAGAATTTCTCAGCTATAACTTGAAAAGCATATCAAAAAACAAACAGTTCAGCAAAAAAAAAAAAAAAAAAAAAAAAAGGGCAGAAGATCTAAAGAGACATTCCTCCAAAGAAGATATACAAATGAATAACAAACACAAAAAATATGTTCCACATTACTAATTATTAGAGAAATGCAAATCAAAACTGCAGTGATGTCATCTTACACCAATCTGAATGGGCATCATCTAACAGTCTACAACAATAAATGCTGGAGAGGATGTGGAAAAGGACAGTTAGTGGGAATATAAATTGGTACAGCCACTATGGAAAACAGTTTGGAGGTTCCTCAAAAAACTGAAAATGGGACTGCCATACCCAGCAGTCTCATTCCTGGGCATATACCCAGAGAAAATGATAAGACAAAAAGATATACGCAACCCAATGTTCACTGTACCACTATTTACAATAGCCAGGACATGGAAGCAACCTAGGACATGGATGCACAGGACATGTGCATCAACAGAAGAATGGATCAAGGAGATGTGGTCCACATATACAATGGAATATTACTCCACCATAAAAAGTAATGAAATAATACACTTATATCCATTTGCAGAGACTTGGATAGACCTAGAGACTTTCATAAAGAATGAAGTAAGTTAGAAAGAGAAAAATAAATATTGAATACTATCACATATATGTGGAATCTATAAAATTTGTACAGATGAACTTATTTGCAAAGTTGAAATAGAGACACAGATTAAGAGAACAAATTTATGGATACCAAAAGGGGCAGACGGGATGGGATGAACTGGGAGATTGGGATTACAAATGTACACTACTATGTCTAAAATAGCTAACTAATGAGACCCTACTGAGAACCTACTGTATATAACCTACTCTATAGACTTATACAAGTAACTCTATGGCATGCTCTGGCATGCTCATTGGTGACCTAAAATGGAAGGAAATCTTAAAAAAGAGGACATATGTATATATGTATAATTGATTCATTTTTATGTACAGCAGCAACTAACACTACATTGTAAAGTAACTATACTCTAACCAAAAATAATTTAAAAAGCATATTGAATAGTAATTAATACATATAAGACTGGCCTTGAATAAAGTAGGTACAAGTTGGACACTGCTGATTCTTACTTGTCTTACTTTATTGGGACACCTGCCCTCCTCTTGTTTAAAACAAGAAGAATGATAATTAGAAGAAAAATGTACATGGCAACACCCTCCAGTATTCTTGCCTGGAAAATGCCATGAACAGAAGGAGCCTGGCTGGGCTGCAGTCCATGTGTCTCAAAAGAGTTGAACACAACTTAGTGACTAAACAACAACCACAACAACTGCTGCTGCTGCTGCTAAGTCACTTCAGTCGTGTCTGACTCTGTGCGACCCCATAGACGGCAGCCCACCAGGCTCCCCTGTCCCTGGGATTCTCCAGGTAAGAACACTGGAGTGAGTTGTCATTTCCCTCTCCAATGCATGAAAGTGAAAAGTGAAAGTGAAGTCGCTCAGTCATGTCTGACTCTTAACAATCCCACGGACTGCAGCCCACCAGGCTCCTCTGTCCATGGGACTCTCCAGGCAAGAATACTGGAGTGGGGTGCCATTGCCTTCTCCACCACAACAACTAACTATCTTTAATAGAAGCACTAGTTGCCAATAAAAATATTATGACCATACTTTGGATAATATTGTGGCCCACCTCTGTGTACTTTATGAAGCATTATTCTCAAGACACGATGAATTATAATTAATACGTTGGCTTTGAATTTCAACCTCTGAGTTAGACCACTAAGATCCTAAGTTAAACTGAATTTGGGAATGGATATCAATTCAAAGTAGTTAGAAAGAACATAGTTATTGGAGCCACAGAACTTCATAATTTTCTGGCCCAGGGACTGAGGAAGCTGATAGAGGAGATCCAGGTGAAATTGTAGAAGCTGCTTCCTAACTACAGCCAACACATAGAAAATGAGCCCGCAGATCAGTGACATCCTGCGTGAGCTACAGTGGCTGAGGCCCCTCTCACAAACTTTCAGAGTATAATGCCTGTTGCTCTACTTCTACTTCTACACTCTGTCCTTTGCACCAATGTTTCTGGTGGCTGACCCTAACCAGGAAGGAGGCAGGGAAGGAAATTCTGGGGAAATGTAGTTGCAGCTTAGCTAGTCAAAACAGTACAAAACAACCACAACTGGTAATACTGAAAGTGCAAAATTGCCCACGATATGCATTCTCCCCCGTTTATGCTGTTGCTGCACTGAGCAGTAGCTGAGTAATTAAAATCTCACCATCAGAGGTGTCATTATTAGAACCCTGTTGGGGCTCTCAGTTGTGAAGTCGAGCATGGTCCTTTATTATATAGCATCCTGTGAGTGCCTGCACTTTATCAGCAGCTAGTGATTCTTTTGATGGTACCACAATAAAAATATACATTTTATAGCTATAAAATGAATAATACACTTATATCCATAAAAGCTAATAAGTCCTCTCTCCTCCTTCTCTACTGCATTTGTACACACACACACACACACACACACGGAGAGACACACACACATGCAGCACATAGCCTGAAGTAATACCATAAATTAGCTCAACATTAAAGAGAAAAATTGTTCTGGGTGAGTGTCTTTAAGGAAAGCAGTATGAATGCGCATGGAGACGACACATGTGCAAATAAAATGAAGAGAATTTGGTTGTGATCTAATGGTTTCATCGATTTTTCCTAAGCAGGATTGTAATTACCTGCATAGAAGCTTGAAATCATATGTGTGGGAAGTTTCAGGAGTTATCTTATTAAATGAATATGTTATTTGTATTCTATATGGAAATGAGCTTGTGTGTTTTGACTTTATGCATGAGGCTTGGACCCCCTGGGTATCCTGTGGGGACCAGGCACAGCTGATTTCTTCATCTGCAAGGCAGAAGCCTGACAGGCACAGATGTGAGCTGCTCCAGCTTTAGGTGTGAAAGCTGCTTTGTGAAGCCAGCATTCAGGCAATTAAGCAAGTTCCCCTCCTGGTAAGCTGGTAGTTAGCCAGGCCACTGTCTGTGCTGCCCATACTGCTTCAGGCAGAGGGCTTGGTGAGATGGAACACCTGAAGCTTATTGCTGGAAAAGAACAAAGATTCAAAACCTAAAATGTTAAGGACCTCCTTTATGAAATTGCTTTAGCCTTTGGCTCTGCATTCTATAGACAGATTCAAATTAAATATAAAGAATCCAGGAAAATATCATTAATCATCATGCATAACTCCTCAGAACTACCAAACACACACATTTTTCATTGCATATGGTGATATAGTCATTATATACTCTCTATATAAATAGATCAGATCAGATCAGATCAGTCGCTCAGTCATGTCCGACTCTTTGCGACCCCATGAATCGCAGCACGCCAGGCCTCCCTGTCCATCACCAACTCCCGGAGGTCACTGGGACTCACATCCATCGAGTCAGTGATGCCATCCAGCCATCTCATCCTCTGTCGTCCCCTTCTCCTCTTGCCCTCAATCCCTCCCAGCATCAGAGTCTTCTCCAATATATACATATATAATTATATATTTACATATATCATTTAATTTTTACAACCACCCTATACTTCTATACCAATATTGCTTAGAGATTAGGAAACTGTGACTCAGAAAGGTTCCACACCTTCTGTAGGCTATAAGGACTATAAGTGGCCAAGACAGGAGAGAAGCACAGGTTTCCCTGCTCTCAGTCTGAGGTCCACTTTAAATCCTTTCTAAGCAGACAGGACATACATGAGTTAGTAAAATAAATAGCCAGTATAACGGAGCTTTCCAGAACAAGTGTCTTGTATTATTATATAAGTTTTCATGGGTCACTTAAAAACTAGTTCTAAACTTCATCTTTATTAGTTTAGGAGTTACTAGTAATGCTCCATAGCACTCTGACAGTTTTTTGAAATGGAAGATAGAACTTTGAATAGTCACTAGAATACAAATATGAGTTTATGTTCAAGATGAGGAGAAAGTGAAGGGGAAATGAAATCTGGAGCAGCCATATTATCAAGGATTTTGTTAAGTGATTGTACATTTTTTCACCAAAAATGAGAAATGGTGTATTAGTCCTTCTCAAGAGAGGAGATCAAACTCAAGGTTAAGGAACTTTTCCCAAGGTCTAAAAGAAAGTGAACAATCAGTTGGGATTGAACATCACTGATTCTCAAGATGAGAGGAGAAAGTGAAAAAATTGTTTTGAGTGCCTCTTCTAGAGCATGTACTCAAATCAGTACTTTTTAAGCACTGCTTTCTATAATTAAAACAATGCTATAAAGTTTGTAACTATTCACCTCATTTTATAAATGAGGAAAAAATACAAATTAACTTAAATTGCCTGAAATCCCAAGGCTAATAACTGGCAGAGAGGGAAATCAAATGACTGACTTCAATGTTTGTATTCCTTCCACTGACAGACGGGCAGATCTCTGGATACATAAATGGAAATGTAAACAACGCACAGGACATAAATTACTTTGTTAAGGCAATAGAATAAAAACAATGCATAGAGCAGCTAAAGACTGTTGAGCCCTGGAATAACTGCTACTAAAATATGATACAGGTTTGAGTTCTTTTTCTATTAAGCTTCCAAGAAAGCTTCACTTTGAGAGGGCAGTATTTCATCTATTTTTTTGCCAATATTCTCATAAACACAAGCTTACATGAAATACTCATCAGGAAAAAAGAATGAAGTAAACAGTAAAGGTAGCTAGATACAGTGAATTTTGAATTGCCTCCTGGGTTAATCTAAATGGAAAGGATAAAAAAAAAAAACAACTTCCTGGAGGACCAAATTAAATATACACATCATTATCAACAGAAATAAATGGAACAACAATAGGTTAATTTAAATATGCTTTTCATCCACAAACTTTTACACTGACTTAAATCAATTATTCTTACCTAGGGTTGGGCTTTCATGGTGACTCAGATGGTAAAGAATCTGCCTGCCATGCGGGAGACTGGGGTTTGATCCCTGGGTCAGAAAGATTCCCTGGAGAAGGGAAAGGCTACCCACTCCAATATCCTTGCCTGGAGAATTCCATGGTCAAAGGAGCTTTGTGGGCTACAGTCTGTGGGGTCACAAAGAGTCGGCCATGATTGAGCGACTTATCACAGGGTTATGTTAGTTAATATTTAACATTTTACCACTTTAATTGCTACATAAGACTAAAGTTGAATAAATATTATTAACTAAGTACATTAATATTGGAACTTTCCCTGTGATTTAGTAATAAAGAATCTGCCAATCAATGCAGGAGACAGGGGTTCAATCCCTGATCCAGGAGGATCCCACATGTCGAGGAGCAACTAAGCCCATGTGCTATAATCATTGAACCCGTGCTCTAGAGCCCGGGAACTGCAACACCTGAGGCCATATGCCACAACCACGGAAGCCCACACACTCTGGAGCTAGTACAAGAGAAGCCACCTCAATGAGAAACCAGCGCCCCTCAGCTAGAGAGTAGCCCCTATTCACTGCAACTAGAGAAAAGCTGGCACAGCAATGAAGACCCAGAATGGCCCAAAAAATGTGTATATTAATAGCATTTTTATTATAAAAAGTTTAATTAATGAAAACAAACTATTCAATACAACCCTACAAAAACTGTGTTTGTTGCTTTAATTGTACTTGTCTTTCAAAATGAATTATGTATGTGTGTAGATACTTTCCTTTCCAAGACATGCAACTTAATTCCCTGCAACTTAATATCCTGGGGAGGGACAATGTCCTCTCTTGAGGTCACCATCATCACACTGGAGGTAAGATTTATTGACTCTTCACTTCCAAAGAATAGGAGAAGGAAAGGAAAAAAAAAAAAAAAAACTGTACAGTGGAAAAATCTGTGAAAATCTACCTTAAGTGACGAAATGACTAGGTGAGTCAGTGATGCCATGCAGCATGTAGCCCTGATAAGATGTGAAGAGAAGGGTATTTAACGTCTATACTATTCTTCCGCAAACCCCATAACCCTGGATTAATCATAGGGAAAACACCAAACAAACCCAGATGGTAATGCATTGCAGGCAATACCTGGTCCATACTCCTTTAGACTGTCAAATTCATGAAAATCAAGGACAGCTGAGACCAAGGGAGACCACGGAGAGATAACAACTAAATATTATGAAGCGTCTTGAATTTTATCCCCAAATAGAAACAGACCATTATGGGAAGACTGGTGAAATCAAAATGAAGTTTTCAGTTATTAGCAATGTGCCAGTGTTAGAGTTTTAGTTTTGAAAAATTCACAAAGGCATTTCATATCATGAATACAATGGAAGCACCGTGTTTATTTAGTCCTGTCCAATTGCATCTCTCTTCATTTCACAGTAGTAAGTGTTACAACTAAATTTCTTTAATGTTTCCATGCCTATCTTTGAATAATATATTATCTTATCATAATAAGATAATAATAATATCTTCACTGAAAGGGCACTTATCTTTTCAAATGGTTTTATATTAACATTTTTAACTTCATAGAGACAGTAAAATATTTATACAGCTTTATTTTGCACAATATATAGTGTTACACATTCACATATTTATATACTGGAGAAGGCAATGGCACCCACTCCAGTACCCTTGCCTGGAAAATCCCATGGATGGAGGAGCCTGGTAGGCTGCAGTCCATGGGATCACTAAGAGTTGGACACGACTTCACTTTCACTTTCACTTTCCACTTTCCTGCATTGGAGAAGGAAATGACAACCCCCTGCAGTGTTCTTGCCTGGAGAATCCCAGGAACGGGAGCCTGGTGGGCTGCTGTCTATGGGGTCACACAGAGTTGAACATGACTGAAGCGACTTAGCAGCAGCAGCAGCATATTTATATACAAAGCTTTAATAAATTTATTTCACTGCTTGAGTACCCCAGTGACATGACAAAGGTTATAGAGATGTAATAAAGAAGTTAATTCAACCTCTTTAGTCTCAAATTTGAATCAGGAAGTCATCTGAAAACGTATTTTTGCTCTGGGAATTAAGTAAGCCTCTTAGATTACTCTCATAGTATGAAACTAAGTTTTTCTGGACAAAATTAATATTCCTATCAGAATTTCCAGTAATTTTCATTAATATTATTTCTGTTTAAACACGTGTACACCCTTGGCAGATGCATGTTGATGTATGGCAAATCCAATACAATATTGTAAAATAAAAAAAATAAAAAATAAAAAAAAATTCTACTTCAGCTAAACATTTGCATTTGGAAAGTTTTATCCTCTTCCCTGAAATAATAATGCCTTATTAAGGAAAAATTTAAAAAATAAAATGACTTTTTATTTTAAAACTGTTTAGATTCAAATCATTTTGGAGCCATCACAGTGAGTTCCCATATTCTTTCCATCCAGTACTGTGGGTTTAATTATTTTCTCCCCAAAATATGTTCAAATCCTAACGTTGATACTTGTGATGAGATCATACTGGATTTATGATCATCGCTGACCTTATAAGAAAACCATGTGAAGACAGAGAAGTCCAGCCACGGAGCTAAGCACATCATATGAAGATGAAGGCAGAGATTGGAGTGATATATATACAAGTCAAGAAATACCAAGAATAAGCACCAGAAGCTAAGAAGACAGAAGGAAGGAATCTTCACTGGAGCCTTCAGAGGAAGCATGGCTTTGTTGACACCTTGATTTTGGACTTCTGGCTTTTTGAAATATGAAGAATAGATTTTGTTGTTTTAAGACACCTAGGAACGCCTAGGATGTAGTGATTTATCATGGGCACCCTAGGAAACTAAAATGTCCAGTTTATTGTACTACTGACATCCTACATACCATATTGTGCTGTGCTTAGTCGCTCAGTTGTGTCCGACTCTTTGTGACCCCATGGACTGTAGCTCACCAGGCTCCTCTGTCCGTGGGGATACTCCAGGCAAGAATACTGGAGTGAGTTGCCATGCCCTCCTCCAGGGGATCTTCCCAACCCAGGGATCAAACTCAGGTCTCCTGCATTGCAGGCAGATTCTTTACTGTCTGAGCCACTAGGGAAGCTCACATCCTTTATGAATTTGGTACAATTGTCAATATCTGAAAAATAACTCTGTGGGATTTTCACTGGGATTATGTTGAATACCCAATTTCCTAAACATCAAGTTTGGAAAATTTGACATCTTAACAATATTGAATTCTCCAGTCAATGAATGCAGAATCTCTCTCAATTCATGTATGTTTTTGAGGCTTAAAAAAAATCGTGTCTTTTGTTTTCCATATGTGTTCTGTATATACATTTTGTTAGATGTATCCTCCTTAATTCACTTTATAGATACTAAACAATTCTGATTTTCATATATGGATATCAGTTTATAAAGATATAGATTTTCATGCATAGATGTTTCATATATAGATATTGATTTTAAAAATTCCAGTTGTTCATTGTTGGTGTATGTAAGAGAAATTGAATTTTGTATATTAACCTTTGTATTCTGTGATCTTCATTTACTTACTTGGTTCCAGGAACTCTGGGTGAATTTTTTGGGATTTTCTATGCAAACTTTCATGCCATATACTATCAGAGACAATTTTATTTCTTTCTTTCCAATCTGAATGCTTTTTTATTTCTTTCTTTGTGATTGAGTTAGGATTTAAGTGCTGTGTGATTATGAGTGCTAAGTGAGGAGTGATTCTTGCTTTGTTCCTGATCTTATGAAGAAAAAGATTAGTTTCTCATATTAAGTATGACATTGCTTGTAGATTTTCTTTATCGCATTAAGGCAATTTTTCTTTACTCTTAGTTTTCTGGAAGCTGTTAGTTTGAGTCAGTATTGGATTTTATTAAATGTATTTTTTGCATCAGTTAATATAATAAGATTTTTCTTCTTTAGTTTGTTGATATAATAGTATTTATCTTCAGGTGCTGAGTTTGCATACATGGAATAAATCACTCTTGACAATGATATATAATTAGTTTATACATTTTTGGATTTGCTTTGCTAATATTTTGATGAAAGTTTTTGTGACAATTATAAAAAGAGATATAAGCCTCTAGTTAAATGGTTTAGTTTTTAGGATAATACTAGACTCAGGATGAATTAGAAAGTATTCCTTTGGCTTCTAATATCTTCAAGAGATTGTGAAGATTTGGCATCATTTCTAACATTAGATATTTGGTAGAATTTACAGTGCTACCATTTGCGCTTGGTGGGTATTGGGGGGAAAATAATTAATAATGACTCTTTATATAACAACTATAAAACTATTCAAAATACCTTTTTCTTCATTTGTTAAATTTTGCAATTTATCTTTCAAAAAACATACATTTCATATAAATTCTCAAGTTTGTCTCAAAGTTCTTCATGATATGTCTTGATTGTCCTTTCAGTGTACATAGACTGAGAATTACTTCTCATTCATTGGTTGTATTAATATTTTGTATCATCTTTTTCCTTTGCTTAGTGTTGTTAGAGGTTTATCAATTTTATGAATCTTTGCAGAGACTCATCTTACAATCTTACACTTTTGCTTTCTCATTTTTTAGTATTTATAATTTTATTTTTTCCATTCTAATTATTATTATGTACTTACTGTTTAAGTTCAAATTTCTCATCTTTCTCTAGTTTAAGTTGGAAGCTTCATTTATTAATTTTAAGTATTTCAGGCTAACATACACATTCAATGCTATAATTTTCCTTCTAAATAGTGCTTTGCTGCATCTTGATACATTGAATTTTTATTTTAATTTATTTAAAAGTATTTTGAAATTTCCCTTGAGACTTTTTTGACCCATGTGTGATTTAGAAGTAAACTGTTTAATTTTTAAATATTGGAGGTTTTTCAGCAATTTTTCCATCACTGATTTCCAACTGAATTTCTTTGTAGTATGAGGACATGATTATATCATTTCTATGCTTAGAAATCTGTTCATATGTGTCTTATGTCCAGAATATTGTCCTTCTCAGTGAACATTCCATGTAAGTTTAAGAAGTATGTGTCTTCTGCTGTTTTTGAATGGTGCCTACTATAAGTATTGGTTAGATAAAGTTAATTGACAGTTCTGTTCAAGTCAACTATATGTTTATTTTGTACCTGTTTGATCTAGAGGTTACTAAGGGTAATGTTAACTGATATTAACTAAGAGAGCATATTTATATATTTTCCCCTTTCAATTTTATCTATTTTTCTTAATGTGCTTTGATGAGTGAGTGAAAACACATTTAGCACTGTTACATCTGATGATTTTAGATACTCTGACGTGTATTTTGTCTAGTTATTCCATCTTTCTGTTGATTTGTATTAGCATCACCTATCTTTTTCTATATCTATATTTATCTTTAACCTATCAGAGTTTTTATATTTAAACTATATTTTTATGGACAATGTATACTTTGGGCATTTATCTAATCTGATTTTTTTTCCTGTCTCTGTTTTTCAACTGGTGTACATTGACTGCTGCTGCTGCTGCTGCTAAGTCGCTTCAGTTGGTGTCTGACTCTGTGCAACCCCATAAACAGCAGTCCACTAGGCTCCTCCGTCACTGTTAAATAATTATTGTTATATTTGGTTTAATATAACCAATGTTTTAATTGTTTTATATTCATTGCCAGAGACTTTATTTTCTGCCTGCTCTTATTTTAGTTGCTGCTGCTAAGTTGCTTCAGTCGTGTCCGACTCTGTGCGACCCCACAGACAGAAGCTCACCAGGCTCCCCTGTCCCTGGGATTCTCCAGGCAAGAACACTGGAGTGGGTTGCCATTTCCTTCTCCAATGCATGAAAGTGAAAAGTGAAAGGGAAATCGCTCAGTCGTGTCCGACTCTCAGCGACCCCATGGACTGGAGCCTACCAGGCTCCTCCGTCCATGGGATTTTCCAGGCAAAAGTACTGGGGTGGGGTGCCATTGCCTTCCCCGTATTTTTTTTTTTTTTTTTTAGTTGAGATTTTGTTATTCTATTTTATCTACTTTAATATATTAATTTTACCTTTATTTAAAAAATGCTTTCTCCAGAGTTTACAATATTAATGTACTAATATTATTTTCTAACCTGTTTATATTCAGATAATTGTATTCTGCTTTATATATAGTTCAAACATCTTATATCAGAGTATTCCTAATTCCTCTCTCCTACTCCCTATGACACTTCTGCTATTCATTTCACATATCCATATGATTATAAATTAACCAATACATTGTCACTGTTATTGTTTTAAATGAATGGTTATATTTTAGGTCAAAACTAAGAACAAGAAAAATACGTTTTATTTTACTTTCATTTATTTTTCTTTTTTAATGTAGATTTAAGTTTATTATCTGTATTATTTTTCTTCGGCTTGGAGAGTATCTTCTAACATGTCTTGCAGGGTATGTCTACTGGTAGATTCTCTCACTTTGTGTTTGAGAAGGTCATTATATCTCTTTCAATTTTGAAGGATAATTTTGCTGGAGGCCAGAGATAAGAATCTCTAGATGTGCCACAGATTTAAATTTCTTAACTTTTCTTGGATTTTTTTGGGGGGGTGGGGAGTGCAGATTTTTTTTTCCTAAAGTGTATGGAACCTGCAAATTTAAAAATATTATATTCATATAAAGAGATATCAAGGAAGCCAATGGAAATAAAAAATAATAAACTATAGCCTTGCAATATTCCCTTTCAGTAGTCCAAAGCAACATTTTTAATACAATTGATCACATTTCTTAGTAATCTTTTTTAACTTTTGAAATCATATCATATGCCCATATTCCTCAGACACTAACATTTTACAATGCTTATTTATTTTTTCTCACTCTCATATAAAGGTTATTCAGAATTATTTGAGATTATGCTGCAGAACTGTGGCCCATGCACTCCTAGATGCTTCAGTTATGTACTTCTTCAAAACAAAAGCAACACTATGCATCTCCACAATTATCCCTATTGAGAAATTTACATGGATACGGTATTATGATGCAACTCATAAACTTAGTTAATTTTTATCTCCCAGAACCCGGCCTATAACTGTGCCGAATTTTCTTTCCTGCTCTTTAGTCTTCTTTAATCTGCAACAGTTCCCCATTCTTTGTCTTTTATGATCTTGGCAGTTTAAGCAGTAGTGTCTGTTTATTTTGTGGAATGCCTCGCAATCTGCCTCTATTATTTTTTCCTTTCCAGTGTATCCTATCAATTGCTTTGTTCTACTTTTGCTGCTGTTAGCATTGATCTCTTGGTTAAGATTGTATCTGCAAAGTTTCTCCAGTACACATTTTCTCTTTGGAAAAATAGCACCTTGTGGAGAATACTCTGAAAGGTTTAATTCCTCTGCTTCTCCTCCCACTCTATTCCCCTACCCCATGAAAATTTCAACATTTTTGCCTATCTTTCTTTGGGCTACAAAAATGACTTCTTTCATCCTTTGGTTAAGCTGTACTCTCCTGTTAATAATGATAGCTTACAGCATGACCCAGATTCTAGCTCCAGCTTTATTGGTTTTGCTGGAGCAGTAGAGAGGTAGATCTCTCCTTTCACAGCATTTGAATGTAGAAATTCATGGAAATGTCCTTTATTTTGTGATATACTCTTCCTATCAATTTTCTTCAGAGGAATCATTTTATAATGTCAAAAACATAAAAGTGCAGTGGTGTCATGGCCATTTAAGTAGAAAAAAACAAAGGCTGCCCTAAAAGTTGAAGGGCTTGCAAATGAGGTTGTGGGTTTAGAGGGAACACGCTACATGGTGTGACATTCAATGCACCATCACGTTTCAGCCATTTGATGAGCAGCATCTGGTACATGACCTCTAATAACCCATGACAGGGTCAGGGCTCTGGGGTTGAGTGCAGAGAGCTGCACTCATAGAAGGCATAATTGTGTAGAGCTTGGAATTTCTCAAGGAGGTTGGAGATTTAGAGAGTTAGTAAACACTGGGGTATTATTTGTGCTAGACCCCCTGGGTTCAACCAAATTTAGACAGAATAAGACTCTGTCAGAACCAAATTCAACTTCATCATGTTATCAACTGGGGAAAGTTGGGCCATTTTCCTTAAGAGCACATTCTGTGCTAGTGGATATCTTCAGAGTGACACTTAAAGGTAAAGGAAAAAAATTCTGGGAACAGCAAGTGACCCACCACCCCTGCCAGGCACAGGAGGACTTAGTTAAGAAGAGAAGAGGTGGAGAATGAGATCATTCTACCCCCCTGAGGTTAAGTGACATACTCCTGTCCTCCTGACCCCAAAGCTGGACCTCTGAATCTCAGAAAGGCACCCTCACTAGAGTTCAGAGCTCAAAGAAGTGTTAAGAATGTGGCAAGACCTCAATCAATATGCATACAATCAAAGGGAGTGGTATATTGGAATACAATGCAAGGTTATAATAAAGCTGTCATATTCTGAGATAGGCACCCCTGATGATGCTGGGAGGGATTGAGGGCAGGAGGAGAAGGGGACGACAGAGGATGAGATGGCTGGATGGCATCACTGACTCGATGGATGCGAGTCTGAGTGACCTCCGGGAGCTGGTGATGGACAGGGAGGCCTGGCGTGCTGTGGTTCATGGGGTTGCAAAGAGTCGGACACGACTGAGCGACTGATCTGATCTGATCTGATAGCTTATTAAAGAATTTATATCTTCTCTGAAAATTCAAAAGTGCTTTTCTCCAAACACTCTTCAGGAAGTATGGATTTAAGTTTGTTTTTCTCTCTTGACTTTTTTTTTAATTTAAAATTTATGGCTGAAACTAAGTCTTACTCCATGTGATAGATTAATACATATGGCAGTAACACAGTGTGGAAAGCTTCACTGTGGTTTCTTCATCATAAAAATGGAACTAAATAATTATAATGAGGTCATAAATAAAACCTATAGGGCAAACATTTTAATAATTATTTAATGCTTATAATTATGTGCTTGTGGTTTAGGACAATTTCTAGAACATCATACTTGAATTCAAAAAGTCTTATATCAATACAAATGACATGTTATATGAATCAATGGATGTGTGGAATGATTGTGACTTTGCAAATTCAGGAAACAAGGTGTTTGAAATTTGAAGGGTGGGAAATGTATGTTTGAATTACTAGATTACAAATAGCTGCATGTTAAGTTACATGAATTTAAAATTAATACATATATATAACATTTTACAGTTTAAACTATATTCTAAAAGTTCACATATTGAAAGTGCCACAAAACATCACTTATTTGAGTATCCCATTGGAAAATTAGTGAAAATCTTATATCCATAAATTTGGGAACACATCTTGGATTCTTGATACTATATATATTTTATATTCTACTTTAATTGTAGAATATAATAAAGACATCAAAACAAATATTAAAATTGAAGTATGCATGGACTTTGTAACAGTATACACTTTCATAATGCAAATTACAGTGGAATGTAATATCATAATTTACTTAAATATTTAATGAGTAAAGATATTGTTCTTGATCAATCAATTATGTTAAGTTTATGTGAATATGGCCTATTCCCCTAGGACAAGGCTAAGAAATCTAGTTCCAAGGCCTCATATTTCTCTTCAGTAAATAGACTCGTTTTCTTTTTTCTTTTTGGTTTGTTCATGGTAGGAAGAGATAGGACCAACATTAAAAGATCAACATCTAGTTCCTATCATTTGTAAGATTTTCTTTTTCAATAACATTAAAAATATTGTCTTTACTACACATTTATTTCTATACATCCCACAAAAAAATATTTACAGTCACTATTTCAGTCAGGGGTCATAAGTGAATTCCTTTTCTTCTCTTTTTTTCTCTTCCTCCTTCCTTTCCTTCTCCCCTTTTGTTCTGTCTTTTTTCTCCTTTTTCTTTCTTTTTGATGTCCACAAGACCTTTGCCAATACAGCTATTACAGCCTTATTTCCAGTGTCTCAATAGTTAAGCCTCTTTCTCCTCATTTTCTTCTTTGTGACATCATGCCAGTAAAAATGAAATGTTATAGTAGACAGTGTTTAATATTATTTGCTACTGTCACCGTTAACACTTCCATTATTATCAAAACATTTAGATCAACACTGTCAGTTCTAAAGGACCTGCTGACATACCAAGGGAAACTTTGATAAAGAGTTCTGCTGTATTTTCTCTATATTTTTTATAGTTCTTGTTTGAAAATCTTTTTTTTATTTCTCAGGATGTTTATTAAAAAAAAAAAAACAACACTGTTTTTTAACAGCTCATCAATTCCATCTTTTTATTTTCCACTTGAAGCTTTAATCCTCTGCTTCTGTCCTCACAATTGGTTGCTGTGGAGGTGATTAAGATGTCACAAATATAGGATTATTGTAATTCTGGGCAGAGAATAAGCCACAGATGATTATCTAAGGAACAAAGATGTCATTTTCATGTAAATATATCAACTATTTCAAAGTAAGAAAAAGGGAATGAAAGACATAAATATGAGATCTGATAGTACAGATTACAAAAGAAATAGTCTAAGATCAAAATTTCACATGAAACATTAATAGCTCTTAAAAATTCATATATACATCATGTTTTTTGAATTCTTCAATTCTTTACATATACATGTGTGGGTCTGCAAATATCAAACATGAGTGTATTGGTATACCCTCCTTAATCCAAATACCTAATTGAGGGATATGTATGACCTTGAACAAAGAAGACAGATTTCTTGTTTGGTTTGTAGGATCAAATGTTATTTTACAATTGCACTTTCTGTCTTCCATTGAGTTAAAAAAAAAAAAAAAAGACATCTCAAAAACTTCCCATGAAGTTGTATATTCTACATTGATTAAATGTTAGATGGGAAATTCTATTGGCTTTATTCTAAGTAATTTAACTATGGGAAAATATTGAACAGGTTATCAATACCTTTTGAGAGCTTCTTACCCAGAAGGTGATTCTAGAAGGTGTTTCCCAGTATAAGGCACAGAGTAGGCTTTCATTTACTTTGCACTGTTTTGACCAAAAAGTTAGTTCGGGTTTTTTCTTACAGAAAAACATGAACAAACTTTTAGTTAACCCAATATTTGTCAACTTATGTTAGATAGGAGACACTTTACCTCTGAAGAAAGATGCTGCCTTGACAAATTTTTGAATGGTCTTAGTTAAAGAGATTCATGTTGATGTATGGCAAAACCAATACAATATTGTAAAGTAATTAGCCTCTAATTAAAATAAATAAATATAAATTAAAAAAAAAATAAAGAGACTCTCTCTTTCCCCACTATTTTATAGCTCTACTGATGAGCGCATAGCTCCATCTGGGGGCAAGCTCAGAAGGGAACGTTGTCTGAGAGTCTCTTGGTATCTTGGCCACAGAGCTGTCATCTTTGTGCATCTCTCAGCCAACTCCCAGCACCACCAGCACTGAGCTGCTCATGGAAGACAGTTTGGTAGCTCAGGGCCACAGGGATCTCCAGCTAGTGCCTTTCAGGAGATCTCTTAATTGGTGATACCACAATTGTCAATTATACAGGATACTACTCAGGAATCCTATAACCTGAGACCTCACAATCCATCAAATTTTTCCTCTTACTATTCTGTTTCTGGGATGTAGCTCTCCTCTGATTTTCTTTCTAATACTTTTATTTTTCTTACAAGTCTGGATCACACATCATTCTGTTAGCTATCCCCCAAGTGATCTATATTTAGCTCTTTTTTAAATTCTTCACACTTGTATATAAGATTGTCTACACTCACATCATTAAATATCTGTTCTACCTTGATGACTACTAAATCTCAATGTAAAGCCCTATCCATTCTCTTACATCAAAGAGATTCACCCTGTAAGTATACTTGTGAACTACTGAGTTTTGCTTGGATATCTAACAGACCAGTCACAGATAATACGTTTCAAATTATCCATCTGCTTCTACTTAACCATATCTATTTTTTCTCTTCTTTGACACCTTATTTTTATCATCCTTTTTTTCCCTTCAGTGTGCCGATCAATTGGCAGGTTCTGACAATTCTGGTCTCAAATCTGTCCTTTATCTCGTCCTTTATCCTGACTGTCCTTTATCCTCACTGTCATAACCATACTTACTTTGGCTGCCTGAAACACTACAGCAGCTTTCTAATAATCAGTTCCTAATATTTAAGCCATCTTCCCAACTGCAGAGATATTATTTGAAATAAGCAAGTCAATTTCATCATCCTTAAAGTTTTCCCCAATCTGTCAGGGACGGTCTGATTGAGTGGTTAACATTACAGAGGTAGACAACTTGGATTTGAATGCTGGCTTCTCCACCAACTTATTAGTTGGTGAATTTGGCCAATCTATTTAACTTCTCTGACCCTCCTTTTCTTAATATGCAAAACAGTCTTAATAATGGACTTATAGACTGACTGGGAGAAAGAAATGAATTAATCTCTATAAATCTAAGCTATCACAACAGTTGGCACATGATAAGTACATGATAAATATTAATTTTAGCCCTAAAACCATCACCAGGATTCCAGAGGCACTCAGAGGTAAAGACTCCACCTGCCAAGCAGGAGATACATGCTTGATCCCTGGGTTAGGAAGATCCCCTGCAGGAGGAAATCACAACCCACTCTGGTATTCTTGCCAGAAAAATCCCATGGACAGAAGAGCCTGGCAGCCCACAATCTATGGGTTGCAAAGAGTCAGACACGACAAAGCGGCTGTACATGCAGTATCATCATTTTAATCATCATAGGGAAAAAAAAAGACAATGATGTGGCATTTAAAACTTTTTATGTTGATACATTTTGCTCATTCAGGTTTACCTTATAAATTTCCTTATAAATAAATCTTCCAAAAGCTTGGTCTCTTCTGCCTTTGAAGGAATTTTTCTATTCTGATGAGATGTCTACTCCCCTTGCTACTCTTCTTAGCATATCTTCTCTTCATCTGCCTATAAAAATGACAACTTATTCTCTAAGCCATCCTTCAAATTCACCTTTGTGAAATCTTTCCTCATGCACAGAGCAACCAGGCACTCTCTTTTTGCTTTTACACCACGATATGCATATTTCTAATATTGCATCATTTCATTTGTATGTATTCACTGTTTTTCCTAGAAGCTTATGAAAATGCTGGGGGGCAGGAATTGAGATTTATTCATATATTCAGTGCTTTCTAGGGTATCTGGAAGATCATGGACACAAAATTATTTTTAAATATGTGGGAGGAAGGTTCATGTAGGAGAGAGTATATGTATGCTTACAGCTGATTCATGTTCTTATACAGTGGAAACTACCACAGGACCGTAAAGCAATTCTCCTCAAAAAAGAAAGAAAGAAGCGTTAAAAATATATGTGGTATATACACACTAGTTTTCCATAATGAATTGAGTATAATAAGCATATTTTCACTTGAACAGAGAAGTGAAAAGCCAGGTGGGCTTTAGAGAGAGCCTTGGTTTAATTAATACATACCTTCAATATGTTCTCTTTCTTCTGTTATAGTTATGCTCTACTGTTCCCTTTCTTCATGACACATTTGTTCAGTTATCAAATGTAGAGTCTATCTCAAAAATACCTTGGGAATCTAGCTTTTTTCTTATCCAACCCAACTAATCAGTTTTTGCCTAGCTGCTAGTGCTATTTTTCTAAAAGGAAATCTGACACCATCCCTCCTCTACATAAAGATTCTTTAGAACAGATGAAAATAAGTACTATCTCATTCTGAATGCAAACAATCTATCTCTAAAAACTTTCCTCAGTCTTATTTTCCATCATTATCCTAAAGCACACTCAACTCTTTGTACATCCCATTGTTGGTAGAAATAGGCAAAGTCTGTTACTCTTCTGCATCTTTGCATACACTCTTACATTTGCCTAAAATGCTCTTCATTCATTTGCAGGACACTTGTCCCCAGGTTTCTAGTTCAAATAGAACTTCTTTATTTTTTTAATTTATTCACTCATTAAATTCACTTATTGGACAAGAACTATCTTCAGTTCCCTGTTTTGGTATACCTTGCCAACTCCCCATATCTTTATCAAGTCTATATCATCACAACACCATCCCCACCACCATCTCCAGGCCCAGGTACTCAGTTAAACTCAGCTCCATCCCTGTTTTCCATTATTACTTCCTCCCTCTAATCTCTGGTTTTAGAGTTCATTCTCTCCTGCTTCAACAGGGACTTTACTATATCAGGTACATCCTTTTTACCCCATATTTCAAGCCATATTTTTTCCTATTGGATCTTCCCAGGCAGTATAAAAGTATAATTATCTCCAACATTAACTGGCAAATAAGCAAAAATCCTAAACCAAAGCATTCTTTCCTATACCCTCAAGACACTACCATCCAGTTCTGTCATTTTATTGCCAACTTTATTGAACTATTGGTCTATTTTCAAATATTCCATTTACCTTACCCAACCTGTAGTCAATCTAGTGGAAAAAAATTCTCTTCATTAAAACAGTTTTAATCTGGAGTGCCAAAAAGTCTTTACTGAAAATGCAATAATGGTAAATTATTTATCTTTTTAAAAAATTCTACTGTTTTTAATAGTGTTAATTATACCCTCCTTGATTCATTCTTAATTACCCTTGGTTTTCAGGATTCAAGGTCCTCTTATCTCTATGACTATATTTTATTATTCTTTTTTCTTGAGTCACATTGTTAACATTTATCCTGTAATGCTCACTCTCTTTAACTCATGTTATACATGGCTATTTTCGGCTGATTTGTAAAAGATTTCAAAACCTCATCTGCAACAACTTTAAATTACCTATTGAGTCTTTTCACTAGCATAAATCAAAGTACTTAAAGTTTAATATAATTGAAACAGAACTCAATATCTTTTTCACCCAAGCTTGCTCCTTTTCTTGTACTTCCTATTTTGGTGACTGATCTCATTATTCATTCTTCCTCTCAAGAGGCAACTTGGAATGCAGCCTGTATTACTATCATTCTCAATTCCCATATCTTGCTAATTCTATCTCAGTGATATTGGCCAGTTTTCCTCTTTACTTCTCTTTCTTTCCACTTCAGTTTTGACTCTCGTCTTTCTTTCCTGGAAGAAATCAACAGCACCTTAACTCATTTACCTGTCTTCAGTCTTTTTTCACTTCATTCATTCAGTTCAGTTCAGTCGCTCAGTCATGTCCAACTCTTTGTGACCTCATGAACTGCTGCACGCCAGGCCTCCCTGTCCATCACCAACTTCTGGAGTCCACCCAAACCCATGTCCATCGAGTCAGGGATGTCATCCATCCAACCATCTCATCCTCCGCCGTCCCCTTCTCCTCCTGCCCTCAATTCTTCCTAACATCAGCGTCTTTTCCAGTGAGTCAGCTCTTCACATCAGGTGGCCAAAGCATTGGAGTTTCAGCTTCAACATCAGTCCTTCCAATGAACAGCCAGGACTAATCTCCTTTAGGATGGACTGGTTGGATCTCCTTGCAGTTCAAGGGACTCTCAAAAGTCTTCTCCAACACCACAGTTCAAAAGCATTAATTCTTATGCGCTCAGCTTTCTTTATAGTCCAATTCTCACATCCATACATGACCACTGGACAAACCATAGCCTTGACCAGACAGACCTTTGTTGACAAAGTACTGTCTCTGCTTCTTAATACGTCGTCTAGGTTGGTCATAACTTTCCTTCCAAGGAGTAAGCGTCTTTTAATTCCATGGCTGCAATCACAATCTTCAGCAATTTTGGAGCCCAGAATAATAAAGTCAGTCACTATTTCCACTGTTTCCCCATCTACGAAGTAATGGGACCAGATGCCATGGTCTTCGTTTTCTGAATGTTGAGCTTTAAGCCAACTTTTTCACTCTCCTCTTTCACTTTCATCAAGAGGCTCTTTAGTTCTTTTTCACTTTCTGCCATAAGGGTGGTGTCATCTGCATATCTGAGGTTATTGATATTTCTCCCAGCAATCTTGATTCCAGCTTGTGTATCTTCCAGTCCAGCATTTCTCATGATGTACTCTGCATATAAGTTAAATAAGCAGGGTGACAATATACAGCCTTGAGGTACTCCTTTTCCTATTTGGAACCAGTCTGTTGTTCCATGTCCAATTCTAACTGTTGCTTCCTGATCTGCATACAGGTTTCTCAAGAGGCAGGTCAGGTGCTCTGGTATTCCATCTCTCTCAGAATTTTCCACAGTTTATTGTGATCCACACAGTTAAAAGCTTTGGCATAGTCAATAAAGCAGAAAAAGATATTTTTTCGGGAACTCTCTTGCTTTTTTGATAATCCAGCAGATGTTGGCAATTTGATCACTGGTTTCTCTGCCTTTTCTAAATCCAGCTTGAACATCTGGAAGTTCATGGTTCAAGTATTGCTGAAGCCTGGCTTGGAGAATTTTAAGCACTATTTTACTAGCGTGTGAGATGAGTGCATTGTGCAGTAGTTTGAGCATTCTTTGGCATTGCTCTTTTTTGGGATTGGAACAAAAACTGACCTTTTCCAGTCCTGTGGCCACTGCTGAGTTTTCCAAATTTAATGGTATAATAGTGCAGCACTTTAATGGCATCATCTTTCACGATTTGAAATAGCTCAACTGGAATTCCATCACCTCCACTAGCTTTGTTCATAATGATGATTCCTAAGGCTCACTTGACTTCACATTCCAGGATGACTGGCCCTAGGTGAATGATCACACCATACATAGTCAAGGAAGAATTCTGCTTCAAAAATCACATTGTCAATGTCCTACCAAAATTTTTTCTGCACCACAATCTTTTTATCCTCTGAAGTCATCTTTTTTCTAATATTTAAAGAAAGAAAGAATTGTCTTATGCACCTTCCTGAGCTCTCCATGAATCTATACCTTATTTATCAAGTGCTTCTTGTGTGTTGCTGTCCCCTACACCCTGGCCCACTCCATCTCCTGGTTCTACTTTCATCCATTTGACCTTCACAAGGTCAAATGAGGGAACAGGGTGGGTTCCAGCAGTTCCTAATCTGCAGTAAAATAGATTCAAGCCCAGTTTCTATTTGGTAACATCTGTGCAAATCTTGAGGGCCATTCTATGTGAATTAACTTTGTCCTTAGCAAATCACAGACTCAATAAGTAAACTGGGCTGCTGGAGCACATGTTGGGATATTATCCTTACTTTTGAAAAGTCACTGCAGGATGGAGGGTCTCATGCACCAATAGGCTTCAGAAGATATTAAGAGGAGGTCCCAAAAATATACAGAAGAACTATACAAAAAGACCTTCAGGACCCCTATGACCACAATGGTGTGATCACCCACCTAGAGCCTGACATCCTGGGATGCAATGTCAAGTGGGCCTTAGGAAGCATCACTATGAATAAAGCTAGTGGAGGTGATGGAATTCTAGTTGAGCTATTTCAAATCCTGAAAGATGATGCTGTGAAAGTGCTGAACTCAATATGCCATCAAATTTAGAAAACACAGAACTGGAAAAGATTAGCTTTCATTCCAATCCCAAAGAAAGGCAATGCCAAAGAATATTCAAACTATCCCCAAATTGCACTCATCTCACACACTAGCAAAGTAATGCTCAAAATTCTCCATGCCAGGCTTCAACAGTACGTGAACTGTCAACTTCCAGATGTTCAAGCTGCATTTAGAAAAGGCAGAGGAAACAGAGATCAAATTGCCAACATCTGTTGGATCATAGAAAAAACAAGAGAGTTCCAGAAAAATACCTACTTATGTTTTAATGCCACATCAAATCCTTTGACTGTGTGGATCACAACAGACTATGGGAAATTCTATAAGAGATGGGACTACCAAACTGCCTTACCTGCCTCCTGAGAAATCTGCATGCAGGTCAGGAAGCAATAGTTAGAACCGGACATGAAACTACAGACTGGTTCCAAATTGGGAAAGGAGTATGTCGAGGCTGTATTTTGTCACCCTGCTTATTTAACTTATATGCAGAGTACATTACTTGAAATGCTGGGCTGGATGAAGCACAAGCCTGAATCAAGATTGGCAGGAGAAATATCAATAACCTCAGATATGCAGATGACACCATCCTATGGCAGAAAGCAAAGAACTAAAGACCCTCTTGATGAAAATGAAAGAGGAGAGTGAAAAAATTGACTTAAAACTTTACATTCAGAAAACTAAGATCATGGCATCTGGCCTCATTACTTCATGGTAAATAGATGGGGAAACAGTGGAAACAATGGCAGACTAGTTTTCTTGGGCTCCAAAATCACTGCAGATGGTGACTGTAGCCATGAAATTAAAAGATGCTTGCCTCTTGGAAGAAAAGCTATGACCAACCTAGACAACATATTAAGAAGCAGAGACAGTACTTTGCCAACAAAAGTCCATCTAGTCAAAGCTATGGTTTTTCCATATGATAGTCATGTATGGATGTTAAGAGTTTGACCATAAAGAAGGCTGAGTGCCAAAGAATTGATGCTTTTGAACTGTGGTGTTGGAGAAGTCTCTCAAGAGTCCCTTGGACAGCAAGGAGATCAAACCAGTCAGTCCTAAAGGAGATCACTCCTGAATATTCATTGGAAGGACTGATGGTGAAGCTGAAGCTCCAATATTTTGGCCACCTTATGCAAAGAACTGACCCTGATTCTGGGAAAGATTGAAGGCAGGAGGAGAAGGGGACCACAGAGGATGAGAAGCTTGGATGACATCACAGACTCTATGGATATGTGTTTGAGCAAGCTCCAGGAGTTGGTGTTGGACAGGGAAACCTGTTGTTCTGCAATCAATGGGGTCGCGAAGAGTCTGACATTACTGAGCGACTCAACTGAACTGAAGGCATTATATCTAATCAGTGGAGTTTTGGATGGAACACTCCTTGGACCATAAAAGACAGATAAAGAGTCTCTGAGGAAAGTGTAAGTGTTAGTAAGGGGGAAATGGAAATCTCTACACTCAATCCTAATCTTGACTGGCCAAACATAAATTGCACATGTTTGTGCCTGGAAAATCCCATGGGCAGAGGAGCCTGGTAGGCTGCAGTCTTGGGGTCGCTAAGAGTCAGACACGACTAAGCGACTTCACTTTCACTTTTCACTTTCATGCATTGGAGAAGGAAATGGCAACACACTCCAGTATTCTTGCTTGGAGAATCCCAGGGACAGAGGAGCCTGGTGGGCTGCCGTCTATGGGGTCGCACAGAGTCGAACATGACTGAAGCGACTTAGCAGCAGCAGTGATGTCTTTCCCAAACCCTAAATTCTAGTTTGGGTGGACAATGAACTGTCTCTATAGCAATCTGTGCCAAAATATATAACGTGCTGTTATTAGTGATAGCCCATAAGTTCTTAATGATAGAAGTCTGCTTGCAGTCTTTTTGGCTCATAGAGTAAAGCGTCTGCCCTCAATGAGGGAGACCTGGGTTCAATCCCCAGGGCAGGGGAAGGAAATGGCAACCCACTCCAGTACTCTTGCCTAAAAAATTCATGGATGGAGTATCCTGGTGAGCTATAGTCCTTGGGATCACAAAGAGTCCGACATGACTGAGCGACTTCACTTTCACTTTCACATGACCCAGTGCCTGTCATGAATCTGTTGCTCAATATATACTTGCTTTACTTGTGAAATTAAAAAATAAATAAATACCATATTCCAGATATTGGGTTAAGTTGCCTAGTAGAAGCCTCTAATTGCTTCAGACTTAGTTTGTTCTGTCCTTTGTACAGTTTTTAATGGGATTTATCTATTTGCATATGTGTCTCTGGAAAGTGTTTTATTAATCTTTAAACAAATATACTTTGCTCAGTAATGTTTGGTGGAAAAAAATGAATGAATATGTGAGTTAGTGAATAAATGAATGATGAATGAAGAGTAATTTACTTCCTCATCTCCCCTGTGCCTTATTAAGCACTATGGATCCAGACAGGAAAGATCAAGTGAGAATTCCATCATTGTGCAATTGAGAAACTAGAAGCTCTGGAGAAGCCAAATTACATTTGCCAGGGAACTTTCTTTGTGACCTTGAGAATGACAGAAGAGCATTTAGATCTCTGATTCTATGTGCAGGGTTCTGTTTGCTGAGTTGCATTGTCTAAATTCATATTCAAGCATCTCAGTTTTCACTTAGACCTTGAAATTTTTCGTCTGTTTTATATAAGAGAATCAGGATACACAGTTGATATCTTTAGAGGATATAACATTCAGTGTCTAATAAAATTTCCTTTAACTTCCTAATATGCACCGTCATTTTAAAGGTATAAATTTATTTACCAGATCCTAGGTAGGGTGCATTGAATTTTTATCTAATTAGGTTTAAAATTATATTAGAAAACTATTTTTTATATGTTGTTCTCTAACTTATTAAAGAAAGACAAAGTCATGAGCTGATTTTTTGTTTTTCTTTACAGAAGTAGGAGACATCAGAAATACACAGAATTGTTTTTATTTAAATGTCAACTTCAAAACCATCCCTTTTGCTCAAGTTTTCATGTAATAGAAATCAGGAATAGTTCTGTTTCTGGTGTGGTTCCTATAAGTTAACATTTCAGTTCAGTTCAGTTGAATTCAGTTGCTCAGTTGTGTCCGACTCCTTGCAACCCCATGGACAGCATGCCAGGCCTTCCTCTGTCCATCACCAACTCCCAGAGTTTACACAAACTCATGTCCATTGAGTCGGTGATGCCATCTAACCATTTCTATTGTTTCTAATTTCAAAAGGCAAAAATATGCTTGCATGTAATAGACTCTCAATAAAGATTTGTTGGACAGAATTTACTATACAATATTAAATTTTCTCCACCCTTGCATTTTTTTTCTTTTTACTATTGCTATTGTGTGTGTGTTAGATTCTCACTCATGTCTGACTTTGTGACCCCATGAGCTATAACCCACTAGTCTCCTCTGTCCATGGAATTCCTGGCAGGCTATAGTCCATAGAGTTGCAAAGAGTTAGACACAACTGAGCACACACACGCATGCACACATAATATATATCAAAGTAAACCAGATTCTGGGCCAAGAAGAAAATCTCAATACATTCAAAGTAAATAAATGATTCAGAATATATTCTATTATCACAGTGTAATCAAACTAGAAATCAGTAGAAAGGTGAAAAGAAAATCTGCAAATACTTGTAACTAAGCCATTCACCCCTAAATAAGCCATGAGTCAAAAAAGAATCTCAAATGAAATAAAAAATACATTGAGTTGAATGAAAGGAATATAGTTAATAGCTGTCTTTCTTAATGGACTGTACATTTCTGGGGGATGTGGCTCAGTGGTAAAGAACTTGTCTGCAAATGTAGAAGATGCAGGTTCGATCCGTGGTTGGGAAGATCCCTGAATCAGGAAGAACCCCTGAAGAAGGACATGGCAACCTACTCCAGTATTCTTTCCTGGGAAACTCCATGGACAGAGAAGCCTAGCAGTCTTCATGGATTTACAGTCCATGGGGTCGCACAAGAGTTGGACACAACTCAGTGACTAAACTATATGCATCCCTTGAGTCTCCTGCATTGGCAGGCTGATTCTTTACCAACTGTGCCACCTCGGAATCCCATATATTCCATAGGCCTGTGAAAAAATGCTTTCTGCTGTTCTTTGTTGGAGTATTCTATCTATGAATGTTGATTAGATCCTGTTAGTTTATGGTGAACTTCTGAAATTCTATATCTTGCTGATTTTTTTTTTTTTTGTATAATTGTTCTGTCAATTATTTAGAGGAAGGTGTTGAAATCTCCAATTATAATAGTGAATTTACTTCCTTCAGTTTTTAATTTCACCTATCTTTCACTTATGTTGTTTGGTGCCTGCACATTTACGATCTTGCAGGATTCAATGTCTCTTTCTGTCTCTGGCAATTTTCCCTCTGAAATCTATCTTATATTAGTATAGCCACTGTTTCTATTGATTATTATATCATGGCCTTTTTTCTTCCTTTTATTTTCAACCTTCTTATATTGTTTTCTTATTTCTTGACTCTTAAGAGTCCCTTGGACTGCAAGGAGATCCAACCAGTCCATTCTGAAGGAGATCAGCCCTGGGATTTCTTTGAAAGGAATGATGCTAAAGCTGAAACTCCAGTACTTTGGCCACCTCATGTGAAGAGTTGACTCATTGGAAAAGACTCTGATGCTGGGAGGGATTGGGGGCAAGAGGAGAAGGGGACGACAGAGGGTGAGATGGCTGGATGACATCACTGACTCGATGGGCGTGAGTCTGAGTGAACTCTGGGAGTTGGTGATGGACAGGGAGGCCTGGCGTGCTACGATTCATGGGGTCGCAAAGAGTGGGACACGACTGAGTGACTGAACTGAACTGAACTGATGTTGTTTTATTTTAACTAAATTCCACATAGTTTGGTCAACCTTTTTAACTCTGCCAATCTCCAGATTCTCCATTCTACCTCAACTGACACCTAGTTGTTGCTGGATAGGACAAGGGAGTTCCAGCTTCTACTAGGTGATTGTTGATGTCACCCTGTCTGCAAATAAGAAAAGTACCTCATTTTTGCACCCTATGTGGCCTCTGTGGTTGGGGTTACTTTTACTGCTGGCTGTTAATGAAAATCCCGACTCTTCCCTTGGCCTCCTGGACTCCATCCCATGGGAAAAGGAAAGCTAATGTGGGTACCTTATTATCATGGGGAGGGATTTGTTTGCATTCTTTCCACTTTCACCAGGAGGCAGGGGTGATTCCTCATTTCTTAGCAAGGAGTAAAATCCTTTATTAATATTAGTTCCCTAGGGCTGCCATAGCAAAATATACTAGGTTGTCCAAACAGGAGAAATTTATTTTCTCACAGTTCCAGAGGTTAGAAGCCTTAGCTCAAGGTGTCAGTAAGGTTGTTTCTCGTGAGGCCTTTCTCCTTTACTTGTGGATGGCTGCCTTCTAACTACATTTTCACATGGTTTTCCTTTTGTGAAAGTGAAAGTGTAAGTCGCTTTTTGCGATCCCGTGGACTATAGCCTGCGAGGCTCCTCTGTCCATAGACTTCTCCAGGCAAGAATACTGGAGTAGGTAGCCATTCCGTTCTGTAGGGGATCTTCCTGACCCAGGGATCAGACCCGGGTGGCTCACATGGTAAAGAATCTGCCTGCAATGCAGGAGACCCGGGTCTGATCCCATGTACTGTGTTTTACTCTCATAAGTGAAGTGAAAGTCGCTCAGTCAGAATACTGGAGTGGGTAGCCTTTCCCTTCTCCAGGGGATCTTCCAGACTCAGGAATTGCAATGGGGTCTCCTGCACTGCAGGTGGATTCTTTACCAACTGAGCTATCAGGAAAGCCCCTCCTTATAAGACACCAGTGTTATTAGAGTAGTGTTCACTCGAGGGCTCCATTTTAACATAATTACCACCTTAAAGGATCTATTTCCAGATGTAACCACATTCTGAGGTATCCAAGGTTAGGGCTTTAACATGAGAATTTGGAAGGGACACAACTCAGTCCATATAACACTAGGGCCTCTTGGCTTCTCTGAAACCAGCCAGCATGGAAGTTAGTATGCCTTGTGATAGCCTGGCTAGAAGTAGAGTCTAGGCTTTCTACTTAGCCTTTCCTGGTGGACTAGGGTTGGAGACTAATTTTTTCTGTGATGCTTCACTAATGTGGAACTTTTATCATCTAATAATTTTTTGTCTTGTTAGGTCTTTCCTGGCCTTTTAGTTTATAATAAGTGACTTTTGCTGGAATACTTTTTTGTTAATACATGTTGTTTTTTAATCACTCCTTTTTCCAAAACAAATTCTGGGATATTTGGGGCTAAAAGAAAATTCAGGAAAATCACATTATATTTTTCCTCAGGTCCCATGGTCCACAGTAAGTGGTTCTTCTCTCTTTCAGTGTTCTTACGTTTATTTTAAATGTAATGCCCAAGGTTTGTAGTTTTTTTTTAATGGGAATAGTAGAGAAAATAAATACACTCTGACTTTCCAGATGTGGAACTACAGTAGAATCAATTTATAGTCAAATATGATACTTTTCTACTAAAGCTTTCATTTACAATTTTATTACTTGTTAATCTTATATTTTTCTAGAACACTTTATTTGTATGTTATTTTCTTAATACTTCAATATATGTTTAATTTTGTAGAGTGTATTTCTGTACCTAATATCACAGCTCAGTTTGCTTGGGCTTCAGGGGCTTTTCTTTATAGACACTTTTGCTGGTTTCCAAGAACTGTTCCTTCCTTGCCCCTCAAGGCTACCAAGTGCTTCCTATTGTTGCTAGCTCCATTTCTTACTGTTTTATCTTAAACTTCACCACAAAATAGCCCTTTTCATAAAATGCTCTGTTGCCTCATTTGAGCACGTCATTTATTTCAAGTTCTGATTTAATATAGATTTATTCATATTTGAAATTTCAGTTTTTCTTTCTTATAACCCCAGTTTCCAAAGCAACTTTCAACATATTCTATAGAGTTTATTTTTACAACTTCTTGTATAGTACCGGCATATTTCTCATGATGTTCTAAAGAACATTCGACTTTTAAAATATCATTATTAAGAATATAGCTTCCAAACATGGTTCATACCTCAAACACCTTCCTTGGCTTTGTTCAGAAAAATAGCACTTACTTTAGAAATCTGGACTCTAACATGTACATGACAAGTTTAACTTATTAAATTCAATCTAGTATCTTAAATATAACAAAGGTTGATCCCTAAATAAACACAAACCAAAGAGAAATAGGGTATTATATTTCCCAGTAAAGCTATTAGCTTTATGCTTCCATATGTAAGAGTCAGTCAGTCTTGTCTGCTACCAGGAAGAATCTAAAAGACTTTGACAAATTTATCCACCTGTATGATGAGTCTTCATTGACTTCATTGGTTTGGCATGGATGGTATGCCTTTGCTCTGTTTTACGTTAATAATCTCCCATGTTTGATATTTAGCTATGTAGAACTTGGCTTGCACAGACTTCTTTGTGATTATTTTTCCTAAAATTAATTTGTTTTGCTCTTTCTGTTTTCCAAAAGTCTGGAGTTAGGCTGCAAATTATGCTTCTGGGTATTCTTAAGGCAGATATTCTGGTTTTTTGACCAAACTTATTTCAGTTTCCAACATGGCCAGCTGCTCAAGTGTGCTGCGATCATCCATCAACTCCACATGTTGAAACTAACCAAAGTGAGTAGCTCTCAGCATTGCCTCTAAACTGGTAGCTGGCTGACATCCAGCTGCTCTTTTTGGTGATTTTGTATGCTAATATCCCATAGGTAAATGCCATGGAAACTGGTTAAGAAGCATCCTTGTAGTTTTTTCTCCACATGTCTTATGGCTTAAGGGAAGACTGGAAAATTTAAGCTTCTAATATGGCCAGTGCAGAGACAACTTCAAGTATTATTCTTTCTAGGGAAAAATAAGGCCTTGTAAAGAATACAGCTACACAACTTCTGAATGTGGATGAATAATGGAACTAATTACTATTGAGTTCTCTTTTTTCATTATCATTGCTACTGCTAAGTCGCTTCAGTCGTGTCCGACTCTGTGCGACCCCATAGACAGCAGCCCACCAGGCTTCCCTGTCCCTGGGATTCTCCAGGCAAAAACACTGGAGTGGGTTGCCATTTCCTTCTCCAATGCATGAAAGTGAAAAGTGAAAATGAAGTCGCTCAGTCATGTCCAACTCTTTGTGACTCCATGGACTGCAGCCTACCAGGCTCCTCTGTCCATGGGATTTTCCAGGCAAGAGTACTAGAGTGGGGTGCCATTGCCTTCTCCATCCATTATCATATGTATCTATATAAGATGGACATCACCAGCATCCTTCCCCAATCTCATAAACCACCCCTTTGACCCTAGAGAAGTCTTGGGATACAGCTTATAGCTACTTTAGTATTTTTGTCATCATTGTTAAACTAGAAAACAAAAGTGATTGATATATAAGTAATAGAAAATGATGAGAAAATGAAATCCTAAGATAATGCAATGATAATATCAAGCACTTTGTGGGCATGTATTTTGGCTAATAATCTGAAATATCCCATAATTTTTAGTCCTTATTAATAGAATTATTAAATTTAAATAACCTATGTATGCCTTTTTCAAAAATATATCATTACATCATTATCATTTCAACAAGACCAGTAACTAGTCCTTATTCATCTTTGAAAGCATCTAGCCTTTTTGATCCTATTATAGTGAATTTATAACCAGGCTTAGACTGGTTCTCAATCCAAAGAGATATTAGACAAGTTACTGAGGAAAAAAAAAAACAAAAACAGAATAGGAATGTATGAGTACATAAATATTTTGTTGATAATGTGATATCTACATCTCACTCCCACTTTTCCTTCCTAATCTTTTGTCATTACAGTTATGGAAGCAGATTCCAGAATTTCTTTGCTCTTCAAGATTGAGTTCAATTCAGTCATGTCTGACTCTTTGCAACTCTATGGACTGTGGCATGCCAGACTTCCCTGTTTATCACCAACTCCTAGAACTTGCTCAAACTCATGTCCATCAAGTTGGTGATACCATCCAACCATCTCATTCTCTGTCATCCTCTTCTCTTCCTGCCTTCAATCTTTCCCATTATCAGGGTCTTTTCTAATAAATCAGCTCTTTGCATCAGGTGACCAAAGTATTGGAGCTTCAGCTTCAGCATCAGTCCTTCCAATGAATATTCAGGAGTGATCTCCTTTAGAGTTGACTGGTTTGATCTCCTTTCTGTCCAAGGAACTCTCAAGAGTCTTCTTCAAAACCACAGTTCAAAAGCATCAATTCTTCTGTGCTCAGTTTTCTTCAAGATTAACTGCATTTTCTCTGATTGCTGGTGATTTGGTCAGCAGTTGTAGCTCTCTTTGGAAATGACTAATCAATAAGTGGCTACAAGATACGTTGTGTAACAGAATTCAAAATTCAATAAAATTATGAAACCAAAACAAAGACACATGATGATGGTGGTGCTGAGACTGGACTCATGCACCTCTAGAAATGGAACCATTCTTGCTAGACCTGATGACAGAACCATTAGATCAGATTAGCCACTCAGCCGTGTCCGACTCTTTGCGACCCCATGAATCGCAGCACACCAGGCCTCCCTGTCCATCACCAACTCCCGGAGGTCACTGAGACTCACATCCATCGAGTCAGTGATGCCATCCAGCCATCTCATCCTCTGTCGTTCCCTTCTCCTCTTGCCCTCAATCCCTCCCAGGATCGAGTCTTCTCCAATGAGTCAACTCTTCGCATGAGTGGCCAAAGTACTGGAGTTTCAGCTTCAGCATCATTCTTTCCAAAGAAATCCCAGGGCTGATCTCCTTCAGAATGGACTGGTTGGATCTCCTTGCAGTCCAAGGGACTGTCAAGAGTCTTCTACAACACCACACTTCAAAAGCATCAATTCTTCGGTGCTCAGCCTTCTTCACAGTCCAACTCTCACATCCATACATGACCACAGGAAAGACCATAGCCTTGACTAGACAAACCTTTGTTGGTAAAATAATGTCTCTGCTTTTGAATATGCTATCTAGGGTGGTCATAACTTTCCTTCCAAGGAGTAAGTGTCTTTTAATTTCATGGCTGCAGTCACCATCTGCAGTGATTTTGGAGCCCAGAAAAATAAAGTCTGACATTATTTCCACTGTTCCCCATCTATTTCCCATGAAGTGATGGGATCAGATGCCATGATCTTTGTTTTCTGAATGTTGAGCTTTAAGCCAACTTTTTCACTCTCCACTTTCACTTTCATCAAGAGTCTTTTTAGTTGTTCTTCACTTTCTGCCATAAGGGTGGTGTCATCTGCATATCTGAGGTTATTGATATTTCTCCCAGCAATCTTGATTCCAACTTCTGTTTCTTCCGGTCCAGCGTTTCTCATGATGTACACTGCATATAATTTAAATAAGCAGGATGACAATATACAGCCTTGATGTACTCCTTTTCCTATTTGGAACAAGTCTGTTGTTCCATGTCCAGTTCTAACTGTTGCTTCCTGACCTGCATACAAATTTCTCAAGAGGCAGGTCAGGTGGTCTGGTATTCCCATCTCTCCCAGAATTTTCCATAGTTTATTGTGATCCACACAGTCAAAAGCTTTGGCATAGTCAATAAAGCAGAAATAGATGTTTTTCTGGAACTCTCTTGCTTTTGCCATGATCCAGCGGATGTTGGCAATTTGATCTCTGGTTCCTCTGCCTTTTCTAAAACCAGCTTGAACATCGAAAAGTTCATGGTTCACATATTGCTGAAGCCTGACTTGGAGAATTTTGAGCATTACTTTACTAGTGTGTGAGATGAGTGCAATTGGGCGGTAGTCTGAGCATTCTTTGGCATTGCCTTTCTTTGGGATTGGAATGTAAACTGACCTTTTCCAGTCCTGTGGCCACTGCTGAGTTTCCCAAATTTGCTGGCATATTGAGTGCAGCACTTTCACAGCATCATCTTTCAGGATTTGGAATAGCTCAACTGGAATTCCATCACCTCCACTAGCTTTGTTTGTAGTGATGCTTTCTAAGGCCCACTTGACTTCACATTCCAGGATGCCTGGCTCTAGGTCAGGGATCACATCATCATGATTACCGGGGTCATGAAGATCTTTTTTGTACAGTTCTTCTGTGTATTCTTTGCTTCTATCACCAGACACATCCACAGCTGGGTATTCTTTTTGTTTTGGCTCCATCCTTTCATTCTTTCTGGAGTTATTTTTCCACTGATCTCCTGTAGCATATTGGGCCCCTACTGACCTGGGGAGTTTCTCTTTCAGTATCCTATCATTTTGTCTTTTCATACTGTTCATGGGGTTCTCAAGGCAAGAATACTGAAGTGGTTTGCCATTCCCTTCTCCAGCGGACCACACCCTGTCATATCTCTCCACCATGACCCACCCATCCCAGGTTGCCCCTCGGGCATGGCTTAATTTCATTGAATTAGACAAGGGTGTGGTCCTTGTGTGATTAGATTGACTAGTTTTCTGTGAGAATGGTTTTAGTGTATTTGCCCTCTGATGCCCTCTTTCAAGACCTACTGTCTTACTTGGGTTTCTCTTACCTCGGGCGTGGGGTATCTCATCCCGGCTGCTCCTGGCTGCTCCCGGCCAGCGAAGCACAACCATCGCACCTTACCTTGGACGAGGGGTCTCTCCTCACCGCTGCCCTTCCTGACCTCGGTCGTGGGGTAGCTCTTCTCCGCCGTGCTTAGTGCGCTGGCCCTCACCACCGTCCTTCCTTGGTCGTGGGGTAGCTCCTCTTGGCCATGCTCTTAGTGCGCGACGCAGCTGGCGGGGCGCTCTTAAATGGTGCGCCGGTCGCGGGGAGGCGAGGGGCGCTCTTAAATGGTGCGCCGGTCGCGGGGAGGCGATGCTATGCTATGCTATGCTAAGTCACTTCAGTCGTGTCCGACTCTGTGTGACCCCATAGACGGCAGCGGGGAGGCGAGGGCGCTCTTAAATGGTGAGCCGGTTGCGGGGAGGCAAGGGCGCTCTTAAAAGTCCGATGCTGTAAAGAGCAATATTGCATAGGAACCTGGAATGTCAGGTCCATGAATCAAGGCAAATTGGAAGTGGTCAAACAAGAGATGGCAAGAGTGAATGTCGACATTCTAGGAATTAGCGAACTAAAATGGACTGGAATGGGTGAATTTAACTCGGATGACCATTATATCTACTACTGTGGGCAGGAATCCCTCAGAAGAAATGGAGTGGCCATCATGGTCAACAAAAGAGTCCGAAATGCAGTACTTGGATGCAATCTCAAAAATGACAGAATGATCTCTGTTCGTTTCCAAGGCAAACCATTCAATGTCACAGTAATCCAAATCTATGCCCCAACCAGTAACGCCGAAGATGCTGAAGTTGAAAGGTTCTATGAAGACCTACAAGACCTTTTAGAACTAACACCCAAAAAAGATGTCCTTTTCATGATAGGGGACTGGAATGGAAAAGTAGGAAGTCAAGAAACACCTGGACTAACAGGCAAATTTGGCCTTGGAATACGGAATGAAGCAGGGCAAAGACTAATAGAGTTTTGCCAAGAAAATGCACTGGTCATAGCAAATACCCTCTTCCAACAACACAAGAGAAGACTCTATACATGGACAACGCCAGATGGTCAACACCGAAATCAGATCGATTATATTCTTTGCAGCCAAAGATGGAGAAGCTCTATACAATCAGCAAAAACAAGACCAGGAGCAGACTGTGGCTCGGACCATGAACTCCTTATTGCCAAATTCAGACTGAAATTGAAGAAAGTAGGGAAAACCACTAGACCATTCAGGTATGACCTAAATCAAATCCCTTATGATTATACAGTGGAAGTGAGAAATAGATTTAAGGGCCTAGATCTGATAGATAGAGTGCCTGATGAACTATGGAATGAGGTTCGTGACATTGTACAGGAGACAAGGATCAAGACCATCCCCATGGAAAAGAAATGCAAAAAAGCAAAATGGCTGTCTGGGGAGGCCTTACAAATAGCTGTGAAAAGAAGAGAAGCGAAAAGCAAAGGAGAAAAGGAAAGATATAAACATCTAAATGCAGAGTTCCAAAGAATAGCAAGAAGAGATAAGAAAGCCTTCTTCAGTGATCAATGCAAAGAAATAGAGGAAAACAACAGAATGGGAAAGACTAGGGATCTCTTCAAGAAAATCAGAGATACCAAGGGAACATTTCATGCAAAGATGGGCACGATAAAGGACAGAGATGGTGTGGACCTAACAGAAGCAGAAGATATTAAGAAGAGGTGGCAAGAATACACAGAAGAACGGTACAAAAATGAGTTTCAGGACCTAGACAATCATGATGATGTGATCACTAACCTAGAGCCAGACATCTTGGAATGTGAAGTCAAATGGGCCTTAGAAAGCATCACTACGAACAAAGCTAGTGGAGGTTATGGAATTCCAGTGGAGCTATTCCAAGTCCTGAAAGATGATGCTTTGAAAGTGCTACACTCAATATGCCAGCAAATTTGGAAAACTCAGCAGTGGCCACAAGATTGGAAAAGGTCAGTTTTCATCCCAATCCCAAAGAAAGGCAATGCCAAGGAGTGCTCAAACTACCGCACAATTGGACTCATCTCACACGCTAGTAAAGTAATGCTCAAAATTCTCCAAGCCAGGCTTCAGCAATATGTGAACCGTGAACTTCCTGATGTTCAAGCTGGATTTAGAAAAGGCAGAGGAACCAGAGATCAAATTGCCAAGATCCACTGGATCATGGAAAAAGCAAGAGAGTTCCAGAAAAACATCTATTTCTGCTTTATTGACTATGCCAAAGCCTTTGACTGTGTGGATCACAATAAACTATGGAAAATTCTGAAAGAGATGGGAATACCAGACCACCTGATCTGCCTCTTAAGAAATCTGTATGCAGGTCAGGAAGCAACAGTTAGAACTGGTCATGGAACAACAGACTGGTTCCAAATAGGAAAAGGAGTACGTCAAGGCTGCATATTGTCACCATGTTTATTTAACTTATATGCAGAGTACATCATGAGAAATGCTGGACTGGAAGAAACACAAGTTGGAATCAAGATTGCCGGGAGAAATATCAATAACCTCAGATATGCAGATGACACGACTCTTATGGCAGAAAGTGAAGAGGGGCTAAAAAGCCTCTTGATGAAAGTGAAAGTGGAGAGTGAAAAGGTTGGCTTAAAGCTCAACATTCAGAAAACGAAGATCATGGCATCTGGTCCCATCACTGCATGGGAAATAGATGGGGAAACAGTGGAAACAGTGTCAGACTTTGTTTTTCTGGGCTCCAAAATCACTGCAGATGGTGACTGCAGCCATGAAATTAAAAGACGCTTACCCCTTGGAAGGAAAGTTATGACCACCCTAGATAGCATATTCAAAAGCAGAGACATCACTTTGCCAACAAAGGTTCGCCTAGTCAAGGCTATGGTCTTTCCTGTGGTCATGTATGGATATGAGAGCTGGACTGTGAAGAGGGCTGAGCGCCGAAGAATTGATGCTTTTGAACTGTGGTGTTGGAGAAGACTCTTGAGAGTCCCTTGGATTGCAAGAAGATCCAACCAGTCCATTCTGAAGGAGATCAATCCTGGAATTTCTTTAGAAGGAATGATGCTAAAGCTGAAACTCCAGTATTTTGGCCACCTCATGCGAAGAGCTGACTCATTGGAGAAGTCTCTGATGCTGGGAGGGATTGAGGGCAGGCTGAGAAGGGGACAACAGAGGATGAGATGGCTGGATGGCATCACTGACTTGATGGATGCGAGTCTGGGTGACCTCCGGGAGCTGGTGATGGACAGGGAGGCCTGGCGTGCTGCGGTTCATGGGGTCTCAAAGAGTCGGACACGACTGAGCGACTGATCTGATCTGATCTGATCTGTGTATTCTTGCCACCTCTTCTTAATATCTTCTGCTTCTGTTAGGTCCATACCATTTCTGTCCTTTATCAAGCCCATCTTTGCATGAAATGTTCCTTTGGTATCTCTGATTTTCTTGAAGAGATCCTTAGTCTTTCCCATTCTGTTGTTTTCCTCTATTTCTTTGCATTGATCACTGAAGAAGTCTTTCTTATCTCATCTTGCTATTCTTCGGAACTCTGCATTCAGATGCTTATATCTTTTCTTTTTTCCTTTTCTTTTTGCTTCTCTTCTTTTCACAGCTATTTGTAAGGCCTCCCTAGACAGCCATTTTGCTTTTTTGCATTTCTTTTCCATGGGGATGGTCTTGATCCCTGTCTCCTGTACAATGTCACGAACCTCATTCCATAGTTCATCAGGCACTCTATCTATCAGATCTAGGCCCTTAAATCTATTTCTCACTTCCACTGTATAATCATAAAGGATTTGATTTAGGTCATACCTGAATCGTCTAGTGGTTTTCCCTACTTCCTTCAATTTCAGTCCGAATTTGGCAATAAGGAGTTCATGATCTGAGCCACAGTCTGCTCCTGGTCTTGTCTTTGCTGACTGTATAGAGCTTCTCCATCTTTGGCTGCAAAGAATATAATCGATCTGATTTTGGTGTTGACCATCTGGTGACCTGGTGATGTCTGATTTTGGTGTTGACCATCTGGTGATGTCCATGTATAGAGTCTTCTCTTGTGTTGTTGGTAGAGAGTATTTGTTATGACTAGTGCATTTTCTTGGCAAAACTCTATTAGTCTTTGCCCTGCTTCATTCCGTATTCGAAGGCCAAGTTCGCCTGTTACTCCAGATGTTTCTTGACTTCCTACTTTTGCATTCCAGTCCCCTAGAATGGAAAGGACATCTTTTTTTTTGATGTTAATTCTAAAAGGTGTTAGTTACTGAAAGAGAAACTCCCTAGGTCAGTAGGGGCCCAATATGCTACTGGAGATCAGTGGAGAAATAAGTCCAGAAAGAATGAAGGGATGGAGCCAAAGCAAAAACAATACCCATCTGTGGATGTGACTGGTGATAGAAGCAAGGTCTGAAGCTGTAAAGAGCAATATTGCATAGGAACCTAGAATGTCAGGTCCATGAATCAAGGCAAATTGGAAGTGGTCAAACAAGAGATGGCCAGAGTGAATGTCGACATTCTAGGAATCAGCGAACTCAAATGGACTGGAATGGGTGAATTTAACTCAGATGACTATTATATCTACTACTGTGGGCAGGAATCCCTCAGAAGAAATGGAGTGGCCATCATGGTCAACAAAAGAGTCCGAAATGCAGTACTTGGATGCAATCTCAAAAATGACAGAATGATCTCTGTTCGTTTCCAAGGCAAACCATTCAATGTCACAGTAATCCAAGTTTATACCCCAACGAGTAATGCTGAAGAAGGTGAAGTTGAACGGTTCTATGAAGACCTACAAGACCTTTTAGAACTAACACCTCCCAAAAAAGACAGAACCATCAGATCAGATCAGATCAGATCAGTCGCTCAGTCGTGTCCGACTCTTTGCGACCCCATGAACCGCAGCACGCCAGGCCTCCCTGTCCATCACCAGCTCCCGGAGGTCACCCAGACTCGCATCCATTGAGTCAGTGATGCCATCCAGCCATCTCATCCTCTGTCGTCCCCTTCTCCTCCTGCCCTCAATCCCTCCCAGCATCAGAGTCTTCTCCAATGAGTCAACTCTTCGCATGAGGTGGCCAAAATACTGGAGTTTCAGCTTTAGCATCATTCCTTCTAAAGAAATTCCAGGATTGATCTCCTTCAGAATGGACTGGTTGGATCTTCTTGCAGTCCAAGGGACTCTCAAGAGTCTTCTCCAACACCACAGTTCAAAAGCATCAATTCTTCGGCGCTCAGCCCTCTTCACAGTCCAGCTCTCATAACCATACATGACCACAGGAAAGACCATAGCCTTGACTAGGCGAACCTTTGTTGGTAAAGTAATGTCTCTGCTTTTGAATATGCTATCTAGGTTGGTCATAACTTTCCTTCCAAGGAGCAAGCGTCTTTTAATTTCATGGCTGCAGTCACCATCTGCAGTGATTTTGGAGCCCAGAAAAACAAAGTCTGACACTGTTTCCACTGTTTCCCCATTTATTTCCCATGCAGTGATGGGACCAGATGCCATGATCTTCGTTTTCTGAATGTTGAGCTTTAAACCAACCTTTTCACTCTCCACTTTCACTTTCATCAAGAGGCTTTTTAGCCCCTCTTCACTTTCTGCCATAAGAGTGGTGTCATCTGCATATCTGAAGTTATTGATATTTCTCCCGGCAATCTTGATTCCAACTTGTGTTTCTTCCAGACAGAACCATAGATGATGGTAAAGCAAACAAGTGTGAACAAAAAATGGGCTTCAGTTTTGGATGAGGCTGAACTCCCAACTCTCAGAGACTTTACTTTTCTCATTTGCACAGTAGCTACTAAAACACATTCTCATTTCCATAAAAACAACATATATTTTTTTTTGGTTTATGACAGATGTCTGTAATCATTGCTTTTAGATTGACAAACCCATGAAGAGGGAAATTTGATCCAAATAGTTTAGAGGTGAAAAGACCAGGAATTCATTCCTTCATAAGTGAGTAGGGATTCAGTTCAGTTCAGTTGCTCAGTTGTGTCTGACTCTTTGTGACCCCATGAACGCATTATGCCAGTAAGGTGGTAGGAAATGAGAGAGGGCATCTGAGGGCAGACAGACGGAAACCACAGTCACAGACAACTAGCCAATCTGATCACACGGACCACAGCCTCGTCTAACTCAATGAAACTAAGCCTTGCCGTGTGGGGCCGCCCAAGATGGATGGGTCATGGTGGAGAGGTCTGACAGAAAGTGGTCCACTGGAGAAGGGCATGGCAAACCATTTCAGTATTGTTGCCTTGAAATCTCCATGAACAGCATGAAAAAGAGTAGAGATTAAGAGAGAAAAATCTGTCTGGGAGTCACTGATAGTCATGTACAGAATGAATTCTCCAATGATTTTGAAGAATAGAAGCAGAAGCAATCTCATCAATCATCTTCTAGTACTTCAGTACATTGCCTCAGTAGTTATGTGAGCAAATATTGGGCATGCATTAGTTCAAAGAGAGAAATGGGTGTTTTAATCACATTTGTAAATATCCTATGGGTCTTCACTGAGGTATGCTTTCCCAGAGGTCCATACATGGCTAAATGAGTGCATGAATCTACTAAACACTGTTCAGTGTGCTTTGGAAAAATGACTCTTTCCTCATGGAATTTATATTCTAGTGGTTGAGACGGATGAAAACCAATCATCAAAGCGACACAGATACACTGTCAGGGGGTGTTGAATTCCAGGAAGTAAACCAAACAAAACCTAGGCAGGGGCAAAAGGAGATGCTTTCTATGTAGGGAATGGAGGAAAAGTCTCTCTGAGGAGCTGACACTGAGCGGAGAACTGAATGGGAGAGTGAGCCACAGGGATAACGGGATAGGATTGAGGTGGGAATACTTTTATGCAAATAAGGCACCAGGTTCAAGGCTCTGGGGTAGCAGTGTCTTTGCTGGTTGGGACAGTAGGGGGAGGGTGAAGAATGATGAAAGCACAGTCAGCTTTATTAGTGTACTAGACCATCATACGGTCCTATCGGAAAGAATAAGGGCTTTAGTCAAAAAGGAATAGAAAGGAAAGTAATAGTGAATAGGGGATTTTAAATAAGAGGTGATAAGATCTATAGGATTTGTCTCACTACTGGGTAGGCAAAGACTTTGGAGAGTCAAGAGTAATACAAAGAACCAGGTATGAGGAAATTATAATAGTCATGCCTTGGGCTAGACGATCTTTTTCGATTATCAGCCATATGAATGGTGGGTTTTCACAATCTTTAGAAAGAGAGGTAAGCAAGTAACAGAAAGTTAACACATACATTTGGGGATCTAGACTAGTTCTGCCACTAAATAATATTTTTTTGGTCAGAAAATTTAAGTTTCCTAATGTGACTTCCCATTTTAACTCCCAGGGTTTGAACCAAATTATCACAGTAGCCTCCAACTGTCTCTTTTTCTCTGCAGACTGTTACACAGAATATAGAACATGGAAAATGTGTGAGTACAAGGAGTCTACTATAGCACTGAAGTGTCCCATGACATCTTCCTATTCCCAAGGAAACATTAAGAAACTACTATTACACTGTAGAATAAAAAGGTTAGGAGGTGGGTTTGGTAGTTTTTTTTTTTTTTTTTCCCAGTGGATAACACATGTGCAAAATAACTTATTTTTAAAGTCTCTTCCTAGAAGCTTTATCATGATTTTCATTTGATTGTCTATAATTTATGCAATCCAAAGTCACCAACTGAATTAAACATCCTAGAACCATTTTAGTGATTCAGGAAAGAAAGGAAAAATTGCAGAGTTGAAATTCTGTTTCAATATGATGACTCCTGAGAATTTTATTGACCTTGGCAGACCTTTTGGAATTTGAGTTCATTTATAATCAAACTAGGAAAAAATGTTTTGAAATGCTATTTAGAAGCTTAAAAGAATTATTGGACCCTGAATAACTTTCACTACATGACATTTTGATAAGGTCATTGTAAATGAGTCAGAAACACAGATTACATTTCTTTTAAAAATACACATCGTTTCACGACAGATTTGGTCCAAATTCATTTTGGCTTTTGCTGAATCCCAAGTGTTTTTCCTTCTATTTTTTTCCCTCTTTAAATTCTCCAATAAACTTAAAACCCATAATCTAGGTGAGCTCACCTGCCTCACTTCTCCTTTGAGTTTTGCCTCAGGCTTTTCTTTAATAGCATGTATCCTTAGAGCACAGAGTTTTATACTGAGAGTCAAGAGAAGCAAAAGTCTAATAAAAACATGGGAATATATATATAGATATATATGAAGGAAAATATATATATTTTCTTTTTGAACAGGGAGAGGTTTAAGACGATGATATTGTTCCAGAGTACTGACTCAAATCTGTTCTGTATTTGAATTCTGTGATTATGAAATTTCAATTAAATCTATAAAAAGCAAAGCTAACAGATACCAGAGCATGCCAAATAAATAAATAAATAAAACAACCACAGGATGTTCTTTTTTTGATTGGGAAATAATTATCTAAGTTCAATGGCTGGGTCCAGGTAGCTGAGTTTACATTTGCTTCCCCTCATTATAGAAACAGTTGAATTATGATAAATTTTCCCCAAGCAGCAAAGCTGTCATTCAAAAGGGTGATTTTCTTGGGGTGTAAATCCCTTTAGTTATTGCTTCAGTCCATTTTTAAATGGATTTGAAGCCTGAGGGGAAAGTACAAATGAAGACGGATTTTTCTCCTGATGCAGTGAACCTTGCCTGTCTTGTGTTCTGCAGCCACTATAGTACCTGTAGGGCGCTCAGCTGCCAGGCAAGTCCTGTGTTATCTCATTCTTTACAGAAGCGAGATGGAAACACCTCCAGCTCTCTTCTTTCTCAAAAGTCATTATACTGATTGTATTATGTCTTCCACAATGGAATGAATTTCCTCACACATTTATTACCGAATGAATGAAACATGTAGGCTTCAGTTTTGAGGTAACATAGAAAGATGATCAAAATTTTCAGGATTCCAGGAATGTGGTTAACATTGGTGTCATCCATACTTTCCCCCTGATGGTGGAGGAGAGGGAGAGTATACAACATTTTAAAACTTCAGAAAATGACTACTTTAAAATTTTTTTTGAATTCGTTCACTAGTTTATTGTGAACAAAGAAATAATATGCAGAAACATTCTGCTTAAGATAAACTAAGGAACTATACTGTAATGATTTAAGATCTCAAAATGATTCAAAAGGATTGTAACAGAATAAGATATTATATGTAACAAGCATTATTTGAAGTGGATAATACAATGGAAGAGAAACCAAAATCAGATACGATTACTCTCTTTTGGGCAGTCATTGACAATAAACATAATCTCTTTAGGGTACATGAGGACATTTTTTCTTCCTTTTTGTCATTGGGGAAATAGCAACTTAAAACATATCTTATAAATATGATCACTTACTGTTGAGAACTAAGTTTAATTTTTAATTATAACATTCATTAACTTAAAATTTTAGAATAATATATTTCTAGGTTAAATAAGGATATTAATAGGCATGTAATATAGTATGTGTACAATATATGAACAATATATTTATGAGTATACACATATACACACACATTTTCAGAACTTAAGTGACCTCAGAAGATAATTAACTCTATCTCTTTTGCTCCATGACTATATCAATATATAAACAATTTAATATAGGTATCATAATATGCATTAATTTGACATAACTTAGGGAAACATATTTCATGAGAAGTCGTTATAATTAAATTCTTCCTGTTTTACCCTTGAACTTTTTTCTCTCATTCATTCATTTCAGCAGAAATAGCCATAAGCCCTTGAAATACATATAGTTAAAATCTGCTATCATCATCTTCTGAAATCTCACCTGAGGCCAAATCATTCTTGTAACCTTTCTTAAATAAACCTTGTGATCAAAGCTTTTAATCAATTTCACTGCTCTCCTGTGTACCCTGTTCATGTTGCATGCATGCACGTTAAGTCACAGAAGAGAATGTTACTTAATGGTGTGAATAAGTTTGTGTATAATGGGAAGATTACATTGATTTTTTTCTGCATACATTTTCTTCATTCCTGTTGACTAATGGTGAAATGTTACTGAATCACCTGACTTATATTCTGTTCTGAACTCAGAGACTGATTTCCATTAAATTTCCCATAGAACATTTAGTGAGAATCTAGTATGTCTACAGATTTTTCTCTAAATGTTAACCACATTTGATCTCTTACTCCCATGTCAGCCAATTCTCTGATTTTAAAAATAAAACATTTTTAAATTATCATGATAGTGACCAATTATCAAACACTAGTCTTGAAATATTCCATGAGCAAAGTAAGAATGAAGCATTTGCTAAATTAATGAATAAATGTAAAGTGAAGTAATTTCCTTGCCTTCTTTTTGGCCTTTTTTTTTTTTTTTCATTTTTTGTTGCTCATCTTATTTGATGAGTATTATAATATTTGATGAGTATTACAATATTTGGAGGAAGGCAATGGCACCCCACCCCAGTACTTTTGCCTGGAAAATCCCATGGACGGAGGATCCTGGTAGGCTCCAGTCCATGGGGTCGCTAAGGGGCGGACACGACTGAGCGACTTCACTTTCACTTTTCACTTTCATGCATTGGAGAAGGAAATGGCAACCCACTCCAGTGTTCTTGCCTGGAGAATCCCAGGGATGGGGGAGCCTGGTGAGCTTCCGTCTATGGGGTTGCACAGAGTCGGACACAACTGAAGCGACTTAGCAGCAGTAGCAGCAGCAGCAGCACAATATTTGAGTTATTACAAGAAGTAAAATGAACTGAGAGTTTTTCTATATTCCTATATTTCCAAATTATTTTCAATAAGATTATTTTTTAATCATTTGGTAAACACACTTCTAAACAATCTAAATATTTTTGTTACATTCCCATTATATTATTGTACACATACTTCATGATCAAAATCAAGTTGTCTGCAAATACTGACAGTCTTATTTTCTTCTTTGACAGTTAACATACCATTTCTTTTTATTGCCATATTGAATGAGTTATGATCCTCAGTACAATGTTGAATAAAAATGTTAGCTGGAATAGTTATCTTGACTAAGTTTCAAGGAAAAAATTCCTATGTCTCACTGCTAAATATTCTATCAAACATAATAATTTTTGATAGATGCATCAGATTAAAGAATTTCATACTATTCCTCATTTGCTAATATGCATTTTTAACCATAAATAAGTTTTAACTTATATAACATTATTTAAACATGAGATAACTTTACTATTTTTCTGCCTTTTCCTGATAAATGTGATAAATTGCATTCTTTTATTAAATGTTAAACTGTCTATGCATTCCTAGTATAAAATCAACATGGTAATTGTGAATTTTCCTAAATTTTTGTACAATTGGATTTTATTTGTCAATTTTTATGGTTTTCTAGAGTTCATAATATGTACTTTAAAATGTTAGCAATCTTCAAATATTATACAACTTTATATATAATGTAAGAAACATTATATGGTTTCATTTTCTTCCCCATTGATTTAGTGTTGCTATTGACTGTGTAGATCACAATAAACTGTGCAAAATTCTTAAAGAGATGGGAATATCAGACCACCTGATTTGCCTCTTGAGAAAGTTGTATGCAGGTCAGGAAGCAACAGTTAGAACTGGACATGGAACAACAGACTTGTTCCAAATAGGAAAAGGAGTACGTCAAGGCTGTATATTGTCACCCTGCTTATTTAACTTATATGCAGAGTACATCATGAGAAACACTGGACTGGAAGATACACAAGTTGGAATCAAGATTGCTGGGAGAAATATCAATCACCTCAGATATGCAGATGACACCACCCTTATGGCAGAAAGTGAAGAACAACTAAAAAGACTCTTGATGAAAGTGAAAGTGGAGAGTGAAAAAGTTGGCTTAAAGCTCAACATTCAGAAAACTAAGATCATGGCATCTGGTCCCATCACTTCATGGCAAATAAATGCGAACACAGTGGAAACAGTGTCAGACTTTATTTTTCTGGAGTGCGGCGATTCATGGGGTCGCAAAGAGTCGGACATGATGAGCGACTGATCTGATCCATTATAATTCTAAGTGCTTCAAAGTCCACAAAAACTTATAATACTTCACATTGAATATTAAATGTCATTCAATGAAAATAATGAGTAAAAATATATAGTAACTAACTGTATGTATTATAGTTTCCACATAAGATCATTTTTGCTCTGTCTGAAGGACTTCTACAAATATTTTTATAATGCAGACCTGATTATAGTGAATAATATTGTCATTGGTTGTTTCTGAAAAATATTAGTTCTCATTTTTAACATTTTTTTTATTTGGATATATTGTTCAAGGTGAGTATTTCCTGGTAGCTCAGACAGTAAAAGCCTCTGCCTACAATGTGGGAGACTGGGGTTCGATCCCTGGGTTGAGAAGACCCCCTGAAGAAGGAAATGACAACCCACTCCTGTAATCTTGCCTGGAAAATCCCATGGACAGAGGAGCTTGGTGGGCTACAGTCCAGGGGGTCGCGAAGAGTTGGACATGACTGAGCAACTTCACTTTCACTCTCATTATTCTACACCCCTAGACTATAAAGAGGCTGCTCCACTGTCTCTGAATTCAAAGATTCAGATAAGATGTCTCCTGACTTTCTTTTCTTTTTCCTCTATATATAATGTATCTGTCTCTGTGCAACATTTTTTCTATTTATTATTGTTTTAAATAATCATATTAAAACATCCTTTATGAATTTAAAGCTGATAGTTTATAGAATTCAACACATTTGAAAACTCTACAGCCATAATTTTTCAAATATGTTTTCCCTTCCTCTCTCTTTTATCCACTTTAGGAATCAAGTTACATGTGTTTTCAGATCAGATCAGTTGCTCAGTTGTGTCAGATTCTTTGCGACCCCATGAATCGCAGCACACCAGGCCTCCCTGTCCATCACCAACTCCCGGAGTTCACTCAGACTCACATCCATCGAGTCAGTGATGCCATCCAGCCATCTCATCCTCTGTCGCCCCCTTCTCCTCCTGCCCCCAATCCCTCCCAGCATCAAAGTCTTCTCCAATGAGTCAACTCTTTGCATGAGGTGGCCAAAATACTGGAGTTTCAGCTTTAGCATCATTCCTTCCAAAGAAATCCCAGGGCTGATCTCCTTCAGAATGCTCTGGTTGGATCTCCTTGCAGTCCAAGGGACTCTCAAGAGTCTTCTCCAACAGCACAGTTCAAAAGCATTAATTCTTCGGCACTTAGACAACTGTATATTGCTCCAGGTATCACTAGAGTTATTTACATTTTTAAAAATTTGTTTTTAAGAAATCTCTCTGCTTTATTTTAGAAAATTTCTATTGAGATGGGTTTAACCTCATTGAATTTTTCTACTCCAGATACAATCTACAATTCTAATATTCAGGTTATATATTATTTAAGTCATTCTAACTTTCATCTTTAGAAGTTTAATTAAGACCTTTTTAATATCTTCCCTTTCTCTTCTTAACATGGTTCTTCTATATCTTCTAGAAAATATTAGGTATTTTCTTCTATCAGAGAAGGCAATGGCACCACTCCAGCACTCTTGCCTGGAAAATCCATGGACGGAGGAGCCTGGTGGGCTGCCGTCTATGCGGTCGCACAGAGTTGGACACTACTGAAGCACTTAGCAGCAGCAGCAGTAGGCATATTTATAACAGCAATATTAATACTTGGCTATGAATGTCATCATCTCTGAATTTCCTTGGTCTATTTCTATTTATTGATTTTTTTTCTTTTTTTACAAAATTTCTTATTTTTTTTAAATTGGACTCCTAACATAAGAATTTTACGTTTGGGTTCTGGATTTTGTTATATTTCTTTAAATAATTTTAGACAGTTTATGGCTCAAATACAAGTTTCTTGAGCATATTTGTCTTGCTTTTAAGCTTTCTTATGGAGAAGGAAATGGCAAGCCACTCCAGTATTCTTGCCTGGAGAATTCCCATGGACAGAGGAGCCTGACAGGCTGCACTCCATGGGATTGCAAGAGTCGGACATGACTTAGCAACTAAACCACCACCACCAAGCTGTCTTAGGGAAGTGTTTATTCTATGGTACTTTAGATTCACTAGTAATTATATTCTCTGAAAATTCTACATGATTTTCCATGGGTTAGAAAGTCTTTCCACCACAGCTGGAGGAAACACAACCTATTCATGCTGTGCTGTGCTTAGTCACTCAGTTGTATCTGACTCTTCGTGACCCCATGGACTGTAGCCCATCAGGCTCCTCTGTCCATGGGGTTTCTCCAGGTAAGAATACTGGAGTGGCTTTCCGTGCCCTCCTCTAGTTGGGATCTTCCCAACTCAGGGATCAAACCCAGGTCTCTTGCACTGCAGATGGATTCTTTACCATCTGAGCCACCAAGGAAGCTCAAGAATACTGGAGTGGGTAGTCAATATATATCCCTTCTCCAGGGGATCTTCCTAACACAGGAATAGAATAGGGGTCTCCTCCATTGCAGGCAGATTCTTTACCAGCTGAGCTACCAGGGAAGCTAGAAATTATTCAACCAACCATTTTCTGGTGATAATTTATCTGACCCCACCCTATGCATGTATAGATCAGTATTTGTATAAACATTTGATAGAATTCTTCTAGAAAATCTCTGTCCCTTTTATTCTTGGCAGCTCCGTCTTTTCTGGGGAGACTTTACAAATCCTGTTCATGTTGGCCTTCTTAAAATCTAAGCTCTGTTCATTATCTCAGTGTGACCATTCAGTTATTTATTTTCTCCTTTCCTGAAATGTGGTCTGGAAACTTTGTCCAGTTAACAAACTGAAGCAATTATTTGACTTACCAGTTTTTCTCTCATTTCAGGAACATAGACATGGGCTGCCTGTTGTCTAAATACTATAGAAGTTTGCTTCATATCTTGTCTAATTTTTTCTAGTACTTGATTGATAAGAGAACAAATGTAGCATTGCTTAGATCTTAAATTGAATGCTTGTTATTATTATTATAGATTTTTTGTAATTTAATAAAAGCAATTAAGGTAACACATAATTTTTCTGTAAGAATTATTCTGGCTACACTTCAAATATTTTTATGTATTTGCTTTTATAATCAATAATTGTTTTGAATTTTCATTTTTTCTTAATCATCAAATTTAATTTTAAAAACTTGCCAATATTCCTTATTAAAAAAGAAGGTTTTAATCTGCTGATTTTATTACCGACCTCACTATTCCACACTATGTCTACAAACTTAGGTTATCATTCACCACTGAAATTTCTATTGATATATTATTACTTGTTAAATATTTAGGGGCTTCCCGGATAGCTCAGACAGTGAAGAATCTGCCTGTGATGCAGAAGACCTGGGTTTGATCCCTGGATCAGGAACATTCCCTGGAGAAGGGAAGGACTACATCATTGTCCAAAACCATAACATAGTGGTCTTTTAAAAAATTAATATTCATCTATGTGTCTAATTTATCATGACTCAATACCATTCAAAATGCTGAAAAATAAAATTATTTTCAGAAAGACAAAATTGTAAGATTCATTTAAAAATGTTAGATACAATAATATTACAGGTATTTTGGTTAGAAAAAATTCTTAAAATTTTTCTAAGCATTTACTTTCAATTTCAATATGTATCTTACCATGAAATATTTGCACAATGGAAACAGTGTCAGACTTTATTTTTCTGGGCTCCAAAATCACTGCAGATGGTGACTGCAGCCATGAAATTAGAAGACGCTTACTCCTTGGAAGGAAAGTTATGACCAACCTAGATAGCATATTCAAAAGCAGAGACATTACTTTGCCAACAAAGGTTCACCTAGTCAAGGCTATGGTCTTTCCTGTGGTCATGTATGGATGTGAGAGCTGGACTGTGAAGAAGGCTGAGCATTGAAGAATTGATGCTTTTGAACTGTGGTGTTGGAGAAGACTCTTGAGAGTCCCTTGGATTGCAAGAAGATCCAACCAGTCCATTCTGAAGGAGATCAGCCCTGGGATTTCTTTGGAAGGAATGATGCTAAAGCTGAAACTCCAGTATTTTGGCCACCTCATGCGAAGAGTTGACTCATTGGAGAAGACTTTAATGCTGGGAGGGATTGGGGGCAGGAGGAGAGGGGATGACAGAGGATGAGATGGCTGGATGACATCACTGACTCGATGGACGTGAGTCTGAGTGACCTCCGGGAGTTGGTGATGGACAGGGAGGCCTGGAGTGTTGCAGTTCATGGGGTCACAAAGAGTCGGACACGACTGAGTGACTGATCTGATGTGATCTGGTAGTGGCCATGCCATGCAGTGCTTAGTCACTCAGTCATGTCCAACTTTTTGTGACCCCATGGACTGTAGCCTGCCAGTCTCTTCTGTCCATGGAATTCTCTAGGTAAGAATGGTGGAGTGGGTTGTTATGCCCTCTTCCAGGGGATCTTCCCAAACCAGGAACTGAACCCAGGTCTTCCACATTGCAGGCAGATTCTTTATCGTCTGAGCCACCAGGAAAGCCCATGAACACTGGAGTGGGTAGCCTCTCCCTTCTCTGTGGGATCTTCCAACTCAGGGATCAAACCAGGGTCTTCCACACTGCAGATGTATTCTGTACCAGCTGAGTTATCAGGGAAGCCCAGCGTATGGTGGCCCAGGCCGATAATTCACATTTTGAGTTGCTGTGCTCTAGGGTTCACATGTCTGTGTATTAGACTAGTGGTGGTGGTAGCAGTGTTGGATTGTGATACTAACAGGATAATCAACTGGAATAAATATCTTCTATAGTCTTTTATGTGTGAATGCTTAATCATCTGTGAGCCTTGACTCTGTCCCATTGGTTAATGAGTTAAATTCTTTACAGAGCTTCTGATAAGTACTTTAAAAAATAAAGGATAGCACTTTTTCTCATTTAAGTTACCTCAGTTTTTATGAAACAAAACCAAATTTGCCTAAAAATTGCATTGTTATAAACTGAATAATCTGACTGCTCTTTTATTTTACTTAAAATTGTTACAGCTCATGAAAACATGGAAATGTACCTGTTGGTATATATAGTCCTTCACTGGAATTTGGAAATTTTACTGAAATCACATTATTGAAAACAACAAGCATTTGAACCACAAATTATGTCCACTGTTGTGTTCTCCACATCTAAACTTATCAAAATAACATAGTATTCTATCTTTGACCTTGAAAAAATAAATACCAAGCTTAATTAGAAGAGTTCACAGTAGAAGAAAAGATAATAGCAAAATATATTATGGGATTTTTACTTCTTATGACAATAAGAAAACAAAACAAACCATGCTATCTACATTCTATATTACTGAGCTCTGTGTAGAATTTCCAAATAAAATACAAGATTCCACTTAAATCTGAAACTCAGGAAAAATAGCAAGTAATTTTTAGCATAGGTATATTCCATGCAATATACTTATTTGCTAAAGCTGTTAACTATCCTTCTTTTTGCCTTATCGTTTTTAGAGATGATGACTGTCAAGAGTCGAAATTCTAGAAGAATTTTGTCACTCATGACAGAGAACACGCAGTTTCTAATAAAAAGCTTTCAAGTACTCTTTCCCTATCACATCAAGTAGAAGGATGGAGTCTTTTACATGGTACAAGTCCAAAATGTTGGGGACTTTATCAACTTGAGTTGACTGTATCATGGAGATGCTGAAAATATAAATAACAAGGCATCCGGTCCCATCACTTCATGGGAAATAGATGGGGAAAAAGTGGAAACAGTGTCAGACTTTATTTTTGGGGGCTCCAAAATCACTGCTGATAGTGAATGCAACCATGAAATTACAAGACGCTTACTCCTTGGAAAGAAAGTTATGACCAACCTAGATAGCATATTCAAGAGCAGAGACATTTCTTTACCAACAAAGGTCCATCTAGTCAAGGCTACGGTCTTTCCTGTGGTCATGTTTGGATGTGAGAGATGGACTGTGAAGAAGGCTGAGTGTCGAATAATTGATGCTTTTGAACTGTGGTGTTGGAGAAGACTCTTGAGAGTCCCTTGGACTGCAAGGAGATCCAACCAGTCCATTCTGAAGGAGATCAGCCCTGGGATTTCTTTGGAAGGAATGATGCTGAAGCTGAAACTCCAGTACTTTGGCCACCTCATGCGAAGAGTTGACTCATTGGAGAAGACTCTGATGCTGGGAGGGATTGGGGGCAGGAGGAGAAGGGGACGACAGAGGATGAGATGGCTGAATGGCATCACTGACTCGATGGACGTGAGTCTGAGTGAACTCCGGGAGTTGGTGATGGACAGGGAGGCCTGGTGTGCTGCGATTCATGGGGTCCTAAAGAGTCGGATACGACTAACTACTGAACCAAATCGAACCGAACGAAAGTGCCTTATAGACTTGACTAGACATGCAGCAGTCTTTCTATAAGCTAGAAATACACTTTTGTTGTATTAAGTTCCCTGGTTTCATGCAGCAGTCTTTCTATAAGCTAGAAATACACTTTTGCTGTATTAGGTTCCCTGGTTTCAGGTGATAACTATTGCCATGGCCTGACCTAGTTTACTCTGACTTGTATCAAAATGTTTACTTTCAAAGTGAGACCTTTGTGGTCATTCAAGATAAACAGTATTACTTCTAGACTAAATTAGATAAAAGAAGTATCATAAAATTCTGTCATGTTTTTACAAGAATTTAAATCTAGTTTTAGCCATTTTATTAATTTTAATATAATCCTATGCTGCTGCTGCTGCTAAGTCGCTTCAGTCGTGTCCGACTCTGTGCGACCCCATAGACGGAAGCTCACCAGGCTCCCCCGTCCCTGGGATTCTCCAGGCAAGAATAGTGGAGTGGGTTGCCATTTCCTTCTCCAATGTATGAAAGTGAGAAGTGAAAGTGAAGTCGCTCAGTCGTGTCTGACTCTTAGCAATCCCATGGACTGGAGCCTACCAGGATCCTCTGTCCATGGGATTTTCCAAGCAAAAGTACGGGGGTGGGGTGCCATTGCCTTCCTCGAATATAATCCTATAGGTAATGTTTTTATGAGGATTAGGCAAAAAATCTTTAAGTTTTTTAAAAATAATTTCTCTGAAATTGAATTAGCACACTTTACTGCTATAAATTATAAGAGGGACTTCTAATTCCTTTTCAAGTAGATAAGTCATAATATGTCAGGTTTTTTGAAGAATGTGACTGGTTGTCCAAGGAGACTGTCTAAGATAGGTCACAAATAAGGGCCATCATCATGGGAGAAGAGGCACCATCATTCTTTTCCTTTGGAAATGTCCTCTTCTTATAGTCATTATGTTGTTAGATCTAAAGTTTTTATGACATTATGTGACATTTTATGACATTGTATGACAACTATCAGTATACCATTTATGATAATATGTTTTCCTTCTAAAGAAATTGGTCCTTAGGATATGAAGAAATAATCTGAATCCATCTGACTTTCCTAAAAGGAATAGATTTATTATCTAAGTGGCAAGTGATTATCTTAGTGACAGGTTAGCAGAAAATACAGTGGTGGAATCAATGAGATGTGGTGGCTAATGAGAATACTAATGACAAGATTGGTTCACTGTTGAGCCATAGAAGTAAAACTCTTTATAATTCCTCAATAGTTTCATTTGTAATAAATCCACAAAGGAAGCAATATTGGTTTTGTCAGTCATAGTAGACTTTCTCAGTTCTCTCGTTACATATTAATCTTCTTCAGAGAGCTTTTTTCTTAATAAAAGTGTTCAGGCCCTTCACACAGAAATTCCAATTCTATACACTTACTCAGTGTCTGACTTTTTAAAGGTTTCACTGGTGATTTTCATAAACATATTAATCCTGCTTGAAATTCTTTACAGTTTGCTTGATATATGATATGACATGTTCTAAGTTTGTTGAACTGGAATATGCCAAGCATATACTTTGCTAAAAAGAAATTTAGGAGCATATAAGTGAGGTGGGTTTTCTCTTACCTATATCTGAAACCATTTCCAAAGCATACTCGGAAAGCAAAGAGAAAAAGAGGAAATTTAAAAAATATGGAAATAAAGTTGAAGAGACTGGAAGAAATACAAAAAGGCACACCAAATTGCCATTCTTCTGAACACGTTGTTTCTGGAAAGTGCCAGCAGTAATATCAGACTCCAATTAGAAAGTTGTGCATGTAGCTATCATTATTACAGAACTTAGAGCTATAATAGCTAACATGTAGCTATTATTATTATAGAACACAGAGAATAATGGCTGTTGAATCACAGTTCCTATATATTACACTTTGAATATTTTATGTTATTCTTTAATTTTGCCTCTCTTTGTTATATATCCAGATTAGTGTCTCTACAGCAGTTTTGTGTACTGATTGAGCCATTTTTCATTTAACTAATAAAAAAAGACACTTAAACAATAAATAATATAATTGATAAATAGGATGTCTTGTTTGGTTCCATAGGAGCTTCATAGAACAAGTTGATAAAATCATAAAGAAAACTAATTGTTAGTGTCTTTCATAATAGGAACATTAAGATACTATGTTTGTACATAGTTAATTGGATCAATGCACTTTAGTGATCAACTACTACTACTGTAAGGGCTTCCATGGTGACTCAAATGGTAAAGAATCTGCCTGCCAATATAGGAAATCCGAGTTTGATCTCTGGGTCAGGAAGATCCCCTGGAGAAGGGAATGGCTACCCACTCCACTCTTCTTACCTGTAGAATCATATGGACAGAGGAGCCTGGTGCACTGCAGTCTGTGAAGTCACAAAGAGTCAGACACGACTGAGCGACTAACAGTCACTGAATCATTATCACTGTAAAGGGGCAAAAACTCCATTTTTAAAATACGTGTAAAAAATAATTTTCATTACTTGGATTCTGAGAATAATTCTCCATATGTACTTACATAGAAGTATATATACAGGCTTCCCTGGTGGCTCAGATGGTAGGGAGACTGACACATTCACTTGTTCACTTTCAAAATAATGAAAATTAATTCTGTGGAATATTTTTAATTGGCCATGGGGGGTCATTGTTTTAAAGAGCATATATCTTTCAACTGACAACTTCTGGCTAAGGTAAGTATGCTATTCATTGTACTTCAAAAGCATATCTGTTAGAATAACATTTTGACCATAATAAGTTGTGAAGATTATATATTATTTATCTAAGAGTTTACATAGCTTATTTTACCAAATAATTGTATAATTTTCCCATATAATCTTTATGATTAACCCAGTTAGATGTTATTCAAAAGACATTCATGAAACTGTCAAAAGGCATAAAAATATTAAGTATTGGGTTACTCTTTTTTCATTGCTATTCAGTATTTATGCTCAAACTTCATGTGATATTAGTGGTCATCTGCATAAATTAAAGTCTGCCCACTCACATTATCTAAGCCATGGATCATTTTCATTTCTAATTGTAAAACTTCCTACATGCTAGTTTACTCATCTTACACATTGATCAATTATTATTTCCCTCAAATAAAGCTTTTTTAAAATAACAGTTTCTAGATTTCCATTTTTCTGATTGTTCTAAATTCAAAAATACATTTTATACACAGAGATTTTGGCAGTATAGGCAACATAAAAATTTCAAAATAACTTGTACCTGAGAAGACACCATAGATAAAATCTTTAATAATAAAGATAAACTAATTTTATGGAATGTAAATCAATCATGATTTATCAAATATTTGCCTATGAATTGTTATATATGATTCTTTTAAAAATTTTTTTCCCATAAACACAAGCTGGAATCAAGATTGCTGGGAGAAATATCAATAACCTCAGATATGCAGATGACACCACCTTTATGGCAGAAAGTGAAGAAGAACTAAAAAGCCTCTTGATGAAAGTGAAAGATAAGAGTGAAAAGATTGGCTTAAAGCTCAACATTCAGAAAACTAAGATCATGGCAACTGGTCCCATCACTTCATGGGAAATAGATGGGGAAACAGTGGAAACAGTGGCTGACTTTATTTTTTGGGCTCCAAAATCACTGCAGATGGTGATTGCAGCCATGAAATTAAAAGACACTTACTCCTTGGAAGGAAAGTTATGACGAACCTAGATAGCATATTGAAAAGCATAGACATTACTTTGCCAACAAAGGTCTGTCTAGTTAAGGCTATGGTTTTTCCAGTAGTCGTGTATGGATGTAAGAGTTGGACTATAAAGAAAGCTGAATTCTGAACAATCGATGCTTTTGAACTTTGGTGTTGGAGAAGACTCTTGAGAGTTCCTTGGACTGCAAGGAGATCCAATCAGTCCATCCCTAAAGGTGATCGGTCTGGGTGTTCATTGGAAGGACTGATGTTGAAGCTGAAACTCCAATACTTTGGCCACCTGATGCAAAGAGCTGACTCATTTGAAAAGACCCTGATGCTGGAGAAGATTGAGGGCAGGAGGAGAAGGGGACAGTAGAGGATGAGATGGCTGGATGGCATCACTGACTCAATGGACATGAGTTTGGGTAAACTCTGGGAGTTGGTAATGGACAGGCAGGCCTCGTGTGCTATGGTTCATGGGGTTGCAAAGAGTCGGACAGGACTGAGTGACTGAAGTGAACTGAAGTCTCAATAGTGTGACCATAGAGTTAGACATATAGAATAAAACATTTTAATTTCCAGGTGTTAGCAGGAAGAAACAATTGCAAAGTCTATTGCTAAAATACAAGCTTTTAAACCACCACTCTCTTTGTCAAACTGGAGCATTTTATCCACTCAGTTTAAGATAACAGCTTATATTAATCATTCTTTTTATATTCCCTATTATGTGTCACATTTAGCAAGACTGACTGTGGGTGGATAAAGATGAAGAGAAAAATTTTACATTTTTACAATTCTGAAATTTTATTTCAAATATCTGAATCTATTGGTAAGATTTTTTAAGATATATGGACACTGTTTTTAAGATTATTTTGAAAGATTCTTCAAATGTTAATTCATGTTATTCAAATATTAATAAAGATATTTCCACCTTTATATTCATAAAGCTATGCCTTTGCTAGGATGGAAACCCTTCATAATTTATTTCCACTCCCCTATCTTCTTGATTATCATACTTGAATAATCTCCTCCAAAATAAGTATCAACATTTAGAGGTAATATAAATGTATCAGATCAGATCAGATCAGTCGTTCAGTTATGTCCGACTCTTTGCGACCCCATGAACCGCAGCACGCCAGGCCTCCCTGTCCATCACCAGCTCCCGGAGGTCACTCAGACTCGCATCCATCGAGTCAGTGATGCCATCCAGCCATCTCATCCTCTGTTGTCCCCTTCTCCTCCTGCCCTCAATTCCTCCCAGCATCAGAGTCTTCTCCAATGAGTCAACTCTTCGCATGAGGTGGCCAAAATACTGGAGTTTCAGCTTTAGCATCATTCCTTCTAAAGAAATTCCAGGATTGATCTCCTTCAGAATGGACTGGTTGGATCTTCTTGCAGTCCAAGGGACTCTCAAGAGTCTTCTCCAACACCACAGTTCAAAAGCATCAATTCTTCGGCGCTCAGCCTTCTTCACAGTCCAGCTCTCACATCCATACATGACCACAGGAAAGACCATAGCCTTGACTAGGCGAACCTTTGTTGGTAAAGTAATGTCTCTGCTTTTGAATATGCTATCTAGGTTGGTCATAACTTTCCTTCCAAGGAGTAAGCGTCTTTTAATTTCATGGCTGCAGTCACCATCTGCAGTGATTTTGTATACTAATCTTTTAAGTCAAACTTAGCTAACAGATTGTACTTTTTACAAGCCAATTTGTGTTTATGCTCAGATAACACACTTTACTGGCAAACATAATTGTTCATTGGTCGATTTGCCAGCTATAAAATAAGTGTGTATATTTTTAAGCTGAATGTAATAAATGGATTCCATAGGTACATGAAAGTAAAATAATTGTCTGCAAGAGAGCTTTTACCTAGTATATATTTAAACCATTCGAGATTCAATTTGTTAAATTTTTTATATGTACATTCCAACATTGCAATATTACATGTAATATTAGAAGCTATGATTAGAAACAAGCCTGGGGGAGTAGATGAATCATGAGGTTTCTAATAGAATATTAAGTCTTTCACATCTACATAGTCATTTGGTTGAAATCTAGGCAACATTAATAGGGTACCATCTTATGATTTTCCAAAGGAAAGGACTGTGTTATGAGACCTAGTACTATTGAATAGAAGGCTACAAAGTACTTTATATTGACCAAGTTGTTCATTTTATGTCTACTCATGATGATCCACAATTACTCTCTAAAAGATCAATAAATATTGTTAATTAATATGTAATGTGAGATAGTTTTGTTTGATGTAAATATCAGGTTAGAATGTATTAGACACTTAAATATCCTGTGCTATAAGCATATTTGGGGAGATATGAGCATATTTTTTTTGAACATTCTGACTGTAATATGATACCTTGGAGTTAAAGGCCAAATAGAGTCAATATAATGACACTAAAGAGAATAGTGAAGTTATTGATAACTTTATATACATATCTCTTCAACATGTTTTCTCATCTTAAATATAAACAATGACAAAATAATGCTTATTAGATCTGAAACTAGTCCTATGACAAAAATGTAATTTAAACTAGGGTTGCTGCTGCTGCTGCTAAGTCGCTTCAGTTGTGTCCGACTCTGTGTGACCCCATAGACGGCAGCCCACAAGGGTCCCCCGTCTCTGGGATTCTCCAGGCAAGAACACTGGAGTGGGTTGCCATTTCCTTCTCCAATGCATGAAAGTGAAAAGTCAAAGTGAAGTCGCTCAGTCGTGTCTGACTCCCAGCGACCCCATGGATTGCAGCCTACCAGGCTCCTCCGTCCATGGGATTTTCCAGGCAAGAGTACTGGAGTGGGGTGCCATTGCCTTCTCCAAAACTAGGGTTACAATTAGTCTTTCTAGAAATTTTCAGCTAGAATTTAGAGAGAGACTTGGTTTAATATTTGTGAATACAAAGCATAATTAAAATTTATTATTTTGATTTTATTTCACATTTTTAAAATTTCTTTCTTATTCCTTCAATCTTTCATCTTTCATCTTATCATTGTTTCAACATGATCTTGGTACAAAGTATAAAACATGTTAATAGATAAATCTTTTTCAAAGTACTTCCTGGCATTAAGAACATGAAGAGCTCTCTAATTAATTAATTTACTAGTAATTATTTTCTATGAAGAAATTTGCCAGTGGCTGTGCTCGGGACCATAACCAAAGTAATTTAATGAATTTCCATGAACCATACATGAATATTAGCTTCACTACTTCATAGTAAGTTTCCAAACTTGTTTTATACCCAAAAATACCTAGAAGATTTGGAAGCCCCGTTTGACAGTTGGTGTTCACTAAGCAATAATGCTCGAGTGAGAATGGGAATGTGGCACATATCAAAATCATTTGTCAGTGGGAGTAGGATTGCCTCATATGTCATTTCATTTAAAGCATCACTATTTCTAGAAATATCCCTGATGTTACAAATCAGGAGGATTCTTGAAGTTACTCTTCTAAGGAATTTCTACTTATGTGACTCTGACATTTATTTATTCATTCAAAAAAATGTTAGTATCTTATGTTTCAAGTACCATACTATCAATTTGGAACACAAAGACCAATTAACACAAGATGCACCTTATAAACTGTAGGGAAGTGATACTTGTAAATGAATAATTAATGCTATGTTTTGTAGAGTGGTAATCAGAAGGTCTAGGGATTGAGGAAGGCTTTTCAGAGGAATCAGCTTTTAAGCTGAACTTTAAACAAGTAGTGACTTAATAAAAAAAAAAAAAAAAAAAAGCATAATACATACCCTAAGAAGATAAGGAAAAAACTGAAAAGGCACCAAGGAATGAGAGACTATGACAATTTCACAAATTACAGCTAATTCCATGCCTCTGTAATTTCTGGAGAATGTGATTATTAAGAATATGACTAAAATGATTAGCTGGGCAGAGCATCCCTATCCATGCAAATATGAACACATTAAGCCCAGAACTGGGTTCAGAGATTGTATGATTCTGATACAGCTAGGAGTTTAAGGACTGCTTAAAATTCAAAACATAGGAGCCACTCCTATTTGTTATGGAAGTTCAATAAATTATATTAACTCAGAGAATGTGTTAAAATAAGAATAATTCTTTCATTTAAGAACCTCATATGGAAACTCATTAAAATAAAATATAAAAAGTGTATACAATTATCATGGGAACAGACAGGCATGCAACCTAATTTATTTTGTGATTGAAGTCACAGTCGTCTTCTGAGAAGCAACACATGATGTGAGTCCATAGTATAAGTAAAAGTCAGTGAGATGAAGAAAGGGATAGGATATGGAGTCATTGCAAGTAGAAACAGCAATGTGAGAAAAGGTAGACATTTTGTAGGTGAGCTAGCATGCCTTAGTTTTCTAATTACCACAGTTTGGTGACTTAAAACAACACATATTATCCCAGTTTTTAGGAGTCAGAGGTCTAGGCATCATTCAGCTAAGGCTTCTGTTCTGTGTCCCACAAGACTACAGGGCAAATCTTGAGTGGATTGCATTCCTTTCAGAGCTCAAGGATCTCTTCCAAACACATTTGGTCATTGGCAAAATTAATTTCCTTTCAGTTATAGGTCTGAGATACCTGTTTTTTGTTGACTGTCAACCAGGGGTCTTGGCTTCTTAAATGAAAGTCAAAGTGTTACAAGCTCAGTAGTCCCTGATTCTTTGTGACCCCATGGACAACAGCCCACCAGGCTCCTGTCCATGGAATTCTCTGGGCAAGAATACTGAAGTGGGTTGCCATTTGCTTTTCCAGAGGATGTTCCTTACTCAGGGAATGAACCGGGGTCTCTGCATTACACTTGGATTCTTTATCATCTGAGCCACTAGGGAAGCTAGTTCAGGTCAGTTCAGTCACTCAGTCATGTCTGACTTTATGCGACCCCATGAACTGCAGCACGCCAGACCTCCCTGTCCATCACCAACTACCAGAGTTTACCCAAACTCATGCCATTGAGTCAGTGATGCCATCCAACCATCCCATACTCTGTTGTTTCTGACTACTTCCTCTTTCAAACTTCCCCGGCATCAGGGTCTATTCCAAGGAGTCAGTTCTTCACATCAAGTGGTCAAAGTATTGGAGTTTCAGCTTCAACATCAGTCCTTCCAATGAATATTCAGGACTTATGTGCTGCACTGGTTGGATCTTGCAGTCCAAGGAATTCTCAAAAGTTTTATCCAACACCACAGTTCAAAAGCATCCATTCTTTGGCACTCAGCTTTCTTTATAGTCCAACTCTCACATCCATACATGACTACTGGAAAAACCATAGCTTTCTCTAGATGGACTTATGTTGGCAGAGTAATGTTTCTGCTTTATAATATGCTGTCTAGGTTGGTCGTAACTTTCTTTCCAAGGAGTAAGTGTCTTGTAATTTCATGGCTGCAGTCACCATCTGCAGTAAATTTGGAGCCCCCCAAAATAAAGTTAGCCACCGTTTCCACTGTTTCCTCATCTATTTGCCATGAAGTGATGGGACCAGATGCCATGATCTTCGTTTTCTGAATGCTGAGTTTTAAGCCAGCTTTTTCACTTTCCTCTTTCACTTTCATCCAGAGGGTCTTTAGTGCCTCTTCACTTTCTGCCGTAAGGGTGGTGTCATCTCCATATCTGAAGTTACTGGTATTTCTCCCAGCAATCTTGATTCTAGCTCGTGCTTCCTCCAGCCCAGCGTTTCTCATGATGTACTCTGCACATAAGGTAAATAAGCAGGGTGACAAAAAAACAGCCTTGAGGTACTCCTTTTCCTACTTGAAACCAGTCTGTTAAAGAGGCAGGTGAGGTGGTCTGGTATTCCCATCTCTTTCAGAATTTTCCACAGTTTATTGTAATCCACACAGACAAAGGCTTTGGCATAGTCAATAAAGCAGAAATAGATGTTTTTCTGGAACTCTCTTGTTTTTTCGATGATCCAACATATGTTGGCAATTTGATCTGCCTTTTCGGAAACCAGCTTGAACATATGGCAGTTCACAGTTCATGCATTGCTGAAGCCTGACTTGGAGAATTTTGAACATTACATTACTAGAGTGTGAGATGAGTGCAATTGTGCAGTAGTTTGAGCATTTTTTGGCATTGCTTTTCTTTGGAATTGGAATAAAAGCTGACTTTTTCCAGTCCCATGGCCACTGCTGAGTTGTCCAAATTTGTTGACATACTGAGTGCAGCACTTTCACAGCATCATCTTTCAGGATTTGAAATAGCTCAACTGGAATTCCATAACCTCCACCAGCTTTGTTCTTAGTGATGCTTCCGAGGGCCCACTTGACTTCACATTCCTGGCTATCTGGCTCTAGGTGAGTTATTATACCTTTGTGATTATCTGGGTCATTAAGATCTTTTTTGTACAGTTCTTCTGTGTATTCTTGCCACCTCTTATTAATATCTTCTGCTTCTGTTAGGTCCATGTAATTTCTGTCCTTTATTGAGCCCATCTTTGCATGAAAAGTTCCTGAGGTATCTCTAATTTTCTTAAAGACTTAAATCTAATGTTGAAGACCTAAATCAAATCCCTTATGGTTATACAGTGGAAGTGGGAAATATATTTAAGGAACTAGATCTGATAGACAGAGTACCTGATGAACTATGGATGGAGGTTCATGACATTGTATAGGAGACAGGTATCAAGACCATCCCCAAGAAAAAGAAATGAAAAAAGCAAAGTGGCTGTCTGATGAGGCCCTACAAATAGCTGTGAAAAGAAGAGAAGCGAAAAACAAAGAGAAAAGGAAAGATACCCATTTGAATGCAAAGTTCCAAAGAATAGCAAGGAGAGATAGGAAAGCCTTCCTCAGTGATCAGTGCAAAGAAATAGAGGAAAATGGGAAAGACAAGAGGTCTCTTCAAGAAAATTAGAGATACCAAGGAAACATTTCATGCAAACAGAAGCTGCTGCTGCTGCTGCTGCTAAGTCGCTTCAGTCGTGTCCGACTCTGTGCGACCCCATAGATGGCAGCCCACCAGGCTCCCCTGTCCCTGGGATTCTCCAGGCAAGAACACTGGAGTGGGTTGCCATTTCCTTCTCCAGTGTATGAAAGTAAAAAGTGAAAGTCGTGTCCGACTCTTAGTGACCCCATGGACTGCAGCCTACCAGGCTCCTCCATCTATGGATTTTCCAGGCAAGAGTACTGGAGTGGGGTACCATTGCCTAGGAGCCCCCTAATTCATTGTTGCGTGGCCTTCTGACAGAGTCTCATTTACAATATGGAACCTGACTTCTAACTCTGTAAAAGAATCTCTTGCTTTTTGGTGCTTATCATTAGAATGGCATCCCATTACCTTTGTCATATTTTATTGGTTGGACACAAATCATAGGCTCTGCCCACAAAGAAGGAGAGAGAATAATACAAGAATTTGACTCATTTGGGATTAGCTTAAAAGTCTGTCTACCACAGACTCTCTGGAGATATTAAGATATAACCAAAGGTTTGAGAAGATAGACTTGAATTAGAAGGAACAAATAGAGGCAAATGTAAAGCAAAAGAGAACAGGAAATATTCTAGGGCATTTTCATGCACAAAGAAAAGCATTTAGCTGTACATATTATCAGGGCTTTCCTTATAGCTCAACTAGTAAAGAAAGAACCTGCAGTGCAGGAGACCCTAGTTTGATTCCTGGGTTGGCAAGATCCACTGGAGAAGGGATAGTCTACCCACTCCAGTACTCTTGGGCTTCCATTGCAGATCAGCTGGTAAAGAAGCCACCTGCAATGGAGGAGACCTGGGTTTGATCCCTCAGTTGGGAAGATCCCCTGGAGAAGGGAAAGGCTACCCACTCCAGTATTCTGGCCTGGAGAAGTCCATGGACTGTATAGTCTGTGGGGTCGCAAAGAGTCAGACATGACTGAACAACTTTTACTTACACATATTACCATAATATTTAGGCACAGAATCTAGCCTACAGAACTTACTGGCATACTGATTAATAAGAAGGTAAGTTTGGTCCCTTTCCTCCACACCTATGCAGGTTTGGAGTTGTTGTTGTTTCTTTACTAAGTCATATCCAACACTTTTGTGACCCCATGGAATGTAACCCACCAGACTCCTCTGTCCATGGGATTTCCCAGGAAAGAATACTGGAGTGGGTTGCCATCCTTCTTCAGAGCATCTTCCACAACCAGTGATAGAACCTGTGTTTCTTGCATTGACAGGAGGATTATTTTCTGCTGAGTCACCAGGGAACCCCCATGCAAGTTTAGTGACTGGATATCTGGATACTTTCTGTAACCACAGTTTATAAATATACTGTAAATTTTTTTATTCTGTTGAATATTCAAACCATTCCTACTGCTGCTGCTGCTGCTAAGTCGCTTCAGTCGTGTCTGACTCTGTGTGACCCCATAGACGGCAGCCCACTAGGCTCCTATGTCCCTGGGATTCTCCAGGCAAGAACACTGGAGTGGGTTGCCATTTCCTTCTCCAATGCATGAAAGTGAAAAGAGAAAGTGAAGTCGCTCAGTCGTGTCTGACTCTTAGCGACCCCATGGACTGAAGCCTACCAGGCTCCTCCGTCCATGGGATTTTCCAGGCAAGAGTACTAAAGTGGGTTACCATTGCTTTCTCTGATTCAAACCGTTAATGATAGATAATATTACTCGTTAATTAAATATAGGTGTTCCATACTATACTTAGCACTGTACTTGAATCTAAGTTTATTATATTGACATTTTTCACATAGATTTGCTTTTAGCATTTACATTTGTTGAAGGAATATGAAAAACATATTCATGTTGTTTGCAGCAAAACATTTAGTGCCATATAAAGTAGATCAAAGGGGAGTATTCAAAATGGATGGAAAGAATTAAAATTAATTTATTAAGGAAGGGCAAAAATTTTCTTACAATAGTTTCTCACCAATATCCTAATAAAAACACTAATAGAAAAATCTTCAGACAATAGGAGGGGATTTTACAAAAATGAGCTACTATTTGAATAGTAGACAAATCTTAATAGTAGACAAAACTGAAAATGTAATACCATTAATGAAGTTAAAATCAATAACTCTGATTTCCATCTTGTCCAAAAGTCTCCCAGCTATTTTATTAAATATATCAATTATTAAATAAAATTTAAAGATAACTTTTGATATCTAGTCTCTAGGTTAACTTTTTTTTTCTCAAAGATAACAAGTACTTTTCAATTTTCCACTAGGGTATGATATAAAGAAATTACTTTCACTTGTTTAAAAAAGTAAAAACCTAGTCTCTCTGATCCTGCATACCAAGCTCTAGCAAATGTTCTCAACTGTCTATGCTGTGATTATTTCATATGTTCCTATAGAAACTACCCTCACTGATTGCTTTCTTTTGGCTAGTTCAATCACTAAGGTCAATTCATGTTAAGTGCCCCACCCTACTTTCTTAAAAATACCTCTTAATTCCTCTTTTATAAAGTATTAATGATTTGAGAGTAGCTATAAGTACAGAATCATTAAAAAATCATAATCTGTGATATAAGGCACATGCTTTACTTCATTGAATCTTTACAATCTTCCTTTTATCAATATTTGCATCATTTTTTTCCACTGGTCAAGAGTCTGAAGCATAAGATTTACCATTTTGCATATTGTAAAATAAGAATTTCACTCTACATGCATTTATCAAGAGTCTATTCCAAGTGCTTCCAAAACCCCATTCTTTGGCCAAATGATAACTTTGAATAAATATAAGAGTACCAGTGCTAGGGCTGACCAAGCATGGGCTGTGGTCTCTGAAACCAAAAATCTGATCATTTCTGGTTCAACCCTACATATCTGGCCAAATCCAAGAGGTTGTCATTTTCTATGTAAGACACTACGTTAAAGTTTTGGCAAGCATTGTTCCCAGTTTAGAGAGTATCATTGTGAGATACCTAGACAAAACATTGGACTTTATGGGATTTAGATACTAGAAGAGGGAAGCAGAGGATGAACTTATTAAATATTATCACTGACTCAATGGACATGAATTTTAGCAAACAGTGAGATAGTGGAGAACAGGGAAGCCTGATGTGCTGCAGTCCATGGGGACGCAGAGAGTCATACGTGACTTAGTGACTGAACAACAACAGGGTAATGTAATTTTGAAAAGTAAATAAAAATAAATCAGAAATACACAGAAAGTACACTGAAAATGCAAGCTCTAATATTGTTAAGCATTAAGAAGAAAATCGGGGAAGGCAATGGCACCCCACCCTGTGCTCTTGCCTGGAAAATCCGACGGGCAGAGGAGCGTGGTAGGCTGCAGTCCATGGGGTCGCTAAGAGTCGGACACGACTGAGCGACTTCACTTTCACTTTTCACTTTCATGCCTTGGAGAAGGAAATGGCAACCCACTCCACTGTTCTTGCCTGGAGAATCCCAGGGATGGGGGATCCTGGTGGGCTGCCATCTATCAGATCAGATCAGATCAGATCAGTCGCTCAGTCGTGTCCGACCCTTTGCGACCCCATGAACCGCAGCACGCCAGGCCTCCCTGTCCATCACCAGCTCCCGGAGGTCACTCAGACTCGCATCCATCGAGTCAGTGATGCCATCCAGCCATCTCATCCTCTGTCGTCCCCTTCTCCTCCTGCCCTCAATCCCTCCCAGCATCAGAGTCTTCTCCAATGAGTCAACTCTTCGCATGAGGTGGCCAAAATACTGGAGTTTCAGCTTTAGCATCATTCCTTCTAAAGAAATTCCAGGATTGATCTCCTATTATCCATGGTAGTTGAAGGTATTTCAATATATTATGTCTCTCCTGGATAGAAATGAAATTGCTTCATTTGAATCAGCTGATTCACAACAATAAATTACTTTGATATCAATGCAACTTTTGATGCATCAAAGCAACTTTTGATACATTAAAATGTATTGCTTTTCCAATTGTATTACTTACTAAACTACTAAACTCTCCCTACCATCTGGAACCCACACAATGGAATTTCTAGAGGGCTCATCATGGCTTTGTGCTTCCAGGGAGGCACAGTGGTAAAGAATTTGATATATGGCAAAACCAATACAATATTGTAAAGTTAAAATAAAATAAAATAAAAAAAGAGAATTTGCCTGTCAATGTAGGAGATGTAAGAGACACAGGTTTGATCCCTGAATTGAGAAGATCCCAGGAGGTATAAAACAGCAACACGTTCCAGTATTTCTTGCCTGGAAAATTTCACGGACAGAGCTTGGTGGGCTACAGTTTACAGGGTTACAAAAGAGTCAGACACAACTGAGTAACTGAGCACACACATATATTGTGGCTTTGCTGATTTTTCTGGTTTTATCCACTTATAGCCAAAAATTAGCTGATAGTCTACAAATACCAGCAAAATAAGAGAAATATGGCTAAATTTAAATTTCACATAAACAAAGAATCATTGTTCAATATAAGCATTTCCCAAAAATTGCATGTAACCTACTTATGCTGAATAATTTGGAGAATGTTAATTCTATCTAAAGAATGTAATAGAATAACACTACCAATAAATTTCAATATCAAAAACCTGCATGATAAATGGAAACCTTGAGGATTCATGATCTGTTTTAATTATATATAAAGAAGATGTTGGGCTTTACCTAAAGTATAGCTGCATAAAAGACACGATCAATTATGATTTTTTTTCCCTCAGTAAATTTAGTCTAACTGAATAGAGGTAAAATTTAAGTTAAAATGCTTCTCTATACTATTTATGTGATTCCCTGTGTCAGCAAGATCCCCTGGAGGAGGAAATGGCAACCTACTCCAATATTCTTGTCTGGAAAATCCCATGGACAGATGAGCCTGGCAAGCTACAGTTACTGGGGTTCTGATGAGTTGGACATGACTGAAAACACAGTCACATGCTTATTTACATCATTCCAGCTTATGAAATTAGATTAAAATAATCATAACATAAATGACATTTTAGTGAAGTAGAAGGAGGAAATATGAAACACATGTATTTAATTTTTATCATTATAATTTCCTACCTGAAAATGTAGTAAGATATTTGTATTAGTTTACTAGACCTGTTGCTACAAAGTACTACAAACTGAGTGGTTTAAATGACAAAATTTATTGTCTCTTGCATTTCATGAGCTCTCCCTATGGGTGTGTCTGTCCAAATTTCCCTTTTTTTATAAAGACACTAGTTATATCAAATGCTTATCTTACTCCAATATGACTTCATTTTAATCAGTTATCTATAATCACTTTATTTCCAATTAAGGTCCTATATCGAGGTATGGAGCTTAGGACTTTAACATATGAATGTGGGACTGGTAGGGACACATTGCAACCCATAACAACACAGCAGAAAGTAATACAAATTCCAAAATTATAGGAGCCTGGCTGTAAATTTGGTTCTTCACTGTCTTTGTCAAATATCTTAATTTCTTTATCTCAATTGTATAACTTACAAATGGAGCTAGTTATTTCAGCCTTGCTTATTTCAGAGGGATATTGGAAGAATTGCAGGAAATTGTGATTTTTGTTTTAACCTGAATTATCAAGTAAAATATAAGTTCATCCTTTAGAGTAAATTTAGAATTAAAGAACATTTAAGTCAAAATAGAGCTAGATAAAAGTACTAGTTTGGGTCTAGCCTGCCCAGGATAATCCTCTTCGGCCATAAAACACAAAAAGATCTCTGCAGTGATATGTTCACAGATTATAATCATACAAAGGGAAGGCGATTTTACAAGGCATTTATATTAGAAAGTGAAACACTTGGGACTGGCTTAGAATTCTGCTGACCATAATCAGATTTTGCATTGTTACAAAAATGACATTGAAATTATTTTACCTTTAAAGTGTAAAATAATTTCTATATAAGATTACACAAACTTTGTCTCATTTCTCTGTGCTGTGCTTAGTCACTTAGTCGTGTCCAACTCTTAGTGACCCCATGGGCTGTAGCCTGCCAGGCTCCTCTGTCCATGGGGATTCTCCAGGCAAGAATACTGGAGTGGGTTGCCATGCCATCCTCCAGGGGATCTTCCCAACCCAGGGACAGAACCACCAGGGAAAACCATTCATTTCTCTACTTTCTTGGAAATTGATCTCTTTAAGATTTCTACCTCTAATGGAGTAAATTTTGATAAATTTTCTCTAGAAAAGCCTGTATTTTATCTAGGTATTACAACATTTTTATTAAACTTTGCAAAATATTCATTATAATTTTTATTATGGCTTTATTTATGAATTCACATATTTATGATCTGTATTTTAAAAAATTGTTATCTAGTTTTTTTAAAAGAAAAACATTTTTATTTGCTAATTAATTTTGTATATTTTTTCCTGTGTTTAATCTTTTGAATTGTTGATTTTCATCTTATTTCTTTCTTGTTGCTTATCTTGGGCTCACTTTTTGTTTTTTTTCTCATTGAGTTGGAATTTAATTCACTTATTAGTATTCCTTCACATTCACTGATATAATATTTAAAGCTATGAGTTTTCCTCTGATCACTGTTTTAAATGCATTCTATAAAGGTTCGCCTAGTCAAGGCTATGGTCTTTCCTGTGGTCATGTATGGATGTGAGAGCTGGACTGTGAAGAAGGCTGAGCACCGAAGAATTGATGCTTTTGAACTGTGGTGTTGGAGAAGACTCTTGAGAGTCCCTTGGACTGCAAGGAGATCCAACCAGTCCATTCTGAAGATCAGCCCTGGGATTTCTTTGGAAGGACTGATGCTAAAGCTGAAACTCCAGTATTTTGGCCACCTCATGCGAAGAGTTGACTCATTGGAGAAGACTCTGATGCTGGGAGGGATTGGGGGCAGGAGGAGAAGGGGACGACAGAGGATGAGATGGCTGGATGGCATCAGTGACTCTATGGATGTGAGTCTGAGTGACCTCTGGGAGTTGGTGATGGACAGGGAGGCCTGGAATGCTGCAGTTCATGGGGTCGCAAAGAATCGGACACGACTGAGCAACTGATCTGATCTGATCTGATCTGATGGCAGTTCATAGATTTTGATATGTGTTTATTTCATGTCAAAATTGTTTAGAAATTTTTTCACTTGGGTTAGTATGTTTATATTTTCCCTTCTTCCATGATGTTTAAAAATATCTTATTTTTTGGTTAATTAATATTCTTAGCAAACACCAAATGTTGAAACATGAGTAAGAATCCTTTCTTTCCTCCCTCCTTTCTTTTCTTCTCCCCTTCGTTCCTTCCCCCTTCCTTCTTTTCTGAATGATTAAACCCAAAAACCATTATGAGTAAAAAGCAAAATAGCATACCCTCCTGGCACAGAGAAGGAAGGCATGATACTGGTTTGGTGTAGAAATCTGGGTCTGAGTGGGGAAGCAGGGAGGGTTTACATTCAAGACAGTGACAGAAGGATGATGAGGTGTGGTATATTGAAGCTTCAGTGGAATGAGGAGGAACTCCACATGGATGGGTGTTGACAGCACAAAAGAATAATTACACTTGTGGTGATTGATTCAATAAGTAAATATAATGGAGATTATAGTGACACAGTTTCTTATTGTCAGAGAAGAGTTTTACAAATATGGGAAGGGAGAAAATAAAATAAAATCTGTGATATTAGGTTGGAATTGGATATTACAATGTAAATTCAAGGTTTTAAACATATACATAGATAAAAAATTACATGTAGATGTCTTGCTACACCTTCGGTCTCCAAATTCCTAGTTTGTTTGGAATTTACTTTCAAGAATTCAAAGGAAAGACTCATTTCACAGCTTACAACATGTGGTTGACTAATTCTAAAATTTCACATACACTATTAGAATCATTTTGAACTGTCAAAACTAGTAATGATTACTCAGTAAATAACAAGGCCAATAATGTAAATAGATTGAATAAAATCTCTATCAGCATACTCTTTGATAATTGAACCACTCTGATTTTGTCATTGTTATTAATTAAACACATAAATGGATTAAAAGCAACAGTGTGGCCTGCAAACAAGCGTTTCTTCTAATGTAGTCATCTTTAGGAGTCTAGAGGAGTGAGAAAACTTTAATTTATGTTGCTATTATTATCCTGAACCAGCAGATCATTTGTGTTTCTGAACTTTCCTGTTCAGACCTCACTAATAATTGATAGTTGTAGAAATATCTATGTGAAAATGTCTTGTATGGTTATATCAACGTGAAAAAGATCTTGTGAAAAATGAGTCAATAAGTGCAGTTCAGTTGGTTCAATTAAAAACAACAAAGGGAAAAAACCCCTGCATACCCACTTAATTCTTATGAAAAGCATGAATCCGTGCATGCGATACACTTTTTCCTAAAAATATATTTTGACTGAGAAGTCAGGGGACTGGCAAGTTGGCACTTCTGTGTACTTTAGAGAAATGACCTTAAAATCTTTCATTTTCTTTCCTCCTGTTTCACTCTTACTCTGTTTTCCAGCTATAGATTTTTTTTTTTTTTTTAAGCTGGCATTCCATGCAAACCAACGTTGTTACCCTGGGTTATGGTTTTATATTTTAATCTTATTTTCTCCTTGACATTTACCTTTCTATCCATGATCTGTTTTTGCCTAGCAGCAGGGCCTTCCTCTCCTTCTGTGTCACATAATAACAAGATCAAAAGGGTAGACGTGGGGTGTTCAGAGCCTGGTCTCCTCCACTGTAGTTCAGTCTCCAAGGTTAAATCTTTTATTATTTTACATTTATGTTCTTTTGAGCTGTGCCTGTGGACCAAGTAATAGATGTCTTTCAAATGCTCGTATTTTCCTTCTCTCTTCCTTCTCCACTTTTCTTCAACATTAAAGGCCAGAAAAACAAATATTGTTTTGATAGTGGGTTCCTAGTAGTATATAGAGAGACTTGGTTTTGTAACAACAATTATTCTTGAGATAGCTAGTTTTAAAGAACAGTTAATAGAGAAAAAAATCATACACATTTTAAAAAGGATATGATTAAGTATTTTTTTCTCAGCTCTCTCTTTATCTTTCTGTGAACAAATACTTATTATAAATGTCAGAGAAAGAAACTGTCCTGAGAGTCTTGGCTTTTCAGTTAGAATATTATGGCTTATGAGGAACACTGCTGCAATGTTTTCTAGTCAGATAAAAATAGGAATTTTATTTGACCTGAAGCCTCATTGTTTCACCTTGAAGAAATACTTATAAGTAGATGATACAATTATTGAGTCACTTTAACAAATGTAACTACTTTCCCCAGAATTACTTGTTTATAAAAGTATATCTGGCCAAGGATCTGCAGCATTCTAACTTCCTCTTATACTAACTAGAACTCTGTGTGGGCAGCTACGTTAGTCAGCAGAATTACCAATCCATGAGGATGAGTAACACCTCTTAACATTTTCTAAAACCTATGTACACACATATTTCCTTAAAATTCTCTTATTTTTTTAGATAAATGGGTAAAATCTGAAATCATGAAGAATATTTAGAACAAGAATTAGTTCTAAGCAGTTTTAAAATAGTATAATGAATGACATGGATATTTCAATCTGGAAAAGATGTAATAGCTGAAAAATTCATAAATATATATACACACACACAATGTATATACATATATGTATATATGTAAATATATATGAGTCTTCTCTGGTGGCTCAGATGGTAAAGAATACACCTTCAATGCAGGAGATTGATCGTGGGTTCAATTTCTGGGTCAGGACTATCCCCTAGAGAAGGGAATAGCTACCAACTCCAGTGTTCTTGCCTGGAGAATCCCATGGATGGAGGAGCCTGGTAGGCTGCGGTCCATGGGGTTGCTAAGACTCGAACATGACTGAGCGACTTCACTTTCTCTTTTCACTTTCATGCATTGGAGAAGGAAATGGCAACCCACTCCAGTGTTCTTGCCTGGAGAATCCCAGGGACGGAGGACCCTGGTGGGCCGCCATCTATGGGGTCACACAGAGTCGGACACGACTGAAGTGACTTAGCATAGCATAGCATATATATGTGCTATATATATTTATAAATAACTGTGTGTGTGTGCACGTGCACTTATGTGCATAGTCCTGTCTGACTCTTTGCAACCCCATAGACTGTAGTCTGCCATGCTTCTCTGTCCATGGGGATTCTCCAGGCAAGAATACTGGAATGGGTTGCTGTGCCCTTCTCCAGGGGATCTTCCCAACCCAGGGATCAAACACAGGTCTCCCACATTTCAGGGGGATTCTTTGCCATCTGAGCCACCAGGGAAGTACATATATACAAATACATGCTGTGAAAGTGCTGCACTCAATATGCCAGCAAATCTGGAAAACTCAGCAGTGGCCACAAGATTGGAAAAGGTCAGTTTTCATCCCAATCCCAAAGAAAGGCAATGCCAAAGAATGCTCAAACTACCGAACAATTGCACTCATCTCACACGCTAGTAAAGTAATGTTCAAAATTCTCCAAGCCAGGCTTCAGCAATATGTGAACCGTAACTTCCGAATGTTCAAGCTGGTTTTAGAAAAGGCAGAGGAACCAGAGATCAAATTGCCAACATCCGCTGGATCATGGAAAAAGCATGAGAGTTCCAGAAAAACATCTATTTCTGCTTTATTGACTGCCAAAGCCTTTGACTGTGTGGATCACAATAAACTATGGAAAATTCTGAAAGAGATGGGAATACCAGACCACCTGATCTGTCTCTTAAGAAATCTGTATGCAGGTCAGGAAGCAACAGTTAGAACTGGACATGGAACAACAGACTGGTTCCAAATAGGAAAAGGAGTACATCAAGGCTGCATATTGTCACCATGTTTATTTAACTTATATGCAGAGTACATCATGAGAAATGCTGGATTGGAAGAAACACAAGTTGGAATCAAGATTGCCGGGAGAAATATCAATAACCTCAGATATGCAGATGACACGACTCTTATGGCAGAAAGTGAAGAGGGGCTAAAAAGCCTCTTGATGAAAGTGAAAGTGGAGAGTGAAAAGGTTGGCTTAAAGCTCAACATTCAGAAAACGAAGATCATGGCATCTGGTCCCATCACTGCATGGGAAATAGATGGAGAAACAGTGGAAACAGTGTCAGACTTTGTTTTTCTGGGCTCCAAAATCACTGCAGATGGTGACTGCAGCCATGAAATTAAAAGACGCTTACTCCTTGGAAGGAAAGTTATGACCAACCTAGATAGCATATTCAAAAGCAGAGACATTACTTTACCAACAAAGGTTCGCCTAGTCAAGGCTATGGTCTTTCCTGTGGTCATGTATGGATGTGAGAGCTGGACTGTGAAGAAGGCTGAGCGCTGAAGAGTTGATGCTTTTGAACTGTGGTGTTGGAGAAGACTCTTGAGAGTCCCTTGGACTGCAAGAAGATCCAACCAGTCCATTCTGAAGGAGATCAATCCTGGAATTTCTTTAGAAGGAATGATGCTAAAGCGGAAACTCCAGTATTTTGGCCACCTCATGTGAAGAGTTGACTCATTGGAGAAGACTCTGATGCTGGGAGGGATTGGGGGCAGAAGGAGAAGGGACGACAGAGGATGAGATGGCTGGCTGGCATCACTGACTCGATGGGTATGAGTCTGGGTGACCTCCAGGAGCTGGTGATGGACAGGGAGGCCTGGAGTGCTGCGGTTCATGGGGTCGCGAAGAGTTGGACACGACTAAGCGACTGATCTGATCTGATACATATATATATATATTTATTTATTTATTTATTTATTTCATTGTCTGAACAGTTTTGTATTTCAACTGGCTGAGGGCTAATTCAATGTGATTGTAGAACTAACTGAGGGGGTTGGGAGGGTATATAATTTATTTTTGCTTCTTTTATAATCAAGAACTTCATTATTTTTAAATAATATGCTCGGGGATTAATTTTGTTACAATTTATTTGACATTTGGCTATCAATTTAGTTTTGAAGGCTAATAATTGTGGTTGATATACAAGGTTTCAGGAGATGAGAGCTTACAATATAATGGAAAGTTACTGAGGTAAAGAGCAATCTGATTTCCTGTTTCTTTGAAGTACTTTTCAGAATTTATTGCTTCTTTTGAACAAAATCCTATATCTTTTGTGTGTGTTAGATTGCCTGACTGGCCCAATTCTTCAACGATCCCTGCAACCATACCCTAACTTATGTCCTAATAATGGGGGAAGTCTATTCCAGACCCTTAACTTTGGAATTGATTATGTGACTTGCTTCAACAAATAGAGCCAGGAGTAACTGTATGCCATTTCCTTCCGAATCAAGGATTTAAGATCTCTTGCATGTTTTTGATTTTGCTTTTCTTTTTTCACTTTTTTTTTTTTTTTTTACAATTCTTCCATCATCATGAGCAGAACTCTGTGCTGATTAGGCTGCCAGTCCAAAGTGGACAAGAGGCAGATGAAGCAGAGTCATCCATCCAGTGTTGCTTACAGATCTTTAATGAGAATCATATCAGTTCTAGCAAGTGTGTGTGACACAGATCCACCCAGTTGACCCCTACTTCAATTGGCCAAGCTTCACAAAACTGTGCATGTGTGAGAATAAATGATTGCTGCTTTGAAACACTAGGATTTGGTTTAACAGTATGAATGAAGGATAACTGACATGTGATAAACAGCACATATTTAAAGTATACATTTTGATGATTATTGACATATGTATGCATCCATAAAATGGTCATCACAAAACTGTCATCAAAAAAAAATGAACAATCACTCCCACAAATCCAAACTTAGCTCACATTACTTTGCTAGTCCTTCCCACAGCACATTGCCTACCCCATCTATAGGGAATCGCAGGTCTGCTTTTTATTACTATACTGGTATTTTCTATGATTTTCTCTACATGAAGTCATGTAGTTGATACTCCTGTTTTGTCTACTGTTTGCCAGAAAAAATATTTTGAAAATCACTGATCTTGTAGCATATATCAATAGTTCAATGCCTTTTATTTCTGAGCATTTTTCTACTGTATAGATAATCCATAAATGTCTTATTCATGTACCTTTTCATTACTGTTTGTTTCCAGCATCAGTTCAGTTCAGGCACTAAGTCGTGTCTGACCCTTTGAGACCCCACTAACCACAGTACTTAGACCTCCCTGTTCATCACCAACTCCCGGAGTCCACCCAAACCCATGTCCATTGAGTCAGTGATACCATCCAATCATCTCATCCTCTGTTGTCCCCTTCTCCTCCTACCCTCAATCTTTCCCAGCATCAGAATCTTTTCAAATGAGTCAGCTCTTTGCATCAGGTGGCCAAAATATTGGAGTTTCAGCTTCAACATCAGGCCCTCCAATGAACACCCAGGACTGATCTTCTGTAGGATGGACTGGTTGGATCTCCTTGCAGCCTAAGGGACTCTCAAGAGTCTTCTCCAACACCACAGTTCAAAAGCATCAATTCTTTGGCACTCAGCTTTCTTTATAGTCCAACTCTCACATCCATACATGACTACTGGAAAAACCATAGCCTTGACTAGACAGACCTTTGTTGACAAAGTAATGTCTCTGCTTTTTAATACACTGTCTAAGTTGGTCATAACTTTCCTTCCAAGGAGTAAGCCCCTTTTAATTTCATGGTTGTAATCACCATCCGCAGTGATCTTGAAGCCCAGAAAAATAAAGTCTGACACTGTTTCCACCGTTTCCCCATCTATTTCCCATGGAGTGATGAGACTGGATGCCATGATCTTAGTTTTCTAAATGTTGAGCTTTAAGCCAACTTTTTCACTCTCCTCTTTCACTTTCATCAAGAGGCTTTTTAGTTCTTCACTTTCTGCCATAAGGGTGGTGTCATCTGCATATCTGAATTATTGATATTTCTCCCGGCAATCTTGATTCCAGCTTGTGCTTCCTCCAGCCCACCGTTTCTCACAATGTACTCTGCATAAAAGTTAAATAAACAGGGTGACAATATACAGCCTTGGTGAACTCCTTTTCCTATTTGGAACCAGTCTGTTGTTCCATGTCCAGTTCTAACTGTTGCTTCCTGACCTGTACACAGATTTTTAAAGAGGCAGGTCAGGTGATCTGGTATTCCCATCTCTTTCAGAATTTTCCACAGTTTATTGTGATCCACACAGTCAAAGGCTTTGGCATAGAGAATAAAGCAAAAAGAGATGTTTTTCTGAAACTCTTTTGCTTTTTCCATGATCCAGTGGATCTTGGCAATTTGATCTCTGGTTCCTCTGCCTTTTCTAAAACCAGCTTGAACATCAGGAAGTTCACAATTCACATATTGCTGAAGCCTGGCTTGGAGAATTTTGAGCATTACTTTACTAGTGTGTGAGATGAGTGCAATTGTGTGGTAGTATGAGCATTCTTTGGCATTACCTTTCTTTGGGATTGAAATGAAAACTGACCTTTTCCAGTCCTGTGGCCACTGCTGAGTTTTCCAGATTTGCTGGCATATTGAGTGCAGCACTTTCACAGCATCATCTTTTAGAATTTGAAATAGCTCACCTGGAATTTCATTGCCTCCAGCTTGGGGGCTACTAAATAAAGCTGTTATAAATATTTAAAATATAATACTTAGCATAAATACATACATTTCTTTCTGTTGATCAAATGCCTAGGAGTGGAATAACTGGACATATGTTAAATGTATATTTAACTTATAAAAAAAGCTGACAGACTGTTTTCCAAAATGGATGTACCATTTAAAATTTGTAAGCATTGGAATTTACCTTATAACTGAAAGTTGTCCTTTTTGACTGCCTTCTTTTAATTCACTCCTTTCCCAACCTCTGCCTCTGATCATCACAAATATGATCCTTTTCTTCTGAAAGTTTGTTTGTTTTTGAAGTATAATTTAATAACTATTTGAGCCACTTGATGCTTAAACTTAGGAAGTGCATTCTAAGTCATTTCAGTCGTGTCCAACTCTTTGCAACCCCATGGATTGTAGTCTGCCCTGCCCTCTGTCCATGGCATTCTCCACGCAAGAATACTGGAGTGTGTTGCCATGCCCTTCTCCAAAACTTAGAAAGTATAACATGCCAAATGTTGAACATTCAGACCACTGTGAGCTCTTATACACTGCTATCGGATGTGTAATATACCACAGTCACTTTGGGAAACATGTTTACTATACATCTATATGTGGAATTATATCTGTAATTACTCTACGTCTACATTCATATCTCTATCTATCTGACCAAAGAATTCAATTTCTGTTTTTACTCAAGAGAAATATCCACAAAACTGGTAATAATATTTTATAATAGCTTTCCAAATAACAGATAAGACTGGAAGGAAACAAAGAAAACATTCATCAATAGAAGAGATAATGCGGGAAATATATTTTTAGCACAGAATAGTATTTTCAATAAAACAGAATAAATTACAGAAACACAGACCATATGGATGAAAACCAAATATGATGTTGAACAGAAGTGAGACCAAAATTGTGGATACTGAATAATTAACATAATGTTTAAGAACAGTCAAGATCAGTGTTTGGTGATGGAAATAAGAATGATGTGAAGTGGCAGTGATTGGAATGGGCCCTGAGGTATTGTGTTGGAAGTGTTTTATACTCTAATTCATGTGGTGGTGGCATGGATTACATATTTTTTAACTCACTCAAGCATACACTTAAAATCTGTGCACTGGACACTATATAAATTGTTCTTCAATATAGATAAAGCAAAATCAATGTAGGTAAAAAATAGAGCTTCTAACAGTATTACATCTAATAATTAAATTTTTAGTATTTATTTGGGGTCACATGTATTTGAAATATGAAGTGAAAGTGTTAGTTTTAGTTGCTCAGTCGTCTCTGACTCCTTGTTGAACCCATGGAATTCTTCAGGCAAGAATACTGGACTGAGTTGGCATTCCCTTTTCCAGGGGATCTTCCCAACCCAGAGATGAAACCAGGTCTCCTGCATTGTAGGCAGATATTTTACTATCTGAGCCACCACGGAAGATGTGCTTCCCAGGTGGCACTAGTGGTAAAGAACCCACCTGCAAATGCAGGTTAGATGTAAAAGATGTGGGTTGGATCCCTGGGTTGGGAAGACTCTCTGGAGAAGGTCACTGGCAATCCACTCCAGTATTCTTGCCTGCAGAATCCCATGGACAGAGGAGCCTGGCAGACTGCAGTCCATGGGATCGCAAAGAGTCAGACATGACTGAAGCAACTTAGCGTGCACACATGCACACCAGGGAAGCCCATTGACATAGATTGGATGGTATTTTTATGTTCTAAATATAACCACTTGAAATTGGTTTCAATGTCCTTCATTTTTGTCAATGAAGGACATGTGGTAAAAACGTTGTACAGCAAATCACTTCAGAAAGCCTTTAAAGCACTTAGACCTCCCACCTTTAGAATTACAAATGAAGGTGAATGTGAAAGTCCACGGAACTCTCCAGGCCAGAATACTGGAGCAGGTAGCCTTTTCCTTCTCCAGGGGATCTTCCTAATCCAGGGATGGAACCCAGGTCTCCCACATTGCAGGCAGATTCTTTACCAGCTGAGCCACAAGGGAAACCCAAGAATACTGCAGTGCTAGCCTATCCATATTCCAGCAGATCTTCTTGACCCAGGAATCCAACCCAGGTTTACTGCATTGTAGGTGGATTCTTTACCAACTGAGTTGTTAGGGAAAAATAAGTTGATGCAATAAATATATGATGAAGTTCAATGCAGGCAAGGAGGGCAAAGTCTGCTCAGGACCTAAGAGCCAATAAGCAACTCTACATTTGTGATTTTCTTAAATTAGAGATTGGTTACAAGAAGAAGGATGGGTCCGTTGCCAGCTTCAGTGATTGAATATTATCTTTAGCTTGTTTACATATGAACATATGTTTGAACATATATATGTGAATTTATCTCTAGATATCTATATATAGATAAGATGCATATCTATATAGAAATCCCCCAGATTATTTTATTCATTAAGGCATAATTGTGGAAGCTGAGCAATGAATAATTTTTTAATTAATAAATATTTATTTTGTGACTATTATGCTAAACACTGTGTTAGTGTATGAGGATATTGGTGGAAGACATGATTTTTAATTTAAGAAAAATGGGAAAACATTAGTGTATTGAATAGCAATGGGGATAAATCTGAGTGGCATTTTAAAAAGATCAATCTGGATTAAAAATGGACTATAGAGGACACAATGGAATTTATTACATGAATTTTGATAGTTACCAATGCTTTTTTGAGATAGAAGAATACATATGATGAAATCTATAGTTTATTAAAAAATATTCTTCCATTTAGGGGAGTTCCGGTTAAGATGGCGGAGGATTAGGACGGGGAATACACTTTCTCCTCCACAAATTCATCAAGGGGACATCTAAACGCCGAGTAAATTCCTCAAACAGCTTCGGAATGTCGGCAGAGAACATCGGACACTGAGAAAAGCAACTCACTCCCCTCTAAAGGAGGTAGGAAAGAATATAGAAGCCAGAGAGGGACAAAGAGGGAGGGACGGACCTCTGTCCGGGGAAGGGAGCCTGGAAAGGGAAAGAAAGTTTCCAAACACCGGGAAACTCTCCCTGTAGAGTCTGTGCCAACCGAGAAAGCACGGAGAATATCATAACAGAGAGGAAAACAAATGAACAATTAAGACCCACAGACTACGAGCCCTGCGGTAGCTTCCGCGGCGGGAAGGCATCATCGCAAACACCCGCTTCTGCCAGTAGCAAGCCGGGGCTGGGCGGGGAGACGCTGTGGGCTGCTCCCACGCCGCCGGCCGCTCCCCTGTGGGAAGCACCCCCGAGGAGCGCTCCCCTCCCCTCTGACGCCAGCCACTTCCGCGCGCGGGAGCGCACCCGCCCCCTGCGCCGGGGGCTCCCAAGCGGGTCGACCCTCACCGCCGACCGTTCCCGTGCGAACCACTCCATCCCCTCACCGCCGCTCCCCCGCCAGCCGTTGCCGCGTGGGCCGTTTCTGCCGGGAGCGGTTTGGGCCGGCAGACCGGACTGCGGCGAGGACCACAGGAGGGGCCGGCCCGGGCCCAAGACACTGCGGGCCCGCGCACAGAGCAAGGGACTATAGCGCGCGCCCCACCCCCTGCGCCGGGGCTCCCGCGTGGGTCGACCCCCACGGCCAACCGTTCCGTTCCCGTGCGAACCATCCCCTCGCCGCCGCTCCCCCCGCCAGCCGTGGCCGCGCGGGCCGTTCCCGCCGGGGAGTGGGTCGGGCTGGCAGACCAGACTGCGGCACAGTCCACAGAAGAGGCCGGCCCAGGCCCAAGACACTGCGGGGCCCGCGCACAGAACAAAGGACTATACAGACCAACTACAGAGAAAGGGGCCTATAGATCTTGAGAAACTTAAGCCGGAACAAGGAACTAGCCGAAAATGAACTGAACCCACAGCAATAAAAGAGAAACTCTTATGCATATTGTTACTATTTTTACCAACATTATTTACTTTTTTTTTTTTTTTTTTTTTTTTTAATATATGTTTTTTTAAAAATTTTATTATTTTTTTATTGAAGGGAAGAGGAGGGGGAGGGGAAGAGGGGAAAAAAATTTTTTTTTTTTTTTCCTCTTTCCTTCTAATTTTTTTATTTTTTTCTTCTTGTTTTTGTTTCTTTTATTTTTATGTTTTTATCCTCTAGTACTTCTTTAATCTCCATGGTTAGCTATAACTTTTGCGACCCTGTTTTGGTTTTTGTGTGTGTGTGTGTTTTTTTATTTTTTTTTTTTTCCTTGTTTTTGTTTCTTTTATTTTTATGTTTTTATCCTCTAGTACTTCTTTAATCTCCACTGTTAGATAAAACTTTTGCGACCCTGTTTTGGTTTTTTTGTGTGTTTTTTTTTTTTGTTTGTTTTTCTTTCTTGTTTTTGTTTCTTTTATTTTTATGTTTTTATCCTCTAGTACTTCTTTAATCTCCACTGTTAGATATAACTTCTGCGACCCTGTTTTGGTTTTTTGTGTGTGTGTTTTCTTTTTTTTTTTTTTCTCTTTTTTCTTTTTGTCCTTGGCTTTTTTTCTCTCCTTTGTTCTTTTCTTTACTGATAACTGACTGGATCTGTCTCTCTCCTTGACACTCCCTCCTTTTATCCTCCTGACCAACTATATCTCCCTCCTCCCTTTCTCCTTCTCCGTATAACTCCGTGAACATCTCTGAATAGTCTAGTTGTGGAATGCAATATAGAAGACAAACTTTATGAGACTACTGCAAAAATAAGACAGATAACAGGAAGCAGGAGGCTTAAGTCCAAACCCTGATCCCACGAAACATTAATTGACAGGAGCTGATCAAATGCCTCCATACCTACACTGAAACCAAGCATCACACAAAGACCAGCAAGTTCCACAGCAAGACATACCAAGAAAAACCTTTAGAAAAACAAGAACACAGCCCTGAGCTCCAAGTCACAGGCTACACAAAGCGACCTCAAAACCATAGACATCTCATAACACACCACTAGACACTCTACCACACCCCAGAGAAAAGAAATCCAGCCCCACCCACCAGAACATCGATACAAGCTTCCATAAACAAGAAACCTCGACTTGCCACCGGTACAAACCCACATATAGGGCAGAAAAGCCACAATAAAGAGAACTCCACAGACTGCCAGAATACAGTAAGGACTCCCCAAACTCAGCATTTTAAACAAGATGAAGAGACAGAAGAATTCCCAGCAGGTAAAGGAACAGGTTAAATGCTCACCAAACCAAACTAAAGAGGAAGAAATAGCGAACCTACCTGATAAAGAATTCCGAATAATGATCGTGAAATTAATCCAAAGCCTGGAAAGCAAAATGGAATCATGGATAAATAGCCTGGAGAAAAGCATCGAGAAGATGCAAGAAAGATTTAACAAGGACCTAGAAGAAATAAAAAAGAGTCAATATATAATGAATAATACAATAAATGAGATCCAAAACACTCTGGAGGCAACAAATAGTAGAATTACAGAGGCAGAAGATAGAATTAGTGAATTAGAAGATAGAATGGCAGAATTAAATGAATCAGAGGAGAAAAAAGAAAAACGAATTAAAAGGAATGAGGACAATCTCAGAGACCTCCAGGACAATCTTAAACGTTACAATATTCGAATCATAGGAGTTCCAGAAGAAGAAGACAAAAAGAAAGACCATGAGAAGATACTAGAGGAGATAATAGTTGAAAACTTCCCTTAAATGGGGAAGGAAATAATCACTCAAGTCCAAGAAACCCAGAGAGTCCCATATAGGATAAACCCAAGGCGAAACACCCCAAGACACATATTAATCAAAGTAACAAAGATCAAACACAAAGAACAAATATTAAAAGCAGCAAGGGAAAAACAACAAATAACACACAAGGGAATTCCCATAAGGCTAACAGCTGATCTTTCAATAGAAACTCTTCAAGCCAGGAGAGAATGGCAAGACATACTTAAAGTGATGAAAGAAAAGAACCTACAGCCCAGATTATTGTACCCAGCAAGGATCTCATTCAAATATGAAGGAGAAATCAAAACCTTTACAGACAAGCAGAAGCTGAGAGAATTCAGCACCACCAAACCAGCTCTCCAACAAATACTAAAGGACCTTCTCTAGACAGGAAACACAAAAAGGATATATAAATTCAAACCCAAAACAACAAAGTAAATGGCAATGGGATCATATTTATCCATAATTACCTTAAATGTAAATGGGTTGAATGCCCCAACCAAAAGGCAGAGACTGGCTGAATGGATACAAAAACAAGACCCATACATATGTTGTCTACAAGAGACCCACCTCAAAACAGGGGACACATACAGACTGAAAGTGAAGGGCTGGAAAAAGATTTTCCATGCAAATAGGGACCAAAAGAAAGCAGGAGTAGCAATACTCATATCAGATAAAATAGACTTTAAAACAAAAGCTGTGAAAAGAGACAAAGAAGGTCACTACATAATGATCAAAGGATCAATCCAAGAAGAAGATATAACAATTATAAATATATATGCACCCAACATAGGAGCACCGCAATATGTAAGACAAATACTAACAAGTATGAAAGGAGAAATAAACAATAACACAATAATAGTGGGAGACTTTAATACCCCACTTACACCAATGGATAGATCAACTAAACAGAAAATTAACAAGGAAACACAAGCTTTAAATGATACAATAGACAAGTTAGAACTAATTGATATCTATAGGACATTTCACCCCAAAACAATGAATTTCACCTTTTTCTCAAGTGCACACGGAACCTTCTCCAGGATAGACCACATCCTGGGCCATAAATCTAGCCTTGGTAAGTTCAGAAAAATTGAAATCATTCCAACCATTTTTTCTGACCACAATGCAGTAAGAGTAAATCTCAATAACAGGAGAAAAACTATTAAAAATTCCAACATATGGAGGCTAAACAACACACTCCTGAATAACCAACAAATCACAGAAGAAATCAAAAAAGAAATCAAATTCTGCATAGAAACGAATGAAAACACAACAACCCAAAACCTGTGGGACACTGTAAAAGCAGTCCTAAGGGGAAAGTTCATAGCAATTCAGGCATACCTTAAGAAACAAGAAAAAAGCCAAATAAATAACCTAACTCTACACCTAAAGCAACTGGAAAAGGAAGAAATGAAGAACCCCAAGATTAGTAGAAGGAAAGAAATCTTAAAAATTAGGGCAGAAATAAATGCAAAAGAAACAAAAGAGACCATAGCAAAAATTAACAAAGCCAAAAGCTGGTTCTTTGAAAGGGTAAATAAAATTGACAAACCACTAGCCAGACTCATCAAGAAACAAAGGGAGAAGAATCAAATCAATAAAATTAGAAAAGAAAATGGAGAGATCACAACAGACAGCACAGAAATACAAAGGATCATAAGAGACTACTATCAGCAATTATATAGCAATAAAATGGACAATATGGAAGAAATGGACAAATTCTTAGAAAAGTACAACTTTCCAAAACTGGATCAGGAAGAAATAGAAAATCTTAACAGACCCATCACAAGCACGGAAATTGAAACTGTAATCAGAAATCTCCCAGCAAACAAAAGCCCAGGCCCAGACGGCTTCACAGCTGAATTCTACCAAAAATTTAGAGAAGAGCTAACACCTATCCTACTCAAACTGTTCCAGAAAATTGCAGAGGAAGGCAAACTTCCAAACTCATTTTATGAGGCCACCATCACCCTAATTCCAAAACCTGACAAAGATCCCACAAAAAAAGAAAACTACAGACCAATATCACTGATGAACATAGACGCAAAAATCCTTAACAAAATTCTAGCAATCAGAATCCAACAACACATTAAAAAGATCATACACCATGACCAAGTGGGCTTTATCCCAGGGATGCAAGGATTCTTCAATATCCGCAAATCAATCAACGTAATACACCACATTAACAAACTGAAGAATAAAAACCATATGATTATCTCAATAGATGCAGAGAAAGCCTTTGACAAAGTTCAACATCCATTTATGATAAAAACTCTCCAGAAAGCAGGAATAGAAGGAACATACCTCAACATAATAAAAGCTATATACGACAAACCCACAGCAAACATTATCCTCAATGGTGAAAAACTGAAAGCATTTCCTCTAAAGTCAGGAACAAGACAAGGATGCCCACTTTCACCATTATTATTCAACATTGTTCTGGAAGTTTTGGCGACAGCAATCAGAGCAGAAAAAGAAATAAAAGGAATCCAAATTGGAAAAGAAGAAGTAAAACTCTCACTGTTTGCAGATGACATGATCCTCTACGTAGAAAACCCTAAAGATTCCACCAGAAAATTACTAGAACTAATCCATGAATACAGTAAAGTTGCAGGATATAAAATTAACACACAGAAATCCCTTGCATTCCTGTACACTAATAACGAGAAAATAGAAAGAGAAATTAAGGAAACAATTCCATTCACCATTGCAATGAAAACAATAAAATACTTAGGAATATATCTTCCTAAAGAATCTAAAGACCTATATTTAGAAAACTATAAAACACTGCTGAAAGAAATTAAAGAGGACACTAATAGATGGAGGAATATACCATGTTCGTGGATTGGTAGAATCAATATAGTGAAAATGAGTATACTACCCAAAGCAATTTATAGATTCAATGCAATCCCCATCAAGCTACCAACAGTATTCTTCACAGAGCTAGAACAAATAATTTCTCAATTTGTATGGAAATACAAAAAACCTCGAATAGCCAAAGCTATCTTGAGAAAGAAGAACGGAACTGGAGGAATCAACCTGCCTGACTTCAGGCTCTACTATAAAGCTACAGTCATCAAGACAGTATGGTACTGGCACAAAGACAGAAACATAGATCAATGGAACAAAATAGAAAGTCCAGAGATAAATCCACGCACATATGGTCACCTAATCTTTGACAAAGGCGGCAAGAATATACAATGGAGTAAAGACAATCTTTTTAACAAGTGGTGCTGGGAAAACTGGTTGAACACTTGTAAAAGAATGAAACTAGAACACTGTCTAACACCATACACAAAAATAAACTCAAAATGGATTAAAGAGCTAAATATAAGACTAGAAACCATAAAACTCCTAGAGGATAACATAGGCAAAACACTCTCTGACATACATCACAGCAGGATCCTCTATGACCCACCTCCCAGAATATCGGAAATAAAATCAAAAATGAACAAATGGGACCTAATCAAACTTAAAAGCTTCTGCACAACAAAGGAAACTATAGGCAAGCTGAAAAGACAGCCTTCAGAATGGGAGAAAATAATAGCAAATGAAGCAACAGACAAACAACTAATCTCAAAAATATACAAGCAAATTCTACAGCTCAATTCCAGAAAAATACACGACCCAATCAAAAAATGGGCCAAAGAACTTAATAGACATTTCTCCAAAGAAGACATACAGATGGCTAACAAACACATGAAAAGATGCTCAACATCGCTCATTATCAGAGAAATGCAAATCAAAACCACTATGAGATACCATTACACGCCAGTCAGAATGGCTGTGATCCAAAAATCCACAAGCAATAAATGCTGGAGAGGGTGCGGAGAGAAGGGAACCCTCTTACACTGTTGGTGGGAATGCAAACTAGTACAGCCACTATGGAGAACAGTATGGAGATTCCTCAAAAAACTGGGAATAGAACTGCCTTATGACCCAGCAATCCCACTGCTGGGCATACACACTGAGAAAACCAGAATTGAAAGAGGCACGTGTACCCCAATGTTCATAGCAGCACTGTTTACAATAGCCAGGACGTGGAAGCAACCTAGATGTCCATCCACAGATGAATGGATAAGCAAGCTGTGGTACATATACACGATGGAGTATTACTCAGCCATTAAAAAGAATACATTTGAATCAGTTCTAATGAGGTGGATAGAACTGGAGCCTATTATACAGAGTGAAGTAAGCCAGAAAGAAAAACACAAATACAGTATACTAACGCATATATATGGAATTTAGAAAGATGGTAACAATCACCCTGCTTATGAGACAGCAAAAGAGACACTGATGTATAGAACAGACTTTTGGACTCGGGGACTGGGAGAGGGTGGGACGATTGGGGAGAATAGCATTGAAATATGTATAATATCATATCTGAAACGAGTCAGTCCAGGTACGATGCCCTATAACAGATGCCTGGGACTGGAGCACTGGGATGACCTGGAGGGATGGTGTGGGAGGGGGGAGGGAGGAGGGTTCAGGATGGGGAGCACATGTATTCTGGTGGCGGATCCATCTCGATGTATAGTAAAAGTAATACAATATTGTAAAGTTAAGAAAAATTAAAAAAAATAATAATAATAATAAAAATAAAGCTGAAGTAGATGAAAAAAAATATTCTTCCATTTAGCGAAGAGGAAAACTAAGTACTAGATTTAGTAATTGAATATTATAGAACTAGTTTTGTGCTAATCTCTAATTCTGTTTAAACTTCACTATGTCAACACTGAAAGTATTTGCTATTATTATTGTCTTCATTATATTTTGTGTGTCATATTTTCTTTCTTTCTGTCCTACAATATCTTCAAGTAATATTATATAGCATTTTTATATCTCGGTACACTTATGAAAGTGAGGGTTTAAGCATATCATGCAAAATTTTATTTATAAAAAGTTATAATCTGATTTCTAATTTTTTTTCTGAGATTGAAAACAAAGGACTAGAATAGAAATAAAATTATTGCCTCAATCAATGATTATTTAACATGCTATTCTAATTCTTAATATTTAACATTAGGATATTATGTTCATAAAGAATGCTGAATATAAATCGAATGTGTATGTGTATATACATACACACTAGTTTACTAATTATCAGTGTGTGTTTACTTTGTTCTCACAAATCCATCTGGTAAATGATCGTGACTAATATTTTTTTGAGCCTTACTGCACCAAGGAATATATCAGGCACATGAAAGAAATTCATCAATGCATATGCATTGAATTTCATATTCTACACATGCAGCTATGTCTGGGAAATTTGTGTTATTTGTCTTAGCCATTTATTCTCATGAGTACAAGTTAAACTTCTGTATTGCTTGTTTCATTCAGAATTTTCTATATCTTTTCATATTACTGAGGGAAGTAGTAATGACTGAGAATCCATTCTATGTTAACCTATGGTTTATGTTCATGGAACGGCTCTTCTGTTTGCACTGTTCATTATGAATACCAGCCTCTTTTCCTATTTTTAAGTCAATGTTATTCTGAATAATATTTTCATCAGTATACTTTTCATAATCATGAACATGCTGCAGTCAATGGGTAAACATATTTTTTACTGCATGAATGATTATGTTGCTGCTGCTGCTGCTAAGTCGCTTCAGTCGTGTCCGGCTCTATGCGACCCCATAGACCTACCAGGCTCTCCCGTCCCTGGGATTCTCCAGGCAAGAACACTAGAGTGGGTTGCCATTTCCTTCTCCAATGCATGAAAGTGAAAAGTGAAGTCGCTCAGTCGCTCAGTCGTGTCCGACTCTTAGCGACCTCATGTACTGCAGCCTACCAGGCTCCTCCGCCCATGGGATTTTCCAGGCAAGAGTACTGGAGTGGGGTGCCATTGCCTTTTCCAAATGACTATGTTACCGGCTTGAAAATCTGCTGTCTTAACACACCATTAAGCTCTATTGGCAATATTTTCACATTATCAGACTGTCACAAGGAGATAATGTATGGAATGCACAGAAATACGCTTAAATAAATTGGTAAAGTCAATTGTTTCAATATTTTGTTATTGGATTAGGACAGAACATGAAGAGCTTATTTTGTGGTGTCTAACTGCTATAGTCTTGGTTTTGGGTATTCGTGGCATGCTTACATTGTCAGTCTATATGATCTTCAGTTTATTTTTCACCATGTCTTTAGATATTTTCTTCCTACTCTAAGGCCAGAACCAAAGTCACTGAATCTTATTCTATCTGTACATTTGAAAGAACTATACAACATAAACTTTAAATAATGCAAAAATGGAAAGATTGACTTATTTTCTCAGATACATAGCATTATTTCTCTGAAAAAAAAAATGATGCCCCTCTTTCTCAACAGTAAGCATAATTTCAAAATGAAACACTGATAAAGTGTCCAAATTTCAAATGCAGCCTTCCAAATTTTCTGGATTAGAAAATGTTTGTTAATATTGAATGAATTTTACTTAAAGAAACAAATAGAACAGTATTGTTTTAGCTAGCTTTCTTGGCAATAGCTTTATTCTATATTCTTCCTCAATGTAACAGTAGCCTGCAAGACAAGAAAGTCTATCTGTGTGTTCAATCTTTTGATTTCACCTGAAATGAAGTTGCTCTGCCCCTAAATCAATATCTCAGTGTTGAGTTGATTACATGTTTGACGTTCGTAAAGGGATGAGAGAAGGCTAAGATATTGCTGCTGTGATAAGTGGGAATGTACAAGAACAACCCAAGTTATAACTACACAAAGTTGTTATTTTTTCTTTTCTTGTCAGACTATGCTGTACAGAGACCTGGTCTGGGAATCTGATTCCTGCTGTAAACTGTAATTAGTGAAAAATGCCATTGAACTGAGAAGGTCTGGGCAGGTCAAAAAGAAGGAACAGCTAAGGCTGTCTTCTCCAAAATACAAATCAATACACAAAAATAACTATCTTAATTCATGAATAATCCTGGGTAAGCAATTCAGATGATTGTCAATCCTTTCATTGTAAATGAAAACTTATTTTTGTATTATTCTTGTCTATGTTTAGAATGGAGGGGAGTGTTGGGAAGGGCATGGGGCAAGATGTGCATGCATTTACATGCATTCATTGGTACTTGTTGGCCACTGAGTAACAGAAAAATATATGTTCTTCTTGAGGCTAGGGGAATGGAAAATAACATAACTTATCTGGATGAATTTGATAAAAAAAAATCCTGTTCTCCCTTCTGGTGCAGTGGAATATGACACTGCATAGACAGGAGAACATATACCTAAATAGGAGGACTAAGAAGGTCATCCATGTGCCTTTTTTTTTTTTTTTAATTCAGCAAGACTATAGCCATATATAAACATAGATTAGATAGGCATTTCCCAGATAGGCATTCACAAGGATATTCTCGAAGTTGCTCCCTCTGGTCTGCCTCTTCTACCCTTCATCACATGATTGTCAACAAACATGAGGCTGGTTTCTGTAGAAGGTCACTATTTTAACTGCCCTTTTGTGGTTTGAGAGCAGGACATTTAAATTTACTTCCAATTGTGCATTATTTTTCTACATTTAATAGCTGTGTGATTTTCAAACTATGTTCTACAGAGCTCTGGAGGTAGCACGGGGACAGCTGTTAATGGGCAAGGGAGAGGTCAATTGCTGGCCTTAGAATTCTTACCTATAGTAACAACAGCTGTTCCACTTTTATCAGCTGTTTTTATCAGTGTTTTCCCATTGTGATTAAAAACTACTTACTGATAAACAAGGGGTATGATACAGGTCAGGTGCAGGGATAGTGTTGAGAAGTACATAATTGAGCCTTCATTCCTTTTCAATATTCTTTTTCATTCTAAACAGATCCTTATGGAGCATCCATATAGCTTAGGACAGCAGCAAGCCACAGAGGTGGGAAGACATTCTTGGGCTTTTAGTGGAAACAAGGTAAACAGAAAGAGTGAGGGTGGCTACTGTGATGATCTTGGTAGGGCAGTAAGAGGTACAAAAGGGGAAATGGAGCCCTAAATGCAAAGTTACACACAATTAACATAGAATCTGCCCTGATTAGAAAAAAGTCAATGACTTCCAGTAAATGAAATTGCATCATAGAGCTGTTTGAAGTTTTAACTCTTTGTTGGTACAGTTGATCCCTTTAATAAGCAAAACCATTTTTTGTGAGACATCAGTAAGTTCTATCATTCAATGTCACATTATACAAATCATCTTAATCAAAGTGTTAATCAAAATGTCAAATATGAAATATTTTAGTTAAGAACTTTGATATCCTGTGAATTATGACAAAAGAAAGTCTGGGTAGAATGTTCATATTAATAATCTACAGCAATAATTCATTTGTATGTAGATCTCAAATTATGGGTATTCATTTTTATTTAAACACTAATGGATCATAAGTATAAATGCTTTATTTTTAGAATTATGACAACTTAAAAGTCACGTTGTATATTATACAATGATTTTCTGTGAGTGCTTGTGGTTACAGTAGGATTTTCCATTTTTGGGGAAAGAAAGAAAAGAACTAAGTAAGTTAATGAAGCTCCAAGTTGAATATTTTTATGTTAAGACACAGCTAATACACTTCCACTTTATTTTTAAAGGTTCTTTTAGATTAAGAATTCAAAGTCATGCTGAAATTAAATTAAATCAAATTAAACATGTTCTTACAATAGTGATGAAATTAATCATTCTAATTGCTGTTTTAGTAACCCTTCTCCAAAGAGTATCAAATTAAATGCAAGTCTAAACTTGGAAAATAGAGAATCTGGATACTAAACAACATCATTTAAAACAGAAAATATCAATATTTTTGAAAATTTGATACTTTTGACTCAACAAATATAACTGATTTAGACCAAATATTCTGTACTGAAATGCCACTAAGTAGTAATTCACTTGTCCTGGCTTTCAGTCCCCAAATATATTCATGACCTTGAGAAGATGATAGGCTTTCTAAGCCTCTACAAATTATTAATAAAGAGCCAATTTTCTTCTCTTTTAATTCTATAAATGTCAATGCTTCATGTCAAGATAGCTGTTTTCCCTTTATTTTCACCAAATAATCTTTAATAGTTATAGAAAACATGCTTGCTGCTGCTCCTGATAAGTCACTTCAGTCGTGTCCGACTCTGTGCGACCCCATAGACAGCAGCCCACTAGGCTCCTCTGTCCCTGGGATTCTCCAGCCAAGAAGACTGGAGTGGGTTGCCATTTCCTTCTCTAAGGCATGAAAGTGAAAAGTGAAAGTGAAGTCGCTCAGCTGTGCCCGACTCCTAGCGAGCCCATGGACTGCAGCCCACCAGGCTCCTCTGTCCATGGGCTTTTCCAGGCAAGAGTACTGGAGTGGGGTGCCATGCTTAACTACAGTTATTTTCTCTTGCAAATACATTTCAAACATTTACCTTGCTGGGAATGACTTCAAATTGTGTTTTGCTTGCTCTGATGCCAAATAATGGTTCAAGGAATTTGAGGAGTTTTGCCTTAGTTCATGAAAGCTTGTAAAAAGCATTCTTTCACTTTGTTTTAACCATAAACTCTTTATCTTCTGTGGTTTTAAACAACACAACCTGTATCTCTATACAGACTTAAATAGATCTTTATATATTAGATTCTCATTAGGTAAATAATAGATTATAGATAGATAGGCAGAAAAAGAGATATACAGAGATCAATGGATGATTATCATGCATATATATTAGATCATTTTAATATATAAATAATAATATCTGTTTAAAGCTGAGAAGGGCACAAGTGCGGGCACCTGCGACAGCACACAAGAGCGGCCGAGAGGAGCTACTCCACGTCCAAGGTCGGGGTGTCGGTGGAGAGCGCCAGGCTGCGATAGTGCAGGAGCAGCTGAAAGGAGCTACCTGCTGCCCAAGGCCAGGGGAGGCGGCCAGGAGGAGCTACCCCACGCCTGAGAGGAGCAACCCCATGTCCAAGGAGCAGTGGCTGCAGTGGGTGCAGGAGGGCCTAGAGGAGCTACTCCACGTTCAAGGTCAGGACGGGTGGCTGGGAGGAGATACCCCTCGTCCAAGGTAAGGAGTAGCAGCTGCGCTTTGCTGGAGCAGCCGTGAAGAGATACCCCACTTCCAAGGTAGGGGATACCCAATTAAGATGGTGGGTGTTGCAAGAGGGCATCAGAGGGCAGACACACTGAAACCATAATCACAGAAAACTAGTCAATCTAATCACACTAGGACCATAGCCTTGTCCAACTCAATGAAACTAAGCCATGCCCTGTGGGGCCACCCAAGACGGGCGGGTCATGGTGGAGAGGTCTGACAGAATGTGGTCCACTGGAGAAGGGAATGGCAAACCACTTCAGTATTCTTGCCTTGAGAACCCCATGAATAGTATGAAAAGGCAAAATGATAGGATACTGAAAGAGGAACTCCCCAGGTCAGTAGGTGCCCAATATGCTACTGGAGATAGGTGGAGAAATAACTCCAGAAAAAAATGAAGGGATGGACTCAAAGCAAAAACAACATTCAATTGTGGATGTGACTGGAGATAGAAGCAAGATGCTGTAAAGAGCAATATTGCATAGGAACCTGGAATGTTAGGTCCATGAATCAAGGCAAATCGGAAGCAGTCAAACAGGAGATGGCAAGAGTGAACGTTGACTTTATTTTGGGGGGCTTGAAAATCACTGCAGATGGTGACTGCAGCCATGAAATTAAAAGACGCTTACTGCTTGGAAGAAAAGTTTTGACCAACCTAGATAGCATATTCAAAAGCAGAGACATGACTTTTCCAACAAAGGTCCATCTAGTCAAGGCTATGGTTTTTCCAGTGGTCATATATGGATGTGAGAGTTGGACTGTGAAGAAAGCTGAGTGGCAAAGAATTGATGCTTGTGGTGTTGGAGAAGACTCTTGAGAGTCCCTTGGACTGCAAGGAGATCCAACTAGTCCATTCTAAAGGAGATCAGCCCTGGGTGTCCTTTGGAAGGAAAGATGCTGAAACTGAAACTCCAGTACTTGGGCCACTTCATGCGGAGAGTTGACTCATTGGAAAAGACTCTGAGGCTGGGAGAGATTGTGGGCAGGAGGAGAAGGGGATGACAGAGGATGAGATGGCTGGATGGCATCACTGACTTGATGGATGTGAGTTTGAGTGAACTCCGGGAGATGGTGATGGACGGGGAGGCCTGGTGTGCTGCGATCCATGGGGTCTCAAATAGTCGGACGTGACTGAGCGACTGAACTGAACTGAAAGCTGAGAAGATGCTCAAAATGTCTATATTTCAATATAATGCATAATATATCCATGAAGAAGACTGTTTTCTTAATTTCAGTGTGAATAGCCAACTGCTGATATAAATGGCACAGCTTTGGCTCCATAGACCACGTAACTAATAGGCAGCTAACGCTTCCCAGAGCAATGAGGACCCAGGAAACTCAAAGAGACAGATTTACTGGCTTGATCTGGTAATGCTGATAGGTATGTCTGTCAAAAGTCTAATGTAAATTGCTGGAGTCCAGCTCCAGCAGCCAGGGATTCAACCCGAAGAGATGAACAGTGTCGGCGAGTAATGAGACAGCCTCTCCATTTTCTTGGACTGCCTATTTATTTCAAGTTTAAGATTCTCTTTTATATGTTTACAAAAACATTAGGTCAGAGGTTTGACATTTTAGGTTCCCCCTTATCCAGATTTATTATCTCCATAAATCATTATTGCTCTTCAAACAGAGTTCCTGCTTCAGTGATTCTCAGGGAATCAGCCTTACCATCTATTATCTACTTCCTCTAATGTGTCCTATAGTTAACTTGTGATTACATTGTAACTCATGCTACATTCCTCAGTTTACTACTTATCTTCCTAAATCCCATTTGCCCCTAACATCCTGAGCTCACTATCCTTAAAAAGGCTTCTAGCTATAGTGTTTCTAAAAATTCTTAACTTCTATAAGCTATAGTAAAATATGCTAACTTTACAACATTGCTGAAATCTTTAGATCAGTCGCTCAGTCGTGTCCGACTCTTTGCGACCCCATGAACCGCAGCACGCCAGGCCTCCCTGTCCATCACCAGCTCCCGGAGGTCACCCAGACTCGCATCCATCGAGTCAGTGATGCCATCCAGCCATCTCATCCTCTGTCGTCCCCTTCTCCTCCGGCCCTCAATCCCTCCCAGCATCAGAGTCTTCTCCAATGAGTCAACTCTTCGCATGAGGTGGCCAAAATACTGGAGTTTCAGCTTTAGCATCATTCCTTCTAAAGAAATTCCAGGATTGATCTCCTTCAGAATGGACTGGTTGGATCTTCTTGCAGTCCAAGGGACTCTCAAGAGTCTTCTCCAACACCACAGTTCAAAAGCATCAATTCTTCGGCGCTCAGCCTTCTTCACAGTCCAGCTCTCACATCCATACATGACCACAGGAAAGACCATAGCCTTGACTAGGCGAACCTTTGTTGGTAAAGTAATGTCTCTGCTTTTGAATATGCTATCTAGGTTGGTCATAACTTTCCTTCCAAGGAGTAAGCGTCTTTTAATTTCATGGCTGCAGTCACCATCTGCAGTGATCTTGGAGCCCAGAAAAACAAAGTCTGACACTGTTTCCACTGTTTCCCCATCTATTTCCCATGCAGTGATGGGACCAGATGCCATGATCTTCGTTTTCTGAATGTTGAGCTTTAAGCCAACCTTTTCACTCTCCACTTTCACTTTCATCAAGAGGCTTTTTAGCCCCTCTTCACTTTCTGCCATAAGGGTGGTGTCATCTGCATATCTGAGGTTATTGATATTTCTCCCGGCAATCTTGATTCCAACTTGTGTTTCTTCCAGTCCAGCATTTCTCATGATGTACTCTGCATATAAGTTAAATAAACATGGTGACAATATACAGCCTTGACGTACTCCTTTTCCTATTTGGAACCAGTCTGTTGTTCCATGTCCAGTTCTAACTGTTGCTTCCTGACCTGCATACAGGTTTCTCAAGAGGCAGGTCAGGTGGTCTGGTATTCCCATCTCTTTCAGAATTTTCCATAGTTTATTGTGATCCACACAGTCAAAGGCTTTGGCATAGTCAATAAAGCAGAAATAGATGTTTTTCTGGAACTCTCTTGCTTTTTCCATAACTTCTATTTTAATTATTTCTAAGCCGTAAATTCAGTAAACTCCTTTGCCATAAACATTTTCCTCACAAATAGGCTTCAGATAGCAATCCCTCCCATGGCCTCAAGCTACGGCCTATGTGCTCATCCTGGAACACTCCTGTAAAGTCCTTGAACAAATGTCAATGATTAACTTTATGAATTATTTTCTGAGCACAGCTGCAGAAGGCTTTGTGCCTTCTCAAGCTCCGCTCAAGAACAATAAGCACCTTAATATTCCTTTTCAGTCAACTGAGCCAAGGAAAGGAAAAGACAAGTCAGAATTACAAGGCCTACCTCCTTCATCCCAGGACCGTGCCTGCAGAATGAGGAGAGGGGTCTGAGGCCATGCCTCCATTTTGTCAGTAATGCCTAACATGGCTCCCAACAGTAAATGTTATGAAAGTAAGTCATTTTATACCCTGTCTCAACGATATTCCAAATTCAAGTGGAGTCTAACAATGAAAAATTTGAAAATCAATTAAAATCCCTAATGACATTTCTGAAAAGGTGAGGTGGGATGCCATGATACCCACAACCTGAATGTGAAAACTCCTCCAGATATCCACATCCTCAGTCCCCACTTGCAATGCAGAAGACCTGGGTTCAATCCCTGAGTTGAGAAGATCCTAGAGGAGGTCATGGCAACCCACTCCAGTGATCTTGCCTGGAGAATCCCATGGACAGAGGAGCCTGGTGGGCTGCATTCCATGGGGGTCACAAAGAGCTGGACTCGACTGAGCAATAAACAAAGCACAGTCTTATCCAGCGTCGCATGGCTTCTGTCTTTGTCAGTCAATCTTTTATTTTTTTTCCACTTGGTTTCTATTCTTGAACAATTTTACCCACATAAGACATTTTTTCTTCTCCCGTGTTTATTTTATAGCTCTCCCTCTGCCTTTTGATGTAAATTGGCCTAAACTTTCTAATATGCTTTCTATTCTCTTGTCACTCAACAAATTACTACAACAAACGTGTGACGGTGTCGGTTGCCCAGTCCTGTTTGACTCTTTGTGACCCTATGGACTGTAGCCTCAGGCTCCTCTGTCCATGGGATTCTCCAGGCAAGAATACTGAAGTGGATTGCATTCCCCTCTCCGGGGTATCTCCCAGACCCAGGGATCGAACCCAGGTCTCCGGCATTGCAGGCAGATTCTTTACTGGCTGAGCCACCAGGGAAGCAAAGTGGGGTGTAAATTCTCACATAATAATAATAGTTCTTGTCTTTTTTTACACTATCACATACGTTTGTGATAAAGGTCAGAAACTCAAAATAAGCAAGTGTCAATATCCTAGAGGTCCGATGGGAAGGAAAGCCAGAAACTTCAAGAATTATGTCTAACTTCAAAATTTCTAGCAAGTATTATGGCTGTGCTAGCCAATAGATTGAGAGCTGTTATCTGAAATGAGTTCCAACCTCAGGCTAAGTAGAGACTTGAAAATTGAATAAAGGTAAAACTACCAGCTGCCAGCTCATGATCCCATGGGTGGGAGGGATGGACAGTGAATTTTGATATTGACAGGCTCTGTGAAGACTCCACTAAACAAATTAAGACCATAATGATGAAAACATGAAAATAAAGATGTTCTCGCAAGCACCTATGACTTCAATCTTCTGGCACTGAGCCATCGACTTTGGTAAATTGTGTTCTTATAGGATTTAAAACTAGTCAGGCCAGTCTTGAATTTGGTTGATGATTGTTAACATTTATTTAGGTGGTAATGGAGCAAAAAGGGCTTAGCAACTACTATCATAATAACTGTAAAAAATGTACTATTTCTACTTATTTAGGTATATGTTGATGGTTGAACTGTATGGAATTGCTGACATTCAATTACTTTAGTATTTAAAAGGTAAATACTATAATTTACAGCAGTAGATATGAATAGATAATTAACATTGACCAAAATCCTTCTGTGGTCTCCACTGCATTGCACTCATGCATTTTGGAACATAGAAGAGACAGGTAGATGAGGGTACTTCCATGGACATACCTCTGAGAGGATTCTACCTTGTTCCTGTATGACAGTTGTGACCATCAGTGGAAAATTCCTGAAAGGTTCCAACCTGGGCAGCAGCAGTAAGTTCCTGACTACCTGGACCATATCTATAGTATAGATCTGAAACCTAAGAGAAGCTTCTTCTGACTTCAGTTCTTGGGACCATCCTATTTATAATGACTCAAATATATCAAATTAGATTGTGTTTTCACTATCTGAAGTGGCTTGTATATTTCTGACAGAACACAGGCTGATACACAGAAAAATTAAATTCACCCTTTAGTGGGGTTTTTATGTTATCTAGCAATAACCATTGGTGATAGAAAGATGATAAAATACTCCTTATTTCCAGGAGTTTTTTAGAAGGAGGAGTCAGGCATATTTACAAATAATTAAGATAAAAGGAACAACAGACTGGATCCAAATAGGAAAAGGAGTACGTCAAGGCTGTATATTGTCACCCTGCTTATTTAACTTATATGCAGAGTACATGATGAGAAATGCTGGGCTAGAAGAGGCACAAGCTGGATTCAAGATTGCCGGGAGAAATATCAATAACCTCAGATATGCAGATGACACCACCTTTATGGAAGAAAGTGAAGAGGAACTAAAAAGCCTCTGGATGAAAGTGAAAGAGGAGAGTGAAAAAGTTGGCTTAAAGCTCAACATTCAGAAAACTAAGATCATGGCATCTGGTCCCATCATTTCATGCCAAGTAGATGGGGAAACAGTGGAAACAGTGTCAGACTTTATTTTGGGGGCTCCAAAATCACTGCAGATGGTGACTGCAGCCATGAAATTAAAAGATGCTTACTCCTTGGAAGGAAAGTTATGACCAACCTAGATAGTATATTGAAAAGCAGAGATATTACTTTGCCAACAAATGTCTGTCTAGTCAAGGCTATGGTTTTTCCAGTGGTCATGTATGGATGTGAGAGTTGGACTGTGAAGAAGGCTGAGCACCGAAGAATTGATGCTTTTGAAGTGTGGTGTTGGAGAAGACTCTTGAGAGTCCCTTGGACTGCAAGGAGATCCAACCAATCCATCCTAAAGGAGACCAATCCTGGGTGTTCACTGGAAGGACTGATGCTGAATCTCCAGTACTTTGGCCACCTCATGCGAAGAGTTGACTCATTGGAAAAGACCCTAATGCTGGGAGGGATTGGGGGCAGGAGGAGAAGGGGACAGCAGAGGATGAGATGGCTGGATGACATCACCGACTCAATGAACATAAATTTGAGTGAACTCCGGGAGTTGGTGATGGACAGGGAGGCCTGGCGTGCTGCAATTCATGGGGTCGCAAAAAGTCAGACACGACTGAGTGACTAAACTGAACTGAAGATAAAAGATAAATTATTAAAGAATATGCTAAGCACCATTGTAAATTTTATGTGAATTACCTTGTATAATGCTAACTACAGTCCATAGCATATTACTATATCCATTTTAAAGAAGAGGAAACCGAGACATTAAGAGTTTGAGAAACTTGCTCAAGGTTGCAAAGCTCATCAATAAGGAATTCATGACCCAAACTCAAAGGCATCTAATTCTGGAGTCAGTGCTTTTACTCCGTGCATTACAGTATCATCTCAAAAGCAAGAGAATACAAAGTACCATAAAAAGGTGGATATACATGAAGAATTTCTATTGGATATGTGGAATGAAATCAATCTGAAATAGTCCTACAGTAGTGATGATATTTATCTTGGCATTGTTTAAAGAGACATTTGCCTAGCAGAGAATTGAGGGTGATTAAAAGCATTTCATGTAATGAATAAGTAAATGTAAAGATGTGAGGCATAAAAATATATGCAATATTTAGGAAATTTTGATAGGTCAAATGTGAGTATAATTCTGGCTTCCTGGGCTAAGAGGAGAATGACACAGGAGGCTGAGATGGTAGAATGGTGCCCAGATGTGAATTACTTTGTCTACATGTTGTTCAAGCACCGAAGTTTCTTTTTTCTAGATTTGGTAAAGGAATTAGGAACAACAGCATTAATTCTCCTGTAATAAATTGAAAAAAAAATGGACCCTAATAGTACTCTTGCCTGGAGAATCCCAGGGAGAGGGGAGCCTTGTAGGCTGCAGTCCATGGGGTCGCTATGAATCGGACACAACTGAGCGACTTCACTTTGACTTTTCACTTCCTTGAATTGGAGAAGGAAATGGCAACCCACTCCAGTGTTCTTGCCTGGAGAATCCCAGGGACAGCAGAGCCTGGTGGGCTGCTGTCTTGGGTCACACAGAGTCAGATATGACTGAAGTGACTTAGCAGCTTGTTGTTCAGTTGTTAAGTGGTGTCTGACTCTTTGCAACTCCATGAATTGTAGTACACCAGACTTCTCTGTCATTTACTATCACCCAGTTTTTGCTCAAAATCATTTTCATTGAGTCAGTAATGCCATCCAACCATTTTATCCTCTATCACCCCCTTCTCCTCCCACCCTTAACCTTTCCCAGCATCAGTCTTTTCCAGTGAGTCAGGTCTTCGCATCATGTGGCCAAAGGATTGGGTCCTCAGCTTCAGCATCGGTTCAGTTCACTTCAGTCGCTCAGTTGGGTCTGACTTTTTTACCCTATGAACCACAGCACACCAGGCCTCTCTGTCCATCAAAAACTCCCAGAGTCCATCCAAACCCATGTCCATTGAGTCGGTGATACGATCCAACCATCTCATCTTCTGTCGTCCCCTTCTCCACCTGCCCTCAGTCCCTCCCAGCATCAGGGTGTTAAATGACTCAGCTCTTCAATTCAGGTGGCCAAAGTATTGAAGTTTCAGCTTCAACGCCAGTCCTTCAAAGAAACACCCAGGGCTGATCTCCTTTAGGATAGACTGGTTGGATCTCCTTAAGGTCCAAGGGACTCTCAAGAGTCTTCTCCAACACCACAGTTCAAAACCATCAATTCTTCAGTGTTCAGCTTTCTTCACAGTCCAACTCTCACACTCACACATGACCACTGGAAAAACCATAGCCTTGACTAGATGGACTTTTTGACAAAGTGATGTCTCTGCTTTTGAATATGCTGTCTAGGTTGGTCATAACTTTCCTTCCAAAGAGTAAGCATCTTTTAATTTCATGGCTGTAATCACCATCTGCAGTGATTAGAGCCCAGAAAAATAAAGTCTGACACTGTTTCCACTGTTTGCCCATCTATTTGGCATGAAATAATGGGACCAAATGCCATGATCTTAGTTTTCTGAATATTGAGCTTTAAGCCAACTTTTTCACTCTCCTCCTTCACTTTCATCCAGAGGCTTTTTAGTTCTTCTTCACTTTCTGTTGTAAGGGTGGTGTCATCTGCATATCTGAGGTTATTGATATTTCTCCCAGCATTCTTGAATCCAGCTTGTGCTTAATTCAGCCCACCATTTCTCATCATGTACTCTGCATATAAGTTAAATAAGCAGGGTGACAATATACAGCCTTGACATATTCCTTTTCCTATTTGGAACCAGTCTGTTGTTCCATGTCCAGTTCTAACTGTTGCATCCTGACCTGTACATAGATCTCTCAAGAGGCAGGTCAGATGGTTTGGTATTCCCATCTCTTTCAGAATTTTCCACAGTTTATTGTGATCCACACAGTCAAAGGCTTTGGTATAATCAGTAAAGCAGAAATAGATGTTTTTCTGGAACTCTCTTGCTTTTTCCATGATCCAGCGGATGTTGGCAATTTGATCTCTGGTTCCTCTGCCTTTTCTAAAACCAGCTTGAACATTAGGAACTTCACGGTTCACATATTGCTGAAGCCTGGCTTGGAGAATTTTGAGCATTACTTTACTAGTGTGTGAGATGCGTGCAATTGTGCAGTAGTTAGAAAATTCCTTGGCATTGCCTTTCTTTGGGATTGGAATGAAAACTGACCTTTTCTAGTCCTGTGGCCACTGCTGAGTTGTCCAAATTTGCTCGCATATTGAGTGCAGCACTTTCACGGCATCATCTTTCAGGATTTGGAATAGCTCAACTGGAATTCCATCACCTCCACTAGCTTTTTCATAGTGATGCTTTCTAAGGCCCACTTGACTTCACATTCCAGGATGTCTGGCTCTAGGTCAGTGATCACACCATCGTGATTATCTGGGTCGTGAAGCTCTTTGTACAGTTCTTCTGTGTATTCTTGCCACCTCTTCTTAATATCTTCTGCTTCTGTTAGGTCCATACCATTTCTGTGCTTTATCGAGCCCATCTTTGCATGAAATATTCCTTTGGTATCTCTGATTTTCTTGAAGAGATCTCTAGTTTTTCCCATTCTGTTGTTTTCCTCTGTTTCTTTGCATTGATCACTGAAGAAGGCTTTCTTATCTCTTCTTGCTATTCTTTGGCGCTCTGTATTCAGTTGCTTATATCTTCCTTTTCTCCTTTTCTTTTTGCTTCTTTTCTTTTCGCAGCTATTTGTAAGGCCTCCCCAGACAGCCATTTTGCTTTTTTGCATTTCTTTTCCATGGGGATAGTCTTGATCCCTGTCTCCTGTACAATGCCACGAACCTCATTCCATAGTTCATCAGGCACTCTATCTATCAGATCCAGGCCCTTAAATCTATTTCTCACTTCCACTGTATAATCATAAGGGATTTGATTTAGGTCATACCTGAATGGTCTAGTGGTTTTCCCTACTTTCTTCAATTTCAGTCTTAATTTGGCAATAAGGAGTTCATGGTCTGAGCCACAGTCAGCTCCTGGTCTTGTTTTTGCTGACTGTACAGAGCTTCTCACCTTTGGCTGCAAAGAATATAATCAATCTGATTTCGGTGTTGACCATCTGGTGATGTCCATGTATAGAGTCTTCTCTTGTGTTGTTGGAAGAGGGTGTTTGTTATGACTAGTGCATTTTCTTGGCAAAACTCTGTTAGTCTTTGCCCTGCTTCATTCCGTGTTCCAAGGCCAAATTTGCCTGTTACTCCAGGTGTTTCTTGACTTCCTACTTTTGCATTCCAGTCCCCTATAATGAAAAGGACATCTTTTCTAAAGATGTTACTTCTAAAAGGTCTTGTAGGTCTTCATAGAACCTTTCAACTTCAGCTTCTTCGGCATTACTGGTTGGGGCATAGATTTGGATTACTGTGACATTGAATGGTTTGCCTTGGAAACGAACAGAGATCATTCTGTCATTTTTGAGATTGCATCCAAGTACTGCATTTCAGACTCTTTTGTTGACCATGATGGCCACTCCATTTCTTCTGAGTGATTCCTGCCCGCAGTAGTAGATATAATGGTCCTCTGAGTTAAATTCACCCATTCCAATAAAAGTTCTATAAATAGAATTGTGAATATAATAGAGAAAATGAAGAGATGTACTATTTTTAGTACACTCTAAGTGTACCCTAGGTATATGTTTGAGGACTTGATACTATAATCTACATATATGGAGAATGCATTCTCCATATATTTTTCTCAAAATATTTTTTACATTAATCAACATTTTAATCATATCCCAGCAAAATCTTATGTAGTATATGTATTTGTATGAGCCTGTGTATATGTCTGTGTGTGTGTGAAATGCAGAGGTTCACACATAACCTAGCTGATCTTGAAAAAGAACAGAGTGGAAAGACTTATTTTATGGATATCCAAAGTTATTTTAGAGCTCTTCCGTCTGTGGGCTTATCTCAAAAGGGCATCTCAGTGAAGCATTCTCATGGAAAATGTGTTGCTTTGTGTAACTCGTGTATTTGCATTAGCGACAGAACTTGATGCTCTGCCCTATTAATGGGTTAAACTGCTTTTTGTAGTTTAACCTAGAAGATTGCTTACATTCAAATAATTCTTTAAAATGTAACTTTGTAGTTTCCCCTAGGGAATCAAATGAATGTGTGCCTAATATTTTGATCAGTTTGGAAATTACCTTCACCTTAAATCTTATCAGCTTTATAAAGAAATACAAATTTAATATGCCCAGCACTTTGTTTTTAATACAGAGATTAAAGCAATGTGGTACTGACATAGAGATGGAAAAATAAACTAATAGAACAGAAACACACATTCAGGGGGAATTGATTCCCAACAAAAATGTACTACAGTAAAGAAAAAGATAAATTTTAATAAAATTGTGCTGTATTAATTGAATATATCTATTTAAAAATATTTTGGCTTCTACCTCTAATTCTATTAATATGGGAATTTCTAGTTATAAAAACATAACAGTATAAGAATATATTGCTAAATAATATACTTGGCAAAAATAGTACTAATTTGAAAAAAGCACAAGTCTTCTTAAGGACTCCTCCAAATCAATAAGAAACATAGAGAAGTAAACAATCATCTTAACAAACAAATCATCAACTCATGAATAAAATGGACAAGAGATATAAAGAGGCATTTTCCAAGAAAATATTCAAATGGCTAAATTATATGAAATGATGCTTCAGTCAGAGAATTAAAATTAAATCCTTTGAGTTACCACAAAATAATAACAATGGTCTTAAAAAAAATAAAACAGACAATATCAGTTCTTGGCAGAAATGTTCAGTGATATCCCCTCTAATATACTCTTGGTGGGAGAATAAATTGGAAAACTACTTGGGAAAATAATCTAGTCCTTACTAATATAAGAAATTTCATAGTATTTACTGTAGCAATTTAAAGCCAAAGTTTATACCCAACAAAATTATGTACATGTGTGCAATAAAACACAATAGGAAAAATATTAATAGGGTTGTTTTTAATAGCCCCAAACTGGCAGTAAGAGTTAAATGGATAAATTTTGGTAGTTTTATAAAATGAATAGTATACTATAATGAAAATGAATTATCTGTACCCATAATGGAATGGATGAAATATTAAGTATAATTTTGAGCCAAAGTAAACTGGCTATAAACAAAAATTGCAAAACCTCCTTTATATAAATTTTTAAAACAGGAAAAACTAATATGACATTTGCAATCAGAATGGGAGTCCTTTTGGGGAAGGAAATGGCAAGCAGCTCCAGTATTCTTGCCTGGAAAATCCAACGCACAGAGGAGCTTGGTGAGTCCCAGTCCATGGGGTCACAGAGAGTCCACTGAGTGAATAACACTTAGGAGTCTTATGGGAGTGGGTTAAAGTAATGATTTAGTTCAGTTCAGTTCAGTCGCTCAGTTGTGTCCGACTCATTTCGACCCCATGAATCACAGCACGCCAAGCCTCCCTGTCCATCACCAACTCCCGGAGTTCACTCAGACTCATGTCCATCGAGTCAGTAATGCCATCCAGCCATCTCATCCTCTGTTGTCCCCTTCTCCTCCTGCCCCCAATCCCTGCCAGCATCAGAGTCTTCTCCAATGAGTCAACTCTTCGCATGAGGTGGCTGAAGTACTGGAATTTCAGTAATTGGATATAAGTTAAATAAGCAGGATAACAATATTGGATATAATACAATAATTGGATATAAGTTAAATAAGCAGGGTAACAATATACAGCCTTGCTGCTGCTGTTAAGTTGCTTCAGTCATGTCTGACTCTCAGCGACCCGATGGACCGCAGACTACCAGGGTCCTCCATCCGTGGGATTTTCCAGGAAAGAGTACTGGAGTGGGTTGCCATTACCTTCTCTGATACAGCCTTGATGTACTCCTTTTCCTATCTGGAACCAGTCTGTTGTTCCATGTCCAGTTCTAACTCTTGCTTCCTGATCTGCATATAGGTTTCTCAGGAGGCAGGTCAGGTGGTCTAGTATTCCTATCTCTTTCAGAATTTTCCACAGTTTATTGTGATCCACACAGTCAAAGGCTTTGGCATAGTCAATAAAGCAGAAGTCTTATAACTGGAGAGACTTAGTGTCAAAATTCAGATATGAAGATACTCAGTTCATTGCATGTTCATTACACTTTTTAGAGAAAACAATACAGAGCCTTTGATCATATTGAGACATTCATTTCATTTCTACATTGACACCGCCTTCCTTTGGCAATGGTAGAAAATATCTCCAGCTGTAGATTTCCCTGCAGATAAGGAATTACATATTTTCTGTGTGTGTGTTTTTCTTTGAATTGCTCAGTCAGCACATGAATGAATATGAAATATGCTTATAGATAAAGAAATTTACCAATGAGAAGTGAGATGGCTGTTTTCCTCCTGCTCTGTGTTTGGCATGTCATCAAAGTTATTATGATTAACTGGTTTAATACATGTGAAGAGCTTAGAACTGTGCCTGACACATAATAAAGCCTAGGTAAATGAAAATAATTTTTTGTATTATTCAGCTAGAGAATAATCTTTTAGCTATTATGGAAGCAACTTTGAAGAAGCATAAAGCACACACTGTATGCTTGTGTGTTCAAGTGGATGCTATATTGAAATGGACAAGTTAGGTAGGAAATTGTGCTTCAGCACTAAAATGGTCTCAGTGAGAAATGCACAATGAATGTTAAATTAATATTAATCTCTTCTTATTGTCGTTGCGATCATCTGTGCAGGATTTTATGTGTGCTTGGCAAGAAGGAGTAGATACAATTTAGCCCATAATGTCTCCCCTACTTCCTTCCATAGTAGTGACGAACTTTGTTACAAAGCTCAGATACCACTGATTGCTGGTAAATATGAATAAGAATAATGAATCATAGAGTTCTAAGGTCAAATAGGCTCTGTTTTAAGATGAAGATTAAAAGGGCCAATATCTTTGAAAACTTTGAAATATGTAGCTTTTTAAAAAAATTTTATTTTGCTTAACTTTACAATATTGTATTGCTTTTGCCATACATCAAAATGAATCCGCCACAAATAATATGTAGCTTTTATCACAGCCTTCAGGTCATCTTAAAGAGTGCAAATTAGTTGGGAAGTATTATATGCATGAAAACAATTTTTTTTAAGAAACATAGGGAGTCTGGTATTACGTACATCAAAGAACTCTTAAAAAGGCCTTTCTATTCTTTTCTAAATGATCTGTAGACACTTTTAGTAAAGCATTCATTAAGAATCTTTAATTTAAAAAAATTGGTTAAGAATTGTGCAAATCATAGTGACACCAGTCTTATTTATGCATAATATTGTGGCTTTTATCTCCAAAAAAGGACTGGTTAATTTTCATTCGGCTTTTAATTTGCAATAATATGAGATTTACTCTATCAAATGTCTCTGATACTCTATCAGATGTCTGATACACTATCAAAAGTTTATGCCAACAAAAGTCCATCTAGTCAAAACTATGGTTTTTCCAGTAGTCATGTATGAATGTGAGAGTTGGACTATAAAGAAAGCTGAGTGCTGAAGCATTGATGCTTTTGAACTGTGGTTTGGAGAAGATTCTTGAGAGTCCCTTGGTCTGCAAGAAGATACAACCAGTCTATCCTAAAGGAAATCAGTCCTGACTATTCATTGGAAGGACTGAATATTCACTGGATGCTGAAGTTGAAACTCCAATACTTTGGCTACCTGATATGAAGAATTGACACACTAGAAAAAACCCTGATGCTGGGAGACAGTGAAGGTGGGAGAAGGGGATGACAGAAGATGAGATGGTTGGATGGCATCATGACTCGATGGATGTGAATTTGAGTAAGCTCCAGGAGCTGGTGACTGAGGGAAGTCTGGTGTGCTGCAGTCCATGGGGTCTCAAAGAGTCAGACACAACTGAGCGGCTGAAATGCCTGCCTGACTGACCCTATCAAATAAAATAAAATGGATCTTTAATGCCATATAGATTTTATCATTGACTGGATAAAATTTGATTGTATTAAAAAAGTTCTCAAATGACTAATATTCATTAGTTGTCTCTTAGGACAAAAAATTACCAAAATATTATATGTTTCAGGTGGTAGAATATAATAATTTGATATTTGTATATATTTCAAAAGGGTCACCACCAAAAATCTAGTTAGCAAGTCACTATACATAATTTAAGAATTTCTTCCCTATAATGATAATTTTTAAGATATACTCTGTTGTCAACTTACAAATATACAATATAGTGTAATTAATTATAGTTACCATGATGTACATTACATTCTGTACATTACACAAAACAACTGTACAAAAAAGATCTTCACGACCGAAATAATCATGATGGTGTTATCACTGACGTAGAGCCAGACATCCTGGAATGTGAAGTCAAGTGGGCCTTAGTAAGCATCACTACGAACAAAGCTAGTGGAGGTGATCGAATTCCAGTTGAGTTATTCCAAATCCTGAAAGATGATGCTGTGAAAGTGCTGCACTCAATATGCGAGCAAATTTGGACAACTCAGCAGAGACCACAGGACTGGAAAAGGTCCATTTTCATTCCAATCCCAAAGAAAGGCAATGCCAAAGAATGCTCAAACTACCACACAATTCCACTCATCTCACACGCTAGTAAAGTAATGCTCAAAATTCTCCAAGCCAGGCTTCAGCAATATGTGAACTGTGAACTTCCTGATGTTCAAGCTGGTTTTAGAAAAGGCAGAGAAACCAGAGATCAAATTGCCAACATCCGCTGGATCATCCAAAGAGCAAGAGAGTTCCAGAAAAACATCTCCTTCTGCTTTATTGACTATGGCAAAGCCTTTGACTGTGTAGATAACAATAAACTGTGGAAAATTCTGAAAGAGATGGGAATACCAGATCACCTGACCTGCCTCTTGAGAAATTTGTATGCAGGTCAGGAAGCAACAGTTAGAACTGGTCATGGAACAACAGACTGGTTCCAAATAGGAAAAGGAGTACGTCAAGGCTGTATATTGTCACCCTGCTTATTTAACTTATACGCAGAGTACATCATAAGACATGCTGGGCTGAAAAAACCACAAGCTGGAATCAAGAATGCTGGGAGAAATATCAATAACCTCAGATATGCAGATGACACCACCGTTATGGCAGAAAATGAAGAGGAACTAAAAAGCCTTTTGATGAAATTGAAAGTGGAGAATGAAAAAGTTGTCTTAAAGCTCAACATTCAGAAAACGAAGATCATGACCTCCGGTCCCATCACTTCATGCCACATAGATGGGGAAACACTGGAAACAGTGTCAGAATTTATTTTCCTGGCTTCAAAATCACTGTAGATGGTGAATGCAGCCATAAGATTAAAAGACTCTTACTCCTTGGAAGGAAAGTTATGACCAACCTAGACAGCATATTCAAAAGCAGAGACATTACTTTGCCAACAAAGGTCCGTCTAGTCAAGGCCATGGTTTTTCCTTTGGTTATCTATGGATGTGAGAGTTGGACTGTGAAGAAGGCTGAGTGCTGAAGAATTGATGCTTTTGAACTGTGGTGTTGGAGAAGACTCTTGAGAGTCCCTTGGACTGCAAGGAGATCCAACCGGTCCATTCTGAAGGAGATCAGCCCTGGGATTTCTTTGGAAGGAATGATGCTAAAGCTGAAACTCCAGTACTTTGGCCACCTCATGGGAAGTGTTGACTCACTGGAAAAGACCTCTGATGCTGGGAGGGATTGGGAGCAGGAGGAGAAGGGGACGACAGAGGATGAGATGGCTGGATGGCATCACTGACTCGATGGATGTGAGTCTGAGTGACCTCTGGGAGTTGGTGATGGACAGGGAGGCCTGGCGTGCTGCGATTCATGGGATCACAAAGTGTCAGACACGACTGAGCAACTGAACTAACTGAACAGAACTGACATTACATACCCATGACTTACTTATTTTAAATTAAAAATTACTGGTTCTTATAAGGATATCAGTTACAGTAGATTAGGGCCCATCATAATATATTTATTTTAACTTGATGAGTTCTGTCATTCAGGACAGTTTCATATGAGATCACAATTCGTGTTACAAGGGGTTCAGATCAGATCAGATCAGATCAGTTGCTCAGTCATGTCTGATTCTTTGCAACCCCATGAATCGCAGCATTCCAGGCCTCCTTGTAAATCACCAACTCCTGGAGTTCACTGAGTCACACATCCATCGAATCAGTGATGCCATCCAGCCATCTACACATCCATCGAATCGGTGATGCCATCCAGCCATCTCATCCTCTGTTGTCCCCTTCTCCTCCTGCTCCCAATCCCTCCCAGCATCAGAGGTCTTTTCCAGTGAGTCAACTCTTCCCATGAGGTGGCCAAAGTACTGGAGTTTCAGCTGTAGCATCATTCCTTCCAAAGAAATCCCAGGGCTGATCTCCTTCAGAATGGACTGGTTGGATCTCCTTGCAGTCCAAGGGACTCTCAAGAGTCTTCTCCAACACCACAGCTCAAAAGCATCAATTCTTCAGCGCTCAGCCTTCTTCACAGTCCAGCTCTCACATCCATACATGACCACAGGAAAAACCATAGTCTTGACTAGACGGACCCTTGTTGGCAAAGTAATGTCTCTGCTTTTGAATATGCTATCTAGGTTGGTCATAACTTTCCTTCCAAGGAGCAAGCATCTTTTAATTTCATGGCTGCAGTCACCATCTGCAGTGATTTTGGAGCCCAGAAAAATAAAGTCTGACACTGTTTCCACTGTTTCCCCATCTATTTCCCATGAAGTGACGGGACCAGATGTCATGATCTTCCGTTTCTGAATGTTGAGCTTTGAGCCAACTTTTTCACTCTCTACTTTCACCTTCATCAAGAGGCTTTTTAGTTCCTCTTCACTTTCTACCATAAGGGTGGTGTCATCTGCATATATGAGGTTATTGATATTTCTCCCAGCAATCTTGATTCCAACTTGTGCTTCTCCCAGCCCAGTGTTTCTCATGATGTATTCTGCATAGAAGTTAAATAAGCATGGTGACAATATACAGCCTTGACGTACTCCTTTTCCTATTTGGAACCAGTCTGTTGTTCCATGTCCAGTTCTAACTGTTGCTTCCTGATCTGCATATAGGTTTCTCAAGAGGCAGATCAGGTGGTCTGGTATTCCCATCTCTTTCCGAATTTTACATAGTTACAAGGGGTTAGGACTTCAATATAGCCTTCTCAAAAATACCTTGAATGATTTCATTTTGAACCTATATAATCATTATTTGCATTTGTAGAATACAGTACATAATAAATGATATAAATCTACCAGTTCGGTTCAGTTCAGTTGCTCAGTCATGTCCAACTCTTTGCGACCCCATGAATCATAGCACAGCAGGCCTCCTTGTCCATCACCAACTCCTGAAGTTCACTCAGACTCACGTCCATCGAGTCGGTAATGCTATCCAGCCAACTCATCCTCTGTCATCCCCTTCTCCTCCTGCCTCCAATCCCTTCCAGCATCAGGGTCTTTTCAAATGAGTCAATGCTTCCAGTGAGGTGGTCAAAGTACTGGAGTTTCTGCTTTAGCATCATTCCGTCCAAAGAAACCCCAGGGCTGATCTCCTTCAGAATGGACTGGTTGGATCTCCTTGCAGTCCAAGGGACTCGCAAGAGTCTTCTCCAACACCACAGTTCAAAAGCATCAATTCTTTGGCACTCAGCTTTCTTCACAGTCCAGCTCTCACATCCATACATGACCACTGGATAAACAAACCATAGCCTTGACTAGATGGACCCTTCATGGCAAAGTAATGTCTCTGCTTTTGAATATGCTATGTAGGTTCGTCATAACTTTTCTTCCAAGGAGTAAGCATCTTTTAATTTCATGGCTGCAGTCACCATCTGCAGTGATTTTGGAGCTCCCCAAAATAAAGTCTGACACTTTTCCACTGTTTTCCCCATCTATTTCCCATGAAGTGATGGGACCAGATGCCATAATCTTAGTTTTCTGAATGTTGAGTTTTAAGCCAGTTTTTTCACTCTCCTCTTTCACTTACAACAAGAGGCTTTTTAGTTCCTCTTCACTTTCTTTCATAAGTGTGGTGTCATCTGCATATCTGAGGTTATTGATATTTCTCCCGGCCATCTTGATTCCAGCTTGTGTATCTTCCCATTCAGCATTTCTCATGATGTACTCTGCATATAAGTTAAATAAGCAGGGTGACAATATACAGCCTTGACGTACTCCTTTTCCTATTTGCAACCAGTCTCTTTTTCCATGTCCAGTTCTAACTGTTGCTTCCTGACCTGCATACAAAGTTCTCAAGAGGCAGGTCAGGTGATCTGGTACCTTTGAGACCTAACACCCCAAAAAGATATCCTTTTCATTATAGGGGACTGGAATGCAAAAGTAGGAAGTCAAGAAACACCAGGAGTAACAGGCAAATTTGGCCTTGGAATATGGAATGAAGCAGGGCAAAGACTAATAGAGTTTTGCCAATAAAATGCACTAGTCATAGCAAACACCCTCTTCCAACAACACAAGAGAAGACTCTATATGTGGACATCACCAGATGGTCAACACCGAAATCAGATTGATTATATTCTTTGCAGCCAAAGATGGAGCTCTATGCAGTCAATAAAAACAAGACCACGAACTGACTGTGGCTCAAATCATGAACTTCTTATTGCCAAATTCAGACTTAAATTGAAGAAAGTAGGGAAAACCACTAGACCATTCAGGTATGACCTAAATCAAATCCCTTATGATTAATCACTGGAAGTGAGAAATAGATTTAAGGGCCCAGATCTGACAGATAGAGTGCCTGATGAACTATGGACTGAGGTTCGTGGCATTGTACAGGAGACAGGGATCAAGACCATCCCCATGGAAAAGAAATGCAAAAAAGCAAAATGGCTGTCTGGGGAGCCCTTACATATAAATCAGTTACTAAGTTAAATTTTAAAGAATTGTTTATTATTGATGCCCATTTCAATATATTCTTTTGTGGGGAACCATTTAACCTATAACAACCAGCATTAATGTCATTTGAAGATGTAGATATTGATCCAATTTTTTCCACTTAAAAGAAACCAAAATTCTAGGTACACTTGAAAGAAATATAGACAGAAAATATTGTTTCTGATACTTTATGTATACTGCATCATTTAATTATTACAAAAACTTATAATACAAGCATAATTACTTTACTTGGTGGCTCAGATAGTAAAAGCATCTGCCTACAATTAGGGAGACCCAGGTTTGATTCCTGGTTTGAGAAGATCCTTGAGAAGGAAATGGCAACCCACTCCAGTACTCTTGCCTGGAAAGTCCAGTGGACAGAAGAGTCTGGTATACAATCCAAGAGGTCGCAGAGTTGGACACGACTGAGCGACTTCACTTTCACTTATCTTTCTAGCCAAAGAAAACTAAAAGCTATCATATCACTTAGGTGACCTATATGACTGCCATTATGGGTCAGAATATTGGCAAACTCAGCTCTATTTTCAGTCAAAAATTCAATTATTTCTGTCTTCCAATTTAAAGAAACTATGTAAAAAATTGAGAATATTGTTTAAAACGTATACTTGTATTTTCCTAAAGAGCTGGCCCATATTATTCTGAAATGGGCCTGTGAACCAAAGGAGGGGGAAAAAAGGCTTTGGGTAATACATTTCTTAGGCATTAATGAGGAATATCAATTGAAACAAGCAAACAAACAAATGCTTTTAAATTTATGTAGAAGGAGCTTTCAAATTCTTGTAGATTCTTACAGTTTTGCTGAGAGGCTGATTTAGTGGTTTTCTTTGAATTTCACTTTGGATGGTTATTTTTAACTCTCTTAAAAGCTGAAATGACACAAAACTGACAGATGTGTTGCATACCAAATTTTAATCATTTGCTTCACTAAACACATTAATGTGGTACTGATTAATAAAATCTCTTTAATCATGCATTGAAAACTATTCTAAGATTGCAATGCAAGACATCATTGTAACTTACATGTTTGAGTCCAGTTTTATGACTATTCATTCCAACACACTCTCAGAAAAACAAAGTCTCATTTAATAAGTTACCTGGTGAGGTGAAATCTCATAGAAGTAAAACTGTTGCATACGGAGAGCCTCAAAGTATGGCTAGACTGAAGAATTGTGATTTTATCCAGAGTATCAGACCTCTTTTGCTGAGGTTGGAGAGATAATATTCCAGCTGCATGGAGGGGAGGAGGAAATATGGAATTCATGATATTATAGGGTGAACTGTGTCCCCACAAAATTCCTAGGTTGAAATTCTACACCTCCCACCTCAGAATATGACCCAATTTGAAGATAGTGTCTTTACAGATGTAATCAAGTTAAGATGGTACCATTTGGGTAGACTCCTAATCCAATGTTATTGGTATTCATAGCAAAAGGGGAAATTTGAAGATAGACTGCATACAGGAAAGATGTCATGTGAACATCAAGGCAGAGATTAGGGTGATGCATCTACTAGCCAGGGAACACATGCAAGTGAAGTCGCTCATTTGGGCCCAACTCTTTGACACCCCATGGACTATAGCTTAATAGGCTTCTCCGTACATGGGATTTTCCAAGCAAGAGTACCGGAGTGGGTTATTTCCTTCACAGGGGATCTTCCTGACACAGGGATCAAACCTGGGTCTCCCGCATTGCAGGCAGATGCTTTACCCTCTGAGCCACCAGGAAAGCTGAGGAAAATGTAAGATTGCTAGCAAATCACCAGAAGCTAGGAGACAGGAATGGAAGAGGTTGTGTAACAAAGACAACAGAAGGACTTACTCTGCCCGTTCCTTGGTCTTAGATTTGCAGCCTCAGAATGAGAGATAGTACATTTCTTTTGTTCAAGCTACCAAGTTTGCAGTGTTTTGTTATAATTCTAGCCAACCAATATTTCAATACAAAATGTTTTACATAATTTTTCAGTCAAACCACTTTTGAGCCTCAACCATATCCTTATATTCAGTGGTAACTGGTGTTGCCAATTTCTTGGTATTTTGAAGATTTTATGACTCAAATTGAGTTTTTAAATTTTTCCAGTGTTGACTGTTTTTCCATAGGCCTAATAATCAATTGTAATTTGTCTTTATACTTGATATTATCTGCTTGCAAAATATGTACTTATCATCTTCTCCCCAATTATTCAAGGATTTAGAAAATTTTCTTTCTAACCATTTTATTGAAGTTTGTGGAAGGCAAGGGCATAAATTCAAAAGTTCTGGCACACCTTCAAATGAAAGTTCCATTAATTGACTTAGAAAATGAAGCCATTATAATTTATCATGCAAAATAAACATATTCAATAAAATATTTATTTTATATTTATATTTTTATTGAAAATAAGGTTTCTCTGCCAATATTTTTTAACTACTAACTTCTGAATTCTGTGCAAAAAGTTGTTGGAATCTAATGATGTGGAAAATTATCCTAGAGCTCAGTTGACTTTTATTTATAAGACACATTTTTGTTTCTGACTTGTTAATACACATTCATGAGTCAAGTGGATCAAGTGTGCATATTTTTCAAACATTATGGTGTCTTCAGTATTAACCCTTGATATTTAGCTGATAAGATTAACCTCTAAACTTCATGAAAAAAATGCCAAATTAAATCAGAAATGGAAATGAATATATCAGAAATTAACAGGCACAATACAGATAAAACAGTTCTTTTACACATGTTACTGGCTCTGCATAGGTATAACTTAATATACTATCTGAAAGGTTAGACACTTGTATATAGGGTTTTATCAGTAAAATAAAATAAATAATGAAAGCTTCATTCATCCACTTACTCATCTACCTTTAGTGATGGACAGACTCACTAAACTTATTGCTTTTTATGAGATGTTCCATTAATGTTCAACTGCTCACAATTGTAAAATGTCTGAGTGTGATTAAAGTTCATATACTGTAGTCATTAAAGAGATTTCCTACATTACTTAGCTTTATTGACTACATAATTGACCTAGTCACACTATCATTCTTTAAAAGAAATACTAGAATAGTCAGTCCTCTATAGGCAGTCTTTCAACACATTTGAAAAGCTTACCTTTCAAATAAGCTTTTCAAGTGTGTTGCAAACTCTTAAAATTGGATTCCTTCATCTCTGAGTTACCAGATAGTTCTCCAAACCCATGTAGGGAGACTGTCCCTTTAATCTCTTGAGGTATATTTGATGGGACTAAGAAAAGGAGTACGTCGTCAAGGCTGTATATTGTCACCCTACTTATTTAACTTATATGCAGAGTACATCAAGTGAAACGGTGGGCTGGAAGAATCACAAGCTGGAATCAAGATTGCCGGGAGAAATATCAATAACCTCAGGTATGCCGATGACTGGTGGCTCAGAGGTTTAAGCATCTGCCTGCAAAGCGGGAGACCCGAGTTCGATCCCTGGGTTGGGAAGATCTCTTGGAGAAGGAAATGGCAACCCACTCCAGTATTCTTGCCTGGAAAATCCTATGGAGGAAGGAGCCTGGTAGGCTACAGTCCACAGGGTCGCAGAGTTGGACACGACTGAGCTACTTCACTTCACTTCATGCAGATGATACCACCCTTATGGCAGAAAGTGAAGAGGAATTACAAAGACTCTTGATGCAAGTGAAAGAGGAGAGTTAAAAAGTTGGCTTAAAGCTCAACATTCAGAAAACGAAGATCATGGCATCTGATCCCATCATTCATGGCAAATAGATGGAGAAACAGTGGAAACAGCGTCAGACTTTATTTTTCTGGGCTCCAAAATCACTGCAGATGGTGATTGCAGTCATGAAATTAAAAGACGCTTACTCTTTGGAAGGAAAGTTATGACCAACCTAGATTGCATATTCAAAAGCAGAGACATTACTTTGCCAACAAAGGTCCGTCTAGTCAAGGCTATGGTTTTTCCAGTAGTCATATATGGATGTGAGAATTGGACTGTGAAGAAAGCTGAGCTCCGAAGAATTGATGCTTTTGAACTGTGGTGTTGGAGAAGACTCTTGAGAGTCCCCTTGGGCTGCAAGGAGATCCAACCAGTCCATTCTAAAGATCAGTCCTGTGTGTTCATTGGAAGGACTGATGCTAAAGCTGAAACTCCAATACTTTGGCCACCTCTGCCAAGAGTTGACTCATTGGAAAAGACTCTGATGCTGGGAGAGATTAGGGTCAGGAGGAGAAGGGGAGGACAGAGGATAAGATGGCTGGATGGCATCACTGACTCGATGGACATGAGTTTGGGTGAACTCCGGGAGTTGGTGATGGACAGGGAAGCCTGGTGTGCTGTGATTCATGGAGTCGCAAAGAGTCAGACATGACTGAGCGACTGATCTGATCTGATTTGATCTAAGAAGACTCTTAAGAGTACCTGGGACAGCAAAGAGATCAAACCAATCAATCATAAAGGATGTCAAACCTGAATATTCATTAGAAGGACTGATGTGAAGCTAAAGCTCCAATACTTTGGCCACCTGATGTGAAAAGCAGACTCATTGGAAAAGACCTGGATGCTGGGAAAGACTGAGGGCAAGAGGAGAAGCGGGCAACAGAGGATGTGATGTTTGCATGGCATCCCTCACTCAAGGGATGTGAGTTTGAGCAAACTCAGAGAGATAGTGAAGGACAGGGAAGCCTGGAGTGCTGCAGTCCATGGGGTCGCAAAGAGTTGTACATGACCTACTGAGTGAACAACAAAGGATCCAATAAAACTGTGAATCTCTCTTGAATGTTTCCCTGTGTTGTATTACCTTTTATAATGTCTGAGCATCATGCCTTTAAAGTCAATTTTTTGCCTTTCTTAAAATATCTGAAAAACACAGTGTTTTTGTCAATTTTAGTTCAGTCTAGGGAAAACCAAAATACTGTTTTCAAAAGATGTTTTCATTCTGATTTTTCTTTGTGGTTATAAAATTTGATGCAGACTCCAAGTCCCTGCTTTGCCACATGCATGTCATTGGCAAAAGTCTTTAAATGGTTGCTGACTTGTAATAAGCATAGTTGTCATGATCCTATTCCAAAAGAATTATGCATAATTAGGTCATAACAAGAGCTAAGTATACGACATAGGAAAATTACTCAATGGCAGGAGAACTTTTAAGTTAAAGCCAAACCCTTTATTAGTTCTTTTTGTTTGTAGAATGTGGTCACCATGGCTTTTATCTGAACTCTGTAGAGGCTGCTTAAAATTTAGGCACTGGGAGCTGCACTGTCAGCTATTTATTCATTTCATGAATGTATCTATCAATCCATCAATCTATAAATCTGTTACCCCTCCTCTTATTTTTCTAAGATAGCATTTGTTCCAGAAGTAAACGAAGCAATTATCCATTCATGTTTTACAAGTTTTATGAATATGTCTACAATCTATGATTTATTTTAAAGATTTCTTCTGTTATATTCTAGAAGTTAGAATTGTATCCTTGCATTTGTCACCTTAGGCATTATGAAGTTGATAGTTGATATTTATGGGTTTGAAACTGGAAAAAAAAAATTACCTATCTCATTCCTACTTATGCTAAAATACTAGTGTTGACACCTCCATATGGCTTTTTCTTTAGTGTTCAGATTTTTATTTCTTCAGTCACCTCCTTTATAGGTCATTTTTTATTTCTGCTGCATAAAGTTCACCTCTTTATTTTATTTACAAAAATTATGTCCAGTGGAACTCTGCTTTGCATTTAGTCATTTGGATGATGATTACTGACTTATTTATAAAAACCCCAAGCTAGATCATGAGCTATTAACCGAAAATGACTGAATTAATGATTTGTTAACTCTAATACCTAGGATAGTGGTTTAGAAGGATTGACATTAAATCAACGTTTGTGGATTATTGTTTCTGCCAATAGTCTATTTGGTTTTAACTGTAAGAAAAAGTAATTTAAAAAAATCCAGATCTTCTCCACTTGGCTTTTTAAAATAAAATCTTAGATGGCTAGTGTTTATATTTTCATGAAATAATAAAGATAATGTAATTCTCTGAAATGTCTTAATGCAAAGATATAATTTGAAGATACAAAATCATCGCATAATTGAAACAATGCCATGTAGAACTTATTCAACATTAACAAAAATATAAAATTTTGCACAGTATCTTCTCATAATTGATATCTTTCATAAAGGTGCTGCTGCTCCTAAGTCGCTTCAGTTGTGTCCAACTCTGTGTGACCCCATAGATGGCAGCCCACCAGGCTCTGCCATCCCTGGGATTCTCCAGACAAGAACACTGGAGTGGGTTGCCATTTCCTTCTCCAATGAATGAAAGTGAAAAGTCAAAGTGAAGTTGCTCAGTCGTGTCCGACTCTTAGTGACCCCATGGACTGCAGCCTACCAGGCTCCTCCATCCATGGGATTTTCCAGGCAAGAGTCCTGGAGTGGGTTGCTACTTTGTATTTTTTCATTTTTCTGTGATTTTCTGCAGTTCGTTAATATCTATCTGAATTCATGCCTTTTAAGTAGAATAAAGATAGCTTCATCACTCAGAAAATCTAATTTTTGTTTATTAAATTTTAAACTTTTTTATATGTAATATTTATTAGTTTTCTATTATTAAAGTGTCAAATTTTCTAAAATTTACATTTTGCCATATAAAAATAAAGAATACAAATTAAGAACTTATTAAAGATAAAAATGTGTAGAAATTTTTCTGATAATGAATAAAATTAAACAACTTCAATTTTTATTACCTTACTAATCATGTTTCCTCCATTTTTGCATATTAACATATCTTGTATATTTTATAATGTCTTATTAAGTTACATATTTTACAATGACATATTTTATAATGTATTAAGATGAGTGTGTGTATAGACACATTGGATTTATCTACTTCTTTCTTCATTTGACACATTCTAATTTGCCACTGCTTTTATGTGATAATATAAATAAGAAAAACATACATAGCTGTTATTCTAGTTATTCTATTAAACAATCTCAAACATTGCCATTATTGGCTGTTTAGAAATCTACGTAACTTAAGGGACTGAAATGTATTATCAGAGAATTCATGATTTGCTTTCATGTGACATATTAATGCATCCTATTAATATAGTTCAGATACATAACTTTAACCTTAAAATGTGTACATATTTGGAGCACTGTGAATAAGTAAATTTATAAATACTGTGAAAAATCTAAAATCAAATGCAAATTGACCATATTGTTGTCTCCATTTGGAAAATCTCGTACCTTCAGTAATAGACTCTATTTTTGGAATTAAAGACTAGTTCGGTCACAACACAAGTGGGATGACTGAAAGCTTGGGTAATGGGCGATAAAATCTTTTCCATCTAGGTCACTGATTGAATTGAGACTGTCACCAAGGTAGGGAGAAAAACAGTGATTGCTGCCATATAAGAAATGTCAAATAATGTGAAATAAGAATACTGTCTCAATTTTAGTAGGTATTATTCCCCATTTACCTATCATACATTCACATATGCAAGGCTGAACACACACACACACACACACACACACACACACAAACAGACTCTTCATGCTTCAGAACAGAATAAAATTACAAAGTTATTCTGGGGAGATACTTCTGCTTCAAAATTGTAAGGCAAAATAGGAAATATTGTGCTAAATTTGTCCAAGCAGTGCCATCAGGAAATTTCTGTCCCAGAATTAAAGTGGTGAACTCAACCAGGGGAAATCTACACTTTGATTCTTATCCTTTTATAGACTATAGAAACTGAAGTAAGTTTCTTTGTTCTTTTACTATATAGCCCTTCAATGTTATTTATTATATAAAGGAAGAAACATTTTGTCTGAAAGATTCTACCAAATAAAAATGGAAAAAGAATTTATTTTGATCAGCAAAGAATGTAGAAATTTACTTAAGTAGTAAAGAATGTAGCTGTCTGACTTTGGTATTATGTTACACCTCATGGTTCAGGCATCTTGTTTGCCTTAAATGGTTTCACAAGCAGGAGGGTTGACCCAGAGCAGATTCTCAGTGGCTGTACAGAGCACAGCTAAACAGCAGATTTAATGAGGTTGGAATTTCACACAATGCCTTATTCAAAGAATTCAGGAGGCAGGGAGAGCAGTTGTGATGAATTGCAGTTGCCCATGGCTTTGTATCAAGAAGCAAAACCTTTTCCACAAATAGTTCAAAAAAGATCAAAAATAGATACCAATTATAATTAGTTTTAAGATTCAAGTTTTGAGGGGGAAGCAAATGGGGACTCAGGTCTCTTCTTTGTTAAGAAAGTCCCATTCATGAACTAAAAGTATGCAGCTTTATTTACTGCTCTGAAGTCAAAAAGGATCAAATATTTTTCCTACAATATTTTGACATAGCCAGAATTTTCCGTTAGTTTTCCCACTTTGTAACACCTCATTTCTTTGTTTGCTTGTCTGATTGTCTTACTTAACTTAGAACTCACTGAAGACAGTATCTGAGCACCTGTAAACATTTAGTAAATGATTGTATCATGAATATTGAATGAAAATAAATGCAACTCATGCATACACACTGTGTTAAAATGAGACATAAAAAGCTCAGACATTTTCATTCTATTTTATGCCCTCAAGAAGCATCAGTGTAAGAATTTGATACACAGCTCATTTATCTAGGAAACTAATCATCAGTTTTAATGTTGCAAATTCAGCATCCAGTTTTATGAAATTTCTCCATCTTTTTTCTCACTGAAAAATAGTCCCAGGCTGGTTATTTTATAACTTATTTTTTTAGACCCAGGCATAAAACCTCGGTTGTAAAAGCAGACTTCAGCCTCTGGGTTATGGATGTTAGTGGTGAGTACACCCTCCCCTTACATTAGAACTATATGACTCTGGGCATTTTCACATAACTTTTGGTTAACCTTGACCTATACTTTATCTGATGTTCAAGCTGGTTTTAGAAAAGGCAGAGGAACCAGAGATCAAATTGCCAACATCTGCTGGATCATGGAAAAAGCAAGAGAGTTCCAGAAAAACATCTATTTCTGCTTTATTGACGATGCCAAAGCCTTTGACTGTGTAGATCACAATAAACTATGGAAAATTCTGAAAGAGATGGGAATACCAGACCACCTGATCTGCCTCTTGAGAAATCTGTATGCAGGTCAGGAAGCAACAGTTAGAACTGGTCATGGAACAACAGACTGGTTCCAAATAGGAAAAGGAGTACGTCAAGGCTGTATATTGTCACCATGTTTGTTTAACTTATATGCAGAGTACATCATGAGAAATGCTGGACTGGAAGAAACACAAGTTGGAATCAAGATTGCTGGGAGAAATATCAATAACCTCAGATATGCAGATGACACCACTCTTATGGCAGAAAGTGAAGAGGGGCTAAAAAGCCTCTTGATGAAATTGAAAGTGGAGGGTGAAAGGGTTGGCTTAAAGCTCAACATTCAGAAAACGAAGATCATGGCATCTGGTCCCATCACTACATGGGAAATAGATGGGGAAACAGTGGAAACAGTGTCAGACTTTACTTTTCTGGGCTCCAAAATCACTGCAGATGGTGACTGCAGCCATGAAATTAAAAGACGCTTACTCCTTGGAAGGAAAGTTATGACCAACCTAGATAGCATATTCAAAAGCAGAGACATCACTTTGCCAACAAAGGTTCGCCTAGTCAAGGCTATGGTCTTTCCTGTGGTTATGTATGGATGTGAGAGCTGGACTGTGAAGAAGGCTGAGCACCGAAGAATTGATGTTTTTGAACTGTGGTGTTGGAGAAGACTCCTGAGAGTCCCTTGGACTGCAAGGAGATCCAACCAGTCCATTCTGAAGGAGATCAGCCCTGGGATTTCTTTGGAAGGAATGATGCTAAAGCTGAAACTCCAGTATTTTGGCCACCTCATGAGAAGAGTTGACTCATTGGAGAAGACTCTGATGCTGGGAGGGTTTGGGGGCAGGAGGAGAAGGGGACGACAGAGGATGAGATGGCTGGATGGCATCACTGACTCGATGAATATGAGTCTGAGTGACCTCTGGGAGTTGGTGATGGACAGGGAGGCCTGGCGTGCTGCAGTTCATGGGGTTGCAAATAGTCGGACACGACAGAGCGACTGATCTGATCTGATCTGATACTTTATCAAACATTCATATGATGTAGAGGGATTTGGGATAGGAGCAGAGTGATTACAAAATTTCTCATCTAGATTTGGACAGCTTTGCTTACAACTTAAAAAAAAAAAAAAAAGCACACAAAAACGAGGAGGAGGGAAAGGAGATGAAGAAGAGAGAAGAAGAGAAAAACAAAGAAATAAAGGAAAACTGAGTAGGATTCTGAGACCTTAGATGTAACAGACTATCATCAGGGAACCAAAGCAGAGCATCAGGCCACCCTGAAGAGAAGAAATGATCCAGTGAGCATCACTAACTGCATTCCAGTTGATTTGTAGTTGCTTCCCAAAGGTTGCCTTTTAATGTTGACATAAAGCCTTGATTCAGGCTTTATGAGAGTACTGGACGCTCATTTCTCCTTTGATAGAAAGAAGCTAAGATTATCCCTCTTCCCACTCTTTCCTGGGGTATCAGTGAATCTTCAAGTTGAGGTCTTCAAACTGGGATTCTTTTCAAGAAGAGTTGTGCATACAATTTTAACAGAGTTAATTTATAGCTTTTCACTTACTCTTTTCTAGCATGGCATAGAGTTTTTTAAATTCCTTTTCTTAATTTAATAACTATGTACAAAAAAGTCATTATCCCACTCACCGATACCATCAGACTGCAAATTAATGTTGTCTTACATACCTTCATTAAGGCATATCGATCTCATTATGGAAGCTTTTGCTTCTCCCCATTCTATGCATCTTTCTGTTAAGAAACAAATAGGAAATTAAAATGGTATATTTCCATCCTTGTAGAAGGTTCTTAAGTCAGATATGTAGTAGATTATTGGTGGTGTGATTGATAACAATTTTATTTAATGGCCCCATCTCTACCAAACCCCTACTATTTTCAAAGAATGTATTGTTCTTGAGAAAACATATTGTTAGAGAAAGCAGGGAGCTTTAGGAGGAAATAATAAACTCTTTAAAATAGCTTTCATTCACATACTTCATGTAAGCAACTGCTAGAAGTTATTTGCAATCCCTATTCCTAAAATGCATCATTAGGAGGAAAGTAAAGAATCTGCAGATACTCAACGTAGTACAGATTACTCTAATATTTTTAAATGCAACTAGAGTGGTGTGGAGTACACTGAATCTTAAAAATTATAATAGATACAATTTGCACATAAATAATTATTTAATTGAATGTGGTTTGCCTTATTGAATAATGTAGTTAAACTTTATCAAATACTTTATTGAAATATTTATTGTCAATAAATCGTCATCTTAGTTCACTGTATATATTACATGTTAAAATATTTTCTACTTTCTACTAACACAAAATTATACTGCTAATGTTGGACTGATTACTCTTCAGTTGTATATTCTGTTTCCTCCATGTAATACACAGAACAATTTTGATTGTGATCTAATTAAAATAATACAGTTATTCTTGTTATTTGGGCTCCAAAATCACTACAGATGTTGACTGCAGCCTTGAAATAAAAGACTCTTACTCCTTGGAAGGAAAGTTATGACCAACCTAGACAGCATAAGAAAAAGCAGAGACATTACTTTACCAACAAAGTTCCATCTAGTCAAAGCTATGATTTTTCCAGTAGTCATGTATGGATGTGAGAGTAGGACTATAAAAAAGCTGAGTGCCGAAGAACTGATGCTTTGAACTGTGGTATTGGAGAAGACTCTTGAGAGTCTCTTGAACTGCAAGGAGATCCAACCAGTCCATCCTAAAGGAAATCAGTCCTGAATATTCATTGGAAGGACTGATGTTGAAGCTGAAACTCCAATACTTTGGCCACCTAATGTGAAGAACTGACTCATTTGAAAAGACCCTGATGATGGGAAAGATTGAAGGCAGGAGGAGAAGGGGACGACAGAGGATGAAATGGTTGTATGGCATCACTAACTCAATGGACATGATTTTGGCTAAGCTCCAAGTGTTGGTGATGGACAGGGAAGCCTGGAGTGCTGCAGTCAATGAGGTCACAAAGAGCTGGACACAACTGAGTGACTGAACTGAACTGATTCTTATTTAATTTCCCAGAAGCTGAATGTCAGAATTGAACACATGCATAAACATATTTTCTGAAAGAACATAATGTATTTATTACATCTTCTGCTTTTTAATCTATAATTTTGTTTTTCATGATACTAAATGATTGCAAGTTAAATAATGCAATACGGGCTTCCCAGGTGGCGCTAGTGGTAAAGAACCCACCTGCAAATACAGGAGACATAAGAGATGTGGGTTCGATCCCTGGGTCAGAAGATCCCCTTGAGGAGAGCATGACAACCCACTCCAGTAGTCTTGCCTGGAGAATTCCATGAACAGAGGAGATGGCAGGCTTCAGTCCATTGAGTCATAAAAAGTTGGACATGAATGAAGTGACTGAGCACACATGCAATGCAATATAGCATAAAATTCACCCAATTTCAATTACTTATATTAAATTCGCATTTTAATTTTATTTACCTATTTTATCATATACTTTACCAGATGCTCTCTGGAATTTATTTTTCTCTCTTTTTTGATATTCTCAAATACATATTAACAGATGTTTTTGTGTTGGAAAATATAAAGTGAAACTTTTTCTCATATAAAGTGTCTGATTTGACTAATCAGTATGACGGTAAGAACAAGCATTATTTCTAAAGTTACAGTGTCAAAGAAAAGTCCCTTAAATGAACTAAATCAGGAAACTCTTAAGTTTTGCCAAAAAAACAAAAAGTCACAGCAGATGAAAAAGAAAAAAATATTTCATTAGAAAAATTGCATTGCTAAAGATACTATAGTATTTGTGTCCCTAGTCAACTAATTCAGAGAATCTTAGGTTAATCAAAGTGTTTATAAAGGAAAAGAATAATAGATTTAATTAGATCGTGATTTGATAAGCCTAGGGAAGTAGTGATTTAATATGCTGAAATCACCTAAGAAGACAGTTATGTTTCTTTGCTTATGTTCTTATAAATTTGAATATTCATATGCCCTGTGTTTCAGAATTTTACTCCTAGGTATGCTTTTAAGAGCATATGGGCTAGATATGTGTTTCCCTTGTAGTTCAGATGGTAAAGAATCTGCCTGCAATGCAGGAGATCCAGGCTTGATCCCTGGGTCAGGAAGATCCTTGGAGAAGTGCATGGCTCCCACTCCAGTATTTTACCTGAGACTTCCATGGATATAGAAGCCTGGTAGGATATAGGATATAGGAGTCCATGGGGTTGCAAAGAGTCAGACATGACTGAGCTACTAACACACACACACATGCTCCCAAGAAACACACTTGCCCATGACTTTCCAGACACCTATGTGAGAATATCATAACAGCAAAAATCTGGAAATAATCCAAACACCCACCATGGCAGACTGGATGAATAAACCATGTGTTACTCACACATTGGCATACACTACACTAGTCAAAACAAGTGAACTATAACAATGTGCCCTAACATGGATGAATCTTAGCAACAAACAAACTCTCAGTACAGCTTTTTTTGAATTGCTTTATAGAAATTGAGAAAACAACTGACACAAAAGATTGGATGGCCAAGAGACAAAAAAACCTGAAAAACAAATTTATGCACAAATATTTCATTCCAAACTCCTGGTTTTCATTATAGACGACAAAATTGTTCACTGATTACCTGTTGGAATAGAAAATTAAAAATCATGTTTGATAATAGTATAACATGGGAGCTTTAGTATAGGAGATATTAAATGTCTTTGCTGAAAAACAAAATACTTTAAATTGCATCCATCCCATTTTTTCAGTGTTGAGTCTATTAAGATCTTTGCAGCTGATTCAGGTCAATGTGGAAAATATGATTATATTAATAATTATGTTTACTAACTACATGTATGACATTTTAGACTGGAGTTGGTTTCAAGGCATTTATTTTGCCCAGATTAGAACATTTTATTTTAATGCATTTGCAAACATTCTTAAAACAGTTCACACATGACACAGTTCATAATACAGCATAGAAGTTTGGAAATATTTCTTAATGAGAGAACTTGAAATATTCATATAAATCAACACATCCCTCCCTAACACAGGAATTGAAGTTGTTTTTTGTTTTTTGTTTTTCATTTAAGTAAATCTGTTCACTAAATCTTAGAGCTGTTAGCTATTAAGAGCAACAAATAATTTAGGCTATTTAAAGAACCAATGGGATCCTATCAACTGGGTCTGAACCCACATTTAGTTTTCAACAGATGAGAATTAGTAATACAATTCAGAATAGATTTCAGGTAATTTGATTTTATTTGCACCTACTGAATAGAGAGCAATATGCATTTTAGAAAAATTAACACATAATTTAGTTCCTCCCTCACTTTCCCAACATTTCTTTATTTTTTTACCAAGATGTAAAATAAAATGCTATAGTACTACGCACATGCCATACATATGTCATCATTTCTTTAGTCTTGGCAGAACAAGCCCCAGGCAAGATTGTGAACGAAAAGATTGGCCTTGACATAACCAGACCTACTTTAGGCAGTTTTCCTCTCCTCTTCATGGTACTTTTCTTTGCATCCTTAAGGAACTCCATCTTTGTAAAATTCCCTGACCCCTGCCAATTAAATCTCTTCTCAGCACAGGGTTCAGCCTCACTTGTTCATCCTTCACTGTCAATTAATGAAAAGGTATTACTTTACCAGGGCTCTTGACATTTTAAGCCATCTTTCTAATTGTGGAATCAGTGGCTTTGTCCCCTGGAAAGCCAGATCAACTGCTTGGGTAGGCTAGTCTTCTAATGTAGAAGTCAAAGCTGACCTGGCTTTCAAGAAAAAAGAAGAAACTTACTAAAAAGTCATTTCTTTAAGCAAACATGGTTGATTGAGATATTAATGCCCAATTAGTGATTCTGAGGTCACCAATTAAATGTCCTGACCACTCAGTCAATGATGATGACAGTTACTGTGTACAGGGCTTGTCATTGTTTGCAGACCTGTCTCTTAGCTTTATGACCAGTGAATCACATTGTTCAAACTGAGCCCTGTCAACCTTAATTGTTTCACACTAGGGTAGCTCATCTGCTGCTGTCATTTCCCAGGTATTAATATTGATTCAAGCTCACTCCAATGTCTCCCAGAAGCCTTTCTTCTTCCAACATTTGATAGGATTATTTGCCTTAATTCAAGTTGTCATATAACTACTTTTTTTTTTTTTTTTTTTTCACACAGTTTTCTGGGCCCACAAAGTGACCAAAAAGCATCTGAGAGCCTATCTGGATTGTTGGCATTGGTGACACCAATTATTTAACTTAAATCACTTCCTAATTTTGCTGGAATACACACTTCATAACGACAAGATTTTTGTGAGCCCAGGATGGGCACATAGTGAGTACGTATTTTGTAAATAACTAAGGGGAATTTAGCAGTAGGTTTTCCTGAAGGTAAAAGAAAGGAGAATATATACCTTTTGATTGATATTCTGATTTTAATTTTAAAATGTGCATGAAGAGAAGACAGCCTTCTGTTTACCCCCATAACTCATTATACACAAAAGCAGGAGTGGAGTCTGGGGGCTGCAAAGAATTGTAAAGAATTATGTTTGGTGTGTGCAAAAGAGATCCATCGGAAGGGATGGTAAATGAGCTTAGGAAGCAGATATATGTGTGTATATATACCTACATATATATATATACACACACCTACATATATATAAAAGCAACGAGGAAATACTGAGTTTCTTTCTTCTTTCATGTCCATATTATCCAAAAGGGCAAATGTTTGCAAGTTTACTAATTTATGAGTATTTCTATGTGGAGGTGGGTGTGAAAGTGTAAGGAATACACTTCCTTACCTCCTTCTTTTTCCTTCTCTTTCACTTGGAATTGCCAGAAAAATACTACCTCGGGCAAAATTTTTCTAGGATTTGAAGATTATCTGCATTTCTTCCTACTTTGCTTAATTATTTTAGAAACCTGTTGCAAACAAAACTATTGATTCACAATATACAACAATATTTATTTTTCTTTATGTATAATATGAGGTTGGTTTTGAACTTAGGACCTAAAAGCAGAAACTGGTATACTGTAACACCAATCTGCTAAGCCTTCCAGTTTATGTAGTTATTAATGAAATCATAGTAGGGTATAGGAAAATCAAATTTATTTAAATTATTGATTTAATCTACTTTAAAAAATGAAGTTAAATATTAACATTCTAGCATATAACCTCCAGATATACACAATATAAAACTGATAAAGAAGGTACATAATGAAATATTATTAATTAAGGAGATTACAAAGGCAACAGCAATGGAGAGGATTATAGTTCAGTAATGAGCAATATTGTATAGGAATCTGGAATGTTAAGTCCATGAATCAAGGCAAATTGGAAGTGGTCAAACAGGATATGGCAAGAGTGAACGTCCACATTCTAGGAATCAGCAAACTAAAATGGACTGAAAAGGGTGAATTTAACTCAGATGACCATTATATCTACTACTGTGGGCAAGAATCCCTTAGAAGAAATGGAGTAGCCATCATAGTCAACAAAAGAGTCCAAAGTACAGTACTTGGATGCAGTCTCAAGAATGACAGAATGATCTTTGTTCATTTCCAAGGCAAACCATTCAATATCACAGTAATCCAAGTCTATGCCCCGACCAGTATTGCTGAAGAAGCTGAAGTTGAACCATTCTATGAAGACCTACAAGACCTTCTAGAACTAACATCTCCCCCCAAAAATGTCCTTTACATCATAGGGGACTGGAATGCAAAAGTAGGAAATCAGGAAACACCTGGAGAAACAGGCAAATTTGGCCTTGGTATACAGAATGATGCAGGGCAAAGGCTAACAGAGTTTTGCCAAGAGAACACACTAGTTATGGCAAACACCCTCTCCCAACAACACAAGAGAAGACTCTACACATGGACATCACCAGATGGCCAATACCGGAAACAGATTGATTATATTCTTTGCAGCCAAAGATGAAGAAGCTTTATACAGTCAGCAAAAACAAGACTGGGAGCTGACTATGGCTCAGATCATGAACTCCTTATTGCCAAATTCAGACTTAAATTGAAGAAAGTGGGGAAAACCACTAGACCATTCAAGTATGACCTAAATTAAACCCCTTACATATATAGTGGGGTTTGAGATATAGTGGAAGTAAGAAGTAAATTTAAGGGACTAGATCTGATAAACAGAGTGCCTGATGAGCTATGGACAGAGGTTCATGACATTGTACAGGAGACAAAGCTCAAGACCATCCCCAAGATAAAGAAATGCAAAAAAGCAAAATGTCTGTCTGAAGAGGCCTTATGAATAGCTGAGAAAAGAAGAGAAGTGAAAAGCAAAGGAGAAAAGGAAAGATATATCCATTTGAATTCAGAGTTCCAAAGAATAGCAAGGAGAGATAAGGAAGCCTTGCTCTGTGATCAGTGCAAAGAAACAAAGGGACACAAAAGAATGGGAAAGAGTAGAGATCTCTTCAAGAAAATTAAAGATACCAAGGGAACACTTCATACAAAGATAGGCTCAATAAAAGACAGAAATGGTATGGACCTAACAGAAGCAGAAGATATTAAGAAGTGATGGCAAGAATACACAGAAGAACTGTACAAAAAAGATCTTCATGACCCAGATAGTCTCGATAGTGTGATCACTCATCTAAAGACAGACATCCTGGAATGTGAAGTCAGGTGGGCCTTAAGAAGCATCACTACAAACAAAGCTAGTAGAGGTGATGGAATTCCAGTTGAGCTATTTTAGATCCTAAAAGATGACGCTGTGAAAGTGCTGTACTCAATATGCCAGCAAATTTGGACAACTCGGCAGTGACCACAGGACTGGAAAAGGTCAGATTTCATTTCAATCCCAAAGAAAGGCAATGCCAAAGAATGCTCAAACTACCGCAGAATTGCAGTCATCCCACCCTGGTGGCTCAGATGGTAAAACGTCTGCCTACAATGTGGGAGACCTGAGTTCAATCCCTGGGCTGGGAAGATCTCCTGGAGAAGGAAATGGCAACATACTCCAGTATTCTTGCCTGGAAAATCCCATGGACGGAGGAGCCTGGTAGATTACAGTCAATGGGGTCATTAAGAGTCGGACGTGACTGAGCAACTTCACTTTCACTTTCACATGCTAGTAAAGTAATCCTCAAAATTCACCAAACCAAGCTTCAGCAATACTTGAACCGTAAACTTCCAGATGCTCAAGCTGGTTTTAAAAAAGGCAGAGGAACCAGAGATCAAATTTCCAACATCCGCTGGATCATCCAAAAAGCAAGAGAGTTCCAGAGAAACATCTATTTCTGCTTTATTGACTATGCCAAAGCCATTGACTGTGTTGATCACAATAAACTGTGGAAAGTTCTTCAAGACATGGGAATATCAGACCACCTGACCTGGAACAACAGACTGATTCCAAATAGGAAGAGGAGTATGTCAAGGCTGTATATTGTCACCCTGCTTATTTAACTTACATGCAGTGTACATCATGAAAACGCTGGGCTGGATGAAGCCCAGGCTATAATCAATATTGCCGGGAGAAATATCAATAACCTCAGATATGCAGATGACACCACCCTTATGGCAGAAAGTGAAGTAAAACTAAAGAGCCTCTTGATGAAAGTGATAGAGGAGAGTGAGAAAGTTGGCTTAAAACTCAACATTCAGAAAACTAAGATCATGGCATCCAGTCCCATCACTTCACACCAGATGGATGGGGAAACAGTGGCTGACTTTATTCGGGCTCCAAAATCACTGCGGATGGTGACTGCAGCCATGAAATTAAAAGACACTTACTCCTTGGAAGGAAAGTTATGAACAACCTAGATGGCATATTAAAAAACAGAGATATTACTTTGCCAACAAAGTTGCTACTAGTCAAGGCTATGGCTTTACCAGTGGTCATGTGTGGATGTGAGAGTTGGACTGTGAAGAAGGCTGAGCACTGAAGAATTGATGCTTTTGAACTGTGGTGTTGGAGAAGACTCTTGAGAGTCCCCTGGACTGCAAGGAGATTCAACCAGACCATCCTAAAGGAGATCAGTCCTGGGTGTTCATTGGAAGGACTGATGTTGAGGCTGAAACTCCAATACTTTGGCCACCTGATGCGAAGGACTGACTCTTTTGAAAGACCCTGATGCTGGGAAAGATTGAAGGCAGGAGGAGAAGGGGAGGACAAAGGGTGAGATGGTTAGATGGTGTCACTGTCTCAATGGACATGAGTTTGAGTTGGTGATGGACAGGGAGGCCTGGCATGCTGCAGTCTGTGGGGTTGCAAAGATTCGGACACGACTGATAGACTGAACTGAACTGAACTAAATTGAAGGTTACATTAGTAAAAATAAATAAGTAAAAATTACATAAACAAATAAGACCTTCAGTGCAGTTATTATGATAAACACTAGACACACAACAAAATTTTTTAACTTCTCTGCAGACCTTCACTTAAAGTTTGTTCCATTGATGGATAACTAAGCTTCACTCTTCAGTATCTTTTTCCCTGTGCCTGACCCAGAGATTCAGATTGATGACTGATGTGTCTGAACTGCTCAGTTTTGAGAGGAAGACTTTTTGTTGTTGTTGAGTGCATCCTAATTGATTTTAGAACTAGAATACTATACCAAACCAGGTCATGATATAGTGCTTTTCAAAATTACACTGAGTTTTGACTTCCATATTTGTGCAACATTTATTTCACTACATCATGCGATCAGCAATCAACACACTCTTTGAGAGTCACCATCATGTACAATGGGGCTTCCCAGGTGGCACTAGTGGTAAAGTGCCCTAGTGCCAGTGCAGGAGACATAAGAAACACGGGTTCCATCTATGGATTGGGAAGATCCCCTGGAGGAGGGCATGGCAACCCACTCCAGTATTCTTGCCTAGAGAATACCATGGACAGAGGAGCCTGGAGGGCTATAGTCCATCATGATGCAGAGTCTGACTCGACTAAAGCAACTTAGCACGTACACACGCATCAAGTCCAACAGCTAATTGCCAAGTTAGGAACATAGTGTGCCATGTTTTCATTTAAAGTTCATACACACACAAGGTTGGAGGAGATCCTTCTCTTCTCTAGGAAACTGTATTTTAAAGAGTCAACCTTGCAAGTATGTCCATGCATATGGACCATGATGTTTGCTGTAACAATCTCCTTTCTATATGTTTTTAGAATCTTTTTGTAAGAGGATTTGAAATCTTCATAGAATACTAAATGTGGTATAGCTGATCTCTTCACAAGGAAGATGCAAGATGAGATATATCTAGATATTTGCATAACAGACTCAGAGTATTAGCAATTAAAGTTAAATTTAGAAATTTAGATAATACATAATACAGAGCTTTGAACAAGGCAATAAAGGTATACCTGGAGAACATTTACTAAAGGAGACTGTGGTGTTGGAGAAGACTCTTGAGAGTCCCTTGGACTGCAAGGAGATCCAACCAGTCCATTCTGAAGGAGACCAGCCCTGGATTTCTTTGGAAGGAATGATGCTAAAGCTGAAACTCCAGTATTTTGGCCACCTCATGCGAAGAGTTGACTCATTGGAGAAGAGCCTGATGCTGGGAGGGATTGGGGGCAGGAGGAGAAGGGGACGACAGAGGATGAGATGGCTTGATGGCATCACTGACTCGATGGATGTGAGTCTGAGTGACCTCTGGGAGTTGGTGATGGACCGGGAGGCCTGGTGTGCTGCAGTTCATGGGGTCGCAAAGAGTTGGACACGACTGAGTGACTGATCTGATCATGGTGCTACAGAAATGATCTATTCAAATTATTGACACTGATAAGTAGATATAAAAAGACAGTTAATCACACAGCTTTTCTTTCATTGATCATGTAGATGCATATTTAGATATTAAATTCTGTGCTGTCTTTTAAATGACTGTATTATTATGGTCAATATTTTAATTTTTGAATTGTGGGAATACAAATAAACATATTTTTTAGTCAGGTATATTAGTTTGATTGGGCTGCCATCACAAAATAGCACAGAAACAATAGAATGTATTGTCTCACAATTCTGAAGACTAGAAGTCCAAAATGAAGATGTTGGCAGGGTTGGTCCCTTCTGACAGTTGTGAAGGAGGATCCGTTCTATGTTTTTCTCCTTGGCTTATGGATGGCCATCCCCTCCCTATGTCTCTTCGTATCATCTTCCCTTTATATGTGTCTTGGTGTATAGATTTTCACTTTATAAGAACACTGGTTATATTGCATTAGAGTCCATCCTAATTATCTTATTTTAATTTGATTCATGCATTGGAGAAGGAAATGGCAACCCAGTGTTCTTGCTTGGCGAATCCCAGGGATGGGAAAGCCTGGTGGGCTGCCGTCTATGGGGTCACACAGAGTCGGACACGACTGAAGCGACTTAGCAGCAGCTGCTGAAGCCTCTGTAAAAACCTTATCTCCAAATAAGGTCACCTAATGAAATATTAGGATTCAGACTTCAACATTTGACTTTGTGGGGGAACACAATTTAACCCATAACCTACTTATTGAGGTATAATTTACATGGAGTAAAATGAAATATTTTTTGATATGTGTAAATGTAATCAGCACCACAATCAAGTTATAGAATAGTTTCATCACTCCCAAATATTTTTGTAATATTTTAGTAGTCAGATACTTATGTGCTAAGTCATCTCTGACTCTTTGCAACCCCATGGACTGTAGCCCACCAGACTCTTCTGTCCATGGAATTTTCTAGGCAAGGATACTGGAGTGAGTTTCCATTTGCTCCTCTAGGACATCTTCCTAACCCAAGGATGGAGCCCATGTCTCCTGCATATCCTGCATTGGCAGATGGATTCAATACCACTGCGCCACCTGGGAAGCCCATTTTTGGTAGTCAATCCTTGTAATGCAAGTGCCGGGCAACAACTGATTGTTTTCTAATACTTTTGTCATGAAAATAAAATTATACATATATAACCTTTTGTATCTAGCTTATTTCACTAAGTATAATATTTTGGGGAGTCATTCATATAGTTGCATGGGTCAACTGATCATTCATTTCTATTGCTAATCATTATTCTATTATACCGAAGTACCACAATTTATTTATTCATTATTTATTAGTGCAAATTTGGATAATTCCCAGCTTTTTTGCTATTCTAAATAAAGCTTTCTAAACATTTTTATATAGATCTTTATGTGGAAATATTCATTCTTATCCTTTTGGGTCAGAATTCTCAGTTATATGGTAAGTGTACATATCATTTTATAGGAAATCACCATTCTATTTTCCAAATTATTTTGTCACTTGGCATATTCAACAGCAAATATGAATATGTTAATTACTTTGCATCCTCACTGGCAATATATATAATCTGCATTTGATTTATTTGATAATTTTGCCACATTAGTAGGTTTGTTCTGGTGTCTTCTTATGGCCCTAATTTAAATTTCCCCAACGGCTAATATTAATAACATTGGACATTCTTTCATATGCATAATGTCAGTTGTATTTTCTCTTTGTGAAGTGTCATTGCAAATTTTCCACTATAATTTTTTTATGCTGTTTGTAATCTTATCATTGAGTTGTAAGAGTTTTTTTTGGATTTTCCAGGTGCATAGGCCACAAAGAGTCAAACATGACTGAGCATGCACATAAACACAACAGTTCTTTGTACTTTCTTTACTAAATCATTTAAAATATATATTTGTGAGTATATTTGTGAATATATTTCCAAGTCATGATTATTTATTTTTATTTCTTTTATTGTGTTCTACAAAGAAGAGAATATTTTAATTTTGGTGAAGTCAAATTTGTCAAAATCTATGTTTTTGTTTTTTGTTTTTGTGTTTTGTGTAAAAATTATCAAAGATTTTCTTTCATGTTTTCTACTAGAGTGTTTATAATTTTAGGCCTTATATCACAATCTTGAAAAATTTCAATAAATCTTAATCTTTCTCAGTTATATGGTAAGTGTACATTTCATTTTATAGGAAATCACCATTCTATTTTCCAAGTTATTTTGTCACTTGGCATATTCAACAGCAAATATGAATGTGTTAATTAATTTTTAAATTTAATTTTTCAAATTTATTTTTGACTTTGGGTATTCAAATATTCCAGTAACATTTGTTGAAAAGATAATATTTTTCCATTAAGTTACTTTGCTGACTTTGTTGAAATTAATCAGTAATGTATTTGTGGGTCCCTTTCCAGTAACATGTTCTGTTCTATTGTTTTACAAGTTTATTGTTACACAAAATCCCCACTGTTTTAATTAGTGTAACTTAGAATTAATTTAAAAATAAGCTAGCATGGGTTCTCCAGTTTTCTTTTTCTTTCAGTTGAAATATAATTTACATGTCATGAAAATCACAACTTTAAAGTATTATTATTCAATTCATAAGTTTGTGTACACAACGCTAGAAAAATTTCATCACTTCAAAAAGAAGCACTGTATCCTTCATCTGTTTCTCCCATTCCCATTCCTCCAGTCTTTGGTATGAAAATTAATGAGATAACTACTCTGGGGGCTCAGAGGGTGAGGTCCCTGACCACATGGGATGAGAGAGTGGAGCTACAATCTTATTAGGCTTAGAGGACAGAGCATATTGTCACAGAGATTATTCTCAGGCACTGAAATCTAATGGAATTTGCTTTTGTGAATTTTAGACTTGTTTGTGACTCATATTTACCTTTAAAATTATCACATTTAGAATGAGTTAGCCTCCCTGATGCTTGTCTCACCATTACATTTCTGACGCTGATAATGTGTTTTCAAGGTTTCACAGATATACAGATAGGGAGAAATTTTGTCCCAGGATGAATGATACACAAAGTCTCGCCCAAACTGGATTTTGATGTTTTAGAACTTGCTACTTTTCAAGTTAATTAAAACATCTAGGATAGAAGTCCATGTGAAGATGAATGTATGGTTGGAATGATTCATATACAAGGCAAGGAACACCAAGGATTACCAACCACTCCAAGAATCTAAGATTCTGGAATCAAGATTGCTGAGAGAAATATCCATAACCTCAGATATGGAGATGACACCACCCTTATGGCAGAAAGCAAAGAAGACCAAGAGAACATCTTGGTGAAGGTGAGGGAGTAGATGAAAACCCGGCTTAAAACTCAGCATTCCAAAAACTAAGATCATGGCATCCAGTCCCATCACTTCATGGCAAATAGATAGGGAAACAGTGGAAACAGTGACAGACTATTTCCTTGAGCTCCAAAATCACTGCAGATGGTGACAGCAGCCCTGAAATGAAAAGACGCTTGCTCCTTGGAAGAAAAGCCATGACCAATTTAGACAGCATATTAAAAAGCAGAGACATTACTTTAATGGCAAAGGTCCATCTAGTCAAAGCTATGGTTTTTCCAGTAGTCAGGTATGGATGTGAGAGTTGGACCATAAAAAAACCAAGCACCAAAGAACTGATGCTTTTGAACTTTGGTGTTGGAGAAAACTCTTGGACAGCAAGATCATACCAGTCAATCCTAAAGAAATCAATCCTGATTATTCATTGGAAGGACTGATGCTGAAGGTGAAGCTCCAATACTTTGGCCACCTGATGCAAAGATCAGATTCATTGGAAAAGACCCTGATGCTGGGAAAGATTGAAGGAAGGAGGAGAAGGGGATGACAGAGTATGAGATGGTTGGATGGCATCACCAACTCAATGGACATGACTTTGAGTAAGCCCTGGGAAATGCTGAAGGACAGGGAAGCCTGGCATACTGCAGTCCATAGGGTGGCAAAGAGTCAGACACAACTGAGTGACTGCACAAAACAAACAAGTCAAAATCTAAGAGTCAAGGAAGGGTCCTCCTCTATTGTTTTCAGAGCAAGCATGACCCTGCCTACACTTTGATTTTGGACTTGTTGCCCCCAGAAATGTGATATAATTTATTTTTTGTAATTTCTATCACTGTCTTATAATTTTAAATCAATTTATGCATGTCTTCTGCCTGTTTTAATTAAACCTTTTAGCATGTTAATCACTGTTATCTTCAAGACTCAGTTTAAGAGATACTATATTTGGGCTTTCTCTGAGTCTGCTTCCACCAATTGTTTTATCTCTTGATCAAGGCCTGTGTGGATGTATGTGTGTGTATAAATCTCATAACTTTATTTCATGCTGGACATCAAGTATCAGAGAAGGCAATGGCACCCCACTCCAGTACCCTTGCCTGGAAAATCCCAGAGGAGCCTGGTGGGCTGCAGTCCAAGGGGTCGCTAAGAGTCGGACATGACTGAGCGACTTCACTTTCACTTTTCACTTTCATGCATTGGAGAAGGAAATGGCAACCCACTCCAGTGTTCTTGCCTGGAGAATCTCAGGGACAGGGAAGCCCGGTGGGCTGCCATCTATGGGGTCTCACAGAGTCAGACATGACTGAAGTGACTTACCAGCAGCAGCAGCAGACATCAAGTATAGAAGGACAATGGAAACTGAGGCCAAGAGTATTTATAACCAATAAGGGGCACCTCAGTTTTTCTGCACAGACACTAGTGTGGGGAGTTGGCAATCTGATATGTGATTCAGATAGGTTTGTGATTTGTGTTGGCAATTTTTGTGTTTGGTAAGGCAATGGCACCCAACTCCAGTACTCTTGCCTGGAAAATCCCATGGACGGAGGAGCCTGGAAGGCTGCAGTCCATGGGGTTGCTGAGGGTCAGACACGACTGAACGACCTCACTTTCACTTTGCACTCTCATGCACTGGAGAAGGAAATGGCAACCCACTTCAGTGTTCTTGCCTGGAGAATCCCAGGGACGGGGGAGCCTGGTGGGCTGCCGTCTATGGGATCGCACAGATTCGGACAACTGAAGTGACCTAGCAGCAGCAGCCTCAGTTTTCAAATTCCTTTTGGCTGGCCTAGCTATCCACAATTACTCTACCTTTTGTGCCACAGATAGGACATTTCCTCACACTCTTACCCTGTTTATCAGTAGCCTGATGTTACTTGTTATGAATTGCTAGGTGTATAGGGCAATTATCATGTCCTAGCTTCAGCATGGGCTTTCTTAGCATTTCTTCTTTTTCCCACTGTATGGAATCCAAATGACACTCTTATGTCAGTGGGCTGTATAGACGGTAGAGTTTTCTGACAATTCCCCAGTGATACCCCTGTTTTGCACAAGGGAAGAACAATGGATCCAAGAGCTCTTCAAGATATCCCCAGTGGCAGATGCAGTTTGCTTCCACTTGTCCTCCAGAAGCAGTGTATCTTTGTTTGAGACCTAAAACAAGGAAGTTGTACACCTTATGGTTTGAGGCTCTTGCTTTGTCCATCAAAAGGTCCAAAACACAGGTAACATATTTTACGTTGATTCCACTGATAGACTATCACTTTCTTTATCTCTGTCCCTATGCCCCTAGTAGGGGGTCCTTCTGGTCTTCAGCCCTGCTTCAGATCTTTCTTATAAACCTACTGGAAGAAGCTTGAATGTGAATGCAAAATCTCTTTTTGTACAGGGCTCCTAATTATTCTAATTATATTAGTCCACATTCAGCCTTTTAGATTTAGCTATAATTTTAGCTGATTTCATTTTACCCTTTTATGTGAAGGTCATCTTTTATTTTCCCTTTTCCATGTCTGCACAAAGTAGAAGAGATCAGATCAGATCATGAACCGCAGCATGCCAGGCCTCTCTGTCCATCACCAACTCCCGGAGGTCTCTCAGACTCACATCCATCGAGTCAGTGATGCCAGCCAGCCATCTCATCCTCTGTCGTCCCTTCTCCTCCTGCCCCCAATCCCTCCCAGCATCAGAGTCTTTTCCAATGAGTCAACTCTTCGCATGAGGTGGCCAAAATACTGGAGTTTCAGCTTTAGCATCAGTCCTTCCAAAGAAATCCCAGGGCTGATCTCCTTCAGAATGGACTGGTTGGATCTCCTTGCAGTCCAAGGGACTCTCAAGAGTCTTCTCCAACACCATAGCTCAAAAGCATCAATTCTTCGGCGCTCAGCCTTCTTCACAGTCCAGCTCTCACATCCATACATGACCACAGGAAAGACCATAGCCTTGACTAGGCGAACCTTTGTTGGCAAAGTGATGTCTCTGCTTTTGAATATGCTATCTAGGTTGGTCATAACTTTCCTTCCAAGGAGGAAGCGTCTTTTAATTTCATGGCTGCAGTCACCGTCTGCAGTGATTTTGGAGCCCAGAAAAACAAAGTCTGACACTGTTTCCACTGTTTCTCCATCTATTTCCCATGCAGTGATGGGACCAGATGCCATGATCTTCGTTTTCTGAATGTTGAGCTTTAAGCCAACCTTTTCACTCTCCACTTTCACTCTCATCAAGAGGCTTTTTAGCCCCTCTTCACTTTCTGCCATAAGGGTGGTGTCATCTGCATGTCTGATGTTATTGATATTTCTCCCAGTAATCTTGATTCCAGTCCAGCATTTCTCATGATGTACTCTGCATATAAGTTAAATAAACATGGTGACAATATACAGCCTTGACGTACTCCTTTTCCTATTTGGAACCAGTCTGTTGTTCCATGACCAGTTCTAACTGTTGCTTCCTGACCTGCATACAGATTTCTCAAGAGGCAGATAAAAAATCTTAATCATCTTAGAAGAGATTTGTCACCATTTGGGATTCAGTTATCATGGTGGCCTTGAGAGCTCAGCTTTCTGAAAAGCTTAAAACAAATTATGTTTTGTAAATTATCCTTGGCATTGAAATGGTGTCTTTTGTGTCTCTCTGCAACCCAAGTCATAGGAGAAGTCCAATAACTTTTAAATTACTTGATATTTACTATAACCTGAAGTACAAACAATGAAAGTTCATATCAAATGTTAACCACTTGGTTAAGAAGCCCTTTATTTGACCTTGGAATAGTATTTTATTTATAAAAATAAGCCTACTTAAATAGGAAAACACCTTGACTGAAAAGAAATAAAAGGCAATAGAAATAAATTACAACTTCTAGAAAACTGGCTTAGCCTTTTTCTCAGAGAAAATTAAAAATTATAGAACCGTATAATTTATGTATATGCTCTTATATAATGCTATTCAGTTCAGTTCAGTCACTCAGTCGTGTCCGACTCTTTGCGACCCCATGAATGGCAGCACTCCAGGCCTCCCTGTCCATCACCAACTCCCGGAGGTCACTCAGACTCACGTCCATTGAGTCAGTGATGCCATCCAGTCATCTCATCCTCTGTCGTCCCCTTCTCCTCCTGCCCCCAATCCCTCCCAGCATCAGAGTCTTTTCCAATGAGTCAACTTTTTCCATGAGGTGGCCAAAGTACTGGAGTTTCAGCTTCAGTATCATTCCCTCCAAGAAATCCCAGGGCTGATCTCCTTTAGAATGGACTGGTTGACTCTCCTTGAAGTCCAAGGGACTCTCAAGAGTCTTCTACAACACCACAGTTCAAAAGCATCAATTCTTCGGCGCTCAGCCTTCTTCACAGTCCAGCTCTCACATCCCTACATGACCACAGGAAAAACCATAGCCTTGACTAGACGGACCTTTGTCGGCAAAGTAATGTCCCTGCTTTTGAATATGCTATCTAGGTGGCTATAACTTTCCTTCCAAGGAGTAAGCGTCTTTTAATTTCATGGCTGCGGTCATCATCTGCAGTGATTTTGGAGCCCAGAAAAATAAAGTCTGACACTGTTTCCACTGTTTCCCCATCTATTTCCCATGAAGTGATGAGACCGGATGCCATGACCAGTAATGCTGAAGAAGCTGATGTTGAATGGTTCTATGAAGACCTACAAGATGTTTTAGAACTAACACCGCCCCCCCCAAAAAGATATAGTGCTATTAATCACATACTATTCCATTTCCTATATGCTACCAGAGTGATATTTCTAAATAAAAATATGATTATACCGTACACTTGATTCTAATCTTAAGTAGTTCCTCATTACTCTCAGAATAAAGCCAAATGTCCTTAGCATGAGTTTTAAGACCCTAAACAGGCCAAGAGTCTGCTTATCTGTCCAGTGTTTTCTCGTCATTTTCCTCTGTTTCACACTCCTGTCATTCTGACTTTATTTTCCTTCCTAGAATGAACCCTGTTTCTTCTCCCCACTGGACTTTCACAAATCATAATCTCTGTCTAAATTAATCCCTCTTTCTCAAGTCATTACGCCACCTTAACTGGTAACTCTTTTTCTGTCTTTATGATTCAATGTAGAAGCTACTTTTGCTCAGTAGCCTTGTTGTTTTTCAGTCGCTAAGTCATATCTAACTCTTTGTGACCCCATGAACTCTAGTCCATCAGGCACCTCTGTCCTGTCTGTCTGTGGGATTTCCCAGGCCAAGAATACTGGAGTGGGCTGCCACTCCTTTTCCAGGGGATCTTCCTGGATCAGGGATTGAACCTGCAACTCCTGCATTGGCAGGTGAATTCTTTACCACTGAGTCACCAGGGAAGTCCTCTTTGACTTCTAAAGGATGCATTATTTCCTCTGTCATATGTTTCTGAAGAACCCGTCAATTCATCACTTGCTGTTGTTGCTATTGCTTGATGATGTATACATATTACTTAAAATAGCCCAAGCTATGAAAAGTCAGGGACTGTGTGCATCCACTGTATTCTTTTCCAGATCCTAGACACAGCCCTAAGAACATGCTGTCAATTTGCTGTATATGAAAGAGTGAATGTTCTTTCTATTTACTGGTACAAATGCTCATTTTATAAAAGTCATGAAATATTGAAAATTGTACCTGTTACTCTTCTTTTCCAGATGAAATTATTTTCTTCCAAAAGCCATTATTAATATCTCTCTCAAAATTTAATCATCGTTTCCTTACTCTAAAGGCTCAATGAGTAATATTAGTGGGCAGAATGCACATAAAGGGAAACTAGGACTTAAATAAAGGGTGACGTCAACACGGTTCAGTGTCTTTTAAATTTTCATAATACCACTGTAAATAGAATGACTCATTTCCATCAAATCATGTTATAGAAATAAAAATGAACAAGTTCAACTTTATATCTGAACACATTTGAGCAAAGGGATGACTTTGTTTCAGAAGACTTACTCACCATTTCACATTTACTCTGGTGTATGTACTTGGGCTTAATGCACAGAGGTTTCTAATGAGATTGAGTAATTCTACCCAAATTTGTTCCTCAACCATGGAGTATATCAGTTAAGAAGGAAGTCGAATCTATGGTTCTCCTAATCACATTGCAATGAAATGTTGGCCCTTTCATTTTTCAAATAAGGAGACTGAATAGCAGTGAATATCATATATAGGCATACCTATGAGATTTTGTAGGTTTTGTTCTAGACCACCACATTAAAGCAAATATCGCGATAATCCAAGTCACAGTACTTTTTTTGTTTGCCAGTGAAAATGGAAGTTGTTTATACTGTACTGTGGTCTATTAAATGTATAATAGTATTCTGTCAAAAAAAAAAAAAGTGTAGTTACTTTATTTATTGCTAAATAAAGACGAAACAAAACAGTTACATCAAAGATCACTCATCAAAGATCCCCAAAACATAATATGAATCAAAAAAGTTTGAAATAGCCTAAGAATTACCAAAATGTGACACAGAGACATGAAATGAGAAAACACTGTTGGAAAAATGTCATCAATGTATTTATTCGATGCAGGATTACCACAAAACTTATCTGTGAAAAGCACGATATCTGTGAAGTGGAATGACACAGAACACAACAAAACGAGGTGTGCCTGTACATGTCTAAGGAGAAAATAATTGTTCCATAACAGTAAATATAAACAAATGAACAATTATGTGCTTGAAGCGCTTATCAGTTTTTCACTTGTCTGAATTATATCCAAATTTCCTGGAATCATATGTCAAAATTTTAAAGTTATGTTTTAAGGTTATATGGTTTAGAGTAAAGGGCACTGAGACTGCAAATGGACTCAAGGATATTTGATCATGCACAATACTTAAGTGATTATTTTTAGTACATTATAATACCCAATAAAGTAGACTGAGGGTTGGCTCAGATGATAAAGAATCTGTCTGCAACGCAGGAGACCCAGGTTCAATCCCTGGGTTAGGAAGATCCCCAAGAGGAGGGAATGGCTACCCACTCCAGTGTTCTTGCCTGAAGAATCCCATGGTCAGAGGAGCCTAGTGGACTACAGTCCATGGGGTTGTGAAGAGTTGGATACGACTAAGCCACTAATATTTTCCCTTCACAATGCCCGCTAAGTGGGATGAAGGTTAGATACACCCTTAAGACTCAACTCACTACCGGTGAAAACAAATCTCAGACTTATTTCTACCACATATATAATCATTGACTGATCACATATTAACAAAACACTGCAGAAGAGTCTATAGTCTATTCTTTAATCTTGATATAGTCTAGCTCTCTGCAATTTATCCATGCTCTGAGATCACCTTACATAAAAGTTTCACTTGAGTCAGGTAGGACAAAATCCTACACACTGACTTAGATTATCTTTCTAGGTAGTATAAAGCAAGAAGAAACCCCCCTACACAATGTTTTATTTTGTTTTGTTTTAGCAATGCAACTGTGGCCACAATTCCTAAAAGTTCTAGGCCTGAATGAATTCTTGGTTTATACTTTACTTATCTAAAATTTAGTGAAAAAAGTGAAAAAGTGTGAGTCACTCAATCGTATGCAACTCTTTGCAACCCTATGGACTTTTGCCCATCAGGCTCCTCTGTCCATGTAATTCTCCCTAGGAACAGTGAGGTGGGTTGTGATGCCCTTCTCCAGGTATCTTTCCAACCTAGGGAATGAACCCAGGTCTCCTGCATTTCAGGCAGATTCATTACCATCTGAGATACCAGTAGTGCCTTGAAAATGCATTATCCAATTCACATACCTCAAGTATCTTAAGTTTCACATAAAACCCATTTCTATTATTCAGTATGTTAGTTAATACACCTAACAGTTTACCAATAAAATATTCTACTATAATGTTGGCTGACATTTCTAGAATGATGATTCTCCTTTTGGAAAACTAGCTACACTTTCTAATTCTGTGAAGAAAATAGCACAGTAGCTTGCTGAAATCTTTTCAACTTGTTTAATTGATTCACACAGTCCTTGGAGGTAAATTCATAAGGGATTGGGGAGAACCACCCTTTTTCCATTTATATTTAATGCATGTGTTTTGTAAAGTACTATTCTATTTTATATTTTACATTCACTTTTATAATTACCTTAAGCTTTGATGAAAGAAGTCCTTATTTAATTGTGGACATTTTCATTGTGAGAAGGTTGTTTGTAATCCTTCAGGGACTACCTAACTGAGATTTATAGTACTCTGCTTTAAGAATAGAGCAATTAAGTCTATTTTTGTTTTACAGTCAAATGAACAAAAAAAAGCTTATTTTTAGAGAATTTAATTCCAAGTACATAAACTAAATATGGCACCAGAAAAAAAAATATTGTGTATATAATGTCAAACTTTTTGTAAATGGAATTGCAACTTGGACTGCCTATCCATGAGTTCTGCATCCACCCAATCAATCACAGATGCAATCAATCACTAATGTAAGACACTAGAAAAAATCTTTAATGTTTTGAAAAGCAAAACCTGAATCTGCAGTACACTGGCAAATATTTATATAGAATTTACATTGTATTAGGTATTACAAGGAATCTAGAGATGATTTAGAGTAGGGAGGATGTGTGTAGGTTATATGTAAATACTAGTCATGTTATATGAGACTTCAGCATCTGTGGATTTTGGTACTGCTGTGTGTCCAGGAACTAATTCCTCTGGGAAACTGAGGAATGACTCCATGTAATATATGTTCCCACTTTATGTGGGCATATTTATATTTCCTTTAAAATGATTAATTCAGTAACTAAGCAAATATTTATTGAATTCCCACTGTGAACCAAACTAATCCAGATCTTGAGCAAGAAATAATAAATCTTCAAAGTGCTGAGGAAGAGAGGGAGATGGAGAGGTGGGGGGAAGAGAGAGAGAGGTGGAAGAGGTGAGACTGGTGGGAAAGGGGAGGAGAGGATGGGAAAAGAAGAAAAGAAGGGTATTATAAAGTGCTAAACAAATAATTTCCAAGGTAATATAAAGGGCAGCTGAGGAGAAATACGGATAGTTCAGGTAACACCTTAAAAAAGAACTGACATAATCAAATTCACCAGTTGGACATAGGAGAGTTTCAAATGTTCTCTTGGGTACTAGATTTTAAGCAATATATTGAGTAATTCAAGTTAGTTACATTGACTTTCAGAAATGTTTGTCCTGTGTGACATTACATCAGTAAGAAGTTCTAGATTTTTTTTTTTTTTTCCTTCAAATTGTATGTGTTTAACTAGATGTAACCAAGTGACTAAGTTCTGGCCAATGAGATGAAGATACAAGTCTTTATAACTGGTAACTCAAGGAGAAAGTCCTTCTTGTTGAACTTTCCATTTCCTTTCTCCTGGGCTAGCAGTGGAATGGCTGGTGCAGAGCCACCGCAGCATATGAGGTGATCAGAAGGTATAACCAAAAGTTAAAGCAATACAAGAGAAGGACATAAGGACAGAAGTAGCCTAACTCTCTGAAGACTGTTGATACTTTATCTCAACTTTGGTTTGCTTTCAAACTTCTTTATGAAAAAAGAATAAAGGTTTCACTTATTTTTATGCTAATATTCTTAACTCATTAATCAGACGAGAAGAGTAAAAGGATTTTGTAAAATTTTACTAATTTCTTTTCTTTTCTACATAGATAAAAAATGTCTCCAATTTTAAGGAAAGAATATGCATTGGGGCAAAGACAGCTTCTTCAATAAATGGTGCTGAGAAAATTGGATAGCAACATGTAAAAGAATGAAATTAGAACACTTCCCAACACCATACACAAAGATAAGCTCAAAATGGATTAAAGACTTAAATGTAAGACCAGAAACTATAAAACTCTTAGAGGAAAACATAGGCAGAAAACTTGATGACATAAATCAAACCAAGATCCTTTATGACCCACCTCCTAGAGTAATGGAAATAAAAACAAAAGTAAAGAAGTGGGGCCTGATTAAACTTAAAAGCTTGTGCACAGCAAAGGAAACTATAAGCTAGGTGAAAAGACAACCCTCAGAATGGGAGAAAATAATAGCAAATGTAACAACTGACAAAGGATTAATTTCCAAAATTAATATATATACAAGAAGCTCATACAACTCAAAACAAGAAAAACAAACAACCCTATCAAAAAGTGGGGAAAAGACCTAGACAGACATTTCTCCAAAGAAGACATACAAATGGCTAACAAACACATGAAAAGATGACATCACACACACATGAAAAGATGACATCACTCATTAGTAGAGAATTGCAAATCAAATCTACAGTGAGATATCACCCCCACTGGTCAGAATGGCCATTATCAAAAAGTCTACAAATGATAAATGCTGGAGAGGATGTGGAGAAAAGAGAAGGTTCTTGCACTGTTGGTGGGAATGTAAATTGATATAGCCACTATGGAAGATGGTATGTATATTCCTTAAAAACTTAGGGATAAGACCACCATATGACCCAGCAATCCCACTCCTAGGCATTTACCCTGAGGAAACTAAAATTGAAAAACATACAAGTATCCCATTATTCATTGCAGTACTACTTAAAATAGCTAGAACATGGAAACAATCTAGATGTCTATCAACAGATGAATGAATAAAGAAGTTACGGTACATATACAAAATGGAATATTACTCAGCCCTAAAAAGGAACATGTTTGAGTTGTTTCTAGTGAGGTGGATGAACCTAGAACCTATTATACAGAGTGAAGTACATCATAAAGAGAAAGATAAATATCATGGTCTAACGCATATATACAGAATTTAGAAAAATGGTACTGAAGACTTATGGTGTGATCACTCATCTAGAGCCAGACATCCTGGAATGTGAAGTCAAGCAGGCCTTGGAAAGCATCACTATGAACAAAGCTAGTGGAGGTGATGGAATTCCAGTTGAGCTATTTCAAATCCTGAAAGATGATGCTGAGAAAGTGCTGCACTCAGTATGCCAGCAAATTTGGAAAACTCAGCAGTGGCCACAGGACTGGAAAAGGTCAGTTTTCATTCCAATCCCAAAGAAAGGCAATGCCAAAGAATGCTCAAACTACTGCACAATTGCACTCATCTCACATGCTAGTAAAGTAATGCTCAAAATTCTCCAAGTCAGGCTTCAGCAATACTTGAATTGTGAACTTCCAGATGTTCAAGCTGGTTTTAAAAAGGCACAGGAACCAGAGATCAAATTGCCAACATCCACTGGATCATGGCAGTGATGGATCACTATTTCTATGGTGGATCATAGAAAAAGCAAGAGAGTTCCTGAAAAACATCTATTTCTGCTTTATTGACTATGCCAAAGCCTTTGACTGTGTGGATCACAATAAACTGTGGACAATTCTGAAAGAGATGGGAATACCAGACCACCTGATCTGCCTTTTGAGAAATTTGTATGCAGGTCAGGAAGCAACAGTTAGAACTGGACATGGAACAACAGACTGGTTCCAAATAGGAAAAGGAGTACGTCAAGGCTGTATATTGTCACCCTGCTTATTTAACTTCTATGCAGAGTACATCATGAGACATGCTGGACTGGAAGAAGCACAAGCTGGAATCAAGATTGCTGGGAGAAATATCAATAACCTCAGATATGCAGATGACACCACCCTTATGGCAGAAATTGAAGAGGAACTAAAAGGCCTCTTGATGAAAGTGATAGAGGAGAGTGAAAAAGTTGGCTTAAAGCTCAACATTCAGAAAACAAAGATCATGGCATCTGGTCCCATCACTTCATGGGAAATAGATGGGGAAACAGTGGAAACAGTGTCAGAATTTATTTTTAGGGGATCCAAAATCACTGCAGATGGTGATTACAGCCATGAAATTAAAAGAGACTTACTCCTTGGAAGGAAAGTTATGACCAACCTAGATAGCATATTCAAAAGCAGAGACATTACTTTGCCAACGAAGGTCCGTCTAGTCAAGGCTATGGTTTTTCCTGTGATCATGTATGGATGTGAGAGTTAGACTGTGAAGAAGGCTAAGCACCAAAGAATTGATGCTTTTGAACTGTGGTGTTGGAGAAGACTCTTGAGAGTCCCTTGGACTGCAAGGAGAGTCAACCAGTCCATTCTGAAGGAGATCAGCCCTGGGATTTCTTTGGAAGGACTGATGCTGAAGCTGAAACTCCAGTACTTTGGCCACCTCATGCGAAGAGTTGACTCATTGGAGAAGACTCTGATGCTGGGAGGGATTGAGGGCAGGAGGAGAAGGGGACGACAGAGGATGAGATGGCTGGATGGCATCACCAACTAGATGGACGTGAGTCTGAGTGACCTCTGGGAGTTGGTGATGGACAGGGAGGCCTGGGTGCAATTCATGGGGTCACGAAGAGTTGGACACGACTGAGTGACTGAACCGAACTGAACTGAATGGAGAATCTGACATAGAGAATAGACTTAGGGATGTGGGGAAAAGGAAGGACAGGGTGACATGTTGGAAAGAGTAAGATGTAATAAACATACATCACCATATGTGAAATAGTTAGCCAACGGGAATATGCTGCATGGCTCAGGAAACTCAAACAGGGGCTCTGTATGAACCTAGAGGGATGGGATGGGTAGGGAGATGGGAGGGAGGTTCAAAAGAGTGGTGATATATGTATACCTATGGCTGATTCATTTTGAGCTTTGACAGAAAACAGCAAAATTCTGTAAAGCAATTATCCTTCAATAAAAAAATAAATTAATTTTAAAAAATCTCCACTTTTAAACTTTATATATGGGGAGAAATTTCAGATCTCTTTAGGGCTCATCTTAACTGAATATGACCTCAACTCAACTTGATTATATCTTCAAAGATACTGTTTTCAAATAAGATCGTGTCTGTAGATATCAGGCTTAGTATTTCAACATATAATTTGAGGGAAAACAATTCAGCCCACAACACTGGAACTGCATCAGACGGGAATGTCATCTGTGAATTTGGGTTTGGAATTAAAGTAGCAAGATTCACATTTAATTGTCATAACTGATATACAGTTGTTTACAATCATGAAAATGTTACCATGTGACAAGGAATATATGAAGTTCTTTCTAAGCATTATTCTTTATATGTCTAACATTTGTAAAACCAATAAAGCTTCCTGTAAAATATTATAAAGCTGAAATAAGATCAAATTATAGAAATAGATCAAATGACTTTTTTTTTCAAGAATAACAAGAACACAAATCTTGAAAAATAAAGCTAAAATGAGAACTTACAGATAAGATTAAGAAACAAATCCAGCTGTTCTTTGTAGGGATGTTATTTGGATCTTGATCAAATAAACTGACTCTAAAGAAAATTATGATTGAACTGAGGAAATTGAACATTAATTTATATTTGGTGATATTAAAGTAATTATTGCTAATCTGATTTAGGTGTGATAATGCTTAAGAGTTATCTTTATAAAAAGTTTTCCTGTGTCTTAGAAATACCTACCACAATATCTACAGATACCATGTTCTGATGGTTAGGATTTTTCTGATGCAGTAAATGACCATGAATTAATATCTGTAGATATTGAATGTAGAGTTTCATTATGCTATTAATTTTTTTCAATATATTTGAAATGCTAATAATAAAATAGTTAGAAAATAACTGATATATAGAAATGAAAACCACATGTCTTTATAGCAATCCATTCCCTTTACCCAAAAAGAATATGTCTCAATTGTATAAATTTTACAACTTAAAGATTTTAACATACTTTTACTGATATTGCATTAAATCCACCCAACAATACAGGGAGCTATGTGGTGTTTCCCAAATTTTTTCAAAGTAAGCAAAAAAGCTAAGTCAATCTCTTTTTTCCAATCGAAGAATCAAGTTTCAAATTCTTTTTCTTCAGGATCTCTAAGTGTACCAGCACATCTTGGAATTGTATTTATACCATCCCAACTTTCATTTTTTAAATTTCATTTCAAATCAATTGAGATTTTCAGTGTGTGTGTGTGTGTGAGAGAGAGAGAGAGAGAGAGAGAGAGAGAGACTTGACCTATTAGAACCCAAACATGGATACATATGGGCTTCCGTTGTGACGCAGCTGGTAAAGACTCTGCTTGCAATGAAGGAGACCTGGGTTTTATCCCTGGATTAGGAAGGTCCCCTGGAGAAGGGAAAAGTTGCTCCGCACTCCAATATTCTGGCCTGGATATTTCCAAGGACTATACAGTCCATGAGGTCTCAAAGAGTTTCCATGGTGGCTCAGAGGGTAAAGCATCTGCCTGCAATGAGGGAGATCCAGGTTCGATTCCTGGGTCAGAAAGATCCCCTGGAGAAGAAATGGCAACCCACTCCTGTATTCTTGCCTGGAAAATCCCATGGACTGAGGAGTCTGGTAGGCTACAGACCACTGGGTCGCAAAGAGTTGGACACGACTGAGCAACTTTCACTTTCAAGGATACGTATTTATATGAAATACTCATTAACAATTTACCACTTATCTGCTGTTATCTGAATACTGTTTTGATACAATTGAGTGATGTTTTCACAGGAAATAAATTTTTTAATGGAAAAATAAGAACGTCAAAACACAGGAAAGAGTAATGTGTGGAAAAAGAAAAGAAGGGAGAAAGTATAAGTTAATAGGAATTTTAAACTTGTGATTGTAAGAATCACAGAGAAAATAATAGCTCAGAATAAGTGAAGGGCCTGAGAAATGGAGGATGTCAGGCTCAGGTCCAGGTTCACAGCCATGCCTTAGACAAGGTATGAAGTGCTCAAGTTAGTCCTGGGCCTTGGCTTCCTAACTTCTGCCACTGCTGCTAGTAGTCAGGTGTACACAGACATAAAGGGTGATGTATTTTTTTTAGGTTATTAAAAGCATTATTTTATTTTGGTAGGAACCAGCATGAAGAAATCTATGTTAAAGAAGAATTTGTATGTGAAATTTTATCATCTGGAGATTTGCTACAGAGAATTCTGTAATTTTTTTTCACAAATCATATCTATTTCCTCATAAACATTGTTGATCATTCAAGCCTGAGAAAGGCAATATAAATGAGGTTTGTTGTCTACTAAGCTCACTAAGAATCAATTTATAAAGCCAAAGGCTTTGGAGAAACAAAATGTACCTTTCTACATTCAAAAAGAAAGAAAGAAAACAACTTCAGACATAAAAATAGAAGTATAATCATTCCTTTCCTGTGGCATGGAATATATATTCAAAAACATTTTAAAAATAGTATAACTTAAAGGAAATTTTCAGATGACTGTTTGTGACATTGGAGATGGAAACAACAGGGGTTCTTAAGCCTGTTATTCTTGATATAAGGGAGTTACAGACATCAAAGAAGAGAAATGGTCACCAGTTACAGTGAATGAAAGATTTTCCAGAACTTTGTCAATTACTCCATTGTCTTGGAAGACATTCTGGAAAGGCCACACATTTTGTGATTGTAAACAATTCTTTGTACAGAAGGGCTAAGCTGCTAGGATAAGTCATGAAGTGTTCTCATTCTGTCTTGTTAAAGAAAAAAAAAAAAAGGGAAAGAAAGAGGAAAGAATGGTAAACCACTCTCTCTCTCTATATATATATATATATATATATATATATATAGATATATGTGTCTGTGTGTGTGTGTGTACGTTTAGATAGATAGATGTGGATATGTTATGTTATGGGTATATGAAATTAAAAGATGATTACTCCTTGGAAGGAAAGTTATGACCAACCTAGATAGCATATTCAAAAGCAAAGACATTACTTTGCCAACAAAGGTTCATCTAGTCAAGGCTATGGTTTTTCCTGTGGTCATGTATGGATGTAAGAGCTGGACTGTGAAGAAGGCTGAGCACAGAAGAATTGATGCTTTTGAACTGTGGTGTTGGAGAAGACTCTTGAGAGTCCCTTGGACTGCAAAGAGATACAACCGGTCCATTCTGAAGGAGATCAGCCCTGGGATTTCTTTGGAAGGAATGATGCTGAAGCTGAAACTCCAGTACTTTGGCCACCTCATGCGAAGAGTTGACTCATTGGAAAAGACTCTGATGCTGGGAGGGATTGGGGGCAAGAGGAGAAGGGGACGACAGAGGATGAGATGGCCGGATGGCATCACCGACTCGATGGACGTGAGTCTGAGTGAACTCCTGGAGATGGTGATGGACAGGGAGGCCTGGAGTGCTGCTATTCATGGGGTGGCAAAGAGGTGGACATGATTGAGTGACTGATCTGATCTGATAAGAAAATAGCTGAGAAGTAGTGTGGTATAGAATGAATGATTAAGAGTTCAGAATTTAGAATAAGATTACCTGGCTTCAAATTCCACCTTAATTATTATCCACATGTATCTCTAAGACTTGACCTTAAATAGGTTAAATAGGTTTTTATAAGATTAAGGTGTAATAATGCACGCAGCATGTTTAGCATGGTGCCTGCCATATGTTAATTGTTGAATAGTGTTATTAATCATCATTTTCTTAGTATTACTCACATTGTCATCACTAGCTGATGCTAATGAAATGAATCATTTATGACAATAAAATTTTATTATGACCAACTTGGAATATCTTTAGAATTTTAACATGATTGCCAAAATTTGGATATCTGCTAAAGCGATGATCAACATGATTTCTGGCTTATATCTGTAATTATCTTTTAATATACAAACATTGCCATGTAACATGTTACTTCTTATGAGGTCAAGTATTCCTTGCTCAGCCTCTTCCATTTAGAATTAAGGTGCATGTAAACAGAGTTTTAAATGTTTACCACATGACCCTCAAATGCAGGGATAGATCTAGGGCAGGGATCCCTAATTCTCAGTGATAGATGAAAAACAGAGATATATAGTCTCAAGATCTGACTGTGCTTTCTTTCTAAATGATCACAAATCCCTGTGGTCTACAGACATCTTACTGTGTATGGGGCCAGCAGAAGACAAGAGCAAGGATTGTTGAAAGGAACTTCTGTTTTTGAAATACTGGAAGCCTCTGCATATTCTTATGAAATAGAATCCACTGCTATTGCTTTTCACTTTTATTTCCAATGCAATATTTTCACAGTTGCATTTCCCCCTTTACAAATGTGAAAACTTCTGAGAAATACACTGATTCCTTCAACACTAAGTACTTGGGTACCACTGATATAGAACAACCCCTGGAAGAGATAAAGTCTAGCTTGAGAACCGTCCAGATGAATTTTTCCATGAGTTCTGTTAATTCAACATTTGTGCTAATTGTAGAAAATAGTGTGACTCCTTCTAGGTGCCTTAAAACCTGTGCTATTTTTCCATACAACAACCTCATCAGCTCTTAAATGGCTAAACCAAGCAATCCTTCCAGGATTCTGGATTCAGAAGGAACCTCAAGAGACCCACAAAAAATTTATTGGTGTTCCTATGGATGTCCAGTGAGTTTGATAGTTTACCTGGGATATTTTCAAAAAAGTTGTCAGAGGTCTCTCAGGATCTGTAAAACTCAGATCTGCATAGACCACTCCTTTGCAAATTAAAGGGCTGAAGTGGGTCCCTGTGAGTTTTCCTGCATCCGGAGCTCCAACTAGATACCAATACTGAGTAAAGGGGATTCCATTGTCCTAGAAATGAATGACTTTCTCTGATTAGGTGTATTTTTCTCTTTGAAGAAGACACTGGAAGATTACATGTGAGATGAAAAATGTAAGTTGGAAAATTCAGTGGTTTCACTGAAAGAAAAACAGAGTCATCACTGAATTTAAGAGAATACAGTAAGTAATCTTTGAAAGAAGATTAACATCGAAAAAAAAGTTTCAATTCATTCCAGAAATAAATTAGTATATTTGCTCTTCATGTGGAGTACTTATTACTTTTTTTTCAAATTATTTTTATTAAATCATTTAAACACTTTACTTTTAGATTGAATACTGTGTATTATCATGTTTGAAATGCATTTATCAGTTGAATCTTCTTTTAAATTTTTATTGAAGCATAGTTGATTTACAATGCTGTGTTTAATTTCTGCTGTACAGCAGAGTGACTCAGTTATACACATATATGCTTTTTCATATTCTTTTCTGTTATGGTTTATCAAAGGATATGAACACCGTTGCATGTGTTCTACAGCAGACTGTTGATTGTCTATCCTATATATAATAGTTTGCACACAACTGAACATATCTATGAAATGAAGATATCTCACAAATCAGTTTCATCTTTAGTATTCAAATTTCAGAAAGCTCTATAAAGCACATGAATAATAAATGTGTTAAATTATACACAGGTTAATACTGAATAATGATAGATATATTTCTACTCCAATCTTACAGGGAATTTTTAATCTGAAGCACAGTTTAATCAATAATCAATAAAGCACATAATGGAAAGTATAAAAACACTAAATATTATGAATCTGCAACAGTTTCTGTTTGCGCTATAAACCTTCATATGCAGGGATCATGTGTGATGGATCTACAATGCTATTTATGAGCAAGAAATATAGGACTGCTTTTTCTCCAGAGGCATTGTGGACAATGCTTGATCTTACAGAAAAATCCCATTATATTGAATACTATTAATGATGTATAAAACCTTATGTCTTTTATCATATTAATGATACATCATATCATAATTTTCATGTCTTTAATATTGTGTTTATGCCGTTAGCTAGAGTTAAAAGCGTAATTGTTAATAACCTGTAATACTAATAAGTTTGCCTTGAATGTGAAGAAAAAAATAAATTCAAGTCAATTTCTATGGAATAACAGGCACGACTGATTCATGTGACTGCCCAAATGAGAGGTATAAAATCAAAATAAGAAAACATAAGTTTAAAAAACTTCTGGCCTCATAGTTAATGGCTGAGTTTACCCAGGAGATTAAGCAATATTTTCCTTTTTGCTTTCTGGAATAAATTTTGTCTAATCAGAAATGTAATTTTTACAGTTTCTTGCCTTTTTCCATCTTTTTCTAGGTTCTTTCCTCTGTTGAATCCTATAGCTTGTTTTTTAATGTCGTATCCCCTGGGCTCTTGCTGCTGCTACTGCTGCTAAGTCGCTTCAGTCGTGTCCGACTCTGTGCGACCCCATAGACGGAAGCCCACCAGGCTCCCCCGTCCCTGGGATTCTCCAGGCAAGAACACTGGAGTGGGTTGCCATTGCCTTCTCCAATGCATGAAAGTGAAAAGTGAAAGTGAAGTCGCTCAGTCGTGTCCGACTCCTAGCGACCCCATGGACTGGATCCTACCAGGCTCCTCCATCCATGGGATTTTCCAGGCAAAAGTACTGGGGTGGGGTGCCATTGCCTTCCCCGCCCACCTTCCCAGAAGGTGGCTCGTTTGGCCGTTCTGAGCTCAGTTCCCTCATTGGCAGCATGAAGGCTGTGGAAAGGTTTTAGCAACAAAATGTAAAGTGGGGGCAGGAGGTGAGTATGCCCTTCTCTGCTTGAGTAACTGGGGGCAGCCGGGAGCGGCCAGGCTGTCCTTGGAGACAGAACTCGCTCTGAACGGAGAAGGAAGGTAAGGGCGATCTCAGAAACACCCATGGTCAAGGAAGTCATCCTGTCCTTTCTTGGTCACGCTGCTTTCTGTACCAGCCGACTGTCTCTGCTGAAGTGATGCCTCCCAGGCAGAGCAGGGAGGACACAGCGGGGCTGAAGTCACAACTCTTCCCAGGTGTGCCCGTGTGCGCATGCGTCAGGCAGGCCAACGCGGAGCGGCCGTGGGGAAGGAGACGTGCAGAGTGTCAGGGCACTGGCTTGTGGGTCCCTAATGGAGGCCCCGCGCGAAGGCAGGGTGATGAGAGCGAGGTCGCCTGACCAATCCCATGTGCAATCTGAGTTTTTCTTCAAAAAGCTTTCGATTTCTTCTCTCAATATAATTTTCTTTGGGCTCAAGGCTGTTTTTCCTCCAATGCTGTGGTGTCTAGTCCAGAAACTACGAATATCTTCTGGATCATCACAGTGGACACTCTGGGGGTGACATAATCTGGGTTCATGCTGGGCCTGCAGTAGTGTTTGATTCACATGATGACTGCAAGTAGAAATTTAGCCTGCCTGGGTGCATATCTGTGCTTTCTGAGAGAGACGGCAGCAGTGACCAGCTTCCTACAACGTGACAAGACGGGCACCCAGGGTAGGGCTTTATCCAAAGGCATCCTCTGGTCCACAGCTCTTCATTCTTTCAGAAGTTTACCCCTCTTATGCACTCTTCCAGGTGTTCATACTGAAGGACAGGAATGACGTTCCAATCTGAAATCTGGAACTAGGACAGGAATGACGTTCCAATCTGAAATCTGGAACTCTGGCATCCAAATTAAGTTCTAATTATTTCCATCTTCTCTTGCTTGTTTTCTCTGCGCTGAGCCTAGTTCACTGGTTCCCAGGGCACCCGGTGCAAAGGCCTCCCTCCAGCTCTTCCCTGGGCTCTTAGTTGCAATTTAATACTGAGCTTTACCATACAGCATGGTACATATGGTGTTGATTTTGTATGTCCTTTAGTTATCCTCCTTAATCCTATCATCCCAATTCTACTCATCTTAATATATGTGATTTGCCTTACTGATAAGGCAATAAAGACTCTCTGATTCCAGCTTATGACAGTCCTAAGGACTTCTGGGAAGGTGATGGGGCATTCCGATACTTTATCCTCAGTAGACAAGTCCACCTGCTCTGTAGCTGACCCAAGTATTTAAGGGTGACACATGTAATTATATTATGTTTTAGCTGATATTCTTTTGTTCATTTATTTTTAATTTGAAAAATATCAAGTGCCCAGTGTGAACAAAAATTACACAAGTGCTGAAGAAATTTATAAAAGCAAACTATCAAGTTTCCTCCTATGTCATAATTCTTCATTCTAAGCTATTTCTATCCATGTTCATTCATTTCAAAACAAAATGGAATTTAATATAGAACTGTTAAAATATTTACCAAATTAAGAGCTATCTAGCTCATGGAAAATTTATCATTTAGACAGTTATTTTAATGATTTTTTATATAGTTACATGAATAAGTAAAAGAAGGCTCTAATTTTGTCAAAGAGGTAAAAGAAAATACAATGAATTTATAAATTCTCTTTGCATAGTAGAGAGATTAGAAGAGCAGACGTTGGAGTCAGACTCTGGACCTATCAATCACAGTACTAACTTGCTGGGTAGATCTCTCTCTTACATCTGTAAAACAGAGGCAGCATCAGTATCCATTACATAGAATTTTTATAAGGATACTCTGAGTATCCTTATAAAAATTCTCACTCCAGTACTCTTGCCTGGCAAATCCCATGGACGGAGGGGCCTGGTGGGCTGCAGTCCATGGGGTTGCTAGGAGTTGGACACGACTGAGCGACTTCACTTTATTTTTTCACTTTCATGCATTGGAGAAGGAAATGACAACCCACTCCAGTGTTCTTGCCTGGAGAATCCCAGGGATGGGGGAGCCTGGTGGGCTGACATCTATGGGGTCACACAGAGTCGGACATGACTGAGGCGACGCAGCAGCAGCAGCAGTATTATAAAATAATGCCTGGCATACATAATGTTGTGCTGTGCTTAGTTGCTTGATTGTGTCCTGCTCTTTGCAACCCCATGGACTGTAGCCTGCCAAGCTCCTCTGTCCATAGGGATTCTCCAGACAAGAACACTGGAGTGAGTTGCCATGCCCTCCTCCAGGGAATCTTCCCAACCCAGCGATGGAACCCAGGTCTCCCACATTGCAGGCAGGTTTTTTACCATCTGAGCCACCATATATGGTCAATTAATATTTGTTATTTTTACAGGAATTGATACATTTAATAAATAACATACCTACTGATGTTGACATTAATGAATAAACTTGTTTTATTTATATCCTGACCACCTTAAAAACTGAGTTGACACAGTCATCAGAAAGCCAGAGAAGAGAAGAAATGAGAGAAACAAAAAGAGCACAGACTTCTCTGACTGAAGTAAAGAGGATACACTAATGAGTCTATAGTGAGCTGATTGTATATAATTTGAAACTCCTTTTTGGTTTTGCTTCTTGATAGCAAATGCAAAAGTGAAATCTAATGCATTACATTGTTTTATTCCTTCCTGCCATTAAATGCAGGCACTTCTCTCCCTGCCTTGACAGAATGATATTGAATGATATTTTCAATTTTATTCTATTCTTGACCCTCAGGGAAACATTTATCTAGGACCTTACCTTTATTTGTGACATTCTATCTTCTATCCTCTTGTTGGGAATAAGGCAAGAGCAGGCTAGCTCTGCCATCCAACCCCATCATTAATACTAGTGAGATGGTGAACATCAGCCCTTTAAGTCAGCCCTTTAAATTGTCACATCAGCCCTTTAAAAGCAAAAAACATAATAGTAAACTATCACTCAATATCATAATGACACTATTTGGCTTCTAATTGTTGATGCCCCATCTGTAATTATATTAATACTATCAAATGGGAGCCTCATTCAGATTTAAACTTAACTAGGACTGGATTTTATTAATAATAATTGCTACCTTATTATTTATCCTTTTACTTTTCAGTTTGTCCTTCAAATAACTATGTAGCTTACCATTTAAGGAAGAATTTAATGGCATAAAATACTATGAAATGGCCTTTTTTAGAATAAAAGACATTCAAATAAATGATTCACTCCAGTTACTAACTAGAGCCGTGTGGATGGGCGTGAAAGGAGCATATAATTTGGAGTATGGGGAAGCAGGTGGGAGTGGAGTGCATCATATTACTTTATAGGCAAAATAGAACATGCCCTTCAGTTGCTCTGTTTCTCTTTTTCTGGAAGCTAATATTGCTGAATTTTGTGACCTCCCTCATATTTCTATCAACTTTAATGAAGCCTCATAAGCAAATAGATATTCATGTGCTTGTGATCTTTATGACATCTGGATGTTCTGGTGAATATTAAGGCAATAAGCTGATAAAAATGGTATCCCTGTTATTTTATCATTAGCTGCTGTGTGTATGTGAGTGCTCAAAGAAGACATCACTTGTTATAATGTGCTCTTTGCTAATATATTTATAAAAGAGTCATTAGGATGAATCATTAGTCTCTGGAAACCAGATTCTCCCCAGTGTCTTCCTCACTGTTGGGTGAGTTAGTTGCCTGCATGTTAACCATTTCAAGGCACTGATGAGTCATACCTATAAATAACACTCAACACTGAATCCAAGTTGAGCTTTCAAACATACAGAGAACACTAGGAGAAAAAATATTGCAGTACCTATTTTGGAATTTTTTTTTTTTTTTTTTTTTTTTTAAAGCACTCTGTTAAGCTAGCCTTAGGACTTAACTTTAATGTCCCTGAATCACAGGGTCTCTGAGGATGAGCCTCTTTATCTTGCAAGTCACAGCAAACTTGAGCAATTCCTGTTTTTCCTACATGACAACAAACTTCTGCCTTTCCCCCGGGTATGCTCTGCAGTGCTGTTGGAATCTGAGGCTTAACTTCTTAGGACAAGGAACTGACTCCTCTGGGTAGTGCTATCACAATAGCTTAGTGATGCCTGACATTGATGAGGTCTCTGTGCTATATTATAAAATGATACAAATGCCTTAGGATAATAAAAGCCTCTTAATTTCTTCCCCCTATACTTACTATCTGGAGAAGGAAATGGTAACCCACTCCAGTATTCTTGCCTGGAAAATCCCTTGGACAGAGGAACCTGGTAGGCTACAGTCTATGGGGTCGCAAAGAATTGGACACGACTGAGTGACATTTACTTTATTTTACTAGTTACTTTATGCTTAATCTTAAACAGAAAATTTCTTTGTGCCTGGCTATAGAGCAGAGTCCTTCTATGTGAACATTAGGTATACATAAACTCTGCACTCATTTTATGATTCTCCTTGCCTTTCACAACATAATGAAGTTAAAAGCTTGCTTGGAAAACCATCATGGATATAAAGCATGTTTTTATCCTCCAAACTACCCAGTCTACAGTCTGTCTTGATGGCTGACAGGCAAACAGAATTTTCTAATGGTCAAAAGCAAATGTAAGATATTTCAGTCCAGAGATGCAGTGTCCATTGCGTAAGAATTCTCTTTTGTTTCCAGGACATCACTCATATTCACTGGAAATATTTGCCTAGAATTTCCTTCTTAATTGTATTATTCTGCCTTCCGTTCTGTTGTTTCTGGAAATGAGGATATAGTGAGCTGTCTTTACAACATTTGCTTCAAAACAATCAAGGAGTTGGAAAACTTCATCTAAAATAACATCAATATCATTATAGTAGTGTTTTCTATCTGATATGTATGTGTATAATAGGTATATCATTTAGATTGGATTCATGCCAGATCCATTAAGTTCATTCAGGAAATATAATATCAACATCATACATAAGAAGCCTGGACTGAGTGAATAGATTGGGAATCTGAATTTTAATAGAAACCAGTTGCTCAATTAGGAAGCAAGTGCTAAAATAAAAATGTGTTCAATCAAGTCAATGCTCTCTGAATTTTGAAAATATTATTAGATATCTTTTTGATGATTATACAATTATGGATTTTATGTATGTATATGACTATAGATTGACATACATGTATAAAGTTAAATATATGTGTTTGTATTATAAAGCACAAAATTATATGCATTTGTAGCTCGATTTAAAAAAAAAGACAAAAGCAACAAAGAGAAGTTAAAACATCTCTGCTGCTACTGCTAAGTCGCTTCAGTCGTGTCGGACTCTGTGCGACCCCAAAGGCGGCAGCCCACCAGGCTCCCCCATCACTGGGATTCTCTAGGCAAGAATACTGGAGTGGGTTGCCATTTCCTTCTCCAATGCATGAAAGTGAAAAGTGAAAGTGAAGTCGCGCAGTTGTGTCCGACTCTTTGCGACCCCATGGACTGAAGCCTACAGGTTCCTCCGTCCATGGGATTTTCCAGTCAAGAGTACTGGAGTAGGGTGCCATTGCTTTCTCTAGTCTGTGTTAAATATTTATCTTTCATCATAACACCATATGAGCTGAGTAGCGACTTTGGAACTGGGTTCAAGTATTACTGTTAGGAGTTACAGCCTCATCTACTTCTAAAGACCAGAAAGCTCACAAAATTAAAGTAAACTAATCAACTATAAAATCACATCCAGGAGTAGAAGAAAGTGGTGCACTTCATATTTGAAACCACCAAAATAGAAATGCTTCCTGTAAATCATCTATGCTTCTGTTGATATGTCATACTAGAATGTATGGACTGAAGCTTGATTTCCCCATTTTTCAAGAAAATTCAGAAATCTGAGTTATACCTGAAGTGTAGTGGGTTCTAAATTAAGTATTTATTCAACAATAAAATTACCAGTTTAGCTCATAGCCCTAACTGATGTTTTTGCTCCTCACTTTTATGTTTGTAGAATATAAGACATTGATGTTTTTACTCATGACGTTTTTCTTGAAGATTCAATCAATCAGTCAAAATAGTGCTTGGCATCAAGTAAGTTCTCAGTAAAAGTTAGCAATTATTATTTTAAATAAATTACCTATTATTTCCAAATAATTTATTCAACAAACACTTTGTGCCTCTTGTTTTTCAGGCATCACATACAGGAGAGACTCAGAACCATTTTCTTTTCCTTGATGTTGAGTTGTTGCAGATTAAGAAGTACCCTGGTTTGTGTGTATCTTAGCTTTCTTACTGAGTGATCTTTTTAGAGTTTATAAACAGTAATGTTGCCACGATGTGTTGGGGAAAGTTTAACAATTGGCTCTCTAAAAATAGAAGGAGAACAAGAGAGAGCGCACAGAAGAGAGAGGGTTTCAAGGAGTCTTGATCTGTAGAATCTGCCAGTCTCCATGTATAGATAGTTTTACAGTAGCTGATTTCAAATTACCAGTATGAGGTTACTGAACACAAAGTTGGAAAGGCATGCTAAAAGTTGACTCCTGCAAGTCAGTTGAGATGGCTACAGTATACCCCTGAATATAAAGCTTGTTAGTTATGCTGTATGGCAATTTGAAAGAGAGCAATTTTTATGTTCATGATAAGGCTTGGACACCAGCAGAAGTATCTTTTTGCCAAAAGTCAAACATAAATTTAACAGGATACATAACAACATCAAGTATAAGTTAAAGTGATCTCATCCGGAATCTGAAAATCAGTGAAGAAACTAATTTTCTTTAGACTGGAAGGAGAAATGCAAACATCATATAAAGATGACACAGTTTGTTTTGTCTTTTAAAAAGACATTTATATAGCACTTTGTACGTGCCAGGCATGATTCGAAGAACTTTATAAATGCTAACTGATTTGAACAATAACTCATTTCAAAAAGTAACTCATTAAAATGAATAGTCTTGGAGTATATTCATACTTTGATAAAAATAGCCAAATTCTACAAAAGACTGGAAGTGCTTTTGCTATGTGTGGAATTCAGAGACAAGAGGATCTACAAGACAGCAGCTGTACTCTTCCACAAGAAGAATAAGGGCCTGAATAAGGAAAATGATGGATGCATAAGGAAGGGAAATTCTTTAACTATAAATAAAATAGCTTAATAAAAAATGATTTGAAATGTAATAATATAACAAAATAATAATGTAATGAAAATAGCTGTGATTTTCAAATACATGGGTATACACTGCTTTGCAAGTGTTTTTTCAGTTGCTTACATTTTCATTTGTATTTAGAGGACCTTGTGTGAGACACTATATTCATTCATAGGATGAGAAGTGCAATGGATAAGAGAGATTACTGATTTCCTGGACCGCTCAGTCTAGTTGAGAGCTGATATTTTGTATACATTAGGGTTAGTAGTAATGATACAAGCAGTGCAGAAAATGTCCCCAAAACTTGTCTTTCAAATAAAAGTTTATATCTTCTTTTTACAAATTCCAATGTGGAAGTGCTTCTGCAGCAAAAGGTTTGTGCAGCAAGAACATTCAGAAACCCAGGCAAACTGTATCTCATAGCTCTCATCATCAAAGTCCTAAAACTCCTTTCCATTCTATAGATGAAGGAGAGACATTGGTGGATCATGCAAGAGGATTTTAAGGGTCAGTTGCAGGAAAGGCAAATATCATCTCTATTCATGCCCCATTGGCCATAAAAGAAGGCAGGGCAAAACAGCCCAGCTGTGCACTCAGAGGAAAGGGAAAACCAGTGTGATGAAACCACAGTCTCTGGTATATATTCACTTTCTCAGGTAATACAACAATACTAAACATAAATTACTGCATCCATTTTACAAATGAGAAAACAGAAGCTCAAACAGTAATAAACAGCTTAACCAAGTTGATATACTTGGTTGATGTCAAAGCTGAGATTTAAAACCAGTTCATGACCTTATGGGTCTTCCCTGGTGGCTCAGCATTAAAGAATCTGCTTACAATACAGGATACCATCTGCAATGAGGGAGAGAGATCTGGGTTCGAACTCTGGGTCAGGAAGATCCTCTGGAGAAGGAAATTGCAACCCAACTCCATTATTCTTGCTTGGTGAATCCCATGGACAGAGGAACCTGGTCAGCTACAGTCCATTGGGTCACAAAAGTCAGACATGACTGAGCAACTAACCGCCACCATCACCATGATCTTACTACATAAGAATCAATATGAAGAGATTTTTTTTGAGTGGGTGTTATTTTCTGTCAATGCTCTGTTTTTGTTTTCAAACTTTTCAGAGAAAGTAATGTAGGTGGCTAGAATCAAATTTTTCCCAAGAAAAAAATTCCTCAACATTTAGAATTAACAACACTATCAGGAACCCACAAGATCAAATTACATGATAAATTTAGTCTACCTTTTATTTTCAGTTTGGAGATTTTAAGTAGATAGTATAAAACTTTTGATAAAAGCAGGGTTAGGTTTTACAAAGCATATTCTTTTAAAAAGAATATCATTCACAATTATTGTCAATAAGACATAAGTGCTGTCAAGACTAAAGCCATAATAACGTTTATGAAGTACTAGTGAAGTAAGGAACACAAAATGATTGCTTCATTGTGGCTCAGAGATGTATTTGAAATAATATTTTATCATTGGAAATTAATAAAATTGAAAAGAAGGGTAAATAAAAACAGATTTTTAAGCTCTTATTTCAATTTCCACTCAGCTCATACCAATCTGAAAGTCACTACTTTGATTAAAGTCAATATGATGTTTTTATTCAGTCACTCAGACGGATCTGACTGTTTGCAGACTCATGGACTGCAGCATGCCAGTATTCCCTGTCTTCCACCATCTCCAGGAGTTTGCTCAAATTCATGTCCATTGAGTTGGTGATGCCATCCAACCATCTGTTCCTCTGTCATCACCTTCTCCTCCTACCGTCAATCTTTCCCAGCATCAAGGTCTTTTCTAATGAATCCACTTTTCTCATCAGGGGGCCAAATTATTGGAGCTTCAGCCTCAGCATCAGTCCATCCAATGAACACTCAGGACTGATCTCCTTTAGGATGGACTGTTTGGATCTCCTTGCAGTCCAAGGGACTCTCAAGAGTCTCCTCCAACACCACAGTTCAAAAGCATCAGTTCTTCAATGCTCAGCTTTCTTTATGGTCCAACTGTCACATCTATACATGATGACTAAAAAACTATAGCTTTGACTAGATAGACATTTGTTGGCAAAGTTATGTCTCTGCTTTTCAATATGCTGTCTAGGTTCGTCATAGCTTTTCTTCCAATGAGCAAGCGTCTTTTAATTTCATAGCTGCAATCAACAACTGCAGTGATTTTAGAGCCCCCCAAAATAAAGTTTATCACTGTTTCCATTGTTAGCCCATCTATTTGCCATGCAGTGATGGGACTGGATTTCATGACCTTAGTTTTTTGAATGTTGAGTTTTAAGCTAGCTTTTTCACTCTCCTCTTTCACCTTCATCAAGAGGCTCTTTAGTTCCTCTTTCATTTTTGCCACAGTTCAGTTCAGTTCATTCACTCAGTTGTGTCTGACTCTTTGCAACCCCATGAACCACAGCATGCCAGGCCCCCCTCTCCATCACCAACTCCAGGAGTTCAGCCAAACCCATGTTCATTGAGTTGGTGATTTCATCCAACCATCTCATCCTCTGTCATCCACTTCTCCTCAATCTTTCCCAGCATCAGGGTCTTTTCAAATGAGTCAGCTCTTTGCATCAGGTGGCCAAACTATTGGAGTTTTTGCCACAAGGGTGGTATAAATTGTATATCAGAGTTTATTGATACTTCTTCTGGCAATCTTGATTCCAGCTTGTGCTTCATCCAGCCTGGCATTTCTCATGATGTACTGTGCATATAAGGTAAATAAGCAGGGTGACAATATAAAGCTTTGACATGCTCCTTCCCAAATTTGGAACCAGTCTGTTGTTCCATGTCCAGTTCTAATTATTGCTTCCTGACCTACATACAGATTTCTCAGGAGGCAGGTCAGGTGGTTTGGTATTCCCATCTCTTGAATAATTTTCCAGTTCGTTGTGATCCACATAGTTAAAGGCTTTAGTGTAGTCAATGAAGCAGAAGTAGATGTTTTTCTGGAATACTTTTGCTTTTTCTATGATACAACAGATATTGCTATTTGATCTCTGGTTCTTCTGCCTTTGCTAAATCGAGCTGGAACATCTGGAATTTCTTAGTTCATGTACTTCTGAAGCCTAGTTTGGAAAGTTTGAGCTAGCATGTGAAATTAGTGCAATTGTGCAGTAGTTTGAACATTCTTTGGCACTGCCTTTCTTTGGGATTGGAATGAAAAATGATCTTTTCCAGCCTGTGGCCACTGCTGAGTTTTTCCAAATTTGCTGGCATATTGAGTGCAGTACTGTCACAGCATCATCTTTTAGAATTTGAAATAGCTCAGCTGGAATTCCACCACCTCCACTAATTTTGTTCATGGTGATGCTTCCTAAGGCCCACTTGACTTTACACTTCAACATGTCTGGCTCTATTTGCATGATCACACCATCGTGGTTATCTGGTAAGTCTGTATAGTGATTTCCCAATTGTTTTTGTGTTGTCATTCAGTTCCCTGTGACAAATTCATAAAATACATTCCTGGAGCGTGGTGAACTTCATGAAATGTCCCTACAACATTTTAAGTAGCTAATAGATACCATCAAGAAGGTTGTGAAAAGATCTGTTTTAGTTGTCTCTTTGATTTTATTAACAAAAGTTAATTTATAAGCAAGTATATTTACATACACTGGGTGGTAATATGTAGTGAAATAATTTTATGTCTTGATAATCAAATACTTTTATTAAACTCTCAGGCTTAGTGGAAATGTACTTTCTTGGTACTTTGTTAGGATGGTAATAGGCACTTTGGTCTCAGATCAACAGATAGAATCACTTATTTTACATAGAGAGAGACAAAGAGATTTTCTATTGTTTTAAATTTCATTTTGCTCTGTCATATGAACTCATTTTGAAGTCTCTTTCCTGTCAGCAATAAAATCATTTTGTGACAAACTGAGACAGAATGTGTTTCTCTTTTGAGGACACATTTTATATAGAGCAAAGTTTCAAAACAGCAAGTTAGATTTATTTTTATCATTAAAATCTGTAATGTTTAAAAAAGAATATAAAGAAATGAGACAAACTTCCATGCTAAGAAATTCCATAGTTGAAGCCTTCTACCAAAATAAACAGCTGACCAAAGATGGGACCATTGTCTAGAAATTAGAACTGAGAAAAAAATAAACAAAACGCAAGCATTTATAGTTTGTACATCTGTCTATTTAAAGGGCTTCCAACCCCATATCCTGGTGCTGTTGTCAGGAAAGAAATGGAAAATCCAGTTACAATTGCCTAGTTGGTCTATCATTATTCAGGATGAAAACATAGTTTAGTCATTCACTAACTCAGAATTCTCTCTTTTTAGCAACTTAATACAGTATCATGAAACAACTGCCCCAGACGGTTTATAACAAGATTCTGTGCCAAAAATACATCACTTGTAAGGAAAACAGGAAACAGCAAAGAGAAAGTCAACTTTAACCAGTTTTCTGAGTCATCTCTTCCTGTGAATTCATCTTCTCATAAAACTTCACTTTTTAAGGAGAGTTAAAGTGTGAATTACAGGAAAGACATAGAGTCCAATAGTGCAGTAAACTGGTCTGAGCCACCAGGTTTTCTAGGGGTTAGTTCTAGGCCAAATCATTAAGTACCAAACACCTCTTTGACAGTATCTCCTCTCCCAATTCTGTGCTCAAATCCTCCCCTCCTTGATGACCAGGGTCCTACTGCATTATCTGGTTTCCCAGGGCCTAACCCTTTACTCTCTGACGGTAGTGCTATTAACATGACAGTTTAGCCAATTAACATGTTAAACTAGTGTCAAGTGCGGATACAAATGAAGGTTTCGTGAAAGACTCTATGCCATTGTTTCCTTCTATTTTGAAACCCCTGGATCATAGCTCACTAACACCTCTGTCCCTGGGATTTCCTAGGCAAGAATACTGTAGTGGATTGTCATTTCTTTCTCCGGGGGATCTTCCAATCCAGGGATTGAACCTGGGTCTCCTACACTGCAGGCAGTTTCTTTAGCACTGAACTATCAGGGAAGCCCTGTGAAAGATTCTGGGGTTACAGAAACTCTCTTGGAACTTCCTCAAGGGCAAAGATGGCCAATTGCTAATAGTAATCAAAAGTTACAGTCAGAATTTTTAGCAGCTTAGTGTGTTCGGGAGGAATCATTGCCTTAGATCATCTCATTAAAACATTACAACCAAATCAAAGTTCTTAGGTATGTCTACTGAAAAAAATGCATGAACTCAAAATTGAGAATTGTACTTTTTCTGCAGAATTTCTGAGGACTTGAAGCCCTGAGACAGTCTCTTGGATAGCTCTAGGGGACTGCTCTGAAGGGGTAAAAGTGGAGCCAGGTTATATAGAAGTTTTGTTAAAAAAAAAAAAAAAAAAAAGAAAGAAAAAAGAGTACCAAAAGGTTACTGTTAATTAAAGAAAACAAGGCATCTCAAGTTAATGAATTTAGTGCTTTTCTGTGTATGAAAGTGAAAGTCACTTAGTTGTATCTGACTCTTTGCAACTTCATGGACTATAGCCCACCAGGCTCCTCTGTCCACAGGATTTCCGAGTCAAGAACACTGGGAGTAGGTTGCCATTTCCTTCTCAAGAGATCTTCCTGACCCAGGGATTGAACCTGGGCCCCTGCTTTGAAGACAGTCTCTTTACTGTTTAAACACCAAGGAAACCCTTCTGTGTATGGAAAGATGCAAAAGTCTGGGCTCATTGAAATTTCTTCAATATATACCTCAGATATCTGGAACTGATATCCTGTGCTTTCCTACCCTGAGTTCCCTCAGGGATTACCCACAGGGAATCCTTTGTTTGCTGATATGGCAAGCAACATTTTTCATTCACAGGTAATTATATATTATATATATAATATAGGTTTCCCCAAATGGCTTGGTGGTAATGAATCCACTTGCAATGCAGGAAACACAGGAGATATGGGTTTGATCACTGTGTTGGAAAGATCCCCTGGAAGAGGAAATGATAACCCACTTCAGTATTCTTGCCCAGAAAATCGTATGGACTGAGGAGCCGGGCCAGCTAGAGTCCATGGGGTCCCAAAGAATCGGATGCCACTGAACATGTGCGTGCATGTGCGTGCGCACACACACACACACATACATACACAGACTACATATATACTCTATATAACTATCTATCTATCTGTATTTTAGGACAGAAGAAGACTTGAGGCTTAAATGCTAAGTACCATTCCAGAAGATCTCTAGATGTTAACTGGTGGAGCAAGGACTCAATCTGTAGGCCAGTCTGAATTCAAGGTCTGTCATTTTACTGATCTGCCTGGTTGTTTCCTGAGGATGTTTCTTTAGGGATGAGACACGAACATTGTTATTATAATTCTTGATGGAGAGTGCCCTGGAACGTCTCACACACAAATAAGAACTTCCTGACTCCTGTCACGGGCCTGGCAGTGAAGGCTGTCGTGTAAACTTCCCAAATGATTCAAACACACCCTCTGATTGAGGGCACACGCTGGTTCATCAAGACTTGGGTGAACATCAGTGTCATTTGATACAGACAGGAAACCACCAGCCAAAGAGTTACTGGAGCACAAGTGCAACGATTCAAGTGCTAGTCATGCCTGCCTCTGCAGGTACAAGTCCATGGCAGGCAGTGCTGGAAACTCTGGGTAATTCCGCTGGTTAAGTTTGAGTTTTAGTGGGAGAGAGGCCCTTCAGGAGGCTGCTTTGATGGATTTTTGAATAAAGATAAAAGTCCTTGTTCTTTGGATGGATTTGAACCCAGACCTTTATAGTTCTTTCTTAACAAGCCTTTCTTAACCATGTTGTTTTACAAGGTAGGTCCTAAAGTGGGAAATTTGGTTCTTAATCTTTCCCTCCCTTTGCCATTTCTCTCCATGTTTCAGTATGCTCTATCCATTTGAGAGGAGATCTGGAACTCTGGAGTTGTAGTCCAGCAGGCTATGCCCCGAGGACTATGCCTACACTTGCAAGACACACTCCAGTGTGCAAATAGAGACTTAAACAGTCTTCCTCGCTCAGGATTCCAGCCCTGCTTCCCTGGTTATCTAATTCAAAATTTGGTCTTAGTCTTTCTGTCCCCATCATTAGAGACTCCCAATCTCACAGGGTGGGGGTGTAAACAAAGGAAAATAAAGAACATTGTTCGCCACCTAGTATTACAAGAATTAAGTCATTAGTCACTGCAGTTGCTGCCCCTATAAGGCATCCTCAGAAGAATTCAGGATGAAAAACAGTACAAAGCATTCTGGACAAGCAGGGCCCTTAGATTAGCTAGATATATAGCTCAGGAAAAAGTTTAATGAGCTCTGATTCTTGCATCTTCTCATTTACAGAAAAGCACTAAAATCATTAACTTGAGATTTTATTCTCTGTGAGCAGCAGTAATCTTTAACTGAGTGAATACTTAACCATACATATTCTTTCACCAAAAGTCACAAATAACCTGGCTTCTCCTCTACTTCTTTGGAGCAGTTTCCTCAGAACTATTGAGAGGCTCTCTCCTAGACTATCAGATCAGATCAGTTGCTCAGTCGTGTCCGACTCTTTGAGACCCCATGAACCGCAGCACGCCGGGCCTCCCTGTCCATCACCAGCTCCCGGAGGTCACCCAGACTCACACCCATCAAGTCAGTGATGCCATCCAGCCATCTCATCCTCTGTCGTCCCCTTCTCCTCCTAGACTATAGTCCTCAATAAACCCCTGAATGAAAATGAAACTCACAGCTCTCATGCTGTGTATTTTTCTTTAAGTTGACAAAAGGGACTTAGCATGTCTCCTTATCATTTTAAGGTGACTTGTGAGTGTAGCCATGCTATCATGAGCTGTTATAGACCTTCCACCTGGGTTCCAAATAAAGTTGGAAAACATACCATTCAAAATGGAACAATATAATCAATTATGAGGTCAGAACTTATAATGTATACATTGAGTTTAACTACAACAATAATAGATTGAGTTTCTAGCAATACCAATAGTAAAAAGCATTCAGCAACTGTTAGACTTTTCTCCTAATTGATGCCCTTTGCTTTGCTTCTTCAGGCAGGATGGGCAGAAGGGTGAGAATGTGATAGATGTTGAAGGAATTATTCCCTTCTGGATTGCCCAAATGAGAGTCCTGGTTTAATGATGCAAACTGTGTTTTCTATTGTGCAGCACTTTGCTGCTGCTGCTGCTGCTAAGTCGCTTCAGTCGTGTCCGACCCTGTGCGAACCCATAGATGGAAGCTCATCAGGCTCCCCTGTCCCTGGGATTCTCCAGGCAAGAAGACTGGAGTGGGTTGCCATTTGGCGGAGGAACAAATGTTTCCAAGGAACTTGGACCTTGGACCATGAGCATTTGTCCATTCCTTGTACTAATTATGTTCATAGGAACTTCTCAGTAAAGACAGGGATACCATTAATTGGTTGATGAAAAGTTTCTAAAACAAAGTGAAATTAAATTCATAAAAGAAGTTAAGCTAGAATTTATAGTGTGAAAGCAAGTTATGTTTCATATACACTTGTTTTTTGAACTAAGACTGTTAGAAAACTTTATTTTTTATAATAATGACATCATCCAAAATTATATATACTCAAAGCCTAATAGTGTGAAATGTAGATTGTAATGATGACCTTATAGGAGATGTGAGTTAGCTTCAGATGAACACTTTTGGGTGTGGGGATAACTTAATTTTACCTAGAAATAGTTAGCAGCATATTTGTTTAGCCATTGAACATTTTTCCATTAAGATAATATGATTCCAGATTTTCATATGTGCACTGAAATGTAATTTAATATATTATCATCATCCAGAATTTAAAATATTTTAAGGCAAGTGTTTCATGTCTATCACACTTGTGTAAAGGAATTCATTGTCTAACTCACATATAAGGTGTGAACAAAAATAAAGGCACATTACTAATTCTTTATAATTAATGAAAGTTAATTTTTCTGGGCTCCAAAATCATTGCAGATGGTGACTGCAGCCATGAAATTAAAAGACGCTTACTCCTTGGAAGGAAAGTTATGACCAACCTAGATAGTATATTCAAAAGCAGAGACATTACTTTGCCAACAAAGATCCGTCTATATTCAAGGCTATGGTTTTTCCAGTGGTCATGTATGGATGTGAGAGTTGGACTCTAAAGAAAGCTGAGTGCTGAAGAACTGATGCTTTTGAACTGTGGTGTTGGAGAAGACTCGTGAGAGTGCCTTGGACTGCAAGGAGATCCAACCAGTCCATTCTGAAGGAGATCAGCCCTGGGATTTCTTTGGAAGGAATGATGCTAAAGCTGAAACTCCAGTACTTTGGCCACCTCATGCGAAGAGTTGACTCACTGGAAAAGACTCCGAAGCTGGGAGGGATTGGGGGGCAGGAGGAAAAGGGGACGGCAGAGGAAGAGATGTCTGGATGGCATCACCGACTCGATGGATGTGAGTTTGAGTGAACTCTGGGAGTTGGTGATGGACAGGGAGGCTTGGTGTGCTGCGATTCATGGGGTCGCAAAGAGTGGGACACGACTGAGTGACTGAACTGAACTGAACACGTTATTTATGCTTAAAGACAGACTACAGTGAAGAACTACAAGTGAGAAATGTCTTCTTTCTTATAGGATATTTAGTTTATTAAAAACTAGGTTACCCTTCTATTTCTTATTGTGATATTATTCCTCATAATAGGCTGAATGATTTTCTCTCAGCTTTTTTTCATATTATGGTATTTGTAACTAGCTATTATTGGCTATTCTTAAAGTGCATTTAGTAACTTCAGATATATGATAGATTCCTAGCTAATTAAATGTGTATAATATGAACCAATTAGGAATATAAATATATCTTTAAAAATTTTTTTAGATTATCACCTTCATGGTATAATAAATATATTTCTCTTTTTGAAATAATGTAGCAGAATAATGCAGTGATGTGTAAAACATTAGGAAAAGTTTCCTTATCTTATTTGCCATGAATTAGCTGAGTAACAGAAAGAAAGTTTCTGATTGGCTTTCAAGGGACTCCATTATGCTCTCTTTATTTTCCATTCACTTCATCTGATTCCGTTAATTAGTGAACTTCTCCAGAAGTGTCTTATTTACATTGGAATTGTCATTATCTATTATATATTAACTGAAATATTGCAGGTATGCAATAATTAGACCTCTATTTTCTTTCAGAGCCTCAGTGTCTTGACTTCAGAATGGAAATAACACTTAAAATAATTATAATACTATGACAGGAGGAATAAATAAAATGTTATATAAATTAGAAAACATTTAACTTATAAAACAATACAAATCTTACCCAATATTATTATGTAGATTCTATTTATTTTGTAAGATTCAGCTTAATAATTTATTCTTTCTTGTAGATGTTCTGATTATCTCATTTTACAATTATTCCTTCTTTCCCACACTCCAATTTTTCTGTTTAGATAATAAATTTAAAACAGGCTCATACAATCATAGAAAATGAAAGACCTTTGTCCAGTACATGCATGACGTGAAGTAAGAGGCTGAAGCCCAGAGAAACACAGTGGGAAGAACTGGAATCTTTTGATTCTTGGGTGTCTGTTCTTCCTGTGATTTCCCATGATGAGGAACTGATTGGCAGGCCATGCTAACAACATCTCAATCTATTTATCTGCAAAATTAGCAGACACGTTAAGAGATTGTTTAGAATATGTTGTATTTCAGGACTGATCACAAGGTGTGTGTCATACTGATTCTGCAACATAATTGTTCATTCTGGAAAATATTGCAAATTATACACTAGGGAGAACACCTTCAGAAAAATGCCTTTATATTAATATGAACAGACAGCATTTTTCCTATTTTACAAGGAAAAATGAAGCCATCAGCAAGACCAGTCTTAACCATGCTCCCTCAAAAAATGAACATCAGCACTATATCCTATGATAAGACTAAAGTGAGGGGAACATATCCTTATATTATTTCCAAGACAGATTGTCAATGTGAAATTGTTTTAATTTATTTATTTTAATTGGATGCTAATTACTTTACAATATTATGGTTGTTTTTGCCATACATTGACATGAATCAGCCTTGTGTGTACATGTGTCTTCCTGTCCTGAAGCCTCTTCCCACTCCCCATTCCATGCTTCTTGGTTGTCCCAGTGCACTGGCTTTGAGTGCCCTGTTTCATGCATCAAACTTGAACTGGTCATCTATTTCAAATACGGTAATATAAAAGTTTCAATGCTATTCTCTCAAATCATCCTACCCTCACCTTTTCCCACAGAGTCCAAAAGTCTATTCTTTATATATGTGTCTCTTTTTCTGTCTTGCGTATAGGGTTGTTGTTACCATCTTTCTATTTTTTTTATTTATTTTTTTTTCTTTTTTTTTTTTTTTTATTTTGCTTAACTTTACAATATTGTATTACTTTTACTATACATCGAGATGGATCCGCCACCAGAATACACGTGTTCCCCATCCTGAACCCTCCTCCCTCCCCCTTCCCACACCATCCCTCCAGGTCATCCCAGTGCTCCAGTCCCAGGCATCTGTTATAGGGCATCGTACCTGGACTGACTCGTTTCAGATATGATATTATACATATTTCTAAATTCTATATCAGATCAAATCAAATCAGTCACTCAGTCGTGTCCGACTCTTTGCGACCCCATGAACTGCAGCACGCCAGGCCTCCCTGTCCATCACCATCTCCAGGAGGTCACTCAGACTCACACCCATCAAGTCAGTGATGCCATCCAGCCATCTCATCCTCTGTTGTCCCCTTCTCCTCCTGCCCTCAATCCCTCCCAGCATCAGAGTCTTCTCCAATGAGTCAACTCTTCGCATGAGGTGGCCAAAATACTGGAGTTTCAGCTTTAGCATCGTTCCTTCCAAAGAAATTCCAGGATTGATCTCCTTCAGAACGGACTGGTTGTATACACGTTAATATACTGTATTTGTGTTTTCCTTTCTGACTTACTTCACTGTGTATAATAGGCTTTAGTTTCATTCACCTCATCAGAACTGACTCAAATGTGTTCTTTTTAATAGCTGAGCAATATTCCATTGTGTATATGTAACAAAACTTTCTTATCCATTTGTCTACTGAATGGGCAGACATGGACATCTAGGTTGCTTCCATGTCCTGGCTATTGTAAACAGTATTGTGATTAACACTGGGGTACACGTGTCTCTTTCAATTCTGGTTTCCTTGGTGTGTGCCCAGCAGTGGGATTGCTGGGTCAGATGGCAGTTCTATTTCCAGTTTTATAAGGAATCTCCACACTGTTCCCCATAGTGGCTGTACTAGTTTACATTCCCACCAACAGTGTAAGAGGGTTCCCTGTTCTCCACACCCTCTCCAGCATTTATTGTTTGTAGATATTTTGATAGCAGCCATTTGACTGGTGCGAGATGGTACCTCATTGTGGTTTTTATTTGAATTTTTCTGATAATGAGCCATGTTGAGCATCTTTTCATGTGTCTGTTAGCCATCCATATGCCTTCTTTGGAGAAATGTTTGTTTAGTTCTTTGGCCCATTTTTGATTGGGTTGTTTATTTTTCTGATATTGGGCTGCATGAACTGCTTGTATATTTTTTGTGATTAATTCTTTGTCAGTTGCTTTGTTTGCTATTATTTTCTCCCATTCTAAGGGCTGTCTTTTCACCTTGCTTATAGTTTCCTTCCTTGTGCAAAAGCTTTTAAATTTAATTAGTTCACATTTGTTCATATTTGCTTTTATTTCCATTACTCTGGGAGGTGAGTCGTAGAGGATTTTTCAGTGATTCATGTCAGAGAGTGTTCTGCCTATGTTTTCCTCTAGGAGATTTATAGCTTCTGACCTTACATTTAGATCTTTAATCCATTTTGGGTTTATTTTTGTGTATGGTGTTAGAAAGTGTTCTAGTTTCATTATTTTACAGGTGGTTGACATTGTCTTTTGTCCATGGTATACTTTTGCCTTCTTTGTCAAAGATAAAGTGTCCATATGTGCATGGATTTATCTCTGGGCTTTCTATTTTGTTCCATTGATCTATATTTCTATCTTTGTGCTAATACCATACTATCTTAATGAATGTAGCTTTGTAGTATGATCTGAAGTCAGGCAGGTTGATTCCTTCACTTCCATTCTTCTTTCTCAAGATTGCTTTGGCTACTCGAGATTTAACAAATTATTTGCTCTAGTTCTGTGAAAAATACCATTGGTAGCTTGATAGGGATTATATTGAATCTATAGATTGATTTGGGTAGAATACTCATTTTTACTATACTGATTCTTCCGACCCATGCACATGCTATATTTCTCCATCTATTTGTGTAATGTCTGATTTCTATCTTCAGTGTTTTATAGTTTCCTATAAATTGGTCTTTTGTTTCTTTAGGTAGATTTATTCTTAAGTATTTTATTCTTTTCATTGCAATGGTGAATGGGATTGTTTCCTTAATTTCTCTTTCCGTTTTCTCATTTTTAGTGAATAGGAATGCAAAGGATTTCCATGTATTAATTTTATATCCTGCAACTTTACTATATTCATTGATTAGCTCTAGTAGTTTTCTGGTGGTGTCTTTAGGGTTTTCTATGTGGAGGATCATGTCATCTGCAAACAATGAGAGTTTTTTCTTTTCCAATCTGGATTCTTCTTATTTCTTTATCTCCTCTGATTGCTGTGGCTAAAACTTCCAAAACTATGTTGAATAGTTTAATTTACAATAGGTTTTTCCTTTTGGAATATTTTAAATTACAATTTTATTAGTTGCACACTGATTATTCAAAATATTTATTTCTTATTGATATTGCTTTGGTGGTTTGTTTCCTTCAATAAATTTGTCCATTTGATCTGTATTTTCATATTTATTGTCATAAAATTATTATAATACTTCTCTACTAACTTTTAATTTCTGCAGAATTTGCAGTGATTTCACTCTTCTAATTTTTGCCATTGATAATTCAGTCTTCTCTCTCTCTTTTTCTGATTCCTTTGACTCGAGCATTATAAATTATATTGATTTCTTAAAAAATCATTTTGCTTTCATTTTTTTCCCATTGCTAGTCAGTTTTCCATGTCATTGATTTTTTTCTATTTATTTTCTTTCTTCTTCTTCCTTGAGCTTAATAACCTCTTTTTCATATTTCTTAAGATTAATGATGAGGTAATTGGTTTGGTACTTTTCTTAGTTTCTAATCAGATCAGATCAGATCAGTTGCTCAGTCGTGTCTGACTCTTTGCAACCCCATGAATCGCAGCACGCCAGTCCTCCCGGTCTATCACCAACTCCCAGAGTCCACTCAGACTCACATCCATTGAGTCAGTGATGCCATCCAGCCATCTCATCCTCTGTCGTCCCCTTCTCCTCTTGCCCTCAATCCCTCCCAGCATCAGAGTCTTCTCCAATGAGTAACTCTTCGCATGAGGTGGCCAAAGTACTGGAGTTTCAGCTTTAGCATCATTCCTTCCAAAGAAATCCCAGGGCTGATCTCCTTCAGAATGGACTGGTTGGATCTCGTTGCAGTCTCAGGGACTCTCAAGAGTCTTCTCCAACACCACAGTTCAAAAGCATCATCTCTTTGGCGCTCAGCCTTCTTCACAGTCCAACTCTCACACCCATACATGACCACTGGAAAAACCATAGCCTTGACTAGATGGACCTCTGTTGGCAAAGTAATGTCTCTGCTTTTGAATATGCTATCTAGGTTGGTCATAACTTTCCTTCCAAGGAGTAAGCGTCTTTTAATTTCATGGCTGCAGTCACCATCTGCAGTGATTTTGGAGCCCAGAAAAATAAAGTCTGACACTGCTTCCACTGTTTCCCCATCCATTTCCCAAGAAGTGATGGGACCAGATGCTATGATCTTCGTTTTCTGAATGTTGAGCTTTAAGCCAACATTTTCACTCTTCTCTTTCACTTTCATCAAGAGGCTTTTGAGTTCCTCTTCACTTTCTGCCATAAGGGTGGTGTCATCTGCATATCTGAGGTGATTGATATTTCTCCTGGCAATCTTGATTCCAACTTGTGTTTCTTCCAGTCCAGCATTTCTCATGATGTACTCTGCATATAAGTTAAATAAACATGGTGACAATATGCAGCCTTGACGTACTCCTTTTCCTATTTGGAACCAGTCTGTTGTTCCATGACCAGTTCTAACTGTTGCTTCCTGACCTGCATACAAATTTCTCAAGATGCAGATCAGGTGGTCTGGTATTCCCAGATGGCTAATGTTGTAAATAAAAATTTCCTCTAGCTATTATTACTCTTGATATGTCATGCTTTCACTTACATTCAGTGTAAACTTCTTTTAGTCATTTTTTGATTAACTTAATCATCCATGGATTAGGCATAAATGTGCTGCTTAGTTTCTAATATTTGTAAATTTTCTAGAGATCTTTTTTATTTTACTAATTTAAAATTTAATCACACTGTGGCCAGAGAACATACTTAGTATTATTTGAATCCTTTCAGATTTATTGAGATTCTCTTTGCTGTCTAAAATAGAGTCTAATTTCCTCTTAATTATATAGGCTGCTGTTGTTGTTCAGTCACTCATTAGTGTCTGACTCTTTGCAACCCCAAGGACTGCAGCATTCCCGGCTTCCCTGTCCTTTACTCTCTTCTGGAGTTTGCTCAAACTCTTGTTCATTGAGTTGATGATGCCATCCAACCATCTCATCCTCTGTCACTCTCTTCTCCCCTTGCCTTCAACTTTTCCCAGCATCAGGATCTTTTTCAGTGAGTTAGCTCTTCACATCAGGTGGCCAAAGGATTGGAGCTTCAGCTTCACCATCAGTCCTTCCAATGAATATTCAGGGTTGATTCCTTTTATGATAGACTGGTTTAATTTCCATGCTGTCCAAGGTACTCTCAAGAGTCTTCTCCAGCACCACAGTTCAAAAGCATCAATTCTTTGGTGCTCAACCTTCGCTATGGCCCAACTCTCACATCCATACATGACTACTGGAAAAAACATAGATTTGACTAGATGGACATTTGTTGGTAAAGTGTCTCTTTACCAACAGATGTCTCTGCTTTTAATGATGTCACTGCCTAGATTTGCATAGCTTCTCTTCCAAGGAGCAAGTGTCTTTTAATTTCATGGCTACAATGAAATTAATCACAAAATCATCTGCAGTGATTTTGGAGCTCAAAAAAATAAAGTCTGTCATTGATTCCATTGTTTCCCCATCTATTTGCCATGAAGTGATGGGACCAGATGCCATGATCTTAATTTTTTTACTGGTGAGTTTTAAGCCAGTTTTTTCACTCTCCTCTTTCATCTTTTTCAAGAGTCTCTTTAGTTCTTCTTCACCTTCTGCCATTTGGATATTGTCATCTACATATCTGAGGTTATTGATATTTCTTCTGGAAATCTTGATTCCACCTTTTGATTAAACCAGCCCAGCATTTCACATGATGAGCTCTGTATATAAGTTAAACAGAGTGACAATATACAGCCTTGACATATTCCTTTTCTAATTGGGAAATCGTCTGTTGTTCCATGTCCAGTTCTAACTGTTGCTTCTTGACCTGCATATAGGTTTCTCAAGAGATAGGTAAGGTGGTATGGTATTCCCATCTCAGAATTTTCCACAGTTTGTTGTGATCCACACAAAGGCTTTAGCATAGTCAATGAATCAGAAGTAGATGTTTTCCTGGAATTGCTTTGCTTTCTCCATGATCCAGTGGATGTTGGCAATGATCTCTGGTTTCTCTGTCTTTACTAAATCCAGCTTGTTATATAGGTTAGCCCATGCAATATGAGAGTGAGATACATAAAGATATGGATATTTGGGTGTGTTTGGCTATCATAATTGTCTGTTTTATATTAGTCTATGTGCAACTGGAGACTCAAAATGGTCACATGGAACTTGCCTTGTATTCAGGTTGCTATAATAAAAACATAAACCAGTTAGTGAACACATGAATTATAGATTGTAATAAGTACTACAAAGTACCTAATTGGAATGAAGGAATAAAACATAAAGGGGCTGATTGGTGCTATTTTACTTAGGGTAACTGGGAACAGACCGCCAATATAGGACAATTGACTCATAAGGATAGAATGAGTCATTCAAATAGTTGAGGAAAGAGGAATACCAGCAAAGGGAAAAATCTTGGCATTGGAGAGACAGAATACAGTCAGAACTTAGGTGTAAATCCCACATATATATATATATAAGATCTGCATGTGGGAAACTGTGAAAGACTAATGAATGAAAGACATGAAATCTTAAAAAAAATAATCTGTGTTCATGGCATGAAAGACTTCATATTTTTACAATATCACTTCTTCCTGATTTGATCCATAACTCCAGTGAAATCCTAAGCAAAATCTTAGTTAATTTTATAAATGTTAACCAATTGATTCTAAAATTTCTATGGAAATAGAAAAGATCTAGCATAGCCCACACAATACTGAAGAAAAACAAAGGTGAAGACATAGTATCTGATTTTAAGTATTACTATGAAACTACATTAATCAAGACATCTGGAAGTAGTGAAAGAATATACACATAAGTCAATGGAACAAAATTGAATGACCAGAATAGAGTCCCATGAATATTACCTTTAGAGGACAGTTTGTCACACTCTTATAAAGCTAAATCTCAATTAACATATGACCCCAAAGTCATACTCTTAGGTGTTCATCTGACTGATTTAAAACATATTTCCAAGGAAAAACTTGCACATAGATGCTTATGTCACATTTATTCATAATCACCAAAAGCTGGAACCAATCAAGTTCTTTAGTCGGTGAATGAATGAATGAACTGTGGTACATTAAAGTAAAAAATGCTATTTGACAATCAAAAGGAACAACTATAATTCCACACAGCAACAAGGATGCATCTTAAAAGCATATTTCTAAGTACAGAATCAAGACTGAGATTGCTAAAATCTGTCTGATTCCATTGACATGACAGTTTTAAAGAGGCAGAACTGTAAAAGGTGAAAAACCAGTCACTAGTTACCTGTTTTGAAAAGGAGTTTTGAAAAGAAGAAGGGTTGTTTGGTGAAGCACAGGGAATTTTTAGTATGCTGAAACTATTCTGTATGATACTTTTTGATATGTGACACTATTTGCTTTTCAAAACTATCACTTTATAGCAAAAGTGAAACTTAAAGTTTCTGAATTAAAAATAAAATCCACTAGGAGGTTGGGGGATTTCTAGATTGATTTCAGACTGTGGTAAAAATATCTGTCCTACAAATATGTTACACAACCACATGAAGGTGACGAAAAGAGAGATGCTGACCTCAGTAACTTTAAAAATGACTGGAAGCTGCAAGTCTAATAACAAAAGGAACTGTATATAAGCACTGCGGTATAGTGAGTAAAGTCATATCTCATGAGGGTGTGAGTTAATTTTGAAACTGCTTTACACGTATATGGAGTTGATCACATTAAATTGATGGTGGATGTTGGGAACCATTCATGTATGTGTATGCATGTGTGCATGTGTTTACACATGAAGTGAACATATTGAATACATATATATGTGAAATGTGTATACATATAGACTGAAAATGTAGATTTTTGTCAATATATAAATAAGAGAACTTGTCTTAACTGAGTTTCAAATTTTTTGCATCATAGCTCTTCTGAATTTTACAGTAAAAGTGGCTCATTAATCTGTAGTATTTCTTTCCTGAGATTGATACTCATATTCTTGTTTAATAGCTGTGGTGATATGTTTTGTGTTGTTATACGCTGAGAACACTATGATACATTCAGCAATGGAGTTATTTTCCACAGGCTGGTAATTAAGTTTAGTGACAGGCAATACAACAGAGTGAATCTTTAACCAAATAATAAAATCACAATATGTTAATTACAAACAATTTTTTGGAATATTAATTTGCTTCTTATTATATTATTTCTGCAGGTTTGAGATTTTATTTTGAGACTTTATTTCTTCCATAGGTTTTAGGTCCTTAGCAAAATTGAGAAGCAAATATAGAGATTTTCCCTATATCCTTTGCCCTAGACACATGCTTATCAACATTCTCCACCTGAGTGATTTGTTACAAATCATTTACTACAACCAATAAACATACATTTTCACAGCAGAAGCATTCAAAGTCAATGGTTTACCTCAGGGTTATGTTTTGGTGATATACATTTTATGGGTTTGGGCAAATGTATAATGACATGTGACCATCATTATAGTATCATGCAGATTTTTTTTTTACTGCCCTAAAGTTCTTATGTGCTGCACATATTCCAACATGCCAGATCTTATTTCACTTTGTGTTGCAGACTTTGTAGAAACTAAACTAAACTTTAATATGAGAATCTCCTAAGAACTTCTCTTTCACTTAATTGAAGCCAAATTTACTTAAAGAACTTTCTGGATGTGGTCAATACCTGAGGAATCAGCTGCCTCAAATCCAACAAGATTTATATAAAGAGTAAGACAAGGGTGGACTCCAAGACTTGGTGATGGACAGGAGGCCTAGCATGCTGCAGTTCATGGGGTTTCAAAGAGTTGGACACAACTGAGTGATTGAACTGAACTGAAGAAAAGAACAAACAGCCTCTGACTGAGAATAATATGATTTCACCTTAAGTCTGTACTGGCTTTGGACTTCTGGGGTCTAGATTTATGTTATTTGCAAACATCTATGTCACCTCTCTCGATATGTATATTTTAGCTTTTATCTTAGGTTTCATATTGGCCCTAAGTCAATCTCAAAAAGGACACAGCATCTATTTGTTCATTGGCCTGAAAGTTTAAATCTTAGACTTGACTTAGAATATGGGATTTTTAGGAGCTCCAGCTCCCTGATTTTATGTTAGATTTTCTTCAATCTGTAAATGATAGTCTAAAATGGAAACACCTTTCTATGATTGTGTAAAACAAACAAATCAGGGTACAGAAACTGGCTAGAATTTAATTGGTCTTAAAAAGAAAACAGGATGCTGACTCAAGTTTTGTATTTATTCCCTTCATTTGTTAGACCCTACAATATTTCTCTTGTGAAGTCTTTGTTTGTACAGTGTAACTTCCACGGTTATTATCCAGCATAAATTATATACTTTGCTTATGCTTGAGATGTTAAGCTGCTTTAAGTTGTCCTACAAAAATATCTATCTTAAATTATGTTTCCTAAGAGACTTGACCCTCTCCTTATTTGATTATACTTACTAAGTTTACGAAATATTTACTGTGCTTTAAGAACTGTTGTAGATATTAGGAATAAAATAATGAGGAAGACATGATTTTTGCCTTACAGATTCTATCAATAGAAAAGACTGAATATTATACAAACAGGCATGTTAATTGTTACGACAGAAAATTTCAAGGTGTTGTGGGAAATCATTTTTCCACAGTACTTTTTGAAAAATTATTGTTAAAAAATAGGGTTAAAATGAGATGCAGCAATTGAACAATAACTTTGATCACAGGTTAAGATGACTGTAAAAATCAGTTTGCAAAAGTCAATTCAAATTGAATTCATTAGACAGAACTGGAAATTACAGGCTAAAAAGGAATATATGTATAATTTTATAATTAAAATTTTAAAGATTAAAATATCTGTGTGTGCATGAAAGTCACTCAGTCATGTCCAGCTCTTTGTGACCCCAGAGACTATAGCCCACCAGTCTCTTCTGTCCATAGAATTCTCCAGGCAAGAATACTGGAGTGGGTTGCCATGCCCGTCTCCAGGGGATCTTCCCAAGCCAGGGATTGAACCTGGGTGTCCTGCATTGCAGAGAAATTCTTTACCATCTAAGAAACTTTTGAAAAATTATTGTTAAAAATGAGGGTTAAAATGACTTGCAGCAAATGAATAAATAACCTTGATCATCATTTACCATAGCTTTTAAAATCAGTTTTCAAAGGTCAAGGCAAACTGAATTCATTAGACAGAACTGGAAATTCCAGGTAAAAAAGAAATATATGTATAATTTGCAAATTGAATTTTAAAGATTAAACTACCTACATCAAATCAAATTTCAAGTGACTATCAAGATATTCTAGTTTCCTTAGTAACCTATATCTTATTATCCATCTACAAGTAACCTATATTTTATTATCCATATCTACAGCTGGTATGTCGCTTCTGTATTTTACCTTCTTTCAACCTCTTGGAAGTAGTGTATGTCATTAAAATATTACATTGTGTGAAATTGCAATTGAGTTTATTTTCCCTAAATTTATATGTGTGAAACAGTAATTGTATTTATTTGGCATAATCTATCAAGGGATCACCCTCTCTTTGCACTGCTAACTTTTTGACACAGAGTCGGACACGACTGAAGTGACTCAGCAGCAGCAGCAGCATGCTCATCTTGGACTTCCTTGGTAGCTCAGCCGGTAAAGAATCTGCCTGCAATGCAGGAGACCTCAGTTCGTTTCCTGGGTCAGGAAGATCCCTGGGTCAGGAAGATCCCTGGAGAAAGGATAGGATAACCCACTGCATTATTCATGGGCTTCCCTGATGGCTCAGATGGTAAAGAATTCACCTGAAATGTGGGAGACCTAGGTTTGATCCCTGAGTTGGGAAGATCCCCTGGAGGGGGATACATGGCAACGCACTCCAGTATCCCTGCCTAGAGAATCCCTATGGACAGAGGAGCCTGGTGGGCTACAGTCTCTGGGGTCACAAAGAGTTGGACATGACTAAGCAACTAAGCACAGCACAGCATGCTCAGTTCATCAGAGCTACACCTTAAATAGAATTTATAAATATGTGAACTCACATATATCCTAAGCTCCAATTAAGTACTGTAAAATTAATAGTAAAAACAAGAGATTGAACTCTCATTGCACTGAACTTTGAGCTTCATTTTGGGTTGGGGCTATGAGTAGACTCATGCAGATCATTAAACAATTGTGATAAGTGCTATGAAAGATAAGTAAAAGCTGCTATCAAAGTAGTTATGGAGATGTATAAATCAAATCTGAGTGTCATCAAAATTGTCTCTAAGTAAAAGAAATTGAATCCCAGACAACACAAGTGAGCAGGCATTGAGAGGAAGTGATTTGAGGGGAATTGGACAAGATGGGACAGTAGGTAGAGTTAGTAACTTACCCTTGAACCTAAAAGAATTTCAAAGAACTCAATATTTTTGCAGTAAACTAGCAAATGAAAAAAAAAATATAAAATTTTAGTCACTGCAGTGTACACTTGGTGTATTTATTTTAAGAACACAGGATTTTAAGAAAAAAATGCTACATCCCTTGATTATATTTTCAACAATACCAATTTTACTGCTTTTTGAGCATAGAATTGGAGAGATATGGGAATAGGATGAGACAAACCAGTTAGAAAACTTTTAAAATGGTTCAACTTTGAGATTAAGATATACACATTTCACTATATAACCAACAAGGATCAACTGCATAGCACAGGGAACTATATTTAATATCTTGCAATAACATATAATGGAAAAGAATTTGAAAAAGAATATCTATATCTGAATAACTTTGAGTATACCTGAAACTAACACAACATTGTAAATCAACTACATTTCAATAAAAATTTAAAGATACAGTAGTTAAAAGATAGCATATTCAAAAGCAGAGACATTACTTTGCCAACAAAGGTCCGTCTAGTCAAGGCTATGGTTTTTCCTGTGGTCATGTATGGATGTGAGAGTTGGACTGTGAAGAAGGCTGAGCACCAAAGAATTGATGCTTTTGAACTGTGGTGTTGGAGAAGACTCTTGAGAGTCCCTTGGACTGCAAGGAGATCCAACCAGTCCATTCTGAAGGAGGTCAGCCCTGGGATTTCTTTGGAAGGAATGATGCTAAAGCTGAAACTCCAGTACTTTGGATACCTCATGTGAAGAGTTACTCATTGGAGAAGATTCTGATGCTGGGAGGGATTGAGGGCAGGAGGAGAAGGGGACGACAGAGGATGAGATGGCTGGATGGCATCACTGACTCGATGGACGTGAGTCTGAGTGAACTCTGGGAGCTGGTGATGGATAGGGAGGCCTGGCATGCTGCAGTTCATGGGGTCGCAAAGAGTTGGACATGACCGAGCGACTGAACTGTACTGACTGAATAAGATGAGAAGAGGGAAACATTTATTAGAAATTCACTCAAGTGAGAATAAATGTGGGTGATGGAGAGAGTGGTTTCAAGAATTCTTTCCAGGTTTCTGCTGTGAACACTGGATGTCTATTGCTCATATAAGGAACACTGTGAAAGAAATATTTTTGAAGGGTGGCATTGAGGGTTTGGTTTTTCACTTGTTGTATTTGCATATTTATGAGGCATCCAAGTGATGAGATGAGATAGATGTATGTTCTAGAGTTAAGATAATCTGGAAGTAAAATATGTGATCAATCTGCATATTTATGGTATTTAAAGCTAAAATAGTAGCGACTAACCTAAATAGAGGGTACAGAATGAGAAGGAAAATGGCCTTATATTGGATCCCAGTTATTGAAAATTTGGCAATTTTTAAAACAGCTAAGATAAGGAAAGTTGGCAATAAAGACTTCAATAGACAGTCCAGATAGTTGGGTAAAAAACTAGGACAGTTTCACATCTCTGATATCAGGTACAAAGTATATCCAAAGAGAACGATAAACAATGCTGAGTGACACTAAAATTCAGATATTTTAAATTACATGATAACTTCCAATGGCCTATTAACATTCATGCCTTATCCCTGCCCCCTCCTGATTTCCTCTTCAACCTTATCCAAATTTCAAAACAAAGTGTATCTTTTTTCCATTTTTTTGTTGTTTTGGGAAGGGATCTCCATTTTCTAAATCATTTATGCCTCTAGTTGTTGAGTCATTAACTCAGAAATACATTACTCTTTTTCATTAAGAAAAGAAATACATCTGTATCACTATATTTCAAAGATACTTATTTCAATACTTTTATTTGTTAACTGTTAAATCATCTAGTCCAATTTCTAGGCCTGATTTACTGGAATCATCCTATAATCTATTTTTGCTTGCTTTCAAAAGCTATTTTGATGCCTCATCCTCATTTCTCACTGATAATTTTACCTTTTTGTAATAAAATCTTATTATCATTTATACTTCATATAGATTTTGGCCCTAATTTCCTCTATGAATTTTTCCCACTTTTATTCCACATGTCTTTTATCTTTCAAAAATTTGCCAAATCTTTATTCCATTTATATCCACACTTAAGCTCTGCAAATATACACAGAAAATGTATTTAATTTTTTCTGTTGAGTAACTATTATTCCAAAAGTTTGGGGGAAATAACAGACACAGATTTATATGCCCATTCTTCCTTCTTGAACTAGATTGGATTTTCCAAGCCATTGGATTTGTAATGTGGGCTCTCAAAGTGAGCTTATATACTGATGTTAATAGGAAAGAGGAAGTGAGCTCCTGAAGATGTAGGGGATGGGTATACATGGAAGTGGGTATTGATCAGGAAGGAAGTTATGTGTTTCACAACATAGCCAGAAAGAATTAAGCTTTTCTTTTGACATTTTCAATCCCTTCACTCCTTAGGAAATTTCAGTTGCCTGGAGATTTGGATATTTCATATATATGTAAGCTTTGGGCATGGTGTAAGTGTAGGTAAATACTGTTAATGCTGCTGCTGCTGCTGCCAAGTCGCTTCAGTCGTGTTCGACTCTGTGCGACCCCACAGACGGCAGCCCACCAGGCTCCCCCGTCCCTGGGATTCTACAGGCAAGAACACTGGAGTGGGTTGCCATTTCCTTCTCCAATGCATGAAAGTGAAAAGTGAAAGTGAAGTCGCTCAGTCCTGTCCCAACTCTGAGTGACCCCATGGACTGCAGCTTACCAGGCTCCTCCATCCATGGGATCTTCCAGGCAAGAGTACTGGAGTGGGGTGCTATCGCCTTCTCCGAAATACTGTTAATAGGCTTCCAAAAAACATGGCTAATGATGATGGGCATTTGTTACCCTTATATTTAAACACAGTGATCCTTATATCCTGCTGTCTTGAAAGACATGATTTGTAACAATCACAAGACCCATAATCTATGGTGAAAATTGGTATTTCCAAATTGAACATCCTCTACAAATAAATTAGATTTTTTTCTAAGTAAACTGCGCTAAATCAAAATTAATTTGCCATTTATAAACCAAATTACAAAATATCCCTGAGATCATTTAGCTCCAGCAACACCTTACATTACACAGAAAAAATCTTCCAGAAACTTTGAGAATCCCTTATGTACTTTTCCTCTAAATAATTTATTCAGTTCAGCTCAGTTTAATCACTTTGTTTAATCACTCAGCCGTGTCTGACTCTTTGAGACTCCATGGACTGCAGCACTCCAGGCTTTTCTGTCCATCACCAACTCCCAGGTCTTGCTCAAACTCATGTCCATCAAGTCAGTGATGCCATCCAACCATCTCATCCTCTGTTGTCCCCTTCTCCTCTTGCTTTCAATCTTTCCCAACATAAGGGTCTTTTCCAATGAGACAGTTCTTTGCATCAGGTGGCCAAAGTACTGAAGTTTTAGATTCAACATCAGTCCTTCCAATGAATATTTAGGACTGACTTCCTTTAAGATTGACTGGTTTGCTTGCAGTCCAAAGGACTCTCAAGAGTCTTCTCCAACACTAGTTTAAAAGCATCAATTCTTCAGGGCTCAAGAGCCTTCTTTTTGGCCCAACTTTCCCATCCATACATGACTACTGAAAAAGACCTTTTTTGGCAAAGTATAATGTCTCTGCTTTTTAATATGCTGTCTAAGTTGGTCATAGATTTTCTTCCAAGGTGTAACTGTCTTTTAATTTCATGGCTGCAGTCACCATCTGCAGTGATTTTGGAGCCTAAAAAAATAGTCTGTCACTCTTTCCATTGTTTCCCCATCTCATCTATTTGCCATGAAATGATGTGACCAGATGCCACTATCTTGGTTTTTTGAATGCTGAGTTTTAAGCCAGCTTTTTCACTTTCTGCTTTCATTTTCATCAAGAGGCTCTTTAGTTCCTCTTCACTTTCTGCCATAAGGATGGTGTCATGTGCGTATCTGAGGTTATTGATATTTCTCCTGGCAATCTTGACTCCAGCCTGTGCTTCATCCAGTCTGGCATTTTGCATGATGTGCACTGCATATAAGTTAAATAAGCAGGGTGGCATATACAGCCTTGACATACTCCTTTCCCAATTTGGATCAAGTCTGTTTTTCCATGTCCGGTTCTAACTGTTGCTTCTTGACCTGCATGCAGATTTCTCAGGAGGCAGGTAAGGTGGTCTGATACTGCCATTTCTTGAATAATTTTCCACATTTTGTAAATAATTTTATAAATCATTTATAAAAAAGCTAAATAAGACATATACTCTCACTGCTCCCTAAGGCACACTGGTGTTTACACTTCTTTATTTAGAAAAGTGCCTACTTATTCCTAACCTATCCTCTTGCCTCTAAACTAGTTTTGTATCCATGACAAAACAGTTCCCTGGATCTAAGGGTTTTTTAAATTTTAATACATTTTGGTATATAATGTTATCAATGATTTTTTTAAATCTCAGTAGTTATGTCCACTGAATGCATTTTATTGACATGGTTTCATGACTTTTTGCTCCCCTTAAAAGATTTCATGGCATACCTTTTATGATTTACTTACATACCTTTTTATGAGACCCTGGAACTAATGCACTGATATTTTGTATGCTAATATTCATTGAGATCTTCCTTTATTACATAATCTATTAATTTTCTTGGAATGCTATTGGACTTTATTGTCAAATTCAGAGTATCTTATTCCAAAGCTCTTTGAATAAGAACATTACCTTAATCATCCATAGTGATTTGCACATTATAGGAAAACATCTTCCTTCTAAAGTGTACCAACCAAATGTTTATTTTAAGGACTAATTTTTTTCTTACTTCTTATGTGTTTCCCTATAACTCAAAGCTGGGCATGTCTAAAATGCTTACAATATTATTTCACTGAATATTCAATATCTTTCATAGGTCCCATGCAAGGTATTTTCTTTTTTGCCTATCCTGAAAGCAGGAAAACCCCATCAAGAATTGATGGAGACAAAAAATAAATGGGCTATTTGGCATATCCTTAGCCTCCTAGTCACTATTCAACTCACATGGGTGGTATGTCAGATATCAGCAGAAATGTAGTCAGTCTCAAAATATCAAACACAAGCATAAATTTTGTATTATAATGCATATTGCAAACCTACAAAGTAAGCAAAAAACAGTGGCACACAATTCACTTCACACAATGTCCTTGATTCTCAAAAACAAAGCTAAAGTATTTTTATCATGCACTTGAAAGAAACAGAATAAAGGACACCTGCATTTGGATGTTTGTTATACTCTTTTCTTCATATCTACATCTGAGAGAGGCAGGTTCATATACATAGTTCCTGGGTCAACTTCCATTGTTTTCACTGGTTGACTACATCTATAGCTATATGTTTATTTATCTAACTATTTCTTATTCCTGACCTTCACTTTATCTGATACTCTGCAAAAGGGATTACACAACACGGCTTCAGCTAGGTTCAGTTCAGTCACTCAGTCATGTCAGACTCTTTGCGACCCCATGAATCGCAGCATGCCAGGCCTCCCTGTCCATCACCAACTCTGAAGTTCACTCAGACTCACGTCCATCGAGTCAGTGATGCCATCCAGCCATCTCATCCTCTGTCATCCCCTTCTCTTCCTGCACCCAATCCCTCCCAGCATCAGAGTCTTTTCCAATGAGTCAGCTCTTCACGTGAGGTGGCCAAAGTACTGGAGTTTCAGCTTTAGCATCATTCCTTCCAAAGACATCCCAGGGCTGATTTCTTTCAGAATGGACTGGTTGGATCTCCTTGCAGTCCAAGGGACTCTCAAGAGTCTTCTCCAAAACCACAGTTCAAAAGCATCAATTCTTTGGCGCTCAGCCTTCTTCACAGTCCAACTCTCACATCCATACATGACCACAGGAAAAACCATAGCCTTGACTAGATGGACCTTTGTTGGCAAAGTAATGTCTCTGCTTTTGAATATGCTATCTAGGTTGGTCATAACTTTCCTTCCAAGGAGTAAGCATCTTTTAATTTCATGGCTGCAGTCAACATCTGCTGTGATTTTGGAGCCCCTAAAAATAAAATTTGACACGGTTTCCCCATCCATTTCCCATGAAGTGATGGGACCATATGCCATGATCTTTGTTTTCTGAATGTTGAGCTTTAAGCCAACTTTTTCCTCTCCTCTTTCACTTACATCAAGAGGTCTTTTAGTTCCTCTTCACTTTCTGCCATAAGGGTGGTGTCATCTGCATATCTGAGGTTATTGATATTTCTCCCAGCAATCTTGATTCCAGTTTGTGCTTCTTCCAGTCCAGCATTTCTCATCATGTACTCTACATATAAGTTAAATAAACAGGTTGACAATATACAGCCTTGACGAACTTCTTTTCTTATTTGGAACCAGTCTGTTGTTCCATGTCCAGTTCTAACTGTTGCTTCCTGACCTGCATACAGATTTCTCAAGAGGCAGGTCAGGTCGTCTGGTATGCCCATCTCTTTCAGAATTTTCCACAGTTTATTGTGATCTACACAGTCAAAGGCTTTGGCATAGTCAATAAAGCAGAAATAGATGTTTTTCTGGAACTCTTGCTTTTTCCATGATCCAGCGGATGTTGGCAATTTGATCTCTGGTTCCTCTGCCTTTTCTAAAACCAGCTTGAACATCAGGAAGTTCACGGTTCACATATTGCTGATAAATCATTTTGGTTTCTTGTTCCTCTAGCTTTCCCCACAAGCTCTGTCTTGCTTAAATCATACTGCCATAGAAACCGCTACACTACCACCTCTCCCTCCTTCTTCCTGACCCCCAAATTTTCTGGGAATGGTAATTCATTTATAAAAATAATGAAATAGGATAAAAACATCTGGCCATTTAAAAATTAATAGAATCCAGTAGGGTGACCCTAAGAGTCTGGGTCTTCACTAGAGGATGGGTGAAGAGGTTGCTTTTCATCAGCTCTGCAGTGTAGGTTCCTCAGATGAGAGCAAACAAATCAGTAACAATCACCATTATGGAATGACACTTCAAGCTTATGAATCTTCCAAACCAGTGGTTCCCAACCTTTCTGGCACCAGGGACCAGTTCCGTGGAAGACAATTTTTTCACAGACTGGAGGTAAGGGATCATTTCAGAATGATTCAAGCACGTTATATTTATTGCACACTTTATTTCTATTATTATTACATCAGCTCCACCTCAGAGCATCAGGCTTGAGGACCCCTGTTCTAAACAATAAAAATCCTTCCCAGATTCTGGTTGCAGTTTGGCTTCAAACAGAGAATCATTGTTAAAAGTTACCGTATGCTTTTACGTCTTCTTCAGTATTTAAGGGTATTTTGGGATGCTGAGAAATGATATTCAAGCAGAAAATTGAGTGGGTGATTTTTGACATAGAACTTGGATGACACCTAAAATGTCAACCAGGCAGAGACGCAAGAAAAGTGAGAACATTCCAGGAAAAAAAAAAAAAAAGACACTGTGAGCAGAGGAGGAAAAAAACCAAGTAGTATTAGGAAGACTAAAAGAACGTCTGACTGCAATGTAACTATATATGGGAGACTAACGGAAAATAAGGATAAAAACATTGCTGCCATGTCACAATGTATCTTATAGAGATGGTGTGTGTGTGTGTGTGTGTGTGTGTGTAATAAGAAGCCATTAAAGACTTAGGGAACAAGTGTCATGATCAGAGATGGGCTTTTGAAATCCAAATCTGACAATTGTCTTATGATGACTGGGCTAGGTAGAGGCTGGAGACAGTTCATATGGTAAAATATTGGGGTTGCTAAAAGGCTATGAGGTATAAAAAAGGATAATGTTTTGGAGAAAAAACATAATCAATTGATACTTTATTTCCCATAGATCTTTTTGCCCTGTGAGTTTTCACCTATTGAATAAATGCCATGCACTGCTTCAGAGGGCAGACAGGTACTGCCTAGTTAGAACGAAGGAATCACTGCTCAACTCTGTGTTTCAAACAGAAATAAATTTCTGATCCAGTTTAGATTTATTAGTGCTTTTGTTCATTTTCTCTGGGAATTGATTGGGCAGTTAGCCTGCAAAAGATATTTTAGGTTTATAGGCTCATCAGATTTTCTAAGGGTTTGTGTCTACCAGACATACTTTAGCAATTGTAGCCCTATGTATCTTTTCAAGAAGGCTGTGATGTTTCTCCTGTTTTTCTACTCCAAATCTGACATTTTCTTTTAAAGGAAGTTTGTATTGGCTCACTCTTACCTTGTTATTCAGAAACAGAGCTTCTGAGAGCTCTGCTCCCCAGAGAGCAATAGATCAATGTGGAAGCTCACATTTGTTTGAATGTATGTCAGGTAATCATACTACCACCTCCAACTATTGACTGAGCAAAGAGAAAGCAAAATATCCTGATATTTTCCATTGGAATCACACATCCTCAGGATATTTTTGCAATACAATGAAAGCGTGTGTCTTTCACTTGTTTTCAAAAATCAACTTGTTAATCTATGACCCGTAAAAATGAATCATGGTTTGGATGGTCATTATGCTTGTTAGGCTTTCTTTAGCATTGTGCTGCTTTATTTCTATGTTGTAATTTTCCCACGAGATGTTGCTCATCTCTATGCTGCCAGCTTCTCTAAATATGCTTTACTTAAATATTTTGATATATACTAACACTACTGCGTTCATGTTTACATATACCCAAAATGGAAAACTAAAGATGACTAATAATAGACTATACAAAACAGAGCAGAATTAATAAAACATGAGATTTTGTACTCTTTTGGATTCCCAAGGCCAAGTTTAAAGGCTCAGTTATCAGCCTGTTGATTTTCCTTTGATATGAGATAATTATTAATAATATTTAACTAATACTTGACTAATGCCTTGTAACTTTTTAAAACACTTTCATATGCACTGTCGTATCCTCATGATAGCCCTTTGTAGTATATTCTGTTTGTTTTCCCCTCCACTTATTGAAACCCCAGTGAGATTAAGTTACTTTTCCCTGCTTATAATTAAAAATGCGGGGCTGGAACATTTCCTTCTCTCTCTGGCTGTATGTGAACTCGTTCCCTGAGAGGCAACATCAGGTTGCATCTGGACCTCAGAGTATCTCATCCTTGACCTTAGGGGCATCACTTGTTCCCACACCTTTCTCCCATCAGCTGCCTCACAGTCACATCTCCTGGTCACACAGGGGCTGGTCAGGTGGGTAGCCAGAAAGAAGAAACATCTCCTTGCACATTAAAAAAAAAAAAAAAAAAATCACAGGGAATCAGGAACATCATCTTCATGCACAGCATCCTGCCTGCTTATTTGTTACAGGAGTGAAAACATCTCTTCAGCTTTTATGCAAAATGAAAGGATCATTATGAACACCAATTTAAATTAGAGTAGGCAGAGTAAATCTGCAAAAGACCAAAAAAAAATTAATCATCTGTGGCAACTGTCATTTGAAGTTATTCTTCCCTCATTCCACTCCAGCTCATCCACATGAACACAAAGAGAGATCATATTGTTTACTGGTATCAAACTGCAGAAATTGGCTTGCCTTAGGCATCTCTCTAGCCCGGACTCCAAGCCGCCACAAATATCAATTTGGAATGCAGCTTCAGCACTGGTGGAAAAGCTGTCACTGACAAGTCTAAAATACTGAGAGTGCTGAGCTACTGACATTGCTAAAGATGATCATGAAGACATTTATCCAGCCTCTCTTGCCCCTTCTTCGCCCAGCCCTTCAGAAGCTTATGTCAAGTGTGACAAGCTAGGTGATGAATGGGTAGGAAGTTGACAGGTGACGACAGGCGGCTGAGTAAGTGAAATTCTTCATCGTTAATTCTTGTGGTTTTACCTTTCTGACACAATGAACTGATATTAGCATGTGTGACTAAATAAACCATATTGAGAAAAGTCATTCACTAAAACATAGAGTCCAGGATGAGAAGCCATGCTCGCATTTCTGTCAAGCTTCTGGATTTTTGAGATAGACTCCATAATCAAGTGTGTGTTATTTAGAGTTAAGTGAGATGATTAGCTATGCTGTTTTTCTTGGGAACATATATCTAGAGAACTTCGCTTAAAATCATGAGTCAGAAAAATCCCTTTTCTCATAAATCTCTTCTAGAGTAAAACAGAAGTCATCTCATTGGAATTTTGATTCCTGAGTAAAGGAGAAGGGTTTCATGGTGAGTGCTTTGTTCTATTGATGCCCATGAAATGTGGATGACTGCCTGACACATCCTAGTTCAAAGCAGTTGAAAATAATTTTAACTTTGTTTTGTTTCAAGAGGCTTAAGAGTTATTGGATTAAAAGAAATTGGACCAAAACAAGTAATTTTTTAAAACACAAGCCACTAAACAGCCTAAAGACAATGAACTTTAAGGCCCAAAGCAGGCCATTTAGTATAAAGCGGTGCCTTCTCTGGAGGTGCTTTCTTCTTATATATACACTGAGAAATAGATGCTATTATTAGCTCCTGAATTTCCTTAGAGGTCTTTATATATTTGCAGTTAGCAACTAATGGCAATGCATTTTTTGCCTTTACCTCTAGATCACAATCAGGATCATTGCAGACATACGAAATGATAAGGTTGCAACCCCACTCTTTAAAGTGGGGAGGAAAATTTCATGATTCAAGTTCAAGAATACGAACTCATATTCTTGGTAATATTTCATAGCCTTTTTGAGACCCTAAGGAAAGTATATTTTTAAAGTTAGTAATAACGGAGTGGTGAATAGAAGAAATTCCTATTGTTTTTTCTCCTTTTTAAACACAGGTTTATGATTGCAGGTATTTTTTATTTGAATATTTCCATTCTATTTGAAATATATTTTTTATTATTAATAGTGCCCTAGGAAAATCAATGTGTAACTCTTCTCTTTTTTTCCTGATATGACACAATGACTTAGTCACGTGCTGATTCTTTTTGCTCTAGGATATTTTACTTTTCTGTAATGTCTTAAATGTTTTACTACATTAATATTTATCAGCTCTCTAAATTATGTTCTCTTTTGTTACTATTTAAAATAAGATAATCTATTAAAGTAAATGGGTCTAAGATCATTTCACAAAAATCTACTGCATTTTTATATACCATGATCAGTCAATTAGAAAATATCAGTTTTTGAAAGTATCATGTATTGACAAAAGTATCAACAATAAAAAATAAAGTAACTAGGAATAAATCTAACCAAAAACGTACAAGTCCTATATGCAGAAAAACATAAACTCTCATTGGAAGTTTTTAAAGGGGACCTAGATAGATGGAGTGATATACTGTTTATAGATGGGAAGAAGATTCAAAACACAAAGATGTCTCTTCTCCCTACCCTGAATGGTAGATTCCATATACATCTGACCAAAACTCTAACAGGTATAAACAATAAACTTGACACATTAACTCAAAAATTTATGAAACAATGGCTAAGAATAGCCTCAAAACTTCAAAAGAAATTTCTAAAGAAGTGAACTAGTCAGGGCAATTGCCCTCACAAACACTATGCCTTATTATAAATCTATAGCAATGAAGACGAGGCAAGAACAACCCAAAATAGAAAGCCCCAAATAAGCCCATGTATTTATAGAGACTTACTGGATATCAGAGATGGCATGGCATTGCAGCTCGAGGGGAACAAGATAAGACTCTCAACATGTAGAGGTAGGACAACTGGCTACCCATATGGGAAACAAGTCAGATGCATGCCTTATACCATATGTAAAACACCTGTTTCTTATTAAGGAATGAGCTGTGGAAGCCAACGTTTTACAAAACTAAGAGCGAAAAAGAAGCTGTGTTCATACTCTGAGGGAATCCATTCTTAAAATTAAGGACTTCTGTTCTCAAAAGATCATGGAAAATAAAGTCAAAAATTCGTGGATGATATGGGTAACATATAAACAACAGAAGATCTGATTCAGGAACCACAAGGAACTACCACTGCTCAACAAAAAGACAAACATCGCAACAGGAGAGTGGGCAACAAACTTGAATAGACATTTTGCATAAAACACATAAGGTACATTAAAAAAAATGGAAAAGATACTAAGCCACAATGTCTAGTAGAAGAATGTAATTAAAAGCACAATTTTAACAGGTTTTCATTTAGATTGGCAAATATTAAGAAGTATGATAATACCAAGTTGTTGAGGATGTGGTGAGAATATAAACTGAACAACCATTTTGACATTATCTCATAAATCTGAACATTTGCATATCCTGATTCACCAATTCCACATTCATGTACATATCTTCAGATTTCAACTCATTACACCATGAAGTATGCAGAAATATATTCACTGTAGCAATTTCCATAATACCAAAAAGGGAAAACTGTCTAAATGTCCTTCTATAAGATAATGGATAAACAAATCCTGTCATATTCACCAAATGAGCTATTACAGAGAAGTCATAATAAACTGTCAGATCAGATCAGATCAGTCGCTCAGTCGTGTCCGACTCTTTGCGACCCCATGAACCGCAGCACGCCAGGCCTCCCTGTCCATCACCAGCTCCCGGAGGTCACTCAGACTCGCATCCATCGAGTCAGTGATGCCATCCAGCCATCTCATCCTCTGTCGTCCCCTTCTCCTCCTGCCCTCAATGCCTCCCAGCATCAGTCTTCTCCAATGAGTCAACTCTTCGCATGAGGTGGCCAAAATACTGGAGTTTCAGCTTTAGCATCATTCCTTCTAAAGAAATTCCAGGATTGATCTCCTTCAGAATGGACTGGTTGGATCTCCTTGCAGTCCAAGGGACTCTCAAGAGTCTTCTCCAACACCACAGTTCAAAAGCATCAATTCTTCGGTGCTCAGCCTTCTTCACAGTCCAGCTCTCACATCCATACATGACCACAGGAAAGACCATAACCTTGACCAGGCGAACCTTTGTTGGTAAAGTAATGTCTCTGCTTTTGAATATGCTATCTAGGTTGGTCACAACTTTCCTTCCAAGGAGCAAGCGTCTTTTAATTTCATGGCTGCAGTCACCATCTGCAGTGATTTTGGAGCCCAGAAAAACAAAGTCTGACACTGTTTCCACTGTTTCCCCATCTATTTCCCATGCAGTGATGGGACCAGATGCCATGATCTTCGTTTTCTGAATGTTGAGCTTTAAGCCAACCTTTTCACTCTCCACTTTCACTTTCATCAAGAGGCTTTTTAGCCCCTCTTCACTTTCTGCCATAAGAGTGGTGTCATCTGCATATCTGAGGTTATTGATATTTCTCCCGGCAATCTTGATTCCAACTTGTGTTTGTTCCAGTCCAGCATTTCTCATGATGTACTCTGCATATAAGTTAAATAAACATGGTGACAATATGCAGCCTTGACGTACTCCTTTTCCTATTTGGAACCAGTCTGTTGTTCCATGACCAGTTCTAACTGTTGCTTCCTGACCTGCATACAGATTTCTTAAGAGGCAGATCAGGTGGTCTGGTATTCCCATCTCTCTCAGAATTTTCCACAGTTTATTGTGATCCACACAGTCAAAGGCTTTGGCATAGTCAATAAAGCAGAAATAGATGTTTTTCTGGAACTCTCTTGCTTTTTCCATGATCCAGCGGATGTTGGCAATTTGATCTCTGGTTCCTCTGCCTTTTCTAAAACCAGCTTGAACATCAGGAATTTCACGGTTCACATATTGCTGAAGCCTGGCTTGGAGAATTTTGAGCATTACTTTACTAGCGTGTGAGATGATGAGATGAGTAATAAACTGTACCCCTATAAAATAATACAAATGAAATTTGGATACATACTGATGAATGAAAAAGGCATTCACAAATTAAAAATATATGATGCACTTTTATAAACATCCAAAACAAGAATGACTAAATAATATCTTTGTGCATATATATATATATATATATATATATACACATGCAGGAGAACATCATACAACAGGAAAAAGACAAATGTGAAGTTGAGGATGGCAGATGCCTTTGGTGGGGAATCAAGGGGGTGAGATGGTATGGTAAAGAGCACATAGGTAGCTGTAACAGTATTGGTCACGTTCAACTTTTTGGTCTGTGGATAGGTTCATTTTAGGATTGCATCATCTTTGGTATGTACATAATTTGCATAGTTTTTAAATGAGGGGAGAAAAGAACAAAGGAGGAGAGAAATCTGACTAAAGACCATAATAGATCTACCTTGGAAATATTAAGCGTTTGGTTCCAGACCATTGCAGTAAAAGTGGATATTGCCAAGTCTCACAGATTTTGGGCTTCCCAATGCATATAAACATTATTTTTACATTATACTGTAGTCCATTAAGTATGCAATAGCATTGTATCTAAACAAAGTGTACATACCTTGACTTAAAAATGTTTTATTATTAAGAAAGGTCTACCATCATCTGAGCCTTCAGTGAGTTGTAATCATTTTGCTGGAGTAGGGTCTTGCATGGATATTGATGACTGCTGCTGATGAGGTTGGTGGTTGCTGAAGGCTGGGGTTGGTGTGGCAATTTCTTAAAATAAGACAGCAATGAAGTTTCCTACATCAATTGACTCTTCCTTTCATGAAATTTCTCTGTAGAATGCAATGTTGTTTGACAGCATTTTACCCACAGTAGAACTTCTTTCAAAACTTTTTTTTTTTAATTTAATTTAATTTTATTTTATTTAACTTTTCCAAGTTCGATGGCTGATACCGGATGCCTGGGGCTTGTGCACTGGGACGACCCAGAGGGATGGTATGGGGAGGGAGGAGGGAGGAGGGTTCAGGATGGGGAACACATGTATACCTGTGGCAGATTCATTTTGATATATGGCAAAATCCAAACTTCATTTAAAATCAGTCCTTTCAAATCCTTCTGCTGCTTTATGAATTAGGCTTATGTAATATTCTAAGTTATGGGCTTCCCTGGTGGCTCAGAGGTTAAAGCGTCTGCCTGCAATGCAGGAGACCTGGGTTCGATCCCTGGGTCGGGAAGATCCCCTGGAGAAGGAAATGGCAACCCACTCCAGTATATCTTGCCTGGAGAATCCCGTGGGTGGAGGACTTTGTGGTCATGTCTACAAACTTCATAGCACCTTCACCAGTAGATTCCGTCTCAAGAAACCATGTTCTTTGCTCATCTGTAAGAAGCAACTACTCATCTGTTTAATTTTTATCATGTGATTGCAGCAATTCAGTCATGTCTTCAGGCTCCACTTCTAGTTCTCTTGCTATTTCCACCACATCTGCAGTTACTTTCTCCAAGTCATCTATGAGGGTTGGAATCAACTTTTTCCAAACTCCTGTTCATGTTGATATTTGGACCTCTTCCCATGAATAATGGTTGTTCTTAATGGCATCTAAAATGGTGAATCCTTTCCAGAGGTTTTCAGCAAACTTTACCCAAATACACCTGAGGAATCACTATTTATGGCAGCTATAGCCTTTTGAAATGCATTTCTTAATAATATGACTTGAAAGTTGAAACTTCTCCATGATCCATGGGCTACAGAATGAACACTGTATTAGAAGTCATGAAAACAACATTAATCTCATTGTAAACCTCCATTAGAGCTCTTGGCTGACCAGGTGAATTGTCAATAAGGAGTAATATTTTGAAAGGAATCTTTTTTCTGAGTAGTAGGTCTCACCAGTGGGCCTAAAATTTTCAGTAAACCATGATGTAAACAGATGTGCTCTCATCCAGGTTTTGTGGTTCCATTTATAGAGCACAGGCAGAGTAGATTTTGCATAGTTCTTAAGAGCTCCACTATTTTCAACATGATAAATTATCATTGGCTTCAACTTCAAGTCACCAGCTGTATTTGTCTCTAACAATAGATAAGCCTGTCATTTGAAGCTTTGAAGCCAAGCCTTAACTTCTCCTCTCTAGCTATGAAAGTCCTAGATGGCATTTTTTTCCAATATAAGGCTGTTTCATCAACACTGAAAATCTGTTGTGTTGTGTAGGCACTTACCTTAATCATCCTAAGTAGATCTGGGTAATTTGCTTTGGGTTCTGCATTAGCATTTGCTGCTTCAACTTCCACTTTTACATAATGGAGATGGCTTCTTTCTTTAAATCTCATAAACCAATCTCTGTTAGCATCAAACTTTTCTTCTGCAGCTTCTGTACCTCTCTCAGGCTTCACAGAGAGTTAAAGAGAGTCAGAGCCTTGCTCTGGATTAGATTTTGGCTTAAGGGAATTTTGTGGCTGGTTTGATTGTCTACCCAGACCACCAAAACTTTCTCCATATTAGCAGTGAGGCTATTTCACTTCCTTATCATCATGTTCACTGGAGTAGAACTTTTAATTTCCTGTAAGAACTTCTCCTTTCATTCACAACTTGGCTATCTGTTTGGTACAAGAGGCCTAGCTTTGGGCCTGTCTCAGCTTTTGACATGCCTTCCTCACTCAGTTCAGTTCAGTTCAGTCACTCAGTCATGTCTGACTTTTTGTGACCCTATAAACCACAGCACGCCAGGCCTCCCTGTCCATCATCAACTCCCGGAGTCCACCCAAACCCATTTCCATAGAGTCGGTGATGCCATCCAACCATCTCATCCTCTGTCGTCCCCTTCTTCTCCTGCCCTCAATCTTTCCCAGCATCTTTCCCAGATCCCAGGGTCTTTTCCAGTGAGTCAGCTCTCCACATCAGGTGGCCAAAGTATTGGAGTTTCAGCTTCAATATCAGTCCTTCCAAAGAAATCCCAGGGCTGATCTCCTTCAAATGGACTGGTTGGATCTCCTTGCAGTCCAAGGGATTCTCAAGAGTCTTCTCCAACACCACAGTTCAAAAGCATCAATTCTTTGGCACTCAGCTTTCTTCACAGTACAACTCTCACATCCATACATGACCACAGGAAAAACCATAGCCTTGACTAGACAGACCTTTGTTGGCAAAGTAATGTCTCTGCTTTTGAATATGCTATGTAGGTTGGTCATAACTTTCCTTCCAAGGAGTAAGCATCTTTTAATCTCATGGCTGCAGTCACCATCTGCAGTGATTTTGGAGCCCAGAAAAATGAAGTCTGACACTGTTTCCACTGTTTCTCCATCTATTTCCCATGAAGTGATGGGACCAGATGCCATGATCTTCGTTTTCTGAATTTTGAGCTTTAAGCCAACTTTTTCACTCTCCTCTTTCACTTTCATCAAGACCCCCTTTAGTTCTCCTTCACTTTGCTTAATCATTTCTAGCTTTTGGTTTAAAGTGATAGATGTGTGACTCTTCCTTTCATTTGAACACTTAAAGGCCATTTTAAAGCTATTAATTGGCCTAATATTTGTGTCTTAGGGGATAGGAAGGCCAGAGGAGAGGTACAGAGACAGGAAACACATGTTGGTGGAGCAGTCAGAACACATACAACATTTATCAATTAAGTTCCCTGTCTTACCTGGGAGCGTCTGTTGGCACCCAAAACAATTACAAGTGCAATATCAAAGACCAAGAATCACAGATTATTGTAAAAAATAATAACAAAAATTGGAATACTGTGAGAATTATCAAAATGTGACACTCAGACATGAAGCGAGCAAAGCTATTGCCAGAATTTTGCTGATAGACTTGCTCCATGCAGGCTTGCCACAAGCCTTCAATTTGTTAAAAAAAAAAAAAAAAAACAAAAACAGTATCTGCAACGTATAATAACGTGCAGCAGAAGTATGCCAGTACTATTACTGAGTTGTCTGCCTTCCTTGTATTGTCTCAGTTTTTGTTTCCTGCACCTGGGGGCTCTGCTGTTGGGACAGGGGCTTCTGTTCAAATCTCCCCAGAGTAAGGGAGCTCTTCAGAAACCATAACAAGAAAGACCCTGAAGGCCACCTCAAATGACGGCTCCCACTCCCCCTGGATGGATCAGCTCATATCCATGAGGCTCCAGGTCTCTGCGCACAGTACACCAGGTCTCCCCAGGCAGATACCAAGGTGAGGCAGTGCACACAGAGCGGTGAAGGTCCAGCCAGACAAGACCCCAGAACACACATTCCAGGGTGAGGAGGGGACCTGGTGACCACCAATCTTCAGCCCTGGGCTGCACAGGGCCTGCTTGGACCTACATTATGTTTTCTATTTAAGGGCTCCTGTGATGTTCCTCCTTGAAAAGTAGAATTTGAAATAACTTTGATTCTTATGAATGTACATTCTTTTTTAATTTAAAACTTTTAAAACAGTTTTCTGTTTTTCTTATCTTTTTGAACCATCTTCTTGAGCAAACTATATTTTGTAGCATATGTAGTCCAATAATTAATATATTATAGTATTTGTTATGATGCTTAGACATTTTTACATACCTTTACAAGCCAAATCCTTTGTACTTGCTGGGGTTTTGTTTCTACTTATTTTTTAATCATCTAAAACTGCCAGGGCCCAGCCCCAGTGGATCCAGGGAAATTCGAAGGATAGACAGCGTTAGTGAATACACTGGCTTTAATTAAATATTAATTAGAGATATAAAGAGTAATAGAATTAGGATAGCTCAGCAGGAAAATTCAGTGGAGAAAAGAGGCAGAGTAGCTTGGTTTACGCGGAAAACCAGTAAAACTTCAAGCCAAGAAGTTTGCACCACTTACGTAGGCTGCAGGCATCCTCCCGTTCTCCCAAAGAAGAGGAGACACTGAGGCCTCCCTGGTTGAATCTTAGAAGCCCAGGCAAAATTAGTAAGCTTGGCGGGCTTCTGTGCTCCAGATGGAAACTCAGCCAGAGGTTGAGAGAAAAAATAACATGAGGAGACCAGTCTTTCAAGGAACTGATCTCATTCTTTATTTTCCAGGGTCTGTTTTTATACACTGAGATGTTATACAAAAGTCACATGGGGTCAGCAGTCCTGACTTTTATTAAAGTCAGGTGCTTTATACAAATGTATACGAAGGTCTTAGGGGTGTTACATCATCTTCTGGCCAGGGGGCCTGTTAACAATTCATGACCCTCTCCTTGTGACAGTGGTAAGTCAACCAGAACACTTATTTCTCCAGGGGTGATTATTCTTAAAACAGACACCACCTTCTGAAGGTACCAGATAAAGTTACATTCCTATAGGGTGAGGGTGTAGTGAGTTTTAATTAAGGAAAGAATTTGCTTAGCCTAAGGTCTAACGTGATTAATATCAAAGGTTAATACTTATTTCTTCTATATATTCATTAATGTGTATAAGGTCAGGGGATGTGGAGACTTAGCAGCAAACATTGGCTCAACAAATGAAAAACTCATTACCAATACAATTTCTAATCAGCCCACTATACTATACTAATAGTCTTCTAACTTCTCTAAAGAACCTGTTTTTAGAAGATTTAAAGCATCTCGTGCCTCTCATGGTTGGGAGGCTGTGAACAATCACATGTGGCCGGACAAGCATGTCAGGCAGGCTAGAGAATCTTCAGAGGAGTTTGTAGGTTGAAACATTCCTATCTCGCCCAGGAATTATTATTAACTGGAGCTCTAAGTTAATTCCTTCTCCGAAAGAGGTGGTGGGGGACAGCCCCCCATAAAGTCAGAGGTGTAGGTGAGAGCACAAAGTAGTAACATAGGCAGACTCTGGTTTTGGGAGTAGATGCTCAAGAATTTCCAGGGGGCTCCTGAGGCTAAATCCCGCATTTGCGTATGTCGAGCCTCCTTCCTCATGATCTTTGCCACGGGCGGAGTTCCTCATGCTGGCTCCTGGCATAAAACTACTTCTTATGTTGCAATTTTCAATTTATTTCCAATTTTTTATTGTCCTGCTGTTGTAAAATTCCTGTTCTATCCATTTTAAATGAGAAGAAATAGATTTGAAGCACTACTCACATTTTATACTTTCTTGAGTTGTGGAAATATCGTATGTTTGTCTTTATTCAATAAATCATTATTCTTGATTTCATACACAAGTTCTACATCTTACAGTTTAGTCAAGAAAATTAATGGCTCAAAACCTCAAGTTCCTCATCTAGTAAATGACATTAATTATCTATAGAGTTTCTGTAAGTCTTAAATCAGATAATACATACTCAGCACTTTAGAAATGTCACAGTGAGCTTACTTAATGTCAAAAAGAGCACTTACTCCTTTTATTCCAGACTCTAAGGATGCTTTACAGACAAGAAGTATGCCGTCTCTCAGTTTACTTTAAAAAAATTTGGAAATAATTTTGGGACATCCTGCATAGGTTTGGTAATACTAAGAAAGATTAGGCATTGTCTGCTCTCAGGGAAATTTCAAACTACAAAAAAAAGAGAATACACATTCTAAAAAAATAATAATTCCATATGATGTGTACTTGATTAAAATATGTAGCACAAAGAGGAGTAGAGGAGAATAAGTGGTTCATCACTCTTGGGGAAGAGGGAATTTGGGAATAATATAAGCCACTTAGCATGAGCAAATTGAGAAGAATGAACATAGGTTTCCCAACTCTCAAGAGGTGGAGAGGGGTAGAAAACTCCAGGTAAAGAAGCATCATGTGGAAAGTAACATAAAGATTTTCATATGATATAGAGTATTATAATATTGCAATAAAACTTTAGGACTAGAAAGTAGCTCAGCTGGTGAAGAATCCATCTGTAATGCAGGAGACCCCAGTTCAATTCCTGGGTTGGGAAGATGCCCTGGAGAAGGGATAGGCTACCTTCTCCAGTATTCTTGGGCTTCCCTGGTGGCTCAACTGGTAAAGAATCTGCCAGCAATGTGGAAGACCTGGGTTTGATCCCTGGGTTGGGAAGATCCCCTGGAGGAGGCATGGCAACCCACTCCAGTATTCTTGCCTGGAGAATCCCCAAGGACAGAGAAGCCTAGCAGACTACATTTCATGTGGTCACAAATAGTCAGACACAACAGAGTCTAAGCACAGCACAGCATAGATAAATATATGTAATCAAATACTTTTAGGATAGGAGTGTCCAGATACGTGTATTTTTTATTTTATCAAAAATTTAGGTTGTATAGACTTCAAATATTAATAAAGCCGTTTCATTTGTTTGCCACGCATTTTTATTTATGTAAGCCTTTTTGTGAAAGTGAAAGTGGCATAAAGATATACACGCTGACAGTAAAAAGTATAAAACTGTACAGAAGAGTATAAAGTATAAAGTTAAGGTCACCTTTCACCATCGTAGCTCCACTCCGAAATATTAATCTCTGTTAGGAATTTTTCATGCAGCCTCCTAGAGCTATTCAATGAATATGAATGTTTGTATTAGAATTCACCTGCTGGCAGTTTGAAGCAAATCATTTTTGGTTTTGTTTGGTTAATATGGTACTTTAAAATTTTAAAAACTAAATTTGAATTCATTTAAGTGTGAAATTCATCCTTTCTCTTACCACTGCTTCCAAATTTTTTTACTTAGCTACAACAGATATTGATAACACTTGCCTGGTCTTTGAGGGACAGCAGTTGAATTGTGACCCCTGAGGCAAACATGTAAGATTAGAGTTTGAATGTGTGTGTGTGTGTATGTGTGTGTTTTATGTATAAACCATGTTACACTTGCTATATTCCACCTTGCTGTTTTTCTTAATAAGTGTGTAAAGAACAGTTTTCACATCACTACTTAAGAATTTGAGCATAAGAATTTACCTTATGTTTTTTAAATAATTGTATAGTATCCTATTTTAAGAATATATCATCATCGATTATTTGTCATTATCCCTAAATAACAAACATTATTTTCTTTTTCCTTATTATTATAACAATGTTGGAAGCAAGATTCTGTACAAATACGTTCAGGCATTCATGTGAAAGCATTTGTAGATAAACGCATAGAGATAGATTTAATTGGAGGTTTGTCATGTTAACAATTTGTCTCTTCGATGTATTTTAATTTATGGTAAAGAGAAGCATGAAGGCAAATGGAAATCAAGAGAAAGGATTATTAATGAAAGGGAAATGTCTCAACCTCACAAGGCCAGTGTTCTTGGACAAATATAGATCAATATACAAGCTGAGATTTTAAGTCAAATAAATATCTTCTTCTAGTTCATTACTGTCCAGATCTCAATACCACCTGATGACAGACTGTGGTCTTGCCAACTTGGATATGCAGATGGCAAGCCCATTACATATGCCCCATCTTCCTTTTGTCTCTGAGCCTAGGAGATGTCCACAACTCAGAGAAGATGGGGCAAACAAACCAATTAAAGAGTGTCAGGCCACTTGGGCCCAGTGGAGTTTGCTGTCTACTTCTGAAGCAAAATAGCTCTCCCTACTAATAAGAGGTGATGTGCCTCTTTTTACTTTGGGAGTTGACAATAAATTGTTTTCAAAAAGTTTGTTGCAATTTAAGGTTAACCAAAACCTTTCAGCAATATTTGGTATTAATTCACATTTACCCATCTGACAAGATAATGAGATTTCCCTAATTGTTCAAAAATGTTTAAATGTTAAATATGAATAAACTCTGAGCAAGCTCCGGAAGTTGCTGATGGACAGGGAAGCCTGGCGTGCTGCAGTCCATGTGGTCTCAAAGAGTCAGACATGACTGAGCGACTGAACTGAACTGATGAATAAAGTTGAGATTCCTTTTCTGTATTTCTTTTCTGACCATCTATATTTTTACCTCTACCTTTTATATACAAAAATTATAGACTTCAAGGGAGTTAATAATAACATTTATCTAAGCAAATATAGCTATTATTTATTGAACACTTACTCCATGCTGGGGGCTACAATAAATCTTTTACTTGGATTATTTCATCTAATCTACAAAGCAGCAAGAATTGGGTACCAATTTTATCCCTATTGTTGAAAAAAAAAAAAAAAAGAGAGATGCTTTAGAGGGAAATAAATTTGCATGAGTAACCCACTCAATGTTTCTGCCTTTTTAAATCTTGATATTTTTCCCCTTCATGGCTTGCCTTTTTGAAAAAAAAAAATTTATAATATTCTCTCTTAAATTTGGAAAGGTATTCACTAATATATTTGTTGTGCAATGCTCTCCTTTTTTGACACTTTTTTTTCCTTGTTTTTAGTTTCTCATTGTATTTCTTTATTCTGAAGATGATTTAAACCTGTAGCTATACTAGAACCCCATGGTGAATCCTGGCTCACAAAAGTAGGCATGCAAGACATTTGCACTAGAAATGGGCCTCATTATCTGTAGCTATTGAACGACACTGGCCCTATGACAGCTGATTGTATGGACAAGTACTGAGACTGGGACATTCAGATTTTCTCTCCTGAAATTTCAAATGAAAAAACTGGAAATTGTTGGAACTGAGTCAGTGGAGAAGGAAATGGCAACTCACTCCAGTATTTTTGCCTGGAGAATCCCATGAACAGAGGAGACTTGGAAGGCTGTTGCAGGAGTCAGACAGGACTTAGTGACAAAACCACCAAATCAGTCCTGTGAATGACAGTCTCTAAAATTTTCAAATCTTTAGTCTTTCAATGCAGCTACTAAGCTTTTTCATCAGTTAAAAGTTATCCCCAAATATCTTGTTTTTGGTTTAAACACAGTATATGAGTCAATTTTCTATTGTTTTTTACTCAAAGAATATAAAGGGATACATTAACCACATTTATAAATCAGTGTTTTTCTTTGTAAGAGTTTATTTACTTACCTAAATTGTGTTGGGGCCCTTTCATTTGCTTATTTTAATTTTTAGCATGCTTTGTTTTATTTCTTTAAAATCTGTGATCTGTTTAAAATATTATTTCCTGTGAGGAAATTTATATTGTTTCTTGGCTACTAAGTTTTCCCAATACTGCAACAAATATCCAAAATTTATTTGCTTACTGAAATGTAATCTTATTAGATTCGAATTTCCTATATATGTTTGGTGGCCTTCATTTCTAAAACTTTCAATTTATTTTTCTGGTTATTTCTTCGTTCATACCATATTGTTTGTAATGACATAAGCCTATACAGCTGAAACTCCAGTATTTTGGCCACCTCATGCAAATAGTTGACTCATTGGAAAAGACTCTGATGCTGGGAGGGATTGGGAGCAGGAGGAAAAGGGACGACAGAGGATGAGATGGCTGGATGGCATCACCAACTTGATGGACGTGAGTTTGAGTGAACTCCAGGTGTTGGTGATGGACAGGGAGGCCTGGCATGTTGTGATTCATGGGGTCACCAAGTGTCAGACACGACTGAGAGACTGAACTGAACTGAAGCTTATACATTTTTATGCCTGGCAATCTTACCTTAATCTCTTGTTTACTATCTTTTTATTTCAGTTTTTCTCATCAATTTATTTTTTCTAGATTAGATACAAGAATTATCTCCAAAGAGAGTTAAAGATAAATAAATACATAAATAAAAAATAAATAAATAAGAGTTCACTGACATCTTCACAGAATTGAGACTTAATATCCATAGAAGAGCATTGTGTTTTTTTTTTTTTAAGGAAATCTTTTGCATGTTTTATCATTTTCTAAAATGTAGGTTAAGTTACTTTTACTGTTTCCCTATACATATTATAGAGAATAGTCAAGTAAATATGCTTCTACTTGCCCAATTTTTACCCTTTGTATATTTTATTGAGCCTAGTTCTTGCTTCTCCATGATTGTATATGTTTAAACACTAAATTTGGTTTATTGATTATTATTAACATAATATGATTAGTGAAAGTGATAGTCACTTGGTAAAGCCCTCCAGGCTCTTCTATCCATGGAATTCTCAAGGCAAGAATACTGAAGTGGCTTGCCATTTCCTACTCCAAAGCATCTTTCCAACCCAGGCATTGAACATGGATCTCCTGCATTACCAGCATATTCTTTACTATCTGAGTAACCAGGGAAACCCTAATATGATTTAGGTTATCTTCTTTTCCTGGCCCAGCTTGTGTCTCCTTTTTATACCTCAGTATTTTTAAAGCTGTCATGATTTTCTCTGTAAAGGCCTCTAGAGATAGCATACAAAAAACCCTATGGAATGACATGGAAAACAAACTTCAGGCTATCAAAAGCTAAAAGGGAGGGAGGAGGGAGACATATAAGTATGGGATTAATAGACACAAATTTCTATACATAAATCCCATTTCACCCCTCCTATTGTATCATTCAGGAAGCAACAGTTAGAATTGGACATGGAACAACAGACTGGTTCCAAATAGGAAAAGGAGTATGTCAGGGCTATATATTGTCACCCTGCTTATTTAACTTCTATACAGAGTACATCATGAGAAATTCTGGACTGGATGAAGCACAAGCTGGAATCAAGATTGCCGGGACAAATATCAATAACCTCAGATATGCAGATGATACCACCCTTATGGCAGAAAGCAAAGAACTAAAGAGCCTCTTGATAAATGTGAAAGAGCAGAGTGAAAAATTTGGCTTAAAGTTCAACATTCAGAAAACTAAGATCATGGCATCTGGTCCCATCACTTCATGGCAAATAGATTGGGAAACAGTGGCTGACTATTTTTCTGGGCTCCAAAATCACTGCAGATGGTGATGGCAGCCATGAAATTAAAAGACGCTTACTCCTTGGAAGGAAAGTTATGACCAACCTAGATAGCATATTCAAAAGCAGAGACATTACTTTGCCAACAAAGGTCCGTCTAGTCAAGGCTATGGTTTTTCCAGTGGTCATGTATGGGTGTGAGAGTTGGACTGTGAAGAAGGCTGAGCGCCAAAGAGATAATGCTTTTGAAGTGTGGTGTTGGAGAAGACTCTTGAGAGTCCCTTGGACTGCAAGGAGATACAACCAGTCCATCCTAAGGAGGTCAGCCCTGGATGTTCATTGGTAGGACTGATGTTGAAGCTGAAACTCCAATACTTTGGCCACCTGATGCAAAGAGCTGACTCATTTGAAAAGACTGATGCTGGGAAAGATTGAAGGCAGGAGGAGAAGGGGATGACAGAGGGGGTTGGATGGCATCACTGACTCAATGGACATGGGTTTGGGTGGACTCTGGGAGTTGGTGATGGACAAGGAGACCTGGCATGCTGCAGTTCATGGGGTCACAAAGAGTCAGACACGACTGAGCAACTGAACTGAACTGAACCATCTTGTTGGGTCATAGAAGAAGCAAGAGAATTCCAAAAAACATCTATGTCTTTTTTGTTGACTAGATTAAAGACTTTGGCTTTGTGGATCACAACAACATGAAAAATTCTTAAAGAGATGGGAGTACCAGACCACCTTACCTACCTCCTGAGAGACCTGTAGGCAGGTCAAGGAGCAACAGTTAGAACTGGATACGGAACAGACTGGCTCCAAATCAGGAAAGGAGTACGTCAAGGCCATATATTATCACTTTGCTTATTTAACTTATATGCAGAGTACAACATGTGAAATGCCAGACTTAAGCACAAACTGGAATCAAGATTTCAGGGAGAAATATCAATAACCTCAAATATGTTTCCCTTGTGGCTTAGTTGGTTAAGAATCTGCCTGCAGTGTGGGAGACCTGGATTCAATTCCTGGGTTGGGAAGATCCCCTGGAGAAGGAAAAGTCTACCTACTCTGGTATTCTGGCCTGGAGAATTCCATGGAATATATAGTTCATTGGAGAAGGCAATGGCACCCCACTCCAGTACTCTTGCCTGGAAAATCCCACGGATGGAGGAGCCTGGTAGGCTGCAGTCCATGGGGTCGCTAAGAGTCAGACATGACTGAGTGACTTCACTTTCTCTTTTCACTTTCATGCATTGGAGAAGGAAATGGCAACCCACTCCAGTGTTCTTGCCTGGAGAATCCCAGGGATGGTGGAGCCTGGTGGGCTGCCGTCTATGGGGTCACACAGAGTTGGACACGACTGAAGTGACTTAGCATAGCATAGCATAGCATATAGTTCATGGGATCAGAGATAGTTCATGGGTCACAAAGAGCCGGTCACAACTGACAGACTTTCACTTCACTTACTCACATATATGTACATGACACCCCCCTTATGGCAGACAGAGAAGAGGAACTGAAGAGCCTCTTGATGAAAGTGAAAGAGGAGAGTGAAAAATTTGGATTAAAACTCAACATTCAAAAAACCAAGATCATGGCATCACATCACATCACTTTATGGCAAATAGATGGAGAAATGATGGAAACAGTGACAGACTATTTTCTTGGCCTCCATAATCACTGCAGATGGTGACTGCAGCCATGAAATTAAAAGACTCTTGCTCCTTGGAAGAAAAATTATGAGAATCCTAGATGAACAGGGAAGCCTGGCTTGCTGTAGTCCATGGGGTTACAAAGAGTTGAACATTACTGAGTGACTGATCTTAACTGAGTTGAACTATATATAAAAAAGGTGAACAAAGAGGATTCACTGTACAGTGCAGGGATTCAATATCTTGTAATAGCCTATAATGGAAAATAATCTGAAATCACTGAATCTCTTTGCTGTACACCTGAAACTAGCACAATATTGTAAACCAACTATACTTGAATGAATAAAAGAAAATAAAATCCTGTGGACTGCCTTGTCATATTCAAAATAACTCATTCCATTTCTTTCTTCCCCATTCATTTAGAATGGGTATGTTTTTATGGTGTAGTTTTCCATCTGCTGATACACTATCCCATAAAATTTGCATGGTTATATTTAATATAAAAACATGTAACACCTGATAAACTACTCCTGAATTTTAGGTGAAAAGCCCATAAACTATCTCACCTCTTTCAGATTATGATTTTACCATAAGGTTCATTTAATCATCTCATTCTTTCTAGAAATTAAACTCTTCTGGCTCATTTAGCATTAAAAATAAGTGAACTGAGGAATGACTGGAGTGACACATATTTTTAGAGAAAGGTAGTCTATATAAGGAAATAAAAGAATGTGTTTCCTTATATAGGATGAGGTATTCACTCTAATGCATAAGAGCTAGAAAATATTTTACTTCAGAACCAAGAGCACCATTTGGATAAAGGGTTCATAGAGGGCTTCAAGTAATGCACCACCTCCAAGACTGCAGAAAGTCATTAGGGAGCCAACTTTCCTTAGAAATTTTGCTGCAAAGAACTTCTACTATCAGAAGATCATAAGCTAACCATAGGAGGAGGGAAGAAATGCAGGCTTTGAAAAGAATAATGAAGATCTTTTAAAGCAAGGTTCACAGAGAGGCCGACATTAGTGACAAAGCAAGATTGCTTTTTGAATAGTGTACAGTTTTTCTGTATTACCTAAACATGCATGTGCGCACACACACACACACACACTTTACTTATCTAGTGGGATGGGCTTCTTAAAAATTTTACACCTTGTTCAAATGACTTTGACCACCAAATCCTTTACAATCTGTTTTGCTTTGCATTCTCACAGGACTTTGATCCTCTATCCATTTTAGTATCTATTTCATGTTTCCGACTTGTCTTTTAAAGTTTCTGTCTCCTCCATGGGCCATTATCTCTGAGGACAGATTGCTAAGTCACTTTAGCACTTAGAGGAGAATCTGAAATTCTAAAACTGTCTACAATTTTTAAATTCTTCATAGCGCAGCCTTTAAGGTCACTTGAAATGTTTATTTCCAGAATATGTTAGACTTAAAGCCATAGTGATCTTCCTGTTACTTTAAAGCTAACATTGCTGGATTTTTTTCTTGGAGTGATGTTGCTTAAAAGTCTGAGATATGGTATCAGTCTTCTAATCACATTGTTGAGAACCCCCCTATTAAAAGAATAGTTTGAGCTACAGATACCCTATACCCTAAAACGTTCTGCTGCTGCTGCTGCTGCTGCTAAGTCACTTCAGTTGTGTCTGACTCTGTGTGACCCCATAGACGGCAGCCCACCAGGCTCCCCGTCATTGGGATTCTCCAGGCAAGAACACTGGAGTGGGCTGCCATTTCCCTCTCCAATGCGTGAAAGTGAAAAGTGAAAGGGAAGTCGCTTAGTTGTGTCCGACTCTTTGCGACCCCATGGACTGCAGCCTACCAGGCTCCTCCGTCCATGGGATTTTCCAGGCAAGAGTATGAATGACTTAAAGTTATCTTTCTAGATACATGTGATATTCACATATTACTTAGGTACTAGAGATTGAAAAATAATTATAATTTTTTGCTTGCAGAAACTAGGCTTTATTATATTGGACTATAAATTACTATAATTTATTTTTGCTACATTTTGAACTCAATTATAAAACTGAACATATACTAATTTTGCACATCTGCTTCCAGGTGAAATTAAACCAAAATGTATCAAAGTGATCACTCAACTGATGACTTTAGATGAGTGTAATTTTATGTAAATTCTAAAAGATTTAGTAATTAAGAATGAGTTGATTTCAACTCATTCTTCTTTTGCTCTTAATTGTTACAACAATTTAATTCCAAACATGATAAAATGGCATCTTTCCCTGATACAGCTGCATGCTTTACAAAGTTTGTTCAGAGTTTAGGTAGACTAAGAAACAAAGGGGGAAATATCAACAAAAATAATGTTTTATTAGAAAATTACATTTCTGTGTCAGGAACATTGAATTTATTTATTCATGAAATAAGTTATAGCAACATCAACTTACTCTAATCTAATCCTTCATTAAACAGGAAAACTGCCTTTGAAGGAGTAGTTCAAACCAGGAAGAAAAAAAAATAGAACTATATTATTTTTAATTTATAAAATATCCCAGTTATCAACATTAGAGACCTATGATCATAATAATTAATAATTACTATTAATGTTGAATGCTCAGTTGCTCCAGTCATGTTCAACTCTTAGCGACCCTATGGACTGTAGCCCACCAGTCTCCTCTGTCTGTGGGATTCTCCAGGTGAGAATACTGGAGTGGGTTGCCATTTCCTTCTCCAGGGATCTTCCCAACCCAGAGATTGAACCCATGTCTCCTGCATCTCCTGCATTGCAGGAGGATTCTTTACCCAATGAGTCACCTGGGAAGCCCATTAATGTCAAATATATAGTCTTAAAGTACTTTTTTAAAGCATCTAGTTTGGTTCTTAAATCATATTTCACTGTAAGCAAAATTAAATATCTCCATGCTAGAACTGAGGCTAACAAAACACCCAAAATTGAAGTAATCAAGGAAGTACAGTTATTAAATGAATATTACAAACTACTTACTCAACTGCCTTCTCCACTATACTTTAATCTGCATGAAATATGGATATTAAGCTTTAAAAATTATCAGGAATATAAACATATAAAAGCATATATCCAGAACAATAGAAATAAAAACAAAAGTCAGCAAATGGGACCCACTTAAACTCACAAGCTTTTGCACAGCAAAGCAAACAGTAAAGAAAACCAAAAGACAACCCACACATTGGGAGAAAATATTTTCAGTAATGTGACTGACAAGGAATTAGTCTCCAAACTTTATAAGATGTTAATGAGGCTTACCGTCATCAAAACAAACAACCCAATCAAAAAATGGGCAAAGACATAAATAGATGTTTCTGCAAAGAGACATACAGATGGCCAAGAGGCCCATGTAAAGATGATCAACATTGTTAATTATTAGACAAATACAAATCAAAACTACAATGAAATATGACCTCATACCAGTCAAAATGGCTGATATCAAAAATTCTACAAAAAATAAATGCTGGAGAAGCTGTGGAGAGAAGGGAACCCTCCTACACAGTTGGTGGGAATGTAAGTTGGTACAGCCAATTTACAATATGGAGAACATATTGTACATATGGAGAACAATATGGAGGTTCTTTAAAAAACTAAAAGTAGAGCTGCCTATGACCATGCAATCCAATCCAGTATACACAGAGAAAAGCATGATCTGAAAGCATACATGCATGCCAATGTTCATTGCAGAATTATTTACAATAGATAAGACATTGGAAGCAAACTAAATGCCCATTGACAGTGGAATGGATAAAGATGTGGTATAGATGTAAAATGGATCATTCAGCCATAAAAACATGAAATAATGCTATTTTCACCAACATGGATGGACCCAGGGATTGTCATATTGAGTAATGTAAGTCAGACAGAATAGGAGAAATATCATATGACATCCCTTATACGTGGAATCTAAAAAGAAACAAATGAACTTAACAAAACAGAAATAGATTCTCAGACTTAAAGAATGAATTTGTGTCTTAAGATTAAGAGGAACGGGTAGTTAGAGAATTTGGGATCCACATATACACATTGCTATATTTAAAATGGATAACCAATAAGTTCCTATTGTATAGCACAGGGAACTCAGCTCAATGTTATGTGGCAACGTGAGTGGGAAGGGAGTGTGGAGGAGAATGGATACATGTATATGTATGGCTGTCCATCTAAACCTAACAGCATTGTTAATCGGCTGCAATATAAAATAAAGAGTTAAAAAAAACATACTAGGTAGATATAATAAAACTTTTATTTAAAAAATAATAGATTTCATAACAACTTTTAAAAAAGTATTTGATATTTAGACCTAATAGACCATAAACAAATAAATTATAAAGAATATTAAGTAAATATAAATAGTAATAACTGTGCTAACTAGGACTCTTACAAAGAATGACTTTTGGTTTTGGTTATGAAAGCTCATGGCAAAAACCTTAAGCTTAAAAGTAAATTAATAGCTGGGGACTTTACATTTGCTTTTAAGCCTAGATAGAGTTAACAATTTGCTAAAAGACATAGAAAAGCTTGATAAAATATCTCTCTAAACAACTTTATTTTAGTAAAATACATAATCTTTTAAAAGATTTTTAAAAAACAAAACCAAAACCAAACAAATATCATAATATGATGAAATAATATGACTTACAGAGCAATATTTATCTCAATTAGAAAATGCTAGCTTTTTCTTAATTTTTTAAAAGATTTTTTCCTAGCAAAATATTTATTGTTTTATAATATTTTACTACCTATAGTACTTCCCAGGTGGCAGTAGTGGTAATGAACCCACCTGTAATGCAGGTAGATGTAAGAGACGTAGGAGATATAATAAATGTAAGAGACTTGGGTTCGATCCCTGGGTCAGGAAGATGCCCTGGAGGAAGGCATGGTAACCCACTCCAGTTTTCTTACCTGGGGAATCCCATGAACACAGGAACCTAGCAGCTGCAGTCCATGGAGTGACAAATAGTTGGACACCACTAAAGAAACTGAGCATGCACACACTCCCCATAGAGATATATATCAATTGAATTTGGCCACAGTCAATGGAGAACTTTTTACTGTAAAGATAATACTAAAGTATGAATCTATTCCATAATACAATTATAGCTATATGTTTATTTCTTTGGACATATGATCCCAGTGAGACAGAATAACATGCTTGATATTTCTCCAGGGAATGAAGTTATTCCACAGGAAAGAATTTCAAAATAAAATTCTGATATTTTGCATATTTTGATATTGCTTTGATGGAACCTATTCATGATAGGAGAGGAGAAAGACACACACACTTCTAATACTGATATCATGCTACTGCTTCAATTTATCTTAAAAGTGTCAATAACAAAAGCAGAACTTATTCTGCTTTAATTTATTTTAAATATCTTGTTAAAAGAAAAGTATAGTGTTTAAATTGCAAATCATACTTGCATAAACTACAAAGGGAAAAAGAAATGCCTGAATACATGAATAAATAAGTATATAAAGTTCAAAATTATGCCATCTACAAATAATTGGAAAAGGAGTACATCAAGGTTGTATATTGTCACCCTGCTTATTTAAATTCCATGCAGAGTACATTAAACAAAGTGCCAGCCTGAATGTATCACAAGCTAGAATCAAGATTGCCTGGGGAAATATCAACAACTTCAGATATAGAACAGATGATACCACCCTAATAGCAGAAAGTGAAGACGAACTAAAGAACCTCCTGAAGGTGAAAGAGGAGAGTGAAAACCCTAGACTAAAGTGAAACATTCAAAAAAACCAAGATCATGGCATCCAGTCCCATCACTTCATGGCAAAGAGAAGGGGAAACAATGGAAACAGTGACAGATTTTCTTTTCTTGGGTTCCAAAATGACTGAGGACAGTGAATGAAGCCATGAATTTAAAAGACACTCGCTCCTTGGAAGAAAAGTTATGACAAACTTAGACAGCATATTAAAAAAGTAGACACATAACTTTGCCAACAAAGTTCCATATAGTCAAAGCTATGGTTTTTCCAGTAGTCATGTATAGATGTGAAATTTGGGCCATAAAGAAAAAGGCTGAGCACTGAAGAATTGATGCTTCTGAATTGTAGTGCTGGAGAAGATTCCTGAGAGTCCTTTGGACTGCAAGGAGATAAAACCAGTCAGTCCTAAAGGAAATGAACCTTGAATATTCATTGGAAAGACTGATGCTGAAGCTGAAGCTCCAATCCTTTGGCCATCTGATGCAGAGTCAAATCATTGGAAAAGATCATGATTTGGGGAAATACTGAGGGCAAGAAGAGAAGTGGGTGACAGAGGATGAAATGGTTGGATGGCATCACTGACTCAGTGGATATGAGTTTGAACAAACTCTGGGAGATAGTGAAGGACAAGGAAGCCTGGAGTCCTTTAGTCCACGGGGTTGCAAAGGGTCAGACACAACTTAGCGATTGAGCAACAACAACAATCTGGTTCAATATATTATTAACATAAATATAAAATATGCTTTATAGGCATAAAGAGATTTTATATTCTGAATTATACTATCAGCATAGTTCAGTTGTTCAGTCATGTCTGACTATGTAATATAGTTATACTATATTTATAATATAATACAGTATGAAAATATAATATACTATATTTATATTTAATAAATACATTTTAGTTTTACTTTAATGAATAACAAACAACCTGAAGTGAGTCTGAAGAGAATCAGAAACTTACATTAATGGCTTCTACTTCAAAAGAAATAATTTCTGAAAGATCCTTTTAATATTAACAAAACTAATTCAGTCTCTTAATGGTTTTCATAAGGAAAGAAAGTGAATTTGTTCAGTCGTGTCCAACTCTTTGCGACACCATGGACTGTAGCCTGCCAGGCTCCTCTGTCCAAGGAATTTTCCAGGCAAGAATAATGGAGTGGATTGCCATTTCCTTATTATGGTTTTCATAATAGGGTTTTAAGTACTTTTATCGAATTTATTGAATATTGTTATAAATAATAACATGATTGCCACTATTATTGCTTTCTTCCTCTTCCATTTAACTTATTTTCCAGTTTTGTTGCTTAGATTGTTACTGCTTTATTAAAATAATATAGGCCATGTGGTCTATAAACATTATTCCTTAGTAATTTCACTATTTAATATTTAATTTTTATTAAAGATAGTTTTTATCAGTGCTTCTTGTATATTAAGTTGTTGCTTAAATTTAATTTAATTTTCAAATAAAGGTAGATTCACACTCAATATTAAGAAATAATGCAGTGAAATCCCATGCATCCTTTTCCTCAATTCTCCAAATCTAGCATCTTAAAAACCAATAGTACAAATAATATAACCAGGATATAGACATTGATAAAAGCAAGATACAGAGTTTTTTCAATATCTGAATTTTCCTTCTTGTTGCTCTATTATAACCACAACCAATTCCCTCTCTTTCCCTACTTGATGTCTGGCCATCAATATAATCTTTTTTTTTTTCTTCACTCAGTATAATACTGTGGAGATATATAAACAGTTGCTGTACCAACAGTTTGTTTCTTTTAATTGCTGAGTGCTAAATCTAGATGGAGAAGGAAATGGTACCCAACTCCAGTACTCTTGCCTGTAAAATTGCATGGACGGAGGAGCCTGGTAGGCTGCAGTCCATGGGGTCTCTAAGAGTCGGGCACAACTGAGTGACTTCACTTTCATTTTTCACTTTATGCATTGGAGAAGGAAATCGCAATCCACTCCAGTATTTTTGCCTGGAGAATCCCAGGGACAGAGGAGCCTAGTGGGCTGCCGTCTGTGGGGTTGCACAGAGTCGGACACAATTGAAGTGACTTAGCAGCAGCAGCAGCAGCATAACATGGTATGGATATATCAAAGCTTGTTTATGAAACTGAAATGGATGGAATGGAGAAATCAGGAATGTGTATTACTACTAATGAATATTATTTCTGGCAGTTACAAGAACAACTATATAATATATATAGTAATGGTCAATGTCCTGAAAAGATCAATGACAGCAGATATTAGTATAAAATGACTCTAAAGAAAATGATTTGTCTAATACTCCTTTTAAAAATACTGTGGTAAATATAAATTTTATAGAAAATTGTCAATTCCTTTTTAAAATAATGAAACATAAGAAAAACGGGCACCACAGCTTTCTTATCCATTCATCTGTGGATGGACATCTAGGTTGCTTCCAAGTCCTGGCTATTGTGGTACATATACACAATGGAGTATTACTCAACCATTAAAAAGAATACATTTGAATCAGTTCTAATGAGGTGGATGGAACTGGAGCCTATTATACAGAGTGAAGTAAGCCAGAAAGAAAAACACAAATACAGTATACTAACGCATATATATGGAATTTAGAAAGATAGTAACAATAACCCTGTTTACGAGACAGCAAAAAAGACACCGATGTATAGAACAGACTTTTGGACTCTGGGAATGGGAGAGGGTGGGATGATTTGGGAGAATAGCATTAAAATATGTATAATATCATATCTGAAACGAGTCGCCGGTCCAGGTACGATGCCTGATAACGGATGCCTGGGGCTGGTGCACTGGGACGACCCAGAGGGATGGTATGGGGAGGGAGGAGGGAGGGGGATTCAGGATGGGGAACACATGTATACTTGTGGCGGATCCATCTTGATGTATGGCAAAAGCAATACAATATTGTAAAGTTAGGCAAAATAAAATTAATTAAAAAAAAAAAAAAAGAAAAATGGGCACACAAGTGCCCATTAATACAGACACAGACGCACACATATAATGTTCAAATTAAGGGCTCCTCAATTCATTAAGGCCATTTATTTTAATAATATTCAAGAATATATTTATTAAAGGCACTTTCCAAATGAATGAGCAATTAGAAGAATCTGATATGCTAGAAGTCCTTGTTAGAACTCATCTACTGTCCTGAGACAAATACAGACTGAGACGGATTCTCATGGGCTCTAAGTTTTACATTTTTTTTTCTTCTCCCAAGGCAATCAAAATTCCAAGAAAGCCCAAAACCACTCCCTGGTCTGAGGTTTTCAAAAGAATTCTAATACTACTTTAGTGAACCAACTTCTGGGATATCTTGGATACACACTGAGACTGTGGTAATATCAATATTGGAAGTAATTCATATTTTAAAATTTCCTACTAGACTCAAATAGTTTAGAATTTACAGAGACTGCTTTCAAAATTCCTAAATTGGGATGCTCCTAACTTTTTAAATACTAATAAGAAACAAAAATATTCTTCATATTTTTAAGTACCAATGTCTTAGCCAATATCACTTTAAGCAGGACCATTTGTCTAGCTGTATCACTATGAAAATGTAAAATCAGTTATCTCATGAGCTTTACCATAGAAGCCTACTCTTAAGTATTGCTTAGTATTGAGACGAGCTTATAAAATTCGAGTGCTGAGATTTTATATTCTTTTGTCAAACACAAAATATAATAAGCACATAACATTAAATAAGTACAAAAATGTTAAAATGTTCTGTTACCTGATCTAATTAACCTGTATTAATTGATTTAAATCAGGAAATGGGTACCATCTTGCACAGTGTATTTAAACAGATTAATTAGTCCTTCATGTTTTTTTTTTCCTGATTACAGATTTAAAAATAATCCGCCAGTACCTTTATTATCATCCATTTAATTTTATGTTCAGTGGGTAAATTTAAAGGATTAAAACTAATAAACACATCTATATTCTCAATTGTTTTAGTGTTCTGATAAGTAAAATTTTATCAGAACTATTGATGTTGGCCTACCTGACAAATTGCAAAGTACATTCAGTTCATTTTTAAATTCTAGAGAAAGAAACATTAGAGTTAGGTAACTTTTCAACTGATTAAGGCATATGGAAACAAATGTCAATTTAAGTGTACAGTTTTATTTTCTGATATTGAGTTTCTTAGTAACTTCTCTACAGAGGTGACTGATTTGTATGTATATGCAAATGCCAAAGAATGCTCAAACTACCTCACAATTACACTCATCTCACACGTTAGTAAAGTAATGCTAAAATTCTCCAAGCCAGGCTTCAGCAATACGTGAACCGTGAACTTCCAGACGTTCAATCTGGTTTTAGAAAAGGCAGAGGAACCAGAGATCAAATTGCCAACATCTGCTGGATCATCAAAAAAGCAAGAGAGTTCCAGAAAAACATCTATTTCTGCTTTATTGACTATGCCAAAGCCTTTGACTGTGTGAATCACAATCAACTGTGGAAAATTCTGAAAGACATGGGAATACCAGACCACCTGACCTGCCTCTTGAGAAACCTATATGCAGGTCAGGAAGCAACAGTTAGAACTGGACATGGAACAACAGACTGGTTCCAAAAAGGAAAAGGAGTACGTCAAGGTGGAATATTGTCACCCTGCTTATTTAACTTATATGTAGCATACATTATGAGAAACGCTGGGCTGAAAGATGCACAAGCTGGAATCAGGATTGCCGGGAGAAATATCAATAACCTCAGATATGCAGATGACACCACCCTTTAGGCAGAAAGTGAAGAGGAACTAAAAAGCCTCTTGATGAAAGTGAAAGAGGAGAGTGAAAAAGTTGGCTTAAAGCTCAACATTCAGAAAACGAAGATCAAGGCATCTGGTCCTATCACTTCATGGGAAATAGATGGGGAAACGGTGGAAACAGTGTCATACTATTTGGGTGGGGGTCCAAAGTCACTGCAGATGGTGATTGCAGTCATGAAATTAAAAGACACTTACTCCTTGGAAGGAAAGTTATGACCCATCTAGATAGCATATTCAAAAGCAGAGACATTACTGTGCCAAGAAAGCTCCATCTAGTCAAGGCTATGGTTTTTCCAGTGGTCATGTATGCATGTGAGAGTTGGACTGTGAAGAAAGCTGAGCGCCGAAGAATTAGTGCTTTTGAACTGTGGTGTTGGAGAAGACTCTTGAGACTTCCCTTGGACTGCAAGGAGATCCAACCAGCCCATTCTAAAGGAGATCAGCCCTGGGATTTCTTTGGAAGGAATGATGCTAAAGCTGAAACCCCAGTACTTTGGCCACCTCATGCAAATAGTTGACTCATTGGAAAGACTCTGATGTTGGGAGGGGTTGGGGGCAGGAGGAAAAGGGGACGACAGAGGATGAGATGGCTGGATGGCATCACTGACTTGATGGACGAGAGTCTGAGTGAACTCTAGGAGTTGGAGATGGACAGGGAGGCCTGGTGTGCTGCGACTCATGGGATCGCAGAGAGTCAGACATAACTGAGCAACTGAACTGACTGACCTGAACTGAACTGTTTAAGAAGAAAAATAAACTCTCAGTCAGTTTTGGGATGTATTTCTTAGAATTCAAATATCACAGATTCCAGGGGACAGTGTAAAAAATGAGATTGCCTCTTCATTGGGACTTCCTTATAGCTCAGATGGTAAAGAGTCTGCCTGCAATGCAGGATACCCAGGTTTGATCCCTGGGTCAGGAGGATCCTCTGGAGAAGAAAATGGCAACCCCTTCCAGTGTTCTTACCTGGAGAATCCCATGGACAGAGGAGCCTGGTGTTCTAAAGTCCGTGGGGTTGCAAAGAGTTGGAAATGACTAAGTGACAAACACACACACATACTTTATTCAAGATATATCCTATGATTTAAAATAATGAATAGAGAATTATTCCAAATACATATAGTCACCCTTTATCCAAGGAAGATACATTCTAAGACCCCCAGTGGATGCCTGAAAACTTGGATAGTACCAAATGCTATATAAGCATGTCCTTTCCTATACATATGTACCAATGATAAAGTTCATTTTATAAGTTGAACATACTAAGGATTAGCAACTATCACTAATAATAAAATAGAACAATTTTTGCAATATATTGTAATAAAAGTTATGTGAATGTGGTCTCTCTCACTTTTTCTCAAAGTATTTTGTTGTACCCTACCCATACTTCTTGTGATTAGATGAGATGACCAAATGCTTACATACTGAGATGAAGTGTGATGAATGTCATTATGACATAGTGATAAGATAATATTGGCCTGATGGTATTTAGAAGGATCATCTGCTTTAAGTGATCTTGAATCATCAAATCATGGTCATGTTGATGGTTGGAGGATGTTAGGAGTTGATGATGCTGATGGTTGTGGATCTCTGGTAGGATTGAGGAGGAAAGTGAGAGACTTCATCATGCAACTCAGAATGGCTTTCAATTTAAAACTTATGAACTATTTTTGGCATTTTCCACAGAATATTTTTGGACCATGTTTGTCTATGGTAGTTGGAACCATGGAAAACAAAACTGTAGATAAGGATGGACTATTGTAACAGAGCTTTAGAATTTGCTGTGTCTAGCAACTTATACTAAACAAAAGAATAAATGAACATGAGCTATAGTTTCAAGCAATTTATTTATATAATAAAGATAATGAGAGCTCAAAATTTATTAGAATGTAGTACTTTCACTTTGCTACAACCAACCCAACCAATTGCGTTTCTGATAATTTCATTTCTTATTTAGGGGTTAAATATTATGAAGTATGGGATTTTAATCCTGGTGAAGGAATTGGCAACCCACTCCAGTATTCTTGCCCCTGGAAAATCCCATGAACCCAGGAGCCTGGTGGGCTACAGTCCATGGGGTAAGAAAGAATTGGACACAACTGAGTGACTGAACAGACCATGGTATTTAATATAGTAAATATATTTTATATGGTAAATATAGAAAAATAATATAAACAAATATTGCTATAGAATGTGATAGGTCAGTTACTCAAATATACTGCTTAAGAAAATTGTGCTGTGCTTAGTCACTCAGTCATGTCCAACTCTTTACAACCCCAGAACTGTAGCCTGGGGATTCTCCAGGCAAGATTACTGGAGTGGGTTGCCATGCCCTCCTCCAAGGGATCTTTCCAACCCTGGGATCCAACCCAGGTCATTGACTATGCAGGCAGATTCTTTATATTCTGAGCCACCAGAGAAGCCCTTAAAAAATTACTAAATGTCATTTATGCATGGTGTGTGCTAAGTCACTTCAGTCATGTCTGACATTTGCAACTGTAGGGACATAGCCAGCCAGGCTTCTCTGTCCATGGGATTCTCCAGGAAAGAATACTGAAGTGGATTGACATGCCCTTGCTGGGGGATCTTCCTGATCCAGCTGGAAACAGGTTCTCCTTCAGCTCTTGCATTGAAAGCAGATTCTTTACCACTGAGCCACCAGGGAAGCCCCACACATGTCATGCATAAATTGCTTTAAAAGAAAAATTGAAGTATGTACACTGATGGGTACCAAAAATATACTGGGAAAATCTGTATTTTCTTTGATAAGTTAGAAGAATTATTGAGTTATCTTGTACTGTATAAGTGGTTTTAGGAAACTGAAATAGTAAGAAAAAACACTTATAATTGTTAAAAAGCTCAAGACAAATACATTTTAGTTGAAAAACATTTCTTAGAGCCACCATTGGCAGAGGGTAGGATGGAGAGCTGACCTGTAAAAACATGTGTAACAAGTATTTAACAAAGAGTCCAGGAGCATAAGAATGACTAAAAGGACTACTTCCTAACAATCAAGAATATAAACTAGAATGTATATAACATCCTTTCCTCTCTGGATAATTCACATCTATATATCTCAGATTAGGTAAATATTTCTTTTAGGTTTAATTGCTCAAAAACTCAATAAAATAAAATTTTAAAATTGCAAAGTTTTCTTGCTTCATATGCTTACATTCCAGGTCTCCCTTCATCTTTATTTGCAACTGATTTCTTGTAGAAGGAAACGTTAGAAATTATACTCAAATTATACTCAAATTTTAGTGTCTTTACTAACTCTAGTAACTACTGTAAAAAAAAAAAAAAAGTTGTATTTAGGTATTATTATATACTAGGTTTCTACTTACACTGTTTGCCCTCATAAATGTTAAGGGAAACAAAAAGAAAAGGATATTTGGTCAAATGGTGTGGATAGTGATCATGTTCCATTTTCAAAAAAAACTTGATGTGTTCTTCAATAACTAATTTGTTAATGGCACAATTTATAAAAAAGATATCGAGTTTTTGAATAAAAGTGACATGTGAATTAAAGTAATCTGTGTCATGCAACAGATGTATAATATTTGAAACTAGAAGACAAATCTAATCTACCTTATGATCAAAGGATAACTCAGAAAACAATCCACCATAAACTAAGCCAGAAATCCCAAGAAATAAAATATAATCTATTAGCTGATGGACATTAAGTACAAGAACCAACCCTGGGAAAACCATTATCATAACTTTCTTGACCTCTGAGGGGCCTGTTGACACAGTACTATATATATCAACCTTAAACATTTTTGTAAGTGTCCCTGGATGCCTGGCACTGAGGGCAAAAACTTAAATAGAAAAGCAGTGTCCTCAGAAAATTGGAATGAGAATGAAGTTGCTCTCTTCTTTTTTAACTGTAAGCAAATTATTTTTATTTTATACCAATTTGCAGAGACATTGACAACTAAAACTTAATCCATGACTATTATCTAGAAATGATCTTGAGGAAAAGATTTGTCAAGACCTTTCCTTCCATTTAAACCAACAAACCTACCAGCTAGAAACTAGAAGAAAATACATATGCTTGCATAAATTTATGCATTTTCAACTTTGGACAATTTGGTGGAGAAATATTGACCATTCATCAACCAGTTATCATAGAAATTTTACCTTGTTGTAGTAGGAAGGAAAAAAATTTGAGAAACAGTGGTGTTGATCAGAGATGAAGTGTGTGTGTTTATGTATGTGTATGTGTGTATTCATTTATTTATTTACATAAAACCATGTTGCTTTGATCAATTCTTTCATGATTTTACACATTTCAAAATTACTCATCAGTCAAAGTAAAATTAAAATACATTCTAGTACTGAAAACTCCACCAATGTCTGAAAGTCTAAAAATTATCTTTTTTCTGTGAATTGGCCTTTATACATGAATTGGCTACTGCTGAATTCACTCACACATTTTTACAGTGGTTTCAGGATCTATGATTGCTCTTTTTCTCATCTCCCTGCCTTGGCCATTTCTACTAAGTCACATCTCTGTCTAGGATGAATGCCCCCATTATTTAGTGACTGAATGTTTTTGATGACTTGTAATTCCATATTGTAACAAAGTGAAGTAGGTCTTACTTTGATGAAGATCCAGTTTTCATGCCAGAGACTCACAAGACAAATAGCAACAGCATTGATTCACAACTCTTTACCACTTTCTGCCCCTTATAAATTCTCTTTCAGTTTCTGATCTATTTATGTAACACATAGATTTTTACTTTTATTTATTTATTTGGTAAATCATCTTCCATTTTTACCTTTCTCTAGAATCTTATTTTAAATGTCCTTCCTTTTTTGCTCCCAGTTTAATCTTCCACCTAAATCTTTCTTGTCCATTGACAGGTCAGTGCTGAGTGAGATAGAATGTGGCATGCAGAAAAGTGATACCATGAGATTCACAAAGTGTCACTTTTCAGAGACAGATCTATTTGACAAAGGTTTAGCAACATTTTTCAAGCTTCAGATTGGTATTAACAAGTCTCCATTTCTTATGGTGGAACCATAAGTACAAAATTTTTTCTCTTCTCCTTTCCTTTCTCAACTCAGTCTAAAAGTATCTTTCTTGATGATATAAGCGAAGACCTGTGAAACTAACAGAAATCACTGAGATATATTCTGTAATAGATAAAAGTGAAAGTGTTAGTCTTTCAGTCATGTCTGATTCTTTGCAACCCCATGGACTGTAGCCTGCCAGGTTCCTCTGTCCACTGGGTTTCCCAAGCAAGAATACTGGAGTGGGCAGCCATTCCCTTCTCCAGGAGATCTTTCCAACCCAAGGATCAAACCCTTGTCTCCCACATTGCAGGCAGATCCTTTACTATCTGAACCATTAGAAAAGTCCTTGTAGTAGATGATGGACTCAAACAGTTGCTATTTCTATAATACTTAATTGTTGATGGAATCTTTTTCTCCCACCAGATCTTGGTTTATCCATTTCTAAGTCAGTAAAGAAAAGTGTATTTCTGCCTCTTAATCATATGTTTCTGTATATCCATATCTGCATCAATCTCTGTTATCTGAAATCCATTTTGACTGTTATATTAAAGCTATATGATCATAAACTAGTGTAGCAGTCTCCTGATAACCTCATACTGACTTCTTTGAATGTTGTTCAAAGATATTTTAGTGTTTAGCAGAGACTTTTAGTACTTAAATTTTTAGTAGTGAACTAAGCTGCCGTCTATGGGGTCGCATAGAGTAGGACATGACTGAAGTGACTTAGCAGCAGCAGCAGCAAGCTTGTTCATAGGACTTGGTGTTTGAATAGATACTGAGCTGTGGTTAGCTTTGTCTAGTCAATTGATCTCCATGGTATGCATGCTATATGATGTGAATTAAATCTTTCCCTAATTTTACAATTTTAAGAAGGTAAATCATAAAAGTCTAAAATAGAGCAAATCATCACTATCCAATTTTCTAGCCAATCATTAAATTCAAAATGTCATTACTGTGAAAAACATTATTCAAAAAACGTGTTGTTTAAAATACTAGCAGTTCAAAGAAAAAAATGGATTGCAGACAACAAAGTTTTCAAAGTCAGCATTAGTGGTCATTAAAGACTCAAACTAGGTTCATAACATGTGATGAGCAGTGAAAAGCTCCTTATCCCATTATCAACCCCTTGAGGCAAATTAAAACAATTGAAAAAGAACCCCTGAAGTGCTATAAATAATGGATGTATGTGTGTTCAGGAGTAAAGAGCAATCTGATGTGATTTTGTGGTGGTGTATATATGAGGGTTTTGCCTAAAATATAAAACAAGTTTAAATCCCATGATATTCGCATATTGTGAACCTTCATAAAGTCAGTGGTGCAGGCAGTAGGTACTTCAAATGTGTCAAGGGAATTGGTGTACTTATAAAGCAGTCACAGGTAATAATCTGAAAACTCTAATTACAAGTTTATGGCAATGGGAAACCTTTCATATTGCAAATAATGCCACTGTGTATATTCTGTGGGTCTGCACAAATGTATCAATAAAAGTAGTAATAGATGAACTCTGCCCTCTTAATATTTCATATTCATTAAATATTCAAAACCTCCATTAACCTTTTTCCATAGATACTGAATATATTTTTTATTTGCATAAGAAATTATAGAAAAAGAAACTTATTTTAATAATAAATGCCCATACATTTCTTTGCACCAGGAGTGGGTCATACAGGAACCTCATTGTGTTAAAAACATTTTTTGTCCTATGGCGTTTTTTCCTAACTCATGTTGGAACCCCTTGGCCTCACAGAAGGTGCTCTCAAACAAGCTGCACCTGTATGCATCTCCAAGTTGACATCACGATGAACATGTGCTCCTTTCCCAGTGATACAAACAGTGTGGAGAGGAGGCGGCTGTGCCCCTGGGCATTTATTATTCCAGGTCATCACCTGGGAGTGGCCAATTCAAAACCACCCTGCAGTAAGAAATGGGTGAGATGTGTAAAGAGGGTGATGACTCTAGGGCTTCATTTTTGTTGGCTGTCATTTAACATGGATGAGCTGTTAAGTGCCTAAAATAGGGGTGTTTATTATGGAGAAACACTGGGCTTGTATGGCCACACAGCATACTCAGTACAATACTGTTCAGCATGAAAAAGGCAGAAGGGTGGCAAGCAAGGCAGAAAGTAGCAAACCATTAAGCTAATCCTATAAAGATCTAGCCTGTCAGGCGGCACATTTCCTGAATACTTAGAAAGCATGAGAGAGGCTTATTAATGGTTCATCACAGTTCTTATGTTGCTTACATAGCTAATATGCAATCGGTGCCCTTTTTTCATGGGATTTTCAGCACATTAGGATATCACTTCCATGGCTACTGTTTTTTTCTTTTTTTTTTTTTTTTCCCTTCCTGGGTAATTGAAGCGTTACCATAGAAGACAATGATTGATGATGTCTTTAAAGGCCTAAAAAAGCACAGACTATTTTTGAAACTGTGCCACTGTCTATATAAGGGGAGAAGAAGGAACTATATGAATTCTACAGTAGGCTTGGGGCCACAGCAAGGGAGCCCAGAGGCTGATGCAGAGATCAGGGTACATTCAGCTTTTGCTCCCACTACCCCCACCAAATGCTTGTTTGGTGCAGGAATGGTCTGGAGTTTGTCAGAAGCTCAGTGTAGTTAGACCACTATGCTAGGAAGTTATGATTGGATGCTTCCTCCCTGGGAGCTGCCAAGCTCCTCTTGCCTTTGAAAGCTGCTTGACTGAGTTGAAAATAACAAAGAGGGGTGGTGATGGTGAGATTAGCATCAGTTTGCATTTAGAACAAGCAGCTTTCTGTGTGGTATTCAGTGTGTGCATGCTGAATTGCTTCAGTTGTGTCCAACTCTTTGCGACCCTATGGACTTTAGCCCACCAGACTCCTCTATCTGTGAGATTCTCCAGGCAAGAATAATGAACCCTTGTCTCCTATGTCTCCTGCACTGGCAGGCCGGTTCTTTACCACTAGCACCACCTCGGAAGCTTGGTGTTTACAGTATGTAGAAACTATTATCATATGCATGCACATGTCTTCCTTACTTGTATTTATGTTTTTCTACACCTTGGCATCTCCTTTTAGCTTTCTACTGATGTTGAATCAAGCCAGTAAACATTTAAGGAGAATCTACAACACCTTGTTAGACACTAGGAATACAAAACTATTTAATTACGTATTTATATAACTTCTGGAAAAAACCTAGTCTTGGAAAGTGTGTACCCATAGTTAACAAACACGTCATTCTAAAATTACTGAGTTTAAGATCTTCCCTGGTGGCTTAGTGGCAAAGAATCTGCTTGACAATTCAGTAGACACGGGTTTGATCCATGGTCCGGCAAGATCCCATCTACCGCAAAGCAACTAAGCTCATGTGCCATAACTACTGAGCCTGTGCTCTAGAGCCTGGAAGCTGCAATTACTGAAGCTTGCATGCCTTGAGTCCATGCTCCACAATAAGAGAAGCCATTGCAATGAGAAGCCCATGCAGCATAATTGAAGCGTAACCCCCTGCCTGCCACAACTAGAGAAAGCTGTTAGGGCAATGAAGACCCAGCACAACCAAAAATATAAAGAAATAAAATTATAAAATTACTGTTTCCCTTTCTTTTTTTTTTTTTTTTTCATCCTTGTACAAAGAATATATAGGAAAGAGAAAGAGAGGGTTCCAATTTGAGGGACAGAAGGTAGAAACTATGAATTTGTTTATGTCAATTTAACTCCATTCATTCATTTTAAAATATTGAAAAGGTATGGTCTAATTCTTTAAGTAATTTGAGCTGACTCAAAGTATTTGACTTTATACATGTTTAGCACTTGCCAAACAGAAAGTAAGGCCACAAAAATCTAACCAAAGCATTAAGAAGCAAGTTGTAGACAGTTTCTTGTTTTCATGTTTTTATTTATTTATTATTTAGAACAGTTGTGGTGAAGCGAATTTGAGTAATTTAACTAAGCTTTCTAGAATTCAGTCCCTCATTTACAAAATGGGAATAATACCTGGCTTCATGGTTGTTCTGCATACTAAGGAGAAATATGGAAGAGATTGTATGACATAATAAGATGTTAAAAATTTAGCATAATATGTGAACAATGCAAAGAAAAAACAGCCAATAAACAGATCAAGAACATTTCATTTGAAATTGTGCTGAAAATGTCTCTGTTTCGCACTTCCTTGTTGGATGACTCTTAGTCTTTTTTTTTTTTAATTAATTTGTTTTCTAATTGAAGGATAATTGCTTTACAAAATTTTGCTGTTTTCGGTCAAACCTCAACATGAGTCAGCCATAGGTATACATATATGCCCTCCCTTTTGAAACTCCCTACCATCTCGCTCCCCATCCCACCCTTCTAGGTTGATACAGAACCCATGTTTGAGTTTCCTGAGACATACAGCAAATTCCTGTTGGCTATCTATTTTACATACCGCGACGGTGCACAAGCATGGGTGGCTGCGATGGCACACAAGCGCAGCCCAGAGGAGCTACCCCACGTCCAAGGTCAGGGCCAGAAGCTGGGAGGACCCCATGCCCGAAGGGCAGCGGCCAAGAGGAGCTACACCACATCCGAGGTCAGGTGAAGTGGCCCAGAGTGCCAGGCAGTGACTGTGCAGGAATGGCCCAGAGGAGCTACCCCATGTCCGAGGTCAGGGCGGCGGATGACAGTGTCAGGCTGAGACAGCGCAGGAGCAGCCAACAGGACCTACCCAATGTCCGAGGTCAGGGGCAGTGGCCGGGAGGAGCTACTCCCCACCTGACGCCAGGGGTGGCGGCCAGGAAGAGTTACCCCATGTCCAAGGAGCCATGGCTGCACGAGCGCAGGAGGGCCTAGAGGAGCTACTCCATGTTCAAGGTCAGGAGGGGCAGCAGTGAGGAAATACCCCTTATCCAAGGTAAGGAGCGGCAGCTGCGCTTTGCTGGAGCAGCCCTGTAGAGATACCCCACGTCCAGGGTAAGAGAAACCCAAGTAAGACAGTAGATGTTGCAAGAGGGCATCAGAGGGCAGACACATTGAAACCATACTCACAGAAAACTAGTCAATCTAATCAAACTAGGACCACAGCCTTGTCTAACTCAATGAAACTAAGCCATGCCCTGTGGGGCCACCGAAGAATGGTGGGTCATGGTGGAGAGGCCTGACAGAATGTGGTCCACTGGAGAAAAGAATGGCAAACCACTTCAGTATTCTTGCCTTGAGAACCCCATGAACAGTATGAAAAGGCAAAATGATAGGATTCTGAAAGGAGAACTCCCCAGGTCAGTAGGTGCCCAATATGCTACTGGAAATCAGGGGAGAAATAACTCCAGAAAGAATGAAGGGATGGAGCCAAAGCAAAAACAGTACCCAGCTGTGGATGTGTCTGGTGATAGAAGCAAGGTCTGATGCTGTAAAGACAATATTGCACAGGAACCTGGAATGTTAAGTCCATGAATCAAGGTAAATTGGAAGTGGTCAAACAGAGGATGGCAAGAGTGAATGTCGACATTCTAGGAATCAGCAAACTAAAATGGACTGGAATGGGTGAATTTAACTCAGATGACCATTATATCTACTACTGTGGGCAGGAATCGCTTAGAAGAAATGGAGTAGCCATTATGGTCAACAAGAGAGGCTGAAATGCAGTACTTGGATGCAATCTCAAAAACGACAGAATGAACTCTGTTCGTTTTCAAGGCAAACCATTCAATATCACGGTAATCCAAGTCTATGCCCCAACCAGTAATGCTGAAAAAGCTTAAGTTGAATGGTTCTATGAAGACCTACAAGACTTTTTAGAACTAACACCCAAAAAAGATGTCCTTTTCATTTTAGGGTACTGGAATGCAAAAGTAGGAAGTCAAGGAACACCTGGAGTAACAGGCAAATTTGGGCTTATAATATGGAATGAAGCAGGGCAAAGGCTAATAGAGTTTTGCCAAGAGAACACAATGGTCATAGCAAATACCCTCTTCCAACAACACAAGAGAAGGCTCCACACATGGACAGCACCAGATGGTCAACACTGAAATCAGAATGATTATATTCTTTGCAGTCAAAGATGGAGAATCTCTATACAGTCAGCAAAAACAAGACCAGGAGCTGACTGTGGTTCAGATCATGAGCTCCTTATTGCCAAATTCAGACCTAAATTGAAGAAAGTAGGGAAAACCACTAAATCATTCAGTTCAGTTCAGTCACTTAGTCGTGTCTGACTCTTTGAGACCACATGAATCGCAGCAAGCCAGGCCTCCCTATCCATCTCCAACTCCCGGAGTTCACTCAATCTCACAATCATCGAGTCAGTGATGCCATCCAGCCATCTCATCCTCTGTCGTCCCCTTCTCCTCCTGCCCCCAATCCCTCCCAGCATCAGAGTCCTTTCCAATGAGTCAACTCTTCACATGAGGTGGCCAAAGTACTGGAGTTTCAGCTTTAGCATCATTCCTTCCAAAGAAATCCCAGGGCTGATCTCCTTCAGAATGGACTGGTTGGATCTCCTTGCAGTCCAAGGGACTCTCAAGAGTCTTCTCCAAAACCACAGTTCAAAAGCATCACTTCTTTGGCGCTCAGCCTTCTTCACAGTCCAACTCTCACATCCATACATGACCACAGGAAAAACCATAGCCTTGACTAGAAAGACCTTTGTTGGCAAAGTAATGTCTCTGCTTTTGAACATGCTATCTAGTTTGGTCATAACTTCCCTTACCAGGAGTAAGCGTCTTTTAATTTCATGGCTGCAATCACCATCTGCAGTGATTTTGGAGCCCCTCAAAAATAAAGTCTGACACTGTTTCCACTGTTTCATGGCTGCAATCACTATCTGCAGTGATTTTGGAGCCCCTCAAAAATAAAGTCTGACACTGTTTCCACTGTTTCCCCATCTATTTCCCATGAAGTGATGGCACCTGATGCCATGATCTTTGTTTTCTGAATGTTGAGCTTTAAGCCAACTTTTTCACTCTCCTCTTTCACTTTCATCAAGAGGCTTTTTAGTTCCTCTTCACTTTCTCCCATAAGGGTGGTGTCATCTGCATATCTGAGGTTATTGATATTTCTCCAGGAATCTTGATTCCAGCTTGTGTTTCTTCCAACCCAGCGTTTCTCATGATGTACTCTGCATATAAGTTAAATAAACAGGGTGACAATATACAGCCTTGACATATTCCTTTTCCTTTTTGGAACCAGTCTGTTGTTCCATGTCCAGTTCTAACTGTTGCTTCCTGACCTGCATACAGATTTCTCAAGAGGCAGGTCAGGTGGTCTGATATTCCCATCTCTTTCAGAATTTCCCACAGTTTATTGTGATCCACACAATCAAAGGCTTTGGCATAGTCAATAAAGCAGAAATAGATGTTTTTTTCTGGAACTCTCTTGCTTTTTCCATGATCCAGCGGATGTTGGCAATTTCATCTCTTATTCCTCTGTCTTTTCTAAAACCAGCTTGAACATCAGGAAGTTCATGGTTCACGTACTGCTGGAGCCTGGCTTGGAGAATTTTGAGCATTACTTTACTAGCATGTGAGATGAGTATGACCTAAAACAAATCCCTTATGATTATACAGTAGAAGTGAAAAATAGATTTAAGGGACTAGATCTGATAGACTGAGTGCCTGATCAACTATGGACAGAGGTTCGTGACATTGTACAGGAGACAGGAATCAAGACCATTCCCATGGAAAGGATGCAAAAAGCAAAATGATTGTCTGAGGAGGCCTTACAAATAGCTTGAAAAGAAGAGAAGCGAAAAGCAAAGGAGAAAATGAAAGATATAAGCATCTGAATGCAGAGTTCCAAAGAATAGCAAGAAGAGATAAGAAAGCCTTCCTCAGTAATCAATGCAAAGAAATAGAGGAAAACAACCGAAGTGGAAAGACTAGCGATCTCTTCAAGAAAATTAGAGATACCAAGGGAACATTTCATGCAAAGATGGGCTCGATACAGAACAGAAATGGTATGGACCTAAGAGAAGCAGAAGATATTAAAAAGAGGTGGAAAGAATACACAGAAAAACTGTACAAAAAAGATCTTCATGACCAAGATAATCACGATGGTATGATCACTCACCTAGAGCCAGACATCCTGGAATGTGAAGTCAAGTAGGCCTTAGAAAGCATCACTAAGAAACAAAGCTAGTGGAGGTGATGGAATTCCAGTTGAGCTATTCCAAATCCTGAAAGACAATGCTGTGAAAGTGCTGCACTCAATGTGCCAGCAAATTTGGAAAACTCAGCAGTGGCCACAGGACTGGAAAAGGTCAGTTTTCATTCCAATCCCAAAGAAAGGCAATGCCAAAGAATGCTCAAACTACCGCACAATTGTACCCATCTCATACACTAGTAAAGTAATGCTCAAAATTCTCCAAGCCAGGCTTCAGCAATACATGAACTGTGAACTTCCAGATGTTCAAGCTCGTTTTACAAAAGGCAGAGGAACAAGAAATCAAATGGCCAACATCCGCGGGATCATCGAAAAAGCAAGAGAATTCCAAAAAACATCTATTTCTGCTTTATTGACTATGCCAAAGCCTTTGACTGTGTGGATCACAATAAAGTGTGGAAAATTCTGAAAGAGTTGGGACTACCAGACCACTTGATCTGCCTCTTGAGAAATTTGTATGCAGGTCAGGAAGCAACAGTTAGAACTGGACATGGAACTACAGACTGGTTCCAAATAGGAAAAGGAGTACGTCAAGGCTGAATATTGTCACCCTGCTTATTTAACTTATATGCAGAGTACATCATGAGAAATGCTGGACTGGAAGAAACACAAGTTGGAATCAAGATTGCCAGGAAAAATTTCAGTAACCTCAGATATGCAGATGACACCACCCTTATGGGAGAAAGTGAAGAGGAACTAAAAGCCTCTTGATGAAAGTGAAAGAGGAGAGTGAAAATGTTGGCTTAAAGCTCAACATTCAGAAAACAAAGATCATGACATCAGGTGCCATCACTTCATGGGAAATAGATGGGAAAACAGTGGAAACAGTGTCTGACTTTATTTTCTTGGGCTCGAAAATCACTGCAGATGGTGACTGCAGCCATGAAATTAAAAGAGGTTTACTCCTTGGAAGAAAAGCTATGACCAACCTACATAGCATATTGAAAAGCAGAGACATTACTTTGCCAACAAAGGTCCGTCTAGTCAAGGCTATGGTTTTTCCTGTGGTCATGTATGTATGTGAGAGTTGGACTGTGAAGAAAGTTGAGCATCGAAGAAGTGATGCTTTTGAACTGTGGTTTTGGAGGAGACTCTTGAGAATCCCTTGGATTGCCAGGAGATGCAACCATTCCATTCTAAAGGAAATCAGCCCTGAATGTTCTTTGGAAGCAATGATGCTAAAGCTGAAACTCCAGTACTTTGGCCACCTCATGTGAAGAGCTGACTCATTGGGAAAGACTGTGATGCTGGGAGGGATTGGGGGCAGGAGGAGAAGGGAACGACAGAGGATGAGATGGCTGGATGGCATCACTGACTCGATGGATGTGAGGCTGAGTGAACTCTGGGTGTTGGTGATGGACAGGGAGGTCTGACGTCCTGCAATTCACAGGGTCGCCAAGAGTCAGACACAACTGATTGACTGAACTGAACGGAATATAAGTTTCCTTGTTACTCTCTCCATAGGTCTCACCCTCTCCTCTCCTCTCCCCATGTTCATAAGTCTATTTTGTATGTCTTTTTCTCCACTGCTGCCCTGTAAATAAATTCTTCAGTATCATTTTTCTAGGTTACATTTACATGCATTAGAATACAATATTTCTCTTTGTCTTTCTTACTTCACTCTGTATAATAGGTTCTAGGCTCATCCACCTCATTAGAACTGATTATAATAGATTCCATTTAATGACTGAGTAATATTCCATCATGTATATGTACCCCAACTTCTTTATCCATTCAGCTGTCATGGACATCTTGGTTGCTTCAGTTCCTAGCTCTGGTAAATAGTGCTGCACTGCACAATGGGATACATGTATCTTTTTCAAATTTGATTTCCTCAGGGTATATGTCTAGGAGTGGGATTACTGGGTCATATGGTGGTTTTAGTCCTAGGTTTTTTAAAATATAAATTTATTTATTTTAATTGGAGGCTAATTACTTTACAATATTGCATTGGTTTTGCCATACATCAACATGAATTCACCACAGGAGTACACATGTTTCCCATCCTGAACCCCCTCCCTCCTCCCTCATACCATACCATCCCTCTGGGTCATCCCAGTGCAAAAGCCCGAGCATCATGTATCATGCATCAAACCTGGACTGGTGATTCATTTCACATATGATATTATACATGTTTCAATGCCATTCTCCCAAATCATCCCACCCTTTCACTCTCCCACAGAGTCCAAAAATCTTTTCTATACATCTGTGTCTCTTTTGCTATCTCGCACACAGGATTATCATTACCATCTTTCTAAATTCTATATGTATGTATGTGTTAGTGTACTGTATTGGTGTTTTTCTTTCTGGCTTACTTCACTCTGTATAATAGGCTCCAGTTTCATCCATCTCATTAGAACTGATTCAAATGTATTCTTTTTAATGGCTGAGTAATACTCCATTGTGTATATGTACCACTGCTTTCTTATCCATTCATCTGCTGATGGACATCTAGGTTGCTTCCATGTCCTGGCTATTATAAACAGTGCTGCGATGCACATTAGGGTACACGTGTCTCTTTCAATTCTGGTTTCCTTGGTGTGTATGCCCAGCAGTGGGATTGCTGGCTCATATGGCAGTTCTATTTCCAGTTTTTTAAGGAATCTCCACACTGTTCTCCATAGTGGCTGTACTAGTTTGCATTCCCACCAACAGTGTAAGAGGGTTCCCTTTTTTCCACACCCTCTCCAGCATTTATTGCTTGTAGACTTTTGGATTGCAGCCATTCTGACTGGCATGAAATGGTATCTCATTGTGGTTTTGATTTGCATTTCTCTGATAATGAGTGATGTTGAGCATCTTTTCATGTGTTTGCTAGCCATCTGTATGTTTTCTTTGGAGAAATGTCTTTTTAGTTTTTTGGCCCATTTTTTTTATTGGGTCATTTATTTTTCAGGAATTGAGCTGCAGGAGTTGCTTCTATATTTTTGAGATTAATTCTTTGTCAGTTGCTTCATTTGCTATTATTTTCTTGCATTCTGAAGGCTGTCTTTTCACTTTGCTTATAGTTTCCTTTGTTGTGCAGAAGCTTTTAAGTTTAATTAGGTCTCATCTGTTTATTTTGCTTTTATTTCCAATATTCTGTAACATGGGTCATAGAGGATCCTGCTCTGATGTATGTTGGAGAGTGTTTTGCCTATGTTCTCCTCTAGAAATTTTATAGTTTCTGGTCTTACGTTTAGATCTTTAATCCATTTTGAGTTTATTTTTGTGTATGGTGTTAGAAATTGTTCTAGTTTCATTCTTTTACAAATGGTTGACCAGTTTTCCCAGCATCACTTGTTAAAGAGATTGTCTTTTCTCCATTGTATATTCTTGCCTCCTTTGTCTAAAATAAGTTGTCCATGCTGCTACTGCTACTGCTAAGTCGCTTCAGTCGTGTCCGACTCTGTGCGACCCCATAGACGGAAGCCCACCAGGCTCCCCTGTCCCTGGGATTCTCCAGGCAAGAACACTGGAGTGGGTTGCCATTTCCTTCTCCAATGCATGACAGTGGAAAGCGAAAGTGAAGTCGCTCAGTCGTGTCCGACTCTTAGCGACCCCATGGACTGGAGCCTACCAGGCTCCTCCGTCCATGGGATTTTCCAGGCAAAAGTACTGGGGTGGGGTTGTCCATAGGTGCATTGATTTATCTCTGGGCTTTCTATTTTGTTCCATTGATCTATATTTCTGTCTTTGTGCCAATACCATACTGTCTTCATGACTGTGGCTTTATAGTGGAGACTGAAGTCAGGCAGGTTGATTCCTCCAGTTCCATTCTTCTTTCTCAAGATTGCTTTGGCTATTTGAGTTTTTTTGTACTTCCATACAAATTGTGAAATTATTTTTTCTAGCTCTGTGAAAAATACTGTTGGTAGCTTGATAGGGATTGCATTGAATCTATAGATTGCTTTGGGTAGTATACTCATTTTCATTCTATTGATTTTTCCGATCCATGAACACAGTATATTTCTCTATCTATTAGTGTCCTCTTTGATTTCTTTCCCCAGTGTTTTATAGTTTTCTATATATAGGTCTTTAGTTTCTTTAGGTAGATATATTCCTAAGTATTTTATTCTTTTCATTGCAATGGTGAATGAAATTGTTTCCTTAATTTCTCTCTTTATTTTCTCATTGTTAGTGTATGGGAATGCAAGAGATTTCTGTGTGTTGATTTTATATCCTGCAACTTTACTATATTCATTGATTAGCTCTAGTAATTTTCTGGTGGAATCTTCAGGGTTTTCTATGTAGAGGATCATGTCATCTGCAAACAGTGAGAGTTTTACTTCTTCTTTTCCAATTTGGATTCCTTTTATTTCTTTTTCTGCTCTGATTGCTGTGGCCAAAACTCCCAAAACTATGTTGAATAATAGTGGTGAAAGTGGGCACCCTTGTCTTGTTCCTGACTTTAGGGGAAATGCTTTCAATTTTTCGCCATTGATGATAATGTTTGCTGTGGGTTTGTCATATATAGCTTTTATTATGTTGAGGTATGTTCCTTCTAGTTCTGATTTCTGGAGAGTTTGTTTGTTTTTTTTTTTTTATCATAAATGGATGTTGAATTTTGTCAAAGGTTTTCTCTGCATCTATTGAGATAATCATATGGCTTTTATTTTTCAATTTGTTAATTATTCCTAGGTTTTTAAGGAATCTCCATACCATCTTTCATAGTGGCTGTATCAATTTACATTCCCACCAACAGTGCAAGAGCCTTCCTTTTCTCCACACCCTCTCCAGAATTTATTGTTTGTAGACTTTTTGATGATGGCCATTCTGACCAGTATGAAGTGATATCTCATTGTAGTTTTGACTTGCAATTCTCTACTAATGAGCAATGATAAGCATCTTTTCATGTGTTTGTCAGCCATCTGTATGTGTTTTTGGATAAATGTCTGTTTAGGTCTTTTTCCCACTTTTTTATAGGGTTGTTTGTTTTTCTGGTTTTGAGTTGTATGGGCTGTTTGTATATTTTGGAAATTCATCCTTTGTCAGTTGTTACGTTTGCTATTATTTTCTCCCATTCTGAAGGTTATCTTTTCACCTTGCTTATAGTTCCCTTTGCTGTGCAAAAGCTTTTTAATTTTAATCAGGTCCCACTTGTTTATTTTGTTTTTATTTCCATTACTCTAGGAGGTGGATCATAGAGGATCTTGCTTTGATTTATGTCATTGAGTGTTCTATCTATATTTCCAAAGGGTTTTATAGTTTCTGGTCTTACATTTAGGTTTTTAATCCATTTTGAGTTTATCTTTGTGTATAGTGTTAGGAAGTGTTCTAATTTCATTCTTTTACATGTAGCTGTCCAGTTTTCCCAACACAATTTATTGAAATGGCTGTCTTTGCCTCATTGTATATTCTTGCCTCCTTTGTCAAAAATAAGGTACCCATCAATGCATGAGTTTGTTTCTGGACTTTCTATCTTATTCCATTGGTCTATATTTCTGTTTCTGTGCCAGTACCATCCTGTCTTAATGACTGTAGCTTTATAGTATAATCTGAAGTCATGAAGATTGATTCCTGCAGCTCCACTCTGCTTTCTCAAGATTGCTTTGGCTATTCAGGGTCTTTTGTGTTTCCATATGAATTGTGAAATATTTTGTTCTAGTTCTGTGAAAAAAAGAGCCATTGGTAATTTGATAGGGATTGCATTGAACCTGTAGATTGAATTTGGTAGTATAGTCATTTTCACAATATCAATTATTTCTATCCAGGTACATGAAATATTTCTTCGTCTGTTTATGTTGTCTTTGATTTCTTTCATCAGTGTCTTATAATTTTCTGTGTACAGTTCTTTTGTCTTCTCAGATAAGTTTATTCTTAGATATATTATTTTTGTTACAATGGTGAATGGGATTGATTCCTTAATTTCCCTTTCTGATGTTTCATTGTTAGTATACAGAAATGCAAGTGATTTCTGTGTATTGATTTTGTATCCTGCAATTTTGCTAAATTCACCTATTAGTTCTAGTGATTTTCTGATACTATCTTTATGGTTTTCTATTACAGTATCATGTCATCTGCAAACAGTGAGAGCTTTACTTCTTCTTTTCTGATATGGATTCCTTTATTTCTTTTTCTTCTCTGATTACTGTAGCTAGGACTTTCAAACTATGTTGAATGATAGTGGTGAAAGTGGACACCTTTGTCTTGTTTCTGATCTTAGAGGGAATGCTTTCAGTTTTTCACCAATGAGATTAGTGTTTGCTGTAGGCTTATCATGTATAGCCTTTACTGTGTTGAGGCAGGTTCCTTCTATGCCCATTTTTTGAAGAGCTTTAATCATATATGGGGGCTGAATTTTGTCAAAGGTTTTTTTCTGTATCTATTGAGATTGTCATATGGTTTTTATCTTTCAATTTGTTATTATGGTGTATGACATTTATTGATTTGCATATATTGAAGAATCCTTGCATTCCAGGAAGAAACCCAACTTGCTCATGGTGTATAAGCTTTTTGGTGTGTTGTAGAATTCTGTTTGCTAAAATTTTGTTGAGGATTTTTGCATCTATGTTCATCAGTGATATTGGCCTATAGTTTTCTTTTTTTGTGTTGTCTTTGTCTGGTTTTGGTATCAGGGTGATGGTGGCCTCGTAGAATGAATTTGGAAGGATTCCTTCCTCTGCAATTTTTTGAAATAGTTTTAGAAGTATAGGCTTAAGCCATCTTGTCCTGAGCTTTTGTTTTTTGGGATATTTTAGATCACATCTTCAATTTCAGTGCTTGTAATTAAGTTGTTCATAATTTCTATTTCTTCCTATTTCAGTCTTGGAAGACTGAACTTTTCTAAGAATGTCTGTTTCTTCCAGGTTATCCATTTTATTGCCATATAATTGTCCATAATAGTCTCTTATAATCCTTTGTATTTCTGCAATGTCTCTTGTAACCTCTTCTTTTTCCTTTCTAGTTTTCTTGATTTGATTTGTCTCTCTTTTGTCTTGATGAATCTGGTGAAAGGTTTGTCAATTTTGTCTATCTTCTCAAAGAACCAGCTTTTAGTTTATTAATCTTTACTATTATTTCTTTCATTTCTTTCTGCTCAGATCTTTATGATTTCTTTCCTTCTACTAATTTTGGGTTTTTCTTGTTCTCCTTTTTCCAATTGTTTAGGTGTAAATTAGGTTGTCTATTCAATGTTTTTCTTGTTTCTTGAGGTAGGATTGCATTGCTATAAACTTCCCTCTTAGTACTGCTTTTGCTATATCCCGTTGGTTTTGATTTGTAATGTTTTCATTGTCATTTGTTTCTAGAAATTTTTTATTTCTCTTTTGATTTCATCAGTAACAATTATTTAGAAATGTGTTGTTTAATCTCCATGCACTTGTGTTTTTTTATAGGTTTTTTCCTTATAATTGATATCTAGTCTCATAGCATTGTGGTTGAAGAAGATGCTACATACAAGTTAAGTTTTCTTAAATTTACTGAGGTTAGATTTGTGACCCAAAATGTGATCTATCCTGGAGAATGTTCCATGTGCACTTGAGAAGAAGGTGTATTCTTCTGCATTTGGATGGAATGTTCTGAAGATATCAATGAGATCCATCTCATCTAATGTATCATGTAAGATGTGTTTCCTTATTATTCTGTTTTGCTGACCTGTCCTTTGTTGTGAGTAGGCTGTTAAAATCTCCTACTATTATTGTGTTGCTGTCAGTCTCTCCTTTTATGTCTGTTAGTGTTTGTCTTATATATTGAGGTGCTCCTATGTTGGGTGCATAGATAATGTCTATTTTGTCTGAGATGAGGATTGCTACTCCAGCTTTCTTTTGCTTCCTGTTTGCATGGAATATATTTTTTCATCCTATCACTTTCAGTCTATATGTGTCTTTAGGTCTGAAGTGGGTTTTTTGTAGACAGTATATATATATGGGTCTTGTTTTTGTGTCCATTCAGCCAGTCTAGTCTTTTTGTTGGAGCATTTAATCCATTTACATTTAAAGTAATTATTGATATATATGTTCTTATTGTGACTTTTACAATTGTTTGGGTTTGATTTTGTAGATCTTTTGCTTCTCTTGCATTTCTTGACTATGTAAGTCCCTTTAACATTTGTTATAAAGCTGGTTTGGTGGTACTGAATTCTCTTAACTTTTGCTTGTTTGAAATACTTTTTATTTCTCCATCAATTTTGAATGAGATCCTTTCTAGGTACAATAATCTTGGTTGTAGATTTTTCCCTTTCAGTACTTTAAACACCATGACATTCTCTTCTGGCCTGCAGAGTTTCTGCTGAAAGATCAGCTGTTAAATGTATGAGGTTGTCCTTGTATGTTACTTGTTGCTTTTCCCTTGATGCTTTTAATATTCTTTCTTTGTGTTTAGTCTTTGTTAGTTTGATTAGTGTGTTTCTTGGTGTGTTTCTCCTTGGGTTTATTCTATATGAGACAATGTGCCTCTTGGACTTGGACTATTTCCTTTTACATGTTGGGGAAATTTTCAACTATAATCTCTTCAAAAATTTTCTTATACCCTTTCTTTTTCTCTTTTTCTTCTGGGACCCCTATACTTCAAATGTTGGTGCATTTGATATTGCCCCAGAGATCTCTGAGACTATCCTCAGTTCTTTTCATTCTTTTTACCTACTTCTGCTCTTCATAAGTCATTTCCACCATTTTGCCTTCTAGCTCACTGATTTGTTCTTTTGCTTCAGATATTCTACTATTGATTCCTTATAGAGTATTTTTTATTTCAGTAATTGTGTTGTTTGTCTCTGTATGTTTATTCTTTAATTCTTCTAGGTCTTAGTTAATTGATCCTTGCATTTTCTCCATTTTGTTTTCAAAGTTTTTGATCATCCTTACTATCATTATTCTGAATACTTTTTCAGGTAGTTTGCCTAATTCTTCTTCATTTATTTGGACTTCTGTTTTTCTAGTTTGTTCCTTCATTTGTGTAGTATTTCTCTGCCTTTTCATTATTATTATTGTTTTAAACTTACTGTTTTTGAGGTCTTCTTTTCCCAGGCTTCAAGGCTGAATTCTTTCTTCCTTTTGGTTTCTGCTCTCCTAAGCTCCGTCAAGTGGCTTGTATAAGCTTCATATAGGGTGAGATTTGTGCTGAGTTTTTTTTTTTTGTTGTTGTTGTTGTTTGTTTTTCCTTTGATGGGCAAGGCTAAGGGAGGTGGTAATCCTGTCTGCTGATGATTTGGTTTATATTTTTTTTTGTTTGTGGTTTAGATGAGGAATTCTGCACAGGCGCTACTGGTGGTTGGGTGATGCTGGGTTTTGTATTCAAATGGTTTCCTTATTGTGAGTTCTCAGTGTTTGATATTCCCTAGAGTTAGTTCCCTGGTAGTCTAGGGTCTTGGAGTCAGTGCTTCCAGTCCAAAGGCTCAGTGCTTGATCTATGGGCAGGAAGGAAGATTCCAAAGGTGGTTTATTATAGCATTATCCCCAGACAAATAGCTGTTACAAAATCAGGCAAATAATAATGAAAATAATAGAATATACACATATACATATATACCCATTAGCAAAATATAAACAGTCCAACAAAAATAAAGTACAATAATTGACCCGTTGAACAAAGGAAACCAAATATTATATGTACCAGTTAAGAACAAAACTAACTAAAGCACAATCTGGAAAACAAAACTAAAGCAAGGTGCCAAGTGGGGAATAAAGCAGTGAAAACAAAACTAACAAGTATGGTGAGAAGAAAGAAAGAATAGATGAATAGATATGTAAAGTTAAATAGAGGTAGATAAAGATATATATACGTTAAAGAGTAAGTGCAAGGGGAACAGAACAGTAAGAAAAGCAAAGTGATAAATGTATAAAAATAATAATATATTTTTTTAAAATTTAAAAATTAAAAAAAAAAAAAAACAAACAAAAAAAGAAAACTCCACAGAACTACAAAAGCCCAATGTAGAGGTCAAGGTTTATAACAACAAAAAGTGTGAAAACTTAAAAGCTTAATTAGATTTCATAGTGCCAATAAAATCAACAACTACAATGGTGTGGGGAGGGGACGGGCGAAAAAAAAAAAAAAACACAACAAAAGAATCTACAGAACTAGTCAAAATATAAGATAATAAATGTTTTTCTTGAGTCACTGCTCTCAGAGTCCTTTCCCTCACTGGGAGTCACAGTCCACCTCACCTCCCTAGAATGTCCTCCAACACTGTGCTGGTCTCTGGACCTCCTGTGGGGGCAGCTCAGATTCTGCTGCTGCTGCTGCTGCTTGGTCGTTTCAGTCATCTCCAACTCTGTGAGACCCCATAGACGGCAACCCAGCAGGCTCCTCTGTCCACAGGATTCTCTAGGCAAGAATACTGGAGTGGGTTGCCATTTCCTTCTCTGGCTCAGATTCTACTTTGGTCCTATTTCTATGTGTTCTTGCCTCCAATGTCCACAGCTATCAGAACTATTGTGTTTTCTTTTGTGGGAGCTCTCAGTGTCATTTTATATATTCCGTAGACACAGAGTCAGCCTAGTTGAACATGTGGATTTAATCTGCAGCTTGTACAGCTGGTGGGAAGGTTTTGGGTTTTCTTTAGCCAAACTGCCCCTGGTTTTCAATTATGGTTTTATTTCCACTTCTGTATGTGGGTTGTCCATTAAGGTTTGCTCCTGAGGCTGCCCTGGAGGACTTGGTTCTGCCCCAGTGAGTGCCAGGTGTGGAGGTGGTGCAGCTACTTGGGTTGCAGGGGTTCTGGCAGCACCAGGTACTCAGAGGAGTTGGTGGCTAGGGCAGGAGGAAATATAGTGCTCTAGAAGAGTATGACAACCAATATTGGCCTATACCCTCCAGTATTCTTGCCTGGAGAACCCCCCTGACAGAGATCTCGGGCAGGCCACAGTTCACAAGGTCATAAAGAGTTGGACACAACTCAAATGACCCTGCGTGCATAGATGCAAGGTTTTTTTTTTTTTTTTTTTTTTTGCCTGTGTCAACTCTACCCCAGTAAGCATGAAGATGGCGCAGCTGCTTAGTTTGCAGGGACCCTGGTGGCGCCAAGTATGCAAGGACACAGACTGTCTACACCGGAGATATGTCCCTATCAGGCTCTTTTTTCAAGCCTCTTGTAGCCGAGGATCAGAAGGTCTCTTTGGCCAGTCTTTCTCCATAGCTCTGCCAGTTCAGGCAGTTAGAGGGCTCCCTTCCCTGGGTTCCTTCTCTGTTCTTTGGCACGTCAAGCATGTAGAGGGGCCCTCCTGGCTGGGGTCATACTCTGTAGTTCAGTGCATCAAGTCACTTAAAAGAACACCCTGAGTCGGGTCCTACTCAGTAGTCCAGTGTGGCAGGCATTTGATGGGTCAGACTCTCTATTGTCCAGCTGTTGATCCTGTCCTGTGGGGAGAGAGCGGTTATGGTGATGGTTCCACCCCTTATGCATGACTCAGCCGCATCGCCTTGCTTCCATGGCTGCCTGGCTTTCCTCCACAGTCATTTCCAACTCATCTCCTCCCTCACATCCCCTTGATCCATCTTTCAGCAGTCAACAACAGCCCTTGCCCTGGGATTGCTCCACAATCCCTAAACTCCAGCTCCCAGCCACTGCGTCTTCTAGGGGACCTGCATCCCTGTCTGGGGTATGAATGGCTGAGGCAAGGACTGTCTGAGTCTCATTCCATTTAGGCTGACTCAGATCAGATGTTTCATTCTCAGCCTTAAATGTTTCTCCTCTGACTCAGACAATTGCCCCAGTGTGGGGATTGGACCCCTGCTTCAGTTCTCCCAGCTGCCAAGGACAGGTCCAACACAACTAAACTCCTATTTCCGCCCCTAGTTCCTTCATCCTACTGAGTTTTGCGTGGGTCTATATATTATTTTCCACTGATCAGGTACTCATGTCTGCTCTCAGCTGGTGTTCTACATGCACTTCTGTGTCTGAAGATGTATTCCTGATGTATCCTTGGAGACAGATGTACTCCACATCCACCTACCCCTCCACCATCTTGTTCTCTCCTGGATGACTCTTTTAAAATATGTACAGATCTGTATTTTTCCCTTTTCTGACTATGAACTTCTTGCAAGTGGGGAATGATATATTTTACTTTGAAAGTATTTTTGGTTGGTCTACTTTTCTATATTCTTCATGCATAATAAAACATGAATGTATCTGATAATATTACAAGTGAAAATTAGAAAGCAGAGGGATCATTTGGAATAATTATAGCTTGGTAGAGAATATGTTAAGGTCATGTAGAAGTTTGAAAATAACAAAGAATAATAGAAAAAATTAGAGGACTAGAATATATGTTCTACTACTTTGTCAGCTGGTCAAATTTGCTTTTCATGTTTGGCCAACACTTTAACCAAAAGAGGAGGGATATTGTTCTTCTCTGAATTCTAAAACCCTTGAGGGTGACCTCAACAAACTGACATAATTTTAAAATATTATGTATCTAAAAAAAACTTCGTATGTCCATTTTCCTGCCTCGTAATTGTCACTTGAAAATTTTCTTCCTCTTCATACTTCTCTTCCCACTTGCTAGCCAAGTCTTCTTGACATGCACTCTTATTATTCATTTTAAGAACTAGTGCATGACTTGTCTTGAATTCAGTACTTGAATTCAGCCCAAATCTTCTCTGACCTTCATAAAATCAAAGCTAACAAAGGAAAACGTCTTCTCAGGTTCAAGCCTCTGGATTCAAATGCATATTTAAGTGATAATTGTACATTCTTTTAGTCTCTGATAGTAGTAACTATGAGAATATTCTAGCAGATTCATATTAATCTCTAATTACATTGATTTTCCCATCCAGGCTTTGAACGTAAAATTATTTTTTTTATATATCCTAGCCATGCTGATATATAAAATACATTCTTTCCATTAATAGTTTTATTCAACTGCCAGTATACCATGCACTATATAGCAATGAGAAGTTCACTTGTTTCAGCTGGGATGGTTTTTAGGCTATGAACTTATAGTGATGTACAATTTCTCCTCTGCCTCAATGTCCTATACTTCAGGGCAATCTGGATATATCAGCACACATTAAGGATACTTTATCTGTATGCTCCACATCCAACACACAAAATATGTCATCCAAATATAAAAAAATTAAAAGACTGTGATAAGGAAAGGAATCTTCAAGATGCCTTGGAAAGAAGAAGAGCAATCAGTTCAGTTCAGTTCAAGTGCTAAGTCGTGTCCGACTCTTTGCAACCCCATGAAATAGATGGAGACACAGAGGAAACAGTGGCTGACTTTATTTTTGGGGCTTCAAAATTACTGCAGATGGTGACTGCAGCCATGATATTAAAAGACGCTTACTGACAGACTTTTGTCAGCAAAGTAATGTGTCTGCTTTTCAATATGCTCTCTAGGTTGGTCAAAACTTTCCTTCCAAGGAGTAAGCGTCTTTTAATATCATGGCTGCAGTCACCATCTGCAGTAATTTTGAAGCCCCAAAAATAAAGTCAGCCACTGTTTCCTCTGTGTCTCCATCTATTTCCCATGAAGTGATGGGAACGGATGCCATGATCTTTGTTTTCTGAATGTTGAGCTTTAAGCCAACTTTTTCACCTACACTTTCACTTTCATCAAGAGGCTTTTGAGTTCCTCTTCACTTTCTGCCATAAGGGTGGGGTCATCTGCGACCCCATGAACCGCAGCACGCCAGGCCTCCCTGTCCATCACCAGCTCCTGGAGGTCACTCAGACTCACGTCCATCGAATCAGTGATGCCATCCATCCATCTCACCCTCTGCTGTCCCCTTCTCCTCCTGCCCCCAATCCCTCCCAGCATCAGAGTCTTCTCCAATGAGTCAACTCTTCTCATGAGGTGGCCAAAGTACTGGAGTTTCAGGTTTAGCATCATTCCTTCCAAAGAAATCCCAGGGCTGATCTTCAGAATGGACTGGTTGGATCTCTTTGCAGTCCAAAGGACTCTCAAGAGTCTTCTCCAACACCACAGTTCAAAAGCATCAATTCTTCGGCGCTCAGCCCTCTTCACAATCCAACTCTCGCATCCATACATGACTACTGGAAAAACCATAGCTTTGACTAGACAGACTTTTGTCAGCAAAGTAATGTGTCTGCTTTTCAATATGCTCTCTAGGTTGGTCAAAACTTTCCTTCCAAGGAGCAAGCGTCTTTTAATTTCATGGCTGCAGTCACCATCTGCAGTGATTTTGGAGCCCAGAAAAACAAAGTCTGACACTGTTTCCACTGTTTCTCCATCTATTTCCCATGCAGTGATGGGACCAGATGCCATGATCTTCGTTTTCTGAATGTTGAGCTTTAAGCCAACCTTTTCACTCTCCACTTTCACTTTCATCAAGAGGCTTTTTAGCCCCTCTTCACTTTCTGCCATAAGAGTCGTGTCATCTGCATATCTGAGGTTATTGATATTTCTCCCGGCAATCTTGATTCCAACTTGTGTTTCTTCCAGTCCAGCATTTCTCATGATGTACTCTGCATATAAGTTAAATAAACATGGTGACAATATGCAGCCTTGACGTACTCCTTTTCCTATTTGGAATCAATCTGTTGTTCCATGTCCAGTTCTAACTGTTGCTTCCTGACCTGTATACAAATTTCTCAAGAGGCAGATCAGGTGGTCTGGTATTCCCATCTCTTTCAGACTTTTCTACAGTTTATTGTGATCCACACAGTCAAAGGCTTTGGCATAGTCAATAAAGCAGAAATAGATGTTTTTCTGGAATTCTCTTGCTTTTTCCATGATCCAGCGGATGTTGGCAATTTGATCTCTGGTTCCTCTGCCTTTTCTAAAACGAGCTTGAACATTTGGAAATTCATGGTTCACGTATTGCTGAAGCCTGGCTTGGAGAATTTTGAGCATTACTTTGCTAGCATGTGAGATGAGTGCAATTGTGCGGTAGTTTGAGCAATAGGTACGGCAATTTCTATACATGCTCTTCAGGTACCATATGTTGGCCATTTTGTAAGATGTGTTGGATACAGGATACCTTTTTACAAGATCATTTCAGAGGTCTCTCAATCCTTGTTCATTGAATATTTACAATGATAAGAATTGGATGACTCTGCTATAATCCATCAGAAGCCAGAAGAAGAATTGAGCCCAGTAGTTGAAATAATTTTTATTCATCAGAAGGGATTAAAGAATAACTGCTGCTAAGTCACTTCAGTCGTGTCCGACTCTGTGCAACCCCATAGACGGCAGCCCACCAGGCTTCCCTGTCCCTAGGATTCTCCAAGCAAGAACATTGGAGTGGTTTGCCATTGGTTTCTCCAATGCATGAAAGTGAAAAGTGAAAGTGAAGTCACTCAGTCGTGTCCGACTTTTAGCGACCCCATGGACTGCAGCCTACCAGGCTCCTCCGTCCATGGGATTCTCCAGGCAAGAGTACTGGAGTGGGGTGCAATTGCCTTCTCCGAAAGAATAACTAGGTGACTATAAGATCTCTAGGAAATCTGGACATACCTGAAATAAGTATCTGTTATGGGCTGAATTGTGCCCATCCCCCAAATCACATGTTGAGGCCCCAACCTCCAGAATCTCGCAATGTGACTTTCTTTAGAGATGGGACCTTGAACGAAGTGATTAAGTTATAAGGAAACATTTGGCACAAGCCCTAATCCAGTAGATATCTTTATGAAAAGAGATTAAGACCCGCCAGGGATGTGCATATAGTAGAAATGAGGACATAGTGAGAATCTGAAGGTCAAATAGTGAGGCCTAAGAAGAAATCTATTCTGCTGACAACTTGATCTTGAACTTCTAGATTTCAGAACTGTTAGAAATAAATTTTTATTATTTCAAGCACTCAGCCTGCTGTGGTGGCTCTATCAAACTAATGTAATCGTAAACATGAAATTCTTTATCAACATCTGCATTAGTCATTTAAATTATTTACCACATTCCTTAAACTATAGTACAGCCAACATATAAAATGGCATATATATATAAATAATTATTAGTTTAATGGCTATTTTTAAATCTTGATCTCTCCACTTGATTTTGCATTGTTGCTGCACTTATAGTGGCTTTATTAATATTTATCCACCAGTATTGATACAAGTACTTTGGCTACCTGCTGCAAAGAATTGACTCATTTGAAAAGACCTTGATGTTGTGAAAGACTGAAGACAGGAGGAGAAGGGGACGAGAGGGAATAAGATGGTTAGATGGCATCACTGACTCAGTGGACATGAATTTGAAACTCTGGGAGCTGGCAATGGATAGGGAGGCCTGGCCTGCTACAATCCATGGGTCACAAAGGGTCAGACATGACTGAGCAACTGAACTGAACTGATTGATACATAATTGTTATCAATTTATCAGTTAAGCAATATTTCAATGCATGTAGTCAGTAACAGGGAATTTAGAGTGTCCTGAGGACTAGGTTATTATTTGGCTGAAAGCAGAGCTCTGTCTTTTAATCAACCAACAGTTATTAGATTTTCAACATTGTTTTTCCTTTTATGGGGCCAATTATTTGGCACTTCTAGTCAATTTTATAGATTATTTTGACAAAGGTTTCAACAAGTGATTCTCTTTTGCTTTTATGGGGGTCAATTTTGACATTCCTAGGAATGTTAATAATGGCCACTGTTATTCATGAAAAAGTTATTCAAAGGAGTTTGGCATCTAGTAAATGTTGAATATATGGGCATTTAAAACTTTATCTCCATTATACATGAGAAAAGCTCACTACTTCCATAATATTCCAAAATCATGGACTACTCTAAAACTGTATCTACTATCTATATAAATATTTGTGGTTTGTATCTGATCCCTGCTTGTTCACTGCAAATAACTCCATTTCAGAAGATATCTAAATAAAGAAAATAAACTTAATTGAAACCCTTTGTACCCTGTCTGGCTTCACCTTCTGTGGATTTTAACATCATCCCTGAGCTTATGTATACCTGGATAGTTGGTGAGTGGGAGGATAATACTTACTGTTGATCTGGGTTGATCACTGGGCCAACCACTTAGGCCTACATCAAAAAACCAACTATGAACCACCTAATGAGATCTATGACTGAATTTCCTCCTTCGGCAGATCTTTACTCCTTCCCTGGCTTGGCTATCCACTCTCTAGGTAACATAGCTGACTTTACTGCTAAAGCAATAATAGCTGCCCAACATTAAGTCATTAGATTCCTTAGCTTCAGAAATATTAAATAATCAAATTGCCCTTAACTACCTCCTAGTAGAACAAAGCTTCCCTGGTAGCTCAGAGGTTAAAGCATCTGCCTGCAATGCGCAAGACCTGGGTTCAATCCCTGGGTCAGGAAGATCCCCTGGAGAAGGAAATGGCAACCCACTCCAGTATTCTTGCCTGGATAATCCCATGGATGGAGAAGCCTGGTGGGCTACAGTCCACAGTGCTGCAAAGAGTTGGACATGACTGAGTGACTTAACTTTCACTTCCACCTCCTAGTAGAACAAGGTGGTGTATACATGGTAGCAACTGGGTAATTTTCTTTGGGGAAGTAGAAACTCAATAGTATAAAATTAGGAAACAAACACTCTGCTTACAAATTTCACTTGATTCCTCATGGTCCTTTGATTTGTTCAGTTGGCTGACTTCAAGCCTAGGTTCATGCCTCAAGACAACTATTCAAACTAGATTTGTAGCATTGTTTTTAATTATGACTTGTATAATTATTTTTAAATTTTATATCTCCTACCTGTCAGATATCTGCAGAAATAATGCACCAAACAGAATGACATTAGCTCATCACTTTGAGATAGTCTCCATTGCTAACAACCTTGACAAAATATAAATTTAAGAATGGAAGATGCCTGAGAACCCCTCCTCTACATTCCTATGACCCCAATAGTTTATGACTGCTACTTGCTCTCTCCCCCTTCATGTGGGACATGACTTCCAGAAAAGGTCCTTCCTGGCACAAAGGAACTCAAACAGACAAAAAAGATTTCAAAAAAAAAAAAAAAAGTGACATGATACTTGATCAGTGATGCTTTCAGAGAAAGATATTGATCAAAAAGGGGAAAAGTGAAATGGATAAAGTAAACCTGATTTAAAGTGGAGTCAGGAATCTATGAAAGAAGAGCTCTCATACATGTACCCCTTATATAAACATAAATAGTCAACAGGAAGAAAGAAGATTTCTGCATTCCTCAGTAACAACAAACTGTCACTTGTAACCATGTTCAGAACCACAATTTTGAGCTCTAATTCTCCTCCAGTGAATTTTTTTCTGGACAATCTTCCTTAACTTCTTCCCAGAACCTAATAAAATCTAACCTTATCTTCGTCCTCTGAGATTTGCCTGAAGTTCACCATAGTTAAACGTCATATCGTAATCTGTGATTTCTCTGCTTGCCCAATCAAACTCATGTTTGCATAATGATAATTGCCATTAATTCTGATCAAGACCAACATTATATAAATCTGTCAATTTATCTATAACATAGAGTGTACACATGTGAATATATTTATAGCAAGTAATCTTTCTATAAAACAGATTCTGCTTCCTGCAATGATGGGCCAGGTAATTAAGATCAACCCTCCTAATTAGGGACACTAAGAATAGGATGAAATCAGTTTAAAAGTCAGCTTAAGAGCTTTGACGATATTGAGGAAACTTTAGGCCAAAATCTTGGGGAAGGAAAAGGCAAACAAAGTTGTTTGCATTTTAAGGATACTGGACAATTATCAAGAAAGAGCTGTGAAGGTGAAATGCCTAATTGACATAAAAGTGAAAATGAAATCTGAAATTTACAAAGTGGAGAATTTCACTTATAAAATAGATAATATAATAATTTTAATTTATTTGGTAAACTAAAATGAGATATTAGGCTGTGACCACAAGGTATAATCCTTTAGAGTAAAGAAAGATGTAAAGTAAAGTGTCCATTGCTCACCTTTGTATCTCTTGTGAAGGTGTAAGGGTGGGGCTGAAGGCAATCTTAAGCCTTGACTATAAATTAAAGTAAGACAAGTAACATTTCCAGTTCCTTAACAGAAACAAAAGATTATCTTTCATGAAGGGAGAGTGAACTCTATTAACTTTTTTATTCTTATATTTTATACAATTATCTCCTACAATATATTTTGTTATGTGTTATTTTGCTTCAGTTGTGTCTAACTCTTTGCAACCCTAAAGACTGTAACCCACTAGCTCCTCTGTCCCTGGGATTCTCCAGGCAAGAACACTGGAGTGATTTGCAATTTCCTTCTCCCAGGATCTTCCCTACCCAGGGATTGAGCCCTTATGTCTCTTGTATTGGCAGGAAAGTTCTTTACCCCTAAGTAAAATAAATGACTCTATAAGCAAAGAATAATCCCTTATGATTATACAGTGGAAGTGAGAAATAGATTTAAGGGACTAGATCTGATAGACAGTGTGCCTGACGAACTATGGATGGAGGTTCATGACACTGTACAGGAGACAGGGATCAAGACCAGACCCATGGAAAAGAAATGCAAAAAAGCAAAATGGCTGTCTGAGGAGGCCTTACAAATAGCTCTGAAGAGAAGCAAAAAGCAAAGGAGGAAAGTAATGATATAAGCATCAGAATGCAGAGTTCCAAAGAATAGCAAGAAGTGATAAGAAAGCCTTCCTTAGTGATCAATGCAAAGAAATAGAGGAAAACAACCGAAATGGAAAGACTAGAGATCGTTTCAAGAAAATTAGAGATACCAAGGGAACATTTCATGCAAAGATGGGCTCGATAAAGGACAGAAATGGTATGGACCTAACAGAAGCAGAAGATATGAAGAAAAGGTGGCAAAAATACATAGGAGAACTGTACAAAAAAGTGCTTTATGACCCAGATAATCACGATGGTGTGATCACTCATCTAGAGCCAGACATCCTGGAATGTGAAGTCAAGTAGGCCTTAGAAAGCATCATTATGAACAAAGCTAGTGGAAGTGATGGAATTCCAGTTGAGCTATTTCAAATCCTGGAAGATGATGCTGTGAAAGTGCTGCACTCAATATGCCAGCAAATTTGGAAAACTCAGCAGTGGCCACAGGACTGGAAAAGGTCAGTTTTCATTCCAATCCCAAAGAAAGGCAATGCCAAGGAATTTTCTAACTACTGCACAATTGCACTCATCTCACATGCTAGTAAAGTAATGCTCAAAATTCTCCAAGCCAGGCTTCAGCAATATGTGAACCGTGAACTTCCAGATGTTCAAGCTGGTTTTAGAAAAGGCAAAGGAACCAGAGATCAAATTGCCAACATCCGCTGGATCATGGAAAAAGCAAGAGAATTCCAGAAAAACATCTATTTCTGCTTTATTGACTATGCCAAAGCCTTTGAATGTGTGGATCACAATAAACTGGAAAATTCTGAAAGAAATGGGAATACAAGACCACCTGACCTGCCTCTTGAGAAACCTATATGCAGGTCAGGAAGCAACAGTTAGAACTGGACATGGAACAACAGACTGATTCTAAATAGTAAAAGGAGTATGTCAAGCCTGTATATTGTCACTTTGCTTATTTAACTTATATGCAGCATACATTATGAGAAACGCTGGGCTGGAAGAAGCACAAGCTGGAATCAAGATTGCAGGGAGAAATGTCAATAACCTCAGATATGCAGATGATACCACACTTATGGCAGAAAATGAAGAGGAACTAAAGAGCCTCTTGATGAAAGTGAAAGAGGAGAGTGAAAAAGTTGGCTTCAAGCTCAACATTCAGAAAATGGAGATCATGGCATCTGGTCCCATCACTTCATGGGAAATAGATGGGAAAACAGTGGAAACAGTGGCTGACTTTATTTTGGGGGACTCCAAAATCACTGCAGATGGTGACTGCAGCCCTGAAATTAAAAGACTCTTACTCTTTGGAAGGAAAGTTATGACCAACCTAGATAGCATATTGAAAAACAGAGACATTACTTTGCCAACAAAGGTCCATCTAGTCAAGGCTTTGGTTTTTCCAGTGGTCACGTATGGATGTGAAAGTTGGACTGTGAAGAAAGCTGAGCACCAAAAAATTCATGATTTTGAACTGTGGTGTTGGAAAAGACACTTGAGAGTCCTTTGGACTGCAAGGAGAACCAACCAGTCCATCCTAAAAAAGATCAGTCCTGGGTGTTCATTGGAAGGACTGATGTTGAGGCTGAAACTCCAATACTTTGGCTACCTCATGCAAAGAGTTGACTCATAGGAAAAGAACCTGATGCTGGGAGGGACTGGGGGCAGGAGAAGGGGACAACAGAGGATGAGATGTCTGGATGGCATCACCAACTCAATGAACATGAGTTTGGGTAAACTCTGGGAGTTGATGATGGACAGGGAGATCTGGTGTGCTGAGATTTATGGTGTTGCAGAGTCGGACACAACTGAGCGAATGATCTGAAGTGAACTGATAAACAAAGAAAACCAGGATCTTGTAGAACGAAGGCATCATATTGAGACATAGAAAATAATATAACCAATTTTGTAAATCATATCTTGAATGCATCAGACCGTAAAGCAACTATTATTTCTATGGTTAAATAAATAAATGAAAATTTTGAAAACAATTTTTTTCAGGGAACATGGAATGCAGATTTCAACAGGAACTAAGTAGAAATTCTAATAATAAAATGAAGTAATATTGGATCTGATGGATAGATGTCACCCCAGATTAGAAATAGCTAAGGAGAGAAGTAAGAAACTGGAGAGTAAGAATTGTCCAGAATGTAGACTGAAGTAAGCAAAGGATGAAAAGTACATCAAGACAATGAAAAGATAGACCACAGATGGGGAGAAAACACTTGCAAAAGACACATCTGATAAAGAAATGTTATCTAAAATATACAAAGAATTTTTAAAACTCAACAAAAATAAAAGAAACAACTCAATCAAAAATAGACCAAAGACCTTAACAGACTCCTCACCAAAGATGAGATACAGATGGCAAATAAGCATGTAAAAAGGTGTTCTACTTCATAAGTCATCTGGAAAATGAAAATTAAAACAAGAAGACACACCTACACACATATTAGAATGCCCAAATCTGGAACACAGGCAAAGCTAAGTGCTGGCAAAAAATGTAAAGTGGCAGGGATGCTGCTGGTAGGAAGGCAAAGTGCTACACCCATTTTAGAAAACAGATTTCGTAGTTCCTTACATATATATTCTTGACACATAATCTAGCAGTTTTACTCCTTGGTATAGACCTAGACGTGTTTAAAGTTTATATCCATACAAAAACCTGCACAGTGAGGTTTACAGAGGCTTTATTCATAATTGTCAGAACTTAGAAGCAATCTAGATACCCTTCAATAGGTGAATGGATAAACTGCAGTACACCCTGACAATGAAACAGTATTCAACATTAAAAAGAAATGAGCTATGAAGCCACAAAAAGACATGGAGAAACCTTAAATGCATATTACTAAATGAAAGAAACTAATCTGGAAAAGCTACATACTGTATAACTTCAACTATATAACACTCTGGAAAAGGGAAAACTATGGAGACAGTCAAAGGAATCAGTGGTTGCTAGGGGTTGAGAGAAATGGGATACACAGGCAGGCTGCAGGGGATTTTTAGAGCAAGGAAACTATTCTCTATGTATTATAACAGTGGATACATTTCATGCCTTTATCCAATTCCATAGAATGTACAACCCCAAGAGTGAACCATAATATAACCTATGGATTTGGGATGGTAAAAATGTAGCAATGTAAGTTCATCAATTATGAGTACACTGCTGTGCTGGGGGATGCTGATAATGGGGGAGGCTATGCACGTGGGGGAGCAGGACATATTTAGGAATTCTGTATTTTCTTCTTAATTTTATTGTGAACCTAAAACCATTCTAAAAAAATAAGTCTTTAAATGTTTCTAGGTAAGAGAAGCAGAATATCCAGTGAGAAATTCTAAATACATTTAATTGATTTACAAACGAAAGATAGAGAATGAAGCAGAGAACACTACTTCCAGGTTACAGAACACTGTATTAATATAATGTTATTATTATTATAAAACACAAATAATAACATATCTCACAGGATCCTGCATATATGGAATTAAAGTGACAATGTTCAGACTTTTGAGAAGATAACATTATACATTCAATGGGCCTAAGCATTCCAAGAAAGAAAGAAAACTACAACTAGAAATATCACTGTCAAATTACAAAAAAAGCAAGATAGAAATACCTTGAAAGTGCTGAGGAAAAGAAATACGAATTTTATTCAAAGGTCAGTTTGACTTTCTGTTTAATATACCAACAACAGAAGCTAGATACTAGTAAATGAATAGTGTCAATATACTGAAAAAAATAAACAACTGCCATATAAAACTCTATACTCAAGAAGATATGCTAATGAAAGCTGAGTAAATATATTTTTTTTTTTTTTTTTTTAGATTAAAAAACAAAACAAAATAGTGTTAGAAAACTATCTTATTAACTTTTGGAGACTTTTTACTCATTTTACCAACATTCTGAATGAAAAGAAAACCAATGTTCAAAGGAAGGTAAATCCACATGAAATTTGGATACATGTAACAATAATAATAACATATCTCATATGGTCCTACATACATGGAATTGAAACAGATGGCACCAATATTATATGTGATGGAAGGAGAGCAAAATGAGTTTTGTTTACCTCAATGCAAATTTCTTAGAATGTTCAAGTACAAGTTAACAATAGCATGCTGTGATGTTTTCTCACAGTAGTAGCATAATTCCATGCAAATAGAGAGATCTATTTAAAAAAATTAAATATGCAATTAATATGTTATTTTATTGTGTCAGATAGTCATTGTCTTTGTTGTTTTTGTTGTTCAGTTGCTCAGTCCTCTCCAACTCTTTGAGACCCCAAGGACTGCAGCATGTTGGGCTTCCCTGTCCTTCACCATCTCCTGGAGCTCGCTCAAACTCATGTCCATTGAGTTGGTGATGCCATCCAACCACTGCATTCTCTGGCATCCCCTTCTCTCCGGCCTTCAATCTTTCCCAGCATCAGAGTCTTTTCTAATGAGTTAGCTATTCACATGAGGTGGCCAAAGTACTGGAGCCTCAGCTTCAGCATCAGGCCTTGCAGTGAATACTCAGGGCTGATTTCCTTTAGGATTGACTGGTTTGATTTCCTTGCAGGGCAAGGGGCTCTCAAGAGTCTTCTCCAACACTACAGTTCAAAAGCATCAGTTCTTTGGCACTCAGCCTTCTTTATGACCCAACTCTCGCATTCATACATGACTACAGGAGAACTATAGGTTTGACTATATGGACCTTAGCTGGCCAAGTAACACCTATGCTTTTTAATATGCTGTTTTAGTTTGTCATAGCTCTCCTTTTAATTGCATGCCTGCAGTCACCATTTATAGTGAATTTGGAGCCCAAGAAAAGAAAACCTGTCACCATTTGCATTGTTTTCACATGTATTAGCCATGAAGTGATGGGACCAGATGTCATGATCTTCGTTTTTTGAATGTTGAGTTTTAGTCCAACTTTTCACTCTTTGTTTTCACCTTCATCAAAAGGCTCTTTAGTTCCTCTTTGCTTTCTGCCACAAGGGTGGTGTCATCTGCTTATGTGAGGTTATTGATATTTCTCATGGCAACCTTGATTTCATCTTGTGCTTCATCCAGCCTGGCATCTCAAATGATGTACTCTGCATGTAAATTAAATAAGCAGGGTGACAATATACAACCTTCCTGTACACTTTTCCAATTTTGAACCAGTCCATTTTTCCATGTCCAGTTCTAACTGTTACTTTTGACCTGCATACAGATTTCTCAGGAGGCAGGTAAGGTGGTCTGGTATTCCCATCTCTTTAAAAATTTTCCACATTTTCTGTGATCCACACAGTCAAAGGCTATCGCATAGTCAATGAAGCAGAAGTAGATGATTTACTGGATCTTGCTTTTTCTATGATCCAATGAATATTCACAATTAGATCTCTTGTCTCTCTGTCTTTTCTAACTCCAGCTTGAACATCTGGAAATTCTTGCTTCACATACTGTTGAAGCCTAGATCGCAGGATTTTGAGCATGACCTTGCTATCTTGTAAAATGAGTACAATGGTGCAGTAGTTGGAACATTCTTTGGCATTGCCCTTCTTTGGGAGTGGAATGAAAACTGACCTTTTCCAGGTCTGTTGTCACTGTTGAGTTTTCCAAATTCACTGGCAAATTGAGTGCAGCAATTTCCCAGCATTATCTTTGAGGATTTGAAATAGTTCACCTGGAATTCCATCACCTGAAATAGCTTTGTTTGTAGTGATGCTTCCTAAGGCCTATTTGACTTCACACTCCAGAATGTCTGGCTTTAGATGCATAATCCCATCATCGTGGTTATCTGGGTGGTTAAGATCTTTTTGTATAGTTCTTCTGTGTATTCTTGCTATCTCTTCTTAATATATTCAGTTTCTGTTAGGTCCTTGACTTTTCTGTCCTTTATTGTGCCCATCTTTATATGAAATGTTCCCTCGGTATCCCTAATTTTCATTGTATTACATAATAATTTTTGATAGATAATTATCAAGTATATAAGTACACTGATATTTTCTCATAAGATAATTACTTTGTAGACTCTAATACAGTTTTCAAAAAGATTTACATATTAGTTTATTTGATCTTTATAATAATCCTACAAGTAGATAAAGAGGTTTCTGTGTATTATAGATATCAAGCAGAAATTCCAAAAGACTGAGGTTTCTTGGTTTGCACATAAACAGTATTAAAACTAGAACTATAAACTCAGACTTTCACACGCTTCATGTAGTGTTTTTTTCTACAAGTCCTTGTTGCTGACATATTTTAAAATATCCAAGGACAGATATTCGTCATAAGGAAGATAAATGAGTTCAAATAAATACATTCTTGCCAGTTGTCAAAACTGAGGATTTCATTTCCTTTTCTAGAAAACCTTAAAAATCAGCCTAATACTAAAAGTAGAAAAAAGTTACAACTTTTTAAATGATGGCAAATTATTTTAATATATTACATAAAATGTGCTAAATGTAATGTAAAACAATGCATAAACTTTGTAATATAAATATTTATAACTTAAATTTATATTTTTATAAAGTGCACATTTTTAAATGCACAATTTGGAATTTTAAAAATCCCCCCAGACTTAGAAGCAGAAGGAGTGCATTCACACATCTATGTTTAAGTGTTATATTTTTTTTCTCATTTTGAAATTGCTTTGGGAAACTAAATATACTTTCTTCCCCCATTAATACAAGGTGAGCTATTTTGAATTTGTCTTTTCTGGTTGATGTATTACTTGAGGTCTGCAATCTTTACTGATTTTCTCAGGCTTTAGAAAAAGAACTACTAGTTTCAATACTTCATCGAAAGGTGAATGCCTGATACTGTATTAAAGGAATGAATACATACAGTATATTTTTGGATGCAAATATTAAAACAATGAGCCCTTGATCAACCTAAATTTGTCCATAGGTTTTGTTTGTTTGTTTGTTTTAATTTTGGCTGCACTGCATGACATGCGGAATCTTAGTTCCCTCACCAGGGATGGAACTCAACCCCCTTGCAGGGGAAGCATGGAGTCCTAACCATAAGGATGTCCTGTACAAAGTTTTGTGAGTAATAATAACTAGCGAGTAGTTTTTTTTGACTACTCTAACAAACACTATAAACTTGGTGGCTTAAATCAGCAATAAAAATTATTCTCTCACAGTTTCTGGAAGCCAGAAGTTTAAAATCATTTTCACTTAGCCAAAAGCAAGATGTTCTCATTTCTATTGTTTTTAAAACATTATAAAAAAAATACTTTGGGGAAAATGGTCATGTTTTAATTCTCTGATGGTTGTAGTATTTATATCACAAAAAATAATTAGTGTAAATCACAGATTAAAAGCTACTTTTACATGAAAAATATGTATTAGATGTCAAATACTGTTTGTGTGTGTGTGAATAGGAGTTAAATAAAGTTCCATTCCACAATATATTCTTTCACAAGTCACTTTATTCACCCCACCACCACCCCCATCCAGGCACAAAGAAACAGGAAATTAAAGTGCATATTAAAATAGGAAACAAATCTTGTGAATACATTATGATAAAACATGCAAAATGAAAAATTATCTTTCCATGTTGGTTGTTCATATGACATTTTTCAACCTTCCTTATATAACCTTGAAGTCCATGTGTTCTGTTCTTTAGTTTTTCACAGAAAATTTCCCTTTTTTCAACAGGAAAGAAAAAATGCAGAAAATTCTATCAGATCAGGTCAGATCAGTCGCTCAGTCGTGTCCGACTCTTTGCGACCCCATGAACCGCAGCACGCCAGGCCTCCCTGTCCATCACCAGCTCCCGGAGGTCACTCAGACTCACACCCATCAAGTCAGTGATGCCATCCAGCCATCTCATCCTCTGGCGTCCCCTTCTCCTCCTGCCCTCAATCCCTCCCAGCATCAGAGTCTTCTCCAATGAGTCAACTCTTCACATGAGGTGGCCAAAATACTGGAGTTTCAGCTTTAGCATCATTCCTTCCAAAGAAATTCCAGGATTGATCTCCTTCAGAATGGACTGGTTGGATCTTCTTGCAGTCCAAGGGACTCTCAAGAGTCTTCTCCAACACCACAGTTCAAAAGCATCAATTCTTCGGCGCTCAGCCTTCTTCACAGTCCAGCTCTCACATCCATACATGACCACAGGAAAGACCATAGCCTTGACTAGGCGAACCTTTGTTGGCAAAGTGATGTCTCTGCTTTTGAATATGCTATCTAGGTTGGTCATAACTTTCCTTCCAAGGAGTAAGTGTCTTTTAATTTCATGGCTGCAGTCACTATCTGCCGTGATTTTGGAGCCCAGAAAAATAAATTCTGACACTGTTTCCACTGTTTCTCCATCTATTTCCCATGTAGTGATTGAGGTACAATTGACCAATAAAATTGCAATATGTTTAAAAGTAAATGATGTGAAGAGAGATGATATATGTACACACTGTAGAAGAATTGTCACAGTTAATTAACAAGTCTCATATTTAATCTCTCTGTGTGTGTGAGAGCACTTAAGCTCTACTCTCTCAACAGATTTCAGTTAGGTAATACAGTATTATCAACTATAGTTATCAGGAGATGTATTAGCTCCTCAGACCTCATTCATCATATAACTGAAAAATTGTACCCTTTTACCAAACTTTTTCTGTTTCCCACACTTCCCAGCCACTGGCAACCACCATTTTATTTGCTATTTATATGAGTTTAACTTTGTTTTTTAGATTCTACATGTAAATAACACCACGCCGTATTGGTCTTTACCTGGTTTATTTCACCCACCTCACATAATTCCTTCTGTATTCATCCATGTTTTCCAAAACTTTGTGATTGACCAAGCCATCATCTTTGTTACTAGTGGTTCCCTGTAGCTGAGGATATTCCAAGAACCATTAATTTTGGGGAGGATTCAGTCAGGAAGTTAGACCCTCAGGCAGCAGCTAGGGAAATATGTAGTCAAATTCCTTCTAGGACAAACTGGGAGATAGACAATTTTGCTTAATTTTTCTGCACTAAGCCTGGGTGTATAACCATGGAAAGTGTTCCTATGCTCATGCAAAACTTCTTCTTTATTTACTATTGTCCTATAGTAAATGTGAACACACATAAATTAAACACAAACATAATTCATAAGTATATAATGAGAAATATGTTCTGTATGTTTCCAATATAAAAGGATCACCATTCCATTTTTATATATCTCTTTACTTTGTACTTAGTTCTGCAATATTTGAGAACATGTTAAACGTAATATCATAAAATTAATATTACACTGCTACATAAATTGTGGAAGACAATGGCAACCCACTCCAGTACTCTTGCCTGGAAAATCCCATGGACACAGGAGCCTGGTAGGCTGCAGTCCATGGGGTCACTAAGAGTCGGACATGACTGAGCGACTTCACTTTTACTTTTCACTTTCATGCATTGGAGAAGGAAATGGCAACCCACTCCAGTGTTCTTGCCTCTAGAATCCCAGGGACAGGAGAGCCTGGTCAGCTACTATCTATGGGGTCTCACAGAGTAGAACACTACTGAAGTGACTTTGCAGCAGCAGCAGCAGCAGCAGCTATATAAATTAATGGATTGAAAATAAAGTGTTTAGTGGTTTTTAGAATGCATACAGAGAAAATGAAATTAATAGGCTCACTCTGATTTTTATCTATTTTTTAATAATTTGAAATCAATTTCTATTTTGGTCTTTGCTATTTTAATTTAATTGTTAGAGGAAAGAGGTATCAAATTGAAATAAATATTAAGGGCTCAATTTGAAGGAGAAGATGTCTCTTTTTTCCTCTTTCCTTCCCCCTTATGGACAGATCTAGTTCCAAATTAGTCAAATAATCCTGCATGGTATGTGAACGGGGACAGAGGACACTGAGACAAGTATATCCAAGCATTCAATCCTTGGTTTCTCCAGGTTTTGGAAGTCCTGTAAGCCTCTGTATAATCAAAGAACTTGAGACTTTCACTGTTCACTGCTCTCTAGAGAAACTAGTTTAAATTACTGTTGTTATTTCTGAGTAGTTAAGTCATATCCAACTCTTTGTAACCACATGGCCTGTAGCCCACCATTCTCCTCTGTCCATGGGATTTCGCAGGCAAGAATACTAGAGTGAGTTGCCATTTCCTTCTCCAGTGTATCTTCTGGACCCAGGGATCAAACTTATATCTCCTGCTTGGCAGTTAATACCTACACATGTTTCAGAATCCTTGTGTCTATATGTGCTCACCTCCCTTTCTTTAAGTGAAAGTGAAAGTGAAGTCGCTCAGTAGTGTCTGTCTCTTTGCGACCCCATGGACTGTAGCCTACTAGGCACCTCCGTCCATGAGATTTTCCAGGCAAGAGTACTGGGTGTGTTGCCATTTCCTTCTCCAGCGTATCTTCCTGACCCAGGGATCGAATCCCGGTCTCCTGCATTGTAGGCAGACGCTTTTACCGTCTGAGCCACCAAGGAAGTCTCTCTCTTTTTTTTTTAATTGGAGTATAACTGCTTTAAAAGGTTGCATTAGTTTCTGCTGCAAAATGAAGTAAATCAGCTATAAGTACTTACTTTTAATTTGGCTTGATTCTCACTCATTTTCATGGAATTCTTAGATAGACAAGTTTAACTGTCCTGGAGCTTGTACTTGCTACAATTCTGTCATCAGTTGCATTTCTTATGAAAAAGAAGTCAAATATCTTATGTAAATAGATGCTATTGCCTATCACCTTGTTTCTGGATTCTAACAAAGTTGATGTTAATTCCATATGTTTTAGAGTTCCTATTCACTTTGCCTTCTTCCTTTATTTTCAGTATTAGTTTTAAAGTAATATGTAATTATAGTAATAAATAGTATGAATAGAATAAATAGTATGAATTTGATTGCTTTTTACAAGTTGTTCTTCTAAGCCTATCTTGATGATGTAAACTTGATACTTCACCAGAACATCATTTACTTTTAGAGTAAATATGTCTATGATTTTTAAAGAAAGCTTTCAAAGACTCTCTAAATGTAGAAATTGTTTTAGGAATAAAAGAGATCCTCAGATACTGTTTTCTATGTCATCTATATCTTTCAGAGCACTGGATTTACTAAGAGTGATAACCAAAGCTCTATGTATGAGATTACATACTAATATCCACAGAAAAAAATTTAAGACATATTTAAAGACATCTGTCATGATCTTAATGATTTCTAATGTCAACATGGGAAAAAAAAGTACAAAAGAATGCATTGAGAATAATTTTTGCTCAAAGAATAAACGAGAATATGTAGATACCTTTGTGGACCTCTGAGGATTTTTAATCAATTTCTGATGAATTGTTTTATAAAAACAATTATTTCTATCCTCCAGTATTTTTACAAATTTTAGTGTGCCCTTTCTTCTCTTCTAGGACAATGACTATTGTGAATGATTCAGTAATATTCTTTAGTTAATTCTAGACTCCAAGATCATTATTCTTGACCTTCTCTTACCTTGAGTTTGGAAATATGAGGACCTAATGTTAATTCTAACTTTATAATGCAGCTCAGACTCCTGTAAAATTCATTTATACTAAAGATTAAAGACAGAAAATGTGTGTTGTTTCTGATTATGTTAATAGTGTTAGGTTTTTAAATATTACGTTTGAGGTTCAAAATGTTTGCTTATTTTTGGGAAATTTACTTAAAACCATGTGATAAAGTATAGATGTGTGAGTAGGTAGGTAGATAGATAAGCATACAAATAGTTACTATTAAATATACTTTGCTTTCAAAAGATCCATGAGGATATTTAACACATTAATTTGTTTCCCCTTTATTGATATTTTAGGTAAAAGATTTGCATTGCTAGCAAGGTAGATGGTTATTCCTAATTAAAACACAAATACAGTAATTACAGTTTATATGCTATTATCCTGAATCCACATTGGATTAGTTTAAACAGCCAAACAGCCATTAATTTTACTGTTCAAAGAAATGCTCATAATCTTTTTAAAATGTCATATAAAATATTCATTTCTAAATGCCCTACGGTGATTTCTGAATTTATTTAAAGTGGGCTGTTGATAGCTCTTTTTATAAATAAGCAATTACACTGAATATATCATGGCCCATCACATTATACATTCTATAATTTCATGGATGAAAGGCCTACAGCTGATCTGCATAAATGCACTGCATATCTCAGCAGGTGAAGGGTTTGATTACACAGGATAATCAGTGTTATTATTTATAGTAACTATTTATGTCTGTTATTTATTAAATCTATACAAATCAGGTATCTATTTCTCTAGGAAGTATATTCAAGGAATGTTTGTAGTAGGATATAGACCTTCTGAATATTTTACAGAATAGCCTTAATATAGTCTTTTACTACTGAATTCTCAATTTCAATTGCTGTTTAGCTAGTCAAAATTAGATTTTAAATAACATTGGCTTTCAAGGCATTTTGGAACCTACATGTGCTTTGTACTTTCAGTAGTGAAGAGATTTTTCAAATTCAGTAGATTCATCTAATTTGAATTAGCTCAAATTGAGTATTTATGGGAATGCCACCTCTACTAGTTGTTATATTTCTTTGTCCACTTCCTTTAACTTATTCACTTAATAATATTAATGAAGACAGGAGCTGTGTTGCTAAGGATATGATGATGTTAAAGAGATGCAAGAGCTCCTTTGTTCATGTCATTTATCTAATTACAGTTTTGCATGCTATGGAGGAAAAGTTACAATGAGAACATACACTAGTGAGACCTAATCTAGCACATTAGGTCTGAAAATATGGGTAAGGACTATGCAATGTCCTGGGAGGTGAGGGGTGTGTGTGTGTGTGTGTGTGTGTGTGTGTGCCCGGTGGGAAGAAGGGAAGTCTGGAGGTTTAGATCATTGTAAAGAGAAAGAGCTAAAGGTGCAAATTCCCTGAAGCCACAATGCAGTATAACTTCCTCTTACTCTCTTTTTATGTGTGCTTATGTGTGTGTGGGTGTGTATCTCTTTGCCCTGGGAATATGGCCAACTAGTGATCCAGAGAGTATTTTTTTTACAAACGTATAAAGCAGAATGCATTTAACTTTAATACACTTCTGGGTCTATAAGACATAATAAATACACTGCTCCAGAACAAACAAAACTTATAAATTGACACCAATAGATAGCTTTAAGCAAATGCAATATGTTGGTCACTCTGAAAGCAAATGCCAATATCAGCATCTACCTGATGAGCAAGAATTGATAACAATTTCCACAGTAAACTTAAGACTCTGAAGGACACTGATAACATATTCTATGCCTATTCACCAACCCCAACTCAGCCACCCTCTGTAGAAAAACAGCTTCAGTTTATACCTTCAGGTCTTCCAAAATTCAAAAAAAAAAAAAAAAATTATAAATGACAATCTGTATGTGTATAGGAAAAAGCCATCTTGAGTGAGATATATCAGAAACCAACAAAATAGATTTAAACTTTCAAGAACTGTCGGGAGTTCCGTTAGGCATTACTGACAAAATGGAAGCATGGCCCCAACCCCCTCTCCTCATCTTGCAGGCACAGCCCTGGGATGAAGGAGTTAGGCCTTGCGATTCTGACTTGTTATTTCCTTTCTTCGATTGAGTTGGCTGGAAAGAATGTTAAGGTGCTTGAGAGAAGCATGAAAAAGAACAAAGCCTTCTACAGTTTTGTCCAGAAAATAATCTATAAAATAATCATTGACATTTGTTCAAGGATCTTTACAAAGAATGTCCTAGGATGAGCACGTAGGCCACAGCTTGAGGCCATGGGATGGAATGTTATCTGAGACCGGTTTGTAAGGGAAATATTTATGACAAAAGAAAATTGCTGAGTTTAGAGTTTAGGAATAATTAAGAATAGCTAGAAGCCTTTTTGGAGAAGGCAATGGCACCCCACTCCAGTACTTTTGCCTGGAAAATCTCATGGATGGAGGAGCCTGGTAGGCTGCAGTCCATGGGATTGCTAGAGTCAGATACGACTGAGCGACTTCACTTTCACTTTTCAGTTTCATGCATTGGAGAAGGAAATGGCAACCCACTCCAGTGTTCTTGCCTGGAGAATCCCAGGGACGGGGGGGCCTGGTGGGCTGCCGTCTATCGGGGTGCACAGAGTTGGACACGACTGGAGCAATATGCCAGAAAATTTGGAAAACTCAGCAGTGGCCACAAGATTGGAAAAGGTCAGTTTTCATCCCAATCCCAAAGAAAGGCAATGCCAAAGAATGCTCAAACTACCGAACAATTGCACTCATCTCACACGCTAGTAAAGTAATGCTCAAAATTCTCCTGGCCAGGCTTCAGCAATATGTGAACCGTGAACTTCCTGATGTTCAAGCTGGTTTTAGAAAAGGCAGAGGAACCAGAGATCAAATTGCCAACATCCGCTGAATCATGGAAAAAGCAAGAGAGTTCCAGAAAAACATCTATTTCTGCTTTATTGACTATGCCAAAGCATTTGACTGTGTAGATCACAATAAACTATGGAAAATTCTGAAAGAGATGGGATACCAGACCACCTGATCTGCCTCTTAAGAAATCTGTATGCAGGTCAGGAAGCAACAGTTAGAACTGGTCATGGAACAACGGACTGGTTCCAAATAGGAAAAGGAGTACGTCAAGGCTGCATATTGTCACCATGTTTATTTAACTTATATGCAGAGTACATCATGAGAAATGCTGGACTGGAAGAAACACAAGTTGGAATCAAGATTGCCGGGAGAAATATCAATAACCTCAGATATGCAGATGACACGACTCTTATGGCAGAAAGTGAAGAGGGGCTAAAGAGCCTCTTGATGAAAGTGAAAGTGGAGAGTGAAAAGGTTGGCTTAAAGCTCAACATTCAGAAAACGAAGATCATGGCATCTGGTCCCATCACTGCATGGGAAATAGATGGAGAAACAGTGGAAACAGTGTCAGACTTTGTTTTTCTGGGCTCCAAAATCACTGCAGATGGTGACTGCAGCCATGAAATTAAAAGACGCTTACTCCTTGGAAGGAAAGTTATGACCAACCTAGATAGCATATTCAAAAGCAGAGACATTACTTTACCAACAAAGGTTCGCCTAGTCAAGGCTATGGTTTTTCCTGTGGTCATGTATGGATGTGAGAGCTGGACTGTGAAGAAGGCTGAGCGCCGAAGAATTGATGCTTTTGAACTGTGGTGTTGGAGAAGACTCTTGAGAGTCCCTTGGACTGCAAGAAGATCCAACCAGTCCATTCTGAAGGAGATCAATCCTGGGATTTCTTTAGAAGGAACGATGCTAAAGCTGAAACTCCAGTATTTTGGCCACCTCATGCGAAGAGTTGATTCATTGGAGAAGACTCTGATGCTGGGAGGGATTGAGGGCAGGAGGAGAAGGGGACGACAGAGGATGAGATGGCTGGATGGCATCACTGACTCGATGGGTATGAGTGGGTGACCTCCGGGAGCTGGTGATGGACAGGGAGGCCTGGCATGCTGCGGTTCATGGGGTCGCAAAGAGTCGGACACGACTGAGCGATCTGATCTGATCTGATCTGATCTGGAGCGACTTAGCAGTAGCAGAAGCCTGTTTAGGAGATAGTGATCTTAAGATGCTAGGGGCAAACAGGATTTAGAAAGATAAGAAATAAACTGAGGAATGTAGCATGAGTTACAAAGTAATCACAAGGGGAAACTAAAAACATCAAACCTCTGACCTAATGCTTTTGTCAAAGTATAAAAGAGAACCTGAAGCTTGAAATAAACATGTAGTTCTGTACTATGAGTCAGAGAATACATCATTGTCCGCTGACACAGCTCACCCCTTCAGGCTGATTCCCTGGCTGCTGGAGCTAGACTCTAGCAAAGAACATTTAGAAAATAAAGTCACTAGCTTAGAAATATGACCTAATCATGGATTATATATTTAGATGAAATAAATGAGTGAATTATTTAATCAAAGTAAGTGGGTACAATTAAGCAATTGATCAGGCAGATTTAAAACAAACCATAAGGATGATAAAATGAAAATACACAGATTTGAAATAAAAACAAAACCTTAATAAATGAGATAAAGACAAACTGACCTCAGCTGAGGAGGAAATAATGCTAGAGGAAATATTCAGACCATTGGACAGTGACAAGTGTTTAGGAAATAGGAAAAAGATGATAAGATATATACAAGGTGAACTACAACTTTTTATTATTTATTTGGGCTCTTTCAAGGAGGAAATAGAATTAAGAGAAAAAAGGCAATAATTTAATAGTTTATTTTTGATAAATTTCCAGACATATTTATATATAGAGAAAACTAAATAGGCACCTAACAGGAAAATTTAGATTGAGTAACATTTTAGTTAAGATAGTACACCAAAACAAAAAGAGGATATTTAAAACAATGAGAACGCAAAAAATGAAACAACTCTGAAGAAATGACATCCTGGCAGAAAAAGAAAATATTCAGAAAATACATTGACAAACATTTAAGCAGACCTAGACAAAGCATATAAAATAATAATTAAACTAATACTTAATATTACAGAGTTAAAGAAAAAAGAGAATGACAATAAAGAATGTAAAACTATGTAAATTTAGAGACCAGTAACTGTAGTCAAAAATGTTCTAGTTTCTTAATGTTGCTAAGAAAGATACATAAGGCAATAATTTTAGTTTTTAAATATTCATTATAATACTCAAAGTTTTCACTAAGCTTAGAAAATAAGGCTGAAAAATTTCTGAATGAGGATAAAAAAAAAAATACCCTAAATCAATCCTGAATGGTCATGATTGAGGGAAAAAAGGAGCAAAAATGAGATCCACAAAGGAAAGCAAAAAGTAGATAAAAGAAAATATAAATTGACTATTACAATTAATGCAAATTGTTTAAAGTCACTAATTTAAAGCCAGAGATTGTCAGATATTTTAAATTCGTCTATATACTATTTAATATAGGCTTAAAGCATTAAAAAATGAAATTATGGAAAGTTAAATGAAGAAAATAGATATATCAAGAAAATTTTAATCACAGAGGAAAAATATAGTACGTGTTACTACATAATGACATTTGGAGTGTAAAAATATAGTTCCTGTTACTACATAATGACATTCTGATTTACTGTTGCTGCTGCTGCTAAATCGCTTCAATAGTGTCCAACTCTATGCAACCTCATAGATGGCAGCCCACCAGGCTCCCCCGTCGCTGGGATTCTCCAGGCAAGAACACTGGAGTGGGTTGCCATTTCCTTCTCCAATGCATGAAAGTGAAAAGTGAAGTCTCAGTTGTGTCCAACTGTTAGCGACCCCATGGACTGCAGCCTACCAGGCTCCTCCGTCCATGGGATTTTCCAGGCAAGAATACTGGAGCGGGGTGCCATCGCCTTCTCCATCTGATTTACTAGTACATATAATATCACTAAAGTAGTGATCATATAATTAAATGGACTCAAATTACATTGACTTACATAGAACTACAGGGGGAAAAGTAAGCATTATCATATTGTGATATTTCAGTGCTCATCTCTTATTTATGATTGTTTGAAGACAAAAATTATCAAAGATATGTAAGACCTTAACAATATGTTGAATTAGTTTTATTTAATACTAATATAAAGAATCCAGAAAACAACAATTTGAAAATAAACATTGTTTTTAGGCCTATCTGGTCATAGAATCCATATTTTATGAAGTCACAAAAATGAACAAATAAAATATTAAGTAGGATGTCAATAAAATTGGACATAAAAAGCCCTTATGTGTTTGAAAATTAACAGCACACTTATAGATAACCATGAAGTGAAGACAAAATCAAAATGAACAAATTTACTTTGAGTTTTAGTGAAAACACAATGTATAAAACTGAACTGTATCAAAATATTTCTTCAATAAGTTGTTTCTAATCTTAAGTGACTGTATTTAAAAAAATTTTTTTTCTAAAAATTAATGACATAACTTTCAACTTAAAATGTTAGAGAGGGAGAGAGAGAAAGATGGCAGAGAGGGAGAGAGAAAGATGGCGGAGGAATAGGACGGAGAGACCACTTTCTCACCCACAAATTCATCAAAAGAACATTTAAATTCCACAAAACAACTTCTGAATGCCTGCAGAGGACATCAGGCACCCAGAAAAGCAGCCCATTGTCTTCTAAAGGAGGTAGGAAAAAATATAAAAGACAAAAAAGGGACAAAGAGGGAGGGACGGAGCTCTGTCCTGGGAAGGGAGTCTTAAAAAGAGAAAGGTTTCCAAACACCAGGAAACACTCTCACTGCCAAATCTGTGCCAAGCCTTGGAGGCACAGAGGGCAGCATAACAGGGAGGAAAAATAAATAAACCATTAAAACTGACAGATTACCAGCTCAATGATAACTCCCCCAGTGGAGAAGCAGTGCAGACGCCTGCACCTGCCACTAGCAAGTGGGGGCTGGGCAGGGAGGCACGGGCTGCATCGCTTAGAGTAAGGATCAGACCTGAATGCCCCGAGAGCTATCTGAGCGAACTAACTTGAGCTAGCAAGCCAGACTGTGGGATAACTACCAAGTGAAAAGCCAGCCCTAACCTAAGACACCGCCAGGCCCATGCACAGGACAAAGGACTGAACAGAGATAGCCGGCTGCAAACCATCCCCCTCTGGCCACAGGCAGTCAGAGCCAGAAGGGGGCAATCGGAGCACCAGAGAGACATTATCTACAAAACTGTAAGTAGGCTTCTTTGCAAACTAAGAATTCTTGGGGTTCTGGATGGTCAACATCCGCCTGAGAAGGTGTGCTGGTTGTACACCCAGAAAACCGAGTGGCGGGGAGGTGTAAGTTGCAGTGACCGTGATCGCCAAACACCTCATCACCTGAGCTGCTCGGACCTGGGAAGGGCACAAAAGGCAGGCCCAACCGAATCTGCACTTCTGAGGACTACCCGAGTGCCTGAACCTGAGGCTTAGATCTGGGATGTGCATGCAACCCAGGGCCAGCCTCAGATGGTTCCCAGCGGACCAACCTAGAGCCTGAGCAGTGTGGGCAAGGAGGGTACATGCGCCATTTCGGGGGCAGGCCCAGTGTGGCTGAGGCACTGTGAGAACACGCCAGTGTTATTTGTTTGCAGGGTCCCTCCCTTCCCACAGCATGACTGAACAAGTGAGCCTAAAAAAAAAAAGTGGCCACCACTGCCCCCTTTGTGTCAGGGTGGAAATCAGACACTGAAGAGACCAGCAAACAGAAGAAGCTATAACAGAGGGAACCACCTTGGAAGCGACAGATGCAATAGATTAAAACCCTGTCATTAGTACCGACTACATAGGAAGGGGCCTATAGATCTTGAGAAATATAAACCAGACCAAGGAACTTGACGAAAATGAACTGACCCCACAATACCCACAACAATACCAGAGAAAGTCCTAGATATATTTTTACTATTTTTACGATCATTCTTCCTTTCTGTTTTTTAAAAAAGTTCTTAAGTCCGCTCAGATCAGATCAGATCAGTCGCTCAGTCGTGTCCGACTCTTTGCGACCCCATGAACCGCAGCACGCCAGGCCTCCCTGTCCATCACAAGCTCCCGGAGGTCACTCAGACTCACATCCATCGAGTCAGTGATGCCATCCAGCCATCTCATCCTCTGTCATCCCCTTCTCCTCCTGCCCTCAATCCCTCCCAGCATCAGAGTCTTCTCCAATGAGTAAACTCTTCGCATGAGGTGGCCAAAATACTGGAGTTTCAGCTTTAGCATCATTCCTTCCAAAGAAATTCCAGGATTGATCTCCTTCAGAATGGACTGGTTGGATCTTCTTGCAGTCCAAGGGACTCTCAAGAGTCTTCTCCAACACCACAGTTCAAAAGCATCAATTCTTCGGCGCTCAGCCTTCTTCACAGTCCAGCTCTCACATCCATACATGACCACAGGAAAGACCATAGCCTTGACTAGGCGAACCTTTGTTGGTAAAGTAATGTCTCTGCTTTTGAATATGCTATCTAGGTTGGTCATAACTTTCCTTCCAAGGAGCAAGCGTCTTTTAATTTCATGGCTGCAGTCACCATCTGCAGTGATTTTGGAGTCCAGAAAAACAAAGTCTGACACTGTTTCCACTGTTTCCGCATCTATTTCCCATGCAGTGATGGGACCAGATGCCATGATCTTCGTTTTCTGAATGTTGAGCTTTAAGCCAACCTTTTCACTCTCCACTTTCACTTTCATCAAGAGGCTTTTTAGTCCGCTATTACTCCTTTAATTTTCACTTTTTTAACCTCTTCTTTGTGGAGGTGAGAAATAGATTTAAGGGCCTAGATCTGAGAGATAGAGTGCCTGATGAGCTATGGAATGAGGTTTGTGACATTGTACAGGAGACAGGGATCAAGACCATCCCCATGGAAAAGAAATGCAAAAAAGCAAAATGGTTGTCTGGGGAGGCCTTACAAATAGCTTGAAAAGAAGAAAAGCAAAAAGCAAAGGAGAAAAGGAAAGATATAAACATCTGAATGCAGAGTTCCAAAGAATAGCAAGAAGAGATAAGAAAGCCTTCTTTAGCAATCAATGCAAAGAAATAGAGGAAAACAACAGAATGGGAAAGACTAAAGATCTCTTCAAGAAAATCAAAGATACCAAAGGAACATTTCATGCAAAGATGTGCTCAATAAAGGACAGAAATGGTATGGACCTAACAGAAGCAGAAGATATTAAGAAGAGGTGGCAAGAATACACAGAAGGACTGCACAAAAATGATCTTCACAACCCAGATAATCACAATGGTGTGATCACTGACCTAGAACCAGACATCCTGGCATGTGAAGTCAAGTGAACCTTAGAAAGCATCAATACGAACAAAGCTAGTGGAAGTGATGGATTCCAGTTGAGCTATTCCAAATCCTGAAAGATGATGCCATGAAAGTGCTGCACTCAATATGCCAGCAAATTTGGAAAACTCAGCAGTGGCCACAGGACTGGAAAAGGTCAGTTTTCATTCCAATCCCAAAGAAAGGCAATGCCAAAGAATGCTCAAATTACTGCACAATTGCACTCATCTCACACACTAATAAGGTAATGCTCAAAATTCTCCAAGCCAGGCTTCAGCAATATGTGAACCGTGAACTTCCTGATGTTCAAGCTGGTTTTAGAAAAGGCAGAGGAACCAGCGGATCAAACATCCGCTGGATCATGGAAAAAGCAAGAGAGTTCCAGAAAAACATCTATTTCTGCTTTATTGACTATGCCAAAGCCTTTGACTGTGTAGATCACAGTAAACTGTGGAAAATTCTGAAAGAGATGGGAATACCAGACCACCTAATCTGCCTCCTGAGAAATTGATATGCAGGTCAGGAAGCAATAGTTAGAACTGGACATAGAACAAGAGACTGGTTCCAAATAGGCAAAGGAGTACGTCAAGGCTGCATATTGTCACCCTGTTTATTTAACTTACATGCAGAGTACATCATGAGAAACGCTGGGCTGGAAGAAACACAAGTTGGAATCAAGATTGCTGGGAGAAATATCAATAATCTCAGATATGCAGATGACACCACCCTTATGGCAGAAAGTGAAGAGGAACTAAAAAGCCTCTTGATGAAAGTGAAAGTGGAGAGTGAAAAAGTTGGCTTCAAGCTCAACATTAAGAAAATGAAGATCATGGCATCTGATCCCATCACTTCATGGGAAATAGATGGGGAAACAGTGGAAACAGTGTCAGACTTTATTTTTCTGGGCTCCAAAGTCACTGCAGATGGTGACTGCAGCCATGAAATTAAAAGATGCTTACTCCTTGGAAGGAAAGTTATGACCAACCTAGATAGCATATTCAAAAGCAGAGACATTACTTTGCCAACAAAGGTCCGTCTAGTCAAGGCTATGGTTTTTCCTGTGGTCATGTATGGATGTGAGAGCTGGACTGTGAAGAAGGCTGAGCACTGAAGAATTGATGCTTTTGAACTGTGGTGTTGGAGAAGACTCTTGAGAGTCCCTTGGACTGCAAAGTGATCCATCCAGTCCATTCTGAAGGAGATCAGCCCTGGGATTTCTTTGGAAGGACTGATGCTAAAGCTGAAACTCCAGTATTTTGGCAACCTCATGTGAAGAGTTGACTCACTGGAAAAGACTCTGATGCTGGGAGGGATTGGGGGCAGGAGGAGAAGGGGACGCTAGAGGATGAGATGGCTGGATGGCATCACTGACTCAATGAACATGAGTCTGAGTGAACTCTGGTAGTTGGTGATGGACAGGGAGGCCTGGCATGCTGTGATTCATGGGTTCGAAAGAGGTGGACACCACTGAGTCTGATCTGATCTGATCTGATTACTTTGCAAAAATAAAAAGACCCTATTTTTTTTTTAAAGCAAACTTCATATATATGTATATTTCTTTATAATTTTGTAACCTTGTTTTTCTTCTTTCTTTTTTTTCTGTCTTCTTTTCTTTAACATTGCATTTCTGAAATTCCAAGGTCTACTCTAGGTTTTTAATTTTTGCTTTTTGATATTTGTTATCAATTTTGTACCTATATTCTGTATAATTTTTGTGACTTTTTTTTCTCTTTCTTTTTCTTCTTCTTTTTTTTAACATTGTATTTTTGAAATTCCAAACTCTACTCTAGATTTTAATTTTTGCTTTTTGGTATTTGTTATCAATTCTGTACCTTTAAGAAGCCAATCTTCAGTACCCATTTTTTACTTGAGAGCGAAATTACTGGCTTGACTGCTCTCTCCCCTTTTGGACTCTCCTTTTTCTCCACTAAGTCGCCTGTGTCTCCTCCCTAACTCCTCTCTGCTCTACCCAACTCTGTGAATTTCTGTGTGTTCCAGATGGTGGAGAACACTTAGGCAACTGATTACTGGCTGGATCTATCTCTCTCCTTTTTATTCCCCCCTTTTATCCTCCTGGCCACCTCTGTCTCCTTCCTCCCTGTTCTCTTCTCTGTATAACTCCTTGAAAATCTCTGAGTGGTCCAGTTGTGGAGTGCACATAAGGAAGTGATTACTGGCTAGCCTACTCTCTCCTCTATTGATTCCACCTCATCTCATTCAGGTTACCTCTAACTCTCCCCTCCCTCTTCTCTGGGTGTCCCTCACTGTGGAGGAACTTTTCATCTTTAACCTAGATGTTTTATCAGTGGTACTGTATAGAAGGAGAAGTTTTGAGGCTACTGTAAAAATAAGACCAAAAACCGGAAGCAGGAGGCTTAAGTCCAAACCCTGACTCCAGGGAACATTCGTTGACAGGAGCTCATCAAACGCCTCCATACCTGCACTGAAACCAAGCACCACACAAGGGCCAACAAGTTCCAGAGCAAGACATACCACACAAATTCTCCAGCAACACAGGAACACAGCCCTGAGCTCCAATATACAGGCTGCCCCAAGTTACTACAAAACCATAGACATCTCATAATTCATTACTGGATACTTCATTGTACTCCAGAGAGAAGAAATCCAGCTCCACTCACCAGAACACCGACACAAGCACCCACACACAATGAGGAAACTCCAGAATAAAGAGAACTCCACAAACTGCCAGCATACAGAAAGGACACCCCAAACTCAGCAATTTAAACAAGATGAAGAGACAGAAGAATACCCAGCAGGTAAAGGAACAGGATAAATGCACACCAAACCAAACAAAAGAGGAAGAGATAAGGAATTTACCTGATAAAGAATTCTGAATAATGATAGTGAAATTGATCCAAAATCTTGAAATCAAAATGGGATCACAGATAAATAGCCTGGAGACAAGGATTGAGAAGATGCAAGGAAGGTTTAACAAGGACCTAGAAGAAATAAAAAAGAGTCAATATATAATGAATAATGCAATAAATGAGATCAAAAACACTCTGGAAGCAACAAATAGTAGAATAACAAAGGCAGAAGATAGGATTAGTCAATTAGAAGATAGAATGGTAGAAATAAATGAATCAGAGAGGAAAAAAGAAAAATAAAAGAACGAGGACAATCTCAGAGACCTTCAGGACAATATTAAACTCTACAACATTTGAATCATAGGAGTCTCAGAAGAAGAAGACAAAAAGAAAGCCCATGAGAAAATACTTGCGGAGATAATACTTGAAAACTTTCCAAAAATTGGGAAGGAAATAATCACTCAAGTCCAAGAAACCCAGGGAGTCCCAAACAGGATAAACCCAAGGCAAAACACCCCAAGACATATATTAATCAAATTAACAAAGATCAAACACAAAGAACAAATATTAAAAGCAGCAAGGGAAAAACAACAAATAACACACAAGGGAATTCCCATAAAGATAACAGCTGATCTTTCAATAGAAACTCTTCAAGCCAGGAGGGAATGACAAGACATACTTAAAGTGATGAAAGAAAATAACCTACAGCCCAGATTATTTTACCCAACAAGGATATCATTCAAATATGAAGGAAAAATCAAAAGCTTTACAGACAAGCAAAAGCTGAGAAAATTCAGCACCACCAAACCAGCTCTCCAACAAAAACTAAAGGATATTCTCTAGACAGGACACACAAAAAGGGTTATAAACTGGGATCATACTTGTCAATAATTACCTTAAATGTAAATGGTTGAATGCCCCAACCAAAAGACAAAGACTGGCTGAATGGAAACAAAAACAAGACCCCTATATATATTGTCTACAAGAGACCCACCTCAAGACAGGGGACACATACAGACTGAAATTGAATGGCTGGAAAAAGATTTTCCATGCAAATAGAGACCAAAAGAAAGCAAGAGTAGCAATACTCATATCAGATAAAATAGACTTTAAAACAAAGAGTGTGAAAAAAGACAAAGAAGGTCACTACATAATTATCAAAGGATCAATCCAAGAAGAAGATATAACAATTATAAATATATATGCACCCAACATAGGAGCACCGCAATATGTAAGACAAACGCTAACAAATATGAAAGGGGAAATTAACAATAACACAATAATACTGGGAAACTTTAATACCCCGCTCACACCTATGGATAGATCAACTAAACAGAAAATTAACAAGGAAACACAAACTTTAAACGATACAATAGACCAGTTAGACCTAATTGATATCTATAGGACATTTCACCCCAAAACAATGAATTTCACCTTTTTCTCAAGCGCACACAGAACCTTCTCCAGGATAGATCACATCCTGGGCTGTAAATCTAGCCTTGGTAAATTCAAAAAAATTGAAATCATTCCAAGCATCTTTTCTGACCATAATGCAGTAAGATTAGATCTCAATTACAGGAGAAAAACTATTAAAAATTCCAACATATGGAGGCTGAACAACACGCTGCTGAATAACCAACAAATCACAGAAGAAATAAAAAAAGAAATCAAAATTTGCATAGAAATGAGTGAAAAGGAAAACGCAACAACCCAAAACCTGTGGTGCACTGTAAAAGCAGTCCTAAGGGGAAAGATCATAGCAATAAAGGCATACCTCAACAAACAAGAGAAAAGTCAAATGAATAACCTAACTCTACACCTAAAGCAACTAGAAAAGGAAGAAATGAAGAACCCCAGGGTTAGTAGAAGGAAAGAAATCTTAAAAATTAGGGCAGAAATAAATGCAAAAGAAACAAAAGAGACCATAGCAAAAATAAACAAAGCCAAAATCTGGTTCTTTGAAAGGATAAATAAAATTGACAAACCATTAGCCAGACTCAACAAGAAACAAAGGGAGAAAAATCAAATCAATAGAATTAGAAATGAAAATGGAGAGATCACAACAGACAACACAGAAATACAAAGGATCGTAAGAGACTACTATCAGCAATTATATGCCAATAAAATGGACAATGAGGAAGAAATGGACAAATTCTTAGAAAAGTACAACTTTCCAAAACTGGACCAGGAAGAAATAGAAAATCTTAACATACCCTTCACAAGCACGGAAATTGAAACTGTAATCAGAAATCTTCCAGCAAACAAAAGCCCAGGTCCAGACGGCTTCACAGCTGAATTCTACCAAAAATTTAGAGAAGAGCTAACACCTATCTTACTCAAACTCTTCCAGAAAATTGCAGAGGAAGGTAAACTTCCAAACTCATTCTATGAGGCCACCATCACCCTAATACCAAAACCTGATAAAGATGCCACAAAAAAAGAAAACTACAGGCCAGTATCACTGATGAGCATAGATGAAAAAAATCCTTAACACAATTCTAGCAATCAGAATCCAACAACACATTAAAAAGATCATACACCATGACCAAGTGGGCTTTATCCCAGGGATGCAAGGATTCTTCAATATCTGTAAATCAATCAATGTAATACACCACATTAACAAATTGAAAAATAAAAACCATATGATTGTATCAATAGATGCAGAGAAAGCCTTTGACAAAATTGAACATCCATTTATGATAAAAACTCTCCAGAAAGCAGGAATAGAAGGAACATACCTCAACATAATAAAAGTTATATATGACAAACCCACAGCAAACATTATCCTCAATGGTGAAAAATTGAAAGCATTTCCCCTGAAGTCAGGAAAAAGACAAGGGTGTCCACTTCACCACTATTATTCAGCATAGCTTTGGAAGTTTTGGCCACAGCAATCAGAGCAGAAAAAGAAATAAGAGGAATCCAAATTGGAAAAGAAGAAATAAAACTCTCACTGTTTGTAGATGACATGATTCTCTATATAGAATACCCTAAAGACTCCACCAGAAAATTACTAGAACTAATTAATGAATATAGTAAAGTTGCAGCATATAAAATCAACACACAGAAATCCCTTGCATTCCTATACACTAATAATGAGAAAATAGAAAGAGAAATTAAGGAAACAATTCAATTCACCATTGCAAAGAAAAGAATAAAATACTTAGGGATATATCTACCTAAAGAAACTAAAGACCTATATATAGAAAACTATAAAACACTGGGGAAAGAAATCAAACAGATCATTAACAGATGGAGAAATATACCATGTTCATGGATTGGAAGAATCAATACAGTGAAAATGAGTATACTGCCCAAAGCAATTTATGGATACAATGCAATCCCTATCAAGCTACCAACGGTATTCATCACAGAGCTAGAACAAATAATTTCACAATTTATATGGAAATACAGAAAACCTTGAATAGCCAAAGCTATCTTGAGAAAGAAGAATGGAACTGGAGGAATCAACCTGCCTGACTTCAGGCTCTACTACAAAGCCACAGTCATCAAGACAGTATGGTACTGGCACAAAGACAGAAATATAGATCAATGGAACAAAATAGAAAGCCCAGAGATAAATCCATGCACCTATGGACACCTTATCTTTGACAAAGCAGGAAAGAATATACAATGGATTAAAGACAATCTCTTTAACAAGTGGTGCTGGGAAAACTGGTCAACCACTTGTAAAAGAATGAAATTAGAACACTTTTTAACACCATACACAAAAATAAACTCAAAATGGATTAAAGATCTAAACGTAAGACCAGAAACTATAAAACTTCTAGAGGAGAACATAGGCAAAACACTCTCCGACATATATCACAGCAGGATCCTCTATGACCCACCTCCCAGAATATCGGAAATAAAAGCAAAAATAAACAAATGGGACCCAATTAAACTTAAAAGCTTCTGCACAACAAAGGAAACTATAAGCAAGGTGAAAAGACAGCCTTCAGAATGCGAGAAAATAATAGCAAATGAAGCAACTGGCAAACAACTAATCTCAAAAATATACAAACAAGTCCTACAGCTCAATTCCAGAAAAATAAATGACCCAATCAAAAAATGGACCAAAGAACTAAATAGATATTTCTCCAAAGAAGACATACAGTTGGCTAACAAACACATGAAAAGATGCTCAACATCACTCATTATCAGAGAAATGAAAATCAAAACTACTATGAAGTACCATTTCACGCCAGTCAGAAGGGCTGCAATCCCAAAGTCTACAAGCAATAAATGCTGGAGAGGGTGTGGAAAAAGGGAACCCTCTTACACTGTTGGTGGGAATGCAAACTAGTACAGCCACTATGGAGAACAGTGTGGAGATTCCTTAAAAACCTGGAAATAGAACTGCCTTATGATCCAGCAATCCCACTGCTGGACATACACACTGAGGAAACCAGAATTGAAAGAAACACGTGTACCCCAATGTTCATCACAACACTGTTTAAAATAGCCAGGACATGGAAGCCACCTAGATGTCCATCAGCAGATGAATGGATAAGAAAGCAGTGGTACATATACACAATGGAGTATTACTCAGCCATTAAAAAGAATACATTTGAATCAGTTCTAATGAGGTGGATGAAACTGGAGCTGATTATGCAGAGTGAAGTAAGCCAGAAAGAAAAATACCAATATAGTATACTAACGCATATATATGGAATTTAGAAAGGTGGTAATAATAACCCTGTATACGAGACAGTAAAAGAGACACTGATGTATAGAACAGTTTTTTGGACTCTGTGGGAGAGGGAGAGGGTGGAATTATTTGGGAGAAACATGTATAATATCATATATGAAACGAGTTGCCAGTTGCAGGTTCAATGCAAGATACCGGATGCTTGGGGCTGGTGCACTGGGACGACCCAGAGGGATGGTATGGGGAGGGAGGAGGGAGGAGGGTTCAGGATGGGGAACACGTGTATACCTGTGGCAGATTCATGTTGATGTATGGCAAAACCAATACAATATTGTAAAGTTAAAAAATAAAATAAAATTAAAAAAAATAAAATGTTAGAAAAAGAACCAAATAAAACCAAATGTAAAAAAGAAAAGAAGACACAGATACAAAAAAATTAATGCATTTAAAAAAAAACAACAATGCTAAGATTTTAACAAAAAATATTAAATAGAATTTTTGAAAAACTCACAAGAAAGAGGAGAAATACTGACTGGGGGAAGATTAATAAATTCTATTAGATATTAAACAAAATAAAACTATAGATACAATACTCATTGCAGTGTTAATAAAGTAATTTATATTAATAAATTTGAAAACTTTCATTTAGTGGTCAAAATCTAGAAAATATAGCCAACTAAAAACTGAAGAAAAGTAGAAAAAATGAGTTGAATTTACAACTTTTCCCAGAAAGAAAATAAAAAGCAAAACTATTTTACACACAGATTCCAACAATTTTGAAGGAATCTCAGAGCCAAGTTACACAAACTTTTCTAGCAAATACTCTCCAAACCATTCTATGAAGATACCAAAACCATTCAAGGCCAGTCCAAGAATGGAAAATTACAACACAGAATTACTCATGTACATTTATACTAAGTCATAAATAAAATATTAGCAATCAAATTCTGGCAACTGAAAAATTAAAAAAAAATAAGAATGCATGAGTATATGTTATTATGGTCAGATTTGTATAAGTATTGTTTAATTTTAGAAAATCCTCAAATATATTGAGTAATTAACAAAATTTACCAGTTAAGGGAGAAAACAAAAACACAATGATATAAAAACAACAATAAATGCAGTTGCCAAAATTCCACACCCACCTATGCTGCAAACTGTTAGATTAATAAATGCTTTTATGCTTCTAAAGCTTATCTCAAAAGCCTCACATCATTGTTAATGTTGAAATTAGATACATTCCCTTTAAAATAAACAAGTATGTGCATTATTACCACCTTGTACCATATCAACATCTTAGTGAAGGTCCTGACTAGTTCAATAAGATCATTTACTTAAAGGAAAATCCATACCACTAAATGTTTATATTCAAAAAGAACAAGGATCTCAAAACTATAATCTAAGTTTCTCTTTTAAAAAGTTAGGAAAATAAGATAGAAATATATGCAAAGCAAGTAGAAGAAATAGAATAATAAAGATCAGAAATCAATGCAATATAAAACAAATAAACTATCAAAAGATAGTTTTTTGAAGCCAAAAACTGGTTCATCGAAATCAATAAAATTAGCAAACTGCTAGCAACTTTGACAAAGAAAAATATTGCAACAAAAATGACCAATGTGTGTGCTAAGTCGTTTCAGTTGTGTCTGACTCTTTGCTACCCTCTGGACTGTAGCCCACTAGGCTCCTCTGTCCAGGGGGATTCTCCAGGCAAGAATACTGTGGGTTTCCCTGCTCTCCTCCAAGAGATCTTCCCCAGTCAGGGACTGAACCTGCGATTCTATGTCTCCTGCATTGGCAGGCAGGTACTTTACCACTAATGCTACCCGGGAATATCAGGAATTAAATGTAGAGACATTCAGGCAGACCACAACATAGATTAAAATTATGAAAGAGGAATGTTGTGAATGGTCTTCACATATAAATTCAACAGCGTGATTTTCAAACTAGCATTGTTTTTGCATATTAAAACAGTGAACTTGAATAAAACTACAATCTTTGTTATAGGCTTCAGTGCATTGTTTTGGAACAGAAAGTCTAGAGGCAATCTCATTTTTTCTGTGTCTTCACCTCAGTAGAAAATCTGAAGCAAAAATTCTGAAAACTCATTAGACCTGGGGAGTGTGAGTGGAACATTAGAGGGGAGGGAAAAATGAAACCTAGTTAATCACACTTTCATCTTATAACTTGAATACCTTTCTTCCCACATTTAGGAACAGATGGGCTTTCTAGGTAGCACAGTGGTAAAGAACCTGCCTGCCAGTACAGGACACTCGAGTTCGATCCTTGGTTGGGAGGATCTCCTGGAGTAAGAAAAGGCAACCCACTCTAGTATTCTTGACTGGGAAATCCCATGGACAGAGGAGCCTTGTGTCAGGACCAGCCCAAACAACGAACCGACCTGAGGGAGTGGTGCTGCAGAAGAATAAAGAAAAATAAGACTCAGAAATAAGGAGGGGTTCAGGGGGCTGATGCCCTTCCTAAGCAAAAGCCCAGATCCTAATCTTTGCATTCCTTTTATTGTTAATATCTACTTCCCTGTACATGCCCTAGAGGTATCTGTTCTTTACAATCTCAGATCAGACTAAAGATATACAATGCACAGTCCTCAATGTCAAACCTTCAGGACTTTCCTGACTGTTTAGCCCTTCGGCTAGTGACACCCTTTTTCAGTAACTCCCTCAGGGCTCTAGTTATGAGAACAGTCACTAATCGTTTTCCATCAGTCGCATCAGTACTTCAACATCTTGTTTTCAAGATGTTTTTCCAGGATGTACTTTTTGCTGCTCCCAGCCCTTCACCTGGTGGTGATAAGAAAGTCATTCTTATTTTTCAAAGAAGCCGTGTTTATTACAGTACAGGCCTGTGCATATCACATTCTCTACATCTTGCAGTCCAAAGGGTAACAAAGAGTTGGACACAACTGAGCAACTAAATAGCAGAAGCAGCAGCAGCATTCTTCTCTTCACATTAATCTGATGGTGCTTAGATCCCTTGGTGAAGACAAAGTAGCTGGAGAGACAGTGGGCTTATCATTTCTTTGTAACTTGGCTAAATAATTATAGATGTAGAATCATATCTTCTCTGATTTCTCCCCTGAAGTATGAGCAGAGAGATATGTGGATTTTTCACAAAACGTTTGCACAAATTTGCCAAGTAAATTCCTTTGTGATATGTGTGCTTCAAGACAAGTGGCTTCAGTGGCTATAAAGCCCATGCCTTCACCCTTCACTCTCTCTTCCTCATAGTACTCCATAGTTCATCAGGCTCAGATAAAATGCACTTTTTCATCTTACAGTTCTCAGGAAAAGCTGAAGGCTGGGGACTTCCAATAAATATGTGCTCTCTTTCTCATCTGCATCTCAGTGAGGAAGAGACCTATAGGTCGATATATAGTATATAATCTCCTGACTTAGGCTACAGTCTTGAGAGATCAGAAAATAATCTTTTGCAGTGCTTGATGCAGTTTTTAATTTCCATCATTTTAATTTATGATATAATAATGTTTTTCTCAACACAGAATGGCTTATTATGGGTCAAACAATGATGGGTATTTCCATATTGTGCATTTATAATCGTACTGAAAGTGACCTTTTGAAACATTTTTATCTAGATAGATGCCTGCCTTTGCAGCTTCTAGGACAGGATACACAGATATAGCACTTTGTATATGTGAAAATTGGAGCCTAAATGATAATTTTTAGCTCTAAAAACTTTTATTTGACAATACACAGATAAGCAAATAGGAAATAGTGCCCTTAGCACCTCCTCCCACATTCTCAAAAATCCTCCTGCAAATATTATTCAAATAACCAAAATGCTTTCATAAATATGCCATCTTATACACGTGTTTAAACTATTTGAGAGCTTGTTAATCTGAAAACCCCAATGATTACAAAGAAGACTTTTCATTGAGTTGGTGTTTGCATCCTTAACTATTAGCAATACAACAGTTTTAATGCAATAATATCATGCAGCCAAATAGCAATAAATACTTATGGCTATAGGCCTCTGCTCAGTATAACTTGAATTACAAAACTCATTTAACTAGTATCTATACAAAACATTTAGTTAAATTTTGCAATATTACAGTCCCTGGGTAAAAATAATCCCACAAAGCATAGTCATATTGTTATTTAGTTGCTATATTGTTTCCAGCTCTTTGTGACCCCAGGGACTGTAGCCCACCAGGTTTCTCTTTCCATGGGATTTCCCAGGCAAGAATTCTGGAGTGGGTTGCCATTTCCTTCTCCATAGTCACATGACAAGCCTTTGTTCCTCTTCTTTGGGTACTCTCCTTTATTATGTTGTGGTTGTCAAAACTGACACAAAATCAGTGCCAGAAGCAGAGGAAATGCCATGTCCACTGAAATCTACCTGAGATATTCCCTGCCTCACTTTAGATTATTCTAATCAGTTGATGTTCTTAGAATTTATACTTGGCTCCTTGATACTATCTCTAGGTACATAACAGAAAGAACTCTATCCACAACAAGAATAAAGACAAAGGAAAGATAATGGCTGACATAATTTCAGGTGTCAATAAACAGAGTCAACTTGAAGCTATAAATTTTTTAGAAACTACATTTTCCACATATTGTTGTTTTTCTGACTCCTAAGCAAGAAGGGAAAATTACACTATTCATTTTTAAGAGATTCATTCAGTAAACAAATAGTGTGATCTATTATCGTCAGAGTGAAAACAAATAAGCACATAAATGAAACACATGGCATAAAACTCATTATTTTTTATTCAGGAATATCTTTTTTATGTGTATCAATATTTGAAGGATTAGGATTATCTGATCTTTTCATTTCTAATGCTCTTCCTAACTCTTGAGGTCATTAGTGTAGTCACTTAAATTTTTATTTTATTTTTATTTTTTTAACACCAAAAACACTTTGTATTGGGGTATAGCCACTTCACAATATTTTGACAGTCTCAGGTGAACAGCAAATAGTGCAGTCAGTTAAATTGAGGCTACCAATCCTGGATTATCTCTCCCACTTGCCATCTAGCATCCAGATCATCTATCATCAGTATTTTCTGAAACTGGATGCCAATGAAAATTAGAATATCTTTTTCTAAATATAGATAGACATGCATATATGTATGTATACATAAATTTTCTTGTTTGACTCAGAGTCAAACTTAAACTTTTAAATTTTTACACTTTAAGTTTTTCTTAAGATTGTTATTATTTTTTTTAATTGGAGTATATAGTTGCTTTACACTGCTATGTCAGTTTCTGCTGTATAGCAAAGTGAATCAGCTACATATATACATATATCTCCTCTTTTGGATTTCCTTCCCATTTAGGTCACCACAGAGCACCAAGTAGAATTTCCTGTGCTATACATTAGGTTCTCGTTAGTTATCTATTTTATATATAATAGTGTATACATGTCAATCTCATTAGATTAAATGTTTTAATTAAAAATTTCTCAAAAATAGCATATGCTCTAAAACACTCTTTAAAATCTTATATAAGAAAATCAATTATACAAAGATTTACTGTTAACTCTTTTCCAAATTCTATTCTAGTTGCTAAACAAACCAAAAATATGAGTAAGACTGTTGTTTTGTCATCAGAGCATTATGCATATTTTAAGTGGGAAGAGGCTTATGGGACAATTTTAAAGGAAAGTGGGTAAGTGCTAAGATAAAGGCATGAGCTGGAACTAAGCAAACAGATAACTTCCTACCTAGGATTTCCAGCAGAAAGAATGTGGGGAGACTGAGTCAATCTGATATAATCAGTAATTAATCAGGCAAAGAACAATAAATGGCTTCTAGACAGAAGGAACATTGGAAAGGCATAGTGTATTAGTTTCCTACTGCTGCTATAAACAATTGATGCCAATTTGCTAGCTTCTTGTTGTTCAGTTGCAGAATTGTGTCCAACTCTTTTGTGACCCCACAGACTGTAACCCACCAGCTTCTCCGTCCATGGGATTCTCTAGGCAAGAATATTGAAGTGGGTTTCCATGTTCTCTTCCAGGGGATCTTTTCAACCCAGGGATCAAACTCACATCATCTCCTGCATTGTCATGTGGATTCTTTACCAATGAACCATCTGGGAAGCCTTGTTGGCTTGAAAATGAGTGTTAGATGTTTAGTCGTCCAACTCTTTCCAAACATGGACTGAAGCCTGCCAGGCTTCTTACTCTATCCATGGACTGCTCCAGGCAAGAATACTGGAGTGGATTGCTAGCCCCTTCTTGTTGGCCCGGTTGTGGTTATTTAGATGTTAAGTCATGTCTGACTCTTTGCAAGCCAATGGACTGTACCCTGCTAGGCTACTCTGTCCATGGGCTTCCTCAAATACACATCCATCAAGTTGGTGATGCCATCCAACCATCTCATCTTCTGTCATCCCCTTCTCCTCCAGCCTTCAATCTTTCCCAACATCAGGGTCTTTTCCAATGAGTCAACTCTTCGCATTAGGTGGCCAAAGTATTGGAGTTTCAGCTTTAGCATCAGTCCTTCCAATGAATATTCAGCACTGGTTTCCTTTAAGATGGACTTGTTGGATCTCCTTGCAGTCCAAGGGACTCTCAAGAGTCTTCTCCAACACCACAGTTCAAAAGCATCAGTTCTTCTGCACTCAGCTTTCTTTATAGTCCACTTCTCACATCCATACATAACTATTGGGAAAGCTATGGCTTTGACTATACAGACCTTTGAAGACAAAGTAATATCTCTGCTTTTTAATATGCTGTCTAGGTTGGCAGAGAAGGCAATGGCACCCCACTCTAGTACTCTTGCCTGAAGAGTCCCATGGACAGAGGAGCCTGGTAGGCTGCACTCTATAGGGTTGTGAAAAGTAGGACACGACTGAGCGACTCAACTTCCACTTTTCACTTTCATGCATTGGAGAAGGAAATGGCAACCCACTCCAGTATTCTTGCCTGGAGAATCCCAGGGACGGGGGGAGCCTGGTGAGCTGCCGCTTATGGGATCGCACAGAGTCAGATACGACTGAAGTGACTTAGCAGCAGCAGGTTGGTCATAGCTTTTCTTCCAAGGAGCAAGCATCTTTTAATTTCATGGCTCCAATCACCATGTGCAGTGATTTTGGAACCCAAGAAAAGAAAGTCTCTCACTGTTTCCATTGTTTCCCCATCTATTTCCCATGAAGTGATGGGACCAGATGCCATGATGTTAGTTTTCTGAATGTTGAGTTTTAAGCCAACTTTTTCAATCTCCTCTTTCACTTTCATCAAGAGGCTCTTTAGTTCTTTTTCGCTTTCTGCCATAAGGGTGGTGTCATCTGCATATCTGAGGTTATTGATATTTCCCCCAGAAATCTTGAACCAGATTATGCTTCATCCAGCCTGGCATTTCTCATGATGTGCGCTGCATATAAGTTAAATAAGCAGGGTGACAGTATGCAGCCTTGATGTACTCTTTTCCTGATTTGGAACCAATCTCTTGTTCTATGTCCAGTTCTAACTGTTGCCTCTTGAACTGTATATAGATTTCTCAGGAAGCAGGTCAGGTGGTCTGGTATTCCATCTCTTTAAGAATTTTCCACAGTTTGTTGTGATCCACACAGTCAAAGCTTTCAGTTCAGTTAGCTCAGTTCAGTCACTCAGTCATTTCCGACTCTTTGCGACCCCATGAACACAGAGTGCCTGGCCTCCCTGTCCATCACCAACTCCCGGAGTTCACCCAAACTCATGTGGCATTGAGTCAGTGATGTCATGCAGCCATCTCATCCTCTGTCGTCCCCTTCTCCTCATGCCCCCAATCCCTCCCAGCATCAAGGTCTTTTTCAATGAGTCAACTCTTCGTATGAGGTGGCCCAAGTATTGGAATTTTAGCCTCAACATCAGCTCTTCCAATGAACACCCAGGACTGGTCTCCTTTAGGATGTACTGGTTGGATCTCCTCGCAGTCCAAGGGACTTGCAAGAGTCTCTCCAGTACCACAGGGGCAGCAGCGGAGAGGAGCTAGCCCACGCTCAAGGTCAAAGGCTTTAGTGTAGTCAATAAAGCAGAAGTAGATGTTTTTCTGTAACTTTCTTGCTTTTTTGATGATCCAGCAGATGTTGATAATTTGATCTCTGCTTCCTCTGTTTTTCTAAATCCAGCTTGAACATCTGGAAGTGCATGGTTCATGTACTGTTGAAGCCTGGCTTGGTGGATTTTGAGCATTAAACAGACTCTTGGAGGGCACAAACAAAACCCTGTGTGCACCAGGACCCAGGATAAAGGAGCAGTGACACCCCGCAAGAGACTGGCCCAAACTTGCCCATGATTGTCCAGAAGTCTCTGGTGGAGGCGTGGTTCAGTGGTGGCCTGCTGAATGGTCTGGGCACTGAGTGCAGCAGTACTTGCTTGGGACCTTTTGAAGCAGGTTGCCATTATCTTCATTACCTCCACCATAGTTTGATCTCAGGTCAAACAACAGGGAGGGAACACAGCCCTTCCCATCAACAGAAAATTGGATTAAAGATTTCCTGAGCATCGCTCCACCCAACAGAAAAAGACTGAGTTTTACCCTCAATCACTTTCTCCCATCAGGAAGCTTCTATAAGCCTCTTATCCTTATCCATCAGAGGGCAGACAGAATGAAAACTACAATCACAGAAACTAACCAATCTGATCACATGGACCAATGCCTTGTCTAACTCAGTGAAACTATGAGCCATGCTGTGTAGGGCCACCCAAGACAGACGGGTCATGGTGGAGAGTTCTGACAAAATGTGGTCCACTGGAGAAGGGAATGGCAAATCACTTCAGTATTCTTGCCTTGAGAACCCCATGAACAGTATGAAAAGGCAAAAAATAGGACACTGAAAGATGAACTTCCCCAGGCTGGTAGGTGCCCAATATGCTCCTGGAAAAATAACTCCAGAAAGAATGAAGATACAGAGTCAAATAAAAAAACAATACCCAGTTGTGGATGTGACTGGTGATGTAAGTAAAGTCCGATGCTATGAAAAGCAATATTGCATAGGAATCTGGAATGTTAGGTCTATGAATCAAGGCAAACTGGAAGTGGTCAAAAAGGGGTACATATCAAAGTAGGATAATTTTCCTATCTCAAGATCCTAACTTAATTACATTTACCTGGTCCTTTTAGCCATATAAGGTAACATTTATAATTTCTTGTGTTCATGGTATAGACATATTTAGGGACCATTATTCACCTTACCACATATAGTTTGGCAGATGTAGACACACAAAGGATTCTAGATTACTAGAAAAGATGACAGTTTGTAATGTAGTTTGAATTAATCTGAAGAGGTGCTTACCGACTAGATGAATTTTTATTGTAATGAGAATCAGTAACTACTATATGTTCAAAGATATATGTCATCAAGTGATGGGAGGAGCACAGCAAGGAGACAAAAGAATTATACAGAAGAAATCATATTTCAAAAATGCTTTCACCTTCATAATGCACCAAAATACAAGATGCACAGAATTCATTGATAACTGAGCTACACAATTATACATTCATATATTAAATTTCAATGCCTCTTTTGTTTATCCTTTTGGCTTTGTGGTATGCATTTAATTAAGAAGATGTAATTGGACTTGGACACAAAGAAACTTTCACATAGACAAATGTATCTGAAGGGCTGAGGCATCACATGGCATATGGGCTGTATAATATAGGCATGCAGAGCCCAACAAAAGCACACCACAGTTATTTGGATCATTTCATTTTGTATGCTTACTATGAATAGCTATTTCATGAAAGAAAAACATCCTCATGTGTCACATTCAATTAATATACTTATTTTGAATTTCCTTAATTTTGTTCATTTGTTTCAAATCAAGTTATAGAAAACATTTAAGGATTAGAATGTCACATATTGAGGCATGTTTGTACTCTTCAGTAATGCAGTAAAATAATTAGTCATTATTTCGTCCCTGGTGGATCAGATAGTAAAGAATCTGCCTGCAGTGCAGGAGACCTGGGTTCGATCGCTGGGTCAAGAAGATCCTCTGGAGAAGTGAATGACTACCCACTCCAGTATTCTTGCCTGGAGAATTGCATGGACAGTGGAGCCTGGTGAGTTACACTTCATGGTGTCACAAAAGGTAGGACACAACTTAGCGACTAAAAAAAAAAAGTTGCCCTTACAATTTTTTTTTTCTTTTTAAATATGACATATTATTTAATTTTGAGAACATTTATGTCATCAGAGTATTAAATGTTTATATTAGGGGGAAAAAAGAAAGTCCTCATAACAGTAATCTAAATTTCCATTATAAGAATCTAAAAAATAAAATTAAAATATACTCATGGGAAGCAGAGGGAAGTAAATATAGGAAAAAAATTGAAATTAAGTGTATAATGTCCAAAACTTGACTCATCTTGATCCCCAGTTCCATCATTTACAATCACTAAGATCTTGGGCAAGGTATTTTATCTTTCTATGACTCGATTTCTCCATCTACAAAAAAAAAAAGAGTCAATAATACTGCATCTTTTACAAGGCAGTTATAGAATTCAAAGTTCTTAGAAACACAAGAAACTTAGAAATAAAATTAAAATTGCTTAGAAAAGTTCCTGGCACATAATAAGTTCGATTAAAGTAAGGTGTCCAGCATTGTTTCAGTTTATTATGAGTCTTTCGCTTAACAATTAATAGAAGTGAGTATGCTCAGTCACTCAGTCGTGTCTGACTCTACGACCTGTAGCAGACCACCCATAGCCCACCAAACTCCTCTGCCCATGGGGTTTTCCAGGCAAGAATATTGGAATGGTTGCCTTTTCCTCGTCCAGGGGATCTTCTGAACACAGGAACTGAACTCATATCTCCTGAGTCTCCTGTACTGGCAGGCAGATTTGGAGTCATCTGAGAAGCTCAATAGTAATATAACTGTATCAAAATAAGCCACATTTGCCATGGCCTCATCGAGGAGTCTGAAAGATTCATGTAATACATACAACACATTCTCACATGTGGAAGAACACTTATAATCCATCTCTGTTTTGTCTTTAGCAAAAAGCACCTAATATTTCCCCTGTCAATGATGTTATATGGTATGCTCTCTGATAAAATTAAATACTGAACAATGCCAGTGTTCTGGAACATAACAAACCTTATGAGATATAGTGAACTGCTGGACCGTACGTGTATGCGTGGGTTCTCAGTGGCTCAGACATGTCCATGTCCGATTCTTTGTGACTTCATGGACTGTAGCCTGCCAGGCTCCTCTGTTCATGGAATTTTCTAGGCAAGAATACTGGAGTAGGCTGCCATTTCCTACTTCAGGGGATCTTCCTGACCCAGGGATTGAACCTGCATCGTCTGTGTCTCCTGCAATGCAGGCAGAGTCTTTACCACTGTGCCACCTGGGAAGCCCAGATTGTAAATAAAAGGAATCAATAAGGAATATTAAAATTAAAGCTACATATAATATAATAAGATATGTATGGGAAATAAAGGCTAGGCTGTCCTATCTTAAAACTTATAAAGTATACTCTAAACCCTCTTGCTAATACAACATAATTATGAAAATTAACTAAAAGTTCTTAACAAAGTATTAGTAAAACAAATGCAAGCATTGCATAAAAGGTAATACATTATGTTCAAGTCCTACAAGTTGGGTTTAACATTTTTAAACTAAAACTAATGTATTGTAATTTAATGATTATTATGGTTATTTTAATAGATGACTAATATTTGTCAAAATTCAATGTTTAATCACAATAAAATCAGTTATATATGCAGGAACAGAAGAACATTTCTTAATGTTGTAAAGTTATTTTAAGAAATGCATATAGCACACTTTTTGTGATGTAACAGCACTGAAAGCTTACAGGAAACTAGGCAAAATTTTTTGACCCACTATTCTCTTCAATATTATACCAAACACTGAGAACTAGCATATTAATGGTGCTTCCCAGATGACTCAGATTGTAAAGAATCTGCCTGCAATGCAGGAGACTGGAGTTTGATCCCTGGATCAGGAAGATCCCCTGGAGAAGGGAATGACTACCCACTACTGCAGTCTTGCCAGGAGAACTCCAAGGACAGAGGAACCAGTTGGGCTACATACAGTCCATGGGTTCGCAAAGAGTCAGACATGACTGAGCAACTTTGAGAGAGAGAAAGTGAGCATATTAATGGCAACATACTATTGGAAAGAAAAATAAATCTAAAATAGAAGGGTCAGATCAGATCAGTAGCTCAGTCGTGTCCGACTCTTTGCGACCCCATGAACCGCAGCATGCCAGGCCTCCCTGTCCATCACCAGCTCCCGGAGGTCACCCAGACTCACACCCATCGAGTCAGTGATGCCATCCAGCCATCTCATCCTCTGTCGTCCCCTTCTCCTCCTGCCCTCAATCCCTCCCAGCATCAGAGTCTTCTCCAATGAGTCAACTCTTCGTATGAGGTGGCCAAAATACTGGAGTTTCAGCTTTAGCATCATTCCTTCCAAAGAAATTCCAGGATTGATCTCCTTCAGAATGGACTGGTTGGATCTTCTTGCAGTCCAAGGGACTCTCAAGAGTCTCCAACACCACAGTTCAAAAGCATCAATTCTTCGGCGCTCGGCCTTCTTCACAGTCCAGCTCTCACATCCATACATGACCACAGGAAAGATCATAGCCTTGACTAGGCGAACCTTTGTTGGTAAAGTAATGTCTCTGCTTTTCAATATGCTATCTAGGTTGGTCGTAACTTTCCTTTCAAGGAGTAAGCGTCTTTTAATTTCATGGCTGCAGTCACCATCTGCAGTGATTTTGGAGCCCAGAAAAATAAAGTCTGACACTGTTTCCACTGTTTCCCCATCTATTTCCCATGCAGTGATGGGACCAGATGCCATGATCTTCGTTTTCTGAATGTTGAGCTTTAAGCCAACCTTTTCACTCTCCACTTTCACTTTCATCAAGAGGCTTTTTAGCCCCTCTTCACTTTCTGCCATAAGAGTGGTGTCATCTGCATATCTGAGGTTATTGATATTTCTCCCGGCAATCTTGATTCCAACTTGTGTTTCTTCCAGTCCAGCATTTCTCATGATGTACTCTGCATATAAGTTAAATAAACATGGTGACATGGTACTATATGAATATATGATTATCAATGTATAAAAACAAAAGTAAATTGCTGATAAGTTATTACAAGGGATTAGGAAATTTTAGCAAAATTTTCAAAGATGTGGGCTACAAAATCAAAGTACAATAATCAATTGCATTTATACATACTTGTCTCATTCAGTTATAAAATGTGATACATAACATTATTAAAAACTTGTAACTCTCATTTCTACTTTCAGTTATTTATAGATCCAAGTCCATTATAATTAAGGACCCTATAGAATTACATTTTATTTTTACTTATTATCTCTTCTTTTTGCATATGAAACTCAAGGGGATGATCCCTTCCTTGATATGAAGGAACGGCTAAATATTAAAGATAAAGAATAACATGGGGATGTTGTGAGTAGAATTTGCCCTGCCAGTTATGAAGAATTATTATAAGTCTATAATTAATAATACAGTATGGTATTGATACAAATAGGAAAATCCAGCAAAGGCATTGATCTATACATATATGCATACTTGATTTATGACATTATTTCACTCAAGATCTGTAAAAAAGAATATACTTTTCAACAAATTCTGCTGGCACAATTAGTTACCTATTTATAAATATAGGTAACTATATTTATTTTTATAAATAAATTACCTATTTTTATATATATATATATAAGTTACCTATTTATAAATAGGTAACTATTTATAAATATAGGAGAAAATATAAAATTTGTTCTCTGACTGTACCTATACACATTTATGACTGAAAGGTGAAAAGAGCAATATTTTGGTTGATGATTTAGGATAATATCATTATGAATTGAAATAAAGAAGAATTCATTAAACCAAACACTGATAATTTCAACTATGTAAAGTATCAACCACCGTAGAGTAAAAATTAAAGCTCCTAACTGGGAGAAAATGTATGCACCACATGGCAGCAATCGGTGTAAGTATCCAGAATGAGTGAATAACTCCCATGAATCAAGTTAAAATTCACAGTCAGATAAAAGTGCGAAAATGTAAAAAGCAAGCACCTCATATAATAGGAAACACAAATAACCCATAAACTTGTGGGCAAATTTCCAATCTGATATGTAATCAGGAACATGTGCAAATTCATGACACGAGGCACTGTGCCCACTGGACTGGCAAACAAGAGTCTGAAGATAACAAATGCTGAGGATTTGGAGCAAGGGGAGCATTTAGCGAAGACTGTTGGAAATGGAGATCCATGGGCCACTTTGGATAAAATGTGGCATCATACAGAACATTGCCTTTGGGTTAATGACTCAGTTGGTAAAGAATCTTCAGTGCAGGAGACCAGGGTTCTACCCCTTGGTTGAGAAGATCTCCTGGAGAAGAAAATGGCAACCCACTCCAGTATTTTGCCAGGAGAATTTCATGGACAGAAGAGCCAGGCAGCCTACCGTCCATGGGATCACAAAGAGTAGGACGTGACTGTGCAGCTAACTTTTACTTTCACAGAACATTCAAAATGTTCATAATCTATGATCCTAGAATTCCTCTCCTGTACATGTGCACCAGGAAACAAGTGAAAAAAATTTTATCAGCAGCACAATATAATGGCAACTATTCAAAACAACCAAAATGCTTAGCAATACTACTAAGAAAATATATTAGGATAAAGACATAAATCAGAAAAAATAGATATACATGCATGAAATTATGTTGATGAATATTAGGAACATAATGATTAGAGAAGAAAGTAAACTAGAGCAGAATTTACAACGCACAATCCTTTTCTTTACAATTCACAACAATGTGGCATTTTGTTTAGAAATACAAATTTTGTGCTAAAAGCACAGAAAAAAGGGAAAGTGATGGACGTAAAATTTGGGTCCTGGGAAAGGAAAGGAAAGGATAAGAGGGCAAGCACTCTCTGGGAAACACAGGGGTGAGGCCCACACCTTTTAACACTCACCTAACTGTCATGTACACACATATTCATTCTATCACTATTTTTTATATCATACAATGCATAGTTTAAAATATTGTTGCTTCTGTTGTTTAGTCTCTAAGTTGTGCCTGACTCTTTGCAACCCAATGGATTATATCCCACTAGGTTCCTTTGTGGAACTTCTTAGTAAGAATACTGGAGTGGGTTGCCATTCCATTCTCCAGGGGATCTTCTAACTCAGGGATCAAACTTACATCTCCTTCTTGTCAGGCAGATTTTTTTACCGCTGAGCCACCAGGGAAGCCCCCAGTTTAAAATATTACTTTGACTCTGTTCACCATTTATTACATTTTAAAAATATATATTATTCACTATCTATTTTCAACTTTAAAGGAGTATAGTGTACCTTTCAATAGGCTGCCCTAGAGAGAAGCAAGTTTTAGCAATTTCTTACTTGTTAGGTTTCTTGGATGTATGAATCTCATTTGACTTTTGAATAGCCTGATGGAGCTAAGAGTAATATATCTCAGTTCAGTTCAGTTCAGTCACTCAGTTGTGTCTGACTCTTTGTGACCCCATGACTGCAACACACCAGGCCTCCCCTCCAGCACTAACTCCCGGAGTTTACTCAAACTCATGTCCATTGATGGTATCAGTGATACCATCCAACCATCTCATTCTCTGTTGTCCCCTTCTTTTCCCACCTGACAAAACATGGTCTTCTGGAGAAGGGAATGGCAAACCACTTCAGTATTATTGCCTTGAGAACCCCTATAAACAATGTATGTGAGGCATTGTATTTAACAACGTCAAACAATTAGAAAATGTACAAAATTTTCCTTACACTTAGTCATTTATTCATCTGTCAAGTATGTATTATTTTAAATCCTTTCTGTATGTTAAGCACTAAGAAGTCTACTGCTTTTTCAGTGTTTACAATATTAGCAGCAGAGATAAGACCAAAGGCAACTCTTTTGCAAGACAGTATGAGCAGACAGTTGCCGGAGGAGCAGAAGTGCAGGTGCTATAGGAAGGGAAAGGTGGAAGAATGATTGCTGGGTTAATCATGCAGCTGTTTCAATACTATAGCTGCCCCGGGAATTTTATATGCAAATTACTAGGGTTGGAATCAAGAACTTGGAAGAAAGTCTCAGGAAAGAAATTGGCATTTCACAAATACAGTATACTAACGCATATATATGGCATTTAGAAAGATGGTAAAAATAACCCTATTTACGAGACAGCAAGAGACACTGATGTATAGAACAGACTTTTGGACTCAGGGACCGGGAGAGGGTGGGATGATTGGGGAGAATAGCATTGAAATATGTATAATATTATATCTGAAACGAGTCGTCAGTCCAGGTACGATGCCTGATAACAAATGCCTGGGGCTGGAGCACTGGGACGACCTGGAGGGATGATGTGGGGAGGGGGAGAGGGAGGAGGGTTCAGAATGGGGAACATGTGTATACTGGCGGCGGATCCATCTTGATGTATTGTAAAAGCAATGCAATATTGTAAAGTTAAGCAAAATTAAAAAAAAAAAAAAGAAATGAGTGGAAGTGAGGCTTCTTTTAAACAACAGCTGTCAGATTCTCTCTGGTGAAGCAAAATCCTGCCTGAGACAGTTGAGGTAGTGTCCATCAACTCATCTGTAAGTTTAATTTAAATTGACATTCTGATCCCATCTAACTATGCAGCCTTCTAGAATATTGTAGAACTTCAGGCACAAAGCATGCTACCTATTGTACCAACAGGAATAAGGTGATGAAAACATTCATGCATGTTCATGAATCTGCCTGTGTGCAGAAACATGTTCGTGTGTATTGAGTGAAAGTGTGGAAATATGTAAAAATACGAATAAGGGGGACTCTTCTCACAAAAGTAAATAAAAAATGGAGCAAGGAGTATTCAATAAGCTGGGCTGAACCATATTCTATGGTTCGGTCTTTCTCTTGGGGAGGACAAGCACTACCCCATCTCAAGAATCATGTTGAGTAATTGATTCTTTGATATAGTGACCAAATCTGAATACATTTGCCTGATTTCTAGATTGTCATTTCAAATTTCCTGCTAGACATTTCCAGATGGTTTACCAATACTATTTCACACTGGACATGTTCAAATGATAGTTCATCTGTCCCTTTAGTTTATACCCTGACCATTTAAAAATTAATTCTTGTGTCATTCTCTAAGTTTTTTACTCTGAAAACCCACAGAGATGTCTGTGTCATCTCCTTTTCGCTCATCACCTAGGGCCAGATGCAACATTATGCACTAGGCCTCTATAGTCTTTTTCATTGGTATTATCCTTAAAATTTTCATTAACTTTGCATAGATTATGTTCTCATGATTTTTCTTTGTTTAGGTACAGTTTCCAATTTTCTTATGCCTTCTTTATTCCTATCCAATTTTCTTTATGTCTCCCCAACATGCTCATCTGACAGGTAAGCTCAACTGTATTTTACTCCCATAGAATATCCTACAACAACAGTCTATTGCTCTCAAGGTGAAGACCCTGCCCTTCTCTTTACACTTAAGGTCATTCAAATATATTCATTCATCAGTTCATTACCTAATGAACATTACATATTTTCATTTACCTTTTCCTAGACGAACTAGTTCATTAAGTAATTGTCCATATATTACCTCTCCTGATTATGCTCATGTTCCTTCTATACGGAATTCCTTCACTTCATACTTATCTGCCAATGTTCTAGCTATACCTCAGGCCTACTTGATAGGGCTTTTAATCCACTTAGTCACAGAGATTCTCTGTTTGAAATGTTTTTCTTATATTTTATTAGCCAATTAGCTATTCTTAAACAGCCATGAAATTAAAGATGCTTACTCCTTGGAAGGAAAGTTATGATCAAACTAGAGAGCATATTAAAAAGCAGAGACATTACACTGCCAACAAAGGTCCATCTACACAAAGCTATGGTTTTTTCAGTGCTCAAGTATGGATGTGAGAGTTGGACTGTGAAAAAGGCTGAGCACTGAAGAATTGACGCTTTTGAACTGTGGTGTTGGAGAAGACTCTTGAGAGTCCCTTGGACTGCAAGGAGATCCAACCAGTCCATTCTGAAGGAGATCAGCCCTGGGATTTCTTTGGAAGGAATGATGCTAAAGCTGAAACTCCAGTACTTTGGCCACCTCATGCAAAGAGTTGACTCATTGGAAAAGACTCTGATGCTGGGAGGGATTGGGGGCAAGAGGAGAAGGGGACGACAGAGGATGAGATGGCTGGATGGCATCACTGACTCAACGGACGTGAGTCTGGGTGAACTCCAGGAGTTGGTGATGGACAGGGAGGCCTGGTGTGCTGTGATTCATGGGGTCACAAAAAGTCGGATACGACTGAGCGATTGAACTGAACTGAACACTTCATATAAGTTAAATAAACATGGTGACAATATACAGCCTTGACGTACTCCTTTTCCTATTTGGAACCAGTCTGTTGTTCCATGTCCAATTCTAACTGTTGCTTCCTGACCTGCATATAGGTTTCTCAAGAGGGAGGTCAGGTGGCCTGGTATTCCCATCTCTTTCAGAATTTTCCAGTTTATTGTGATCCACAAAGTCAAAGGCTTTGACATCATCAATAAAGCAGAAATAGATGTTTTCCTGGAACTCTCTTGCTTTTTCCATGATCCAGCAGATGTTGGCAATTTGATCTCTGGTTCCTCTGCCTTTTCTAAAACCAGCTTGAACATCAGGAAGTTCACGGTTCACATATTGCCGAAGCCTGGCTTGGAGAATTTTGAGCATTATTTTAGTAGCGTGTGAGGTGAGTGCAATTCTGTGGTAGTTTAAGCAATCTTTGGCATTGATTTTCTTTGGCATTGGAAGAAAAACCATTATGTCCACTACTGTGGGCAGGAATCCCTTAGAAGAAATGGAATAGCCATCATGGTCAACAAAAGAGTCCTAAATGCAGTACTTGGATGCAGTCTCAAAAATGAGAGAATGTTCTCTGTTTGTACCAAGACAAACCATTCAAATCACAGTAATCTAAGTCTATGCCCCAACCAGTGACACTGAAGAAGCTGAAGTTGAACAGTTCTATGAAGACCTACAAGACCTTCTAGAACTAACACCCCCAAAAAGATGTCCTTTTCATTATAGGGGACTGGAATGCAAAAGTAGGAAGTCAAGAAACACCTGGGGTAACAGGCACATTTGGCCTTGGAGTACAGAATGAAGCACGGCAAAGACTAATAAAGTTCTATCAAGAGAATGCACCAGTCATAGCAAACATCCTCTTCCAACAGCACAAGAGAAGACTCTACACATGGACATCACCAGATGGCCAATAACAAAGTCGGATTGATTATATTCTTTGCAGCCAAAGATGGAGAAGTTCTATACAGTCAGCAAAAACAAGACTGGGAGCTGACTGTGGCTCAAATCATGAACTCCTTATTGCCAAATTCAGACTGAAATCGAAGAAAATGGAGAAACCCACTAGACCATTCAGGTACGACCTATATCAAATCCCTTATGATTATACACTGGAAGTGAGAAATAGATTTAAGGGACTAGATCTGATAGACAGAGTGCCTGATGAAGTGTGGATAGAGGTTCATGACATTGTACATGAGACAGGAATCAAGACCATCCCCAAGAAAAAGAAATGAAAAAAAGCAAAATGGCAGTCTGAGGAGACCCTACAAATAGCTGTGAAAAGAAGGAAAGTGAAAAGCAAAGGAGTAAAGAAAAGATATACCCATTTGAATGACCAACTTAGACAGCATATTAAAAAGCAAAGACATGACTTTGAAGACAAAGGACCATATAGTCAAAGCTGTGGTTTTTCCAGTATGTGTGGATGTGAGAGTTGGACTGTAAATAAAGCTGCACCCCAGGATTTTGATGCTTTTGTGCTGTGGTGTTAGGGAAGACTCTTGAGAGTCCCTTGGATTGCAAGGAGATCCAACTAGTACATCCTAAAGGAAATCAGTCCTGAATATTCATTGGAAGGATTGATGCTGAAGTTGAAGCTCCAATACTTTGGTCACCTGATGTGAAGAATTGACTCATTGGAAAAGACCCTGATGCAGGGAAAGATAGAAGACAAGACGAGAAGGGGATCACAGAGGAAGAGATGGTTGGATGGCATCACTGACTCGATGGACTTGAGTTTGAATAAGCTCTGGGAGTTGGTGATAGACAGGGAAGCCTGGCGTACTGCAGTCCATGGGGTCTCAAAGAGTCAGACACGACTGGGTAACTGAACTGAACTGAACCTCAGAAGAAAGTCTTAGATATTATAGGTATATATTAACTAATAGGAGTATCAGGGAGGCTATGATAAACTTGAGGATTAAAATTCTTTAAATCTTTCATCTAAGAATATTTCTATATTTATAGTTTTCTTTTTTACTTTCTTTTCTCTTTCTATCTTTCAATCCCAACACACACTGCTGCAGATATTTATTGTTATTAGATATAGTGCTTCATATTATATGAATAGCTGCATTATCATCTATCTATTCTAAATAAAGATGTAAAATTATTATCTAACAACTGAAGCTGAAACTCCAATACTTTGGCCCCCTGATGCGAAGAACTGACTCATTTGATGAGACCCTGATGCTGGGAAAGATTGAAGGTGGGAGGAGAAGGGGATGATGAAGATGAGATGGTTGGATGGCATCACCGACTTAACGGACATGAGTTTGAGTAAACTCCGGGAGTTGGTGATGTGCAGGGAGGCCTGGTGTGCTGCAGTCCATGGGGTCGCAAAGAGTTGGACATGACTGAGTGATTGAACTGAACAATAGATACACAATTTGAGGGACAGGGCTCAGAAAAACATTCTCTAGTCTACCATTTCTGTATTAGAAAGTAATTTTTGCTCTTTGAAATTGTGTGATATTTGCTGCAATGGAAGTGAACACATAGCTAAGGGAATGAAAGTCATGGGAAAAGAAAAATTGTCTTGAGGCTTATGCTGGAGAGATGCCTATGGGCTACCGAAATTGGGCTTGCTCTATACAAAGAAAGTTACAGAATATCTTGTCAAAGTCCTGCCTTAAAGAGCCTTGCTCTTTTCCAGTTAAATCAGGCTGTTATAGCAATTCGGATAGTATGTATGGTCAGGGAACACATGATAGTTTTCCACTGATTTCATTTTTAGGAACAAGTTTCTAATACAAGCAGGGCATATATCTCTGTTTTTAATTCCAGTAGTGTTAAGTCACTTAACTTGCTTCTTCCACTTGTACTGATACCTTCTGTCCTACCTACTGGGTTCCCTTAAATTTCTTGCAGAGAGAAGAAAATATTGTCTCCTCTGCTTTTCTCTGTTATCTGTGAAATGGGCAGGGACCGCTGCCTGCCAGGCTCCTCTGACCATGCAATACTGGAATGGGTAGACATTCTCTTCTTTGAGGATCTTCCTGACCCAGGGATTGAATCAGGGTCTTCTGAATTGCAGGTGGATTCTTTACTGTCTGAGCCACCAGGGAAGCCCTGAAATGAATATATACTTATGTCAAAAATATATATGGGCTTTTATTGCTATTGATTATGAAAATGAAAACAAACAAGTAACAAAATTAGCAAACATCAGTCTACATTGAAAGGCAAAATAATTAGAACACTCTCTTTTCTCTTTTACCTTTATTAACTTCAAGCCCTTTCAGTTAAACACACACACATGGCACACACAAAGCCAAGGACTCTTTACTTCAAAGTGTTGTTAAGTTTTATATTATTACTTAAATACGTACAAATAAAACTTATTTCACTTCTAGCTCTGAAACTCTATGAAACCACAATTTCAAATTAAATACTAAAACTTCCCACTAAACCAATAAATTTCAAGTTAACAACATTAACTTCGTATACATTTTCGGATTTTTTTTTAAAAGAACAAATACCAATGAACTTTAATTTACGAAATGGTGATTTTTCACTTTGTCATCCCATTTTGAGCATGTTGAACTGTAATTTGAGTATAATTTTATCACTGCCATTTTTTGGCCATTAAAAAACCAATAGTTTTAACTATCAGGGAAGTGTTTGAAGATCCAGTGAATTGAATTGTATTCAACAAATACAATAAAAATTTTGCAGTGTGAAATCTTTTATCATATATCATCATAATTACTTGTATAAAATGAAATGTAACAACACATCTCTATTGAAATGATTATGGTATGAAACCTACAGAACAGGTCCATTGAGTTTTGTAGAGTTTAAAGACTATGTGCTATTTGATGACTTAATTTCCCCACTACTCATCCTTATGTAAATTGCTGCAAAAGCTTTATTTACACAGCTTGCCATGAGGTAATTTGTCCTTTACTTGGGGCCAATGCAAATGTAAACTCCAGAAATTCAATAAAGCAGCAGAACATGATCATAATTTGACAATGTACACAATCTGTGATATGATTATATATATTTTCAGACTATATAAATGTTAAGAAATAAATTCAGAAAATTCAATAATATTTGTAAAACTAAGAAGTAAATCTCTAGGAATAATATGTATAGTAATTCCTTCTTATATATCCACTCCTTGGCACTTCCTCATTATCTTAGTCTTATTATGGCAAAATTTATGTATAAAATGCTAAGTCATTTAAGATTTCTCCAGATTCAAATGTTATTTATAGCTTAAGTTAGATCCAAATTAAAATAAGAGCTTTACTGTTTTCCACAGGAAATATCTACTTAGGTCATTTCCCAGCAGTTACACAATTCAAAGTAAACTAAATATATCTTAAATATCTGTAGAAAAAATCGGTTTGGGGAAGAAAAATGAAGCATAAGATTTGCTGCTGAATTGAAATTATTTGCTAATTAATCAACAAAATATACAATAAAGGTTGCTAGACTATCATGTGACATGCACTGGGACAATTTTGTCATGATATATCTTCATTGATTTTGCTTTCAAACCTCTGGAAATGTCAAAACAAGAAATAAACTGGTGAGGTTCTACATAATATAATTCTATTTATGCTATATTTTCATTGTTTCACTCTCTTTTCAATACTTTATAAAGTATATACGTTCAATTGTAAAATATATTTTATATATTTCAATGAATGATAAAACAAATGATAGTGATAGTCTCTATAAATCTCAATACATGATTTATTGATCAAGATGTATAAATATTACAACATGGGCTTTTCAATTAAAATTAATGTAGAGAAGAATGTCCTATTTTACTTTTTTTTATGATTAACTTAATCATAATTCCATTGGAATTTAGATTCCTTATTGGCTAAAAAATTGTCCCTTCACAGCACTACTATAGATTATGGGACAGATTACTTGAGTAAGCATGAAAACACAAGCATTTTTTCCAAAGTATTTTTTATATACATTGTGTCATATACTATAATGTATGCAACTATCCCATGCTATATCAAAACTTAATTAACAAGTTCAGTTCAGTTCAGTTCAGTCTCTCAGTCGTGTCTGACTCTTTGTGATCCCATGAATTGCAGCACCCCAGGCCTCCCTGTCCATCACCAACTCCCGGAGTTCACTCAAACTCATATCCATCGAGTCAGTGATGCCATCCAGCCATCTCATCCTCTGTCGTCCCATTTTCCTCCTGCCCCCAATCTCTCCCAACATCAGAGTCTTTTCCAATGAGTCAACTCTTCACATGAGGTGGCCAAAGTACTGGAGTTTCAGCTTTAGTATCATTCCTTCCAAAGAAATCCCAAAGAAATCTTGCTCCAAAGAACAAGTTAGGGATCCTTTAATCTTCTGCAACCTGTTTCTACAAAGTAGTTAGTTTCTACGCAAACTCTATCATATGGCTATGTTTCTAATATTGTTGTCGAAAATGGAAGTTTGTTTTTGTATATTCTACACAGTTTCTAGACAAAATTAGATGTAATGCTTTATCAAAAGTGATAGAAATTCTCAAGTTCTGAGGCTACATGCTGCTGCTACTGCTAAGTCGCTTCACTCGTATCCGACTCTGTGCGACCCCATAAACGGAAGCCCACCAGGCTCCCCCCGTCCCTAGGATTCTCCAGGCAAGAACACTGGAGTGGGTTGCCATTTCCTTCTCCAATGCATGAAAGTGAAAAAGTGAAAGTGAGGTTGCCCAGTCGTGTCTGACTCTTAGCGACCCCATGGACTACAGCCTACCAGGCTCCTCCATCCATGGGATTTTCCAGGTAAGAGTGCTGGAGTAGGGTGCCATTGCCTTCTCCGATATTAATATGTATGTGAAATAAAGAATCTAGGAGCAAGGTAAAAGAACAGAAATTTGGTAAAGTTAAAGGAAGAATAAATTCTTATTTTTTATAGTCAAGTAATTCCTGTGAGCAACAATTTTTAAAATAGCATTGAAAAATGATGGCTACAATCCATCTCATTCTCTCCCAAACTTGTTTAATTCATTCTCTTGGAGGATTTTTGTTTCAATAAAATGAACTTCTGACTTAATAATTTGGAAAGGAAATACAATGCCACCGTGTTTTTGGTTTAATTCCACATTTAAAAAGCAAAAGCCACCAAAAGCAAGATTTTAGTAGGATTTGTCAATATCAATGAAAACACAAAAATGAGGCATTTACTGTCTGAAACATAGTGAACCTTTAGATGATCAGTTCAGTTCAGTTCAGTCCCTCAGTCATGTCCAACTCTTTGGGATCCCATGAACCACAGCATGCCAGGCTTCCCTGTCCATCACCAACTCCTGAGTCCACCCAAACTCATGTCCATTGTGTCAGTGATGCCATCCAACTATCTCATCTTCTGTCATCCCCTCCTCCTCCTGCCCTCAATCTTTTCCAGCATCAGGGTCTTTTCTAATAAGTCAACTCTTCGCATCAGGTGGCCAAAGTATTGGAGTTTCAGCTTCAACATCAGTCCTTCCAATGAACACTTAGGACTGATCTCCTTTAGGATGGACTGGTTGGATCTCCTTGCAGGCCAAGCAACTCTCAGGGTCTTCTCCAACACCACAGTTCAAAAGCATCAATTCTTTGGTGCTCAGCTTTCTTTATAGTTCGACTCTCACATCCACCCATGACTACTGGAAAAACCATAGCTTTGACTAGATGGACATTTTCAGATGATAAGAACAAATTTAATCTTAGAGTCCAGAAAATGTAAGTTACATATGTAACCCACTTTAGTTTAGCTGTTTCATTTTTTTTTTCTTTTTTCCTAATAAAATGACATATAAAAGAAAATGCACGGATCATATTTACAAACTGTGTTGCTAACATATTGCTGAATTTAAGGTGTAGACTAAGCCCTTTAGCAAATATTTTTTTCTGTTTGCCTATCTATCTATGTATTTATTTGGCTGCCTCAGCAGCAGCATGTAAGGTCTTTGTTGTGTGCTGCCACAATGATTGTGATGCGCTGGATACATTGCTCCATTGCATGTGGGACCCTGGTTCCCAAATCAGCCATTCAACCCACATCCTTGCATTTCAAGATAGATTTTTGACTACTGGATCACCAGGCAAGTTTCTCAAATGGCTTCTTAAAAACAACATTTTCTTTTAAAGTTTGGTGGAAAGTGTATCAGTGGCAAGGGAGGTGTCACAAAGGATGGATCTGAGTAATAAATCAGTGTGTTACACTAAAGATTTCAACCTCTAGATGAGTTTAATTGTTGATGCTTCTTCAGGACCACCTTTTTACACCCTGCTTCCCTCTATACAGCCTTTTAAGGTTTATATCATTATCTTAAAATTTGCTTCTTACCCCTCCTCAGTTGTAGGCCTTTCAGCCTTCAGTGATTTATAGAAACTATCTCTCTAGTAAACCTGATGGCATGTGCTAACTCAAAGGCATTTGTAAAGTCGGAATTGAAAGATTTTCCCACACTATATGAAACTAAAATTTATTAGTAAATAATGAATCCATTGATATAAAACGGGGTCTATTTTCTCTCCATTGCTCCAAAGAAACATAACTTTAAGTAAACAATTTGATTTAAAGATTTTTCAAATTTGCACACTGATCTAGTCAATGTATTTCTCTCCCTCCCCACCACCCCCCACCCCATTTAAATTACCCATGCTCTAGGAAATAATGTACAGACATAAATGTACAGTGACAGTTATAAAAAAGAATGGGGGTAGTGATTTCCAAATTAATTTGATCAAACAATGAAATAAAACTTTATAACTCATGCCAATATCTGCTTAATCTTTGAGTGAGTTATTTTATTGGCCTATGTGACTTGACAAAATTAAACAGATTCTCATAATTTCTGTTCTTGTTTTCACACTGCAAAAATCATACTCCAAAGAAAATGAATCAACACAATAAACTGTAAATAAGATTTGTTGTTATGTAGTTTTTGGGAGAGATCAGCAAGACACTTGACTCTGATTTGATCCTCAAACTGAACCCAGGCAATTGGAAGATCCTCAAACTCATTCTTGCCCTTGGAATGTGCTTTCTACTTCCTCTCCCTACTACTGGAAGCTGCCCCAAGAATACAGCCTTGAGATAATCATGGGTGTGAGCATCTGGATGATATATGTGACTAAGCCCAGTTAAAGTTTCTCAGAACTTTAAGATTATGATGTAAGGGTATGGAAATCAATCTTACATCTACCCAAGACAAGCCTAGAACTAAATTCCTTTGCTTATTAAGCCTGCCAACCTAGAGTGGTCTATCTCCTACCTTGGTCTCCCTTTCCTCCAAGTATGAGACTGGTTTCAGATTACATTTGGAAGTTTTCTAGGAGGCTAAATCTCAACCACCATCCTGGGTGTAAATATATTGCTGATAAATTTAAATGCATTTCTAAGAGTTTTTATTTGCTTACCCAGTTCAAGAGCAACAAACTCTGTCCTCAGGAGTCAATTATACTATTAATAATTAAACAGAATCATATAAGCTATTAAAACTGCAAATATTATAGTTGATCATGTTCTCTTTTATCCAGAACAAATTCACTTCACTGCAAGACAAAATATTGAAATAAACTAATTGTCTTATTCTTTTCTTCCTCAGAGGTGAATTTTGTATATATAATACCCAAATCACTTTATTTTTTATACAGATCACTGCTTTCAAGAGATCAAAGGATTTTTCTTAAAATGTAATTTTAGCAATGCTTGCAACACCCACTAAATTTGCTGGTAACTAATCATATTCTGCTTTACAGGATACAAAATGCCAGTTGTAGAGCTAAAATAGACTATCTTTCTCTGTTCTCTCTTACAAACGTAACTGCCTCCCATTTCATTTGGTTAACTCTTTAGCACTCTGAATTACCCTGCCTAAATATCAGACTTGGGATATTCTTGAGAAAAATAAAATGATAAATACAATATAACTTTGCAAATGGTTATTGAACTCACCCACTCCGGATACCTCAGTCAGTTGCTGCTCCCTCCAGTACCAGGTCTTGGAATGTTGACATCCTGTGCAGCAAGAGATACAGAAAGGGGATGAAGTGAATCACTCTGTTTCTCTGTTACAAAAATGAAAACTTGAGTTTCTATTTTAAAATCATCCTCTATTCTTTTAGAAATAGTGACTCTCTTACTCCTATCATTGAAGTGAACTTCCAAAATATATCTCTTTGGTGAACAGTTGCACAAATGTTATCATTAACATACATTTCTGTCATCAGAAGTTGAACAACTGAGGAGAATGAGAAACATGTCATTTCTCAAATTTGAGGTCAAAGATTGTGTCTTTCATTAATTTGATGATCTTCACTTTCAAATATACTTTTAAAAAGTTAGATCAATATTCAAATTTGTTTTACATCTGTAATAAAGTATTGAATCAAATATAGCTTTGTTATTTACCGGCTGTGTAACTATCGTTATGTGTCTTGAATCTCAGTTTTATGATCTATATAACAGGGGTTCAAAGTCATGAAGATGTTGTAGGGATAAAACATAGCCACGTAAGAAAACGTTAACCCAGTCACTGGCACCTTTTCAATATGAAGTAATTTGTAGGCTGTTTTCAAAGTGGTTCACATATATACTAGACTATTTCACACTTTAGAAATTGAGACATCTCAGATATAATTTATGATATACAATTTTTAAATAAATTTTAAATCTTAGTGAAATATGTTTGGAACTACTGTGCCAATGTGAATTCTCTTTAAGCCACATTTCAAAATCATAGAAGAAGCTTTTGTTTAGGTAAGGTTTATTTTCTGTTTAATAAAAGTTAAAAAGTAAATGTCACCATTCAGTTGGGATGGCCAACAAGAGCAAGAGAGAGAAAAAGAGAGAGAGAGAACACAAGTGAGCCAAACAGGTGTGTAGGATTTTGCCAAAACACTTTCCACAAGGCTGGTGGCCACATGGAAGCTTGAGCCCCAACACTTTACTTTACAAATCTATTGTGTACAACCAATAGGTTCCCTAAGCATTTCAAGTTTCAAGCCTGAAAATAAAAGAGTTGAAGTCTTTTACTAAAACCAAAAATAGCAACTATTAAAATATTAACAAGAACAAATCTATACTAAACACAAACAGCCATCTTTCAGTAACATAGGCAGCTATCCATGAAAAGGTAAGTCAAGCAGAAAGAAAAAATCATCAACAATTGGTACTCTTGAGATTCTTTCTACCAATATTTTTTAATTTGACAAAGTTTTTTTGAAACTGTAACATCATGATATACTGAGTTCATGTATGCAGCTTACAATAAACTGAAAGCCAAATACCTTATAAAGTACTCATTGTCCTTACTTTTAAAGACAATTAAAATTTGAGATTTGAGTATTGTTAAAGTTTCCATTTCTTAAGGTAGATAACGTGTAAAGTAAAAACTAGTCTCTCTTTTGTGCCTATTTCAATGAACTTGGCTATTTTGCTACATAATCTTCAATCTCCAAACTCCATAAATCAGTCATTTACATTTCACAGCTGAGGAATACAAAACTCAGAATGATTATAAACTTTGCCTCAGAATATAAGAAATAAATATATAGGATTAGAAAATAACATTTGTAACACAAAAATATTTTTATTCCAATATGTATTGATGTTTTAACCCAGAAAATATAAGCTTTCTTCTTTGCTGTTATCCATCATTATTCAAAATAAAAACAGATTACAAATCTTTTTCTGATTGTGATTTTGAGTAATTATCCCATGTCATTTTAAAATAAAGATGAAATTTGTTTCTTGATATTTTCTAAAGACTATTTACTTCTTTATAATGATCTTCATAGGCCTTATTCATATAATAAAATACTCATCAGAAATTACATAGTGCTCAAAAGGAGAAAACAATAATGACCCCAATTGAACAGTCATAGTATTTATTTCCTCTATCACATGCTCTATCATGTTTGACAATCTGATCTTTAAAACTTAATATATGTCATGTACATTTTCTGTGTCAACTTATATTCTAAACAAGTAGCTTTTATATTTTACTGGTAGAATTCTTTGTACAAACAAATCTGAAGGAGGACTCTAACAGGTACCAGAGTAGATACAGACCTGTTTTGGAGGAAGTAAGGAAGGGGAAAGTCATGTTGCTTGACCTAGCTGCTGCTTACCTCTTCCCACCATGGCTACCTGAACATCCTCTGTGGATTTCGTGAGAGTTCTTTGAAAATTCTTCTTCATTATTTTGTTTAGTAATAGATTATGATCCAACTAATTGCATGCATGCATGTGCATGCTATCTGGCTTCATTAGTGTCTGAATCTTTGTGACCTTATGAACTGTAGCCCCCCAGGCTCTTCTGTCCATGGGGATTCTCCACGAAAGATTCCTAGAGTGGGTTGCCCTGCCTTCCTCCAGGGGATTTTCCCAACCCAGGGATAAAACCACATCTCTTATCTCTCCTGCATTGGCAAGTGGGTTCTTCACCACTAGCACTACCTGGGGAGCCCTCCAACAAATTGGAAATCCCTTAAGTTATTTCAAGAAGCCAAAACTATTTGGGAGACTTACAAATAATAAAAATAATAATGAAAAGAATTATTAATGAAAAAAGAAATAAGAACTAATGCTTATTAACCACTTAAAAATAAAACTAATAACTAAATTATTCCTACTAAAAAGCATTATTGTTATCCCCTATTCTGAAAATGAAGAACTCATGGCTTAGAAAGGTAACTAACTTGTTTAACATCACACACTTAGTACGTCATGAAGTCATATTTAGTATGTAACACTATAAATACAGTACTGCACTCAAAATGCAAGCAAATTTGGAAAACTCAGCAGTGGCCACAGGACTGGAAAAGGTCAGTTTTCGTTCAAAACCTAAAGAAAGGCAGTGCCAAAGAATGTTCAAACTATCACACAATTGCACTCATCTCACACACTAGCAAAGTAATGCTCAAAATTCTCCAAGCGAGGTTTCAACAGTACATGAACCGTTAACTTTCAGATGTTCAAGCTGGATTTAGAAAAGGCAGAGGAACCGGAGATCAAATTGCTAACATCCACTGGATCTTACAAAAATCTAAAGAATTCCAGAAAAACATCTATTTTTCCTTTATTGTCTACGCCAAAGCCTTTCACTGTGTGGATCGTAACAAAGTGTGGAAAATTCTTCAAGAGATGGAAATACCAGACCACTTTACCTGCCTCCTGAGAAATGTGTATGCAGGTCAAGAAGGAACAGGTAGAACCAGACACGAACAGCGAACTGGTTCCAAATTGGGAAAGAGCGTCAAGGTCGTATTTTGTCATCCTGCTTATTTAACTAATATTCAGAGTACATCAATGGCACCCCACCCCAGTACTTTTGCCTGGAAAATCCCATGGACGGAGGATCCTGGTAGGCTCCAGTCCATGGGGTCGCTAAGAGTCGGACACGACTGAGCGACTTCACTTTCACTTTTCACTTTCATGCATTGGAGAAGGAAATGGCAACCCACTCCAGTGTTCTTGCCTGGAGAATCCCAGGGCCGGGGGAGCCTGGTGAGCTTCTGTCTATGGGGTCTCACAGAGTCGGACACAACTGTAGCGACTTAGCAGCAGCAGCAGCAGCAGCAGCAGCAGCAGCAGCAGCAGCAGAGTACATTATGCAAAATGACAGGATGGATGAAGCACAAGCTGGAAACAAGTTTGCTGGGAGAAACATTAATGATCTCAGATATGCAAATGACACCACCCTTATGGCAGAAAGTGAGGAGGAACTAAAGAGCCCTCTTGATGAAAGTGAAAGAGGAGAGTGAAAAAGCTGGCTTAAAACTCAACATTCAAAAAATTAAGATCATGGCATCCAGTCCCATCACTTCATGACAAATAAATGGGGAAACAGTGAGAGACTTTATTTTCTTGGGCTCCAAAATTACTGCAGATGGTGACTGCAGTCATAAAATTAAAAGACGCTTGTTCTTGGGAGAAAAGTTATGACAAACCTAGACAGCATATTAAAAAGAAGCAGAGATATTACTTTATCAACAAAGGTGCATATCCTCAAAGCTATGGTTTTTCCAGTAGTCATGTATGGACTTGAAGATTTGGACCATAAAGAAGGTTGAGCACTGAAAAATTGATGCTTTTGAACTGTGGTGTTGGAGAAGACTCTTGAGAGTCCCTTGGACTTCAAGGAGATCCAACCGGTCAACCCTAAAGGAAATGAATTGTGAATATTCACTGAAAAGACTGATGCAGAAGCTGAAGCTCCAATATTTTGTCCACCTGATGAGAAGAGTGGACTCATTAGAAAAGACCCTGATACTGGGAAAAATTGAAGGTAGGAGCAGAAGGCGACCACAGAGGACAAGATGGTTGGATGGCATCACTTGTTCAGTGGAAATGAGTTTGAGCTATCTCCAGGTGGTGAAGGACAGGGAAGCCTGGCATGCTGCAGTCTCTGGAGTCGCAAAGATTCAGACATGACTGAGTGACTGAACAACAGCAACAACTGTAAGGAAACAATAATGCTTTTTATTTTCTCATAGCTAAAATTTTTGTGGACGTAATTTATTATTTAAGACAAATGTGTAGAGATGAAAATCCTTCTCATTATATGAGAATACTGAATCCCCATGCCTACACCACCTGGAAATTTATATAATAATGCAATGCATTATCAATACAATAAAATATTTACCAGTTTGACAAATGAAGATACTTCTTTGTTTTAAAAAAATAATTAATATGTAATTGAATATATTAATACAAGATAAATACAAAGTAAAACTATGCAATGTGTAAAGTAGTTTATTGACTCTCACATGAGTTACATCATTTAAGCTTTATAAAACATTTGAGGAAACTGAAGTTCAACAGAGAGATACATTATTAATTCAATTGGGTGACATATCTAGTAAACGTCAAACTTGGAACTCAAACTTATGACTGCTCATATTTGAATCCCAGGCACTGAATCATTATGCTTTCTGAATATTTTAATGACTGATGACATTGAAAATTTTGTTTTGATCATTACCCAAATACATTTTAACTTATGATTTGCTGTGTCTCTTGACCATTTTTCATTTGAATATTTGAATTCTTATTGATTGGCAATACTGCTTATGCATGAAAAGTAAGTTGCAGCAAATGTTACAAATGTACTATCTATTCTTTCATTTGCATTTTAAAACAGTTAATGGTGCTTCCTGGCATATAACCATTTTAGATTTTTCACATTGTCAAACCTAGTGCTGTATTTTTTGAAGGTGTACCTTTATGGTTATGAAAGCAAAATTACACAAACATACTCCATAATTTCATTCTAGTAACTTTATGACTTAGCTTTCTACATTACATTATTTATCCAAAATTTATTCTGATATATAGCATGTAGCAATGACCTCATTTTAAAATAGTTCCCCATCTGTTCTAACATATTACACTGAGTACATCATCTTTTCTCTTTTGTTCTGTTTATAGCTTTGTCTCTTCTAGTACCACTGATTTTTATTTGCTGTTTTTAAAAAATATATTGTGCTATCCACTAAGGAAAGTTGTATCTAATTAATAATTATTCCAAAATGTTTTTGTCCATATTCTATTCTTTGTCATCATTCCAGGCTGTTTTAAATCTATTTATTAAATTACAAAAAAGTTCCCATCGCATTTTCATTAAAACTTTAAAATATATATTAATTTTGAAAGACTTGACAACTTTAAACTAGACAACTTTTATAAATACTACTTACTTCATGCTATTTATACTTTCATCTTTCTTAATAAAATATTACCTTTTCCATTATACATGCAATGCCTGTTTCCTGCTAGGTTTATAATTTTGTCATGCTTACCATATTACGTAAGATATATTCACTGCTTTTGTTTAAATAGATCACCTCACAGACTCATAACTCACATGTCTTATCCTCTCTCTTTCTTTCCTTCCCTCTTCCTTCCATTTTTCCATCTTATACAATTTTCTTTGACAAAGAACCTAAAGACAATGGTTATTATTTATAACAACAAAACTTGTTTCTTTTCTTGCCTTATTAAATTGCCTGAAGTCTTCTGTTACATGTTAATCTTGGGGCCTTTTTTTCCCCAGCATTCTAATATGAGGAAAAATTTACAAATCTACTCATAACTAGGTGGCACTGGTGGTAAAGAATCTGCCTGCCAAAGCAGGGGACTCAAAAGACCCAGGTTCGATCCGTGAATTGGGAAGATCCCCTGAAGGAAGAAATGGCAACCCAAGCCAGTGTTCTAGCCAGGAGAATCTGATGGACAGAGGAGACTGTCAGGGTACAGTCCATGGGGTTGCAAACAGTCAGACACAGCTGAGCGTGCACACAGGCAGGCAAACACTCACAGGTTCATAAGTACATGTATAGCTCATGTGAGGTTGCTTCAGTCATGTCAGACTTTTGGTAGACATGGGAAACTATATGGTTATTTCTTAAAGCCTGACATGCAATTCCATAGTTAAGTGCAACTTTCCTTTGGGCTTTCAGAGATTTTATTAGTACCCTGGCTATCAGATCAGATCAGTCGCTCAGTCGTGTCCGACTCTTCGCGACCCCACAAACTGCAGCACGCCAGGCCTCCCTGTCCATCACCAGCTCCCGGAGGTCACTCAGACTCACATCCATCGAGTCAGTGATGCCATCCAGCCATCTCATCCTCTGTCGTCCCCTTCTCCTCCTGCCCCCAATCCCTCCCAGCATCAGAGTCTTCTCCAATGAGTAAACTCTTCGCATGAGGTGGCCAAAATACTGGAGTTTCAGCTTTAGCATCATTCCTTCCAAAGAAATTCCAGGATTGATCTCCTTCAGAATGGACTGGTTGGATCTTCTTGCAGTCCAAGGGACTCTCAAGAGTCTTCTCCAACACCACAGTTCAAAAGCACTTTACAATTAGCCAGGACGTGGAAGCAACCTAGATCTTCCACAGATGATGGAAAGCAAGCTGTGGAAAACACGATGGAGAACTCAGCCAAAAAAGAGAGAGGTGGAGGAACGGAGCCACAACAGAGTGAAGAAGCCAGAAAGAAAACACAAAACAGAACAACGCAAAATGGAAAGAAAGAGGCCGAGACAGCAAAAGAGACACGCGGGCGGGGGGAGGAGGGGAGCAGAGAAAAATATTGTAAAAAAAAAAAAAAAATAAAATGAAAAAAAAAAAAAAAAAAAAAAAAAAAAAAAAAAAAAAAAAAAAAATGCTCAGCCTTCTTCACAGTCCAGCTCTCACATCCATACATGACCACAGGAAAGACCATAGCCTTGACTAGGCTCAGATGGTAAAGAGTCTGCCTGCAATGTGGGTGACCTGGGTTCGATCCCTGGTTCGGGAAGATCCCCTGGAGAAGGAAATGGCAACCCACTCCAGTATTCTTGCCTGGAAAAGCCCATGGACAGGGTTGCCTGGGGGGCTACAGTCCATGGGGTTGCAAAGACTCAACATGGCTGAGCAACTTTCACATACATACATACACTGAATATTAGTGATGACATCAGTACTTTTCTACTCCTTGTATATTTATTGAAAATCATTTCACACAATTCTATTTTATGGTACTAATTTCTGACTTGAAATGGATATGCTTTATTGTGTTAAGCATATGCTTTAATTTTTAGTAACTCCATACTGAAGATTTGTTGGGACTTACTATGAAAACTGAAAGGATTTTTCTTCTTTAACCTACATATGTGATGCTAAGATTTTATAACATTCAATCATTATGTAATCCCTGAAACAATGATATTAGGGCTAGGAAAGTAGTTTTTAATGCTGGGATTGACACTAATTTGTTTAAGATCATTGCATTCCTATTCTTAAAAACGGAGCTCTGCTTTATTTGTGTACTCTGCTTTTAGACTTTGGCTGCTGCTGCTGCTAAGTCACTTCAGTCGTGTCCGACTCTGTGCGACCCCATAGACGGCAGCCCACCAGGCTCTCCCGTCCCTGGGATTCTCCAGGCAAGAACACTGGAGTGGGCGGCCATCTCCTTCTCCAATGCATGAAAGTGAAAAGTGAAAGTGAAGTCGCTCAGTCGTGTCCGACCCTCAGCGACCCATGGACTGCAGCCCTCCAGCCTCCTCCACCCATGAGACTTTGGCAGTGTTATGCAAGTCTTGAAAATAAATTTTGAGACGTTGCTCCACTGACTGTGATGAGGTAACTGGTGCTATATTTGTCCTCCTACTGCAGACAGGTAGAAAAGAAACGAAACCAAACAACAAATAAGCAAACATTTCCACACAGAATCACAGAGTGAAGAATTTTAATTCCTGAGAAGAAGAAAAAAGCCTGATGTTCTGCTTGGAGGAAACTCCTGGACCTTAACAAAGCATGGTCATCACCCTGAGTGAAAGAGGCAAACATCAGAGCTTAAAAAAGTTAAATACTATATATTAATATACACATATTAATATAAATACTATATATTAAGTATATATATATATACACATATATATATGTAATCTAGAAAAATGGTATTGGTGAACCTATTTGTGGGGCCAGAATAGAGACACAGATATAGAGAGAAAACTTGTGGACACAGTGGGGGAAGGAGAGGGTGGGATGAACTGAGAGAATAGCACTGACATATATATATATATATATATACACTACCATGTGTAAAATAAACAGCTAGCTGCTGCATAGCACACCGAGCTCAGTTCCATGCTCTGTAATGACCTAGAGAGGTCATTTGGGGTGGGTGGAAGGGAATTCAAGAGAGAGGAGATAAATGTATACTTATAGCTGATTAACAATGTTGTACAACAGAAACCAGTACAACATTGTAAAGCAATTACCCTTCAATTAAAAAGTGTTAAGACAGATGGCATTTGTGGGTTAGTATCTAAAAGAATAAGAAATATACACCATGGAGCTCTGTGACAACCTATAAAAGTGGGATAGGGGGTGGGGTAGGAGGGACATTTAAGAGGGAGGGAATATGTACACATACATACATATATATAGGCTTCCCCAGCAGCTCAGAAGTAAAGATTCCACTCAGCCTGTAATGCAGAAGAAACAGGTTCAATCCCTGAGTCAGGAAGATCCCCTGGAGGAGGGTATGGCAACTCAGTCCAGTATTCTTGTTTGGAGAATCCCATGGATAGAGTAGCCTGGTGGGCTACAGTCCATAGTGTCACAAAGAATTGTATATGCCTGAAGTGTGGTGTTGGAGAGGACTCTTGAGAGTCCCTTGGACTGCAAGGAGATCCAACCAGTCCATTCTGAAGGAGATCAGCCCTGGGATTTCTTTGGAAGGAATGATGCTGAGGCTGAAACTCCAGTACTTTGGCCACCTCATGTGAAGAGTTGACTCATTGGAAAAGACTGATGCTGGGAGGGATTGGGGGCAGGAGGAGAAGGGGACGACAGAGGATGAGATGGCTGGATGGCATCACTGACTCGATGGATGTGAGTCTGAGTGACCTCCGGGAGTTGGTGATAGACAGGGAGGCCTGGCGTGCTGCGATTCATGGGGTTGCAAAGAGTCGGACACGACTGAGCGACTGAACTGAACTGAACTGAAATGACTTTGCATGCATGCATACATGCACTTATGACTGATTTGAGTTGTATGGCAGAAACCAACACAATACTGTAAAGCGATGATCCCCCAATTAAAAATAAAATACACACACATACACACACCAGAACCTATACAGAGAAAAAGCTGTGGAAACATGCACATGGGTATCTTTAATTTTCTGTCAAACACCCAAGCTCCGTTTGGCTACTTTTGCCAAATACCCAAGGATACACCAGGCTGTGCAAGAAACTACTAGAAAATGCATAAACTGAGCAATTCTCAGAAGCAATACACTGCTGTGAGATAGCTGAGATGCAGGCATGCTCAGCCACTCAGTTGTGCCTGACTCTTTGTGAGCCTATGGACTGCAGTCTGCCAGACTCCTCTGTCCATGGAATTTTTCAGGCTAGAACACTGGAGTGGGTTGCCACTTCCTCTTCCAGGAGATCTTCTTGACCCAGGGATGGAATCAGCATCTCTTGCACTGTTGGCAGATTCTTTACCCCAGAGTTGCCATGAAGACGGGATTAGTTTAACCTCATAAAGTATTTCTTTGTTGGTCCTTTACTGGAAGCTCGGCATGCTCTCCAAGCTCTGTCCACTTTGGCTGATAGTTGATATTCCACCGGCCAGAATGGGGAGAGCTTGGTAAACATTCAGAACTTCCAGGAAAGGATGCACAAGGAAAAGATTTATGGGGTTAACTAGTTCCATAGTCATGACAACCCTAGACTTATCATAACAAAACTTAAAAACAGACTTCACAAGGACCAACCTGATTCTAAAGTAACTTAACTCTCTACTGAAATAGCAACATTAATTGAGAACAAAAATTAGATACTAAACAATGTTAGAATCAGTAGATTAAGTGTGCAACCAAAAAAATAACCAGATGTGTAAATGAAACAGGAATATTTGGCCAATAAATGGGAGAAAATAAATCTTAGAATGTGAGAGAAAATAGGATTAGCAGAAAAGGACATAGACACAATTTTGAAAGAGATGTACAAAGTTAGAGAAGTTTCAACACATGATTTTAAGATTTACTATAAAGTTTCAATAAACAATATCATTGCATTCACATGAGGATAGATAAATAGATCAATGCAAAGTATTGGAGCTTCAGCATAGTCCTTCCAATGACTATTCAAGATTAGTTTCCTTTAAGATTGACTGGTTTGATCTCCTTGCAATCTAAGGAACTCTCAAGAGTCTTCAACACCACAGTTCAAAAGCATTAACTTCTTGGTGCTCAGTGTTCTTCATGGTCCACTCTCACATCCATACATGACTACTGGAAAAACCATAGCTTTGATTATATGGATCTTTGACAGCAAAATAATGTCTCTTCTTTTTAACGTGCTATCTAGGTTTCTCATAGCTTTCCTTCCAAGGAGCAAGCATCTTTTAATGTCATGGGTGCAGTGACCATTTGCAGTGATTTTGGAGTCCAAGTAAATAGTCTCTCACTATGTCCACTGTTTCTCCATCTATTTGTCATGAAGTGATGGGACCAGATGTCATGATCTTAGCTTTTTGAATGTTAGGTTTTAAGCTTCTTTTTACTCTCCTTTTTCACCTTCATCAAGAGGCTCTTTAGTTCCTCTTCACTTTTTGCCATAAGGATGATATTATCTGCATATCTGAGGTTGTTGATATTCTCCTGGTGATTTTGATTCCAGCTTGTGCTTCATCCACTTCAGCATTTTGCATGATGTACTCTGCATATTATGTTAAATATGCAGGGTGACAGTATGCTGTCTTGACGTACCCATTTTCAAATTTTGAACCAATCTACTATTCCATATCTGGTTTTAACTGTTGCTTCTTGACCTGTATGCAGGTTTCTCAGGAAGCAGGTAAGGTGGTCGGGTATTCCCAACTCTTGAAGAATTTTCCACAGTTTGCTGTGATCCACACAGTCAAAGGCTTTAATGTAGTCAACGAAGCAGATGTAGATGTTTTACTGGAATTCTCTTGCTTTTTCTGAGATCCAATGGATTTTGTCAATTTGATCTGGGTTTCTCTGTCTTTTCTAAATGCAGCTTATACATCTGGAAATTCTTGGTTCACATGTTGTTGAAGCCTGTCTTGGAGAACTTTGAGCATTACTTTGCTAGTGTGTGAGAAAAGTGCAACTGTGAGGTATTTTGAACATTCTTTGATATTGCCTTTCTTTGGAATTGGAAGGAAAACTGACTTTTTCTATCCCATGGCCACTGGCTGAGGTTTTCAAATTTGCTGGCATATTGAGTGCAGTACTTCAACAGCATAGAATTTGAAGTAGCTCAGCTGGAACTCCATCACCTCTACTAGCTTTGTTCATAGTGATACTCCATGATCCACTTGTCTTCACATTCCAGGATGTCTGGCTCTAGGTGAGTGATCATACCATTGTGGCTATCTAGGTCATGAAGATCCTTTTTTTTTTGCATAATTCTTTTATGTATTCTTGCCACCTTTTCTTAGTATTTTCTGCTTCTGTTAGATCCATACCATTTCTGTCCTTTATTGTGTCCATCTTTGCATGAAATGTTCCCTTAGTATCTCTGATTTTCTTGAAGAGATCTCTCGTCTTTCTCATTCTATTGTTTTCCACTATTTCTTTGCATTGACCACTGAGGAAGGCTTTCTTATCTCTCCTTGCTATTCTTTGGAGCTTTGCATTCAGATGGATATACCTTTCCTTTTTTTCCTTTGCCTTTCAATTCTCTTCTTTTCTCAGCTATTTGTAAGGCCTCCTCCAGTAACCATCTTGCCTTTTGTATTTCTTCTTCTTGGGGATTGTTTTGATAACCCCCTCCTGTACAATGTCATGAACCTCCAAACATAGTTCTTCAGGCACTCTGTCTATCAGATCTATTCCCTTGAATCTATTTGTCACTTTCACTGTATAACTGTAAGGGATTTGATTTAGGTCATACCTGAATGGTCTAGTGGTTTTCTATTTTTTTCATTTAAGTCTATATGCAGGTCAGGATGGAGAAGGCAATGGCACCCCACTCCAGTACTCTTGCCGAGAAAATCCCATGGAGAGAGGAGCCTGGTTGGCTGCAGTCCATGGGGTCGCTAAGAGTCGGACACGACTGAGTGACTTCACTTTAACTTTTCACTTTCATGCATTGGAGAAGGAAATGGCAACCCACTCCAGTGTTCTTGCCTGGAGAATCCCAGGGACAGTGGAGACTGATGGGCTTCCGTCATGGGGTCACACAGAGTTGGACACGACTGAAGCGACTTAGCAGCAGCAGCAGGTCAGGAAGCAACAGTTAGAACTGGACATGGAACAACAGACTGGTTCCAAATAGGAAAAGGAGTATATCAAGGCTGTATATTGTCACCCTGATTATTTAACTTATATGCAGAGTACATAATGAGAAATTCTGGGCTGGAAGAAGCACAAGCTGGAATCAAGATTGCTGGGAGAAATATCAATAACCTCAGATATGCAGATGACACCACCCTTATGGCAGAAAGTGAAGAGGAACTAAAAAGCCTCTTGATGAAAGTGAAAGAGGAGAGTGAAAAGTTGGCTTAAAGCTCAACATTCAGAAAATGAAGATCATGGCATCTGGTCCCATCACTTCATGGGAAATAGATGGGAAAACAGTGGAAACAGTGTCAGACTTTATTTTTGGGGGCTCCAAAATCACTGTAGATAGTGATTACAGCCATGAAATTAAGACGCTTATATTTTGGAAGGAAAGTTATGCCCAACTTAGATAGCATGTTAAAAAGCAGAGACATTACTTTACCAAAAAAGGTCTGTCTAGTCAAGGCTATAGTTTTTCCAGTGGTCATGTATGGATGTGAGAGTTGGACTGTGAAGAAAGCTAAGTGAGTTGACTCATTGTAAAAGACTCTCATGCTGGGAGGGATTGGGGGCAGGAGGAGAAGGGGAAAACAGAGGATGAGATAGCTGGATGGCATCACCGTTTCAATGGACATGAGTCTGAGTGAACTCTAGGAGTTGATGATAGACAGGGAGGCCTAGCGTGCTGCAATTCATGAGGTCGCAAAGAGCTGGACATGACTGAGCGACTGAACTCAACTGACTGAAATTGGCAATAAAGAGTTCATGATCTGAGCTACAGTCAGTTCCTGATCTTGTTTTTCTGACTGTATAGAGCTTATCCATCTTTGCCTAAAATAAATATATATGATGGTAAGTATTGACCATCTGGTGATGTCTATGTGTAGAGTCTTCTCTTATGTTATTGGAAGAGGGTGTTTGCTATGATCACTGCATTCTCTTGGCAAAATGCTGTTAGCTTTTGTCCTGCTTCATTTTGTACTCCAAAGCCAAACTTGCCTGTTACTCCTGGCATCTCTTGACTTCCTACTTTTGCATTATAATCCCCTTATGAAGAATAAGGAAACTTTTTTTGGTGTTAGTTCTAGAAGGTCTTGTAGATCATCATAGAATCATTCAATTTCAACTTCTTTGGCATTACTGGTTAGGTCATAGATTTGGATTACTGTGATATTGAATGGCTTGCCTTGGAAACAAACAGTGATCATCTGTCCTTTTTGAGATTGCACCCAAGTACTGCATTTGGCTATTTTGTTGACTATGAGGGCTATTCCATTTCTTCTAATGGATTCTTGCCTACAGTAGTAGATATAATAGTTATCTGAATTAAATTCACCTATTCCAGTCCATTTTAGGTCAGTTCAGTTCAGTCGCTCAGTCATGTCCAACTCTTTGCAACCCCATGGACTGCAGCATGCCAGGCTTCCCTGTCCATCACCAACTCCTGAAGCTTACTCAATCTCATGTCCATCGAGTTGGTGATGCCATCCAATCATCTCATCCTCTGTTATCCCTTTCTCCTCCTGCCTTCAATCTTTCCCAGCATCAGGGTCTTTTCAAATGAGTCAACTCTTCCCATCAGTTGGCCAAAGTATTGGAGTTTCAGCTGCAGCATCAGTCCTTCCAATGACCTTCTAGTACTAACATACAAAAAAGATGTCCTTTGCATTATAGGGGACTGGAATTCAAAAGTAGGAAGCCAAGAGATACCTGGAGTAACATGCAAATTTGTCCTTGGAGAACAAAATGAAGCAGGTCCAAAGGCTAACAGAATTTTGTCGAGAGAAGGCCCTGGTCATAGCAAATACCCTGTGCCAACAACACAAGGGAAGAGTCTACACATGGTCATCAACAGATGGTCAATACTGAAATCAGAGTGTTTATGTTATTGGCAGCCAAAGATGGAGAATCTCAATACAGTCAGCAAAAATATTTTAGTTCACTGATTCCTAAAATGTCGATGTTCACTCTTGCTATCTCCTGTTTGACCACTTCCAATTTGACTTGATTCATGGACCTAACATTCCAGGATCCTATGCAATGTTTTTCTTTACAGCATCGAACTTTACTTCCATCACCAGTTACATCTGTAAGTGGGCATTGTTTTTGCTTTAATTCACCCACTTTAGATTTTTTTTTTTTTAAATAGAGCTTTAGGCCAGATGTGTGAATATCCAAAATCTGTGGTTTGAGTGTGACGATGGTTTAATCTTTTTAAACAAGTTACCACAAATAACACAATAAAGATAGTTATGGTGTGATAGGCAACCCTGTTTTGTGAAAAGATCTCTTTAAAGATACTGGAAGTTGACAGGTAGCATCCCATTAGAAAGGTTTATAAACGATGCCTGGCAGACAGAGGCAGCTGTCTGGAGAGTCCTTTAGATTTCATATTATATCAATCCCCTTATACAGTTTATTCAATTAAGCATTTAGGAAAAACCTGTAGGTGATAGAAAGGTATATCCAAGTCAGAATGAGAGGAAAAACAGAAAGGAGCAGGTTGAAAGAGAATACAGAGAGAAGAGATCTGAGCTATGTCTCCTTTATGGGTGACCTCATGGATTCCCTCTTGTAATACAAGCTTCCTTATACTCCCATGAGTCATATCTCTCAAAAATGGCTTTTAGGTGAAGGAAGAAAAAGGTCTGGAACAATGAAATATTCTGATTGAACTAGAGTTAAAATCTGGCATTTCGATGTATCCCTGGCACAGCACATCCTCTCTATGAAAATGTTGGTAGACATGAATTCTAACACAATCATTGTTACACTTCATTTTCTGCTTTACTTCTTTGCTTTGAAAATGTGAATGCTTAGTCTCTCAGTTGTATCTAACTCTTTGGACTGTAGCCTGCCAGCCTCCTCTGTCCATGGGGTTTTTCAGGCAAGAATACTGGAGTGTATTGCCATTTCCTTCTCCAGGGGATCTTCCTAACCCAGGGATCAAACCTGTCTCTTGTGTCTCCTGCATTGCAGGCAGATTCTTCACCTGCTGAATTATCAGGTGTGAGATACCTTCCTTTCATCAAATATATGTCAAGCACTACAACATTCATAAGATACTCCACATCAAGATCTAGTTCACTTTTTAATAACAATTTGGTTGACTGAGGAAGATATGTTGAAAGCTGTGTAGTCTTTCTTGAGATTCTATTCTAACTTCATTTTTTTTATGCTTTGAAGTTCAGAGAGACAGACTACAGAAATATCTCAGTAATTTTAATATCTACAATTAAAGCAACATCTTGAGATCCCAACCTTCCATTCTTTAAAGGTTTTTTTTAAAACTTTTCTTTGAAAATTTGCTTTTAAAAGTGATGAATGGATACATTACAATATCAAGGAACATTTTCTACATGAACTAAAAATACACTAATGATAGATTTATTTAGGTCATATTAAAATTATTTCAAATGTTAATAATGGTTACATATTTGGAAGAGTTTCTCAGGGACTTTTCTTAATCTGGTTCTGGCTTAAAGCATTACACTTTTTCATAATATGTGAGATAATTTAATAATGCTTCTTAGGAGCAGAAAAGTGAGCTAGATGACTCCATGATAACATCTAAACTTTCTCACTCTTGTCTCAATTACAATGTGAACTTTGCACATGTGCAAGATGAATTCTTGCCATTATTAATGTTAAAATCAATGAATGCCTATTATGGCATATATCTGAATGGTACTGCATAGGCTTCACATAAGAGTCAATTATTTAAGGTTCAAAGGGTTGGCACAGGTAAAATAATCACACTTAGTCTATATGTTATATATTTTGTAAGTAAAAAATCATTTGTTGTAAGGGCTTGTTTCAGTCTGTGGATCTTCACAAATGTAATTTACAGTTGTTTTTTACAAACTTTATGGTGGTTATCCTAATATAACAATAGAAACCCAAATAAGAAATTTTATATATGTTAATCTACAAAATATATTTTAGTAAAATGTTTGATTTTTAAGAGCGTAAATAATGATTTTAACTTTCACTAATATGGACTAATTTAAGCCACATTGTTACCAAACCAATATCTATATTACAAATGAAACCAAAAGTTAAGCAGTTTTATTATATATCCAATGATTATGTTTAATCTGCAAAGTTTCAAAAAAGATCATTGTGAATTTTTTATAGGTAGCTTTTGTTGTATTAACCTTCTGGTTTACCATTTCTGTTTCCCTTCATTTGTTCTGTGGATTCAAGTTGCTATTATACATGATCATTTTTTTAGCTCAATACTTGCTCTCAACCACCATTTTTTTGCTGTTATTGGGAAATATAGGGGCTTCCTTTTTAGCTCAGCTGGTAAAGAATCTGCCAGCAATGCAGGAGACCCCGGTTTGATTCTTGGATTGGGACGATAAGGGATAGGCTACCTACCATATTCTGGGACTTTCCTGGTGACTCAGTGGGTAAAGAATCTGCCTGCAATGCAAAGATCTGGGTCCAGTCCCTGATTGGGAAGATCCCCTGGAGGAAGGCATGGCAGCCCATTCCAGTATTCTTGCCTGGAGAATCCCCTGTACATAGGAGCCTGGCTGGCTGCAGTCCATGGTGTCACAAAGAGCTGGACAGGACTGAGTGACCAAGCATAGCACACTGGCAAATATATTCCACTTCTGCATGATACAGGCTCAATAAAATATTGTGTATGAATTGTTTTATTCACTTGCTTTTTGAATCAATTAAGACAGTGAGAAAATGTACATTTCTGCTGTCTTTTATTATTACTTGATTACCATTACTGGTACTATCTGTACATCTGTAAGCTTTCAAATGAAGAATTTCCTTTAGTATTTCTTTAAAGGTGGGTGAGCTTTGAAGTCACTCAGTCGTGTCTGACTATTTGCTACCCTGTGGACTGTAGCCCACCAGGCTCCTCTGTCCATGGGATTTTCTAGGCAAGAATACTGGAGTGGGTTGCCATTTCCTTCTCCGGGGATTTTAACCCAGGGATCGAACCCAGGTCTCTTGCATTGCAGGCAGATGCGTTAACCTCTGAGCCACCAGGGAAGTCCGGGTGAACTTTATCCAAAATCAAAAACCAATCGATCAATTCTGATTTTATCAAAAATCAAAAAGTCTTGATTTTTGTTGTGTTGTTATCCTTTGAGCACTTTGAATATTTTTTAACCCACTGTGGTCTACCTTCACTTTTTATGATAGTACAGTTCAGTTCACCTGCTCAGTCATGTCTCACTCTTTGTGACCACATAAACTGCAGCACACAAGTTCTCCCTGTCCATCACCAATTCCCAGAGTTTACCCAAACTCATGCCCATTGATTAAGTCGGTGATGCCATCCAACTGTTTCATCTGCTGTCATCCCCTTCTCCTCCTGCCCTCAATCTTTCCCAGCATCAGGGTCTTTTCTAATGAGTCAGCTCTTTGCATCAGGTGGCCAAAATATTGGAGTTTCAGCTTCAATATCAGTCCTTCCAATGAACACTCAGGACTGATCTCCTTTAGCATGGACTGGTTGGATCTCCTTGCAGCCCAGGGTACTGTCAAGAGTCTTCTCCAACACCACAGTTCAAAAGGATCAGTTCTTCGGGCTCAGCTTTCTTTATATAGTCCAACTCTCACATTCATACATGACTACTGGAAAAATCACAGCCTTGGCTAGCTGGACCTTTGTTGACAAGGTAATGCTTCTGCTTTTTAATATGCTGTCTAGGTTGGTCATAACTTTCCTTCCAAGGAGTAAGCATCTTTTAATTTCATGGCTGCAATCACCATCTGCAGTGATTTTGGAGCCCAGAAAATTAAAGTCAGCCACTGTTTCCACTTCTTCCCATCTATTTGCCATGAAATGATGGGACCAGATGCCATGATCTTTGTTTTCTGAATGTTGAGCTTTAAGCCAACTTTTCACTCTCCTCTTTCACTTTCATCATGAGGCTCTTTAGTTCTTCTTCACTTTCTGCCATAAGGGTGGTGTCATCTGCACATCTGAGGTTATTGATATTTCTCCCGGCAATCTTGATTCCAGCTTGTGCTTCTTCCATCCCAGCATTTCTCATGATGTACTCTGCATATAAGTTAAATAATCAGGGTGACAATATACAGCCTTGAGGTACTCCTTTTCCTATTTGGAACCAGTCTGTTGTTCCATGTCCAGTTCTAACTGTTGCTTCCTGACCTGCATACAAATTTCTCAAGAGGCAGGTCAGGTGGTCTGATAATCCCATCTCTTTCAGAATTTTTTGATAAGGGGTCTGTTAATTTTATTGAGCTTCTCTTGTAAATGATGCGCCATTTTTCTTTTACTGCCTTCAAGAATTTTTCCTTGTCTCTGACTCTTGGTATTTTAGTTATGATATATATTTGCTTGTGAATCTCTTTTCCCTTACCTTTCTTGGATATATTAAATTTCCTGGATATGTAGATTATTGTTCTACAACAAAATCTGAAAGTTTTCAGCCAACATTTCATTGAATATGTTTTCTCTTTCTTTCTTCTCTATTTTTGATATTTCCATGATGTTTGTGTTGTGCTTAATGTTGTTCACATTTTTCTTAAGTTTTTTTTTTTCTCTTCAGCGTGCATTGTTTTAATTGATCTATTTTCAAGTTCACTAATTCAAGCACATAAATCTGCAGTTGAGCTCTTCTGGTCTCTTTTTCATCTCAGTTTTACTTTTCAACTAAAGAATTTCCATTTGGTTCTTTTGTAACACATAATTTCTATCTAGTCAGCATACTTTCCTTCTTTAATCATGCTTTCCTTTATTTCTCTGAATATGTTTAAAATGTTTACTTTGAATCTTTTTTCTTAAATGTTACATTAGGATACTCTCATGGACAGTTTCTGTTGCATGTAGAGTTTTTTCTGGTATATGAGTCACAGTTTTTTTTTTCTTTGGATGTCCTAGAAATTTTGTTGAAAACTGGACATTTTAGATAATATATCATAACAACTTTGTAGCAACTCTGGGTACTGTACCCACCCACCCATCACTCTAAACTTGTTATTTTTATTTGCTTGCTTATTTGCTTAAGGACTGGCTGAATTATTTTAGTTAGATCTATATTGTTCTCTCATTATTGAGTTTTTTGATGTTGCACCTAAAGGGGCACCCTGAGTCAATTTTGAAAAAATAACTGTTTTTGCAGGGCTTTCTTTGACTATTTCTTTCTTTGAACAGTGTTAAGATCCATCATTTGTGATTACTTTGCCAACAAAGATTCGTCTAGTCAAGGCTACGGTTTTTCCTGTGGTCATGTATAGATGTGAGAGTTGGACTGTGAAGAAGGCTGAGCACCGAAGAATTGATGCTTTTGAACTGTGGTGTTGGAGAAGACTCCAACAGACAGAGGATGAGATGGCTGGATGGCATCACTGATTCAATGGATATGAGTCTCAGTGACGTCCGGGAATTGGTGATGGGCAGGGAGGCCCGGTGCGCTGCAATTCATGGGGTTGCAAAGAGTTGGACATGACTGAGCAACTGATCTGATCTGATCTGACTATTGAGATCCAGTAATTATTAGTTGTTGGCTTTATCATTTTCAACAATGCTCTGGATCATAGATTGCTTCACAGACTAATTCAAATGTAGGTTCCTTTGAAGGAATGGTTGCACAGGTCAGTATTTGTGATTTGTTCTACTCCAGGAGGTCTCCTCCAAGCTGTTTCTCTTAGGTTCTCTTTGGCAAATGAGCCAGTCAAATTTAGCATATATCTTTAATAAATTTATGACTCTCTTTCCAACTTCTTTTCACCACATCCTCTATTTTTTCTAAGAGTATATTTAAACCTTCCATTTTTCTACATCCTACTACAAAAGTAGTTTGTCATTTTGGGGGAAAAAAAAAACAAGAACTATCTCCTTCTATGATTTTCTTTTTCTTCTACTGCCATGGAGGCTATGCAAAAAATGTCCCCTCCCATGTCTTAGACTCAGTTACTTGTAAGGCAGTTGAGAAACAGTGACATCCTGATCTTCTAAGAAAAGTAGACCTCCAGCTGGGAAGTGGGAATATGCTGTGCTAAGTCGCTTCAGTCGTGTCCGACTCTGTGCGACCCCATAGACGGCAGCTCACCAGGCTCCGCCATCTCTGGGATCCTCCAGGCAAGAATACTGGAGTGGGTTGCCATTTCCTTCTCCAATGTATGAAAGTGAAAAGTGAAAGGGAAGTCCCTCAGTCGTGTCCGACTCCTAGCGACCCCATGGACTGCAGCCTACTAGGCTGCTCTGTCCATGGGATTTTCCAGGCAAGAGTGCTGGAGTGGGGTGCCATTGCCTTCTCCGGTGTAAGTAGACCTCCAACTGGGAACTGGGAATAGAGTCAGTCTTAAGTTCTTGACTGCTACTAATCTCATGCAGAGTTTCCATTTGGTTGAGCTAAGAAGGGGGTGAGCGAGGGAACAGTTTTTGTTCAAATATTATAGCCTCTCACTGCTATTATGAAACTTTAGTAGACTTTTAAAAAGAAATATTTCTTTACTGGCTATAGTCTTTAATACAATTTCCCGATAATTTTAATGATTAAGTTTTGTTTGGTTTTCACTTAACTCTGTTGTAAGTGTAAATGTTGGAAGTGTAAATCCACAGAATTCATCATGCAACCATTCTAGTGACTGTTCTTTAACAAATTTTCTTTTCTTTCTTTTCTTTTTTTTTTTAAATTGATTTTACTCTTTTGTGTAATAGCCTAAAATGTCTCTTTAACTTAGCTTTTTGAACAACAACAACAAAAAGTAACTAGCATAAGTGTTAATTGTCATCACTCATGCAGACTACATCATTAATTCCATCTTCTTATTTATTTGAAATAACACATGAAATGATTATATCAAGAAAATTATTTATCACTTTATAAGCACCACCAACATCATCACTAAAAAACAAATGGTTAAAATGCAATTCTGCTCTTGTTTTAGAGGTTCATAGAAGCAAATATGCTTCTAATAAATGTTTAATGATCTTCATTAAGTGTGCTTAGAACATTAAAATCAGCTAAAATTGCTACAACAATTAGTCTTCTAAACAGCAGAGTGAGCACAAGTAGAATTGATCACTTGCCCAGATTAAACAATGAGGCCCCCAACATTTTGATGACTCTCACTAAAAATGCATGCCACTATCATATATACTCTTTTTAAGAATGTCAAGGAAATTCAAATTATTGGATGCTCTTATTCTTTCAGATGCTATCATATCAAACATTAGATAAAATATTTCAGCCCAAGAATATATAAAGAATCAACACACTACTAGAGAAAAGTATTTTTTCTGTAGCTAACATAGCATGAAAAGCACAGAAATAAAATAACAATCTAAGCTAGCATTGTTAGTGTTGCACTCACTTGGATGATTATGGGCTTTTGAGAGATGGACATATTTTGACCATTTCAATCAGAGAAGATATGGTCAATTGACTTGTAGAAGGGCTAGAAATGAAGTTTGATTCTTCTGTTCTATTTATACCAAAGTATCGGAGGACAAAACCATTTATGACTTATCTTCAGAGTTTTGAGGTTATTTTATGGGCATTTGAGTTGCAAATTGTCTATTATGGAACTTTAACTGAGGCTGCTATTGCAAAAAGGTTTAAAATTTCATGTAGAAAAAGAGATAAGTTGCAATCAAAACAACTTTCTCTGGTATTGGCCATCTATTTCCTGAAGCAAAATGAATTTAGAAATATCTTTTGCTTATAGTGAACTAATGCCAATTAGTCCCTGTAGTAATAATGTAAGTTCATATTCCTTTTGAGGCTGAGGTAATTTAGAAGAAAATATCAAAAGTCCAATGAATGTTGATAATATTCCTTCACTAATGACTTAGATGTGCATCAGTGACTCTCAAGGAAATGGTGCAGAGCAATTTTCTGAACTTACAATATATCATGTAGAATACTCTTTAATATATTACCCAATCTTATTTGCTATTGGAGTATATGAGTCTTTGCATTTTTTGTATTTTAAAATTTTATTCATCTGAAAAAAAACCCCCAGTATTCTTTGTGACAGATGTTTGAGTCTAATTTGGATTCATCTTGTTATTTATAGCATTTTACTTATGACCTTTAAAAATTGGAATAATTTTCTTGAGAAATTCTTTTCTCTAGTGGCTAAAAGAATCAGCTTTTTACCCCCTATCATGTACAAATTAACCATCTCTTTGAAAACCAGGTAATGATTTTTTAAATGTGCAATTTAAAATTTCAAACCATATTACCATTTTCCTCCCAGTAGCTTCACTGTCAGTGACTTAGTAAAACCATCATTAATCACAAGATAAGCTACAGTCATGTGGTGATTGTAATTTGGTCCCACGGAACCAAAGACAAATGATATGGAATACCATTAGCAATGATAGCTTTAATGTAGACATTCATCATGGACTCAGGTTCACTTGATGTGACTTTAGGATAAAAACAGGGGGAAATTGCCTAGCTGTTGAAAATTCTATTGCTACTAAATCATAATTTTGACAAAATTGTACAAAATAAGAATGGTAGATTTTGTGCTTCCCATTTTTACACTCTTAAAAGACAAAATTGCAGGGGACTTTGAAGAACCCAGATGCAATGCAATTAGAATAGTGAATACTGATTAGTTGTTATCTATCTAATTGCTAATAATAGAATCCGAGGTTTGGGGAAGCTATTTATAGAAGTCACAAGGCTGCTCCAGTTCATCAGTAGGTAAGCTACTAACAGAGGCTGAGAAAGAGGTACACATACACACATAGACACACACATACAGATACGATCAGCAGTAACACATTTTATTGGTCATAAACTTCCTGAATATATTGCATTATAATCCCCTAAAGCAACAGAATACAATTTTTAGAAAGAGATTCTTGTTATCTAACTTAACTCATGTATTATCCAGTGGTCACATTTAAGAAGGTATTTATACTTGTAAGGACCTACACAATTATTATTAAATGCTTTCCCTGGAGGAAATCCCTGAAGTGAAGTGAATGCAGAATCAAAAGTGTGATTGCAATTCACACCTGGGAATAAATATTGACCATGGCCTGCAGTCTTCTCCTAAAGAATACATGAGTTTAGCTTTAATTCTTAATGGAGAAAAACAAACAAACCTGCTACTTCAGGAATAAATTCAAGCAATACTATTGTGCATTTTATTTCACTTCTTGTGATTGTTCCTGCCAGCCAAATCTACCTGTATAGCTTGTTCAACTACAGCTGTCCTTGTTCCTATCAATTTAGTTATTTTCTTCCCTGCATTCTTTAGGTGAGTGATTCAGTCACACTCTATGTCCCCAGTGATTCCAGGTAATTCTGTGCTCAGATGGAGAGATCAACTACTAACCCACAAGATCCCAGTATAGTCAGGTTTAAGATCTGGCCCACTGAATCATTTGATTTTTGAGGGATAAATTCAGTAAGAGAAATTAGAATGACTCTAACACTTAATTTCCTCAAATATTTTAAAAAAGTCTGTTTTTTGTGGTTGAGAAAGTAACCCAAAATTGTAATTCTGTTCATGCTGTATAGAAATATATAAGTAATATATAAATATATAATTTATCTTTAAGCTTTCATGGATCCATGGATCAGCATTTAGTTTAATTTTATCTACATTCTGCTTGCTGATTTCTTGGTTGAAGGGAACATTCCTTAGTTCTTGGGATTCCTGAAGAATAAGTGCTATATTTGCTTGAACATATGTTTTGCAGTTGAGCCTGTGATAAAGTTATCAACACCAAGAAAAGGTAATTTCAAACATCTAGACTACAAAAGATATGAACCCTTTATAAACTGTTGAAAAATCCCTATGGCAAGAGAAATTTGAAATTGAAGCTGCCTAATTTAGAATTCCCTTAAAGAATCTGGCTTATGCAATAACATAAAAGATTGGCTCCTGCAAGCCAGAAAGTTCTACTGGTAAGTATAACAGCTTGGAATCTGGGGACTAATTACATACATTCTAGATTTTATGAATTTGGAAAAATATTTAATTTATACAACAGATATTTATGGGCACTGTATTATTATGATAGGGGTGCTGTGACAAAGTACCAAATGCTGCTGCTGCTAAGTCGCTTCAGCCATGTCCGACTCTGTGCGACCCCAGAGACAGCAGCCCACTAGGCTTCCTTGTCCCTGGGATTCTCTAGGCAAGAACACTGGAGTGGGTTGCCATTTCCATCTCCAATGCATGAAAGTGAAAAGGGAAAGTGACGTCGCTCAGTCGTGTCCGACTCCTAGAGACCCCATGGACTGGAGCCTGACAGGCTCCTCCGTCCATGGGATTTTCCAGGCAAGAGTACTGGAGTGGGGTGCCATTGCCTTCTCCAACCAAATGCTAGGTGGGTTAAACAACAGAATTTATTTCTCATGGTTCCGGAAGCTACAAGTTAAAGATCAAAATTTCAGCAGGGTTGATTTATTTTGAGGACTCTCTCCCTGGCTTGCAGATAGCCACTTCCTGCTGTGTCCTCATATGGTCTTTCATTTGTATCCATACATTCTTGTGTCTTCTGTTCAGGAGCACTAATGATGTCTCCTTGTGTGTTCAAATTTCCACTTCTTAAAAGGATATTAGTCAAATTGGATGCGGGGACACTCTAATGACCTCATTTTTATCCCATCACAGTTTAAAAGGTGCTATCACTAAATATAGTCACATTCCGAGGAGGGACTGAAGCCTCAACAAATGCATGTGGAAGAGTGTTGGTGTTGTTCAGTTGCTAAGTTGCGTCCAACTCTTTGTGATCCCATGGACGGCAGCATGTCTGGCTTCCCTGTCCTTCACTATCTCCCAGAGTTTGCTCAGATTAATGTCCATTGAGTTGGTAATGCTTATCCTCTGCCATCTTATCCTCCGGCATCTTATCCTGAGCCATCCTCTTCTCTTCCTGCCCCTCAATCTTTCCCAGCATCAGGATTTTTTTTTTTTTTTTTTCAGTGAATTGGCTCTTTGCATAAGGTAGCCAAAGTATTGGAGTTTCAGCTTCAGCATCAATCCTTTCAATGAATATTCAAGATTGATTTCTTTTAGGATTGACTAGTTTGATCTCCTTGCAGACCAAGGGACTCTCAAGAGTCTTCTCCAACACCACAATTCAAAGGCATCAATTCTTTAGCACTCATTCTTTTTTATGGTCCAACTCTCACATCTGTACATGACTACTGGAAAAAACCATATATTTGACTATATGGACCTATGACAATAAAGTGATGTCTCTGCTTTTTAATATACTGTCTAGGTCTGTCATAATTTTCCTTTCAAGGAGCAAGCATCTTTTAATTTAATAGCAGCAGTCATGTTCTGCAGTGATTTTAGAGTCCAAGAAGATAAAATCTGTTACTGCTTCTACTTTTTCCTCATATATTTGCCAAGAAATGATAGGACCAGATGCCATGATCTTAGTTTTTTGAAAGTTGAATTTTAAACCAGTTTTTTTACAATCCTCTTTCACTCTCATCAAGAGACTCTTAAATTCCTACTCACTTTCTGCCTTTAGAGTGGCATTATCTGCATATCTGAGATTGCTGATATTTCTCCTGGCAATCTTGATTCCAGCTTGTGAGTCATCTAGCCTGGCATTTTGCATGATATACTCGTGATGCATATAAGTTAAATAAATGGGGTGACAACAGAGAGCCTTGTTGTACTCCTTTCCCAATTTGGAACCAGTCACTTGTTCCATGTGAGGTTCTAATTATTGTTTCTTGACCCTCCTGATTTCTCAGGAGGCAGGTAAGGAGGTCTGGTATTCCCATCTCTTAGAATTTTGCACAGTTTATTGTGATCCATATAGTCAAAGGCTTTAGTGTAATCAGTGAAGCAGCAGTAGGTATTTTACTGAATTCTCATGCTTTCTCTATGATCCCATGAATGTTGGCAATTTGGTTTCTTGTTCCTCTGTCTTTTCTAAACCCAGCTTGTTCATAAGGAAGTTCCTGATTTACATAGTGCTGAAGCCTAGTTTGAAGGTATTCGAGCATATCTTTACTAGCATGATAAATGAGTGCAATTGTACAGTAGTTTGAACATTTTTTGGCACTGCTCTTTATGTGGGATTTGAATGAAAATTGACCTTTTCCAATCCTGTGGCCAGTCTTGAGTTTTCCAAATTTGCTAACATATCAAGCGCAGCACTTTAACAGCATCATCTGATAGGATTTGAAATAGCTCGGCTGGAATTTCATCACGTGTACTAACCTTGTCTGTAGCAGTGCTTCCTAAGGCCCACTTGACTTCAGACTCCACGATGTCAGGCTCTAGTTGACTGACCACACCATCAGGGTCATCTGGATCATTAAGATCTGGTAGTCGGTGGGTCACAATTCAGCCTTTAACAGGCACCTCAGTCTAGCATTGGGTATTTAGCACTGAATGAAATAGACAAAATTACTGCTATATTTCTGCAACTCTCTGAATTCTCAATCTCCTCATCTGTACAACAGCCTTACAGAATGTTGGTGGGATTATATTAGAAAATGGTAAGAGCATTTTTGATCATTAATAGCCCATAGGAAGTCTCAACAAATCATCATGAGAACTGTGACAATAAAACTTGTAGATTAACATTGGCAGGTTAGATTTAGAAAATATTCATACCCCTTATTCTGTCATTCCAAGTGAGTTGCTTACCTTCAGGCAATGCCAGGATCGCAGCACAAGTGCATTATGCGTAGGACATATGTACTATTTCACAAGTCTTACTGAGTAATTTGGCTTTACTAGTACTACAGTTACAGGAATTACAAAGTTTCTGTGCATGATATGAGGACATTTCATCTGATTAGATACTTAAATTTCTTTTTGTTTCTTCTTGAAGGAATTTTATATTTCTAGTTGTTTAGGTCTAGTTCATCATGTTTGGGTCCAAGGTATAATGGTACTAATCCCTTCTGGTTAACTCTATTACAAATTCCTGGGAATGTATTTTCAATATGTGATATCTCAGTTCAAATCACTCCTTCAACATTGATATCATTGGTGATAAGTGATTTCCTTCTTAAGAGGTTGTCCCTTGATTTCTTGTACATACCTATTTATTCAACAAAGTATATATCTTACCTGCAATATATAGCCACCATTCTCAGCTTTGGAGATACAGAAATATACAAAATAGACAAAAAATTATAAATTAATGTAGCTTATATTCAAGTGTTGATTAGTAGAAGTTTTTGTGTGGAAGATACACTGTTTATACCAACTGCTTCACTTTTAAACAATATCAACCAGTGTTATAATTTAGAAGATATGGTGATTTCAATTGCAAAGTACAGTATAACAGCATATTTATATTTTTTGAATAATTTTTTATCCTTGAATCATAACCTAAAATTAAACATTATTGAACATATAGGGTTCCCCCCCGATAATTATCTTGCTTTAAACATTTGAACATGATAAAATGCTTTAAATTTACCCTTTGATAATTAGCATGTCATTTTATGCTCAAGTGTAGCAAGTATACCTTTTAAATATTATTTATTTTTTTACTTCTGTTTAAGTTCATCCCTGCCATGATCTTAGTTCAGTCAATTGTCATATATTATGTACATACTGCAGGTTTTCAGTATTGATCTGTTATAATAGATTCTAAAACACTACACAAAAGATGCCTTTCTGTTTCAGATTTGTCAAATGACTTTAACTTGTTGCTACACCCAGGTCACAGTACAGTTTTAAAAGGAGGTGATAGAGGTAAAGTGATTAAAGGTGTTCAAGAATGGGGAGCTGAATGGTATCCTCAAAACACAGGACAGATCAGGTAATGAATTAGCCTGATTTCCCACAGCCTGCCAAGCAGTGGCCATCAGTGATCCTCAACGGACTCAAAATAAAGGACGACAGAGATGATTGAGGTAGTATTCACTTCATCACTTGCATTATGGAAGGCTTAAAAAGATCATAATCTAAGCCCTTAAACTGATTTATATAAGAAGAAATTCAGTTCCTCAAACATGACAATCTGCAACCTCAATACTCAACTTTCTTTCAAACAGAAAATTCCATTTTAATTCATTGATGGATTTTTTTTTTTTTTTCAATTTTTGATGGGGGAGTGAAGTAGTTTCTGAAGCTCTTCTCCCACTTACTACTTTGGTTGCTAATAAAGGTGAAGATCCTGTCTTTTCCATCTTGTATGTACAGTTTCTTGCCCACTTCTCCATTGTTTTGTTTAAATGACTTTTAAGTCATACTTTGCATAGCATTTAATTCATTTTTTAAAAATATATTGATATAGTTCAATGATCTTTACCATCTGACCCAACCGGGAAGCCCCTTTAATAAATGTGCTACTATTTAAATGTAAAGTCATCCTTATAAATCCATTTTAGAACATTCTATCGCCCTAAAACAAAATTCTGTTGGTACACATTTTCTGTTTACCCTTCCTTTTCCTTGGCTCCATCTGGGTGATTACTAATGTACTTGTTGTCCTTATAGCTTTGTGGAGTTTTTCTTTTGATATTTGCTATAAATTGAATCACAAAATATGTGGTCTCTTGAATTCTTTCACCAAAAATGTATTATTTCACTAAAATGTTTTAAAAAAATAAATAAATAAAAAAAATAAGACACAAACAAAAAATAAAAAGAAAAAAAAAGAAAAAAATGTTTTGAAGTTGATTCATGTAAGAGGAAGCATCCATAGTTGTTCCTTTTTTATGGATATTATTCCATTATATATTAGAAACATTATCACACACATATGAATAATACATATAATTACTTTTGTTGGTCTCTGCTTAGCTGATGTTATCTAAATTTCTCAGTTTTTCATTAAAGATAATTTTTATCTGGTTGAAAGTCTTTTTCTTTCAAAACTTGAATATATTTTTACTACCAATTCCCGGCCACAATGATTTCCGATGAGTTAGCTGATTTTAGGGGAGGGCAATGGCACCCCACTCCAGTACTCTTGCCTGGAAAATCCCATGGACAGAGGAGCCTGGAAGGCTGCAGTCCATGGGGTCGCTGAGGGTTGGACACGACTGAGCGACTTCACTTTCACTTTTCACTCTCATGCATTGGAGAAGGAAATGGCAACCCACTCCAGTGTTCTTGCCTGGAGAATCCCAGGGACAGGGGAGCCTGGTGGGCTGCCGTCTATGGGGTCGCACAGAGTTGGACACGACTGAAGCGACTTAGCAGCAGCAGCTGATTTTATGTAAGATCCTTGAATATGATGACTCATTTTTCTCATGATGCCTTCAGGGTTTACTCTTCCATCTCTGAATTCCATTATGTTTGCTAAAAGCATGAAGTGGGATAGACAGGAGAAATATCAACAACCTCAGATATGCAGATGATACCACGCTAATGGCAGAAAGTGAAGAAGAAATAAAGAACCCTTTGATGAGGGTGAAGGAGGAGAGTGAAAAAACAGCTTAAAATTAAATATTAAAAAAACTAAAATCATGGCATCAGGCTCCATTACTTCATGGCAACTAGAAAGGGACAAAGTGAAAGTAGTGACAAATTTCTTCTTCTGGGCTCTAAAATCACTGTGGATGCTGACTGCAGCCATGAAATCAGAAGACAATTGCTTTATGGCAGGAAAGTTATTGACAAACCTAGACAGTGTATTTTAAAAAAGAGACACCACTCTGCCTACAAAGCCAAGGATATGGTCAAGGCTGTATGGTCAAGGCTATGGTCTTCCCAGTTGTGAGACCAGGACTGTGACCAAGGTAGAGTGCCAAACAATTGATGCCTTTGAGCTGTGGTGCTGGAAAAGACTTCTGAGTGTCCCTTGGACAGCAAGGAGATCAAGCCAGTCAGTCTTAAAGGAATATTCATTGGAAGGACTGATGCTAAAGCTGAAGCTCCAGTATTTCGGTCACCTGATGTGAACAGGCGACTCACTGGAAAAGTCTCTGATGCTGGGAAAGATTGAGAGTAGAAGGAGAAGAGGATACTAAAGGATGAGATGGCTAGATGGCATCACTGATGCAATGAGCATGAATTTTGGGCAAACTTCAGGATACTGTGAGGGACAGAGAGGCCTGGTGTGCTGTAGTCCATGGGGTCGTAGAGTTGGACACAACTGGGCAACTGAACACATGAAGTGGAAGGTCCCTTTGAGGTTATTCTACTTGGAATTTCTTGAGCATCTAGTATATTTAGGTTAAATATCATTCAATTTTGGAACATTTCATTAATTATTTATTTGAGTATTTTTCTTCTGATTTACCACTGTATTGTTCTTCTGGTTCTTGTTTTATTCACACATTGGGATGCTTGATGTATGAATGCTTGCTATGTTGTCCCTCATATCTATTAAACTCTGTTAATTTTTCTTTGTTCTTTTATCTTTGTGTTCTTCATTCTAGACTATCTTCATTGATCTATGTTCAAGTTCCTAGTTGTTTTCCTATCAGCTCAAGTCTGTTGTTACGCACCTCTGGTAAATTTTTCATTTAAGTTATTGAACTGTTCACTTCCAGAATTTGTATTTTACATTTCATTTTTGCCACAGTAAAATCATTATTATTCTTCCTATATCTTTTTTGAAGTTCTCCTTTTGATAAAACTTGGTTGCTGTACTTTAATTCTGTAAACATAGTTTTATTTAGTTGAGTATCTTGAGAATAACAAGACCAAGCTATATGTTATTTGTAAAAATCCACTGTAAAAGGAAAGACACAGACAGGTTAAAATGAAAGGGAAATATAAATATAACATCAATCAAAAGAAAGTTGGGATAATTGTATCAATTTCATAAAAAGCAGACTTAAAAATAAAAATTATGGATGAAGAATGGCACTACATGATGATAAAGAAAACTATTCCTCAAAAAACATAACAATTCTTAATGCTTATGTACTTAACAACACCAAATACATGGAGCACCAAAATACATGAAGCAAAACCTGACAGAACTGCACTCACTACAAGGGGAAATAAATCTACAGTAATAGTTGGAGACTTCAACACTCCTCTGTCAGCAATTGATACATCAAGCAGGCAGCAAATCAATGAGAATACAGATGAACTGAACTGCACAAATCAATCAGCTTCATCTAATTGACGTTTATGGAATATTCCATCCAACAGAGAAGGATATACATACTTCTCCACTTCACTTGGAACAGTCATCAATGTCAACAATATTCTGAACCATAAAATACACCAAAATAGATGAAAAAAAAAAAAAAAATGAAATCTCACAAAGTATATTCTCATACCATGGTAGAATTAAAGATGAATAACATATAGATAACTGAAAATTCAATATACTTCTAAGCAGCATATGGGTCAAAAAGTAATATCAAGAGAAATAAAACATAATTTCTCTAAATAAAAATAAAAATATATGCTATTACAAATTTGGATGAGAGGCTTCTCTGGTGTTTCAGTGGTAAAGAATTCGCCTTCCAATGCATGAGACATAGGTTCATTTCCTGGCCCAGGAGGATCCCACAAACCGTGGAGCAACTAGGCCCATGCATCACAACTACTAAGCCTGTGCTTTAGAGTCTCAGAGTCACAACTACTGGGCCCATGTGTTACAACTAATGAAGTCCACACCCTTAGAGCCCATGCTCTGCAACAAGAAAAGCCACTTCAGTGAGAAACCCATGCACTGCAACTAGAGTAAGAGCCATTCACCACAACTGTGAATGTGAGAAACACCTGTGCAGCAATGAAGATCTAGCACAGACAAAAATAAATAATTAAAACAAAAAAAAATTGTGGATACAGCAAAAGCAAGGCTTGGAAGGAAATTTGTGGTATTAAATGTATATATTAGAAATGAAGAATAATAAAGGGTGCTGCAGTCGTGTCCGACTCTGTGCCACCCCATAGACGGCAGCCCACCAGGCTCCCCCATCCCTGGGATTCTCCAGGCAAGAACACTGGAGTGGGTTGCCATTTCCTTCTCCAATGCATGAAAATGAAAAGTGAAAGTGAAGTCGCTCAGTCGTGCCCGACTCTTAGCGACCCCATGGACTGCAGCCCACCAGGCTCCTCCATCCATGGGATTTTCCAGGCAAGAGTACTGGAGTGGGGTGCCATTGCCTTCTCTGAGAAATGAAGAAAGATCTAAAATTAAAAATCTAAGCTTCCACTTTAGGATTGTAGAGAAAGAACAGATGATGCCTACAGCAAGCAGAATAAAGGAAATAATAAAATTTAGAACTGAGATCAACAAATTGGAAATAAAAGAAGACACAAAATGACAAAACCAAAAGCTAGCTATTTGGAGAGATCAATAAAAATTGAGAAATGTCTAGCCAGGTTAACCAAGAAAAAATAGAAAAGACAAAAATTATTAATATCAAAAATAAAAAAAAGGGATGGCCAGACTTGTCTCATACTTAAGGGATTTACTCTATGACTTAATACCTGATCAAGTGAAATTTGGTTCAACTATGAAAATCTGACTAAAATTTTTTAAAATCATCAAATTTAATAAAGTGTAGAATGGCAACCCACTCCAGTATCCTTGCCATGGACAGAGGAGCCTGGAGGGCTACATAGTCCATGGGGTTGCAAACAGTCAGAGATGACTGAGCGACTAACACTTAATCTTCATTCTAAAGAAATATTATATGATCAGTTTAATCAACTCATAAATAGCATTTGATAAAATCCCACATTCAGGATAAAAAATTCTTAGCAACTAATAATAGAGTGGAACTTTCTTAACTTAATAATGAACATTTACAATAGACTTACAGTTGTTATTTACTTAATGGTGAGAAACTAGATACTATTCTCCCAAGATCAGGAAGAAAGTATGGATGTCCTTTTCTCATCACTCCAATTCAGTTTCATACTAGAAGTTTTAGCTTGTTCAATCAGTGAAAGAAATAAAATGTACATGAATTAGAAAGGAATAAACAAAAATTGTTTATTCAGAGGACATGATTATTTATACAGATGACACCAAATAATCTACATTAAATCACCTAGAATTAATAAACCAGCATTGAAAATTTATAGATAATAATATTAATACTCCAAAACCAATAGCTTTATTGGTATTGACAAATTAATTTAAGGGTTCCAGGAATTTGGATGTCCACATATTGGGAGTAGAAGGGATCTTTATTCTGTCTATGATACAACCTAGTTTAAAATGGACAAAAGATCTGATAGACATAAAGAGATTCTAATTGTCATTTGTCATTAGGAAAGTGGAAATTACAATAAGATACCATTACACACTTGTTGGAACGTCTGAAATTAAAAAACAAAACTGACAATGCCAATTGCTAGTAAGAATATGAAGCAAAAGGAGCTCTCATTCACTGCCAGTGGGGTACAAAATGACATAGCTATATTGAAAACAAGCAATTTCTTATAAAACTAAACACAGTCTTACCATAGCAATTACCCTCCAAGAAAGCTACCCAAATGATTTGAAAATGTATGCACACAAAAGCCAATGTTTGGGTGTTTACAGAATCTATATTTATAATTGCCAAACTGGAAGCACCCAAGACATCCTTCAGTAGTTGAATTAAAACAGACTATGACATGACATATCATGGAACACTCTCCAATGATAAAAAGAAATGACTATTCAAGAAATGCATAGACATGGGTGAATCTTTAAGCCATATTTTAGATGAAAGAAGCCAATTTTAAAAAGTTGCATAGTATTTGATTCCATGTGCATGCCACTCTGTAAAAGGCAGTTTACTATGGAGAAGATAAATAATTTAGTGGCTTCTTTTAAAATTTTGCCCAGACTCTTGTCTGCCCCAAGTATACTCACGTATATGTTAGAGTAAAATGCTATTGGCTTCAGTAATTCTTGTAAACATTTTTTGTTGCTATTTCTGTCATTTATTTTTTGTTTTGGTTTTCAGATCTAAGCTCCAAGTTAAATGGCTTCAAAGTTCTCAGAAAGGAGATTTTCCTGAAGATTGTCATAAATTTTGTCAAACTATAGATTGTACTCTAGGATGAGGCTGTCAACAGAACTCCCTAAAAGAGATTAGTTATCCCTTTTGGCTATAAGCCTGCTGGATTTCATGCCTACCATGCAACTGGATTCCCCTAGGGGCTTAGTGGTAAAGAATCCACCTGTAACGCAGGAGATCTAGGTTTGATCCCTGGGTCAAGAAGATCCCCTGGAGAAGAGAATGGCAACCTACTCCAGTATTTTTGCCTGGAGAAATCCAAGGACAGAGGAACCTGACAGGCTACAACCCCTGGGTCACAATGGGTCAGACATGACTGAGGGACTAACACTTTCTTTCCAAAGAATGCAAACAGCTCAAAGTTAAAGTGCTACATACAGTCCATGCTGTTCTTACTGAGGTTTAGTAGAATATCTTAAGTGGATGCTTTTCATCTATTCATTTATTTTGTGAATTTGGTTAATTTCCATAGGTCTTTAATTGTTGACTTTTATTATTTTGTCAATAATTTTATTGCTTTGGGGGAGGAGCAGATTCACTGACTTTCTTACCTCCCAGTCTCCATTAAAGAAAGCAAACTCTCACAAGCACAGATGCTCCATTTGTGAACATTTCAGCTGGAGAAGACTAACAAATACAGCTGGGAGTACTGGCACAGTAAATTGAAACCAGATTCTGGAGAATGGAGGGCAGTTAAGTGCCATTATTAAAAGTTCATAGTTTGGTCCCATGAATAAGAGGAAATCCCTCAATATTTTGATTAGAGAAATAATCTTGAAAAATAAAATTTGTCAAATGTATTTGCGTAACTGTAGATGAATTATTGAAGAATGTTTTTATGAAGAAAAGCAGAATAGTTTTTTTTTTTTTTTCCCCTATTTGGGAATAAAATTGAAAGTCATGTGCTAATGGGGTTAATAGAAACATAAAGAATTGAAAGAAAAAATTTTTTAAAGAAAGACTTGATGAGATTTTGAAATTGATGAATATGAGAGATAAAAGATTAAAATCAAAGGTATTTTGAGTTTGGGGAAAATGCTCCATTAGTGAAATTCAGAAATTAATGTTGAGAAAAATGAACTGAATAGTTTGAGCTTAAATATTGATGAAATGTGCAGTATGAAATTTCCAGACAAAATGTTGGAGACATGCAGCTAGAATTCAGTTTACAAATTAAAGTTTGCTGATACAGATTTGTACATGAATAAGTCTAAAATTTGAAGTTGTAAAAAAAAGGACATTTCCAAGAAAGATAAGTGGAATTTATACAGAAGGACTTTGTAACATACAGAAAACACAGTTTTGAGGTGAAAATAGAGTCTGTGAAGACATAGATTGTGGGCAATTTGCTGAACTCTTTCATTGGTCTGTTGATTTGCTGGAAGGGCATTACTTTGAAATAGTTAATATGGTTGGACCCGTGTTTGTAGAGGTGAACAATTGGCTAAGCAGAGCAAGAGAAAGGGATAGAAGAGACAGGACATACTTTTTAGAATTTACAATTTTAGAAACACTCTCATGTTACCTTGATTTGGATTATGAAACAGAAGAAAGACATTAATGGCAAAATTGGTGACATATGAATAATTTCTGGAGTTAAGAATAATAATAGTAACATTAGTAATAATAGTAATAGTAACAGTAGACCAACATTGTTGCTTTGTCCCTCTAGAAAATAGTTATCTGTCTGCTATGGAGAATGAGCATAAATATAACCAAGATTGTACTGATGTGTCGATAAATTACTTGGTGGGAACAAATTTTAGACAGTTTTTCATTTGAATTCTCATGTTATTTTCTTTACTTGTATGTGGAGATGTGATATATACTGAAGGAAGAATCAGAGCTAAATGTGTAATATGACATAATTAAAATTTTTCATTTTTGGAGAATAAATTAGTCATTTTATTTGTATTTATTTTATACTCGATGATGGTAATAACACCATATATTTTGTGAGTTGCAATTATGGAGCAAAATTACTAATTTTACTTGGGAATTAAAATTTTGATGTCATCATTTGACAAACTTAACTAGAATAAAAACATACAATCACATATATATTGGTTAGATTCTATTTTTAATCTGAATAGTAAACTATCAAACATTTTTAAACATTATCTAACATTATCAAAATTTTTTACTCACACGCAATTTGCAGTCAGTTGTATCTGCCCACAATTTTTTCTTAAAATGTTTGTATTTTCTGCAGTTTATCACCTTATTATAGATGGGACTTGGAAAAAAAAAAAACACACAACAACAGTATCACATTACTGCACCAAAACAGCAAGCTATACTCAAGTTATGACTCAGTTCAGTTCAGTCACTCAGTTGTGTCTGACTATTTGTGTCCCCACAGACTGCAGCATACCAGGCCTCCCTGTCCATCACCAACTCCCAGAGTTTACCCAAACTCATGTTCATTGAGTCAGTGATGCCATCCAACCATCTCATCCTCTGTCCTCCCCTTCTCATGTCTTCAATCTTTCCCAGCATGGGGTCTTTTCTATGAGTCAGTTCTTCTTATCAGGTGGCCAAAGTATTGGAGTTTCAGCCTCAACATCAGTCCTTCCAGTGAACACTCAGGACTAATCTCCTTTATGATGGACTGGTTAGATCCCCTTGCAGTCCAATGGACTCTCAAGAGTCTTCTCCAACACCACAGTTCAAAAGCATCAATTCTTCAGTGCTCAGCTTTCTTTATAGTTCAACTCTCATATCCATACATGACCAATGGAAAAACCATAGCCTTGACTACATGGACCTTTGTTGGCAAAGTAATATCTCTGCTTTTTGATAGGCTGTCGAGGTTCGTCATAACTTTCTTTACAAGGAGTAAGCATCTTTTAATTTCATGGCTGCAGTCACCATCTGCAGTGATTTTGGAGCCCAGAAAATTAAAATCAGCCACTGTTTCCCATCTATTTGCCATGAAGTGATGGGACCATATGCCATGATCTTTGTTTTCTGAATATTGAGCTTTAAGCCAACTTTTTCACTCTCCTCTTTCACTTTCATTAAGAGGCTCTTTAGTTCGTCTTGACTTTCTGCCATAAAGGTGGTGTCATCTGCAGATCTGAAGTTACTGGTATTTTTCCCAGAAATCTTGATTCCAGCTTGTGCTTCATCCATCCCAGCGTTTCTCATGATGTATTCTGCATGTAAGTTAAATAAGCAAGGTGACAATTTACAGACTTGACGTACTCCTTTTCCCAGTCTGTTGTTCAATGTCCAGTTCTAACTGTTGCTTCCTGACCTGCATACAGATTTCTCAAGAGGCAGGTCATGTGGTCTGGTATTCCCATCTCTTTCAGAATATCCCACAGTTTATTGTGATCCACAGAGTCAAAGCTTTGGCATAGTCAATCAAGCAGAAATAGATGTTTTTCTGGAACTCGATTGCTTTTTCAAGGATCCAGGGATGCTGGCAATTTGATCTCTGGTTCCTTTGCCTTTTCTAAAACCAGCTTGAACATCTGGAAGTTCACATCCATGTATTGCTGAAGCCTGGTTGTAGAAGCTCTGACTAATATAATTCAATGTAAATTCTCTGTTGCAATATTATAGCATCAACATCATAGCTTGTATGTTTAGGAAACAGTATCGTTAGAAATATTGACATCAATCATAAAATACAAATCAAATATAATCTTCCCATCATTTCATGATCTGATACATAGAGTGCCTGATGAACTATCGAATGAAGTTCGTAACATTGTACAGGAGACAGGGATCAAGACCATCCCCATGGAAAAGAAATTGAAAAAAGCATAATGGCTGTCTGGGAAGGCCTTACAAATAGCTGTGAAAAGAAGAGAAGCGAAAAGCAAAGGAGAAAAGGAAAGATATAAACATCTGAATGCAGAGTTTCAAAGAAGAGCAAGAAGAGATAAGAAAGCCTTCTTCAGCGATTGATGCAAAGAAATAGAGGAAAACAACAGAATGGGAAAGACTAGAGATCTCTTCAAGAAAATCAGAGATACCAAAGGAACATTTCATGCAAAGATGGGCTCGATAAAGGACAGAAATGATATGGGCCTAACAGAAGCAGAAGATATTAAGAAGAGGTGGCAAGAATATACAGAAGAACTGTACAAAAAAGATCTTCATGACCCAGATAATCACGATGGTGAGATCACTGATGTAGAGCCAGACATCCTGGAATGTGAAGTCAAGTGGGCCTTAGAAAGCATCACTACGAACAAAGCTAGTGGAGGTGATAGAATTCCAGTTGAGCTATTTCAAATCCTGAAAGATGATGCTGTGAATGTGCTGAACTCAATATGCCAGCAAATCTGGAAAACTCAGCAGTGGCCACAGGACTGGAAAAGGTCAGTTTTCATTCCAATCCCAAAGAAAGGCCATGGCAAAAAGTGCTCAAACTACCACACAATTGCACTCATCTCACACACTAGTAAAGTAATGCTCAAAATTCTCCAAGCCAGGCTTCAGCAATATGTGAACTGTGAACTTCCAGATGTTCAAGCTGGTTTTACAAAAAGCAGAGGAACCAGAGACCAAATTGCCAACATCCGCTGGATCATGGAAAATGCAAGAGAGTTCCAGAAAACCATCTATTTCTGCTTGATTGACTATGCCAAAGCTTTGACTGTGTGGATCACAATAAACTGTGGAAAATTCTGAAAGAGATGGGAATATCAGCCCACCTGACCTACCTCTTGAGAAACCTATATGCAGATCAGGAAGCAACAGTTAGAACTGGACATGGAACAACAGACTGGTTCCAAATAGGAAAAGGAGTACGTCAAGGCTGTATATTGTCTCCCTGTTTATTTAACTTATATGTAGAGTACATCATGAGAAACGCTGGGATGGATGAAGCACAAGCTGGAATCAAGATTGCCAGGAGAAATATCAATAACCTCAGATATGCAGATGACACCACCCTTATGGCAGAAAGTGAAGAGGAAGTAAAAAGCCTCTTGATGAAAGTGAAAGAGGAGAGTGAAAAAGTTGGCTTAAAGCTCAACATTCAGAAAAAGCAGATTATGGCATCCAATCCCATCACTTCATGGGAAATAGATGGGGAAACAGTGGAAACAGTGGCTGACTTTATTTTGGGGGCTCCAAACTCTCTGCAGATGGTGACTGCAGCCATGAAATTAAAAGACGCTTACTCCTTGGAAGGAATGTTATGACCATCCTAGATAGCATATTCAAAAGCAGAGACATTACTTTGCCAACAAAGGTTTGTCTAGTCAAGGCTATGGTTTTTCCTGTGGTCATGTATGGATGTCAGAGTCAGACTGTGAAGAAGGCTGAGTGCTGAAAAATTGATGCTTTTAAACTGTGGTGTTGGAGAAGACTCTTGAGAGTCCCTTGGACTGCAAGAAGATCCAACCAGTCCATTCTAAAGAAGATCAGTCCTGGGATTTCTTTGGAAGGAATGATGCTAAAGCTGAAACTCCAGTACTTTGGCCACTTCCTGCAAAGAGTTGACTCATTGGAAAACTCCTCCTGATGCTGGGAGGGATTGAGGGCAAGAGGAGAAGGGGACGACAGAGGATGAGATGGCTGGATGGCATCACTGACTTAATGGACCTGGGTCTCAGTGAACTCCTTGAGTTGATGATGGACAGGGAGGCCTGGTGTGCTGCGATTCATGGGGTCACAAAGAGTCAGACACGACTGAGTGACTGATCTGATCTGATCTGATCACTTCATGATCTGAGTGTCTATCTGGTACACGTTATAACTTCCTTAAGCACATATTTAATTTCCGCAAATAATGAACAATGTTATTCTCATTTCATTGAATTTATTTATTGTTTACTATCTTCTAAACTTCCATATAAATTAAATATTTACAAATAATTAACTAATAAAAGGAATTATGATTATGTCCCCCTCCCCCACCTAAAGTCCGTTATGAGAGTGAAAGTCAGTCAGTCCTGTCTGACTCTTTCCGATCCCATGGATTGTAGCCTTGAGGCACTTTTGTCCATGAAATTCTATAGACAAGAATACTGTATTGGATAGCTGATCCCTTCTCTAGGGCATGTTCCCAACCCAGAAATCTCCACATCACAGGGTGAATCTTTCCCATCTGAGCCACCAGAGAAGCCCAAGGATAATGGAGTGGGTAACCTATCCATTCTCCAGGTGATCTTCCCAACCCAGGAATTGAACTTGGGTCTCCTGTTGGGAGCCACATTAGGCATTACTGACAAAATGGAGGCACGGCCCCAGAGCCCTCTCCTCATTCTGCAGGCATGGTCCCGGGATGATGGAGTTAGCTCTTGTGATTCTGACTTGTTCTTTGCTTTCTTCAGTTGATTTGGCTGGAAAGAATGTTATATTGCTTATTGTTCTTGAGAGAAGCATGAGAAAGCACAAAGCCTTTTGCAGTTGTGCCTAGAAAATAATCTATAAAATAACCATTGACATTTTTTTAAGGATCTTTACAAAGAATGTCCCAGGATGAGCACCTAGGCCGAAGCTTGAGGCCATGGGAAGGATTGTTATCTGAGACCTGTTTGTGAGGGAAATGTTTATTGGCAAAGGAAGTTTGCTGAGTTTAGGGTTTAGGAAAATTTAAGAATAGCTAGAAGCCTTCTTAGGAGTTAGTGATCTTAGGGGGGAAAAAAAAAGCCTCTTGATGAAAGTGAAAGAAGAGAGTGAAAAAGTTGGCTTAAAGCTCAACCTCTAGAAATCGAAGATCATGACATCCGGTCTCATCACTTCATGGGAAATAGATGGGGAAACAGTGGAAATAGTGTCAGACTTTATTTTTCCGGGCTCCAAAATTACTACAGATGGTGACTGCAGCCATGAAATTAAAAGACGCTTACTCCTTGGAAGGAAAGTTATGACCAACCTAGATAGCATATTCAAAAGCAGAGTCATTACTTTGCCAACAAAGGTTCGTCTAGTTAAGGCTTTGATTTTTCCTGTGGTCATGTATGGATGTGAGAGCTTGACTGTGAAGAAGGGTGAGTGCCGAAGAATTGATGCTTTTGAACTGTGGTGCTGGAGAAGGCTCTTGAGAGTCCCTTGGACTGCAAGGAGATCCAACCAGTCCATTCTGAAGGAGATCAGCCCTGGGATTTCTTTGGAAGGAATGATGCTGAAGCTGAAACTCCAATACTTTGGCCACCTCATGTGAAGAGTTGACTCTTTAGAGAAGACTCTTATGCTGGTAGGGATTGGGGGCAAGAGGAGAAGGGGACGACAGAGGATGAGATGGCTGAATGGCATCACTGACTCCATGGATGTGAGTCTCAGTGACCTCCGGGGCTTGGTGATGGACAGGGAGGCCTGGCGTGCTGCAATTCATGGGGTCGCAAAGAGTTGGTCACGACTGAGCGACTGATCTGATCTGATCTGATCTGATATTAAGATGCTAGGGACAAACAGTATTTAGAAAGATAAGATTTATAAACGGAAGAATGTGGCTGGAGACAGGAAATCTGGGTGGGGGAAACTGAAAATGTCAAACCTCTGACCTAACGCTTTGGTCAAAGTATAAAAGAGAACCTGAAGCTTGAAATAAACGTGTAGTTCCATACCATGAGTCAGAGGCTACATCATCATCCACTGACATCGCTCACCCCTTCAGGCTGATTCCCTGGCAGCTGGAGCTGGACTCTGGCTGTTTCCTACATTGGAAGTGGATTCTTTATCAGCTGAGCTACTAGGAAGCCCAGGAAAGTTAATTACTTAACCATAATAGAAAAAAACAAATAAAGTTCCTACATGTATGCACTTTCTGTTTTTTTTTTTTTTAATTCTTGAAATATTAATATAACTTCTGGAATTTATATTTTTACAACTTGCTAGATGCAGGACAAAAATAGCCTGCTTCTGTGGAGAAAATCTCTGCCAAAAACTTCTTGTTTATCTTTATGATGAATACAGACTCTCCATTAAAAAGCAGATTTTTTATTTCAAATGTTGAATTAGATGATACTTAAAATAATCCAGTTGGTTAAAATTAGTTGTTGAGTAAAGAAAAAGAGACAGAGATGAGGATATTTTCTGGTTTTACAGCAATTTCACTTGATTGCAAAAAATCTGTTAATCACATATAAAAAGCCAAATAAATTTAATATTCATGTTTATCATGAGTAATGCTACTTCCTTCAATGATGCAAAGTATAAAACATACTTTTACAATGGCATCATTGTGTATTAAATTAATTAATTTAATCATTGTGTATTAAATTAATGCAGACTTTTTTATAGACAATGGAAAAAAAATAAGTAGCAGTATGACTTAGTTTTATTCCCATTTAAATCTACAATTTTTTAAAAAATTATTTTACTCCAAATACTGTGTGTGTGTGCTCAGTCACTTCAGCCATTTCCAACTTTTTTCAGTCCTGTGAACTGTAGCTTGCCAGGCTCCTCTGTTCATAGCATTCTCCAGGAGTGGGTTTCCATGCCTCCTCCACAGGATCTTCCTAACCCTGGAGTCAAACTTGCATCTCCTGCCTCTCCCACATTGCAGGTAGCTTCTTTACCCATTCAGCCATCTGGGAAGCCACTCCAAATATTACTTGTCTTAAAAGATACATTTTGTAAACTCAGGGGCTAATTTAATCAAAGAAAGGCATAAGTCCTCCAGATATTTTCATTAGATGTAACTATAGATAGTCCATTACATTATATGTCTCTTTTACTTAAGCTTTTTGAGTTTTCCACTCATTCAGGAAAATTTTCTGTAAAACCCAATGTATAACTCTCAACTAAAAATGTTGTTATAGTAAAAAAAAAAAAATTATTATGTACCTAATACAGCTAAATCTTGAATTAAAAACTTAATGACAAGATTATTTAATGGGCAGAAAATTAATTTTCATCTTCAAACCAATTGACTATTATGATAGATTAGTATTTTTGCAAGTATGACTCATGGATGAATCTTATTTTGAATCACCTGGATGAATTTATTAAGATGTTTACAATGGCTTTTTACTTGATCCAATAAATCACAGTATCTAAATTTTTAAAAGCTACCAAGATTACTGTTGTATTCACCAAAGTACACACCACCGAGTTATAAAGCAAGCTAGATTATAGATGTTCTGCATTTAAGTCAGTTTTCTCATCATAGAAATTTATAATTGCTTTTTTTTTTTTAGTGAAACTTAAGAGAAGGCTAGGTTTATCTCATCAGTCACCACCCAACCCCCCAGCTCCTCACATATCCTGTACTTGATTCTTGTTCTAATCCATTTCATCACAATATTGTCTTTGAAATTTGTTTGCTGGCAAAATATTCCAATTGAATTATTACTGTCTTTAAATAATAAGTGTACTTTCCTGGTGCCTCAGAGCTTAAAGTGTCTGCCTGCAGTGCGGGAGAACTGGGTTCAATCCCTGGGTTGGGGAGATCCCCTGGAGAAGGAAATGGCAACCCACTCCAGTATTCTTGCCTGGAGAATCCCATGCATGGAGGAGCCTGGTGGGCTACAGTCTGTGGGGTCAGAAAGAATCGGACACATCTGAGCGACTTCACTTTCACTGTAAATAATAAGCAATGGCATATTTTCATCTTCAATCTAACCATCAAGACCTGTTTTATGTAACAAAGCTTTTTCATTTGTTTTTAAATATATTTGTCTACCTTCCCCGAAATTCATCAGTCAAGCCTAGGAACTTAACTTGCAAGGCCCGGTGCAAAATAAATATGTGAGACTGCTTTTTGATAAATTATTATGCATTTCTAAGTGATGGCAACAAAGCAGTAAACCAAGTATGAGGTCCTATGAGATCTCGCGGGTTGCATGTACATTAAGCTGTCTCTACCAAGGGAATAGTAATCTGCCTTTTATCAGTGAATAGCCCAAATATTGTTCCACAAGAGTTTAAAAAAAAATGGAAAAGGTAAAAGAAAGTGGCGGCTTCTTGTTTGAGAATGAGCTATTTATATACTTATTATTTACAGTTATTTAACATTTGAACTTTTTAAAGAAAAGTGAAGTTATATAATCCTACCAAGAAATTGTATTAATCTTAAAGACTATTTCTGGTAAAGTCACTTATGACACTTGATTTCTTCAATAGACTGCTTACCTTTAAGTGAATTCCAAATCTTTTCAACATCTTTTTATTCACTTACAAACCTAGTTGGACCAAATGAATCTATACTTTAGAGTAGCACTCCTATATAATAAATATTTAATTTGGCAGAAACTAGAAATAATAGAGGTTGTCCAAGTGGGTCTTCAGTCATCAGTTAAGATAGAGCTAAATGTCTCAGCTTGGAGTTCAATCTTTTAATGAAAATAAAGTAAATCTTTGTAAAATAATAATATTAATGCAATATAGCCAAATAAAGTGGTATTTAGCACATAGTTTTCTGCTTTTCACTTCTTGCCACTGTAAACATAGTTTAAAAATTCCAATATTTCTAAATAAACATTCCTCTCATATGTTGCAAATGGAGAGATTTGAATAAATATGTAGTATGGATAAAATAGAATAACCTTTAACATCTCTGCCAGCTGGCACTGAAATGAACCTTCAAAATCATTGTTTTCCCTTTTCAGAAGGACTCCCTGAGGGTTACATTGAAAACAATTCTGTCTTGCTGTCTAAAGCAGTTCATGCATCAACTCCAACCTACAATGACACAGAAGAATTCCTGCAGTGTATTACCCTAAATGGTACACAATGTACATTCAGAAGACAACTTCAGATCCATGTTCTACATATACAACATACTTGTTTCTTGCATTTACCAGTGCAAGCTATAATGGAAATAGTTTAGGAAAATATGCCTATTAGACATGACTGTATGACTGCAGGAAATAAAATTATGACTTAGTAGCCCAAACAGTTGAATCGAAAACTAATTGTGCCATGTTCTATCACATTTTAGAGTGGAAATGGACAGTGTATTGTGATATTTAAAATATGCAAAACACTTGCTCTCTTTTGCCTTATAATCTCAACTTTATATGTACCTTTTCATTATGTCTTTACTGCCATATTTACTGTGATATTATCTCACAAATTATCTTTCATTCCTCAGATAAGTAACATTAAAATATTTTGCTTGTGTAATTGATAAAATAATCTTTAAAAGTACATACTCCTTTGAGCACTTTAAACAGATGTAAAAGTATAACTTTCAGCATATTGAAAATATTGCTATCTTCAAATAAAACTGTTAACACTAGTTTTTGAAATGAAGTCAATTAATCTAAATGCTGAAGGGTTTGGTTAGCTCCTATTATTCATTTTCACACATATATGACCACCAGATAGAATATTTACATTGTACTTTTTCTTCTGTTTTCCATTTAAATTCCCCCACCTGGTTTCATGCAAATATAATACAGCATATCACTTAAAATATTTATATAATTGGTTACTTAAGCTTGCAAGGAGTTTAAGTATAATCCTTGAAGATGATAATTTTTATGACTAAAAGCCTCCAGCATTTAAAAATTTTGCTCTTGATTATCACTATAATTATAATTAGTACACAATTGACTGAATCATCATTGTTATATTACAATGTTTGGTAATAACTACTGAGACTGTGTTTTGTTATAATCCACCTGTGCATCCATCAATGAAGTTTACTTTGCTTAAATAAGGAATGGTCAAAAATTATTTATAATATATTCTTTAAATTTTATGGGCATAAGCACTAACTCTACTATATATATGAATGTTACAAAACCATCACTGCTACAACCTCCTTTTGCATTATGTTAGAAAAATGATGTAGTGAAGAGTCAGTGAAAATTATTTTTAATGATCAGCTGGCAACCTGAATAGATCTTTCAGTTTTAAAGTTAAGACATCACCTGATTGCAAAACCCCAGTACTTTTGCCTGGAGAATCCCATGGATGGAGGAGCCTGCTGGGCTCCAGTCCATGGGGTCGCTTAGAGTCGGACACGACTGAGCGACTTCACTTTCACTTTTCACTTTCATTCATTGGAGAAGGAAATGGCAACCCACTCCAGTATTCTTGCCTGGAGAATCCCAGGGACGGGGGAGCCTGGTGGGCTTCTGTCTATGGGGTCGCACAGAGTCGGACACGACTGAAGCGACTTAGCAGTAGCAGCAGTAGCAGTGATTGCAAAATGATCATCATTGTTGAATGCCAATTGAAATGTCACATCTGACTGGAAACTTTCTCTGACTTCCCAGACTTAGTTATTTTTTTATTTTTCTATTTCATCTCTTGGTCTGTCTCTATAAGCTCAAATATATTGTCTAATAAATAATCTGTCCTCTTGTCTAATTACTGAATTTCTTAAAGAAAGGAGTATATATGGTTGTTTTCTGGTTTTATTGACCTATATAATAAATGAATAAAATGAATAAGGAATATAAGCACATTTTACAGTTATAATAATGCATATGTGATATATACAGGGAAGGCAATGGCACCCCACCCCAGTACTTTTGCCTGGAAAATCCCATGGATGGAGGCAGCAGCAGCAGCATGTGATATATAAAGCAATTAAATTCCACAATAGCATCCTCAAAGTTGTTTCTTGCCATCTAAAATAAGGTTATTTATCTAGCAATAAAATCTACCTTAAATATTCTCAATTATAAGCTATTGAGATATATAACTAAATTGTAGAGGTCATTTATTAGAAATGGCTTCTGATATTAATTGATGAACAACACAAATTTATGGGGTAGAAACATGTTATAATTAATGTAATAGTCTGAGGTCAGAAGATTTTCTGCCACTGACTATCTGTGTGCTGTTGCTGTTGCTAAGTTGCTTCAGTCGTGTCCAACTCTCTGTGACCCCATAGATGGCAGTCCATCAGGCTCCCCCATCCCTGGGATTCTCCAGACAAGAACACTGGAGTGGGTTGTCATTTCCTTCTTCAATGCATGAAAGTGAAAAGTGAAAGTGAAGTTGCTCAGTTGAGTCTGACCCTCAGCGACCCCATGGACTGCAGCCTTCCAGGCTCCTCCGTCCATGGGATTTTCCAGGCAAGAGTACTGGAGTGGGGTGCCATTGCCTTCTCCTGACTATCTGTGTAATCTTGGGTAAATTATTTATTCTCCATTTCAGTTTCTTTATCTGTAAAGTGGCAATGATAATGACAATCACCATACTAAGTTGTTTTAAACATTAAAAGAGATAATAGAAAAGTTGTCATTAATTTGTAAAATGGCAACCCACTCCAGTATTCTTGCCTGGAGAATCCCCATGGATAGAGGAGCCTGGCGGGCTACAGTCCATGGGGTCAAGAAGAGCAAGATACGACTTAGTGACTTCACGTCCATGTTCAACGTATCATAGTGAAAAGTAAAAGTGTTATTCTCTTAGTCATGTCCAACTCTTTGTTATCCTATGGACTGTAACCCATCAGGCTCCTCTGTCCATGGAATTCTTCAGGCAAGAACACTGGAGTGCTGGAGTGCATCATTGTTCCCTTCTCCAAGGGATCTTCCCTACCCAGGGATCAAACCTGGGTCTCCTGCATTGCAGGTAGATTCTTTACCATGTGAGTCACCAGGGAAGCCCCTAGCATCTCATAAATCCTTATTAAACGCCTTAGCTAAGGATAGGGCATACCGACACCATAGACTGGGTGGCTTAATCAACAGACATTTATCTATCATAATCGGTGAGGCTGTAAAGTCCAAAATGAATGTGCTAGCAGAGTGTGTTCCTGGCAAGGACTCCCTTGGTTTGTAGTTGGCCACGTTTCCCTTGAATCATCATATGGAAAACAGAGAGAGAGCTCTAGAATCTTTCTTCTAACAAGATCACTAATCCCATCATGGGGCCCACCTTCATGACTTCATCTAAACTTAATTACCTCCCTCCCAAAGGCCATACTCTAAATACCATAAGATTGAGGGTTAGAGCTTCAACATATGAATTAAGGGAGCAGTTAAGTGCAGGTCATTGGAAGACTGATCCCTGTTGACAGACTCTTGAAATTATTTTTCTATTATCCTGGTAAAACCTGTGAGTGACAGTGTTAGACAGGATACTTAGGTGGTCTAAAGATTTTCATTAAGATATAAGGCATAGAAATGTCTATTACTCCCTCTAGCATATTTTGAGTAATGACATATTAATTCCAATTTCTGGATGGGGTGTTTCTTTGTGAGAACTCATTGTTGAAGTATTGGATTACTTGTTTACCAAAAGTTTATGCTTTGGTACCAGTGAGAAATAGGAAAAGCCGTACTTGCACATTTTTCTCTTACGACTTTAAGCATAGTTCACAGACTCAAAGTTAATGCTTTCATTTTTGGTGATCAGTATGATTTTACTACATTTTCTCAAGATTTATGTTACTGTCTCAGATGGGACTAAAACATTAAAGTAGTTTACATAAAAATTTTGTTTTCTTGTTTTTTGAAATCTTATTGAAGGAATTATACAGTCTCGTGGGCAGATAATTTTCTTTATACTGAAAAGAATGGCATTTTTTTTTTCATTTGCTTTAATGTAGTTTGGTTGTTAATTTGTAGCACATTGGTAGAAAAAGCCACAGCAGGAAGCTTTTGGCTCTTACTGAGATATGTAAATTACAGTAATAATCTTTGCATTAAAAGTGATAAAATAAACTTAATGGGTCCAACCCTACAGTTCTTATTCTGAAGCGAAAAAAAATAAAAAAGAAAAACTAGAAATGTTCAACTAAATTGGGTAAGACTATTTCCATAGATTATAATCTTCAGTTATTCTTAGAAACCTCCTATGAAAACACAATGGAAAGATTCAAAATAAGCTAGCTTGTTCCTGACCTGAGGTTTCATGTCACCACTAAAAGAAGTTACAACCAACAAAATATTATATGCATAAGAAGATATAATAAATTAGAAGTCTGCTTCCTCTTCACTGAAAGAGGGCATAAGTAGCCCTTCTGTACCATGGTGGTGGGTGCATGTCTGAATATTTCTTTTTTTTATAGTCACCCTCTCTGAAATTACCAAAGGTTCTTTGATATAACATTTACAATACGTTTTTAACATCTTTGTGGAAATGTAAGCATGTTGAGGCCAAAAAGAACAGGGATACTGTCAATCATTATTGTCCATTGAAAGAATTTCAGAAAAAAAAAAGAAAGAATTTCAGGGGACTTCCCTGGTAGTCTAGTGTTAAGGACTCCGCACTCCCAATGCAGGGGGTCAAGTTAAATCCCTTGTTAGGGCTCAAGATCACACATGTTGTCACTAAAGATCCTATGTGCTACACCTAAGACCTGGTACAGCCAAATAAAAACATATTTGAAAAAGATAGAAAGAGTGAGAGGGAGAGAGAGAAATGTTAAATGATTGTATTTTCAACCATGAGCAGAGCTTGGAAAACAGGATACATACATACGATCAATGTTTGAAGATGAGAAGAAAGGTTGGATCTATAATGTGAACTTTTACTCATATGTAAAAGATGATGGGTGGAGAGAGAGTGAAGTACACAGCCTAGGAATGAGAGAATAATGAGTATCATGAAACATTCCCTTGCTGCACAATTTCATCCTGAGTTTGCCCTTTGGTGTCAATAACAAAAATAGTAGTAGTGGAATTTTTAGAATACTTACTATGTTCTTAAATCAATTGTATGAAAATCTTCATATGCATTATTTCAACTTATTGTAATTGGTGGAGGTTCATGAGGGATATTATAGTAGTGTCAAGGTGAATTTTCTCCCAAAGGCCATTATTTTTCCTTAACTGAAGTTTATTAGCCAAATGACCATACTCTATAGAAAAATTTTACATGCACTATAAAAATTTTACATGGTCAAAAAGTAGCGTTCCTAACAACGTTTCCAGTCTCAGTTCAATTTCTGTCTCCTAATATCCACCAATCAGATTGGCTCTTAACAGATTATCATGCTTGAAGAAAAAGAAAATAAGAAAAGAAAGTCTAGTGTGAATTTTCTTTTCTTTATGTTTAGAGAGGGATATTTTGAAGCCTTGGCCAGTACTCTAAACGCAAATGATTTCGTCTTTTAATGAGAATTCCAGCATAGCCAGGTCTGATTCAATCCACATTGCTGTGCTAGCTGTTTATGACTGGTGTCTGTTCTGAATAGCTAAGCATGTGCTCTGATTGGTTGGCACTTATTGTACTGTTGTTATATAGAGTATTTTGAATAACACCTTAGAGAGTAACTGATAGAAAACTTGGAAGTAATTGTCACCTCATTCAAAAATCCAATTACATAGGAACTTGTACTCTAGTTGTGGGAAAGCTTTATGTACACCCTATGTGAGTACCAGCTGCCCACTTTACTATTGCTCTCTAGAGAAATAATAACTCAAGGATGCCCACAATCTTAAAAGAATAAATTGTAATACTTATCAAGCTTTCCACATTTGCATAGAGTAGTCATCTTCTGACACATGGGGATGTCTGTGAATTTTTTTTCAATTTATTTTGTAATTTTCATATATTCTTACAAAGCGATGATTACTATCCATTGTAATAGATATGAATCTCAGTCTTTAAATCTTCTTTACATTATGCCAGAAAAAAATAGTCTAAAGGGAATCTCCATCTACCTTTACTATTCAAAGTTATTAATATGCAAATTGCTATGTTAAAATGGACAGAGAAGCCTGGTGGGCTACAGTCCATAGCCTTGCAAAGAGTTGGACATGACTGAGCAACTGAGCACAACACACATTAATTGTTTAAAAAAAGAAAAAAAAAATTCTCACTCTGCAACAACTCTCAGTATATGAAAGTGTGTATGTAATGACACAATTTAATCTATATTCCCATAAGAGGCAGGTTGCAGAAAAAACATTTGAATTTTTAAAAGAAAAATTTAGACAAATCATGAGGAACTATCTTCTGACTGAGAATAATAAGATAATGGAAATGCATTTATTGAGTAAATGCTTACTGACTGTAATCTAATAAGAAGACAAACTGTCTGCTTTGAAACAAAAATAAATCTGAAACAATGCAGGGCATACAGTTAAATACAGCTCAATGTTTCTTGCTATTGGATTCTGAGAATAATAGCCTTTCAGCATGTAGGGCTTCCCTCACAGCTCGGTTGGTAAAGAATATGCCTGCAATGCAGGAGACCATGGTTCAATTCATGAGTCAGGAAGATCCCCTGGAGAAGGGATAGGCTACCCACTCCAATATTCTGGCCTGGAGAATTCCATGTAATTCAACTGTATAGTCCATGGGTCGCAAAGAGTCGGACGCGATTGAATAAAATTTAGATTAGATTAGAGCATGGGGGTACAGCAGAAGGTGTGAGAAATGAGGCTGGGAGGAAGGCAGGGCCAGGATGAATAGACCATTACAGGGATGCTAAAAAGCCAGAGCTTTACCAAATAGGTGAAAATAATAAAGATTCTGAGTTTTTACATAGCCTAGCTAGATTTTGTTTTTAGATAATAGCTAGTTGCTGTAGGGAAAATGAATCTGAGGGTCCTAACCTTTAAGGTAAGTATGCTAATTAAAGAGTCATACTTGTAGTCCATTCATAGGTCCATGCGTGCTAGATCGCTTCAGTCCAGGCCAGCTCTTTGCCACCCTGTGAACTGTAGCCCACCAACCTCCTTTGTCCATGGGATTTCCCAGGCAGGAATACTGCAGTGGGTTGCCATCCCCTTCTCCAGGGGATCTTTCCAACCCAAGGATTGAATTCACATCTCCTGTGGTTCCTGCATTGCAGGTGTGTTCCTTTACCCATGAACCACTGGGGAAGCTCATTCATAGGTGATACAAGTTTAATGCGGATGAGTTTTAGTTAAGAATATTTTATCAGTATATTTCATATTTTCTGAGATTAATCAGTTTGGGTGTAAAAATAGGGTGAGATTAGTTATTATCAATCATTTTGCAAAGGCTGCTTTTAGTGGAGACCTACGTAACACAATGTCTTTCCTCAGAGGCTCACCCATTTACAACTGGGTTCATGACATCAACTGATGGCTGTTTCTCTTCTCAGCACCTCTTCAGGCCACTCACTGAGTCTGCTTTATTTGCAGGTGTCACCTCACCACTGCCAAAGAGAGTCTACTGTGAGGATCCTGGTATTTAAACCTAGCTGTTATCTTCCATTATGAATTTTGTTTCTGGCAATCAGATCAGATCAGATCAGTCGCTCAGTCGTGTCCGACTCTTTGCGACCCCATGAACTGCAGCACGCCAGGCCTCCCTGTCCATCACCAACTCCCAGAGGTCACTCAGACTCACATCCATTGAGTCAGTGATGCCATCCAGCCATCTCATCCTCTGTCGTCCCCTTCTCCTCCTGCCCTCAATCCCTCTCAGCATCAGAGTCTTCTCCAATGAGTCAGCTCTTCGCATGAGGTAGCCAAAATACTGGAGTTTCATCTTTAGCATCATTCCTTCCAAAGAAATCCCAGGGCTGATCTCCTTCAGAATGGACTGGCTGGATCTCCTTGCAGTCCAAGGGACTCTCAAGAGTCTTCCCCAGCACCACAGTTCAAAAGCATCAATTCTTCGGCGCTCAGCCTTCTTCACAGTCCAGCTCTCACATCCATACATGACCACAGGAAAGACCATAGCCTTGACTAGGCGAACCTGTTTCTGGCAATAGCCAATAGCAATTCAGCATTAATACTGCAGAGAAAAGTGGGGATTCAAAGAACATAGTACTCTTTGATGCTTTTAAAGGCAGCTTGTAAGTAGATAGCCTGTTCTATTGGCTGAAGTAACCTAGAAAAGGAGTTACTTAAGTTTGTTCGTGCTTGCTCATTGTTTGATCAAGCACAGAACTTCCAAGGTTAGTACTGAAATAACTAACATTGTTGAGCAATCCCCACATACCGGACATGGTCCTTACCACTTTATACACATATCCTCTCATTTACTCTCCCAAGAATTCCATGGGGAAGGTAGTATTTGTATGCCCTCTTCGTAGAGAATAGTACTGGGGACTAGAAATCTGCCTCAGATTACATAACTGCAGAGCTCCTTGGGTGCATATCCCTCACACATAGCTCCTCCCCTTCTGGAGTGCTTCTTTGAAAATGTGACTGCTTGCTCACTTACGACTCTAGTGTCTACAGTCAGAATTATCTTTTGAAATCATTCATGCCTTGCAAGGTTGGACCATAAATAAAAACTAATACAGAGTGTTTCAAAAATTCCATGAAATAGTGAGCAAAAAAAAAAAAAAAAAGATTAAGAATTAATTAATTAATCACAGGAAAGCAGTTACAGCTGTTTTGGATCATGCTGGATATATTTACCAGAACTAGCACAATTATTTAGAATAGAAAGCAAAAGCAGAGACATTGATTGAAACTGCAGGGGGAATTCTGGTGAGCAGAATATAATTGCTCATTATTTTTATTTGTATCTTCCCATTTCCTTGTTTCCTTTTTCCCTTGTTCTTTAATGATACTCAAGAATTTGCATGAAAACACATTCTTTTCATGGGTTTATATATTTAGCTATATCCTGCAGCTTGTCTCATTCGGAAGTCATGATCAGTTTTTAATATCATTATGACTTCCATAGTAAGCAGTTGGAGTATTATAATCACACCTATATGACTTTAGTAGAAGCAGATGAACTAAGAAATAAAACACTTATTTTAATGAAAATATTCTAAGCAATAGCTTAAAAGGATAAACACTAAAAAATGCCCATGTTCCTGTTGTGGGCTTTTAAACTATAAAATCTTCTAGGACTATTCAAACACTCTGTATAAGTTTTATTGAAACTTGTCTTCATTAGTGCCCAAACTCTTTTAAAACCAGTATTTGTCCTTATTCATCACACTTAGAATGTTAAGAAATTACAAAGATTCAGGAGTCTTAAGCATCGATATTTTTTTTATTTATACTTAAACATTAAAAATTTTTCTTTCCAAGTAATTTAGAAAAATTAGGTGATTTGTCACCTAACACAATACATTTCTGAAATATATTAACCCAAGGACTTTCTTGGTGCTCAGATGGTAAAGAACCCACCTGCAATGCAGGAGACTTGGTTTCTGTCCCTGGTTTGGGAAAATCCCCTGGAGAAGGGAATTGCAACTCACTTTAATATTCCTGCCTGGAGGAATTCCATGGACAGAGGAGCCTGGAGGGCAACCGTCTATGGGGTCGCAAAGTGTCAGACACAACTAACTGACTAACACTTTGAAAAAAATGGCAACAAACTGGTGAGCCAGCTTCTCAATGCTGCATGTTTAATGACAACCAAAAACAGTAGAAATGTAAGATTTTTACCAAATATCATTTGACAAGCATATGGAATATTCATCTGCTCCACTGTATTTCATTTCAAATAAATATGTGAAAGTAATTACATTGCCTTTTCTAAAATCACTGAATTCAGTATCAAATATTATTTACATCAGGAGTCAGAATCCTTTATACTGCAAAGGGCCTGATAATAAATATTTGTGGCTTTGCTAGCCTCGAGGTCTCTGGAGCAATTAGGCAATTCTGCTGAAGCATGAAAGTTGCCATAGACAACAGTACATAACAAAATTTGTGAGGTTGTATCCCAATAAAACTTTATTTACAAAGACAGGAATGGAGTAGATTTGCCCTGAGGGCCCTAGCTTGTCACCCTGGTTTAAAGAATGTTTTAAATATGAGAACCTTTACAAAACAGAATGTTGTTAACATTTTCTTTATTTGCTGTAATATTTTTTCAAGTATTAAATAAATTTCAGTTATGATGGAATATTATGGAAATAGTAACATTTTATTAGTTTAAACGTGTGAATTTTTTGCACCTTCCCATCAGAGGGATTTGGCTAAAATGTAAATAAGTTCTAGTAGTATTGGGGTCTGGGTCTCATTCTAAAATGTTGCCTGACAACCAGAGTATAAAAGGAGAAATTATTTACTTATACAAGTTTTTACTAACACTGAAGCTTTAGGTCTCTTTCAGTTAGAAAACTGGGTTACTTGTATTAGGTGAATTGTGCTTTTCTGAAGTGGCAGACAATTTTTCTCACTCTTTTCATACAAAAAGCTTTGTACAACTAAAATTCCTATGATCTATCAAAATGATCTAAGAGGACCTCTTAATAGTGTAATCTAGCATCCAAAATAAAATATGATACAACCTGAGTTAGAGCTAGGAAGAGTCCTGATAGCAACAGGGAGTGATGTGGAGTTGTATTCTTGCCGTATTCTATTATTTATGAAAATTTTAATAAAATGGTAAAAAAAAATTACTAACTAAAAGAGCTAACTTACTAAAAGAGCTAACTTATATAGATGACTCTGATCTGGGAAGAAGCTAGGAATATCTTCTAAATGAGGTTCTGAGGAGATTTACAAACTGTAGTGTCTTAGTCTGCCAAAGCTACTATATCAAAATACTGAAAACTAAGTGACTTAAATAGCAGAAGTGTCTTTCTCACAAATGTGGAGGCTGAGGGTTAAAATTTCAAAGTATGAATTTGGGGGGATTCCAACATTTAGTCTAAAACATGTAGCTTGCCAAACATCCAGTTTAAATTAGAAGGCTTAATAATTGATTTCTAACCAAAAACAAGGAGTCATGTAGGTGAGTGCCTTATATCTTTTAATATAATGAGAAAGCAAATGAGGTTTCTTTTATAATATTCTTTGAAAATATCCTCATTATTTTTGATATCTCCCTATTGCTCTTGTCAGTAATAATGATTAAGTATTAAAAACTATATTAATAAGTAGCAAGAAAGTCTCCATATAATTTATCTATGAATTCAATAGATTACTTGAATCTTATAATATTTTAACATTTTAGAAAAAAATCATGACAGCTTTCTCCTTAATTTTTAAAATTGTGTGCTTATGTCATTTATATTTGCTTTCTTATAAATAACAAACATTTTTATTGTAGTTTTTCTTATAAGTGTAGGAATATTAACAGCTTATTTTCTACCTCAGTAAACCTACTGATTTTTGTGTAGGTACCCTATTGTAAGATAGTATACTGACTTTTTTTATGAAAAGTTTTTTATTTCCTTGGGCCACAAAAATCACTGCAGAAGGTGGCTGCAGCCATGAAATTAAAAGACTCTTGCTCCTTGGAAAAAAAGCTATGAGAAACCTAGACAGCATATTACAAAGCAGAGGCATTACCTTGCCAACAAAGGTCAATATAGTCAAAGCTAAGGTTTTTCCAGTAGTCATGTATGGATGTGAGAGTTTGACTATAAAGAAAGCTGAAAGCTGAAGAACTGATGCTTTCGAAATGTGGTGCTGGAGAAAAATCTTGAGAGTCCCTTAGACAACAAGGAGATCAAACCAGTCCATCCTAAAGGAAATCAGTCCTGAATGTTCATTGGAAGGACTGATGCTGAAGCTGAAGCTCCAATACTTTGAACACCTGATGTGAAGAACTGACTCCTTGGAAAAGACCCTGATGCTGGGAAAGATTGAAGGTAGAAGGAGAAGGGGATGACAGAGGATGAAATGTTTGGATGGCATCACCGACTCAATGAACATGAGTAAGAGCAAGCTCCAGGAGTTGGTGATGGACAGCGAAGCCTGGTATACTGCAGTCCATGGGGTCACAAAGAGTTGGACATGACTGAGAGACTGAACTGACTGAACTAAACCCTATTGTAAGACACTATACTGAAATTTTTTAAAATTTATGTTTATTTTATTTAACTTTACAATATTGTATTGGTTTTGAAAATTTTTTATGAAAAGTTTTTCAATATATTTCCTGAGGATTTTTGTGTGTACATACATTGCACAAAATAATGACCATTTAATCTTTGGAGAATGATTAAAAGATAAGATTGCAGATGTCTTATTCCTGTTTCACTATAAATGCATAAAGCATAAATTTCAAAATCATCTTAAAATAATGCTTTTAACAGATATTCTGTTAAGCTTTCTAATTTTCATAGGTACTGTACTGAAATTTCATCACTTACTATAATTTCCTTTGCTGTAAGTAAATTTATTTTTAAAGGAAATGACCTTTGTTAGTTTTCCTTAGTATTTTGAAATAGAAATTTGTGTTGACTTTGTCAAATAAAACTGGTTAAACTGCTTCAGGATAAAATGTTTTTATTTAATTTACTCACACAGTAAAGGATCTTAGTATTTCCCTAATATTGAATGTCTTTACACCTCTTTTTGAAAGTTATTAATACTGGGTTAAATCATGCTTCTATTTCTGTGCTAATTATTCTGCAACACACATCTTTTTTTTTTTTTCAAATTATGATTTATGGAGCTTTTTATCTTGTATGAACTGGAACAATTTATAAAATATCAATGTATTTGTTCTGTAAAAAACTAAATAATTCATTAGTGACAATAAACATTTTTATGAGTTCTTCAGTATTATTCTTAGTTATTGATTCATTGACTTCTCTGTGTGATATGTAAAATCGTCCATTTCATTGATGTTTTCAACTTCAGCACTGAGTAATTGCAGACACCATTTTGTACATATTGTTATACTATCATCATTTTTTTTACCACAGACATTTCTCTGGTTTGTTTATGTTGCTAATTTTTAAAAAGCATTTAATCTTGAATTTGTGAATACCATTATTTTTGTGCGGGTGTCATAATGAAACTAATGCAGTTGAGTAATGAATACAATGCCTCAAAGGAGGCATAACTTAGAATTTATACTCACATGTCACCGTCACTCATTTCTGGTGTATTAACCTTCTACTGCTACTGTAACAAATTATTACAACTTTAGAGGCTTAAACAATTTAAAGAATTCTTACAATTCTGTAGGTCATAAGTTTAACATGTGTTTCACTAGGCTAAAATTGAAGTATCAGCATTGCTCCACTTCTTTCTGAAGCTTCTAAGGGAGTTTCTTTTTCTTTGATTTTGCCAGCTTCCAAAGGGCATTCACATTCCTTGGCTTGTGGCCTTTTACCTATCTTTATAGTCAGCAATGGTAGGTCAAGTTTTTCTCACACTGGATCACTCTGATTTTCTTCCTCTCATTCGCTTTTCAACTGTCAAGCATCCCTGATATTTAGATTGGATGCATTCACATATTATGTTAATTAAGATGCTTAAACTGGTCACATCTGCAAAGTCCTTTTGTAATATAAGGTAATGTATTCATAGGTCCAAAGTGAATTTCGAGTTGGGAATTAGAATGTGGACATCTTGGGTGGGCCATTATTCTGCTTATTCTGTTTCCTTTGTCATTTGTGTTTTCAGATTCAGGTCAAACTGCACACCTTCTGTAAAAGAAATTGTTGTATATGAATTTGATGCTTATCCTTAATTAATTGTCTTCTGCCGTTGTCAAATTTATCTTTTAATTGGTTTCCAAACATGTTTCAAAAAGTTGTTTAGCTCTCCATGGTTGGCCAGGGATATATCTACATAAAATATTTTATTTGAACACATTTGTTTTAAATTATAAATATCTTCTGTGTTAACACACAGATTGTGTTGACAGACTTTGTTTGCCTGAGCTGACCACCAGTTTAATCAGACTAATTACTTTATTAGCTCAGTAAACAGTCTTATATTTGGAAAACATTTTATAATTCCACTTAAAGAAAAACTGAGCAGATATCAGATGATGAGTAAGAAAGAAATTTAATTATCCATCTGTATATATTTCAAAAAAAAAATGTACTTACCAAGGCTTATTTTAAAATTTTCACCCAGTAATTTACTAAAAACTATTTTTTTTAAATAGTGAACTGTTGGTACATTATTAGGAAAACTTACCAGCTAGACTAAACAATGACATTTATACAGATTCATCATAAATCACAGTATCTAAAATTCTTAGAAAAATCATATGGAGGGTTTCCAAGGCATCTGAGCTGTTCAGGAATCTTTCTTAATATTAAAAGAACATTTTCTACCAGCTTGCCTAGAGTTGACCAAAAAAAATCAGCTACTTGATATACATCTCTTTTAGTCAATTCTGTATATTTAATCTGTATTACTATGACTTTAGGGTTTTTGATAATACAGATTTTATTTTATGTATTGAAGCAAATTTCTCATTATTATAGCTTTAAAAATAGTGTGTGTGGGTAGACATAAATGGATGATAGATATAATATGGGTGTATTTAAATTGTGCAACTTAAATCTATATTCTATGAGTTGTATTTGACATAATGATCATTAGCTTCATTTATTACTAGTTTTTCATACATTTTATATTCAGTTCACCTAAATCATTCAATAATTTTCTTCAGATCTTTAATCTATTAGAAAAGAAAGATCTAGTGCAAATGCATAATTGTTAAGCCATTGTGGAGTTTGGTGGTTCTTCATAAATTATGGTTACTGCATAATGCTATAATTTTACCTTTAGAAATACATATAAAAGAATTGAAAATGGGTACTCAAACACACGTTTATAGCAGCACTATTCACAACAATCAAAAGGCAGAAACATCCCCAAAGTCCATAAATAGATTAATGAATAAACACATTGTCATAGATATATACAATGAAATATTATTCAGTCATAAAATGGAATGAAGTAATGATATGGGCAACAACATGGATGAACCTCTGAAACAACTGACAAAAGCTAGACACAAAAGATCACGTATTTCATTATTCCACTTACATGAAATATCCAGAATAGACAAATTCATAGAGATAGACTGTGGATCAATTGTTGCTAGGGGCAGAGTGGTGGGGAGAGGGGAGACAGGGAGAAACTGATTGATGGGTATGAGGTTTTTCTTTTGCAGTGTTGGAAATGTTTTGAAACCTGATATAAATGGTAGTTGCTCAGTGTGAATGATCTCACTGTTAAAATGGTGAATTTTATTGTGTTGAATTTTACTTTGATAATTAGCATTTAAAATGTCTCTGGTACAAGTGGTATAACTTCTCATTTAAGACTAGGACATTATGCTCTTAGCTTCACAATTCTGAAAGGGGCATCTGCTCCTTAGCTTTCATCCTTGGAAGTTGCATCCACATACAGTCCTTCCTCTCTGGATCTTGTGCTTCAGTAACTGCAGGTTGATGTTTTGTTACAGCTCAATCAAAACCACACAACCTCTCCCCACCCTCTTATCTTCCTTAACTAAGCCAATGCCTTATATGAGTTCAATCTTCAATCAGAAGAATATCAAAGCTCCCAAGAGGTGCTCCCTTTGCTTACACACTGAACATAATCATGTATTCTGCCACTCCCACACAAGGGGATATAGAGGGACTCTGTTACTTAATCTATGAGGACATCTTGACATAAATGTCCTCTCTTTTCAGATCCAAAGCACAAATGAAGGTCTACTGAAAACTTCCAGAACTTGGAGATCTATTTCTAATCCGAGGGGAAGATAGAATCTGCTTTGGCTCATCACATTTTTCTATATCCTTTGAGTGCTAACCACAGGAAATATTTTTAAACTAACAAGTCAAGATGTAACTCTTTCTTTCATTCCAGAATCTGACTCTCCTCTGAGGCAACATGTGACACTGACTATGAAAGGAATAGGAAGCAAAAAGAAAAAAGTGATTTCAGCCACTAATAGAAGACTGAAAAAACTATCTTTAAATTAGTAGAGCTTTGTATATAGATGTTGGTTTCCTAGGGTTAGGCTCTTAACGATTTAACAATGATTTCAAAGCTATTATATTGTTCCATCTATTGTCTGTGCCTATTATTATCCTGGTAATGGGAAGTAAGAGGTCAAAGTTTAGGAAGAGAAATAATGTCTTTCTTTGTAAAAACCTTCAGAAAACACTCCTAAGCAACAGCACCTCATTCTCTCTATTCCAAATAACTGAAGAAAATAATGGCAATGATGTAAAAATTCTGTGATCTTATCACAGCACAGTTTGATCAGGCATCTTGGCTGGTGATCACAAGCATTAGTAAAGAGACCATTGACTATTGGTCAAGGGCTTTGTAATAGATTATTAACATCAAGTCTTCCCTTCCTGTCTTCTCATATTTACATTGGGACCTTGCAGATCTTCCCATGATATGGAATCCATTTTTCTACTTCTTGATTCTGGATTTTTCATGATATTTACATTAATCAATAGAATATTAGCAAGTGTGACACGAGGGGAGACTGATAAGCACTTGCAAATGGAGCTTGCTTTCTTGTTATCCTTGGAGCCCTTTGATAGCCTCATAGACAAGCCTGGCCTCATCTGTTGAAGTATTAAATGGAGACCAGATGGAGAGAGACCCCACTCATCCCATTCATCTCAGAGAAAATCATCATAAATTCCCAGCTTCAAAAAACCCACCATCTCATTAAAAATTCAAAGTAAATTTATTGGCAATCAACTAAGCTTGGTTAGATTTGATGAGCCAACTAGTCAACTTAGTCCAGCTCAAATAGCCAACCCACAGAATCATGTGTTAAATAAATAGTTGTTTCAGACCACTAGGTTTTGGACTATTTTTTTGCATACCAGAAGCTAACTAATAAACTTACTGATAGTTCAATTCTACAACTTACCATTATATCTTAATTAACCAAAATAAAATATAAATTAGTTGCTTTTGTTGATCACTTACACATACCAAGTGTATTGCAAAATATAATATATATTTTAAAAAACATTCAAGTTGACAATATATATTTAATTTTTTTCAAGGTTTGTGTTAAGGACTGAATTGTGTCCCCTCAAATCTATATATTTCATCCCTAACCCCCAGTGTGACTTTATTTATGAATAGGGCTTTTCTTCCCTGGTAGCTCAGATGGTAAAGAATCTGCCTGCAATACAAGAGACCTGGGTTTGATCCTTGAGTCAAGAAGATCCCCTGGAGAAGGAAATGGCAACTCACTCCAGCGTTGTTGCCTGGAGAATCCCAAGGACAGAGGAGCCTGGTGGGCTGCAGTCCATGTGGTCACAAAGAGTCAGACACAACTGAGTGACTAACACTTTCAGGGCTTTCAGGAGGTGATTAAGGTTACATGGGTCATATACATGAGGCCCTGAGCCAATAAGATTGATGTGCTTATAAGAAGAGAAGAAACAGCAAGAATGTGCACACACAAAGAAAAATCCACTTGAGGACACAGTCAGAAGGCATCTATCATCTAGCACTTTGAGCTTGGCTTCCCAGCATCCAGAACTGTGAAAAAATAAACTTTTGTTGTTTAGATCACCCAGTCTGTGGTATTTTCTTTTTTTAATGTCTGCCTACCAGACTAATATAGTTAGCAGTATTGTCTTCCTTTTGCAGATGAGGCAACCAAGTCTGAGAGGTATTTTTGTAGCGGTCCACAGTAACCAGCTAGCATTATACAGAAATGAGAGCCTAGACTAGGTCATTTTGATGGTAAAATCCAAGTTCTCAGCAATACAGAGGAAACAAAGCATGCTTTTACTGCCCTGACAATACCAAAAATAGGGTATGTAATCTAAACCAAAAATCTTGCAACAGATATCAAAGAAATCACTACTTTTGTCAAATAAAATAAGATGCAATGAAAGATGAAACACAAAACATGCAACAAAAATGACTGATTGAAGAGTAGTAAGAAAGGAAAAAGTTAGAGGAAGAAGAGGTTCTATAATTCATTGCAAACAGACTCTCTGATGACCCATTTGGTTTACTTTCTTCACCTAAAGCCTTATAATTATACTTTTTATATCATATTAAGTTTCTACCACATCACTTTTGGTTAGTAATCCATAATGTGATCTTTCCTTTTAAATGTTTCTGCATCTTTTCTGTCAATCAAATGATGTAAGGATTTCATGTTCTACATTTAAGCTAAATTTAGACATATTGTTTTCTTAATTTGCTAAAACTATTTTACTCACTTGTCTTTTGTTAATTAATTCTCTGGCATGGAGGAATCAAACCAGGCTCTGAGAGTACGTACCTATGCCTGACAAACTCTGGAAATATAATATCACAGACGAAAGTTAGATTAGCCCACAGGTAATGCAATTTAAGCAAAAGAATTATACTGTTTGCCAATCAAACATTTCTCTAAAGCAACAGAGGTTTAATTAAAACTATTGATGATTAATTACAACATTTAATAATCTTTATTAAAATAGCTTTGGACAAATATATGGCTTGATTAAAAACCAAATAGTGAGCATGCCTAACATTTCATTCATCAGGAAATTGTTTTTAAAGTTAAATACATTTTAAGAAAATGTTGCACCATTAAGTCCAACTTGTGTTTAGTAGATTCTGATCTCATACATCTATATTTTTTTGTTTGTTTGTTTTTAACTTGAACATAGCTGACTTTTATGATAATATTTCTTTTTAACAATTCTATTGAAAGATAAATACAAAATTTTATCAAAGACTAACAATTCCACATTTAAGATTCTCATACCTTTTTAGAAACATTCCTCTAAAAGATTACATTTTTAAAATAATTCAATTTTTTTCTTCTCAACATTAGCATTTAGATTAAATACAATGTGCAAAATATACTAAATATTTCACAGTATTATAATTTGTACATTCTCCAATTTTATGGGACAAAATGGTTTATCTGTTTCATTCATCTTACATATGTTAATATTTTTCAATGCCTTCTGTTTGAATTTCTAATATAGAAGACTATGACTCATCAACTCTTTTGAACAATGGCTTCTTTTTTTTTTTTTGGATAATCATTTTTCTCACCAATTTGTGATAATTCTCTTCGAGACTGATTTTATTTATCACAATTTGATTAACATGCAATAGTTATAAAATATGTATTCTTGTAGTACTTTAGGGTCTTAATGTGATTAAAAAAAAAAAGACATTTCAAAGATTTGTCAAAGAAAACACCAGCAAGTGGCAGAATAAGTCTCTGAACCTGCATTAGCCTGGATAAAAATGTGTTCTTATCCAATATGCTACTCTCCTGGGTTTGTTTGTAATGGGCTTTCCTGGTGGTTCAGATGGTAAAGAATCTGCCTGTGATGCAGAAGACCCAGGTTCAATCCCTGGGGGAAGATCCCTTGGATTAAGAAATGGCAGCCCACTCTTGTATTCTTGCCTGGAGAATCCCATGGACAGAGGAGCCTGATGGACTACAGTCCATGGGTTGCAAAGAGTCAGACATGACTGAACAACTAACACTAGGTTTGTAATATATTTTTTTACTTGCTCTCAATTCCACAAAATTTGAATTTCCTTTAAAATCCATATCAAATATATAAGAAAAACACATGCAATGGCCTTTAAGGTAAAATGTATATTCTAAAAACTCTCTTCAAGGTTTGAAAATTCAATCAATATTTCAAAAAGGACAATTTTTCAAGCTTACAGCTCTTAGATTGCTTCACCTCTATTTTTCTCAAAATAATTTTGTCAGAATTATTAATAGAACTGAATACTTTTTAAGGATTTTGAGCAATGGGAAATTTCATTATTTTAAAATTTAAATTTATTTATTTTAATTGGAGGCTAATTACTTAAAAGTTATAAAATTATACATAAAAAATATGGATGAGATTATGTCTTTCAAATTCAATGTGCTTTAGAAAACCTCTCTGATTACATAGAGAGTGTCCTGAATTGTTCTCTGGAGACGAAGACACAATTTAAGATCTAGCTTGGTGATACAATTCTGGAACTCAGACTGGTTCTTGATTTTACAAATCTTTTGGGCAATAACTTACAGGAAAGTACCTCCAAGATTGCTTGAACCCATCCCAAATTTGAGAAAGAACTCAGAGCATGTTGTATTTGGTTCTCCTTAAGAACCCAAAGCATTAAAGAAAGAAAGCAAAAAAAAAAAAAAAAAAAGAGGAGGTATGGAGTGGGAAACTAAGTTTCAAGGATCATGAAAATATTTATTGACAAAAAGAGATAAGAGAATAGAATGAAAAGGCCCAAAACAGAAAAAATTTTGAAAAAAAAAAAAAAAAAAAAAAACAGGCTTGGATCCTTGGCTCAATTTATAGGTGTGACTTTGGGAAAATATAATCGGTGAGTTTTAGGTTCTTCAATCATAGAATGTAAGGAAACTGTCCTTTTTTTCAGAGATATAAAATACTTATAATGCCTGTGACTTAGTAGGCAACTGCAAACTTTCACTTTATTGTGGCTATACATAGATTAAATAGATAGTGTACTTTTAAAATATTTAAGAATCAAAAGAAGTGGCAATAATTGCACACAGAGACTCCCCTGAGACCTGGTACTTAATTTTTCACACTGATAACTTTTTAATCACAGTATATATTTAAACCAGGAAATTGACATTGGTACAAAAGTATTAAGTAAATTATGGTTCTTTTCAGACTTTCTACCAGTTGTTATCTGCACTAGAATATGTGTACATGCATGTTGTGACTGTGTAATGTGAAATTTTATGTGCAAAGACTCAATAACCACCACCACAATTAGGATACAGACTATCCAATCACTACAAAGAAACTTCTTTTTACCAAGTCACAGCCTTATTCTAATCCTAACCAACCAGCCAGTGAAGTTGCTCGGTCATGTCTGACTCTTTGCACCTCCATGGACTGTAGCCTACCAGGCTCCTCCACACATGGCAGTTTCCAGGCAAGAGTACTGGAGTGGATTGCCATTTCCTTCTCCAGGGGATCTTCTCCACCCAGGGATCAAACCTAGGTCTCCCGCACTACAGGCAGATGCTTTACCGTCTGAGTCGCCAGGAAAGCCTTGGCAATCTGATCTATTCTTTTCATTACACTTTTGTCATTTTGAGAACGTGATAGAAATGAAATCATATTACAGTATGTGATTTTTTGAAATGGGCTTTTTTCTCTAAGCACAATGCCCTTGAGTTAAGTTATTTCTTATATGAAGAATTTGTTCCTTTTATTGCTGAGTAGTTTTCCATTGTGTGGATATATTGTGGCTTTTTTAGCCCATCCACATCCACCCATTGAAGGATATTTGGGGGAATTTCCAGTTTGCAATATTGCAAATAAAGCAACTGTGAACATCATAAAAAGATTTTCATATCCATTTATTTTTCTATGATAGATACTCAGGAGTGTGATTGTTGGGTTTTAGATTAATAGTATGTTTAATAATTTACAAAGCTGCCAAACTGTTTTCTAGAGGGTCTTTACCATTTTACATTCCTAGCAGAAATGAAGGAGAGATGAATTGCAGATGCTGTTGCAGATGGGTAGTATTTTAAGAAATGTAAAATATAAAATAATTTCTCCTCTGACTCCTTGGTCAAAGGAGAGTTGGTCATAGAATACATCTGGGGAAAGATTGCTCAACTGAATGCTAATACTGAGAAAGAAGAAAGCATATGATTCATACTTGGGCAAAATTCTGTTTCCTCAAATGATTGAGTGGCTAAGTTGACTTGAGATTAGGCTTCTTGGAAATTTATACATCACTTTCTGTATTAATCAGATCATATTCTTGTTTCTGTTCAAAATAACATTTGATTGTGTAAACTCACCCTAAATAAACCAAAATTCTTATTGTTTTTAGAGATTCTTATAAATATAGTCATTAATTAACTATATGAGGGAAGGGACATGCAATCTGGTGAATAAAGCATTAGCAAGATTTGTAATGTTACACAATCTCAGCAGAGAATTAGGAGTTGTTTTAAAAAAGGTCTTATTTAAAGAACCCAAGAGGAACATATCTTGTGTTATCTTAACAGTGAATAAAGACAATCCCTGGGAACATCTTCATGGAAGCAATAGTCTGATGCACTCATTTTCAATGGTGTTATTTTAAGGTATAAAACTAATTTATTCCTAAATCAATGCCAAAATCAAAACAGTAAACATGTTAATGTAATTTTCACTTCTACTTAGTTAATTATGAAACCATAGACAAAAAGAATTGAAGAAGAATGAGATATCCAACCAAATAATGTTAAACTAGTCAGTATTGTTCTTTTAGCTGAGCATCATTTATGATAATTAATGGAACCAAAGAGTGTGATTATTTACTTGTTTGTGTACTTAAAATTTTCCAAGCAAGGGGAATGGAAATTATTGTTTTTAAACTTTCTCTTTATAGTTCTGTATTTTCCTAAATTTACCTTCCTTTGCCAGCTAAAAAACAAAATGAACAGAAAATGAAAGTGTTTTTTCTCAAACAACTATCCATCTTTGTGGATTTTCTCCTATGAAATGATCATTGAGACTTTGAGAGTCACTGCAAAATATAGCAAATTTAAAATAGTCATTAATAAGGAAGAAAAAAATGAAGAAAATGACAGATGATCTCATTGATAACAGAAGCAACGCATGGATGGAGATGGGCTAGCACCCCTGACTTGTAGACAGGCCTTGATCTGCTTTTCCTTCAGGTGAGAATGAGGGTGGTTGCTCTTCACTTCTGTGACTTTGTCTCCTAATTCATTATATCTTCCTATGGTCTGCTTGGTCAGCTCAATCATGTCCAGTTCTTTGCAACTCCATGGACTGTAGCTCACCAGGCTCCTCTGTTCATGGAGATTCTCCAGGCAATAATACTGAAATGGTTTGCTATGCCCTGCTCCAGGAGATCTTCCAAACCTAGCGATAAAATCCAGGTCTTCTGCATTGCAGGCAGATTCTTTATCATCTGAGCTAGCAGGGAAGTCCTTTTATCTTCCTACTTCATTTTAAACAAAGAATGTCTCTTTTGCAGTCATATTGTGCATATAACTTATTTTTTTTAATTTAAATTTTACCTGTATCTTGGGACTACTGAAAATAGAAAGTTTCAACAAAAAGTAATAAGCCCTTTTGACACATTGTTGATAACGATCGTCCCTATAACAAACTCAAACAAGAAAGGAGAGGTTTTTTTCTACAATGACAAAGACACCAATGATGCTTCCGTTTAGGTCGTATACCTTCAAGGTAACCAACAGAAATAAATACATCCCTTTCATTGACTATGTTTCCCAAGGCAAGTTTATTATAGCATCTCAACATATAAATTATCAGTTTAAAACTACATATAGATATTATTATGCTCTCGGGTGTTTTTTTATGAGGATTAGAAATGATTTGATGATAAAAATTTATACCAGAGTATTTCAGTAGCAACCATAGTAAAAATATTCCTTTCATTTCTATGATACTCACCAGAAATTAGATAAGAGATCATTGTAAAACATGCACTTCAGTGCAAGCTGTTTATCAGACCCACTCTGTGGGCAATGAAAGCCCAAGGTAAGCACGTTTGACTGCCTACCATAAAATAGTTAAGATCAAACTCAGGATTGGGTGAGAGAGACACAATTACTGGTGTCAGCAGTTTAAATATAGTTCTTGCTGAGAACACCTTCAAGATAACTGTTCAGACCCATTCATTTTGCCAAGTGGAGGCAATAATTGGTAACTGTCAGTGCTCCCTACAAACACCAGCCTCCTCCAAGAATAACCCAGCATGATTAGCTCTCAGCAATTGGCTGCACTTCTGCTGACTTCTAGTGAGTGGTTTTTCACACACAGTTACAGATAAACCCACTGTAACCAAACACAGCTGATGACTCATTTCATGGCTTTCTGCTTGTCTCCTTCAAAGCTGTGTATTGTTTCTGTTTTAGAAAGAACAAACGTCTATTTTTAACAAAAGGGTGAGTTTACTACATTATTATTCAGAAAAGGACCATTCAAGCATCTTATAATCTTATGCTGTGACATGCAGAACATTCCTGGGCTTTGTTCCACAAATAGAGCAAAGTTTTACTAAAAGGAGCAATGTCAAAATGACCTTCAAACCTATCTTTAGACTTTTGTGTGTTGCTACAGTAAATGCAGAATTCAAATTGAGTTGCTCTGCAAAATGTATTTTGGAAGGAGACATTTCTAGAGATTATAGACGGTTCAAAAGCAATTTAATGCTGGGTACACTTGGGGTGCTGTCTGATTTATGAATAATGAGGACACTTACATGTTCACTTGATATATGGTATTTGAACATAACAATGAATATTTCTTATGGAAAAGGTGTCAGCTAAAGTGGTTATATATGCAGGAGCTTGCCACAAAATGGTTCAGAGTCTGCAATAAGGTAAAATGAGGGTAATTCTCTTTTCCTTTAAAAGAAAATATATTATTTTACCTTCAAACTTAAGAAATGAACATATGACAATGCTAAAAATTAAATATTCATAGAATGTTTTAAATAAAATATTAGTCTTTAGCATGATGATGTAGAAACAAGTTTGTCTTATTCACATTTTGCCAAACAACATATATTTTTTAAATTTAGTGGTCATATATATAATTCCCACAAATGGTTAGAAAATCTGACAAGAAAGTGTAAAGTTACCATAAGGCAAGATAATGATCAAACCATTCCCACTTTTTGCTCTCATCCTATGATCAAAATCAGGGATTTTATTAGCTGCAAGTTAAAGTAGAAAGATCAGTTTTGGTCTTACTCAGGTCTCAGTGCATTCAGTTCTGTTATTTGTTTTTGTGCCTGTTTCATTCATAATCAAAGACGTTTTTTTTGTTTCACTTTTTTTCCATTTTATGTATTTATTTATGTTTTTTGTAAAATCATTGGTTATTTGAAAACAGTAAAACGGATTGTAAACATTTTAAATTGTGTTGTTTGCTGCTTTTATTAATTAAGTACTTATTTCTTAATGTGAAAAGCTTCAAAGGAGTCTGAGCCACGCTGTAACATCCACACAACCAGTTTCCATTCAAGTGCAATGACTCTAACACATGTGCTTCTAGTCTGATTTCTTGGCTATTACAACTTTACAATGCAAATAAATCCTTTCCTTCAAAAATGTTACTTTTTCAATAATGACACAGTATTCTAATTAAATTGCAATTCTCCTGTCAGTTCTCTTATTTTCCTCACTTATCCTTTTTGCCCAGCACTTATTCCTCCATCGGAGAAGGCAATGGCAACCCATAAATCATAAATATTATAAAACTTTTTATCATTTTGTGTGTGATCTATTTCCCCTCATGAGAATGTAAGCTTCACAAAGGCAAGAATTTTCACCTGCTTTGTTCATTATACTATATATAACACCTAGGACAAAGAAGATGTTTGAAAATATTTGTTGAATGAATAAAAGAATACTTACTGAGGTTCTGAGATTAAAATTTTTATATAAATGTTGGTATATAAATTCTTATGCTATCTGTCTTTGGGCTTCCCAGGTGATCCAGTGGTAAAGAAACTGCCTGCCAATGCATGAGACAGAGGAAATATAGGTTAGATTAGATCCCTGGGTCGGGAAGATCCTTTGAAAGAGGACATGGCAACCCACTTCAGTATCTTTCCTGGGAAATCCCGTGGACAGAGGAACCTGGGAAGCTATAGCCTGTGGGATCACAAAGAGTGGGACATAACTGAGCTACTGAGCATCTATGCACACAGATCTTAAAAATGAGCAAAATATAAATTTGGTCTGTTTTTAAAATACAGATTTCCTTTTAGATCTTTCTATGTCCTTAAATAATTAATAGATCTCACATCAAATTTGTTGTACTCTGAATGTGTGTAAATAATTGTGAGATAAATTGTACAACATCAGAGTAGATAATATTAAATAAGAAAACAAAAGTTGAAACTATGGAGAATTGTTTAAGGATAATATAATGGATGGGTATAAAAGAAATTTTCTCTTAAAGGATAAATAAATATAAAATTAAAAATAAGTCATTGGCTTATTGGAGCTGTATCTTCAGCAGTGGTCCTTCCAATGAATATTAAGGGTTTATTTCCTCAGGATTGACTGGTTTGACTGAAGCTGAAGCCTCAATTCTTTGTCCGCCTAATGTGAAGAACTGACTCATTGGAAAAGACCCTGATGCTGGGAAAGACTGAAGGTAAAAGGAGAAGGGGATGGCAGGAGATGAGATGGTTAGATAGCATCATTGACTCAGTGGACATGAATTTGAGCAAGCTTAGAGATGGGGTCGCTAAGAGTAGGATACGACTGAGTGGCTTCACTTTCACTCACTGGAGAAGGAAATGGCAACCCACTCCAGTGTTCTTGCCTGGAGAATCCCAGAGATGGGGGAACCTGGTGGGCTGCCGTCTATGGGGTCGCACAGAGTTGGACACCATTGAAGAGATTTAGCAGCAGCAGCAGAGATGGTAGAGGACAGAGGAGCTTGGTGTGCTTCAGGTCCATGAGGTTGCAGAGAGTCAGCCATGACTGAGTGACTGAACAGCAACAACAAAATTTATTTACTGCATCCACTATGTAAGAGGCAGAAGAAGGACCGAGAGCCAGACAATACAAAGCACAGGTTATAATTTATGTAATATGCAAAATAATCCAAACTGATGGAAAGCTTAGTAATTTGGTTAGGCCCAGAGGCAGAGGTGGAAAGGAGGATGACGGGATGAGATGGTCACAGAGTTGGACACGACTTAACAACTGAAAAGCAACAGGGGCACAGAGAGGGGCACGTTCAGTCTTTTGTGGGTGATATAATTTTTGTGTCTTGATTTTGGTGGTATTGTCATGGGTTTCTACACATGTCAAAATTCAAAAAGGCATGTACTTTAAATGCATATCATTCATTGTACATAAATTATTCCTTAGCAGATTGATGAGGAAAACCAAAGTCAGTAAGATATTTTAGATAAATAAGAGTTACAAGAACACAGCTCAAACATATCTCTACTAAAAGACATACTAAAAATTGCTGTTCAATCATTAAAATAAAATCTCCATTGGAAACATAGAGAAGTAAAGAGAGTAAATCTAAATAATTACTTTGTAAAAGATTTTTTTGATGTGAACCTTTTTCTTAAACTCTTTTTTGAATTTGCTACAATATTACCTCTCTTTTATATTTTTTTTTTTTTTAGCCATGAGGCATGTAGGATCCAGAGAAAGCAATGGCACCCCCACTCCAGTACTCTTGCCTGGAAAATTCCATGGACAGAGGAGCCTGGTAGGCTGCAGTCCATGGGGTCTCACAGAGTCGGACAGGACTGAGCGACTTCACTTTCACTTTTCACTTTCACGCATTGGAGAAGGAAATGGCAACCCACTCCAGTGTTCTTGCCTGGAGAATCCCAGGGACGGGGGAGCCTGGTGGGCTGCCGTCTATGGGGTCACACAGAGTCGGACACGACTGAAGGAACTTAGCAGCATGTAGGATCTTAGCTCCCCAACCAGGGATCTAACTCACACCCTTTGCAGTGGAAGGTGAAGTCTTAATCACTGGATTGCGAGGGAATTCCCAATATTGACTTCATAAGCAATAATAATATCTTGTTTCAATTAAAATTGAATGAGTAACTTAAATATGACTGCAATGATATTTGTGGAGAAAATGACATAATTTCAATTTTCCTAAGGTGCTTATATTGCCCAGGCAAGGACCAGAGTAAACATGAATATTAGACATAAATCATGAAGGATGCATGTTGTAATCTCTTGGCTAATCCTTAAACAATAATGAAAGAGTAAATATTTCTGAACAAATAAAGGAGGAAACATAATTAAATACGCACACACACACATATCTTAAAAAGGGAAGGGAAAAAAAAAAGGAAACAGAGGACATATGAAAAGCAAAAAGTAAGATGGTAGTTTAAACTCAAACACATGAATGATTGCATTAATTTTAACTCAGCTAAGGTTCAGATGAAAAGACAACAGCTCTTTGAGTAAATAGACAAAGTGCACACATAAATATAGCTACACAGACATAAATGATATAAAGAAAAACATTATAATGATAAAATGCTAATTCTAGCAAGATCATAAAAATTATATATTTTAAAAACTAATATATCCTGAAATAGCTATAAAACAAATACTTATAAAATTGAAAGGCAAATCTACAGGTATAGTAAGAGATTTTAATATATTTCTTTCAGTGACAGAGTAAGATGAAAAATTCAAGAACATAGAAAATTTCAATATAAAACTAGCAAATTTGAATCATTTGATATATATGAAACACTGAACACATTTAAAAGCAAGCTACTCAATAGTTAAATTGTACTTAAAACTGTAAAAAAACACAGTGCATGCTTCACCACAAAGCAGATTTCAATTAATTATGAAGAAGTAAAATTATAGAGTATATTTTATGGCTACAATAAAATTAAGCTATAAATCAAAAACAAAAAGATTACTAATAAAATCTAATTTGGAAATTAAGAAATTTACTACTAAATAAGCCATAGATCAAATTAAAATCAAAATTGGAATAATAATGCCAATTAATCATAATGAATTATATACATTAGAATTATGAGAAACAAGCTGTATTTAAAACAAAATTTATGGTTTTGATTCATATTTTAGAAAAGAAGAAAAGTTTAAACTCATTGAGTTAACTGTGCATCTCAAGAAGCTAGAAAAATATGGAAAATTAAACCTGCAAAAATATAAGAGGGGAAAATAAGAGTGAAAGTGAAAGTCACTCAGTTGTGTCTGACTCTTTGCCACCCTATGGACTACACAGTCATGAAATTCTCTAAGCCAGACTACTGGAGTGGGTAGCCTTTCCCTTCTCCAAGGAGTCTTCCCAACCCAGGGACCAATCTAGATCTCCTGCATTGCAGGCGAATTCTTTACCAGTTGAGCCACAAATCAAACAGAAACAAGAGTACAATAGAACCAAAATGTTAAATTATAGTTCTTTGAAATTTGATCTGAAGAGAGCTATCAAGAAGCTGAAGTTCCACTACTTAGGCTACCTGACATGAAAAGCCAACTCAATGGAAAAGACCCTGATGCTGGGAAAGATTGAAGGCAGGAAGAGAATGGGAAAACAGAGGATGAGGTGGTTGGACACTATCACTGACTTAATGGGCATGAGTTTGGGCAAGATCCGGGAGATGGTGGAGGACAGGGAAACCTGATGTGCTGTAGTCTGTGGGGTCTCAAAGAGTCAGATCCAACAAGAATCAAGAAATGAGAGAAAACACAAAAAACTCAATATCAGGAATTAAAGAAAAAGGTTTTTACTATAGTTCTTGCAGATTTTCAATATTGTAAAAATAAAATATGAGCTAAATGTCCATGAATTGGAAAATTCAAAACTGTCAGATGTCAAATGTCCGAGGCATTAAGTGTGAATTAAATATAATACTAAAAAATTCAAGGTTTTTCATTCCCTTTTGAAGGTCTTAAAATGATTAAGAAAATATCATAAAAAAATAGTCAATTCATTCTTGAAAATAACCATGGTGGAAGATCACTCAAATTGATAAATTAACAAAAAACACAGAACAGAACCAAAGCGAGCAAAATAAAGAAATATCAATAAATTTTACAAATGAAACAGAGAGCAAAGCAAAAGCAGAATGGAATAACAAAATCAAAAGTGTACTCCAAGAATACTAAGAGTTAGTCAAAGATGGTAATAGTGATCACAAAATAAAAAGAGAAGGCATATATATACGCATGATTTTAAGAAAATAAAGTGGAATATGGATATCAAAACATATTTAAACATTATATTAAGGACAAGATAAATAGCCTTCTGTCAATACATGAAAGAGAATTTAATTCAATCACTATATTGGAAAAACTACTTAATACTCTGCTTCAACAGAACACCCAACAAAGCCTATAATTCAAACAATTAAAATATTTTTTAATTCCAAAAAACCAAAAAATTAGCCACAGAACAAATAAATGCATTTGAAATCTCAACAATACCAAATACACATGACTTTATAATTCATTTTACTAAACCATCAAGAATCAAAAGATGTTCCCTCATATACAATGCTTAAGAGATTTAGAAGTTAGAACATTACATCATTGTCTCTTTTGCTGTCTCATATACAGAGGGATGGTATGGGGAGGGAGGAGGGAGGAGGGTTCGGGATGGGGAACACATGTATACCTGTGGCAGATTCATTTTGATATATGGCAAAACCAATACAATTTTTAAAAAAGGAATAAAAAAAAGAACATTTCTCCAACCCTTAATGATCTTCATAAACTCTTATTACAAAAACAATAATTTTTCTTATTATAATAAAAAATAAACATATCATTAGAAAGGAAAACTATCAACACAGATACAAGTATCCAAAACAAAATACCAGCAATCAAAACTAGCAACTAACATGAAACAACCAAATGATGAATAGGTATAGTGCATCTTAAGAATGCAAAAAATACTTTAAAAATATTGAATATTAAAATACTTGAAATATGTTATGATATTTGCCACATTAACCCCTTAAAATACCAAACATTTAAAATCAGATCAGATCAGATCAGTCGCTCAGTTGTGTCTGACTCTTTGCGACCCCATGAATCACAGCACGCCAGGCCTCCCTGTCCATCACCAACTCCTGGAGGTCACTCAGACTCACATCCATCGAGTCAGTGATGCCATCCAGCCATCTCATCCTCTGTCGTCCCCTTCTCCTCCTGCCCCCAATCCCTCCCAGCATCAGAGCCTTCTCCAATGAGTCAACTCTTCGCATGAGGTGGCCAAAATACTGGAGTTTCAGCTTTAGCATCATTCCTTCCAAAGAAATCCCAGGGCTGATCTTCAGAATGGACTGGATGGATCTCCTTGTAGTCCAAGGGACTCTCAAGAGTCTTCTCCAACACCACAGTTCAAAAGCATCAATTCTTCGGCGCTCAGCCTTCTTCACAGTCCAGCTCTCACATCCATACATGACCACAGGAAAGATCATAGCCTTGACTAGGCGAACCTTTGTTGGCAAAGTGATGTCTCTGCTTTTGAATATGATATCTAGGTTGGATATCTAGGAAAGATATAAGCATCTAAATGCAGAGTTCCAAAGAATAGCAAGAAGAGATAAGAAAGCCTTCTTCAGTGATCAATGCAAAGAAATAGAGGAAAACAACAGAATGGGAAAGACTAGGGATCTCTTCAAGAAAATCAGAGATACCAAAGGAACATTTCATGCAAAGATGGGCTCGATAAAGGACAGAAATGGTATGGACCTAACACAACCAGAAGATATTAAGAAGAGGTGGCAAGAATACACAGAAGAACTGTACAAAAAAGAGCTTCACGACCCAGATAATCATGATGGTGTGATCACTGACCTAGAGCCAGACATCTTGGAATGTGAAGTCAAGTGGGCCTTAGAAAGCATCACTACGAACAAAGCTAGTGCAGGTGATGGAATTCCAGTGGAGCTATTCCAAATCCTGAAAGATGATGCTGTGAAAGTGCTGCACTCAATAGGCCAGCAAATGTGGAAAACTCAACAGTGGCCACAAGATTGGAAAAGGTCAGTTTTCATCCCAATCCCAAAGAAAGGCAATGCCAAAGAATGCTCAAACTACCGAACAATTGCACTCATCTCACACGCTAGTAAAGTAATGCTCAAAATTCTCCAAGCCAGGCTTCAGCAATATGTGAACCGTGAACTTCCTGATGTTCAAGCTGGTTTTAGAAAAGGCAGAGGAACCAGAGATCAAATTGCCAACATCCGCTGGATCATGGAAAAAGCAAGAGAGTTCCAGAAAAACATCTATTTCTGATTTATTGACTATGCCAAAGCCTTTGACTGTGTAGATCACAATAAACTATGGAAAATTCTGAGAGAGATGGGACTCCCAGACCACCTGATCTGCCTCTTGAGAAATCTGTATGCAGGTCAGGAAGCAACAGTTAGAACTGGTCATGGAACAACGGACTGGTTCCAAATAGGAAAAGGAGTACGTCAAGGCTGCATATTGTCACCATGTTTATTTAACTTATATGCAGAGTACATCATGAGAAATGCTGGACTGGAAGAAACACAAGTTGGAATCAAGATTGCCGGGAGAAATATCAATAACCTCAGATATGCAGATGACACCACTCTTATGGCAGAAAGTGAAGAGGGGCTAAAAAGCCTCTTGATGAAAGTGAAAGTGGAGAGTGAAAAGGTTGGCTTAAAGCTCCACATTCAGAAAACGAAGATCATGGCATCTGGTCCTATCACTACATGGGAAATAGATGGGGAAACAGTGGAAACAGTGTGAGACTTTATTTTTCTGGGCTCCAAAATCACTGCAGATGGTGACTGCAGCCATGAAATTAAAAGACGCTTACTCCTTGGAAGGAAAGTTATGACCAACCTAGATAGCATATTTAAAAGCAGAGACATCACTTTGCCAACAAAGGTTCACCTAGTCAAGGCTATGGTCTTTCCTGTGGTCATGTATGGATGTGAGAGCTGGACTGTGAAGAAGGCTGAGCGCCGAAGAATTGATGCTTTTGAACTGTGGTGTTGGAGAAGACTCTTGAGAGTCCCTTGGACTGCAAGAAGATCCAACCAGTCCATTCTGAAGGAGATCAATCCTGGAATTTCTTTGGAAGGAATGATGCTAAAGCTGAAACTCCAGTATTTTGGCCACCTCATGCGAAGAGTTGACTCATTGGAGAAGACTCTGATGCTGGGAGGGATTGAGGGCAGGAGGAGAAGGGGACGACAAAGGATGAGATGGCTGGATGACATCACTGACTTGATGGGTGTGAGTCTGGGTGACCTCCGGGAGCTGGTGATGGACAGCAAGGCCTGGCGTGCTGCGGTTCATGGGGTCGCGAAGAGTCGGACATGACTGAGCGACTGATCTGATCTAATCTCTGATCTAGGTTGGTCATAACTTTCCTTCCAAGGAGTAAGCGTCTTTTAATTTCATGGCTGCAGTCACCGTCTGCAGTGATTTTGGAGCCCATAAAAACAAAGTCTCACACTGTTTCCACTGTTTCCTCATCTATTTGCCATGTAGTGATGGGACTAGATGCCATGATCTTTGTTTTCTGAATGTTTAGCTTTAAGCCAACCTTTTCACTCTCCACTTTCATTTTCATCAAGAGGCTTTTTAGTTCCTCTTCACTTTCTGCCATAAGAGTGGTGTCATCTGCATATCTGAGGTTATTGATATTTCTCCTGGCAATCTTGATTCCAACTTATGTTTCTTCCCGTCCAGCGTTTCTCATGATGTACTCTGCATATAAGTTAAATAAGTAGGGTGACAATATACAGCCTTGACGTACTCCTTTTCCTATTTGGAACCAGTCTGTTGTTCCATGACCAGTTCTTACTGTTGCTTCCTGACCTGCATACAATCAATATATAAGGAAAATATTTAATTTCAACACTCACTTGCTGTTACATTTACATACTTATAACATTTACCAACACTGAAATTTAGGCAGCAGAAACCTCTTAAGGAACTAAAAACAGAAAGCGACCACTTCCTAGTAATGGGCTCTAATCAAAACTATATCAAAGAGATACACTTAAGAGTAGGATATAAAGATCATGGTTTTATATTCAGAAGTAATACAAAAACACTGCTACTACAGATACTAATAAAGATTGTACCAAATAAAGGCATAAGCAAGATAGTTGTGGGAAACTAAGAAACAAAATATTGTTTCTCATTAAGTAATGTAACCATCTAAACAGAAAATCCAATGTATCTGTGGCTCTAAAAGTCTTGGAAAATCTGGTTGGATAAAACAAATGAGAAGAAAATTAGGAATGTTGTACACAAGCTTAGACTATTTCTAAGATATCCTTTTCCGATAAAGGCCTTATTTACAATATTAGCACAATGCTAAGTGATCAATTGCTTCAGTTGTGTCCGACTCTGGGTGGCCCAGTGGATGTAGCCTGCTAGGCTCCTCTGTCCATGGGATTCTCCAGGCAAGAATACTACAGTGGGTTGCCATTTCCTTCAAGGGAACTCCCCCACCCAGGAATTGAACCCACATCTTCTGCATTGCAGGCAGATTCTTTACCACTGTGCCATCAACTAAATTACTGAAAGTTTCATGTGGAATTCAGATATTTCACATCTGGTTTTTGCCTTTTTTATTTTATTTTTGGACTTTTATTTTGTATTGGACTATCAGTTCAGTCCAGTTCAACCGCCCAGTGGTGTCTGACTCTTTGTGACCCAATGTACTGCAGCATCCCAGTACATGGTTTCCTTGTCCATCATCAACTGCCAGAGCTTGCTCAAACTCTTGACCCTGGAGTCAGTGATGCCATCCAACCATCTCATCCTCTGTCGTTCCCTTCTCCTCCAGCCTTCAATCTTTCCCAGCATCAGGGTCTTTTCCAGTGAGTTGGCTTTTCATGTCAGGTAGCCCAAGTATTAGAGTTTCATCCTTATGCATCCGTCCTTCCAGTGAATATTCAGGACTGATTTCCATTAGGATTGATTGGTCATCAATTCATATGGTGCTCAGCTTTCTTTATGGGCCAACTCTCACACAGCACTGACTCTACAGATTTTTGTCAGTGAACTAATATCTCTCTCTTCCAAGAAGCAAGTGTCTTGATTTCATGGCTGCAGTCACCATCTGTGTTGATTTTGGAGGCCAAGAAAATAAAGTCAGTCACTGTTTCCATTGTCTCCCCATTTATTTGCCATGAAGTGATGAGACCAGATGCCATGATCCTAGTTTCTTGAATGCTGAGTTTTAAGCCAGCTTTTTCACTCTTCATCTTTCACCTTCATCTAAAGGCTCTTTGCTTCTTTGCTATCTGCCATAAGGGTGGTATTATCTGCATATCTGAGGTTATTTATATTTCTCCCAGCAATCTTGATTCTAGCTTGTGCTTCATCCAGTCTGGCATTTCACATGATGTACTGCATGTAAGTTAAATAAGCAATATGATAATATACAACTTTGAGGTACTCCTTTCCCAATCTGCAACCAGTCTGCTATTTCATATCCAGTTCTAACTATTGCTTCTTGACCTGCGAATAGCTGATTAACAATATTGTGATACTTCCAGGTGAATAGCGAAGGAATTCAGCCATACAGAAGGCAATGGCACCCCACTCCAGTACTCTTGCCTGGAAAATCCCATGGACAGAGGGGCCTGGTAGGCTGCAGTCCATGGGGTCGCTAAGAGTCGGACACGACTGAGTGACTTCATTTTACTTTTCACTTTCATGCATTGGAGAAGGAAATGGCAACCCACTCCAGTGTTCTTGCCTGGAGAATCCCAGGGACGGGGGGAGCCTGGTGGGCTTCCGTCTATGGGGTCACACAGAGTCGGACATGACTGAAGTGACTTAGCATAGCATAGCATAGCATCAGCCATACAAATACAGGTATCAACTCCCTCCCAAATGAGACAGAGTAATTTAAATCCTCATCTGCCTGTGATATACATTCAGAGATAGATTATTTAGAGATGATAACATTGAATTTAATCTTATTGGTATAAGAAACTTTTTAATCTGAAATGATATAATGCCATCATTATAATTAACATGTTGAAATTAACCTTGTTGAAAACAAGATGAAAAAGTGGAACGTAGTGGAGAATCATGGACCTTTCATGCATTAAGTATTATCTAAAATGCTTTCAGAGCAGTAACTGAGTTGTCTGCTCAGTGCTTTTAATTTTGTTGTTTTTGTTTAGTCACTAAGTCATGTCCAACTCTTTTTCGACCTCCATGGACTGCAGCCCGCCAGGCTCCTCCGTCCATGAGATTTCCCAGGCAGGAATACTGGAGTAGGTTGTCATTTTCTTCTCCAAGTAGCACAATACATAGTACTAAAATGTTTTGATTAATACAACCAAGACTCAAGAAAAAAACCTGTTAAAATTTTAATGAAGGGTACAAATAAACTGAGATGTATTTAAAACTTGGAGGCTATTTCTAATGCAATATGGATAAAGACTCTCCTGGAAACACATTTTTTTTTTTCAACAAAATTCCCAGGGACAAATAAAGAGAAAAAAGTGAAGTAGGAAGAGAATAAAAGCTGAAGATGACTTGTCATACTCAGGTGGTATTGAACAGTCAGGTTAGAACTACAATTCCTAGAATCTCCTAATACAGTTCTAGTTTATAGTTAGGACTACAATTCCTAAAATCCTCTTAATGTAGTTCTAGTTTATAGTTAAGAAAAAGAGAGATTGCACTATATCTGGAAGATGAAACCGAAGCAGAGTTCATTGTATTCTGAAGGTTATCTTAGGGCACCAGGCATGATTGCATTTCAGAGACTGAGGACAAGCTGCCTCTGCGCCTGAAGCTCTTGCCAGCTGGTAAACAAAAGCATGAATGGGGAGAAAGCATACTAAATCTTAAATAGTGAGGTGTGACAGTGAACAAAATCTAGAAAGGGTACAAAGTGGACTTAAAGAAAAATTTCTCAAAACAAAGTTATAGGTAAAAGTGGCAAAATGTTTATATTTCGTATATCTCAGTGGTGAGATGGGTACATTTTTATACTATCTTCTAAATACCTATTTCAAATAGTTTTCATTTCAACAAATTACTGAAATAGGTAGATATGGAAGACTATTTAGCTATACAGCATGAAACAAAAATTATTAAAGAAAACAGTTACCAAATTTGAATTTATTCAGAAATATGTGAGACAAGCCATCATAATGTTAAGAAATACGATTATCACATGTATCTCTTGTATTTAAAAATAATAAGCACTATATAGTCTAAATATTTTTCATTCTTTAGATTTTGATTGAAAATTGTATTGATCTGTAGGTTATACATTTTTAGCCTGCTCATATTCCATTATAATTTTCTCTCAATAATCAAGTACATAGGAGTGTGGGATCTCTGTTACTAAACAGCTGATTTTGACCACAATGAAATATATTTACTAAAGCCTATTGGTATGTTACTCTAGGCTCTATCATTTTTAATTTATATTCACAGTACTATTTTAAGTAACTTTTTTCTTTAATAGCAATTCATTAACTAAAGTATGCATACATTTTATGAAAATATATTTTTTAGTATTTACTCTATTAATGTTTTATCTGTTAAGTCCTGAAATGATTAGAGTTACTTGACAACTGCATGATATAATTCTACATTAAATATTAAAAATCACACTCAATTTGAAGGGTGTATAAATAATAAAACAGTAACTATTTACAACTTGTAAGTTATGTTACTTTCATCTACTTAACCATTTCATATTTATTTATAAGCATTGAAACAAAGATAAAATTATAATTGGCCTAGAAAAATCATCAAACTTTTGTGATTTATGTAGATGTTTGGTCCCAAAGCAAAAATCCTAGGAAAGTCAAGTAAGTAAATTATATTACACCAGTTTTAGAAAGGTGAGGATACCTCTAAAATAACTAAAGATTTTTAATATGTGGTATTTGGCTTTCTTTGCCATAAACCATCCTTACTGTTAAATGTCATCTCATGTTCATCAAGACTTAGAATGCACATAATCAGCCTAGTTAGAATCCACGATATAAGTCCTTAAGTAAAAATTTGGTGATAAAAAAGCTGCCATGCATATGAAGAGATGTGAGCTAAAGGGTACGCTTCACATGGGAAAGATTAAAATGAAGAATAATAGCTGGGAACTAAGATGAACTGGAGGTACCTTAGAGAACTGTGGTGTGAAGAGAAAACCCGAGAATAATGCAAAATGATCAGCAACATTGGCAAGGAGTTGGTCGTCTCTAATCACCAAGCCTGGGACTTCTTAGGTGGCACTAGTGGTAAAGAACCCACCTATCAATGCAAAAGGCATAAGAGAGAGGCAGGTTTAAGCCCTGGACGGGGAAGATCCCTTGGAGAAGGAACTGGCAACCCACTCCAGTATTCTTGCCTGGAGAATCCCATGGACAGAGGAGCCTGGCAGGCTACAGTCCATAGCGTTGCAAAGGGTCTGGACATGCCTCATGCAATCACAAAGCCCAGATTGTCTTGTTTACCCTTAACCACCCTCTGATTGGCGAGCTGAGTTTGGTGGCTCCCACTCATAGTCCCAAATCTCTGCACATTTAAGAAGTCTATGCATTTCCGAAAAGGTTTAGAATGCTTTTGGAAGTCTTGTTCAAATGCCTTCAACTTCAAGAAAATAATCCCCTCATTCACTTTTTTTCTAAAGCAATACTTAAAGCATGCATACTTAATGCATGATGAAAGGGATATTATTAAAATACAACTGCAGTGTCTATGCAAAATGATATTTTTAGGGTTGAAATTGCATGGTGAATTGAACTTTGCATAGCAGTTTGAGGCAATAACTCTTAAACTGGGATTATCTGCTTCCATAGTTTCACTATTTCATATATCTCATGTAAGTCCATCATTTCAGATATGAAAATCAAGGTGATCTGGTGCTCCCCTAGTAAAAGGAATTAGCTTTCTGGACTTTGATATGCATGCAGTGTAACAGTGGGGTGATAAAATCAGTCCCCAATTAAAATTCCTTTAAATCTGCATCTCTCCGGAATGATACCGTCTGGCTTTATTTAAATGGTCCACTTTTCCCTGGTTGCTTGCTTTGTATTCATTTTGCAGTATTCCTGTGGCAAAGGCATTAAAACATGATTGTGTTGTGCTCTCAGTTGAGCAGATCTCATTACTAAAAATTGTGTCTAATAATTATCAGCTTCCAGGAAAATTATGATTGAGTCCTTCCAGACTCTTTAACCTTTTCCAAAATTGAAAATAGAGACATTTAGTGCTTGATGCCCCTGGCCCCATGGCTTCTTCAATGTTTTTCCTTGGTTACCTAGTGATTTTATACCCTTTTTCTTTCCCACTTTACCTAGTAACCTCTACTCTTAGGGGAAAAAAAAAAAAAAAAACCCACACAATTTAATTTATACTACATTCCGAAAGACTCATTTAAACTTTTCGTGTTTTCTTCTCAGGGAGATGTGCATCTCATGAAGTTCCTGGAAGAGACCTTTAACAGTGGTATCAGTACTATGGGCTTCCCTGATAGTTCAGTTGGTAAAGAATCTGCCTGCAATGCAGAAGATCCCGGTGTGACTCCTGGGTCGGGAGCATATGCTGGAGAAGAGATAGGCTACCCACTCCAGTATTCTTAGGCTTCCCTGGTGGGTCACCTGGTAAAGAATCCACCTGAGATGTGGGAGACCTGGTTTCCATCTCTGGGTTGGGAAGATCCCCTGGAGAAGGGAAAGGCTTCCCACTCTAGTATTCTGGCCTGGAGAATTCAGTGGACTGTATAGTTTATAGGGTGGCAAAGAGTTGGATGGGCCTGAGGGACTTTCACATCATATCAGTAGTGTGGATGAGGGATTATTTTGAAGCAATAAAGTCTCTACCCACTCCAGTATTCTTATCTGGAAAATTCCATGGAGAGAGGAGCATGTTGGGCTATAGTCCATGGGTTTGCAAAGAGTTGGACACGACTGAGCATGCACACATGCATGCATGCAGAAATAGAGTATGTCTAGATATGGAGTATCTGTTCATGAGGTGAGCGTCCCTTAACACAGGAAAAGACGTGTGCAAGGGGAAGAGGAAAATCAGAGTATATGTGACTATGAAAAGAGCACATATATTAAAAGGGTTGTAACATGATGAGAAACAGATTTTATTTAGTCTCAAAATGTTTCCTTTCTCCATAAATATTAACAACTATATCATTAGTCAAAATGCAAAATTTACATTATTTAAAAGTCAATCATTTCTCTCTTTTCCACAATATCTCTCATATCAAACAGTAAAGTTTTTTTTTTAATTTCTTAAATTAGTATTGAAATAAAATTTCCTGAGAACATTGCTATTTAAACCAGTGTTTAAATTCCTCTGCAGAAGGTCCTTGCCCTCTCATGATTTTAGAGTAAGTCCAACAAATCTATCCCTCCCCTGTTTTCATATGATTTCAGAGCTTTGCAGAAATTGCACATCTGGCTCTTTGCCTGTGCACCTGATGTTATCTCAAGAGAAATTATATAATTTAAAAACAGACATTAAAAAAGTCTATTTGAATTCAAAGCAATAGAATATATATCTAGACAACAAAAAGAGTTAAGGGACATTAGTAATATTAAGTTAGGAAACCAATGAAATGATAACAGTATAAAAATGAATGTTGTGAAAACAACAATATACAAATTAGGGTAGAAAAATAGATTGTGTGCACCAAGAACAACTTTAAAATCATTTTCTTTCATCCACATGTGGAGCTGTGGTCTTTGACTCTTTTTTATGTATACATTTTTAAATTTGAAAATAGTGAAAGTTTGATGCATTTGTCAAAATTTCATCTCTTCCTTTATTTCTACTGCCTCTGTGTTATGCAGAATCATTCTTTGTCCTGCAGATTCAGGTTTACTCCTAAATTTCTGAGCTGACTATCAGTGAATAACTATCCCGTGTCATTTCTCATGTTCCTATTACATTACCCACTTCCTCCAGATCTTTTTAGAGATAAAAATAAAATTATTATCTCACTGCAAAAATCATACCTTCTGATCCACCATTTTGCACACTACTCAAAAATGTGTTAATTGCTCAAGATTGATTCCTTGTAAAATAGCCTTCCAGCAAGACATGTGGCCTCTTGAAGAGTCCCATGAAATGCTAAAGAAATGGGAGATCAGGATCTAACACAAAAGGTACACAACATTGGAAAGCTGCAGTTATGGGTCTTGGACATCACAACTCGATCATACCAGGGAATATACAGATATCCCTTAATCATGTATCCTGAAGTGAAAGAATAAGGCTGCAGGCTGGAATTCTACTATATTATATGGCTTTGAGATCATAGCATCCATCATGCCAAGGGAGAGATACTCCTTAATCACAAAGCCTAAAAGCCTAGTATCCAAAAGGTCAGAATACATACAGTGTCTGATATCCAAACCTGCTAGATCCCTGTGTGCTTCCTCAGAATGCAGTGATAATGAGAGCCACTTGATTGCAGCTTGTGCTTCATCTAGCCCAGCATTTCACTGATGTTAAATGATAAGTTAAATAAGCAGAGTAACAATATATAGCCTTGTTGTTCTCCTTTCCCAATTTTGAAGCAGTCTGTTGTTCCATACCCGGTTCTAACTATTGCTCTTGACTTGCATACATATTTCTCAGGAGGAAGGCAAAGTGGTTTGGTATTCCCATTTCTTTAAGAATTTTCCACAGTTTGTTGTGATCCACACAGTCAAAGGTGTAAGCGTAATCAATGAAGCAGAAGTAGATGTTTTTCTGCAATTCCCTTTCTTTCTCTATGATCCAATGAATGTTGGCAATTTGATTTCTAGTTCTGCCTTTTCTAAACCCTGCCTGCACGTCCAGAAGTTCTCGCTTTATGCAGTGCTGAAGCCTATCTTGAAGGATTTTGAGCATAACCTTCTTAGCCTCTGAAATGAGCACAGCTGTATGGTACTTTGAACATTCTTTGACATTGCCCTTCTTTGGGACTGGAATGAAAACTGACCTTCATCAGTTCTGTGGCCACTGTTGAGTTTTCCAAATTTGCCGACATATTGAGTGCAGCACTTTAACAGTAATATCTTATAGGATTTAAATAGCTCGACTGGAATTCCATCAACTCCACTAGCTTTGTTTTTAGTAATGTTTCTTAAGGCCCACTTGCCTTCACATTTCAGGATGTCTGGCTCTGAGTGAGTGACCACATCATTGTGGTTAGTCAGGTCATTAAGATTTCTTGTGTATAATTCTTCTGTGTATTTTTTGCCACCTCTTCTTAATATCTTCTGCTTTTGTTAGGTACATATCATTTTTGTCCTTAATCATGCCCAAATTTTCATGAAATATTCCCTTGATATCTCAATTTTCTTGAAGAGATCTCTATTTTTTCCTCATTCTAATGTTTTCCTCTATTTCTTTACATTGTTCATTGAAGGAGGTTTTCTTATTTCTCCTTGATATTGTCTGGAACTCTGCATTCAACTGGGTACATCTCTCCCTATCTTCTTGGCTTTTTGTTCCTCTTCTTTCCTCAGCTATTTGTAGAGCTTACTCAGACAACCACTTTTTGTTCTTGTACTTGTTTTTCTTTGGGATGGTTTGGGTGACTGCCTCCTGTACAATGTTACTAACCTCCTTTCAGAGTTTTTCAGGCACACTACCTACCACATCAAATCACTTGAATCTATTTGTCACTTCCATTGTATAGTTGTAAGGGATTTGATTTAGGTCGTATCTGAATGGCCTAATGGTTTTCCCTACTTTCTTCAATTTAAGTCTGAATTTTGTAATAAGGAGTTCATGATATGAGCCACAGTCAGCTCTATTTCTTAGTTTTGCAGACTGTATAGAGATTTTCTGTCTTTGGCTGCAAAGGAATAACCAATCTGATTTTGGTATTGACCATCTGGTAATATCCATGTGTAAAGATATCTTTTGTGTTGTTGGAAAGAGTCTTTTTTCATGACCAGTGTGTTCTCTTGAGAAAACTATGTTAGCTTTCACCCTAATTCATTGTGTATTCCACAGCCAAACTTACCCATTACTCCAGATATCTCTTGATCTCCTACTTTTGCAATCCAGCCCCTATGATAAAAAAGACATCTTATCTCGGTGTTAGTTCTAGAAGGTCTTGTAGGTTTAAACAATTCAACTTTAGCCTCTTCAGCATCAATGGTTGGGTGGAGATTTGGATTACTATGTGATGTTGAATGATTTGCCTTGAAAATGAACTGATCTCTTTTTCTTGTTTTTGAGATTGTACCCAAGTACTGCATTTTGGAACCTTTTGTTGACTATGAGGGCTACTCCAGCTCTTCTAAGGGATTCATGCCCACAGTAGTAGATATAATGGGCCTCTGAATTAAATTTTCCCATTCCTGTCCATCATAGTTCACTAATTTTGAAGATGTCGATGTTCACTCTTGCCATCTCCTGCTTGATCACATCCAACTTACATTGATGCATGAACCTAACATTCAGGGTTCCTGTCCAATATTGTTCTTTATAGCATTGTACTTTACCTTCACCACCACACACATCCACATCTGAGCATCGTTTCTGCTTAGACCCAGCCACTTCAATCTTTCTCAAGCTATTTGTAATTGCCTCCACTTTTACCCAGTAGCATATTGGACACATTCTGATCTAAGGGACTCATCTTCCAATGTTGTCTTTTTGCCTCTTCATACTGCTCATGGGGTTCTCATGGCAACAATGCAGGAGTAGTTTTCTATTTCTTTATTCCATGGACCACATTTTGTCAGAACTCTTCACTATAACTCCTTAGTCTTAAATGGCCCTGCACAGAGCTTCATTAGGTTATGTGAGCCCCTTTGCCACAACAAGGCTGTGATCCAATCTATTACAAAATTCTATGTACTCTATAGGCCAAGTGAACCTTAACCCATCTACATCTCTGTGACTATAATTACAATGTCATAGCATTCAGTGTGATCAACTCATTTTATTGTTACAATAGTCACTTCATTCATCTCTATGATTAGACTCTTAACTCCCACAATACATCCCATTAATTTTTACTTTCCTTACATGGTAAACTATTAAAATTTAGCTATAATATAATACACATATTGCAAATAAAATGAAAATATTGTAAGTCTGCAAATTTTAGCCAAATAAATTCTTCATGTTTTCATCATAGATCATGAAGTAAAACATTTTGTTTTTCAGATAGTTGAGCTATTGGCCTAAAACAAATCTTTTCACACAGTATCCACAAACTATACTAAAAACTGAATTAGATCAACTGAGAGAGCAAAAGAAACGACACACATTCTACTCCTTCAGCATTGCTAAAAGAGAGAAAACATTAAAAATTTTAAATTAATTTCATTAAAAAGTGATACTGAAACCAGATAAAGATAGCACAAAACAAAATCAGAATCAGTATAATTCATGAAAATGTAGCTGAAAGAAGTACAAGCTGAAATCAAGATCGCCGGGAGAAATATCAATAACCTCAGATATGCAGATGACACCACCCTTATGGCAGAAAGTGAAGAGGAATGAAAAAGCCTCTTGATGAAAATGAAAGAGGAGAGTGAAAAAGTTGGTTTAAAGCTCAACATTCAGAAAACTAAGATCATGGCATCTGGTCCCATCACTTTGTGGGAAATAGATGGGGAAATAGTGTAAACAGTGGCTGACTTTATTTTGGGGGGCCCCAAAATCACTGCAGATGGTGACTGCAGCCATGAAATTAAAAGACACTTACTCCTTGGAAGGAAAGTTATGACCAACCTAGATAGCATATTCAAAAGCAGAGACATTACTTTGTCAACAAAGGTCAGTCTAGTCATGGCTAAGGTTTTTCCAGTGGTCTCGTATGGATGTGAGAATTGGACTGTGAAGAAAGCTGAGCGCCAAAGAATTGATGCTTTTGAACTGTGGTGTTGGAGAGGACTCTTGAGAGTCACTTGGGCTGCAAGGAGATCCAACCAGTCCATTCTAAAGATCAGTCCTGGGTGTTCTTTGGAAGGAATGATGGTAAAGCGAAACTTCAGTACTTTGGCCACCTCGTGTCAAGAGTTGACTCATTGGAAAAGACTCTGATACTGGGAGGGATTGGAGGCAGGAGGAGATGGGGACAACAGAGGATGAGATGGCTGAATAGCATCACTGACTCGATGGATGTGAGTCTGAGTGATCTTCTGTGTATTCTTGCTACCTTTTCTTCTTCTGCTTCTGTTAGGTTCATACTGTTTCTGTGACCATCTTTGCAAGAAATATTCCCTTGGTATCTCTACTTTTCTTGAAGAGATCCCTTAGCCTTTTCCATTCCTTTGTTTTCCGCTATTTATTTGCATTGTTCACTTAGGAAGGCTTTCTTATCTCTCCTTGCTATTTTTTTTTTTTTTTTTTGAAACTCTGCATTCACATGGGTATATCTTTCCTTATATACCTTGCTTTTCAGTTCTCTCCTTTTCTCAGCTATTTGAAGGCCTCTTAAGACAACCATTTTTCCTTTTTGCATTTCTTTTTCTTGGGGAATGGTTTTAGTCACCACCTCCTGTACAATGTCACCAATATCTGTCCATAGTTCTTCAGGCACTGTGCCCATCAGATCTAATCCCCTGAATCTATTTCTTACTTCTACTGTATAATCATAAGGGATTTGATTTAGGTCATACATGAATGGCTTAGTGGTTTTCCCTACTTTCTTCAATTTAAGTCTGAATTTGGCAATATGGAGTTCATGATCTGAGCCACAGTCAGGTCCCAGTCTTGCTTTTGCTGATTGTATAGAGCTTCTCCATCTTCAGCTTAAAAGAATATAATCAGTCTGATTTTGGTGTTGAACATCTGGTGATGTCCATGTCTAGAATCTTTTTTTGTGTTGTTGGAAGAGGGTGTTTGCTTTGACAAGTGCATTCTCTTGGCAAAACTCTGTTAGCCTTTACCTGCTTCCTTTTGTACTCCAAGGCCAAACTTTCCCATTACTCCAGTTATGTCGTGACTTTCTACTTTTGCATTCCAGTGACCGATGATGAAAAGGACATCTTTTTTGGAGTTAATTCTAGAAGGTCTTGTAGGTCTTCATAGAACCATTCAACTTTAGCTTCTTCATCATTAATGGTTGGACATAGACTTGGATTACTGTGATATTGAATGGTTTGTCTTGGAAACGAAGAGAGATCATTCTGTTGTTTGTAAGATTGTACCCAAGAACTGCATTTTGGACTCTTTTATTGGCTCTGAGGGCTACTCTGTTTCTTCTATGGGATTCTTGCCCATAGTAGTAGATGTAGGGGTCATCTGAATTAAATTCACCCATTCCAGTACATTTTAGTTCACTGATTCCTAAAATGTCAATGTTTATTCTTGCCAGCTCCTGTTTGACCACTTCCAATATACCTTAATTCCAGGTTCCTATGCAATCAATATTGTTCTTTACAGAATCTAGGCTTTACTTTCACCAACAGATACATCCACACCTTGGCATTGTTTCTGCTTTTGTTCAGCATCTTCACTTCTTCTGGAGCTATTTCTCTGATCTTCTCTAGTAGCATATTTGGCACCTACCAACCTGGGGAGCTCATCTTTCAATGATCGACAGGAGAAATTTACATCTCACCAAAAAAGATACTCCCCTTCCAAGGGCAAAGGAAAAGCCCCAACAAGATTGTAGGAGGGGTACAATTGCATTTAAAATCAAATCCCTGCCAGAGATTCTTGGAGGATGCAAATATAACCCCATAAGCACCAGGAATGAGGGGAAGGAGAAGTGACCCCAAAAAGAGACTGAGCCAGACCTGCCTTTGAGTGCTTGAGTGTCTCCTGCTGAGGCACAGGTCAGTAGTGACCTGCCACAGGGACAGAGGCTCTAGCTGCAGCAGAGCCAAACTATAGGGAGTGAACACAGCCCCACCCATCAGCCAAAAATTGGGTTAAAGATTTACTGAGCACAGCCTTGCCCACAAGAGCAGGACCCAGTTTTACCCACAGCTAGTCCCTCCAATCAGAAAGCTTCCACAAGCCTCTTAGGGCTTCCCAGGTGGCTCACATGGTAAAGAATCTGTCTGCAATGCAGGAGACCTGGGTTTGATCCCTGGGTTGGGAAAATCCCCTGGAGGAGGGCATGGCAACCCACTCCACTTCTTGTCTTGAGAATCCCCATGGACAGAGCACTCTGGAGGGCAACAGTCCTCGGGGGTTGCAGAGTCGAACATGACTGAGTGACTAAGCACAGCACAGCACAAGCCTCTTACTCTCATCCATCAGAGGGCAGACAGAATGAAAACCAAATAGACATAGCATGGCATTAATGCTAAAGAATTGGAGTCTAGAGAGATGAAGTGATTAGTAAAATCAAAGTTTATCTCACAGAAACGAAAGTGCCTTGATTGTGTTCAATAATGTATTTGACTGAAGTGTTACCTATGCTGCATTGGTTTACACCTATCTCTCTCCTCACTTAAGGATGTTAGGGTAATCCTAGCCTATGACTGTATAGCTCTAGTGGTTCAGATGATAAAGAGTTGACTTGCAATGCAAGAGACCTGGGTTGCATCCCTGGGTTGGGAAGATACCCTGGAGAAGGAAATGGTAACCCACTTCAGTATTCTTGCCTAGAAAATCCCATGGACGGAGGAGCCTGTGGGCTACAGTTCATGGGGTCACATGAGTCAGACATGACTGAGCAACTAACACTTCAGCCTGTGCCTAGAGTTCAACAGCTATGCTGGAATAATGGCCATTCTGTATTATCTCAGGATAAAATTCTCCAAGTTGGCCCTGGATTCTTCAAAACTTTTCTTCTAGCAGGACAAGCTCTCAGTATCTTAGGTAGTGTGGGGAGAAATCAGTAGGGAAGAACAATACAAGTGGAGCCCTTTTTCCAAGTCATAACATTAAAAAGCTTGGAAAATGATTATCCTATCCTAATCTGTATTTTACACAAAGCCGTTATAGCCCCTTCCCTGTCCCTTATGATATCAGTTCTAAAACCTTTACTTTCTTCAATACCTTCTGAAAATGTGCTATTTAGTTGGTAATTTCCCAAGCTTGCTCTGAACAATAGATTCACAATGCTCTGAATGCTCTCCATCCTAGGATATGCAAGCTCCTTTATATCTTTTTCTTCCATTGTGGTTGCCCATGAAAAACCATTGCTCTTTTTCTCCATTTTGATATTAAACCTCCTTTCCCATTATCTATTTTGCCACTAAAATTGTTTCTTTCTTAATATTATCTCTGCACCATCATTAACAGTAATGAGTTATTTTCTAACTCTTAGTTAAATCAGCTTCTGCTATCTCTAGGTTTGTATTTGAATCACTGAGTCTCTATCATAAGTATTTCAAGTAAGTAATTCTAGTTGCCCACAGAAATGAATATGCATTTAGTATTTTATTAGTTTTTATCACTCTTAGTTAGCTCTAAATTTAACTAACCAGCACCCTTTTATCTAGAAAGAGTAAAAAAAAAATTTCTGTAGTAATATCAACATAAGCATATTTGATAATGAATAACAATATATGTAAAGATAGCAATGACTTCCTGATTTAATCCTTGATTCAATTTCCTCTCTAGACCCAGGAGGGAGTTATTTAAGAGATCCCAATTAGGAATGATTTGAATTAATTGGAGCAACATAATGTACACACTGCACTGCATTCCCAATTAAGTCGGAAAGAGATAGAAGGTATTCTGCTGACAGAATGTCTTTATTGAGCTAATAGTCATTATTTATGTATCATCAATTCTTTATCTAACATCAAGTGTTTTGCTTTTTCTGAACACAATATGCATTAAGAAACAAAATACCAGTGAATAATGGATTGGTTTAGTAAATAGGAATAAGCTTTGAACATATAGTGTTAACTGATGAATTTCAAATACCCAGATTTCACCTCTTGTATATGTGTATGAATTGAATGTCAATATTATGTATGAATCGGATGCCCCTCTGAACCCACTCTAGGAGAAGGAAATGGCACCCCACTCCAGTACTCTTGCCTGGAAAATCCCATGGATGGAGGAGCCTGGTAGGCTGCAGTCCATGGGGTTGCGAAAAGTCAGACAGGACTGAGTGCCTTCACTTTCACTTTTCACTTTCATGCATTGGAGAAGGAAATGGCAACCCACTCCAGTGTTCTTGCCTGGAGAATCCCAGGGACGGGGGAAGCCTGGTAGGCTGCCATCTATGGGGTTGCACAGAGTTGGACACGACTGAAGCGACTTAGCAGCAGCAGCAGTGGAACCCATTCTGACTTAAGATAAAGTTCAAATCTATTGGATCTTGATAGCTCTCTGTTTGATACTGAAGCTATAATGTGTCATGAAGAACACAGAGATTCTTATTGTGTTTAGGACATTCATAAAATAAAATTATTCTCAGGTTTTAAAGGCTTTAATACTGACATTTTAAAATAAAGAGTATTCTTTTTGCAATATAAACATTTATTTTTATTTACTTCAAACTTGTAGTATTTTAACAAGATCTTTTATTGTTTTTAGGATTGTGTTTGCTATATAATAACTTTTTCCGCTAATATTTTATGTCTCACAAATAAATAAGTGTAGAATTTGAATTCACAACACCCAGACCTAATTGTTTTGAAACCCAAGCCTGCTAATTACACCTGTGTAGCATTGCATAGATCATTTAGCATAGGTCAATGAGATTCTCATTTTATTCATGTAAGGTTAATAACTCTCTCTGTCTTCAAGTGATAGTTGAATGAGAGAGACAGAGGCAGAGAGAGATAAAGAGAGAAGGGTTATTGTTTTTAGATCAAAATAAATGCAACCACGGGATGTTCTTTGTGAACGTCACTCAGTTGTGTCCGACTCTTTGCGACCCCATGGCTACAGAGTCCATGGAATTCTCCAGGCCAGAATACTGGAGTGGGTAGCCATTTTGGATAAAAGCATAAGTCGTAGAACACTTTAATAAGATGCTGTGGTTTTATAGAGCAATTTTAATCAAATAATTTTTGTAATATGTCTATAGAATTAGACTAATTCCTCTTCCACATAACCTCTGATTGAAGTCAATTACAACTTCTAGCTGATGCCTACAAAATGTTAACTCAATGAACTGAAAAACTTATTTTAAAAGAAATCAATTTTTTTTTCCAAAAAAATACATCTTGACAGCCCAATTATTGGTTTCACTGAATACCCCACATCAGTTTACCAGTTGACTAGTTGTGGTTGTCAATTACGCAGACCTAGACTTAATTGAAGCTGAGTACAAAGTCTTATTTCTAAGAGCAGATGAAGCCTTCCTGTTTCCCAAAAGCTATTATAGTTTCATTATAAGTAGTTTTCTGAGGCAAGTACCCAGACTAATGAAGTCTAATTTCCTATGGATTAAAAAAGAAGGCAATAAGATATCACTGATGTTAGGTAAAGAAATTCTGAATATAACACATTTATTCTGTTAAATTACTCATGAACACAAGAGGACATGGCTGTGGGCCTTAAGAGTCAGTGGTGTTTTCTTCCAGTGAGAGCTGAGAGATATAGGGAATTCAAGAGCCCTTAAAGCCTTTTTAGTAAAAACCCGGTGGGTGATCTCATTTCTAGATAAAGCTGAACCAATATCACAGATCAAAACTTGCCAGCTAAGACATCTAAGAAAAATATATAAGTATCACTTCATATCTTATTATATAATAGGAATCTACACAATATTTTACAACCGAGAAAACCATGAAAGGCTAACCTTGCATCTATTTTGAACAAATGAATGATATATGTATATAATATAATTGCATATATTCTAAACCCAAAATCACATCAGCAAATTTATAGTTTCAGGGCATATCAGAAGAAAACCAATTGTCAATTTGCTAGAAATATCAGTTGTTTCAAAGACTATCCTATGTTATAATCAGTTTTAAAAGGCACATTACCGCTACCATAAACCATTAAAGGTGGTTTATAACCAGGGGAAAAAATCCTTTAAAATCCCTCATTGCTACAATTCACAAGCCATTGCTACAATTCACAACTCATTTGTTAGTCTTAACCGCCCTCAGCTTTGCCTTGGGCCATTAACTAACAAACCAATCATTAACTGTTAGTAATGACCATTTTTCCCAGGGATTATTGCTTAATTGAACTCTTGTACAGGACCCATTATTTTCTGAGACGTCAAAATAACTATGCTTTACTACATTTTTCTATAATATTAACACCTCCCAAAACAAGCAATAGCAGTGTCAGAGAATTAAATTGTTCAATGTACACACTATTTAAAATACATTACTTTAATGAACAATTCTGATGTTTCAGAGGAACTTTCTTAGTTTCTCATTCTCCTGAGCATATCCATCATGTAACTTAGATGCAGAATTAATGTGTATTTCTCTTCAGTAATATGCACAATGTCGAGACATTTATATTAGTAAACTGTATTATATATTCATCTGGGTAAAGCACATTTGGTTATTAACATTCTGCTCCCGAGAAACAAGACACGATTGCTTGTCTGTTGCCATGGAAATAAATTAGGAAGGATAACCTGCCTACTTATCAATTTTTATTAATGCAATCAGCCTACCTGCTTAACCCATAAGTAACAATAGCACATTTAAACTAAGCTAATAAAGCACTGTAACTCTAGGGGTGCCAGTTAAAGTAAATAGAATAGAAAATTGCTGAAATAAAAAGGCTGAGTTATGTGTCATAGTTCTGGATGTGCCCCATTAATATTACAGGATAAAGAATGTTGCCATTTGAGAGGTCTTTAATGGTGACATTACCATCAACTAATATTTACTGAGAGGAATGTAAGACAAGAAGTCAAGAGTGATGTAATAAAACACAATTGCCCTCCTACTGTGTTGAAACACTTTATAGACATGTGTTAAAATTTGAACTAAGGAATCCCAATCCAATGCTAGCCAACCAAAGGTGAAGAGTGAAGAATATATTTAATTGAGGATTAAAATGTAAATTCTAGAAACCTGTGCTGGAATGTTCACCTTTCTATAATCTAAGAAAAAAAAATTACTAATCAATCAATAGTAATTTATAAGGTCAAAAAGATAGTTAAGCTAAAAAATATAGTGTACTCATTTTTAAGGACTCTAGACCCATATTATAGCAGTTCCAATGAGGCTTAAAAATAATTGGTATTTTCTCTTTCTAATTCAGACTGACTTAATCCTCAATGCCTATACATTAATAATATTTACGAAAAGTGTTATCAAGGAAATCAACAGCAAATATACTGTTTCTATAAGAAAAAAAATCATATAAGTATATGTATCTAGTGTCTTTGGAGACTAAGGGTACATTTTTCTCATTACAGAAACAAAATCTCTTATATTTTAAAAAATAATGTTTAAGCTTTAGGTGATAAGTTTATAATAATAATAAAAAAAACTATCCTTAATTGTCTTTTTATTTTATTGTAGTAAGAACAACTAACATGAGATCAACCTTCATAAATTTTGAAGTGTACCAAACACTACGGTTTACTATAGCTACCATGTAATACAATGAATTTCTCTAGATTTCTCATCTTGCTTAACTGGAAATTTATGCACATTGATTTGTACCTCCTCACTTTCCTCTCCCCTCAGCTCTTGATAATCACCACATTTAAAAACATTTTCAATCTTAAATGTATTTACTTGATCAGAGTTTAGTATTCAGAAAAAGCTAAATTTAATGACTAATCATTACAAAGTTCTTTCATGTTCAGATCAGATCAGATCAGTCGCTCAGTCGTGTCCAACTCTTTGCGACCCCATGAACCGCAGCACGCCAGGACTCCCTGTGCATCACCAACTCCCGGAGGTCACTCAGACTCACATCCATCGAGTCAGTGATGCCATCCAGCCATCTCATCCTCTGTCATCCCCTTCTCCCCCTGCCCCTAGTCCCTCCCAGCACCAGAGTCTTTTCCAATGAGTCAACTCTTCACATGAGGTGGCCAAAATACTGGAGTTTCAGCTTGAGCATCATTCCTTCCAAAGAAATCCCAAGGCTGATCTCCTTCAGAATGGACTGGTTGGATCTCCTTGCAGTCCAAGGGACTTTCAAGAGTCTTCTCCAACACCACAGTTCAAAAGCATCAATTCTTCGGCACTCAGCCTTCTTCACAGTCCAGCTCTCACATCCATACATGACCGCAGGAAAGACCATAGCCTTGACTAGGCGAACCTTTGTTGGCAAAGTAATGTTTCTGCTTTTGAATTATGCTATCTAGGTTGGTCATAACTTTCCTTCCAAGGAGTAACGTCTTTTGATTTCATGGCTGCAGTCACCATCTGCAGTGATTTTGGAGCCCAGAAAAATAAAGTCTGACACTGTTTCCACTGTTTCCCCATCTATTTCCCATGTAGTGATTGGACCAGATGCCATGATCTTCGTTTTCTGAATGTTGAGCTTTAAGCCAACCTTTTCACTCTCCACTTTCACTTTCATCAAGAGACTTTTTAGTTCCTCTTCACTTTCTGCCATAAGAGTGGTGTCATCTGCATATCTGAGGTTATTGATATTTCTCCCAGCAATCTTGATTCCAACTTGTGTTTCTTCCAGTCCAGCGTTTCTCATGATGTACTCTGCATATAAGTTAAATAAGCAGAGTGACAATATACAGCCTTGATGTACTCCTTATGCTGTAAGAAAAATAATAAAGGTGTAATGCAAATAAATACAAGTGTAACTTTAGTTATAGGCCTGTAAATGAATTTACTAAGAAAGATAATATAGTTTTCTTTCATTTCAAAAAAAATAGTATACTGAGATGCAAGTCACATTCATGTTAAAGGAATCATGTATTACAGAATGATATATAATATGATTCAAATATATCCTTTGTGATGTAGAATCATACAAATGGAATCTTTTGATATTGGCTTCTTTCATTTGGTATAATATTTTTATCACGTACCATGTATCAATATATTTTTTCTATGACTGAATATTAATTCCATCATATGAATATATCACTTTTTGTTTAAAGTTCAAGGATATTTCAGTTATTTCCTTCTTTGTTTAGAGATCCCTTCAAGAAAATTAGAGATACCAAGGAATCATTTCATGCAAAGATGGGCACAAAAAAGGACAGAAACATAATGGACCTAACAGAAGCAGAAGATATTAAGAAGAGGTGGCAAGAGTACCCAGAAGAACTATACAACAAAGATCTGACTGACCCAGATAACCACGATGGTGTAATCTTCCTCATGTATAGTAAGGTATCCTGGAATGTGAAGTCAAGTGGACCTTTGGAAGCATCACCACGAACAAAGCTAGTGGAGGTGATGGAATTTCAGCTGAACTATTTCAAGTCATAAAAGATGATGCTGTGAAAATGCTGCACTCAATTTGCTAGCAAATTTGGAAAACTCAGCAGTGACCACAGGACTGGAAAAGGTCAGTTTTCATTCCAATCCCAAAGAAAGACAATGTCAAAGAATATTCAAACTATTGCACAATTGTACTCTTCACATACTGGCAAAGTAATGATCAAAATTCTCCAAGCAAGTATTCAACAGTACATGAATGGAGAACTTCCAGATGTTCAAGCTGGATATAGAAAAGGCAGAGAAACCAGAGATCAAATGACCAACCTCCTTTGGATCATACAAAAAAAGCAAAAGAGTTCCAGAAAAAAACATCTGCTTTACTGACTACACAGAAGACTTTGACTGTGTGGACCACAACAAACTGGAAAATTCTTCAAGAGGTGGGACTACCAGACCACATAACCTGCTTCCTGAGAAATTTGGATGAAGGTTAAGAAACAACAATTAGAACCAGACATGACATGGAACAACGGACTAGTTTCAAATTGGGAAAGGAGTCCATCAAGGCTGTATATTGTCACCCTGCTTATTTAAATTCAATGCAGAGTATATCATGCAAAATGCTAGGCTGGATGAAGCACAAGCTGGAATCAAGATTGTGGGAGAAATATCAATAGCCTCAGATATACAGATGACACCAACCTTATCGTAGAAAGCAAGGAAGAACTAAAGTGCCACTTGATGAAAGTGAAAGAGGAGAGTGAAAAAGCTGGCTTAAAACTCAACATTCAAAAAAGGAAGATCACAGCATCTGGTCCCATCACTTCATGGGAAATATATGGGGAAACAGTGGAAACAGTGTCAGACTTTATTTTGGGGGGCTCCAAAATCACTGCAGATGATGACTGCAGCCATGAAATTAAAAGACACTTGCTTTTGGATGAAAAGCCAAGACAAAACTAGACAGCATATTAAGAAGCAAAGACTTTCCTTTGCCGAAAAGTGTCTGTGTAGTAAAAGCTATGTATTTTCAGTAGTTATGTATGGATGTGAGAGTGGGACCATAAAAAGCTGAGCACTGAGGAATTGATGCTTTTGAACTGTGGTGTTGAAGAAGAGTCTTGAGAATCCCTTAGACTGCAAGGAGATCCAATCAGTCAATCATAAAGGAAATCAATCCTGAATATTCATTGGAAGGACTGATGCTGAAACTGAAACTCCAATACTTTGGCTACCTGATGTGAAGCATTGACTCATTGGAAAAGACCTTGATGCTGGGTAAGACTGAAGCCAGGAGGAGAAGGGGACAAGAGAGGATGAGTTGGTTGGATGGCATCACTGACTCAATGGACATGAGTTTAAGCAAGCGCCAGGAGTTGGTGATGGACACGCATGTCTCGCATGCTGTAGTCCATGGGTTTTCATACAGTTAGACATGACTGAGCAACTGAACTGAAATGAACTTCTTTTGGCTATTATTAATAATGCTGCTCTAAAGATTTATGTACAAGTTTATGTTATACATATGTTTTCACTTCTTGTATATTTATATCTCCCTAACGGGTGGGATATCCCAGGTTCAAGGTAAGAGAAACCTAAGTAAGATGGTAGGTATTGCTAGAGGGCATCAGAGGGCAGACACACTGAGACCATAATCACAGAAAACTAGTCAATCTAATCACATGGACCACTGCCTTGTCTAACTCAATGAAACTAAACCATGCCATGTGAGGCCACCCAAGACGGGCAGGTCATGGTGGAAAGATCTGACAGAATGTGGTTCATTGAAGAAGGAAATGGCAAACCACTTCAGTATTCTTGTCTTAAGAACCCCATGAACAGTATGAAAAGGCAAAATGATAGGATACTAAAAGAGGAACTCCCCAGGTCAGTAGGTGCCCAATATGCTAATGGAGATCAGTGGAGAAATAACTCCAGAAAGAATGAAGGGATGGAGCCAAAGGAAAAACAATACCCAGCTGTGGATGTGACTGGTGATAGAAGCAAGGTCCAATGCTGTAAAGAGCAATATTGCACAGAAATCTGGAATGTTAGGTCCATGAATCAAGGCAAATTGAAATGATCAAACAGGAGATGGCCAGAGTGAATGTCGACATTCTAGGAATCAGCAAACTAAAATGGACTGGAATGGGTGAATTTAACTCAGATAACCATTATATCTACTACTGTGGGCAGGAATCCCTTAGAAGAAATGGAGTAGCCATCATGGTAAACAAGAGTCTGAAATGCAGTACTTGGATGCAATCTCAAAAATGACAGAAGGATCTCTGTTTGTTTCCAAGCCAAACCATTCAATATCACAGTAATCCAAGCCTATGCCTCAACCAGTAATGCTGAAGAAGCTGAAGTTGAACGGTTCTATGAAGACCTACAAGACCTTTTAGAACTAATATCCAAAAAAGATGTCCTTTTCATGATAGGGGACTGGAATGCAGAAGTAGGAAGTCAAGAAACACCTGGAGGAACAGGCAAATTTGGCCTTGGAATATAGAATGAAGCAGGGCAAAGGCTAATAGAGTATTGCCAAGGGAGTGCACTGGTCATAGCAAACACCCTCTTCCAACAACACAAGAGAAAACTCTACACATGGACGTCACCAGATGGTCAACATCGAAATCAGATTTATTATATTCTTTGCAGCCAAAGATGGAGAAGCTCTATGCAGTCCACAAAAACAAGACCGGGAGCTGACTTTGGCTCAGATCATGAACTCCTTATTGCCAAATTCAGACTGAAATTGAAGAAAGTAGGGAAAACCACTAGACCATTCAGGTATGACCTAAATCAAATCCCTTATGATTATACAGTAGAAGTGAGAAATAGATTCAAGGGACTAGATCTGATAGATAGAGTGCCTGATGAACTATGGAATGAGGTTCGTGACATTGTACAGGAGACAGGGATCAAGACCATTTCCATGGAAAAGAAATGCAAAAAAGCAAAATGGCTGTCTGGGAAGGGCTTACAAATAGCTGTGAAAAGAAGAGAAGTGAAAAGCAAAGGAGAAAAGAACAGATATAAGCATCTGAATGCAGAGTACCAAAGAATAGCAAGGAGAGATAAGAAAGACTTCCTCAGTGATCAATGCAAAGAAATAGAGGAAAACAACAGAATGGAAAAGACTAGAGATCTCTTCAAGAAAATTGGAGATACCAAGGAAACATTTCATGGAAAGAGGGGCTCGATAAAGGACACAAATGGTATGGACCTAACAGAAGCAGAAGATATTAAGAAGAGATGGCAAGAATACACAGAAGAACTGTACAAAAAAGATCTTCATGACCAAGATAATCACAATGGTGTGATCACTCACCTAGGGCCAGACATCCTGGAATGTGAAGTCAAGTGGGCTTTAGAAAACATCACTATGAACAAAGCTAGTGGAGGTGATGGATTCCAGTTGAGCTATTTCAAATCCTGGAAGATGATGCTGTTGAAGTGCTGCATTCAACATGCCAGCAAATTTGGAAAACTCAGCAGTGGTTATAGGACTGAAAAATGTCAGTTTTCAATCCCAAAGAAAGACAATGCCAAAGAATGCTCAAACCCCCTCACAATTGCACTCATCTCACATGCTGGTCAGATCAGATCAGATCAGATCAGTCGCTCAGTCGTGTCCGACTCTTTGCAACCCCATGAACTACAGCACGCCAGGCCTCCCTATCCATCACCAGCTCTCGGAGGTCACTCAGACTCACATCCATCGAGTCAGTGATGCCATCCAGCCATCTCATCCTCTGTCGTCCCCTTCTCCTCCTGCCCCCAATCCCTCCCAGCATCAGAGTCTTCTCCAATGAGTTAACTCTTCGCATGAGGTGGCCAAAATACTGGAGTTTCAGCTTTAGCGTCATTCCTTCCAAAGAAATTCCAGGATTGATCTCCTTCAGAATGGACTGGTTGGATCTCCTTGCAGTCCAAGGGACTCTCAAGAATCTTCTCCAACACCACAATTCAAAAGCATCAATTCTTCGGCGCTCAGCCTTCTTCACAGTCCAGCTCTCACATCCATACATGACCACAGGAAAGACCATAGCCTTGACTAGGCGAACCTTTGGTGGCAAAGTGATGTCTCTGCTTTTGAATATGCTATCTAGGTTGGTCATAACTTTCCTTCCAAGGAGTAAGCGTCTTTTGATTTCATGGCTGCAGTCACCATCTGCAGTGATTTTGGAGGCCAGAAAAATAAAGTCTGACACTGTTTCCACTGTTTCTCCATCTATTTCCCATGTAGTGATGGGACCAGATGCCATGATCTTCGTTTTCTGAGTGTTGAGCTTTAAGCCAACCTTTTCACTCTCCACTTTCACTTTCATCAAGAGGCTTTTTAGTTCCTCTTCACTTTCTGCCGTAAGTGTGGTGTCATCTGCATATCTGAGGTTATTGATATTTCTTCCAGCAATCTTGATTCCAACTTCTGTTTCTTCCATTCCAGCATTTCTCATGATGTACTCTGCATATAAGTTAAATAAACATGGTGACAATATACAGCCTTGACGTACTCCTTTTCCTATTTAGAACCAGTCTGTTGTTCCATGACCAGTTCTAACTGTTGCTTCCTGACCTGCATACAGATTTCTCAAGAGGCAGATCAGGTGGTCTGGTATTCCCATCTCTCTCAGAATTTTCCACAGTGTATTGTGATCTACACAGTCAAAGGCTTTGGCATAGTCAATAAAGCAGAAATAGATGTTTTTCTGGAACTCTCTTGCTTTTTCCATGATCCAGCGGATGTTGGCAATTTGATCTCTGGTTCCTCTGCCTTTTCTAAAACCAGCTTGAACATCAGGAAGTTCATGGTTCACATATTGCTGAAGCCTGGCTTGGAGAATTTTGAGCATTACTTTACTAGCATGTGAGATGAGTGCAATTGTGCGGTAGTTTGAGCACTCTTTGACATTGCCTTTCTTTGGGATTGGGATGAAAACTGAACTTTTCCAATCTTGTGGCCACTGCTGAGTTTTCCAAATTTGCTGGCATATTGAGTGCAGCACTTTCACAGCATCATCTTTCAGGATTTGGAATAGCTCCACTGGAATTCCATCACCTCCACTAGCTTTGTTCGTAGTGATGCTTTCTAAGGCCCATTTGACTTCACATTCCAAGATGTCTGGCTCTAGGTCAGTGATCACACCATCATGATTATTTGGGTCGTGAAGCTCTTTTTTGTATAGTTCTTCTGTGTATTCTTGCCACCTCTTCTTAATATCTTCTGCTTCTGTTAGGTCCATACAATTTCTGTCCTTTATTGAGCCCATTTTTGCATGAAATGTTCCTTTGGTATCTCTGATTTTCTTGAAGAGATCCCTAGTCTTTCCCATTCTGTTGTTTTCCTCTATTTCTTTGCATTGATCACTGAAGAAGGCTTTCTTTTCTTTTCCTGCTATTCTTTGGAACTCTGCATTCAGATGTTTATATCTTTCCTTTTCTCCTTTGCTTTTTGCTTATCTTCTTTTCACAGCTATTTGTAAGGCCTCCCCAGACAGCCATTTTGCTTTTTTGCATTTCTTTTCCATGGGGATGGTCTTGATCCCTGTCTCCTGTACAATGTCATGAACCTCATTCCATAGTTCATCAGGCACTCTATCTATCAGATCTAGGCCCTTAAATCTATTTCTCACTTCCACTGTATAATCATAAGGGATTTGATTTAGGTCATACCTGAATGGTCTAGTGGTTTTCCCTACTTTCTTCAATTTCAGTCTGAATTTGGCAATAAGGAGTTCATGGTCCAAGCCACAGTCAGCTCCTGGTCTTGTTTTTGCTGATTGTATAGAGCTTCTCCATCTTTGGCTGCAAAGAATATAATCGATCTGATTTCGGTGTTGACCATCTGGTGATTTCCATGTATAGAGTCTTCTCTTGTGTTGTTGGAAGAGGGTATTTGCTATGACCAGTGCATTTTCTTGGCAAAACTCTGTTAGTCTTTGCCCTGCTTCATTCTGTATTCCAAGGCCAAATTTGCCTGTTCCTCCAGGTGTTTCTTGACTTCCTACTTTTGCATTCCAGTCCCCTAAAATGAAAAGGACATTTTTTGGGGGTGTTAGTTCTATAAGGTCTTGTAGGTCTTCATAGAACCGTTAAACTTCAGCTTCTTCAGCGTTACTGGTTGGGGCATAGACCTGGATTACTGTGACATTGAATGGTTTGCCTTGGAAACGAACAGAGATCATTCTGTCATTTTTGAGATTGCATCCAAGTACTGCATTTCGAACTCTTTTGTTGACCATGATGGCCATTCCATTTCTTCTGAGGGATTCCTGCCCACAGTAATAAATATAATGGTCCTCTGAGTTAAATTCACCCATTCCAGTCCATTTTAGTTTGCTAATTCCTAGAATGTCGACCTTCACTCTTGCCATCTCTTGTTTGACCACTTCCAATTTGCCTTGATTCATGGTCCTGACATTCCAGGTTCCTATGCAATATTGTTCTTTACAGCATCGAACTTTCCTTAGTATTTGCTAATTCTTTATTGGATACTTTGACTTCATATTATTGAGTTATATGTGCTTATTATTCTGATTCCTTTGTAATTTCACATAAATTTTAGAAACAACTTGTCCATTTGTACAAACAGTCACCCAAATTCTGACAGAGATGGAGTTGAATCTGGTGAACAGTAAAGAATACTGGCATCTTATCACGAGTAAATCTTCTGCTTCAGTAATATCAGATTTTTCCCTATTTATTTAGATTTTTACTTTATTGCATGATGTTTTATAGCTTTTGTAGTATAAATTTTTTACCCTATTTATTTCTAAATACTTTGTTATTTCTGATGCTATTTTGAATGGAAATGTTTTCTTAAATTTCATTTTCAGATTGTCTGTTGCAAGTATTTAGAAATATTTTGAATTTTGCATGTTAAGTTTATATCCTGAAACCTTGCTGAATTCATTTATTAGTGCTCTTGGGTTTCTTGAATTCCTCAAAATTTTTTATGTAAAATGTCATGTTAGTAAAGAAGGAATCGCTTTACACCAATCTGAATGCATTTTTTTCTTTCCTAATATCCGGCTAGAATCTGTATTACAAAATTAAACAGAAATGGTGAGAACAAACATCCTTTCTTTTTCATGGTGTTGTGGGCAAAGTTTCCAGTCTTTCACCATTAACTGTAATGTTAGCTATGGGGTTTTCATAGACGCCTTTTATCAGGTTGTTTCCTTCAGTTCCTCCTAGTTTGATCAGTACTTTTATTATGAAAATGTGTTGAGTTTTGTCAAATGCCTTTTATATATTGATATAATCTTGTTTATAAACTGATTGATTATATTAATTATTATTTGATATTAAACTGATCTTGTGTACCTGGGGTAAATCTAACTTAGTCATAAAGTATATAGTTTTTTTTTTTTTTTTTTTTGCATTTTTTGATTCACTTTGCTAGTATGTTCTTGAGATTTTTTGTGCCCATATTTTAAATGAGATATTGGTCTGTAGCTTTCTTACAATGTTTATCTTGTTTGGGCTTGAGGGTAATACTAGACTCAGAGAATGAGTCAGAAAATGCTACCCATTCTTCTACTTTTTAGAAGAGTATATGAATATTTGGTATTATTTGTATTTTAAAATGTTTGGTCAAATTCAGTGGTGCAACCATCTGGACCTGACTTTCTTGTGAATATGTCCGGAAGATCCCCTGGAGAAGGAGATATCCATCCATTCCAGGATTCTTGCCTGGAGAATTCCATGGACAAAGAAACCTGACAGGACAATCCGTGGGGTCACAAAGAGTCAGACATGACTGAGCAACTAGCACTTTCAATTTCAGTGTTTCCATAATTAATTAAATGCTGTTACTTAATATACTTTAATTGGATTGTCTGTTTCTTAAGTCAGTTTTGGTAGTTTGTATCTTTAAAAGATATTTTTTATTTCAACTAAGCTAATTCATTAATATACAATTTTATAAATTTTTTGCAATAAACTTTATTTCTCTAAGGTGAGTAATAATATCATGTCTTTTACTTCTGATATGATTCTAGTGATATGATTTCTGTGTCTTTGCTCTGTCCTTCTGGTCAGCTGAGCTAAAGATTTGTCTGTTTGTTGATATTTTTGAAGCATCAGCTTTTACTTTCATTGATCTTCTCTATTTTTTACTCTCTATTTCATTAATTTGTTCTAATCTTTATCATTTCCTTCCTTGTCTTGCTTTTTCCTTCACCCGAAGATTGAAGATTAGATCATTGGTTTGATAACTTTCTTCTTTTTTAGGATAGGCATTACTACCTTAAATTTAATTGTAAGCTCTGCCTTTTCTGCATTTCATGAATTCTGCTATATTGCCTCTCATTTTCATTCATTTCAAAGTAATTTATGATTTCTTATTTGTTTCCTTCTTTAACTCATTGGTTATTTAGCAGTGTGTTTAATTTGCACATATTTGTAAGTATCTTAAATATCTTTCTGCAATTGATTTCTACTTTAATTCCATTGTGTTTGAAGAGCATATACCTTTTACACTCCCTGGTGGCTCAGAGGTAAAGAACCACTATGAGGTACCATTTCACGCCAGTCAGAATGGCTGCAATCCAAAAGTCTACAAGCAATAAATTCTGGAGAGGGTGTGGAGAAAAGGGAACCCTCTTACACTGTTGGTGGGAATGCAAACTAGTACAGCCACTATGGAGAACAGTGTGGAGATTCCTTAAAAAACTGGAAATAGAACTGCCATACAACCCAGCAATCCCACTGCTGGGCATACACACTGAGGAAACCAGAATTTAAAGAAACATATGTACCCCAATGTTCATCGCAGTACTGTTTATAATAGCCAGGACATGGAAGCAACCTAGAAGTCCATCAGCAGATGAATGGATAAGAAAGCAGTGGTACATATACACAATGGAGCATTACTCAGCCATTAAAAAGAATACATTTGAATCAGTTCTAATGAGGTGGATGAAACTGGAGCCTATTATACAGAGTGAAGTAAGCCAGAAAGAAAAACACAATACAGTCTACTAATGCATATATATGGAATTTAGAAGATGGTAACAATAACCCTGTATACGAGACAGCAAAAGAGACACTGATGCATAAAACAGTCTTTTGGACTCTGTGGGGGAGGGAGAGGGTGGGATGTTTTGGTAGAATGGCATTGGAACATGTATAATATCATATATGAAACGAGTTGCCAGTCCAGGTTCGATGCAGGATACTGGATGCTTGGGGATGGTGCACTGGGACAACCCAGAGGGATGGTATGGGGAGGGAGGAGGGAGGAGGGTTCAGGATGGGGAACACATGTATACCTGTGGTGGATTCATGTTGATATATGGCAAAACTAGTACAATATTGTAAAGTTAAAAAATAAAATAAAATATATAAAAAAATAAAAAAGATTAATAAATGAGTTTAATAGTGTCCAAAAAAAAGAAATCCCAATTTGTACAGTTCCTTGGCACTCCCCTCTACTGACTAGATGGGGTGTTGTCTGATTTAAAATTGTTGAATGAAGCTAATTAGATTATCAATAAAAAAGGCAAATAGTTGGATCTTGCATTTTTTTCATCCAGTCTGACTTAAGTGGATGGTTAAATTGATTCACATTTAACACTGTATTAATGTAATCAGATTTGTGACTGTCATTTTACGGCTTATTTCCTATATGTCTTTTGCCTCCCCCCATTTCTTTCTTACTTTTTTACATTGCATTAAGTAAACATTTTGTAGTGTATCATATATGCTTTCTAATAATTTTTCACTAGATATCTTTCGATATTTTTTAGTGGATCTTCTGGGGCTTTCCATATACTCTTTACTATATCCATATAAATTCTAGATTTATACTAGCTTAATTCCTATTCTATAGAGAAATGTTATACCTCTATTCTCTTTTGTTATAATTATTACATTATATAATTTCATATATTTTAAAGAAGCTGAGTGGAGAGAAACCAGCAAGTAAATATTTACAGCTTTTGTTATATTAATCTGATTTACCATTTCTTTTTCTATTTGTTATTATGGATTTGAGTACCATCTGGAGTCATTTCCTTAGCCAAATACAGATTTTCTCCTACCTGTCTCTTTTGTATTGTTTTTGAAAAAAATATTGGATTTTTATATGTTATGGGTTCAATATATATATATATATGTATACACAGAGAGAGAGAGTTTTGTGTAACTATCTTTTAAATCAATTAAGAGAAGACAGGAAAAGAAATATGCATTTCTTATCATCTTCTATGATTGCCGGGAGAAATATCAATAACCTCAGATATGCAGATGACATCATCCTTATGGCAGAAAGTGAAGAACTAAAAAGCCTCTTGATGAATGGGAAAGAGGAGAGTGAAAAAGTTGGCTTAAAGCTCAACATTCAGAAAACGAAGATCATGGCATCTGGTCCCATCACTACATGGGAAATAGATGGGGAAACAGTGGAAACAGTGGCTGACTTTTATTTTGGGGGGCTCCAAAATCACTGGAGATGGTGATTGCAGCCATGAAATTAAAAGATGCTTACTCCGTGGAAGGAAAGTTGTGACCAACCTAGATAGCATATTCAAAAGCAGAGACATTACTTTGTCAACAAAAGTCCATCTAGTCAAGGCTATGGTTTTTCCAGTAGTCATGTATGGATGTGAGAGTTGGACTATAGAGAAAGCTGAGCACAGAATTGATGCTTTTGAACTGTGGTGTTGGAGAAGACTCCTGATAGTCCCTTGGACTGCAAGGAGATCCAACCATCCTAAAGAAATCAGTCCTGGTGTTCATTGGAAGAACTGATGTTGAAGCTGAAACTCCAGTATTTTGGCCACCTGATGCGAAGAGCTCATTTGAAAAGACCCTGATACTGGAAAGATTGAAGGCAGGAGGAGAAGGGAACAACAGAGGATGAGATAGTTGAATGGCATCACCGACTCAATGAACATGAGTTTGAGTAAACTCCGGGAGTTGGTGATGGACAGGGAGGCCTGGCGTGCTGTGGATCATGGGGTTGCAAACAGTCGGACATGACTGAGTGACTGAACTGAACTGAATTACTTTTACTACAGCAATTCTTTGCTTTTTGTGTGTAGATTTAATTTTCTGTTTGCATTGACTTGATTTCAGCCTAATAACCCTGTATATGAGACAGCAAAAGAGACACTGATGTATAGAACAGTCTTTTGGACTCTGTTGGGGAGGGAGAGGGTGATATGATTTAGGAGAATGGCATTGAAACATGTATAATATCATATATGAAATGAGTCGCCAGTCCAGGTTCGATGCACGATACTGGATGCTTGGGGCTGGTGCACTGGGACGACCCAGAGGGATGGTATGGGGAGGGAGGAGGGAGGAGGGTTCAGGATGGGAAACACATGTATACCTGTGGCGGATTCATTTTGATATATGGCAAAACCAATAAAATATTGTAAAGTTAAAAAAAGAGAGAGAGAAATGCAAGAGATTAAAAAAAAAAAAAAGAATTTCTTGTAAGGTAGGTCTCCTAGCAACAAATTTGTTCAGTTTTTGATTATCTGATAATGTTTTTATTTCACTTTAAATTTGAAAGATAGCTTTGTTGTAAATAGGACTCTTGGTTTACTGTTTCTATGAGCACTTTGAATGTGATATGTTATTATTACATTGCCTTCAAGCCTTCATTGTTTCTAACAAGAAGCTGATCATCTTTTTGGAGCTTAAGTGTAAGCGATACATTATTTTTCTCTTTACTTTTAGGATTTTTTCCTTGTTTTTGGCATTCTTATTGTGATATGTTTGCAGATTTCTTTGTTTTTATACTGTTTGAAGTTTATTGAACTTCATGAATGTGTAGATTATTGTTTTTCAATGAATTGGAAAGGTGTGAACCAGCAAATCTTTGAAAATGTTTTCTCCTCCTTTCTCTTTCTTCTCTTCTTGTAATATTTTCATTATTCTTACACTGGTATACTTAATAATGCCCAATTTTTCAGAGATTTTATTTTTCTTAATTCTTTCTTTTTCCCTCTGTTCTTCAGTTTGCATAACCTCTATCACTCTAGCTTTACATTTCCTAATTTTTTCCTTAGCCAGTTCAGCTCTTCTGTTTAATCCCTCTACTGAATTTTCCACTTTAATTATACATTTATATTCCAAAACTTTCACTTAGTTGTTTCTATTATATCTATCTCTTTATTTATATTTTCTGTTTAATAAGATATTGTCATCATATTTCTTTTATTTAATTGTAGCTTTCTTTATTCTTTGAGCATATTTACAATAGCACTGTGAAGTCTTTTTCTATTAAATTCTAACATATTCACTATTACAGGCAGCTTCTGTTGCCTATTTTTTTCTTTCATATCTCATTTTTTGCTGATGAAAAGGATAAATTTTACATGTTTTGTAACACTTCTGGGTACACTTCCTCTGAAACTTTTTATTTGTATCTGTTTCTTATTGGTTTAGTGATTAGCTGAGTTGTTTTAATGGAAACTCTTCATCTCCTAAGAAAGTTTTAAAGCTTTGATGTTGCTCTTCACAGGGGCTGTTAACAATTACATTTTTTCCTCTAAAATTCATATGTTGGAGTGCTAATCCCCAGTACCACAGAATGTGATTTTATTAGACAATAAGGTCATTGTAGATGTAATTAGTTGTTAGGATGAGGTAGTATGGAATGAGTGTTCAGTCACTCAATCATGTCCAAGTCTTTGCAATCCCATGGACTGTAGCCAACAGGCATCTCTGTCCCTGGAATTTTCCAGGCAGGAACACTGGAGTGGATTACCATTTCCTTCTCCAAGTATGGAGTACAGTGGACCTTTAGTCCTGTATGGCTGGTGTCCTTAGAAAAAGAAGATATCTGGGCACTGATTTGCATACAAAAAGAGCACTATGAGAAGATAAAGGATGTTTCTACGAGACAGGGAAAACCAATGATTGCAAGCAAACTAACAGAAACTAGTTGAGAGGCATGGGAAAGATTGTCACAACCCTCAGAAGGAATCAACCCTGTCAACACTTTATTCTGGGCTTCTAGCCTCTCAGATCAGTTCAGCTGCTCAGTCATTTCCAACTCTTTGTGACCTTATGAACCGCATCTAGCCTCTGGAACTGTAAAATAATGTGTTTCTATTACTTAAGCTCCTTAGTTTCAGTCACTCTGATATGATAGTGCTTTGGACAGGGCTATCTTAGTCTCTTTCCATGACGTTATCCAGCTGTTATGTTCCAAAAATTGCCAACTTATTGCTTTATAATGTTTATCAGTGTGCTGGGACATAAATTGATCCATAGATGAAGCCATTCAAGTTTGTGTTCCTTTGAAGGGATAATTCTGGAGATTAATGTTTGGGATTTTTTTTTTCCTGACTCTAGGTGAATCCTCACAATTGTCTCTTTCTCTGATTTTTTCAAGAAAAAGTAATTAGTACACAATTTAGCCTGTGTGCCCAATGAACCTATCAATCTCCTCACAAATTCCCTTTATTTTTGTGCTGTTTTTGGCTCAAAAATTTTCACACTTTATTTCAAGTTAGGTTTCCTTGAGAAGAGACTCAGAGCTATCATTTGTATGACCTGCTTCCCTCTCTCCCCTCACCCCAGACAAAATTTCTGAGCCCCATCTCTGGAATTGGATATGAAGACAATGTTGTACTTTTCTCTGAGTGACATGGTTGCTTTAGGAATTGAGTGTTCCATGGTTGGAGAAAGGAGCGGGAATTTAGCTAAAATCTTCTTGCCTGACACTCCCAGTGTGGAATAACTACCTTAAGAACTAGGCACAATCAGGGCCTTAATATTGTTAGTGGCACCATATCCAAGGCAGGGAGAAGGCAATGGCACCCCACTCCAGTACTCTTGCCTGGAAAACCCCATGGATGGAGGAGCCTGGTGGGCTGTGCAGTGCATGGGGTGGCTAAGAGTCAGACGCAACTGAGCGACTTCACTTTCACTTTCACTTTAACATCCAAGGCAGAGTTTCCAACCCACAGTGTGGTCCTGAGTGGAAGAAGGGGGCTCCTACTTCTCAGCAATATATACACATATCTTCACCTCAGCAACATGTAGCTGGGTTCAGAATGAAAAGTGCTCGTGTCCTGTACCTCTTGGGAAAATATCCTCCTGGTTGGAGCTGGAGGAAGAAGTAGCCCAGTGCTCTTGGTTGCACTTATCTAGAGCAGAATTTCTATCTTCCAGGTATGAAGGGTCAATTGAGGCAGCAAATCTCAGTTCAAATGCAACAGATTCTCACTCTTCTTGCAGTAACTATGTTTCCTTGAATAATTGTTTATTTATTGTCTCTATGTTCCTGACACCATTCCCTGAGACTTTAAGTGGTTGTTTTTTAAAAATTTCTTGCCAGTTTTGCTGGACAGAAGGTTCAGCCAGTGCCTCCCTCATTCTATCAATCTATAATTTATTTAATACCATTTTAAAATGTCTGTTTAAAAACAGAGCTTATCATCAGATTTTATAATATTGTCCTTTATCTTAAAAAAAAATTTAGTCAGAAATACTGAAGGAAAAAGTTACACTGGAAAGAAAATATAGTCTTTAAGTCTGACACCTACTCTGACCTATTTCTCTTATATTTTGCTTCAAGATCAACCCAGGATATCTTAATTTATGGTTAAAAAAAATATCTTCAAGTTCAAAACTCTACACTTGGTTTTCTAGCTTCCTATTTCCAAAATGTAATATGTTTTACTAAATAAATAAAATGATTAAATTTTGAGTAATTGAATGGTCCATTTATGATACAATTAAATTTAATTGTCTTATTTTTTTATATGCTTGCTTTTGTTTTTAATTCAGAGAAAGTGAAATAAAAGCAAGTATTACATATTATTTTCTTGTGAATAGAATTTAATCAGAAAAAAGCTAATAGTGTTATAAAATTTGGGGTTGAAGGAATGTGTTATATTTACTAACATATGTAGTATTTTAGAAGTCTGATAGTTACAACATTTTTTAAAAATCTTTTGCACCACTGCTTTTAATAAATGAATCACTGGGTTTGTTTCACACAGCTTATAATTTAAAAGTATTTGAACAAATTTGAGAATATCAATTGCCTTTTCCCGATTTCTAGAAACCTAGAAAATTTATTTATACTTAAAGAACAACATAGGAATCTATGCTCAACTATTCTTATGATGTTAAATTTCCTGAAAAAAAAATATTGCAATTGTTACTTTTTAGGTTCACAGTGAGAATCAAAGGAAATAAGGCACAAAATAAAATAAAGAGCAGTACCATAGATATCTTAATGTCTAGACTTAATTAAGCTTTGAAAAGTGCTAGGTGAGGAGCAGGTAGCATATCATTCAGTTCAGTTCAGTCGCTCAGTCATGTCCAACTCTTGCGACCCCATGAATTGAAGCACTCCAGGCCTCCCTGTCCATCACCAACTCCCGGACTTCACTCAGACTCACATCCATCGAGTCAGTGATGCCATCCAGCTGTCTCACCCTCTGTTGTCCCCTTCTCCTCCTGCCCCCAATCCCTCCCAGCATCAGAGTCTTTTCCAATGAGTCAACTCTTCCCATGAGGTGGCCGAAGTACTGGAGTTTCAGCTTTAGCATCATTCCTTCCAAAGAAATTCCAGGGCTGATCTCCTTCAGAATGGACTGGGTGGATCTCCTTGCAGGCTAAGGGACTTTCAAGAGTCTTCTCCAATACCACAGTTCAAAAGCATCAATTCTTCAGTGCTCAGCTTTCTTCACAGTCCAACTCTCACACCCATACATGACCACAGGAAAAACCATAGCCTTGATGAGATGGACCTTTGTTGGCAAAGTAATGTCTCTGCTTTTGAATATGCTATCTAGGTTGGTCATAACTTTTCTTCCAAGGAGTAAGCGTCTTTTAATTTCATGGTTGCAGTCACCATCTGCAGTGATTTTGGAGCCCATTGGCAGAAGGTAAATCAGTTAATGACTTACACCAATGTCATTGATTTTAGGCTCTTACCATATCTATGATTTTTCCCACAATCATTGTATACAATGAGATTAAAATTATTTTTGGTATAGATACTGGCTCAAGAAAGATTTTCAGTCATTTATGACTCTTATTTGACAGTAAGAGAGCAGAAGGCAATGGCACCCCACTCCAGTACTCTTGCCTGGAAAATCCCATGGACGGAGGACCCTGGTGGGCCGCAGTCCATGGGGTCGCTAAGAGTCGGACACGACTGAGCGACTTCACTTTCACTTTTCACTTTTATACATTGGAGAAGGAAATGGCAACCCACTCCAGTGTTCTTGCCTGGAGAATCTCAGGGACAGGTGAGCCTGGTGGGCTGCTGTCTATGGGGTCGCACAGAGTCAGACACGACTGAAGTGACTTAGCGGCGGCCACGGCAGGGGCTGAGCAGAATGCCTTTTGAAAAATTTAGGTCTGTACAATGACATAAAATAATTTATCACAAATGTTAATACTATATTGTAAAGCAATTAGCCTCCAATTAAAAGAAACAAATAAAAAAATTAAAGAAGATTATTATAGTTAACATGTTGGTATATACTAAACATTTTATATACTTGATACAAATTAATTGCCAACAATTTTGTCATCTAGACATTTTTTAAATTATATATAAGAAAATTGAAGTCTAGCAAGATTAAGAAAATAATCCAAAGTCACATAGAGAGTGACTCAAAGGCACGTAGTGATTTTGAGGCTTTGAGTGTGCATACAACTACTATTTACACAGTATTTTAATCTGTCTTGAAGACACAACTATAGTATTTCAGAAAAAGAAAACAACCCATGTAGCATTCTTTAGCCTATATAAAGGTAATAGAATGTGTGTGTATATAATTAATACTCAATTACATAATTAACATTATAATTGATAAAACATCACGCTATTGTGTCACCTCATTTTTTATGTCTGGTTATTTTAAAAGTCTTATTATAATATATTTGACCTCTCTTCATGAGCTTGAGGGAAATTTTAATTGCCTCACAATAGTATGAAATATTTCATGGAACATAATTAATTTTATATAATAATTAATTTTCAGTTTCTTTCCAAATTATTATTTATTCTTAAATAGATTCAAATTTTAAAATTAGATACAAATTTTATTAATATATGTTGTATTCATAGGTAAAATTTATTGAAAATAGATAGCTTAGTTTATCATATCTGAATACATTTTAATAAGTATAGTATTCTGAATACACACAAGAAGAGATTTTTTATAATTATAAAACAAGATAACACATCAAAAAAGTGAACAGCAGAAGCCTTGTAAGCCAAAATGTTTTATTGTTAGTAATTGCAAAAGTAATATGAGAAAGCAAGAATGCTAATGAATAATACCATAAATAAAACACAATAATATTCCTTCTTTATTATCTAAAGATGTTGCAGTGTTAAATAATAATTATATAACCCATAATTAGTTAATGAAGTTCAACAAGAAAACTTGTCAATAACAAAAAGTCCAAAACCATGAAAGTAAAAAATTTCACATGCCCTATAATTTTTAAATATTTTATCTTTAAAATTACCAACTGAGATACTGGATTCTAGATGATCTTAGAAGTTATATTTTTCATGTAATACACACACTTGTAAATTCTATAAAGAAGAGTAGATTTTGTATATAATATATATGATATATATAACAAATTCTTTTGTCAAGTACTGGCAACTAAATACATGTCTTGCTAATGGACATAGGAGCCTGGTAATCTACAGTCCATGGGGTCACAAAGAGTCAGACATAACAGAGTGCCTAAACACAGCACTGCTGCTGCTGCTAAGTCACTTCAGTGGTGTCAGACTCTGTGCGACCCCATAGACGGCAGCCCACCAGGCTCCCCCATCCCTGGGATTCTCTAGACAAGAACACTGGAGTGGGTTGCCAGTTCCTTCTCCAATGCTTGAAAGTGAAAAGTGAAAGAGAAGTCGTTCAGTTGTGTCTGACTCTGTACGACCCCATGGACTGCAGCCCACCAGGCCCCTCCATCCATGTGATTTTCCAAGCAAGAGTACTGGAGTGGGGTGCCATTTCCTTCTCCTGTAGTGAACATAAAACTAGACATCAGTGGATGAAATGATTGTCAGAAAACAAATTTCAAGTCACAACACTTACTTAAGGCTTGACTGATCCACAAATAATCAGTATTTTAAAGTAGGAGATTGTGTCATACTTTAGATTGATTTGTTGTTACTAAATACAATCTATACCAAGTATAACAATCACTAACATACTGTTTCTTATGATATGGTAAAAATTTTATTAACTTATTTGAAATATAGAAGTATTTTTAAACTATAAAGGATTATTATAAGATCTTTATAAAATTATTATGATATTAAGTCAAATTTATCATTTATTATCTTCCCATGTTTCTAATAATTCTTTTGATGCCATGTTTTAAAGAAATTCCAATAATAATTACTTTTGGAAATCTCTGTAAATGTAGCCTATCATTTAATATCTTGTTATCTTTGAAGTTTAAATATATATTTGCTATATTTGCTTGTTTTCTCACACATAATGTATGAATATAACAGCTGTACTATGGTACTCAATTTTATTACATTCACTTATTAATGAAATACATTTGTGCTTGGGAAGGTATTTTTAGAAATGTGTTCACTTAAAATGATCTCTCATCTATAATTTCTACCATAAGGCAGCTAAGATCCCCTCTTGAGTAAGATACATGTACAAATTTAGTATTTTAATGAGAAAGTCTAAATTTATTTTCAAGAACACTTCACTTAGCCCATGTTATTTTGAATGTGTATAAATACAAGCACTCAGTGTTTCAAAGGGGGACCACTAGTTGATTATAATTCTAGGATATAGGTACTCAGTTTGCGTACAATTTAACCTTCCCTAAAGATCCCTTTATTATGATTTCTTCCAGAGCATATTCTATTTATTTACCTTTTCATGAACTTATACTCACCTCTGAATGACCTCTATTTAGCTTGTGTAGATTGCCCTCTGTCCCTGGAGTTGAATCAGTAGATACCCAAGGAAGAGCATTCAATTCCCCAAAACCTCTCCTGAGGGTCTCTCTAGAGAGCTGCCTCAATCCCAGGAGCAGGATTACAAGTCTTGAACTAAGCCTTGTACAGGTGGTAGAGTAACTGAAGTAGGACATAAAAGTTGGGCTCACCACTCACTGAGAATCCACATGAAATAGCAATGGGGAGATTTCTTTCTCTCCCATTTATCCTAATGTTTGAATATAGTTTTCTATATCCAACAATTATATGTTTATAGAGGGTACATAAGATGAAGATTAAAAGATATATGTAAAAATTTTTTAAAAATGCATCTTTTATTGGGGAAAGTGTTATAAATCTGACTTTTCTAAAGTCTGAGTTATTGTCACAGACCAAAAAGAGACGTATAGAAGCAAATAGATGATTATACTTAAGTTGCAAAGATAAACTATTTTCAGTTTGGAATGAAAATGATGGTTGCTATATGGCAACTGTCTTCTTGGATCAAAATAACATTGAATAGACCAGTTAATAAAAGAGAAAAGACATAAACTTATTGAAACTAGAAGAATATAAATTTTCCATATAGAATATAGTGTTGGGTTATAAAGAGATATTTCTTTAATGTATATTCCCATACAGACATAGAATTGTGTATGTATATATGTATTATGTATATGTCAATAGTAAATTTTATATATTGAATTATTTTCTTCTTCCAAAAAGTTTATGTTCTGAATTTGAGATATTGATTCCCTATAGACATTGAATCCTAAGTGAGAAAAACACAGGAGACATTTATCATAAAAACTGCCTTCCAGGAACTGATGAACTCCCCTTCCAATTAGCACTAGATCAAAACTATGTTTTTTCATGTAGTTTCTTGTTTGTTTGCACTCATTTTCTGTCTCTAATCAAAAGGGAAAACAGATCCAAGTAAGACCAAATTTCTTTCATGGTATTAACATATCTTTACAACAATGAATGTATATATAATATTTGTAACAATGAAAGGTAATCTTTCCTCTGAGGAAAGATTTCAGAGAGTTACCCATCATTATTTTTATCATGAAATTTTTCAAATATACTTACAAAATGGAGAGGCTGACATGGTAAAACACTGTCATGCACTGTCAGTTGAGTGAGTTATGGTTGCTCAGTCATGTCTGACTCTGTGCAACCCAAGACTGTGGCCTGCCAGGCTCCTCTGTCCATGGAATTCTCCAGGTAAGAATGTTGGAGTGGGTTGCCATTTTCTTCTGTCAGTTAGCTTTAGCAAATATCAACTGTGGCTAATTTATTTCTACTTTCCCCTTTCTCCTTCAAAACTTTTGGGGGAAAACCCAGGTGTAATATTACTTACTCCATAAGTATTCCTGTATACATCTGTTAAAACATACAAAAACTTAAAAAAAATAAAACATAATATAATACATATGAGTTACAAACTCAGTATATTGCCAAATACATGTTCAATGTGAATATTTTCATAATCAGCCCAAAACATTTTTATTTTTATTTTCATATGTGAATCAGATACTCAGGTAAGGTTCATATATTCAAACTAGTTGATGTACCCAAGGTATATACTTTTATCTATAGATTTTCTCTGTTTTCTGTGCTTGTTATTTAGTAAAGAAATGAGTTGATTGTCCTTATAGAGTTTCCCACAATTACCATCATCCTATATCTACTACAGTCTCTGTAAATTACAGTCATGTCTAGAGGATTTATCATATCAAAGGTTTGCTTCTTTTTTGTAATGATTCTTCATAGACCCTTTGGCATTATTCCCTCAAGAGATATATAGCATATAGTTACTTGGTTATCAACAATTGATAGGCATTGCCTCGATGCATTAATACACTAAGGTTTTAAAACACTTTTATAAACTTGATTACTTCTTCAATCATTAGCAGAATACTCTTCTGACATAAAATTTCACCATTAACTATTTGGTTACACTGAAGTATATTTTGTAAAGAAAATGCCAGATGTATCCTTGATTATTTTCCTTTTTTAAATCTATTTTCTTCTTTTGAATGTTGATTCCTACCATCTTCCTAATGTGATTGTTCTAGATACCCACTGTCATGCAACTATACACTGCAAATCTTGGTGGCTTAAAAAAATGACAATCATTTGCTTACTGGCCATATTTCTGTGGGTCATGAAATAGGGAGGAGTTTAGCTAGGCAATTCTGGTTCTTCAAAATTCTAATGCTTTTGGAATCAAATAGTGGCTATAACTGGAATAGTAGGAGATTAGGTAACGGCTTGGCTAGGCACCTGCCTTTGTGTGTGTATGTTATGCTTCTATGTTGAGTAGTTTAAATTTCATGACTTTTGGACTCTGGGAACGGGAGAGGGTGGGATGATTTGGGAGAATAGCATTGAAATATGTATAATATCATATCTGAAACAAGTCGCCAGTCCAGGTACGATGCCTGATAACGGATGCCTGGGGCTGGTGCACTGGGACGACCCAGAGGGATGGTATGGGGAGGGAGGAGAGAGGAGGGTTCAGGATGGGGAGCACGTGTATACTGGTGGCGGATCCATCTCAATGTATGGCAAAAGCAATACAATATTGTAAAGTTAAGCAAAATAAAATTTAATTAAAAAAATAAATTTCATGTCAGAAGTAGAAGATATTAAGAGGAGATGGCAAGAATACACAGAAGAATTGTACAAAAAAGATCTTCACGACCCAGATAATCACGATGGTGTGATCACTCACCCAGAGCCAGACATCCTGGAATGTGAAGTCAAGTGGACCTTAGGAAGCATCACTCCAAACAAAGCTAGTGGAGGTGATAGAATTCCAGTTGAGCTATTTCAAATCCTGGAAGATGATGCTGTGAAAGTGCTGCACTCAATATACCAGCAAATTTGGAAAACTCAGCAGTGGCCACAGGACTGGAAAAAGTCAGTTTTCATTCCAATCCCAAAGAAGGGCAATGTCAAAGAATGCTCAAACTACAGCACAGTTGCACTCATCTCACATGCTAGTAATATTCAAAATTCTCCAAGCCAGGCTTCAGCAATACGTGAACTGTGAACTTCCAGATGTTCAAGCTGGTTTTAGAAAAGTCAGAGGAACCAGAGATCAAATTGCCAACATCCTCTGGATCATGGAAAAAGCAAGAGAGTTCAGAAAAACATCTATTTCTGCTTTACTGACTATGCCAAAGTCTTTGACTGTGTGGATCACAATAAACTGTGGAAAATTCTCAGAGAGATGGGAATACCAGACCACCTGATCTGCCTCTTAAGAAATCTGTATGCAGGTCAGGAAGCAACAGTAAGAACTGGACAGGGAACAACAGACTGGTTTCAAATAGGAAAAGGAGTACGTCAAGGCTGTATAATGTCACCCTGCTTATTTAACTTACATGCAGAGTACATCATGAGAAATGCTGGACTGGAAAAAGCACAAGCTGGAATCAAGATTGCCGGGAGAAATATCAATAACCTCAGATATGCAGATGACACCACCCTTATGGCAGAAAGTGAATAAGAACTAATGAGCCTCTTAATGAAAATGAAAGAGGAGAGTGAAAAAGTTGGCTTAAACTTCAGCGTTCAGAATACTAAGATCATGGCATCTAGTCCTGTCACTTCATGGCAAATAGATGGGGAAACGGTGGAGACAGTGGCTGACTTTACTTTTCGGGGCTCCAAAATCACTGCAGATGGTGATTGCAGCCATGAAATTAAAAGACACTTACTCCTTGGAAGAAAAGTTATGACCAACCTAGACAGCATATTGAAAAGCAGAGACATTACTTTGCCAACAAAGGTCCATCTAGTCAAGGCTTTGGTTTTCCAGTGGTCATGTATGGATGTGAGAATTCAACTACAAAGAAAGCTGAGTGCTGAAGAATTGATGCTTTTGAACTGTGATGTTGGAGAAGACTCTTGAGAGTCCCTTGGACTAGAAGGAGATCCAACCAGTCCATCCTAAAGGAAATCAGTCCTGGGTGTTCATTAGAATTGATGTTGAAGCTGAAACTCCAATACTTTGGTCACCTGATGAGAAGAGCTAATTCATTGGAAAAGACCCTGATGCTGGGAAAGATCTAGAGAAGGAGGAGAAGGGGATGACAGAGGATGAGTTGGTTGGATGGCATCACTGACTCAGTGGAAATGGGTTTGGTTGGACTCCGGGAGTTGGTGATGGACAAGGAGGCCTGACGTGCTGTGGTTCATGGGGACACAAAGAGTTAGACATGACCGAGCCACTGAATTGAACTTAATATCTTAGGGTCCCATGGAAGAAAAATAGATTGGACCTTCACATCATAAGACTCCGGATTAAAATTCTGAAAACTAAAGACAAAATAAGCAACCACAGAGCAGTTTCATGTAGAGAACCACTAATTTGAATGACAGTGGATTTCTCATATGAAACAACCTGAGTCCAGAAGTGACATTTTTCAGGTGTTGAAGGAAAAGACCTATCTTGTATGAATTCTATACCTAGAAACAATATCCTTCATGAATTAAAGTGAAATTTCAGAAGTTTTAAGAAATAGAAAACTAACATCTTCTCTGGAAAAAGAAAAAAGTCTAAAACTGGTCTCCAAGTAGGAAGGAAATGGAAACAGTGGAAAGTAGAAACTTCAGAAGGAAGTATATCAATGACGTCAATAAGTAAGGAAGGTGTTTAATGTGCTTGCTATTATGATTGATTGTGACTTTCAAGTGAAAATTGGATGACTTTTACAAAAATAGGAACCACAATAGTTAGTAACCCATGGGATCCTCTACATCAAGGGATTACTACATCACTACTAACTTCAGGAATTAAATTTGGCTTCATTCCACTAAGCAAGCAGTCATGGCCAACTCAGGGAAAAGATACAATGGAATAGAAGACAGGAATCATAAATATCATTACCACCATTTGACCCATTACTGAAATGAATTATGAATATTTTCTTAATTTGATATTCTCACATATATTTATATGTATACATATGCATCTTTGCATACATCTTTGCATATGCATACATATTCAATTCTTCAATACTCAGCTTTCTTTATAGTCCAACTCTCACATCCATACATGACTACTGGAAAAACCATAGCCTTGACTAGACAGACTTTTGTTGGCCAAGTAATGTCTCTGCTTTTTAATATGCTATCTAGGTTGGTCATAACTTTTCTTTCAAGGAGTAAGCATCTTTTAATTTCACGGCTGCAATCACCATCTGCAGTGATTTTGTAGCCCCCAGAAATCAAGTCTGTCACTGTTTCCACTGTTTCCCCATCTATTTGCCATGAACCTGATTCCCTCTTCCCCTCCCCACCACCCGTAGAAACTTAGAGACTTAAAGTTAAACCAAAAATTGATTATTTTTAACTATTTATATTGTACCGATTTATTTATTAGGTACAAGCACTCTGTTTTTCTGTAGCTGAAATGTTAGCATTTGTATATCAATATACATCTTTGGACTGTGAAGAAGGCTGAGCGCCGAAGAATTGATGCTTTTGAACTGTGGTGTTGGAGAAGACTCTTGAGAGTCCCTTGGACTGCAAGAAGATCCAACCAGTCCATTCTGAAGGAGATCAATCCTGGAATTTCTTTAGAAGGTATGATGCTAAAGCTGAAACTCCAGTATTTTGGCCATCTCATGCGAAGAGTTGACTCATTGGAGAAGACTCTGATGCTGGGAGGGATTGAGGGCAGGAGGAGAAGGGGACGACAGAGGATGAGATGGCTGGATGGCATCACTGACTCGATGGATGCGAGTCTGGGTGACCTCCGGGAGCTGGTGATGGACAGGGAGGCCTGGCGTGCTGCGGTTCATGGGGTCGCAAAGAGTCGGACACGACTGAGCGACTGATCTGATCTGATCTGATACATCTTTACTTAGGCTATAAATACTTCTTAAAAGCTAAATACAGCTAAATATTTATTAAATATGTATATGTATAGAAATACATATGTATATATATAGGTGAATGTTATGTTTCACTAAAACTTTCTTAGAGGTGAGAGAATTTTTCTATGAAAAATTACTATAATATTTCTACACTCTGTAAAAACAAACATTTAATTATTTCCTGCTAAGTAAAGTTTGAAACAATTTCATTGATACAGTTGCTTTTCTCTTTGTTGAATTAATTTTATTTAACTAAACATTGGACTTTTGACTTTATATGTCATATTTGTTACATTTAAATTTTATTATATACATATTGTATATTGGAGAAGGGAATGGCAACCCACTTCAGTATGCTTGCCTGGAGAATCTCATGGACAGAGGAGCCTGGCAGGCTACAGTCCACGGAGTCTCAAAGAGTCAGACACAAGTGAAGCAACTGAACATGTACACTTGTCATGTTAACATATGGCTGTCATGTTTAATATACTGCAGTTGCTTGAATATAAAAAGGTATTTTTCATGCATAATAAAGCAAAGCATTAATATCACATTATTTTCATTTTTTAGAATATTAAAAACTAGAAAGTTACATAAAGTTGCTACCTTATAGTGGGGATGTGGGGATAGAGGGATGCAGTCATTCTTTTGCATTCCTTGAAGGAGTATAGGCTTGTTGAGGCATTCAATAGGTTAGTTCTGTTCTCATTTATTTGAAATATACTTCAAATATGTTTACTTCTGCTTATATTCTATTTGAACTGTTATTTGAACTGTGGTGTTGGAGAAGATTCTTGAGAGTCTCTTGGACTACAAGGAGATCCAACCAGTCCATCCTAAAGGAAATTAGTGCTGAATATTTACTGGGAGGACTGATGTTGAAGCTGTAACTCCAATATTTTGGCCACCTGATGCAAAGAAGTGACTCATCAGAAAAGACCCTGATCCTGGGAATGATTGAAGGTGGGGAGGAGAAGGGAACGACAGAAGATGAGATGGTTGGATGACATCACTGACTCAATGAACATGGTTTTGAGTAAACTCTGGGAGTTGGTGATGGACAGGTAGGCCTGGCATGCTGCAGTCCATGGGGTTGCAACACACACAACTGAGCAACCAAACTGAGTTGAACTGAATTGATACTGTATGGTAAGCATATGTCTCTTTATATAATATTTTCATAAAACACTTTATAGAATTCCAAAAATCAAAGCCATACTAAAAAATTTTCTCAGTAGTTGCCTTCTTAAGTTCTTGACCTCCTTTCCCAACTAATCTCCTAAATTTTCAACTGAGGATTCCTATGCATTTCTTGACAAAACAGGCAGTTACATGAATATTTTTAGAGCTTTCCCTTGCTGCTGCTAAGTCGCTTCAGTCGTGTCCGACTCTGTGCGACCCCATAGACGGAAGCTCACCAGGCTCCCCTGTCCCTGGGATTCTCCAGGCAAGAACACTGGAGTGGGTTGCCATTTCCTTCTCCAATGTATGAAAGTGAAAAGTCAAAGTGAAGTCGCTCAGTCGTGTCCGACTCTTAGCGACCCCACGGACTGGAGCCTACCAGGCTCCTCCATCCATGGGATTTTCCAGGCAAAAGTACTGGGGTGGGGTGCCATTGCCTTCCCCGAAGCTTTCCCTTATTCTTACACAAAAGCTAAGAAACTTAGAAGTGTCTTGCATTTTGCTTTAGCTTTTTTTTTTTTTTTTAAATCACACCATAAGTTCATAAAGATCACTCTTAATTTTTTAAAGTATCTTCATAGTACACCATTGAGTAGGTGAACAACAGTTTTTCATGGAATTTTCCATGTATGAGCATTTAGGACTTTTATTTTTCAATATGTTGTAATTTCAAATAATCCCTGACTGAGTAAATGTGTGCATGTGTGTTCTTCTATCAACTAGATTCCTAGAAGCAAGTTGCTAAGTAAAAAACAATAAAAGTGTGATTTTCTTATATACTGCCAAATTTTTCTCCATGTGGTTATATCGATTTGCATTCTCATCAGAATGTGAGTACCTGTTTTTTCATAGCCTTACCAACAAAACTTTTGGGAAATTTGTAACTTTGCCAATATGATAGGGGAGAAATGGTATCTCCGTGCAATTATGTTTAACATTTCTCTAATAATGACTGAATATCATTTTTTTTAATTTACCAATTTTATTATTTTATCAGTAATTTCTTATAACTAGCAACTTTTCAGTCATCTATTTAAAATATTTTCCTCACTTTTAAAGAGTTCCTTATAAATTCTATATGCCATTCCTTTTTCTGTGGTTTATGTTGCAAATAGTCTCCAACTTTTTTTTTTTTTTTAATATCTCCATAAAGACTTGCTGGCATTTTTATTGAGATTATGTTGAATGTGTAAATCTACTTGGAGTTAACAAATAACTATGATAATGAGTCATCCCACCCGGAAACAAGAGAGTCTTTTAATTTCTTCCAGTCTATTTTGTATTTTTCAGGAGTGTTTATATCTGTATTTATTTGTGTTTTGATTTCTTCATGGTATTTTGTTTTGTATGCAATCTTAATTGGATATTCAAATGTATCAGTCTTTCCACTTATTGCATTTAGTTTTAAGTCACACTGAAGCTTTTCTTTTTTAATATCCTATTTATAGAGGAATTAATCCTGTTTTCTTCTAAAGCTTGTATAGTTACATTCAAGTCTCTGATCAGTTTGGGGCATCTTTTGTATATGGTGTGATGTATGTACAAATTTTATCTTTGTTTTTTCCAAATGGCCTTCCAGTTTTCTCAGCACTATTTATTTAAAAATTCTACTTTATTCAGTGATTAAGATTCCTTTTCAATTTTTTAATGAAATGTCATTATCTTCTACTGACCAGCAGGCCAGTATCAATTTATTTTACTTGTAGAAGCTATATGTAATAATTTAGCCTCCAGCAGAACCTCAGATATGCAGATGATACCATGGCAGAAAGCAAAGAGGAACTGAAGAACCTCTTGATGAGGGTAAAAGACAAGAGTGAGAAAGCTGGCTTAAAACATAGCATTCAAAACACTAAGATCATGGCATCTGGTCCCATCACTTCATGGCAAATAGCGAGGGAAAAAATGGAAACAGTGTCAGATTTTATTTAGGCTCCAAAATTGTGATGACACACATGAAATTAAAAGACACTTGCTGCTTGGAAGAAAAGTGATCAGAAACCTAGACAGTGTATTAAAAAAGCAGAGACATCACTTTGCCAGCCAACAAAAGCTACAGTTTTTCCAATAGTCATATATGGATATGAGTGTTGGACCATAAAGAGGGCTGAGAGCCGAAGAATTGATGCTTTTAAATTTTGGTGCTGGAGAAGACATTTGAGAGTCCTTTGGACTGAAAGGAGATTAAATCAGTCAATCCTAAAGAAACTCAACCCTGAGTATACATTGGAAGGACTGATGGTGAAGCTGAAACTCCAATACTTTGGCCACTTGATGCAAAGAATCAACTCATTGTAGAGACCCTGATGCTGGGAAAGATTGAGGGAAGTAGAAGGGGAAGACAGAGGATGAGATGGTTAGATGGCATCACAAACTCAATGGACGTGACTTTGAGCAAACTCTGGGATATAGAGAAGGACAGGGAAGCCTGCTATGCTGCAGTTCATGGGGTCACAAAAAGTAGGACACAACTTAGCAACTGAACAACAACAAATGTTCCTAGCTTGTCTTCTTTAAAGTTCTCCTTGCTATTTTTGAGAATTGGATTTTCTAAGCCCTTTTTATTTTTATATCCCCATAAAGATTTGTTGGTATCTTTATTGAAATTATGTTGAATGTGTAAATCTACTTAGAGTTAACAAATAACTGTGATATTGAGTAATCCCACCCAGAAACAAGAGAATCTGTTATTTCTTCCAGTCTATTTTGTATCTTTCAGGAGTGTTGATATCCATATTTAAATAGATTTTGAACATTCCTTGTTAAATTTATTTCTAAATATTTTAGTTATTTTGTACTACTTCATACAAGGAATTCTCTACATTATATCCTCTACCTCATTTTTATGTAGATGAAGGGCTATTGATTTTAGTGTGTTTATATTCTTCTACCTTACTAAAAATTTTAATTTTAGAATTATGTGAAGCTATTCATTTTCTGGGACTTTCTAGGTATACTATTACACTGTTTTTGTAGTGGACACTATGTAGCATGTCTTTCAGATTTCTCCTTGCTGGATATAGAAAAGGCAGAGGAACCAGAGATCAAATTGCCAACATCCTTTGTATCATAGAAAAAAGAAGAGTTTCCAGAACATCTACTTCTGCTTCATTGGATATGCTACGGCCTTTGACTGTGTGGATCACAACAAATGTGGAAGATTCTTCAAGAGGTGGGAATACTATACCACCTTACCTGCCTCCTGAGAAACCTGTATGCCGGTCAAGAAACAACAAATAGAATCAGACATGGAACAACAGACTGGTTTCAAATGGGGAAGGAATACATCAAGGCTGTATATTGTCACCTTGCTTATTTAACTTCTATGCAGAGTATATCATGTGAAATGCCAGGCTGGAAGAAGCACAAGCTGGAATCAAGATTGCCGGGAGAAATATCAATAACCTCAGATATGTATATGATGCCACCTTTATGGCAGACAGTGAAGAAGAACTAAAGAGCCTCTTGATGAAAGTGAAAGAGGAGAGTGAAAAATCTGGCTTAAACCTCAGTATTCAAAAAATTCACAATCATGGCATCTGATTCCATCACTTCCTGGCAAATCAGATCAGATCAGATCAGTCGCTCAGTCGTGTCCGACTCTTCGCGACCCCATGAACCGCAGCACGCCAGGCCTCCCTGTCCATCACCAGCTCCCGGAGGTCACCCAGACTCGCATCCATCGAGTCAGTGATGCCATCCAGCCATCTCATCCTCTGTCGTCCCCTTCTCCTCCTGCCCTCAATCCCTCCCAGCATCAGAGTCTTCTCCAATGAGTCAACTCTTCGCATGAGGTGGCCAAAATACTGGAGTTTCAGCTTTAGCATCATTCCTTCCAAAGAAATTCTAGGATTGATCTCCTTCAGAATGGACTGGTTGGATCTTCTTGCAGTCCAAGGGACTCTCAAGAGTCTTCTCCAACACCACAGTTCAAAAGCATCAATTCTTCGGCGCTCAGCCTTCCTCACAGTCCAGCTCTTACATCCATACCTGACCACAGGAAAGACCATAGCCTTGACTAGGCGAACCTTTGTTGGTAAAGTAATGTCTCTGCTTTTGAATATGCTATCTAGGTTGCTCATAACTTTCTGAAAACAGTGAGAGACTTTGTTTTCTTGGGCTCCAAAATCACTACAGATGGTGACTGCAACTGTGAAATTAAAAGACACTTGCTCTTGGAAGAAAAGCTATGACCAACCTAGACAGTATATTAAAAAGCAGAGATACCACTTTGGCGACAAAGGTCCTTCTAGTCAAACTATGGTTTTTCTGGTAGTCATGAATGGATGTGAGATTTGTACCATAAAGAAGGATTTAGTTGTTAAGTTGTGTCCAACCCATATGACCTCATAGACTGTAGCCCGCCAGGCTCCTCTGGCCATCAGGTTTTCCAATATGGACCATAAAGAAGAGCACCAAAAAATTGATGCTTTTGAACTGTGGTGTTGGCGAAGACTTTTGTGAGGCCCTTGGACTGCAGGGTGATCAAACCAGTCAATCCTAAAGGAAACCAATCCTGAATATTCATTAGAAGGACTGATGCTGAAACTGAAGCTCCCATACTTTGGCCACCTGATGGAAAGAGTTGACTTATTATATAACACCCTGATCCTGGGAAAGATTGAAGACAGGAGGAATAGGGGACGACAGAGGATGAGACAGTTGAATGGCATCCCTAACTCAACAGACATGATTTTGAGCAAGTTCTGGGAAATGGTGAAGGACAGAGAAATCTTTCATGCTGCAGTCCACTCAGTTGTAAAGAGTCAGACACTACTGAGTGACTGAACAACAACAATACCTATTTGAGTTGGCTTGATGGCTATCAGATGAGATTTTGGTTAAAAGACTAACAGACTAAACACGTGTGAATCTACATTTATACACATTTACACACCTAAAGGTATGCAGAACTAAAGGGATGTTGCCCATAAGGTCAAATTGTGGATAACAGCCCACCTCTGGGAACCCTGCCTCCCATGTAATGAGCATTAACATAAAATACCTTTCTTCATCTCACAGGAAACATCATGACCAAACACACCTGTGAACAGCAGCAGGAAGAAATTAACATATCCCTTCAGAGTCTGACTAGAGCCAGGACTTTCCCCTCCCCTTTTAGTATAAAAGAAGTCTGAATTATAACTCAGAGAATATGGTTCTTTGGGACACTATTTCACCATCTTCTTAGTCTGCTAGCTTTCTAAAAAGTTGTTATCACTTGTCCCAACAACTTGTCTCTCAATTTATTGGCCTGTCTTGTTGCAAGCACAGGCTTGGACTCAGTAACATGTCTGACACCAACAGACACACCTTGAATATTTCTCCTGGTTTCTGGTGGACACTCAGTAATTTAATGTGCAGATCTATCTTACCAAATGTTTGCCCATTTCCTGTCCACTGAGACATTGATACAAGCCTTTCATAACCTTACAAGCAGTGTTTTCATAATGTTCTCCTTGCTTGTGGCATTAGACCATTCTTAAAAGAATCCTATAATTTTGTTCAATCCCATTTTAAAGTCCTTATACAGGTATCTAAATGTCTGAAAATATTTGTAATATTTTATACTACATCATGTCTAGCATGAGATTTAGAAATTATACAATTGTCTCTCTGAAAGAATTTATTGTTACTTTTGGGTATTTCATGTAGAGATCTGGGCAAATGGATAAAACATTTTAACTACCCAACCAAATCTGTCATAGGTGTCCCTCCAAGTGTGAGAAAGACCTCTTCAGCCTCAAGGTTTTTTCTGTTTGTTTATTTGTTTTGTTTTGTTTTGTTTTGTTTGTAAATTTTGTTTATTTATTTTTATTTTTATTATTTTTTTTTAATTTGTTATTGCTTTTATTTTTCTTCTTTGATTGCCTTGTCTAGGACTTCTAGTACTATGTTGAATATAGTGCTGAGAGTGAACATCCTTGTCTTATTCCTTCTTATTCCTGATGTTAGAGAAAATACTTTCAGTTTTTCACCATGGGGAATGATGTTTGCTGTGCATTTGTCCTGTATATCCCTTATTATGTTTAGCTAAGTTCCCTCCAAACTCACTTCCTGGAGAGATTTTATCATTAATGAGCTATGAATTTTGATAAAATCTTTTTCTACATCTATTGAGTGTTTTTTTTATTTTTCAATTTGTTAATATGATGTATCACATTGATTCATTTGCATATATTAAAAAATACTTGCATTCCTAAGATCAAGTCCACTTGATCATGGTGTATGATCCTTTTTATGTGCTGCTGGATTCTATTTGCTACTTTTTTGTTGAAAAATTTTTCATCTATATTTATCAGTGATATTAGCCTATCCTTTTTTGTAGTGTCTTTGTCTAATTTTGGTCTCATGGTGGTATTGGCCTTGATCCTGTTAATATTACTTCCTGTACAATTTTTTGGAAGAGCTTCAAAGGACAGGTGTTAATTCTCCTGTGACACAATCTTGCCTACTTTTGTTTGTTGGAAGAAGTTTAATCACATTTTCAATTTCTATACATATTATTGGTCTGCTCACATTTTCTATTTCATCCTTGTTCAATCTCAGAAGGTGTATCTTTCTAAAAATTTGTCCATTTGTCCTAGGTTGTCCATTTTATTGTCATATAGTTGCTGGTAGTAGTCGCTTATCATGTTTGTTATTTCTGTGGTATCTCTTGTAACTTCTTTTCCATTTCTAATTTCATTGATTTGAATCCTCTCCCTTTTTTTCTTTCTAAAGGTTTCTCAATTTTGTTTATCTTTTCAAAGAACCAGCTTTTACTTTCATTGATCTTCACTATTGTTTTCATCATCTCTATTTCATTTACTTCTGTTGAGATCTTTATGATTTCTTTCCTTCTGCTAACTTCGGGTTTTATACATTCTTATTTCTCTAGTTGCTTTAGATGTAAGCTCAGGTTATTTATTTGAGATTTTTCTTATTTTTTTTTTTTTTATCAAGAATCTCTTTTATTGATTATCATAAACATTACAAACATCTAATATGAACAAATTGTAACATGACAGTGATTAGTTTGAACAATTAATACATTTCAGATATAATATTATACATATTTCAATGCTATTCTCCCCAATCATCCCACCCTCTCCCAGTCCCAGAGTCCAAAAGTCTGGTCTATACATCAGTGTCTCTTTTGCTGTCTCGTAAATAGAGTTATTTTTACCATCTTTCTAAATTCCATATATATGCGTTAGTATACTGTATTTGTGTTTTTGTTTCTGGCTTACTTCACTCTGTATAATAGGCTCCAGTTCCATCCACTTCCTTAGAACTGATTCAAATGTATTCTTTTTAATGGCTTAGTAATACTCCATTGTGTATATGTACCACAACTTGCTTATCCATTCATCTGTGGATGGACATCTAGGTTGCTTCCACGTTCTGGCTATTGCAGACAGTGCTGCTATGAACATTGGGGTACACGTGTCTCTTTCAATTCTGGATTTCTCAGTGTATATGCCCAGCAGTGGGATTGCTGGATCATAAGGCAGTTCTGTTCCCAGTTTTTTGAGGAATCTCCATACTGTTCTCCATAGTGGCTGTACCAGTTTGCATTCCCACCAACAGTGCAAGAGGGTTCCCTTCTCTCCGCACCCTCTCCAGCATTTATTGCTTGTGGACTTTTGAATAGCAGCCATTCTGATTGGCGTGAAATGGTATCTCATAGTGGTTTTGATTTGCATTTCTCTGATAATGAGTGATGTTGAGCATCTTTTCATGTGTTTGTTAGCCATCTGTATGTCAGGAGCTCATCAAAAGCCTCCATACCTACACTGAAACCAAGCATCACACAAAGACCAGCAAGTTCCACGACAAGACATACCAAGCAAATTCTCCAGAAAAATAAGAACACAGCCCTGAGCTCCAATACACAGGCTACACAAAGCGACCCCAAAATCATAGACATCTCATAACTGACTACTAGACACTCCACTGTTTATTTATTTTTAAACTGGCTTCTGTAAGTAGATGTTAACTCCATCTTTAAAGCCAAAGAACATTTCCTGAAGAAATTACAGCTTATCTAGTTGTTAACAAATCATATAAAATTGGGTAAGTCTCAGCTCTTAGGTGCTGTATGGAATACATCTCCCCTCCAAAACCTCTATGCCACTAGGAATATACTTTTGTTGAAGTTTACCTGACTTTATTTCACTCAATTCACCTGGCAAATTAGCCATCGTAGGAAGGGTCCTTCTTTGGAGCAGAGAGAACTGAACCATGGGAAGACGATTCTAATAAACATGAATGTTTACAATTTATAGAATATAGGCATCTTCTTCTCTGCTCTGACTGTATATAGGCACAGCCTGCATAGACAACCATAGTAGATAATGAAAACTTATCACTTCCTGGACATAACAGCTCATGTCTTCTTGGGTCTGGACCCCAGCAGGGTTGCACCACCTGCTTCTGAGTATATGCATGCAAACAAAACTGTTAAAAAGCACTACCTTCCTGGAGTGCCTTCTTTGGAGCCACTTCTTCCTGAAAAATTATACTTCCTTATCAGCATCAGAGTTCTTTTTGTTACTAGTAGATCCTCTCTGGATCTCAGCCCCTACCAAGGTCCAGAGGGAAGATACCTCTCTACTCGGCTGCTGGGGCTATGACTCTGTACCAGACTACCTTTCATAGACTTTCTCATTTTTACTTATGGTCCTTAAATGTGGACATCAGGAAAGGATTTCCCTAGAAGCCATTCTGACCACCCTTTCTATCTCCCAGAGACCAATCCTTCTCATCTCCTTAACATTTTCTTGTCAGCCACTTTCATCCAGATTTTTCAAATCAGATTTAAGTCTGTGTTCCCTAATGAAACTTTTGAAATACGAAGAAAAGAACTGAACCCAGCAGTGGGTCAAGCTGAACAATTCAATTCTTTTTAATTGGTTCTGATGTTCATCTGAGGTAGCTGTAACTCAGTGATTGAAAAGCCAAGCTTTATTTTGAATATGCCTTTTGTTTAATGCTACAGAATTACATTTTCAGTGACAGTGAGAGGTTTATAGTGAAAAGAACCATGTCTAATGGGTATTGAAATGTAATTTCACAGACATTCTTGGAACAGCTCCTCTAATAATATTACTTGGCACTTAACTAATCTATTTGCCTAATGTGAAGTTAGCAAGAAAACTAAAATCAAAAAATAAAAAATGCCAGGTCCATTTTCATATGTAAAACATGAACAGAAAATAAATGCACATAAGCACACAAAACCTGACTTGCATGTTTTGACTAAAACAGATGTTCATCAACATGATTGCCATACAGAGAAAATCAGGGCTGTTATTTGATAGGTTATTTTTGAAAGGTGGGTCTGCATCACAACATTTTCTGTAAGATTTTGTTTCACTATGTCAGTGATTGTAAGAGAGACTAAACCATAAGAGACTACTTCCAGCTATAAATAGGCCACATATTCATATACATAAACTTTTCCTCACAACTGGGAACACAAGCAAATACGTTGGCATATTTTTATCACAAGGGAAATATTCAAGTAGAAGCAGAGGGAAATAAATATCCTCTAGAATTCCAATCCTAAAATGGAAAAACCACCCAGTAAGTTTTCTATGAGTATATAAGTAAAATCTTCTCAATATTGCCCACTAGGTGCTTGTTGTCATTAAATTACTTTGAGTCAAGGAAAATACTGGGATGATATCTAGACCTGGAGAATAATAGAACCTTCCTTTTTTTTCCTTCTCTAATGACATCACTTAACTGCACTGGATCAGCAAAAGAATAATATTTTTGAAAAACAAGTCGGACAAGTGTAGCTACTTCCACTTCAGCTAAATGTGTTCCACAAAAACATGTTAGAGAGGACTCAAAAACCAGGCCACTTATTAGTAGGGGTTCAATGAGTGTGTTGTATCTCAGTCCATATCCCCAAGTGTCCTGGGTACAAAATTAAAAAAAGAATGTTTTGCATCACATAATAGTCATAGGAAGGGCAATTTTATTTTTATTATCTTAGATTTTATAAGCATTCATCTTCAGACCCAACTTGCATAGAATCAGATTTGGAAGAATTTCATCGGTCTTCTAGTCCATAATTTTTTTTACTTGGCATTTTTTTCATCACTGCTTGCTAACACTGTTATAACATTTCATCTTGACTTCTTGTTTTCAACTATTTCACAAGGAAGTCTGGCATGGTGTTAAGCTAAAGTCCATCACAATTTCTACATTTTGTGTAACATTTACCACCCACTGCTCCAGCTCTTTTAATTAAGTTCCCTTGTACATCTGACACTCTAAGATAAACATTTTTTAGAAATTGCCTATTAAGTAAGGAGAATAAAGGCTCTGTTGTTTACATTATCCCAGATATTACATTCACTAGTTCACCTTAAGCCAGTATTCGCTCTTTTTAAACTCACCACACTATTAATGAGTATTGAACTTGTCTACTAAAATCTCTAGCCATTCTTCAAATTAGTTTCTGTGATCTCGATCTTCCTTATTCCATACTTAGAAACGCACCATTGATAATTCATGGTACTTTTCAATTATGTTTTTGATACAGTTCACATAGAATCTTATTTCTAATGTGTTTTAGGTTAACCATCTGTCAAAGTTTTTTCTCTCTTGCCAATTTTATAGTTATTCTTTGCATGTCTTCCTCCAAAAACCAGAACAAATATCAACTCATTTAATCTAGAAGTTTTGATCAAACATCATCACCTTTTAAGTTTATCTCAGATAATGAAGTGGCTCTCTCTATATGACTAAATATTTGTTAAAAGCACACTATATAACTTTATTTGTATTACCCTATTTCAGGGGGAAATTGCCATAATTTTATATCAGATTTATACAAAATTATGACTACTTATTAAATTATATAAACTCACCTAGATTATAAGCAGCAGAGCTTAATAAGAATTGTACTGCTATCACAATCTCTTCTAAAGAGGAAGTGAGTAATACAAATATCTTATTTTCCCCTGCTAATTACCGTAATATTTCATGATGGAAAAATGCATCATCTCCTGACGCTCAGTGCTAGAAGAGAGTACAAAAATATCAGTTTTAATATTTTTCTCCCTTAGTACTTGAACATAAATACATGTACTCTGGGGTCTCTTTCAACTTCAGAACATTCTGACCTCAGAAACAGCTTTATCACAGTCAATACTGCTGCTGACTTACTTGCTGGAATAATTGTTTTGTTAAAGTTGAGAGAAGAAGCAAAGAAAAGTTCATGATTTATTGATCTGTTTTTCTGGCTGGCTTGAAATAAGTGAATTGGTATCAATTCTCTATGCATATATTGATCATTATATAAAAGGCCCTTAAGAGGGGCAGTTGAATCCTGTTAAAAGTGGCTAAAAATGTTTCCTGAGGAAACCTTTTGAGAGTTGCATGGGGTCAATTTTATTTGAGCACTGCATTCTTCTTCTTGTTATTCTCAAATAAAAGAGAAAGCTAATTTAAGCCAGGTACAGCTTTTTGCTTATGAATCCAAAGGGATCAATGATCCTAATGGGTTAACAGCAAAGCTCTAAACTGAAAACTACATTGGCCAATTCCAGTTTCATAACTAGAATAGTATCTAATTCTCATTAATCCTTAAGGTTCATTAAATTAAATTTTTAATGAATGTTGTTCCACCAAGAAAAATTGAAACCACCATACTGATGTTTCCTTCATCTGAATCTTTCTTCCCATAGCTTTAAATCTAAATCTTGCACACATTGCCACTACACACAAAGATAAGGAGAATGATCATTATCTAGTGTTAGATAACGTTCCCTTCTCCAGAGGATCTTCCCAAGCCAGGGATCGAACCCAGGTCTCCCACATTACAGGCAGATTCTTTATAGCCTGAGTCAGGAATGCTCTAATATAAATGCTGAAAACATAGTAGGTGTTTTCAGAAACCATTTTCAGGAAACATTCCTGACTAGAAGAGTAGAAAGAAACAATTCATATTTTCATTTTCATTTTTTTAAAAACCTTGATACATTTACAGGCAAACCTGAATTTATTGTGCTTTGCTTTATTCAATTTCACAGATACAGCATATTTTACAAATTGAAGGTTTTTGACAATCCTGTCTTGTTAGACGATGCTTAGCACAGAGGAGCCTGGTGAGCTGCCATCTATGGGGTCGCACAGAGTAGGACACGACTGACGTGACTTAGCAGCAGCAACAGCAGCATTCTTTAGAAATAAGATAATTTTAATTAAGATGTGTACTTTTCTAAGAATTAATGCTGTTTCACATTTGAGAGACTGCAGTATAGTGGAGGACTATGTATAAAGGTGACTATTTTATTATTCATAAAGTACCTCCACTACACTTAAGAAGAACCAGATATATTTCATTTATGAACATTGAAAAAAATCCCTTTTCATCTTCATAAGATTCTTCATAAGTATTTGAGGAGGTAAACTTTTGAAATAGTGAGATTTACTGAGATATTTGTGTGTGTGTGTGTGTGTGTGTGTGTGTGTGTGTGTGTGTGTGTCCATGTATGCTCAGTCTTATCTGACTCTGCGACCCAAGGAACTGTAGCCCACCAGGCTCCTCTGTCCATGGAATTCTCTAGGCAAAAATATTGGAGAGGGTGTCCGTTTCCTACTCCAGAGGCTCTACCTAACCCAAAGGTCGAACCCTTGTCTCTTGTGTCTCCTGTACTGGCAGGCAGATTCTTTACCACTATGCCACCTGGGAAGCCGCTGAGCTATTTAGATTAAAATTATTCTCCTCCTCAGAAAACATTAAAGAAGGGAAAGTATTGTACTAAGATTGGAATTTGCCCAGGGAGAACAATGAAAAAATGCTGGTTGTTTTTTTCTTTTTTTGTTTACTATTTCTTTGTCAGTTAAAATGCCCAAATGAAGCAATTTTGGTATCTTTCCTAATGTGGAAAAGATGATCCAGCCCATTTTAGTTCAGCCACTTTTATCTCTTGCCCATGATTCCTGGAATTTTGCACTTTCTAAATACAAATAAAAAATTGAAGTACCTATTGAAAAAAAAATTGCTTTCAAAATGAAGTTCATCTACACAGTATTTCCAGAACACACATACTTGTGAAACAAAAATAAACTGTCTGAAAAACATTTTTATAATTTCATTTTTAATGAATAAAGAAAAAGCAATCTTTGAAAACCAGAACAATACAATGTTAATTCATATTGCCTTAAGGGCTGAAGACCAAAGCCAAAATAAACCAAACAGGAGCCAAAATAAGCCAAACAGGAAGAGAAAATAGTACATATGGGCAATGTGAATTGGAAAGTGTTATTAAGGAACCATAACTTTTGTTTAATAACTGTAATATGATTCAATTTTCAATTTTAACATTAAAATGACTCACATTTCTAATTATCACAAGTTTCTGCATATCACATTCCTTGTTCTTGGAATTGTAGCTAGCACTATTTCCTCGTTAGCACATTTACTTTATTTTTGTCTCTCAAAGATATTCAAACATTTTCAGTGTAATAATTTTCCAGCTGCATTTTGCATTCTTCACTCAAAAAATTGCTTTTAGAAATAATGTTAAAACTCTTGACATTTCATATTTTAAAAATTAAAAAAAATTAAATTGTGTAAATTAAAGAATTATATTTCCTTACCTTTATTCATATGCATTTACAATTTATTTTAAATTGGCAACAAAATCAAAGCAAGTAAACATATTAAAGGGCTTATTTTTTCTTTCCAGTCTGTTTTTCTCAAGTTTGTACCTCGTATGTTAGTGTTAGTTGATCAGTCATTTCTGAAACTATGTGACTCCATGAACTGTAGCCTGCCAGCCTCCTCTATCCATGGAATTCTCCAGGCAAGAATACTGGAGTGGGTTGCCACTTCCTTCTCCATGGGATATTCCCAACCTAGGGATCAAATCTGTGTCTCCAGTGTCTCCTGAATTGGCAGGTGGGTTCTTTACTACTAGCGCCACCTGGGAAGCCTTGTATGTTAAGAAATATAATTTTTGATTAACTCTGCCATATGAAGTCGGAAAAGGCAATGGCACCCCATGTCGCTCATGACTGAGCAACTTCACTTTCTCTTTTCACTTTCATGCATTGGAGAAGGAAATGGCAACCCACTCCAGTGTTCTTGCCTGGAGAATCCCAGGGATGGGGAAGCCTGGTGGGCTGCCGTCTATGGGGTCGCACAGAGTCGGACACGACTGAAGTGACTTAGCATAGCATACCATAGCCATATGAAGTAGCCATATGGATTATTTGAAACCAGAAATAATCTAATCTGTTTAAAAATTATCTGAAAAGTATACTAATGCTTTGGCATCCCATTTTCCTTCTTAAAAAATTCATAAGGAAGATATATTAAATTTTTTTATTTAAATGACAGAAATACCTATTATATCAAATCTTATGCAAGACTCCATTTATAAAAAGATCAAAGTCTACTTGCTTCGGATGAATGCAAATGTTGTATCCTGGTATATAATTTTCTACTTTTCTCTGTAGCACCTTGTAAAAGCCCAAAATTAACCCATGGTTGTACAAAACACTGTTTGTCAGACTTGGTAATTGGATTCCTAGCTTATTCACCAAGAAAATAAGCATTGTGTTCCACTTTTGCCCCTCACCAGCTTCCCAATTCATTTTATCCATCCTAGGCTTTGACACGGGGAAGGCAATGGCACCCCACCCCAGTACTTTTGCCTGGAAAATCCCATGGACGGAGGAGCCTGGTAGGCTCCAGTTCGTGGGGTCGCTAAGAGTCGGACACTACTGAGCGACTTCACTTTGACTTTTCACTTTCATTCATGCATTGGAGAAGGAAATGGCAACCCACTCCAGTGTTCTTGCCTGGAGAATCCCAGGGACAGGGGAGCCTGGTGAGCTTCCATCTATGGGGTCGCACAGAGTCGGACATGACTGAAGCGACTTAGCAGCAGCAGCAGCAGGCTTTGACAATACTTTGTACTTAACTTTTCACTTCTCTCTCATTATATTTCAGATTTTACTCTGTTTCTTTACAGCAAGTTTGATTTGTCCATAAATTTGTAGATAGTAGCCATCAAGGTTTTAAAGTGCCCATTTGCTAATGTGCTGTACACACAGTAAGTAAGAAATATTTGTTAAATAAGTGGGTTGATGAATGATAAATGATTGACTAAATATGTAAAGAAGAAATAAAATACATATTGACCAATAATAGAATAATTGGTATGAGTGTTCAGTAATACTAATTTGCTACTAATAAATCATTTGTAGAAAAACAAACCCAGAAAGGGCGCAACAGAGGAGGAGATGCTTGGATGGCATCATCGACTCAATGGGGTTTGAGTAAACTCCAGGAGATAGTGAAGGACAGGGAAGCCTGGCATGCTGCAGTTCATGGGTTTGCAAAGAACAAGACATGACAGAGTGACTGATCAACAATCAACATTTTGGCTTATGCATGTGTAACCTCAGTAAAAAGTCTTCTTTCCACATGTGTAAACATATTCATTCCCCTGTAATTTATATTTTCCATCTTTCTAAGTTTGCAAGAACTTGTTTGTTTTAGATTACTATCCCCTTCCCCGTTTTTAATCTTTCCTCATTGTCCCTTGGACTGCGAGGAGATCCAACCAGTCCATTCTGAAGGAGATCAGCTCTGGGATTTCTTTGGAAGGAATTATGCTAAAGCTGAAACTCCAGTACTTTGGCTGCCTCATGCGAAGAGCTGACTTATTGGAGAAGACTCTGATGCTGGGAGGGATTGGGGGCAGGAGGAGAAGGGGACGACAGAGGATGAGATGGCTGGATGGCATCACTGGCTCGATGGATGTGAGTCTGAGTGACCTCTGGGAGTTGGTGATGGACAGGGAGGCCTGGCGTGCTGCGATTCATGGGGTCGCAAGGAGTCGGACACAACTGAGCAACTGATCTGATCTGAATCGTTTCTCTTTAGAAAATAAATGCTCTCAAGTTTGTCTAAAATTAACCACATAAACATGCCTGCCCCCCAATACCCACAGAGAAACAAATTTCTTTAATCCATTACCACTTTTGTCAGAATTTACACCCAAGCATGTAACAGTGTTATTTATCTCCACTAACCTATCTTTTGTATATTTAACCTGCTGCCTCCATCTTATCTGTTATCACTACAACACATCTATCTGGAGGTAGAGATATTGAATAATATCCCTTGAGAGGGAAATTTAAAGAACAAAAACCAAAGCAGTTTACTCTATACAGTACAATTTTAAAGTGTTTTGTGGGTAACCTTCATATAGAAAGGATCACTAGGACAATAGTGATCCAGTGATCTGGAAACATTCACATTTGCACCAAGCGCATGCATAGGACTTCCACACAGACTTGAAGAAAAAATTCCTGCCCCTACAAGACCTTTCATCTTGCCATGCAGTCATGTAAAATGGGGTGAGGAGACTGTATTATTTGAGTTATGCTAGTGTGGAATTCTTTGTTCCTAATGGAGGAAGGCTACCCCCTAGCTAGATAAGAGTGCTTTTATTGAATTGGAAGATGAGATTTCCACCTTGTCATTTTGTTTTACTTAAGAAACCAACCCAGCACAGAAAAAAGGGGTTTACTCTTCTGGTTTGGCTGATTGATAAATTATGAAATAGATTTCCAGTTTTCTTACGGGGGCAAAGAGGAATAAGTATGGGAAACATGGAGGAATCTGCAGTACCTTTTAGTATTTTCTATTAAGTAGTAAAGATTAATGATAAGATAAGCAAAAATAAAAAGGTAGGCCTTTTGAGGACTCACTTCCTTCAGAATGACAGTTTAGTCACACTATCTACTAAAATCTTTACAAGCTGATTTTTTTTCCCAGAGCTTTGTGGCATAGAGAAAGTTTATAGAAAAAAGAAATAAAAAATATTAACAATGGACATGGCCATTTACTGAAATATATGTGTTAAGTCACTTTCAGTCGTGTGTTCAACTCTTTGTGACCTTATGGATTGTAGCCTGCCAGACTCTTCTGTACATGAAATTTTCCAGGCAAGAATACTGAAGTGGGTTGGCATTTCCTCCTCCAGGGGATCTCCTTGAACCAGGGATCAAACCCGAGTATTTTATGTCTCCTGCATTGGCAGGTGGTATCTTTACCTCTAGCATCACTTACTGAAATATGGACTATGTTTATTTTGTACAGTTTCCTTTTGCAGATTATGTGTATAATTGTTAGTGCATATTACTTATACTTTGCATTTCCTTTTATTTCTTATATTTCTATAGATAATATATTAGTGGTTATTTTAAAATTTAGTCTTCAGATAACAGAAAACTTGTGGACTTGTAACTGAATTTGATTAGTAATTAATATATCCATTAATGACTATTGGAACTGTGTGTGTCATTATTTTAGTGAGAGGGACAGGATTTCACACTGTATAATGGATAACACTTGGTTATTAGATGCAATCATAGAGCTGCTTATTTGCTTTATGGAAATTCCCACTGTATGATGGCTGCATTTGGAAACTGGAGAGCCAAAAGGGCCGACCATGCTTATTAACAAAAATGCCTTTCATCTCATAATTCATCACTCTTCTATATGGTTCTAGAACCTCACAGATATTTCACCTTTGTCAGGATCCTTTAAGAAATGGTTCTTAAAAGACCCTGTAAACCAGAGAGGTGGAAAGGCACATTCTTCCCTTATGTACTGTGCTGTTTTCCACCCGAGTGCCAAGACAGTGGCATCTGGGAAGCCTGGTAGTGCTCACTTCTGCTGTCCCCAAGAAAAGCAGTGGTCACCATCTAAGGTACTTCTTTTTTGTCACCAAGCAGGTCACTCCTGCAGAACAACTGTCTCCATGCCCTCTTGAAAGATTTTTACTACCATGTGGATTTGCTTATGACCTCCAGCAACTTTCTTTACCACTGTCAATCTGCATGTTTTTATGGTAGCGATTTCCTTGCCAAAAATGCTTGAATCTCTGTATTAGAAATGAAGGCTTCCTTTACGTCTTTAATTATTTTTTTTGTTCACTCTCCCCCTCAGCCCTAGAGGTAATAGCAATTTTCTCTGTTTTCTACTTTAGAATTACTTAATATTATTTTTTTAATCTCTTTTAGTAATTAACAAATATTTATATTAAATTCTCCCTGCTTCAGTTACTAGTATGCTGTTTCCTAACTGCAGCCTGACAAATACTAAAGGATTTCCTCAGGCAGATATAAATGGTCCCATAAGGAAGTACAGGAACCAAGAACGGAAGGAGAAACAATAAGAAGGGTAAATATATTGCATACTGACTGCATTGCATTGTCTTGTGAAGGTTCCAATATGTGATTCCATAAAATACATACCAATGAGACACAAAAGGTGGAAGGAGGATTAATGTGTTTAAGTGATTCTCCAATGCTGGCATTTTTCCAGGAAGAGAGTACTACTTTATACAATAATTTAATAAGTAGAGGCATATTATATTACAGAAGATAAACCCTGAAACAATAGTATAACTAAAGGTATAAATAAGACAATATTGCAGAAGGAACACTAAATGATGACAATGATGATGATGATAGTAATAATAATAAGATAAGTAATAATACTTGGTTATTACAGAAAAAGCTGATCAAGTAGAAAAACAGATCAGATAGAAAGAAAAAAATTGAGACAATGTGAGTTATAAATTCAGATACAAATATTAAAGTGAAAGTAAAATTGAAGTAAAAAAAAATAGAATAACATTCTCTTTCCACTATAAAAAAATAAAGTTCAGTGGATTCTGAAACTTTAATTAAAACACAAATATCACCATACTGGAATAAAGGAAAGTCAAAACCAACTCGACACAGAAAGGTAAAAAAATGAAAAGAAATGGGCAAAAATGTTATCCAAAATAAAGCTGGAATGTTCAGTCAGTAAATGAGACATTTAAAAATTATAAACCACTCAAGTCTTCAGATTTAAAATATTACAGACCTATTTACATTCCACTAAAATTTATAAAGTAATATACATGGAAATGTGAAAGAACTAGGTAAATGCACTCTCATAGTAGAATTTAATTAGTTATCTAAAAGAAGTTTTCCTTTTTAAATCATAATACATATTTAATTTTGCCAAATTCATTTCATGCATATTTTGAGGTAATATTATTTTTTCCTTAATTTTTTAATACAGTAATTTCACCTACTGATTATTTATTAATGTTAGCTCAATTTGAAATTCCTTGTATGAATCTAACTTCACTATTATAATGCACTAATTTTAAATGCATTGATGAATTACTTCATTAATTTTTAAGATATTGTATCTATACTCATAAATGTATTTGGCCAATAATTTTCTTTTACTGTCTTCAACTAATATTAATTTCAATAGTCTTCTTGTCTTATAAAATGAATTTAAAAGTGTTTCTTCTTGTTTATTCCTTAAAAGAAGTTGTGTGAAATTATAATTCATGATTCCTTCAGTGTTTCAAAATGTCCCCTAAAAGCTTTCTAAGAATGATGATTCTTTCCTGGAGAAATTTTTAATAACTGATTGAATTATTTAAAGGATTATTTTATTTATTCTTGTTATTTTATTTACTCTTGAATAAGTTTTGGTAAATTTTACTTTTCTTAAGAATTTAATTAGTTCTGTTTACTATTAAAATTAATTGATTCAACATATTATAACACTGTATTATTATACATTTACTCTTAGCTGCTTTTAAAATCTATACACCGTTTTATACCCCAAGAAATATCTTTTGCTCTTGCTTTTTTGTTCATTAATTTTGCTAGAGATTGAGCTATGTTTTTTATTAAAGAATAAAAATAATGTTGCCTTTATTAATCACTAACATATATTTTTCATTCTATTATGTTACTCTTTGCACTGGTGTTTCAGATGTAAAGAATCTATCCACAATGCAGACCTGGGTTTGATGCCTGGGTTAGGAAGATCCCCTGGAGAAGGCAATGGCTACCAACTCCAGTGTGCTTGCTTGTAGAATTCCATGGACAGAGGAGCGTGGTAAGCTACAGTCCATGGGGTCACAAAGAGCGGTACACGACTGAGTGACTTTCACTTTCACTTGCCCTTATCTTTAGGGTCCTATTTGGTTTTGAATTATTCCAATTCCTTGCATTCTATAAACTTTTACCAAGTAATTTTATTTCTCCCAACTTTCAGTATTTTCCAATTTTTATTAGAATTCCTTATTTGGCCAATGAGTTTATTTTTGTTACAGAATAACATTTCAAAGCTGGTTGTCTTAAGTGAATGGATATATACAAATTTAAATGTCCATTTGACTACCACCACTTAGATCAATATGTAAGCCATGTTCAGTCTTCCAGAAGCTTTCTGTATAGCTCTCCCCATTCTAATATGTAATTTTTTGACCTGACATTATTTGCTTATAATTTCATCTGTGTGATTCAAGCAAGTTTTGTGTAGCAGAAGTTCAGTTCTATAGCTCATCCAAAGGAAGTGCCACAGTTTATTTTTTATAATTATTGCAGATAAATATTTGAATTATTTCTAGCTTTTTGGTTTTTAGGTATGAAGCTTTTATGAACACCCTTGTACAGTATGCAGTCTTTTTTTCTTGGGAATGTAACTCTAAACAAGAAGGACATTTGGAACTTCTAGACTATTCAATGGAAATATCAGATCAGATCAGATCAGTCGCTCAGTCGTGTCTGACTCTTTGCGACCCCATTAACTGCAGCACACCAGGCCTCCCTGTCCATCACCAACTCCCGGAGGTCACTCAGACTCACATCCATCAAGTCAGTGATGCCATCCAGCCATCTCATCCTCTGTCGTCCTCTTCTCCTCCTGCCCCCAATCCCTCCCAGCATCAGAGTCTTCTCCAATGAGTTAACTCTTCACATGAGGTGGCCAAAATACTGGAGTTTCAGCTTTAGCATCATTCCTCCCAAAGAAATCCCAGGGCTGATCTCCTTCAGAATGGACTGGTTGGATCTCCTTGCAGTCCAAGGGACTCTCAAGAGTCTTCTCCAACACCACAGTTCAAAAGCATCAATTCTTCGGCGCTCAGCCTTCTTCACAGTCCAACTCTCACATCCATACATGACCACAGGGAAGACCATAGCCTTGACTAGGCGAACCTTTGTTGGCAAAGTAATGTCTCTGCTTTTGAAAATGCTATCTAGGTTGGTCACAACCTTCCTTCCAAGGAGCAAATGTCTTTTAATTTCATGGCTGCAGTCACCATCTGCAGTGATTTTGGAGCCCAGAAAAATAAAGTCTGACACTGTTTCCACTGTTTCTCCATCTATTTCCCATGTAGTGATGGGACCAGATGCCATGATCTTCGTTTTCTGAATGTTGAGCTTTAAGCCAACCTTTTCACTCTCCACTTTCACTTTCATCAAGAGGCTTTTGAGTTCCTCTTCACTTTCTGCCATAAGGGTGATGTCATCTGCATATCTGTGGTTATTAATATTTCTCCCAGCAATCTTGATTCCAACTTGTGTTTCTTCCAGTCCAGCATTTCTCATGATGTACTCTGCATATAAGTTAAACAAACATGGTCACAATATACAGCCTTGACGTACTCCTTTTCCTATTTGCAACCAGTCTGTTGTTCCATGACCAGTTCTAACTGTTGCTTCCTGACCTGCATACAGATTTCTCAGGAGGCAGATCAGGTGGTCTGGTATTCCCATCTCTTTCAGAATTTTCCACAGTTTATTGTTATCTACACAGTCAAAGGCTTTGGCATAGTCAATAAAGCAGAAATAGATGTTTTTCTGAAACTCTCTTGCTTTTTCGATGATCCAGCGGATGTTGGCAATTTGATCTCTGGTTCCTCTGCCTTTTCTAAAACCAGCTTGAACATTAGGAAGTTCACGGTTCACATATTGCTGAAGCCTGGCTTGGAGAATTTTGAGCATTACTTTACTAGCATGTGAGTTGAGTGCAATTGTGTAGTAGTCTGAGCATTCTTTGGCATTGCCTTTCTTCTGGATTGGGATGAAAACTGACCTTTTCCAATCTTGTGGCCACTGCTGAGTTTTCCAAATTTGCTGGCATATTGAGTGCAGCACTTTCACAGCATCATCTTTCAGGATTTGGAATAGCTCCACTGGAATTCCATCACGTCCACTAGCTTTGTTCGTAGTGATGCTTTATATTTTATTATAATGTATATATTATATATATATATATATACACATATACATATTGTGCTCAGAATATACAGTCTATATTTTGGCAAAATTATTTGGCATTGTTGATTTTTTGATGCCAGCTTTCTGGGCTGTTATGTTATTCAGTATCCAGTGTTCCTTGAGTGCTCTTTGATTTTGCATAGTCTCTAACTGGTGAGTACTTTTAGTTCAATCTTGGTAATTTTGCTATTGAAGTCTCCTGTGTCATTTGTGATTATTTTTATCAATTTTAACTATCAATTCCTAAGATACGTATTTAAAAGTATCCACTAAATTAGTAGATTTTATGTCATTTTTTTGAATTTCTGGTAAATTGCACTTTAAATATTATCAAGTTATATCATTAGCTACATCCACGTTTAGAACGGTCAAACTCACTTGTGAATTAAAAGTTTAACCATTATAAAAGTTTGACCAAGATAAAAAAGAGTGATCTTTTTTATCTTTAGTCATCACAGTTTTACTTATATGATTTTTTAATCTGATATTGATTTGTCCACAGCAGCATGTTTCACTTAGTTTCTGCTTTATATACATCTTTCTAACCTTTGAAGTTTTATTTTTTATACCCTTACATTTTAGGGTTGTATTTTGAAATAAAAGTTACATTTAGAGTACATACTTCTATCACTTTGAACTTCATTTTGAAAGGTTTATTTCATTTTCATTTATATGATTATGGATATGCTTGCAGTTACATCTATTTTAGCAGCCATTCCCGATCTTTTTTACCTAAGAGAGAACTTTGACATATCTCAAGGGATTCCTGCAAAAATTTCACTATATCTGCACATGTTATGTAGCATAGTTAATAGATTATAGATATAATAATCCAATAATAGTCATAAATCCTTTTTAAATAGAGTAATATTTTTCTGTAGCTCCATTTGTTATCACACTATTTTTGTATGATTTTTTCCTTCCTACTACTAAAGAAAATAATGTCGATAGTAGATACTCCCATTTTTCTTCCTCTTTAATTAACTTATTTATTAATTCAATCCTAGTTGACCTAAAATGTTTGCCACACATTTCTACTATTTAGAATTCTAAGGAGGTTATGTGTGAACCAGGGTCTCCCGCGTTGTAGGCAGACGCGTTGCCGTCTGAGCCACCAGGGAAGTCCTCTTCGAAAGTGCAAGAGTTGTCCTTCTTTCCTTTCTCTTCTTAAATGACTTTTCAACCAAGCCTTCTCGAAAAACAAAAAAGGAAGTATTAATCTTAGTATACCTTTTTTGACATCAATTTTTTTTCCTTTTCAAATATTTTAGAACTCATAAAATAAATATTTAAGCAAGTATTTTAATTAGATATTATTTGATGTTATAATATGAAAGCGATTGAAATGAATGGTAAAACCAAAGCCATAAACCAAAGGCATGAAATTAAAATTACAGTATAAGATATCATTCAAAGTGTTTGAAAAAAGCATTTTCTAAATGATATGATTGTACTAAATATGTCAGTTATAAACTGTTACGCTTATTTGTTGGTTACATAATCTTTTTAATTATTCTATATACACATGAACTGTGGTGTTGGAGAAGACTCTTGAGAGTCCCTTGGACTGCAAGAAGATCCAACCAGTCCATTCTGAAGGAGATCAATCCTGGAATTTCTTTAGAAGGAATGATGCTAAAGCTGAAACTCCAGTATTTTGGCCACCTCATGCGAAGAGTTGACTCATTGGAGAAGACTCTGATGCTGGGAGGGATTGAGGGCAGGAGGAGAAGGGGACAACAGAGGATGAGATGGCTGGATGGCATCACTGACTCGATGGATGCGAGTCTGAGTGACCTCCGGGAGCTGGTGATGGACAGGGAGGCCTGGCGTGCTGCGGTTCATGGGGTCGCAAAGAGTCAGACACGACTGAGCGACTGATCTGATCTGATCTGACACATAAAAGTTATTCTGAAATCAGCAATAAAGAATGGCTCTTATATACTAAGTATAAAATGTGTGCTTTTTTTTTTTGCTGCACAGTTATTTATTGGTGATCAAATTTACAGCTAACACATGATTTTAATTTTTAACAGAAATGAGACAATTTCTGTCCTTACACTCAATGACTGTTAAACAAGAAGCTTGAATATACATGAAAGAAGTTAAAAACCTCCTCAATGAATTAAGGCAGTCAAAAGATATAAATTTATAGCTATAAGATAAATGCTAGAAATACACTGCATAACATGATAAATATAATCAACACTGCTGTATACTGTATATGAATGTTCTTAAGAAAGTAATCTTAAGAGTTCTCATCACTAAGAAAAAAATTCCATTTTCCCCTTAATTTTGTGTCTATGTGAGATACTAAATTTACTGTAGTCATCATTCCATGATATAAGTCGAATCATTATGCTGTACACCTTATATGTATACAATGTTGCATGTCAATAATAAATTAATAAAACTGGAAGGAAAAACTACATGAAAATGCTCAGTGCTTTCTTCTGACATAAGGGATCTTCTTTCACAGATCTATAGAACTTGTCTAGAGGCAGATTAATAACTCTAATCTTGAGTGTCTGACCAGACTGAAGCTCACAAAAATATTTCCTCTTCTTTCAAAGTCAAGTTCGCAGACTGAACAGAAGTGTCAGTGAAAGGGTCTATCACTCTGTCATATATAGGAGTTGAGAGGAAAAAAGAATTCTGTTCAGTGCTTCTCTGTAGTTCTCCAGATGTTTTTCAATAAGCTGTTTGCCTTGTTCCTATTCTTTCTCAAATGGCAACCCACTCCAGTATTCTTGCCTGGGAAATCCCATGGACAAAGGGTCCTGGTGGGCTACAGTCTATGGGGTCTCAAGAGTCCAACATGACTTAGCAACTAAGCCACCACCACCACTCATTCTTTCTCATTCCAAATCCAAGCAACAGTGGAATTATTTCAAGATTTTCTTTTATAACATAATTTTGCAAGTATATGATTTTTTCAATTTTAAATACAAAAATCTTATCATTTGAAGGAAAATGATTTGTTATAGGAATTGTTAAACTGGATCACGTGATGAAAAATGTCTGCCAATTAGGCTTATTTTTGCAGTCATTTTTCATCTAAAGTCCTCAGCCAAGACTGACCTACAATTTTCTTGAAAGTGCACCTATAATTTCCCTTTCAGTTATAACATCCTATCAGTAACTATTTCTCTATTAAACCACAAGATTCCTTTGTGTAACATGAGACGCATATATTTTGTGTACATATATTCTTTGCCTGAGTTTTTTTGTTTTTGACTTATACAACCTTTTAAAGAGTTTTGAGTGAGTTCTTGGTTTAATAAACTTGATCATTCTACTTATTAATATTTCATTTTCATGCATTTTTTAAACCTCAGAATGTATCTGTGAACATAGCATTGTTTTATGACAATGCTGGGATTCTGGATTTATTACAGATGTGAGCCAATCACTGATGGGATAACTCTGCAGATATGCCAATGCACTTCCTCCAAGATAGAATTTCTGCCCAAGTTATAAAGGTTAAACACCAAGTACATGTAGCCCTTTGCTTGTTTCAGAGAACATTCTGCACAGGGGAACCTGTAATAAGATTCATCACAATTTACACATATTGCAAATGTTACAGAATGATATTATTGATAGCATCTGTTGACTCATTAACCTGAATAGTGAAGCTCTTATTTTTTAGGTTATTATATAAAATTTTTTCAATGTCCTTTGACATATCAACATTCTAAAAAATGAAGTTTATGGCATCTTGTCCCATCACTTCATGGCAAATAGATGGGGAAACAATGGAAACAGTGAGAGGCTTTATTTTCTTGGACTCCAAAATCACTGCAGATAGTGACTGCAGCCATGAAATTAAAAGACACTTATTCTTGGAAGAAAAGCTATGACAAACCTAGACAGTGTATTAAGAAAACAGAGACATTACTTTTCAACAAAGGTCCATGTAGTCAAAGTTTTGGTTTTTCTAATAGTTATTTATGGAGTGGAGAGCTAGATAATAAAAAAGACTAAGCACCAGAGAATCGATGTCTTTGAATTGTGATGCTGAAGAATAATTTTGAGAATCCTTTGGACAGCAAGGAGTTCAAACCAGTAAACCCTAAAAGAAATAAACCCTGAATATTCATTGGAAGGACTGATGCTGAAACTGAAGCTCCAATACCTTGGCCACCTGATGCAAAGAACTGACTCATTGGAAAAGATCAAAGGCAGGAGGAGAAGGGGACAACAGAGGATGAGATGGTTGAATGGCATCACTGATTCAATGGACATGAGTTTGAGCAAATTCCAGAAGATAGTGAAGGACAGGGAAGCCTGGTATGCTGCGGTCCATGGGGCCACAAAAAGTTGGACATGACTGAGTAACTGAACAACAATAATATAAAACCTTTCCAATGTTCTGTGCTGCTGCTGCTGCGAAGTCACTTCAGTCATGAAATTGTTGGTCCAACTCTGTGTGACCCCATGGATGGCAGCTCACCAGGCTCCGCCATCCCTGGCATTCTCCAGGGAAGAACACTGAAGTGGGTTGCCATTTCCTTCTCCAATGCATGAAAGTGAAAGTGAAGTCCCTCAGTTGTTTCTGACTCTTAGCGACTCCATGGACTGCAGCCTACCAGGCTCCTCCGTCCATGGGATTTTCCAGGCAAGAGTACCGGAGTGGGGTACCATTGCCTTGTCCAATGTTCTGTGACATATCATCAATACATTTGTGACCACAGTCTTTGAGAAAAGAGCTTTCAGATTTTCATTCAGCATCTTGTCTTAGCAATTTCCTCATTATAATTTTACATGATTACTGGAAAAACCATAACTTTAACTTTGTGCACCTTGGTTGGCAAAGTGATGTCTCTGCTTTTTAATATGCTGTTTAGGTTTGTCATAGCTAGTCATAATTGTCACGCCCACTAGTCATGTACAGATTTGAGAGTTGGACCATAAAGAAGGCTGAAAACTAAAGAATTAATGCTTTTGAATTATGGTGCTGGAGAAGACTCTTGAGAGTCCCATGGACAGCAAGGAGTTCAAACCAGTCAATCCTAAAGGAAATCAACCCTGAATACTCATTGGAAGAACTGATGTTGAAGCTCCAATGCTTTGGCCACTTGATTTGAAGAGCTGACTCACTGGAAAAGACCCTGATGCTAGGAAAAAATGAGGGAAAGAGAAGAAGGGAGAGAAGAAGAGAAAGAGAAGAAGTGAGATGGTTGAATATCATCATTGACTCAATGGGCATGAATTTGAGCAAAGTCTGGGAGACAGGAGGACAGGCAAGCCTTGTATGCTGCAATACATGAGCAAAAAATCGGACATGACTTAGCAACTGAACAACATCAATAATTTTACATGCTGAAATTATCAGGTTTTTGACAACTGTATGATTTATCATATTCTAGACAATATCCTCTGCAACTGAATAGCTTGATTCCCTTTTACAGGATGAACATTTTAATGAAAACTTTATTTTCAGACTCTAAAAGCCATATGGTTGACTCTTGAAGAAGAGGGATTTGAATTATGTGTCTCCACTTATACATTGATTTTTTTCAATAAATATAATACCTATATTTTCATTTTACAGATCTCTAAGTGTGGGGCAAAGTTTGTGTTTGATTAGAGATCATACTCTGCAACATTAAAAGAACTATAACATTTGTCCTGATTCTATGGAAACTGTTTCATCTTCCTGCCCTTATGTGAGCCTTTATTAAATTTTTAGCTTCTGAGGCAGAAATAGCAGTTCACAGGTTTCTGACTGTGCAGGGGTTGGTGCCCCTAACCCTCACATTGTTTAAGGATCAATTGTAAAGTTATCAGTAGCATTATCTGTCAAATGACTGTGAGTCATAAAATAAGTTTATTAATTTTTCTGGCAAATTTTTTGCACTTTGAGTTCCCACAGACAACCTAAAGAACTATGCCAAGTTGGACTGTCAGCCCACGTAAACACCACTGACAAAGCTTTCACAGTAGACAGATACCATGTATCACTTTTCAAACTGGTGTGTAGTTCCAAAGTTTGTAATTCTTTCTCAGTAAGCATTGTAGATTTGTCCATTGATCCAGCCTTAAATCCTCCTCTTCATTTCTTATCTCATCTACATAGATCATCACATTTGATCATCAGATATATTTGTAGAACAAAAGAGCTAATAAAATATAAGATAAAAAGGTATGGTACACAACTAAATACATGAGAATTTTGGGAAAACAATAAAGCACAGTACTATTTACTTCTAGCATACAATTGAAGCTGTCAAGCTGGTTTTAGAAAAGGCAGAGAAACCAGAGATCAAATTGCCAACATCCACTGGATCATCGAAAAAGCAAGAGAGTTCCAGAAAAACATCTATTTCTGCTTTATTGACTATGCCAAAGCCTTTGACTGTGGATCACAATCAACTGTGGAAAATTCTGAAAGAGATGGGAATACCAGACCACCTGACCTGCCTCTTGAGAAATTTGTATGCAGGTCAGGAAGCAACAGTTAGAACTGGAAATGGAAAAACAGATTTGTTCCAAATAGGAAAAGGAGTACGTAAAGGCTGTGTATTGTCACCCTGCTTATTTAACTTATATGTAGAGTACATCATGAGAAATGCTGGGCTGGAAGAAGCACAAACTGGAATCAAGATTGTCAGGAGAAATATCAATAACCTCAGATATGCAGATGACACCACCCTTATGGCAGAAAGTGAAGAGGAACTAAAAAGCCACTTGATGAAGGTGAAAGAGGAGAGTGAACAAGTTGGTTTAAAGCTCAACATTCAGAAAATGAAGATCATGGCATCTGGTCCCATCACTACATGGGAAATAGATGGGGAAACAGTGTCAGACTTTGTTTTTCTGGGCTCCAAAATCACTGCAGATGGTGACTTCAGCCATGAAATTAAAAGACACTTACTCCTTGGAAGGAAAGTTATGACCAACCTAGATAGCATATTCAAAAGCAGAGACATTACTTTGCCAACAAAGGTCTGTCTAGTCAAGGCTATGGTTTCTCCAGTGGTCATGTATGGATGTGAGAGCTGGACTGTGAAGAAAGCTGAGTGCTGAAGAATTGATGCTTTTGAACTGTGGTGTTGGAGAAGACTCTTGAGAGTCCCTTGGACTGCAAGGAGATCCAACCAGTCCATTCTGAAAGAGATCAGCCCTGGGATTTCTTTGGAAGGAATGATGCTAAAGCTGAAACTCCAGTACTTTGGCCACCTCATGCGAAGAGTTGACTCATTGGAGAAGACTCTGATGCTGGGAGGGACTGGGGGCAGGAGGAGAAGGGGATGACAGAGGATGAGATGGGTGGTTGGCATCACTGAGTCGATGGACGTGAGTCTGAGTGATCTCCGGGTGTTAGTAATGGACAGGGCGGCCTGGTGTGCTGGGATTCATGGGGTCACAAGAGTCAGACACGACTGAGCAACAGAACTGAACTGAACTGAACTGAATGTTCTTCAGGAAAGGATTTGCATTTGTTTCAACCAATTGAATATCATATCAACCTGACAGTATTTGAATTTAAATTCTCCTCTTAAAGATTTGTTGACTCATAGGTGGTGTTCTAGTTAATTCTGCTGTTTATGGCATATTATACTTTCTAAAAATGGCTACAACTTCCTAATGCATTTTCTTGTAGTAACTAGTTGATTTTTGTGATTATGTCATTTGTTCCCTTTATACACTGTGAACAATGAGGTAAACTTCCTTGCTGTTGTTTCTGAAAAGTAGATTTCTATTTTCTTTTCTTTCACTTTTCTTTATGGAAATGTCTCATACAAAATATTTTCATTTTTGAAGTTTTAAAATATTTTCAATATTTATGGATTTCTAGCTTTCTCATTACCTCATATTGATGCATTAAAAGCTTGTTTTTTTTTACATTTTTTTCAATATCCTGTTATTTTAGTCCAGATAATCTCTACCTGGCTTCTAGGAATGTTAATTCAAAATGGTTTTTCTACTGAGCAAACATTTCAGTAGCCCTTCCATGCTTGAAACTGTTCTTCTAATAACCTTGCTCTTAGATTACAAACTCTGTATTACACACATTGCAAAATCTGCTGTGATCTGATTTTCCTGCACAACTCTTTTGTCTTATTATTTTCTCCCCTGCCTCTTCTTGCCACCACTCATTCTGTTCCAGACTTTTTTTAAAGGGTGGCTGTCACTTCCTTATTTCTTTTCTTTAGTTCTTAATTGACTCACCCCTACATAAACTCCAACTGTTTGCTGGGCATAATTTTGATCAAGAGTCCTTGTCTAGGAGCTACCCTTCATCCTTTCTCACCTTTTGTTTTGTTAGAAAGTAAAAACAGACAAACTGCATCATATCCACCTTGTTATTTAACTTTCTCCCCAAGAAGAAAACACACTGCTTGAGGATGAAATCATTACATTTTTAATCAGCATTTTCCCTTAGATCCCAATACAAGGTCATAAATATAGAAAGAATTGAGAGTGTGTGGCATAAATAAGTTAAACTATGTTAATAGTTTATTACTTATTATGGCCCCAAAACTAGCCAGCTCTGTGTGTGTGTATGTGTGTGTGTGTGTGTGTGTGTGTGTGTGCATGTATGTGTATGTGATGTTGAAGCTATAATTGTTGCTTGTGTAAAATAATGTAAAATACATTTCCCTGTTGTCATGATTAATTTAAGTTCTTTAAATTATTTTTTCCTGGAATCATTTAAACAGTTTATTCCATTTGCTGATATAAATTTACAGTTGCCATTACTTGTAATCTACTTGCTCTATATCAGCTTTTATAACAGCTATTATTGTCATTAATTTAGCCAGCATATATATGCTTGTATGTATCTTATTCTGTGTTGTATGCCTGTTGCTTTTAATCCTTAGAGTTTGCAATCCATGTTCACATTATACAACCCTAACTGTCACATGGAACAAACATAACTCATTTGTATACAATCGTGAAGTTGTTTTACTCACAATTGCCTAGAAATCTACTGTCATTTCTTTTTCCTCTGGAGAAATTTTAGACAGTCTTTCTAATATTTTTCAGGTATTCTGAAACAAGTCTTACAGACATCTTCATCCTAGGAAAATTCTCATTCTGATAATCTAATTGCTTTTCACTAGTTGCATATTCTCCGTCCAGTTTCTTCTCCTTTTCCTAATCATGTGCTAATATTGCTTTGCTACTGCTGCACTCCTTTTTCCTCAGTTTCCAGTGGCCACAGCAACCACCACTGCTGTCCAGAGTCTTCACAGAGACGAGAGAAATAACCAGAGAGGGAAAAGAAAAGTCAGAGATAACAGTTAGTGTGATTTGAACATCAAGAATGTTAAATTTCTATGTCCATAAGGAAATGTGGTTGTGTAGGACATAAGAACAATGTAGAGAGATGGGAAAGAGATTTTCCTAATGGAAAATTGTATTTACATCTGTTCATATCTTTTGCCTAATTTTGACAGGAAGGGGTTTTCATTAAAAATCACTACTTCTCTCTCCTTCACTTGTCTTTGGTTTTCTCTGACTATTGGCTTCACTGTCACAAAAGACGTTCCCTTCCTCAGCCCCATATTCCAGAACAAAAATATTTACCATCAAAGAGAGACTCAGACATGCTCTGCTTGGTCTTAAGTCCAAAACTTACAGCCTAGTTGCATTTGTATTGTACTAAATGTAAGACCCTGGAGCAATAAGCTGTGAGGAGGGAAATATATTTTTGAAATATAACTTCCATTTCAACCACATATTTGGAGAGAAGTGTTAGGGCACAAGAGAACTGTATCAATGTGTTAGGAGTTTTTGGCAAAGAAGTCAATACAAAACAAGTCAATATCTAACCACCATATGGTGGTAGAAGTAAAAAGAAAAAGCTTTCTCTTGGAAAAACTACCACATTTTAGAGTAGAAGTTTGTTTTTATTTGCTTCCGATGAAATTTATAGAAAAAACTATAATATGCAATGACTCAGAGGACTAAATCTTTATAAAGCATGATTATATTGAAATAAGTAACAGACCTTAGTCATTGGAAAGGAATATTTTGATTTTAAAAACTACTAAGATGATCTGAAATTGAAGAAAGTAGTGAAAACTACTAGACCATTCAGGTATGACCTAAATCAAATCCCTTATGATTATACAGTGAAAGTGAGAAATAGATTTAAGGGCCTAGATCTGATAGATAGAGTGCCTGATGAACTATGGAATGAGGTTCGTGACATTGTACAGGAGACAGGGATCAAGACCATCCCCATGGAAAAGAAATGCAAAAAAGCAAAATGGTTGTCTGGGGAGGCCTTACAAATAGCTGTGAAAAGAAGAGAAGCGAAAAGCAAAGGAGAAAAAGAAAGATATAAACATCTAAATGCAGAGTTCCAAAGAATAGCAAGAAGAGATAAGAAAGCCTTCTTCAGTGATCAATGCAAAGAAATAGAGGAAAACAACAGAATGGAAAAGACTAGGGATCTCTTCAAGAAAATCAGAGATACCAAAGGAACATTTAATGCAAAGATGGGCACGATAAAGGACAGAGATGGTGTGGACCTAACAGAAGCAGAAGATATTAAGAAGAGGTGGCAAGAATACACAGAAGAACTGTACAAAAAAGAGCTTCAAGACCTAGACAATCATGATGATGTGATCACTGACCTAGAGCCAGACATCTTGGAATGTGAAGTCAAATGGGCTTTAGAAAGCATCACTACGAACAAAGCTAGTGGAGGTGATGGAATTCCAGTGGAGCTATTCCAAGTTCTGAATGATGATGCTGTGAAAGTGCTGCACTCAATATGCCAGCAAATTTGGAAAACTCAGCAGTGGCCACGGGACTGGAAAAGGTTAGTTTTCATTCCAATCCCAAAGAAAGGCAATGCCAAGGAGTATTCAAACTACCGCACAATTGCACTCATCTCACACGCTAGTAAAGTAATGCTCAAAATTCTCCAAGCCAGGCTTCAGCAATATGTGAACTGTGAACTTCCTGATGTTCAAGCTGGATTTAGAAAAGGCAGAGGAACCAGAGATCAAATTGCCAACATCCGCTGGATCATGGAAAAAGCAAGAGAGTTCCAGAAGAACATCTATTTCTGCTTTATTGACTATGCCAAAGCCTTTGACTGTGTGGATCACAATAAACTATGGAAAATTCTGAAAGAGATGGGAATACCAGACCACCTGATCTGCCTCTTAAGAAATCTGTATGCAGGTCAGGAAGCAACAGTTAGAACTGGTCATGGAACAACAGACTGGTTCCAAATAGGAAAAGGAGTACGTCAAGGCTGTATATTGTCATCATGTTTATTTAACTTATATGCAGAGTACATCATGAGAAATGCTGGACTGGAAGAAACACAAGTTGGAATCAAGATTGCTGGGAGAAATATCAATAACCTCAGATATGCAGATGACACCACTCTTATGGCAGAAAGTGAAGAGGGGCTAAAAAGCCTCTTGGTGAAAGTGAAAGTGGAGAGTGAAAAGGTTGGCTTAAAGCTCAACATTAAGAAAACGAAGATCATGGCATCTGGTCCCATCACTGCATGGGAAATAGATGGGGAAACAGTGGAAACAGTGTCAGACTTTGTTTTTCTGGGCTCCAAAATCACTGCAGATGGTGACTGCAGTCATGAAATTAAAAGACGCTTACTCCTTGGAAGGAAAGTTATGACCAACCTAGATAGCATATTCAAAAGCAGAGACATTACTTTACCAACAAAGGTTCGCCTAGTCAAGGCTATGGTCTTTCCTGTGGTCATGTATGGATGTGAGAGCTGGACTGTGAGGAAGGCTGAGCACCGAAGAATTGATGCTTTTGAACTGTGGTGTTGGAGAAGACTCTTGAGAGTCCCTTGGACTGCAAGGAGATCCAACCAGTCCATTCTGAAGGAGATCAATCCTGGAATTTCTTTGGAAGGAATGATGCTAAAGCTGAAACTCCAGTATTTTGGCCACCTCATGCGAAGAGTTGACTCATTGGAGAAGACTCTGATGCTGGGAGGGATTGAGGGCAGGAGGAGAAGGGGACGACAGAGGATGAGATGGCTGGATGGCATCACTGACTCGATGGGTATGAGTCTGGGTGACCTCCGGGAGCTGGTGATGGACAGGGAGGCCTGGCGTGCTGCGGTTCATGGGGTCGCAAAGAGTCGGACACGACTGAGCGACTGATCAGATCTGATCTGATCTGAAGATGATTTTGATTGAAACCCTCAGAAACTTCTACTGCTACTACTGCTAAGTCACTTCAGTCGTGTCCGACTCTGTGCGACCCCATAGACGGCAGCCCGCCAGGCTCCCCCGTCCCTGGGATTCTCCAGGCAAGAACACTGGAGTGGGTTGCCATTTCCTTCTCCAATGCATGAAAGTGAAAAGTGAAAGTGAAGTCGCTCAGTCGTGTCTGACTGCTGCTGCTGCTGCTAAGTCGCTTCAGTCGTGTCCGACTCTGTGCGACCCCATAGACGGAAGCTCACCAGGCTCCCCTGTCCCTGGGATTCTCCAGGCAAGAACACTGGAGTGGGTTGCCATTTCCTTCTCCAATGCATGAAAGTGAAAAGTCAAAGTGAAGTCGCTCAGTCGTGTCCGACTCTTAGCGACCCCACGGACTGGAGCCTACCAGGCTCCTCCGTCCATGGGATTTTCCAGGCAAAAGTACTGGGGTGGGGTGCCATTGCTTTCCCCGCGTGTCTGACTAGGCATGCCTTAAAAGAAAAGGGTTTCCCTGATAGCTCAGTTGGTAAAGAATCTGCCTGCAATACAGGAGACCCCGGTGCGATTCCTGGGTCGTGAAGTTCCCCTGGAGAAGATGGCTACCCACTCCAGTATTCTGGCCTACAGAATTCCATGGACTGTGTCCATGGGGTCGCAAAGAGTCAGACACGACTGAGCGACTTTCAGTTCACATGCCTAAAAAATAGGCTCTCTCTGTTTGTTCACAGTTTGTGCAGCTTCCAGCATCAGTGGACCTGGTGGCTTAATATGTCACTAAAGGCAGGTTTTCCCCCTTGGCTTCCCCCAGCCTTGACATGGGCTTTTTCTCAAAGTGGTGGCAAGTTGGATGCAGTCATTCAAGTTATTCCATAAAATGCAGGAGTGATCTTAAGCAACCTTTTTTTAAAATTTTTTTTAACTATGATTCTCATATAGATATGAGAAATAAATTTTAACAGAAATCTCTTAAATGCTTTTGGCCAGAATTTGTTTCTTTGCATATTTCTGATCATAAAGTAGCAAAGGGGATACCATTACCATGTTGCGCAAACCCTAATTGTCTGAAGTTAAAGAGTTTTGATGGACCAAATATATTAGATCTTTGGGCTTCATGCTATAAATATTATTTTTTGAGTTCTTGTTAAAAAAAAGACTAATAATTAATTGATTAAAGACATATTAGAATCAGATCAGTCGCTCAGTCGTGTCCGACTCTTTGCGACCCCATGAACCGCAGCACGCCAGGCCTCCCTGTCCATCACCAGCTCCCGGAGGTCACCCAGACTCATACCCATCGAGTCAGTGATGCCATCCAGCCATCTCATCCTCTGTCGTCCCCTTCTCCTCCTGCCCTCAATCCCTCCCAGCATCAGAGTCTTCTCCAATGAGTCAACTCTTCGCATGAGGTGGCCAAAATACTGGAGTTTCAGCTTTAGCATCATTCCTTCTAAAGAAATTCCAGGATTGATCTCCTTCAGAATGGACTGGTTGGATCTTCTTGCAGTCCAAGGGACTCTCAAGAGTCTTCTCCAACACCACAGTTCAAAAGCATCAATTCTTCGGCGCTCAGCCTTCTTCACAGTCCAGCTCTCACATCCATACCTGACCACAGGAAAGACCATACCCCTGACTAGGCGAACCTTTGAAAAGCCTTCTCATCATTATTCTCATTGAGTTCATTATGAGATTTTACTTCTGTTATGAAATAAGAGTTGCCTATAATACTGATATAACATCAATAAATTGCCATTTCCCTAAGTTTTAAAACCTTGGTGTTGCATTATGGGATTTAGTCATTCTTAAAGATCTTGTAACAGACACAGTGAATATTCCAGCAAACTATCATAAATGACTTAGGCATCTACATAAAGTTAAATTATATAATACATAAAATCATAAAAGCCAAAGGAAATTTAAAATATAAATCATCTTAAAGTTTAATTGAATATTTAATCTATGACCCATTTACAAATAACCAAAATAATAAAATGTTTCCACTTTATCATTAAAAATGATTCACCTATGATTCACAAAGAAATTTATACCTAAATAAAATAAAATGAAAATACCACAGGTTTCATGGGTGGGCTATCTAAATTGCTTTGCTGCCCATAGGATATTTCTGAGAACAAATGGCTGGATGGCGTCACTGACTCAATGGACGTGAGTCTGAGTGAACTCTGGGAGTTGGTGATGAACAGGGAGGCCTGGTGTGCTGCGATTCATGGGGTCACAAAGAGTTGGACATTACTGAGTGACTGAACTGAACTGAACTGAGAACAAAAAAATTGGCATTTGTTGATTCAATCTTGAATGTTTTGTATGAAAATTTAGTTATTGTTATAAATTGAATGATTAACAAACATGAGTTTTTTCTAAATTATAACTATATAAGTAAATAGTGGAAACAATGTCTATTATTCTGGCAATTTGCTTTTGCTAATTCAAAATTCCTAATTTCAAGTGAATAAATATATTGGCTCTTTATTTCTTCACTCCACTTCTAAATCCATCTCAAGCTGATGAGAGATATATCCAAATGTAAAAACAAAAAATAAGAAACCTCAAAAAGTGCCCCAAGGATTAAACTGTAAAATACAATTACATTTAACAATAAATAAGAAAAAATTCAAAATCATATGGCTTATAAACAGTCTTGTAATATAGTCTACATCTTGGTATTTTATATTACCTAATAGAATTAAACAATCCACAAGTATAAAAATAGCCAGGTGATGGTCACTGGCCTGTCTCTAAAACTCATGAAGGTTAAAATGTGTCTTATGCTTAGATGATTTTCCAGAATCTACTTTTCTTCCAATCTGTTTCCTTAACATTTTTAGCTATAAAATTTCCAGTATAACGAAAGCATATTTTAATAGAGTAGATTGCATCTGTTCCATGTGCCTCAAGGATCAGAATTAGAATATATTCCTCTTTATCAAATAATAGATACATGTTTGGATGCTTTTGGAATCAAATTTTTTTGAACATGAAACTTGTCCTGAATTATACAATCACCAGAGGAAAAAGAAAACAGGATTTGAACAAGCCATTAAGGATTGTCCAGAAAGCATTTGAAAGTCAGACATTAATTCAATCTTAAAAAGATTTGGGCAGTACAAGATTAAGTCAATAGCAAACAATACACTATTAAGCCAACACTAAATGGAGTTATTTTTGTAAGTTGGTTCAGTTCTGTTCAGTCACTCATGGTTCAGTTCTGTTCAGTCGTTCAGTCGTGTCCAACGCTTTGTGACCCCATGAAGCGCAGCATGCCAGGCCTTCCTGTCCATCACGAACTCTTGGAGTCTACCTAAACCCATGTCCATTGAGTGGTGATGCCATCCAACTATCTCATCCTCTGTTGTCCCCTTCTCCTCCTCCCCTCAATGTTTCCCAGCATTAGGGTCTTTTCAAATGAGTCAGCTCTTTCCATCAGGTGGCCAAAAGCTAAATAGGTAACTGATAATGAGAAATCATATACCATTGATTCTCATTATTCAAAGCAGTATCATTCTATAAAGTTGTGAACAATGAATTAGTGAATACTGAACCATTGCTCTAATGAAAATACAGGGTTAGGTTCCTGGAGCCTCCAATCACATATTTTTATTATCCAATCTTAGTGAATATTGCTGATTCAGTAACACTGAACTCACAGTCAAATTTACTAAAAGTCATGCCTGAATGAAGCTTATTGAACACACATATTTTTCTCTATAAATCTATTCTTTCTTGCCTTCTTTTTCCTAGGAACAAAATACAGCCTTTAGCCTTTTGCTTAAGGATCATTTAAGCAGCAAAATCATCAAAAAAAGTCCCCAAATGCAAAAATACACATCACCAAAAAGACCATGAAAGGACATTTGTTTATAGTACGAGAGCCACAAGGACAAGAGAAGGCAGTGCATCTGTGTTTGACCTCAGCTGAAATGTTGGGCAACTCAAATTTTGGTCACTATGCATGTATCTGTTATTATTTTTTAAAAATGATTTTGGAGTTACAAATAAATAGTAGCAAGGAGACAAATTCATGAATATGAAATTAACAAATAATGAGGATATATTGAACCTGAAAGAAAGACCAAAAAATGGTTATAATTTGAACTTCTAAAAGCAATCTGGATTTCAAACTAACTGCTACTGCCAAGAATTGACACAGAAACTGTTTATCCTACAGCAACAACTCTGGAAAACAAATCACTCTAGCTACTACTCTAACTTTGTGTGTGAAATTTGCTCAGTCATGCCTGACTCTTTGTGACTCCATGAACTGTAACCCACAAGGCTCTTCTGTCCATGGAATTCTCCAGGCAAGAATACTAGAGAGGGTTGCCATTGCCTTATTGCAGGGAGATTCTTTACCATCTCAGCCAAAAGAGAAGACCATTATTCTAATTATATAACCTCAAATCCCTATGAGAGACTTAGCCCTAGTGACTTGGACTTGCCATAGATTCTCAGATGTTAATGTGTATCTATTCAATGCAAGGGGCTTGTGGAAGCACAGACTGTGGCACCTCACTCCCAGGTTGGAGAGAAGTCTGAGAATTGGTAGTTGCCAGTTATGGTGTCATCCTGAATCCACATTCCAAGCACCATAGACTAAATGGAGTATGAGTCAGGAAGACTCTTTCTAACCTGGGCAAATATCTGCAGGCAAGGCTCAAAAGAGACTGCATCAGCCTCCTTGGCTTCTCTTCCCTAGCTTCATCCATCTCATGAGGTTGTATTACTTTCATGTCAAATACAGAAAAGCTAAGTAAAAATAAAGGAAAGGTCTGCCAAACAAAGAACAATTTTATCTAAGTTTTGGAGCAGAATCAACTATTCCTAGGATTTCTCAGTACATGGGAGTTTAGGTTGGAAGGTGGTCGTGTTTTACTATGCCAGATTCATGGGGATGCTGAGAAAAATTCCTAAAAGGAAAGAAAATAACAACGTGGGGATTCGAAGTTGAATAAATTAATATGCCCATGGACTGAAGAGATGTTATTCGGAAACATATTGACATGTCCAATCCTAAATCATAAAACCATGTTTTAATCTTTGCTTTTTCGGGGTGAGAGTGGGATAAATTGATGTAATAGTTCTTAAAATCAAGTAAACTATTAATTATATTGTCTAATTGTAGCTTGAAAAAAAACAGTAGGCTATTTAAAAATATTCCTATCAAGAACCTATAATCAAAGATAATATCTATACTGAAATTTTAAGAGAGCAAGAAAACGGTACATGTGAGACTTCGTGTGGTACAACTCACTGCCACCTAGATAATTAGGTAAAACTGATAATTTTCTAGTAAGATTCTGGAATACCAGACCACCTGACCTGCCTCTTGAGAAATCTGTATACAGGTCAGGAAGCAACAATTAGAACTGGACATAGAACAACAGACTGGTTCCAAATAGGAGAAAGAGTACATCAAGGCTGTATACTGTCACCCTGCTTATTTAACTTATATACAGAGTACGTCATGAGAAACGCCAGGATGGATGAAGCACAAGCTGGAATCAAGATTTCTGGGAAAATATCAATAACCTCAGATATGCAGATGACACCACCCTTATGGAAGAAAGTGAAAAACTGAGGAGCTTCTTGATGAAAGTGAAAGAGGAGAGTGAAAAAGCTGGCTTAAAGGTCAATATTCAGAAAACAAGATCATGGCATCTGGTCCCATGACTTCATGGCAAATAGGCAGTGAAACAGTGGAAGCAGTGAGAGACTTTATTTTTTGGGTTCCAAAATCACTGCATATGGTGACTGCAGCCATGAAATTAAAAGACACTTGCTCCTTGGAATAAAAGTTATGACCAATCTAGACAGCATATTAAAAAGCAGAGATATTACTTTGCCAACAAAGGTCGATCTAGTCAAGGCTATGGTTTTTCCTGTAGTCATGTATGGATGTGAGAGTTGGATTGTGAAGAAAGCTGAGCACAGAAGAATTGATGCTTTTGAACTGTGGTGCTGGAGAAGACTCTTGAGAGTCCCTTGGACTGCAAGGAGATCCAACCAGTCTATCCTAAAGGAAATCTGTCCTGAATATTCATTGGAAGGACTGATGTTGAAGCTGAAACTCCAGTACCTAGGTCACTTGATGCAAAGAGCTGACTCATTTGAAAAGACTCTGATACTGGGAAAGATTGCAGGCGAGAGGAGACTGGGATGACAGAGGATGAAATGGTTGGATAGCATCATCTACTCAATGGACATGTGTGCTAAGTGCTAAGTGCTTAGTGCTAAGTTGCTTTAGTCGTGTCTGACTCTGTGCGACCTCATAGACAGCAACGCACCAGGATCTCCCGTCTCTGGGATTCTCCAGGTAAGAACAGTGGAGTGGGTTGCCATTTCCTTCTCCAATGCATGAAAGTGAAAAGTGAAAGTGAAGTCGCTCAGTCATGTCTGATTCTTAGCAACCCCATGGACTGCAGCCTACCAGGCTACTCCATCCATGGGATTTTCCAGGCAAGAATATTAGAGTAGGGTCCATTGCCTTCTCCGGACATGAGTTTGGGTAAACTCCAGGAGTTGGTGATGGACAGGGAGGCCTGGCATGCTGCAGTCCATGGGGTTGCAAAGAGTCAGACACAACTGAGCGACTGAAGTGAACTGAAGATTCTGCCTATAAAGCCAAATTAAAGTTTTAGTTTATCAATAAACGGATTTGTTAATATGACTACAAATCTAACACTAACAAAGAAAATTGCTTTACAGGTATTTTGTGCTTTGAGCTATAGAACTGTCACAACTAACAAAATATTTTAAAATTAAACTTTAGGAACATAAAGACAAATATCCACATTTTTTTAAGAAATTGATGTTTAATATTTATTTTTAAGCAAAATTTTTACCGATTTTTTAAAAAATGGCGAAAAATGGCAATTTATTGTAAGAGATATTTCTCTAAGCATGTTATATGCTGCTGCTGCTAAGTTGCTTCAGTTGTGTCCAACTCTGTGCAGTCCCAAAGATGGCAGCCCACCAGGTTCCCCCGCCCCTGGGATTCTCCAGGCAAAAACACTGGAGTGGGTTGCCATTTCCTTCTTCAATGCATGAAAGTGAAAAGTGAATGTGAGGTCGCTCAGTCGTGTCAGACTCTTAGTGACCTCATGGACTGCAGTCTACCAGGCTCCTCTGTCCATGGGATTTTCCAGGCAAGAGTACTAGAGTGGGTTGCCATTGCCTTCTCCAAGAAAGTTATATAAATGGTCAATAAACCCAAAAAGAGATGCTCAACATCACTAATCATTAGGGAAATGCAAATCAAATCAAATCCACAGGGAGGTATCACCTCACAGCCAATAGGATAGCAGGTATTAAAAAAAAATAAACTAACAGGAAAACAGAAAATAACAAGTGTCGACAAAGGTATGAAGATATGAAATTGCTGTGTTCTATTGGTGGGACTGTAAAATGGTTTAACCATTTTGGAAAACAGTTTAATGTTTTTGATTAGCTGATTTTGGTGAATTTGTTTTCCCATCAGACCAGGCTGAACTATTTCATACAAGCCTCTATTATTTAACTTATATGCAGAGTACATCATGAGAAATGCTGGACGGGAAGAAACACAAGTTGGAATCAAGATTGCCGGGAGAAATATCAATAACCTCAGATATGCAGATGACACGACTCTTATGGCAGAAAGTGAAGAGGGGCTAAAAAGCCTCTTGATGAAAGTGAAAGTGGAGAGTGAAAAGGTTGGCTTAAAGCTCAACATTCAGAAAACGAAGATCATGGCATCTGGTCCCATCACTACATGGGAAATAGATGGGGAAACAGTGGAAACAGTGTCAGACTTTGTTTTTCTGGGCTCCAAAATCACTGCAGATGGTGACTGCAGTCATGAAATTAAAAGACGCTTACTCCTTGGAAGGAAAGTTATGACCAACCTAGATAGCATATTCAAAAGCAGAGACATTACTTTACCAACAAAGGTTCGCCTAGTCAAGGCTATGGTCTTTCCTGTGGTCAGGTATGGATGTGAGAGCTGGACTGTGAAGAAGGCTGAGCGCCGAAGAATTGATGCTTTTGAACTGTGGTGTTGGAGAAGACTCTTGAGAGTCCCTTGGACTGCAAGGAGATCCAACCAGTCCATTCTGAAGGAGATCAGCCCTGGGATTTCTTTAGAAGGAATGATGCTAAAGCTGAAAGTCCAGTACTCTGGCCACCTCATGCGAAGAGTTGACTCATTGGAGAAGACTCTGATGCTGGGAGGGATTGAGGGCAGGAGGAGAAGGGGATGACAGAGGATGAGATGGCTGGATGGCATCACTGACTCGATGGGTATGAGTCTGGGTGACCTCCGGGAGCTGGTGATGGACAGGGAGGCCTGGCGTGCTGCGGTTCATGGGGTCGCAAAGAGTCGGACACGACTGAGCGACTGATCTGATCTGATTAGAGTAACAACACAGAACATATAGGAGACAACATGCATTTAGCTACCATCTCTGACATGAACTATGTGGTGTATTTGGCAATTTAATTTGCATGCTTGTATCTCAATTTCTTCACCTGCAAATTGTGGGTAACAAATTTTACTATTTAATCATTAGAAGAGTACTGGGTACAGAATAAAATTCAATTGCCAATTAAAGCTTTATTTTACGTTGTCACAAATTGACTAATAGTTCCTTTTTTCCTGATTTTCAAATATTCAACTTTAGGTAAATACCGATCTCAATTGCCAATATAATGGTGTAGATAATTGCTAGTAAATAAGATGGAAAAACCACTCATGTGATATATTTATGCTTCAATTGTACCTTTGTATTTTCCCTGTGATTTTACCTTTGGATTTTTGATAACACTATCAAAAAAATCATTTATTGTGCCACAGGGTATTCAGGAAGGAGGTCAACCTCTAGTGTCACTAGGAATCTGGAATTGCAAGTCACCATAGCTATCCTGGAGTACCTGCAAAACCTTTGGCCTATGTAACTATTGGGGTATTCTGCATCCATCAACTGTAATAGAGTATAGATAATTTTATATTTTTGTGAAGAATAATAAAGTTTTTGTTATGACCAGAGCCAATTGGACAAAGAAAATTTTGCCTATGGCAGGTTTTTGTGTCCAATCTTAACCCATCACAGAAAAATGCTCCTATTCTGACAGAAGTTAATACCTTTCCCCCAACCTCCAACTTCAAGGGGTGCTTTTGAAACAAACTCACTCAAGAATATGTGTATAACAATACTTGGCATGAAAAGTACTACCAAGTGCTGCAAAATAAGCAAACATACTGCAAAATAAGAAAACTATATTATGGAAGATTCAGAAGAGTTTAAATAGCTGCCTAAATTGTTTTTTATAAGAATCTTTAAAAATATGAACTGACATCAAAAATAAATTGTAAATATCCACATACTATGAAACAGAAAGAGAGATTCATATATAAGAAAATTTAGGTGAAAAGTCAACTAGCTAAAGATAAATGAAAAATGTAGAAACATGGACAAATTAAAAGGAATCTGAAATGCAATGTTTCATTTAAAAGGAATATGGGAAGTAATAAATAACATAGCCAACATTGGCAAAAATCTTATTAGTAATGCAAGCTGGAGAAATAGACACACATTAAAATAATGGAAATATAAAACAAATTGTGGACAACAGAGCATAGAAACACATACTAAGCAACACAGTGTCTCTCAGATCAGATCAGTCGCTCAGTCGTGTCCGACTCTTTGAGACCCCATGAACCGCAGCACGCCAGGCCTCCCTGTCCATCACCAGCTCCCGGAGGTCACCCAGACTCACACCCATCGAGTCAGTAATGCCATCCAGCGTCTCTAGGAAGAAATAATAAAAATATTTGAAAAAAGAAGCATCTTAAAATCTCTAATAAGTAGTCAATTATAAATATTTGTTTGAAATTGTTTTTTTTTTTTAATCTATAGTTTAAGTATATTGTGACAAAAGCATGAATTATGGATTTCTATGTTATTTTACTTTCAAGGTTCAATTTCCATCCTAAAGTACGAACAATTTATGGAAATATTATAAGAAGAAGATAGTAGCCAACCTTTATGCAGGACTTGCAGTGTGCTAGACATTGATCTACGTGCTCTACACTTATTGACATATTTAATTTAAAAACATACTTAATCCTCAAAATAACCTACACTTCAGATGAGAAAACTAAAGAAAAGAGATGATGAACTTGAATAAGATCGACAGAGCCAATAAGTGGAGGAAGCTTGGGCTTGCATCTTGCCTCTGCCACTAGCATTCATCTTCCAAAATAGAATAAACACAATAAATGACATGAAGGCATAACTTTTTCTGTTCTATCTCCCACATATGGAGAGTGTCTGATACACGGTAAACAGTAAATATTTAAATGAATAAACACATATTTTTAATACAGCCCCATTAATGATATTTTAAATAATACTTATTATCCTAGTCAGTTATGAATGTTAGAAGATATGAAAATTGTACTCTGACACAGTTTCTATAACTGAACAGATTTTATTTTGCATGTTTGATGTTCTGTTGACAAAAGCTAAAAATCCATGACTATGAATTTTTCCACAAATTACTCTTTTCACAAAGAGATTACTGTTTCAAAATTTAAGAAATATAAATTGCCTCTTGGCTTTTCATTTATCCTTATCCTAATTTATCTTAGTTCATGTTTTCACTCTCAACTTTAACTCATTTTCTTACACATTTCCTTTAAGAAATACATTGTTGGACTTTGATTTTTAAGCTCAATTGTAAAGCCTTGGACATCACCATGAGTCCTAACTAATGTGCATTTGTTGTTATTTTATATATTTCAAAACATTTATTCATGTCTATCTTCTCTGTGGTATTGTTTTTACTATTTGCTGTTGTTTGCTATTTTACTTTTTGCTGTCTCCTGTTTTACTTTTCATATGAATTCAATTTTACTTAACAATTATCTCAAAAATGCAAATAAAGACTTTTTTATAATGATTATAGTTAAATACAAAGGTGTAGTTTCTTGATTTTTCCTCAAAAGAATCTAATATAAATGACCAATCCTATTTCTAAATATCTAATTCCCATCTTTGTTAAAGTATTTAGGTTATATCTGAAAGAGCATTGTTTTCTTCTGTCCAAAAATTCATAATTTTTTCTTTTAGCCATCTTTTCTTTTGGGCATCTATATTGCTCTGGAGGTATGTATCTACTATGGACTGATGCTCACTTGCTTGAGTCGTGGCTAACTCTTTGTGATCTCAAGGACTATCACACGCCTCTGTCCATGGGATCCACCATGCAAGGTTCTGGAGTGGGTCACCATGCCCTCCTCCAGGATGTATATACTAGAAGAAGGTTTCAAAAAGAAAGACAATACTGACACATACCCACTTCTAAACTGGGTCATGACACTTAATTTCTGAGTCTACCTCAAAAAGTAGCTTACCACAAGTCAAAAGAGTCACTACAAAAGCAGCACATTTTTGCCAAATTAAAGGTTAGGAAAAATATGTAAGGGGGAAGACAGTTCCTTGCCTCTGCTCAGACAAGAGCAGATAAAGGTCAGTTGCTTTGAGAATAAGAAAGACTATTGCCATATTATTTTTGAAGAAAAAAAAAACAGTTAAAGATTCAAGGGTCAATATGTAGAGGTGTGAAACAGGAACATAACTTCTTTATCAAGGAATTTCCTTCTAATGTATAAATATGACTTCATTTTCCTGTCTGCCTATATTTTTAACGCTTCCACATCATTCTTTAATTGTTTATCTTGCCTTTCTACACAGTATTCTTACTTTGTCTCTCATTTTCAACTTCCTTTATTTCCTTTACAGTTTTCAACTTTTTAAAAAAGTTGGTCTTGAGTCAGTAAAATGGTTATAAAATTGTCACATCTGGTCAGATGTAAAAGACCTCAAAAATGAAATAAGCAGTCATAAATTGAATAAAAGCAAGGGATGAAGAAAACTATTTGCAAGCCATGTTGGAATAGAAAATATCATCCACCTAGATCAAACATTAAAATATAAAAGCAAGTATAAAATAATTGGCTAAAATATTGGCTTGTTAAAGTTAAAACTTGAAATATGCCCATGGAATGCAGGACACTGAATTTTAAAAGTCAGCGAAAGATTTGGGATTCTGGTGCAACATGAACATAGCAGACAAAGCTGAAATCTAAAAAGCAGTTTATCGTGTTCAGTAGGATCATGACTGGAATGTTTCTGCAAGTATTCTGCATCTGGCTTGAAATCTGTAGACAGAAATGTCATCTCATTCTTACAGTCTTTTTATTTATTTATTTTAGTATTATGCAAATAATTCAACATCCCAAAAAGGTATATATTAATAGATAATATATAGTAAGATAGATAGGCAGTAATATATACACATACATATGTGTGTGTGTCCATTCTATAGCATTAATTATATTCAGTTATATTTAGGAACAAGTTGCATCATTATTAACTAATGCAAATTTTTATATTTTAACCATTTCTAATATTTTAAAAAATATGTAGTATACTACATTTTCATTACTAGCATGTTTTATTTTTCCATTTTAGATTCATAATAAAATTTAGAAAAGAATATTTAACTTGAACTATATAAGAAATGTGATTTAACTTTAAAAATGCTTACACTAAGAAAACTTAATTTACTACATGCATACAATTTTATTATTTTGTCTGTTTAGTCTCTCTTAATCTAGAAAAGATTTCTCTATTTCTCTGCCCCTCCCCTCTACAGAGAACTTTTATCAAATAATGTCTTGGTCACCTCAAAAAGTTAATATCAATGGGAAAATTGTGATATATTTCCCCTGAAATTCTAGATCAGAAGGAGATCTGAATTGGAGACAATCTTGCTATGATAGCCTGGAATTCCATTTTTTAATTATTAATATTTTCTACATTACTAAGATGAGAGGACCTTAATATAAATATGCATCCAAGTGAATGATAAATCTTTAGAAATGACCTTTCAAATGTGTATAGAGTATTAAACTCTTTGTTTCCCATTGTTTTAAATACTATATATTACTACAGAATCTTCTATTTAATGCATTTTCTTCATATCTTTACACCAATAAAGTAGTGTGTGTATGTGCCTTTAGTCACTCAGTCATATCTGATCCTTTGCAACCCTTTGGATTGTAGCTCTCCAGGCTCCTCTGTTCATGGGATTTTTTCAAATAAGAATGCTGAAGTGGGTTGCTGTTTTCAACTGTAGGGGATTGAACTCATATCTCCTGTGTCTCCAGCATTGCAGGTGGATTCTTTACCTGCTGGACCATCAGGGAAGCGCCAAAAAGTAGTGTAATTCTCCATTTCTTTTACGAAAGCCCACATAAATGGGAATCCATGATATGAAAGAGATGTTCATATCTAGAATAGACGATTTATATACCCAGAAGTTCTTCAAACATTCTTTGAAATTTTATCCTAAAATTATTGTAAATATAGTATGTAACAGGATGATGATCACTTATCACTTTAAAGGTGGATGAATTTTTCAGAACATTAGTTCATCCTCCTTATTTTAGTCACTTTGTATTGAAAAAATGTTAAATCTTCCCAGAAAATCAGTTTTATTCTATAGTTGATATTAGTCTTCATTGTTACTGAAAATAACATATGCATTTAAAAAATTATTAATGTGAATATGGCTTAGTTTTTCCCTCATAAAAAAACACATATAGAGTACCTGAAGCATTTTGCCTTCTATATATCTCTACAGGTACAGATGACATTGAGAAGTATGTAAATTATAATGGAGAAATAAATTAATACATTTTTCTAAATTGAACTAGGGGAAAATACATAAAAAAATGTCTATGTCACATAGACCATTTTTTTGAATAATTCAAGTTCCAAAATAATACTGTGTATATCCAAGAAAACTGTTTACTCATTTGGTTATTCACTTTTAAAAAAAAATAGGAATATAGTCTTAGTATTTTTGGATTGCTTACATTTAGAATTTCTCAGCATTTCCACAAGCTTTCTGAATGAGAAACTTTTAATCCCAAAGATTGTTGACAGAATTGGCTCAAGCACATTGGCTTGTGCATGATATGTTGTCCCTTCTTTGGAACTGTACATACTGTTTTTCTTCCTCTTGTGGATGTTTATTTGAAGGATGAATAGGTCACTCTTAGCAGGAGAGCTGTTCACGTGACTGCCGGATACTGAAGACATATGAGTCAGTTCCACACAGACTGAAAATTATGCATGCTGGATAAATCTATATTCATATTTGCACTTGACCTAAGCTTCAACTTTAAAAATAGATTTAGCAGAAATTATACGGAAATTCAAAAACTGTTTTGCTAGGAAGCAAACAAGTTATGCAACACAATTTTATAAAGGAATGTTCCCTCTGCTATAAAGAGATCACATTAGCAGTGAAATACTATATGTCAGCCTGAGCTTAAGTTCAAATTCAAGAACATATTGTACACAAAACTTCTGAAATCTATTTATCTGCTGTGTGATTGATAGCTACTGCTGCAGTTCGGAGACCTCAGGGCGGCACTGCCTTTCCATCGTTTGTCATTATAGAATATTCTTCGAATGGAAAGTTATAGCCCTTTCAGGGCCAATGGAAAATAGCTGAGGTTTCTGGGCACTGGTCATAATATAAGAACATGGGCTCAATAGACAAGGAGCTGGCTTAAAATCCTAGCTCAGTCATTGACTTGGCTACATATACAAATTATAACAACTACCTGAGTTTGCTTGTTTGTTAAACATGGTTAGTAACTACACCTACTTCACAGCTCAGAGGTGTGCCTTATCTGCCATATCTTAAAAAAAAAAAAAAAAAACACAACTGTATGGCATATACTTACTTAAGACATGCTTGCTATGTTTTTAATTAGATCTCCTTAATGTATGGGGCTTCCTCCGTGGCTCAGTGGTAAAGAATTTGCCAGCCAATGCAGGAGCTAAGGGTCCCATCCCTAGATTGGAAAGATCCCCTTGAGGAAGAAATGGCAACCAACTCCAGTATTATTGCTGGGATAATCCCAAGGACAGAGGAGCCTGGCAGGCTAGAGTCCATGGGGTCTCAAATAGTCATACATGACCGAGCCACTGAGCCCTCAAACTTTAATGTACTGTTGCACAGTAAGCCTATGGTTTACTCTGCTATAAAGTTACATGGTGTGATTTTTGCAAAATTTTATTCTGTATTTGAGATCTCAGAAACATTTGTTCCACCTCTATTCTTAAGTACAATAAAAACATTAATATGCCTTTAATAAGGAGCTGCATCAAATTAAAAACAAAAACAACAAAAAATCAGATCTCCAGCAGACACAGACATAATGCCTATTTATGCATTAGATCTGAATTCTCCTTCCCTGTTGAAGCAATGGGATTGCTAGATTAGGCAGCAAAAAAGTATCAATTTGGAACTGCCACTTTGTGTGTTTTTTTTAACTAGCATTCTTCATCGGGGAAGGCAATGGCACCCCACCCCGGTACTTTTGCCTGGAAAATCCCATGGACGGAGGATCCTGGTAGGCTCCAGTCCATGGGGTCGCTAAGAGTCGGATACGACTGAGCGACTTCCCTTTCACTTTTCACTTTCATGCATTGGAGAAGGAAATGGCAATCCACTCCAGTATTCTTGCCTGGAGAATCCCAGGGACGGGGGAGCCTGGTGAGCTTCTGTCTATGGGGTCACACAGAGTCGGACACGACTGAAGCGACTTAGCAGCAGCAGCAGCAGCAGCATTCTTCATTATTTTTTTCTGAAATCTTAGATTTCAGGGAATAAGTTATATTTGAGCATCAGAAATATCTATAGCAAAAAGGTCAAATTTGGAGATTATGCATACATTTTAATGAATTCTTAAAAATAACCAATAGTTTAAAATTTTACATATTGCATACATAATTTTACATATTAATTCTCACAGCAGTTTTATCAATTCAGTATTACCATTCCAATTTAACAAATGAACAGAACACTGATTCTCAATAGTTCAAGGATCTTTTTAAGGTTTTCAGAGGTTGTAGGTGAAGGTTTCAGAATTAGAACCCAGATGTGACCAACTGACCAAACATTATTATTTCATGGTAAGAAAGAACAGTTTCGATCAACATGCAGAGCCTAACTTTCCTCTATGGGGTCTTTAGGCCCTCCTAAGCAGGCATGAAGGCTATTTACTAAATCCCTCTTTTCTGTGATGATATTAAATAACCAGAAACTCATCGAAATGTGTATATATTCCAGTAAAGATGTTTGGCTTAACATATGGCAGCTGGATATTATCTTCTGAATTGCCCCTAGAGATATGAAGGTCACTGCCCCTGGAGAGACAGGCCTTTCCAATGTCAAAGATCAGAAAGACCAAAAACAAACAAAAAACCCTACATCTAAGATTATCTCCCCCAGAACTTTCTGTTTCTGAGTGTTGACAGTGAGGATACTTATAATTAGCAGAAGGGAGATGGGAGCGGCTACACAGGAAGGGACCTTGTATGGGACATCAAAATGTTCTAAGGCAAAATAAATATTTTTAGTCAGACTATCTTGTTATATGCTATTTCTGTTATCTAGTAGAAGTACTGTCTAGCCTTATCATGTTTCTTTCTGTCATCTAAGTTCTGTCGTTTAAATACCAGAAACCAGATTCTGCTGAGCTACATAGAAAAACACTTTTATGTCATTATTCTCATTTAGATTCATGAAAGTGGCAAGTAATTCCCCACATAACCAAAAGTGGAAAATCTGAAGCTGATTTTCAAAATAAATTATAAATTACCTCAATTGTGCTCAAAGGCATATAGAATCAAATAATCAACACCTGCATAACCACTCCTCAGCTTATGAATCAAGACTTCACAAATGGCTATGAAAACCTCTCTGTCTGCCACTCCAGCAACCTATTTCCCCATTATGAGGATTTTTTTTTTTTTTTTTTTTGTTAAGTCACTTCAGTCATGTCCGACTCTGTGTGACCCCATAGACAGCAGCCCACCAGGCTTCCCCATCCCTGGGATTCTCCAGGCAAGAACACTGAAGTGGGTTGCCATTTCCTTCTCCAACGCATGAAAGTGAAAAGTGAAAGTGAAGTCGCTCAGTCATGTCTGACCTTCAGCAACCCCATGGACTGCAGCCTTCCAGGCTCCTCCATCCATGGGATTTTCCAGGCAAGAGTACTGGAGTGGGGTGCCATTCCCTTCTCCGAAGATCTAAAACCTTTTTCCCTCCAAGATAAACCCCTCACCCCTGAAGAATCTGTGAAAAAACAGTTCTGAATTCCTCCCTCAGATTCTGATTCAGTTGTTCTGCTGCTACTGCTAAGTCACTTCAGTCGTGTCCGACTCTGTGTGACCCCATAGATGGCAGCCCACCAGGCTCCCCCGTCCCTGGGATTCTCCAGGCAAGAACACTGGAGTGGGTTCCATTACACTGAATTTTATATTTATTATTTCACACACATTATTTTTAACCTTACTGCAGAAACCTATTTTTCTAATGAGACATAATCCTTTTCTGCTAGATTGCATACAGATAATATTTTTCTCTTCATATCCTTTTATCTTTTTCACTCAAATTTATGTTTTTGTGATTTATCCATGCTGATACATGCAGTTCTAGTTCATTCACTATTAACACTATATGGATACAAAATCTATTTCTCCTTCAGTGAGCATTTATTAATAGATATTTTCCAATTCCTTGGTTTACAGTGTTGCTTTAAACATTTTACACATCTCAATACGCATAAAATCTTGAGTATATATGAGAGAGATAGAAAAGGTTAAGTATCTTCAAACGTTCTAGCTATTTCTTAAATTTGTCTTTCCAAGTGATTACAGCATTTAACATTCTCATTAACAAAAAAGCTTTCAGTTAAACTGGACTATTAATTTCATGACTATATTAATAAAAATATCGTATTATTATAGTTTGTGTTTTCCTGATTATTATTGAAATTTCATTTCATATTTTTATTTTTTCTTTAAGATTTTACTTGCTATGAATTTTCCCTTAATATTACTTGCTTGCCTTGCTATTTATAGGCTGCATAGTTTGCTTAATGATTTTAAAGTATCTCTGATGTAATCTCTGCTAGTCTCATAAGAGTTACATACATTGAAAATATCCTATTTCCCTATAATTCAGATGTTTTTTCTTTTGTTCCACAAGCACTTTAAATTTTAATATAGTCAAGCATCATTTTATGCCATTCACAAAAAGCTTTCTCTATCAAATGGCCATAACAAGTTTTTCTTATACCTGCACATTGATCTTTATATATTGGGTGACTGAGGAGTTCAAATTTATTTTTCATAGAATACCATTTGTTTAGACTTTTTTTTAAACTTTATTTATCATTTCCTCATCTCTCTCTTGGGCTTCCCTGATAGCTCAGCTGAGAAAGAATCCTCCAGCAAAGCAAGGGACCCTGGTTTGATTCCTGGGTCAGGAAATTCCCCTGGAGAATGGGTAGGCTACACACTCCAGTCTTCTTGGGCTTCCCTGGTGGCTCAGACAGTAAAGAATCCACCTGCAATGTGGGACACCTGGATTCAACCTCTTGGTTGGGATGATCTCTTGGTTGGGAAGATCCCCTGGAGGAGGGCATGACAACCCACTGCAGTATTCTTGCCTAGGGAATTCCCATGGAGACAGGAGCCTGGTGGGCTAGCTACAGTCCCTGGGATTACAAAGAGTTGGCACAGCATCTCTCTCATGTCATTTTTTTTTTGTAAATAATAAGTCTGTATGTAGGCTTATTTAATTTCACTGGTCTCTTTATCTATCTGTGAGCCAACCAGACAATTGTCTGTGTAGAACGTTTTGAAATTCACACCATTTTATTTTTTTATTTTTGGTTAAACACCTACAAAACTATTTGAGGCAAAAAAAAAAAAATTTTCTCTCTCTCTCCCTCTTTTTGTAGATACAAGTACAGATTCAATTCCTTCAATATACTTGTGGCTATGTGGATGGTTATTAATTCTCCTTAAGCCAGATTTATAGTTAAGCTTTACTAGGAAACAGTCCATTTTGTCATGTTTCCACAAATTTCCTAAAGTAAATTAATATCATTTACCTTTTAATTTCTTAGCTTCTAACTATAGTTTTATTTGCATTTTAATTTATAATATTTCTGTTATTTCTACATACTCTCTCATTTTCTCATAGGATTTTGTTTTTAATTTATGAGCCTTATCAATTCAAACACTGAGTTTTTCAAGCTCCTTTGATGGATCTTTGTTCATCTCATTTAATTAATTTCTGCTCTATACTATTACCTGTTGTAACAATTCTGTGGATTATTCTATTATCTCTTTGTTCAAATTTTTAAATGAAGTATTCACTTCATGATTTTCTTCTTCAAGATTCAGTTCCATAAATGTCACTCAATTTATTTCCCCTGGATCCTAAGACTTGAGTTCTACACCGTTTTCATTAGTACTTACAACTAAGTATTTTCTAATTTCCTTTATGATTTCTTTGATCCATGATTTACTCAAGAGGATATACTTACTCTCTTTTTATTAATTAACAGTTATTTTTATTTATATCTTAATTACCTTGTTGTCATATAAAACACTCCTCACAACAATTATTCTTTAAAGTTTGAAACCTCTATTATGGGCTAGCATATGTTAAATTATTTTAAAATTCCACGTGCTCTTGAGAAGTATGTGGATTAGTGAATTACTACATTCAGGGTCCTAGACATTGCCCTTAAGTTTAGTTCATTATTAATGTTATTTAAGACATCTATATGCTCAAGAGGCATGTCAACCTGTTATGTGAAAAGGGGTGTTAAAGTCTCCCACAATACTGATGAATTTCAGAAATATCAATAATTATATTCATTTTGGTTTTGTATATTCTCAAGGATATGTTATTTTGTAATGACAAGTTTAAATTTGCTATTTCTTATGAATGAATTATATTTTTTTAATGTTTGCAGTGACCTTTACATTTAGTAATAGTTTTGATACCTAGTCTATCTGATCTTTCTTTTATTTAATGTTATATGCTGTTTATTAATATTGTTATGTTGTGATATAAAATATATATCATACGTGTATGATTTTCTCAGACTTTCTGTGTTTATATGTTTATGTATGTTTCATGTAAATAATAGATTTTTTAAATTATTTATAAAATATTTCTTTAAAGACATTGTACTTCCTGTAATTATTGATATATTTGAATTTTTGCTAATTTCTTTTTTGGTTCTTGCTATTTACTCTGCATTTTCCATATCTTTTCCTATATTTCATTACATTTCTTCCTCATTTGGTGTTTATCATTCTTGTTCCTTTAGAGCTTTGGATATTATATTTTATATTTAAATTACTTCAATTATTAGAAATTATTAAATGTTTATATTATTAAGCAAAGTTTTTAGCTAATATATTTCTATGCTTTCTCTTGAGTAATTGTAAAACATTTGAAATTCTTAACTTCAGTTAACTCTCATTCAACTTGCAACATTTAGTTCTATGTTATTTTACCTATAAAAGTGACCATTTTGATTTTTGTTTTATTTAGCCAAACTTTGTTTAGTTTTACTCATATGTTTACAATTTTGCTGTTGTTGTTGTTGTTGTTAACTGATTATGGTATATTTCATTCCTTCCTCTGGCTTTCATTTCCTCCATCCAAGTACACACTTTGGAAATTCCTACATAAGGGTCTTTAAGTAAGAAATCTGTTTTTGTTTGCCTAAAAATGTTTTTGTTTAGACTACATTGTTAAGTTATTTTGTACATGATTATGAAATACTATGTTGACAGATATTTGTATCATTACTTTCAGTATATTATTTTTCACTCTGGCTATTACTTGCTGTTGTCATTTTAAAAATACACTGTCAGTCTAAAAAATGTGTGTGGAGGGGGTGACCATATTCAAATATTGCTTTTGTCTTTGTGAGTTCTATAGATTTACTAAAAATTAATCTAAATGTGGATTTTACAAAATTTATTTGTTGGCTTAAACTATTCTGTGAATATATATATATTTGAACACCAGGTTTGCAGAAAGATAAGCTTTTTTTGTTTAAAGATATGCAGTGTAACTATTTTTAGTCCATTCAGAATTTAGGCCAGAACTGATAATTCCTTGTGGTTTTACTCTGGCTTTTTCCCCCTTCTATTCCATTATTGAATTAAGGGAATCACACATTGCTATTTTACATGGGAGACTCAATTATAGTGCTCCAGCCTGCCTGGTCTGTTTCTATGAATCTCTTAATACTCTAACTTTTCTGTTATCAAGACTGGCAGATATAGTATCTGATTATTTGCTTAATTTTCTGCTCCCTCTCATTTTTTAATCCTTAAAAGATTATGCATTGCATTTGATTCATGGTTTCTAGGTGTTATTGAAATGTTTTCAGGTTATCAATTTTACTATATGTATTTTCTACATATATTGTACATGATTGGTGTCCTCTGCATTTGATTTTTATTAAGGTAGCTTGCAAGTGTCTTACTCATCTCATTTGGGAGTACTGAATTTAGTGCTTATAGTGCTTTTATGAGGGTGTTATTTCCCTTCTCTAACACTTCTATCTAATGTCACCTCAACAGATAAATACAAGAAGAAAAGAAGAAAAACATATAAGATTGTTTTAAGGAGGTGAAATGGTAAAAAAAAAAAAAAAAAAAACTCAGAAAATACTCTTTGCGTGCTTAGCATACCTGTCACCTACACAAAGGAGCTTCTTAGATACTACATAATATACAGTGGTGGTTTAGTCGCTAAGTCATGTCCAACTCTTGCGACCCCATGGAGTTCTCCCGCCAGGCTCCTCTGTCCATGGGGTTCTCCAGGCAAGATTATTGGAGTGAGTTGCCATTTCCTTCTCCAGGGAATCTTCCAGACCCAGAAATGGAACCCAGGTCTCCTGCATTGCAGGTGGATTCCTGCATTGCAGGCAGAGTCTTTAACAACTGAGTGAGCTACGAGGGAAGCCCTACTACATAATAACTACAAACTAAATCAATTTGTCAATCAACAAAATAAATTGAATTGCATACTATAAGAGATGGATTTATGCTAAGATTTATATGATGAGGTAGTTATCATCTGTGAATAAGAAGATATTTTCTCATACTAAGTTTCTAAAATATGTGTTCTGACTAATTTTTTTATTTCAAAATTTATAGTGCAACTTTAAGTGTAAATAATTTTGATCTTTAAAAAGAAAAAAAACTTATATTCTATTTTTAAAATAACTATAAATAGAAGACAAAACATATTTGAAGCACTTCAATTTTTCTTATGTTTGCTGAGCAACCTTATTTATATATCATAAGTACATATGGCTGTGCAGTTTTGAATGAAAAGCAAATGATTTTAAAACATTTTTGTTATTGAAATAATATTTTTGTCATTTTCATGGTTCCTTTTATAAAGAATAAAGGAGACATTGAAATTTGCAAGTCTGTCATAACTTATGAGACTGGGCAAACATTAGCATGAAAGCTATTTATGATATTGAAAAGAATTATGTCTGAAACTCTTATAATGAGGTCATAATGTTTTATTTTCTGCAAAGGAATTCATATGCATATCATTATAACCACAGATCAATGATAATTATATTATGTTATATTAACAGCTACTACACTGGTACAGGATTTAGTAACCTGGAGAGATGGTGATAGTTTTGAGTTTCTGCAAATCCTCCCACAAATGGCTGGATGGCTCAGATAACAAAACTAAAATATCCATAAACAATAACAATAACAAAACTAGTGACAAGGTATATGAGAATGTGGAAAAAATGCCCAAGAAGATCATCAAGATCTTTGTGGTATCAATTTCTTTACAGGACAAAGTGACAGGTAAAAAAAAAGAAGCTTCTATGAGTGTTAGAAGAGATCCATACATCATTCAAAGATACTCATTGGGTGACTTAGTAAGCCATTCTCAGAAAAAAGTTAAATGGAATTTTCAAGGTTCAATTTGCAGTTGAAAGCAAGAAAGAAGTGCAAGTGAGTGCACATCAGGCTTATGCGCTGTCATTTTTAGGTCCTATGAACATAGCCAAATAAAGTTTCCTTCCAGGCAAAGACATACTGTGAAGACTGCTTCTACCTTCCCTAAAGTATGCGTGTGTATGTGCTTTAGTTGCTCAGTCATGTCTGACTCTTTGCAACCGGATGGAATGTAGTCCACCAGGTAAACTCAGATAAGCAGATGACACCACCCTTATGACAGAGAGTGAAGAGGAACTAAAGAGCCTCTTGATGAGAGTGAGAGGAGAGTGAAAGAGTTGGCTTAAAATTCAATATTCAAAAAACTAAGATCATGGCATCCACTCTCATCACTTCACAGCAAATATATGGGGAAATGGGAACTGTGACAGACTTTATTTTTTAGTCTCCAAAATCACTGCAGATGGTAACTGCAACCATGAAATTAAGATGTTTGCTCCTTGGAAGAAAAGCTATGACCAACCTAGACAGCATATTAAAAAGAAGAGACATTATTTTGCCAACAAATGTCCATCTTGTCAAGGCTATAGTTTTTCCAGTAGTCATGTATGGATGTGAGAGTTGGACTGTAAAGAAAGCTGAGCACTGAAGAACTGATGCTTTTGAACTGTGGTGTTGGAGAAGACTCTTGAGAGCCCCTTGGACTGCAAGGAGATCCAACCAGTCAATCCTAAAGAAAACCAGTCCTGAATATTCATTGGAAGGACTGATGTTGAAGCTGAAACTCCAATACTTTGGCTACCTGATATGAAGAACTGACTCATTGGAAAAGACCCTATGCCAGGAAAGATTGAAGGCGGGAGGAATAGGGGACAGCAGAGGATGAGATGGTTGGATCACCAACTCTATGGACATGAGTTTGAGTAAGCTCCAGGAGTTGGTGATGGACAGGGAAGCCTGGTGTGCTGCAGTCCATGGTGTCTCAAAGAGTTGGATATGACTGAATTACTGAACTGAACTGATACAGACTACTACCAAGTCTTCAGTGAACAAATTATGTGAAAACTCAAAAAGGAAACAATGTATTCAGTTTGGTAATTCTTGTCTAAGAAAGTTATAGATAGACTTAGATGTTTGTATTCTCTTATGTTAAAAAAAATGCTGTTATATATGTGGGAGAGAAGAGTGTAGGTTGAGTCAGGGACAATGTATATAATTTTCTGCTAGATCTCGTCTTTTAGATTTTGTGCTAGAATCATGTAAGCTTTTTTTCATGATTACAAAACAAATTTAAATCCACATGGAAAGACGTGAACTGAAATTTGCATTGAGTTAATAGCTTAGACAAGCAGAAAGAAATTACATCAAGTGATCTAAAAACATAGTAAATGGACTGTAATACCTAATAAGGAAATGTAAATTAGGTACAAAAAAGAACTCAAAAACTTGAGCTATGTTTGGTAAAAACATATTTGAGGTTATAATTCTGTTACTGTTATTCATAAACTATTATATGTAATATTAATAAAAATATGAAGGTATTATTTAAAGTCTTTATGAACCAGTTCTTTAACCAAAGAGGAAAGTAGACTAAATATAAAATAAAGGAAGCTAGGTAAAATGCCACAATACTATATTGGAATCATCAATATAAGTCACTAAGGCAATTTCTGTTCAAGAAATATTATCTCAGTCTATCTGCTGAAAAGGCAAAAAAAAAAAAAAAAAAAAAAAGCAATAGGAAGCAATTCAGTAACCATCAGGAACCCAGAACAAAGGCTATGCCTCTATTCTATACATACAAGAATTTGTGTTTTTGGAGATTTTGGCTAATTTCAGTTCCATAGCAGGAAGTGGAAAATATGAGCATGGACACAATGTTATACCATAAATCAAGGAAGCCACCAAAAGCTACTCTAGACTTGGTAAAAAATACTCAATGTCAACCTGAAGAGATGTGCATTGATAATACAGAGGCCAGTTTCAACTCTAATAATATTATAACAGTAATGGATGGAAGAACATTAAATATGTTACAAACTTTTCTTTCAAAAGTGATACTGAAGAACACAAGCAAAAATCTTTAGACATATTTGGAAGACGTTACAGTCTCTGTTGTCCTGAAAACTGGTAAACAAAGGGGAAGAATCAAACATCTCCCTGCTTTCCCTTTAGGAACTGTAAATCAGGTTAACCAAATAGATAATGAGGGGAATTCCCTCTCTACAGAAGGAACCCAGGTAATAAAAAGAGAAATGATAGAACAAGAATATCATGATTTTGTAAACACCTATTGAAAATAGAAAAAAGATCTTGGAAACTATTCTCAATACTCGTGTGTGTGTGTGTGTGTGTGTGTGTGTGTGTGACTCAGTCATGTCCACAGACTTTGTGATCCCATGGGCTGTAGCCCTCCAAACTTCTCTGTCTATGGAATCTTCCAGGCAAGAATTCTGGAGTGGGTAGCCTTTCCCTTCTCCAGGGGATCATCCTGACCCAGGGATCAAACCCAGGTCTCCTGTATTTCAGGAGGATTCTTTACCAGCTGAGCCACCAGGGAAAACCCTAGTAGTCACTATAATCTCACAAAACTAGGAAAGACTCATGTACTCTTGATGAAAATACACACTACCACATACAACAAATCTTTAAAAAAAAAAAAAAAAACTTTCCTTGAATCCGATCGACCTAAGGAGCTGCCTACCAATGTTCAAGAGACATAGAACAGATGAATGTTTTTGGTTTTGCTTTTCTTTTCCGGTAAGTGGGAGAAAAACACAATCAGAAAAAAACAGTATGTGAGAAATTATAAAACCACTACAGAACCCACTGCAGTTTCTTCAAAACAATATTTTGAAACAAAACAAATAAGAGAGAAGGATAAATTACATGTTAAAGACATATAAGAAATTATTTACCAAACACAATATGTTGCTCTTAATCCATTGGAAAAAATTAAATGATCAGGAAAATTTGAATACTGTTGATTGGAGACTTTAAAGGTAGGTATTGTGGGGTTGTTCAGTTCAGTTCAGTTCAGTCACTCAGTCGTGTCTGACTCTTTGTGACCCTATGAATCGCAGAAGGCCAGGCCTCCCTGTCCATCACCATCTCCCGGAGTTCACTCAAACTCATGTCCATTGAGTTGGTGATGCCATCCAGCCATCTCATCCTCTGTTGTCCCCTTTTCCTCCTGCCTCCAATCCCTCCCAGCATCAGAGTCTTTTCCAATGAGTCAACTCTTTGTATGAGGTGGAGTTTCAACTTTAGCATCATTCCTTCCAAAGAACACCCAGGGCTGATCTCCTTTAGAATGGACTGGTTGGATCTCCTTGCAGTCCAAGTCACTATCAAGAGTCTTCTCCAACACCACACTTCAAAAGCATCAATTCTTCGGTGCTCAGCTTTCTTCACAGTCCAACTCTCACATCCATACATGACCACAGGAAAAACCATAGCCTTGACTAGACGGACCTTTGTTGGCAAAGTAATGTCTCTGCTTTTCAATATGCGATCTAGGTTGGTCATAACTTTCCTGCCAAGGAGTAAGCGTCTTTTAATTTCATGGCTGCAGTCACCATCTGCAGTGATTTTGGAGCCCGAAAAAATAAAGTCTGACACAGTTTCCACTGTTTACCCATCTATTTCCCATGAAGTGATGGGACCAGATGCCATGATCTTCGTTTTCTGAATGTTGAGCTTTAGGCCAACTTTTTCACTCTCCTCTTTCACTCTCATCAAGTGGGGTTGTTAGACATGATAATTTAGTCATTAATCATCAAAATGTTGGAGACACTTATTGAAATATTTATGAATTAAATGATACTATGAATGGACAATGGCAATGCAAACATGAATAAAACATAAATGTATGAAAAAAGTGATGATAATTATTATAGCTGGATAATGGCTTCCCAGGGTTCATTTTATCATTTGTTTTGCACATTTGAAATTTTTCATTAAGAAAATCTTATGTGAGAAAAAGTTTCTTCCCATTTCATAGAACATATCATAATTATCTCACTCCATTTCCCTCTCCTTCACATTTCATTGTCTTATTTTCCTAAGCTGAAGTGAAAAAAAGTGAAAGTGTTAGTTGCTCAGTCATGTCTGTCTCTTTGCAACCCCATGGACTGTATCCCACCAGGTCCCCTCTGTCCATGGAATTCTCTAGGCAACAATACTGGAGTGGGTAGCCATTCCTTTCAGCAGAAGATCTTCCTGATGCAGGGATCAAACTGGGGTCTCTTGCATTGCGGGTAGACTCTTTACCTTCTGAGTCACAAAGGAAGCCATTTCCCTCTCCTTCACATTTCCTTACATTGCATTATTTTCCTAAGCTGAAGGGTAGTACAAAAGAAGGCACTAGTTGATTGATGATACAAACTTATTAAGTTTAGGAACGAAAATTAGAACTTAATCTTTATTGTCAGATCTGTCTGTTATTCCATTAGAATAAGAACTTGACAAGGATAAAACCACATCTTATTTTCTATGATAATATCAAGGCTTACTACAGCATCTGGGACTTTTAGCTATTTAATCAGTGTTTTAATTAAATGATTAATATATATGTACAATTATTTTCAGAAGGATGGTCTGATGACTTTTAACACACTTTTTAAATTATGATTAGAGACCCCTAATTTGAACAGTCACTCTAATACTTTTACATTTCATGAAAGATTCAAATTACAGAATTAAATGAACTCACAATTTGCTTTTGCTTTAGTAACATTAAATTTGTTATGAGAGAAACTATTTTAACATCCTTGGCAACATATACTGGTGAGTACTCAGTCTTCTCTGGAAAAACTGAACTCTCAGATATTGTCTTATTCCTTCTGATTATTTAACTAATAAAAAATTTAAATATTTGATGAGATTGGGTGATGACAAGAAATTCAAGAGCTTGTTTATAAACTTGTGACTGAGAAATTTGAGGGGTGTTCATGACCAGTAAAGGTGAATATGTTATGATCTCAAAAAGATATAATTGGATTACAATTATAATTAAGAAAAACAAACTCTAACAAAATAGAGGACATTATGTTTGAAAGAAAAGTATTAACCAATTGTATGGGATACCTCTATTCAATCATGAAAAAGGGTATGGGTCAGTGCATCTATAGCACTAAGCAGATGACAGAGTCCTACTTCTCTGGTGGCTCATATGGCATAGAATCTGTTTGTAATGCAGGAGACCCAGGTTCAATCTCTGGGTTGGTAAAATTCCCTGGAGTAGGGAATAGCTACCCACTCCAGTATTCTTGATGGAGAATCCCATGGACAGAGGAACCTGGCTACAGTCAATGGGGTCACAAGAAGTCAGACACACCTTAGAGAATAACACTTTCACTTTCCTAAAGAGCAAAAGTACCTACTGAACAAGTATATCATCAAAATAAAAATCTAGGTTTCATAATTCAATGACATTGCTCAAGATGACCCAATGAAATAAGAGAGAGACATGAGAGAGATTTGCTGACATAAGTATTCAGCTGATGCAGAGTCCAGGTTCCCTTCACACTTCTTTTTTATTGTGATTAATAAACTGATAGTCTTCTTAAATATATATGCCTAATTGTGTATTTGACAAGTATGTCAGGACATAAGGAATGAATAATTTTTGGGTAGAACACTGATAATAATTTCTAAAACTGCCTTAATAACCTCATCAAAACTCTGAGAAAGACAGAAAGAGATTTCAATGTCCCTAATGAGAGCTATTTAAAAAAAATCACAGTATGTGTTCTAGAGGTTAGTAAAAAGAGCAAAGAATCCTAATTCTATATTTTGACAAATAATTATCCTAATGTTAAACAATTATACATTATAATTATGATTACTATGTTTTCAGTTCACTTCAGTTCAGTCACTCAGTCGTGTCTGACTCCTTGCAACCCCATGGACTGCAGCACACCAGGCTTTCTTGTCCATCACCAACCCCTGGAGTTTACCTAAACTCATGTCCATTGAGTTGGTGATGCCATCCAACCATCTCATCCTCTGTCATCCCCTTCTCCCACCTTCAATCCTTCCCAGCATCAGGGTCTTTTCAAATGAGTTAGTTCTTTGTATCAGGTGGCCAAAGGATTGGAGTTTCAGCTTCAACATCAGTCCTTTCAATGAACACTCAGGACTGATCTCCTTTAGGATAGACTGGTTGGATCTCCTTGCAGTCCAAGGGACTCTCAAGAGTCTTCTCCAACACCAAAGTTCAAAAGCATCAATTCTTCAGCTCTCAGCTTTCTTTACTGAAGAAAGCAGGAGTCCAACTCTCACATTCGTACGTGACTACTGGAGAAACCACAGCCTTGACTAGACAGACCTTTGTTGCATACTATGTCTTACTTTGTTTCTATTAACAAGCATCTTCATTATATTCAGTTTTATTCCTTATATCAAAAGTCTTAAATACTGTTAAGTCTTGCTAGAATGGCCTGGTTAATGTTACAAATAGCTAATCATAATGATTTAATGTATAAAGACTGAAGCCATATTCTCTGTGTTATAATTCTACCTCATTGGCTTACTCTTTGTGTGGCTTTTTTCAATAGCCTTTATATGTCTTATATTGACTACCTACAAATTACACTTATTGATAAAACTACTTCACCAATTTTCTATTGTTATACTGTTATTTGTCCTTTTACATCTGTAGCACTAGTCACTCATCACTTTTCATAATGCATTTATGCCAGCACATGCACAATCTCACACCCAAACACACACACACACACACACACACACACACACACACATAACTTTTAAGATATTTCCTGCATATAAATTATTTTCTTGTATAACTCTTTGTCAATCATTATTGCCAAAAAAATGAATACTTTAACTATTTTTTAGAAAAGATTTTTAAAGTTTGAAAGTTCAAAATATTGGTAAAAAAGGCCTTGAGAAGTTAGTTATCAAAATGCTGCCATCAAAAGAAAAATATTTTAATGGAATTACAAGGAAAATACCTTTTAAGGGAAAAATTTCAAGGAAAATTTAATTTCACAAAGTTTGTTATTAATACTTATTGTACAAACCACTCCAAAACATTTTAGGGTTCAGTTCAGTTCAGTCACTCAATGATGTCCAACTCTTTGCCACCCCATGAATCACAGCACGCCAGGCCTCCCAGTCCATCACCAACTCGCAGTTTCCTCACACTCATGTCCATCGAGTCAGTGATGAGATTCAGTCATCTCATCCTTGTCTTCCCCTTCTCCTCCTGCCCCCAATCCTTTCCAGCATCAGGGTCTTTTCCAATGAGTCAACTCTTCACATGAGGTGGCCAAAGTATTGGAGTTTCAGCTTCAACATCAGTCCTTCTAACGAACAACCAGGACTGATCTCCTTCAGAATGGACTGGTTGAATCTCCTTGTGATCCTAGGTACTCAAGAGTCTTCTTCAACACCATAGTTCAAAAGTATCAATTCTTTGGCGCTCAGCTTTCTTCACAGTCCAACTCTCACATCAGTACATGACCACTGGAAAAACCATAGCCTTGACTAGATGGACCTTTTTTGGCAAAGTAATGTCTCTGCTTTTGAATATGCTATCTAGGTTGGTCATAATTTTCCTTCCAAGGAGTAAGCGTCTTTTAATTTCATGGCTGCAGTCACCATCTGCAGTGATTTTGGAGCCCCAAAAAATAAAGTCTGACACTGTTTCCACTGTTTGGCCATCTATTTCCCATGAATGATGGGGTCAGATGCCATGATCTTCGTTTTCCGAATGTTGAGCTTTAAGCCAACTTTTTCACTCACCTCTTTCCCTTTCATCAAGAGGCTCTTTAAGTTCCTCTTCACTTTCTGCCATAAGGGTGGTATCATCTGCATATCTGAGGTTATTGATATTTCTCCCAGCAATCTTGATTCCAGCTTGTGCTTCTTCCAGCCCAGGGTTTCTCATGATGTATTCTGCATAGAAGTTAAATAAGCAGGAAACAATATACAGCCTTGATATACTCCTTTTCCTATTTGGAACCAGTCTATTGTTCCATGTCCAGTTCTAATTGTTGCTTCCTGACCTGCATATAGGTTTCTCAAGAGGCAGGTCAGGTGGTCTGGTATGCCCATCTCTTTCAGAATTTTCCACAGTTTATTGTGATCCACATAGTCAAAGGCTTCGGTATAGTCAATAAAGCAGAAGTAGATGTTTTTCTGGAACTGTCTTGATTTTTCTATGATCCAACAGATGTTGGCAATTTGGTCTCTGGTTCCTCTGCCTTTTCTAAAACCAGCTTGAACATCTGGAAGTTCATGGTTCATGTATTGCTGAAGCCTAGCTTGGAGAATTTTGAGCATTACTTTACTAGCATATGAGATGAGTGCAATTGTGCGGAAGTTTGAGCATTCTTTGGTACTGCCTTTCTTTGGGATTGGAATGAAGACTGACCTTTTCCAGTCCTGTGGCCACTGCTGAGTTTTCCAAATTTGCTGGCATATTGAGTGCAGCACTTTCACAGCATCGTCTTTCAGGATTTGAAATGGCTCAACTGGAATCCATCACCTCCGCTGACTTTGTTCATAGTGGTGCTTTCTAAGGCCCACTTGACTTCACATTCCAGAATGTCTGGCTCTAGGTGAGTGATCACACCATTGTGATTATCTGGGTCATGAAGATCTTTTCTGTATAGTTCTTCTGTGTATTCTTGCTATCTCTTCTTAATATCTTCTGCTTCTGTTAGGTCCATACCATTTCTGTCCTTTATAGAGCCCATCTTTGCATGAAATCTTCCTTTGATATCACTAATTTTCTTGAAGAGATCTCTAGTCTTTCCCATTTTGTTGCTTTCCTCTATTTCTTTGCATTGATTGCTGAGGAAGGCTTTCTTATCTCTTTTTGCTATTCTTTGGAACTCTGCATTCAGATGCTTATCTTTCCTTTTCTCTTTTGCTTTTTGCTTATTTTCACAGCTATTTGTAAGGCCTCCTCAAACAGCCATTTTGCTTTTTTTGCATTTCTTTTTCTTGGGAACAGTCTTGATCCTCATCTCCAGTACAATGTCATGAACCTCTGTCCATAGTTCATCAGGCACTCTGTCTATCAGGTCTAGTCCCTTAAATCTATTTCTCACTTCAACTGTATAATCATAAGGATTCAATTTAGGTCATACCTGAATGGTCTAGTGGGTTTCCCTACATTATTCAGTCTCAATTTGGCAATAAGGAGTTCATGATCTGAGCCACAGTCAGCTGCCACTATTGTTTTTACTGACTGTATAGAGCTTCTCCATCTTTGGCTGCAAAGAATATATCAGTCTGATTTCGGTGTTGACCATCTGGTGATGTCCATGTGTAGAGTCTTCTCTTGTGTTGTTGGAAGAGGGTGTTTACTATGACCATTGCATTCTCTTGGCAAAACTCTATTAGCCTTTGCCTTGCTTCATTCCATACTCCAAGGCCAAATTTACCTGTTATTATTATCATCCTCCCTTTGCAAATAAAAAGCAGACTTTGAGAAGTGACTGCCTATGTTTGGTAGTAGTTTAATTAGTGTCTTAGTAGTTTAGTGGCAGCTGGACAGGGGGCAGGCAGGTTTGGTGCTTGGTGGTGGTCAGAACCCTGTCCATCCATCTTTCAAATTACAGAGTAATTCCAGAAGACAATGTGTAAGTATTAAAGTATATAGCTATTCATGTTCATATTTTGAAGTCCTAAGCTCCAATGTGACTGTATTTGGAAATAGGACCTTTAGAATGTAATTAAGACTGCTGCTGCTGCTGCTGCTAAGTCACTTCAGTTGTGTCCGACTCTGTGCGACCCCATAGACAGCAGCCCACCAGGCTCGCCTGTCCCTGGGATTCTCCAGGCAAGAACACTGGAGTGGGTTGCCATTTCCTTCTCCAATGCATGAAAGTGAAAAGTGACAGTGAAGTCGCCCAGTCGTGTCCGACTCCTAGCAATCCCATGGACTGTAGCTCACCAGGCTCCTCCATCCCTGGGATCTTCTAGGCAAGAGTACTGGAGTGGGGTGCCAATGCCTTCTCTGAATTAAGACTAAATGAGGTAATAAATATGGGCCTTGATCTGGTAGGATTAGTGTCTATATAAGAGACACAGAGCTCACTTGCTCCACTCACTCTACATCACATGTGGGACACAACAAAATGATGCCTACTGCGAGCCATGAAGAGAAGGTTTACCAGGATCTGATCTGCAAGAGCTCGGTCTGGGACTTTTAGCCTCAGGATCTGTGAGAAAATAAATTTCTGTTGTTTAAGCCACCCTATCTGTGGTGTTTTTTTATGGCAGCTTGAGCTGTCTAACTGAGCATTTCTCTCATTGTCAGGAGTATCACCTGGATTTGTGTAAAATATGTTGAAAAGAATGTGCAAATTTCACTGGACCAAGAGGTTTCTGTTTTCTGTCTTATACTAGTACATTTCTTTCATCTTGCATCTCATTTCTTATGTTCCCTGGGCCTTGAGTTATTAGTTTCTGGGTACAATTTAACACAGGCTATTCTACAGGTCCGGGATTGTTCATTTTTCCAACCTCACATTTCCTAGTGACTATGGCTATGCTCTCCTTAAGTTTTAGCTCTTTGGAAAAGCCTTCTGTTTTTATCATTTGGACATAGTGCTTGGTGATAATAGACAGGCTATGATTTTCTGTCTTTCCTCTAAACTAGAATTCAAATGAAGGATATGCTAAACACAGCTGTTGCTGTGTATAATGACATTCAGCATGTGGATGCTGCATCCAGATTCCATTTTAGGGCAGCCATCTGTCCTTTAGCTGGCAAAATAATGGAAGATTTATACCTTAATAAAACCACATGCTTAAGTACAAACTACACTCCTTCATGTGCCCTCCAAGAAGCTTCACAGGCATGAGAATTTTCTATAAGATTTTTACTAACTTTAAGACTATTTGGTAGTGAGGTTTCCAACCTGTTGGACCTGAATATGAAGATTTTAGCAGAATATATTTTGCATTTAGTATGGTTTTCAGTAGATCTTCATAGGTTGACGTGGATATAATGAAATTTAAAAGATTAAGAAATAGTTTCTATTGTCCTAGGCCTATACAAACTAATATTTTGTTAGCACTGTAGAGCTTATAAAAGCTTTCTCCTTCTTTTTTAAATTTAACATCCAGAGAAACCTGTGGGGTTGCTCAAGGTTATGCAGTCCATTAGCAAAGAAAGCAGGACTCAGAAGAAAATGCTATTTTGCCAAATATCATGTCCTTTTCATCATTCCTCATAGTTATCTATGCACTCAATTATTGTATCATATTTTTTTCAGTTATAACTGTCAACAATAATGATAATTTATTAAACTCATTCTACACTAGGAACTTTACTTATTGCTTTAAGTAAATTGTAAAATTGTTACAATATACCTATGATGTATATAATGATGATATCATTTCTTTAGAAAATAGTACATGAGAACTTATAAACAGCAATTGTATACATACATATAGAAACATACACCCATTCTCACTAAAGTATAAATAAATATTTTATGCTTGTTTGTGTGTGGTGGGGAGGAGTACTTTCTCATCCTTAAATCCTTCACCTTTTATTTTCTGGCTGAATTTAGTTAGGTTTTTTTCATATTTAAAAAAATGTTATAATCTCAGAAGTCCTGTTTATTAGTTGACTTTTATATATTGTCAAAAGAATCTGTCCTATTCTTTTAGCCTCCTACTAACTCTAGTATATGTTTGATTTTCATTTTTGTTTTCCATAACTTTGAAGAAAAGATGTACATTCCCATCTTCCATGTCATAATCTGTTTCAATCAAAGACTCTTGAGAGTCCCTTGAATGAATTAATGATGGAACAAATATTTTAAAATATATTTTAAGAAAATAGCTTTGATTTAACATTTATGAATTATGCAAGATATCAAAATAAGGAACAATATAGTCTGTGTCCATAAAAGTCTTTATCTATTTAGCAGTGGATCCTGAAATACAATGTATGGTAAAGCTGAAAAAGTTAAGTATGTCTCTAAACCTTAAAACCATATATATGTATAAAATATGCATGTACATATTTACATATATTTTTCAACATTGTTGAATAAAGGACAGGCTTTTTCCAAACCAATACATCACTACTCCCACACAAATTGACATGCAAGCAAGTGAAATATATTCACATTTTGCCTTACTTTTCACACTCCACATATCAAGCAAACAAAAATTGCACATATTTGCACTAACAGCTTTGCATCTATCTATTTTTGGACAGAAGGCTCTATCTTTCCATCCATGCAGCAGGGAAACTGAACATTTGTGTGAAAGAGTGCATTAATTCTGCTTAATACCTCAAGATCCGCAAAGATAATTGCTGTATATTAAGGAGGCAGGCAGGAAATTTTTCCTTATTCAAAACACAGTGAATAACTTAGCTTGTTTCTACATTTCTAAATAGATTAATTTCAAAAATTAAATGGTAAAAATCACTAAGTTTTAAATTTCATTTTCTTTTCTTACCACATTTTCCCTCTGTGTATAAATTGCTTATTGTAATCAATACTCTAAAATTAAAAAAAGATTACAACAAAATAGATGAGAAATACATATTCTGATTCTCATCCACTTCTTATAAACACTTGACTTTATCTATTTAATAGGTGTGTCTACAGCATTGCTTATAGCTTTACTTTTCATATGGCACTATTCAGGAATTTTATATTCCTGAATATAAATGTATATTTAATACATATTTAAATTAAAAAAATTTTTAATTTTTTTGCTTTAATACAAATTTACACTTAGAGAAAGATAGCAAAGAGAGTAAAAATAGTCCTGCATACCCCTCACCCAGTCCCCCATTTGCTACTTCTCTACTAATAACTTGCATAACCATAATAGAATACTGCAAACTAAGAAGCTACCAGTGATATTGTGCTGCTAATTAAAAATATTTATTTAGATTTTCCCAGTTTTTCCATTTATGCGTTTTCTATTTTAATGCTTCAGGATCAAATATGGAATGTAACATTTTTGTGTTGTTGTTAAACATTCTAGTCTCCTCAATCTGTGACATTTTCTCCATTTTTGTTTTTCATGGCCTCACATTTTTGATAAGTACTCAAGTTTTAAAATAAAATGTTCTTTGATTTGGTTTTGTCTGACATTTTCTTCCAGTTGGATTGAGGATACGGTTTGGGGGAAACACAGCATGGAGATGATGTGCCCCTCTCTTTGTTTTGCATCAGAGAAGTCATCTGTCACTGTTTTTACTACTAGTGATGTTTACCTTGATCCCTGGGTTAGGGTAGTGTCTTTGGTTTCTCTTCTTCACTGTCAAGTTGCTTTTTTATTTCTTCACTGGCTGTACTTTATCAGAAGCGAGTGACTAAGTCCAGTGAAAACTGAAGGCGAAGGAATTAAGATCATCTCTTGGAGAAAGAAATATCAAAGAGTTTGTGACTATCTTAAAACCACCACAGTAAATATAAATAATTTGGAGGAGAGCTTTTAAAAGCTATGCAAATTTCCTCTTTTTCCTTAAGTTTCTTCTACTAAATTTAGCATTCCTTAATCTATTATTCCTGTAGCAACTATTGATGTGATGTTCTAAGATGATTTTCTAGTTCCTTACTTCCTTCTATATATATAAATTGGGATTCATCTGTAAAAAAAGAGCTGTCTTTTTTCCTCCATCTAATAATACATTGAATTATTTACTTATACACTATTAAATCAGGGTTAATTTTATTCTTTGAGTTATAATACAGGCCATCATTGTTCACTTTATGGATCAAGTTGTTTCAGTTTAGCCAGTGAATGCTTAGTCCAGTTTGCTCCTTGTCATCTTCTCCTCCTGTTCTTTCTCCTTTCTCTCCTTCTCTTTCTCCTTCATCTCTTTCTCCTTCAACTCCTCCTTCCTCTTTTCCTTCTTCTTCTTCTTGTTATTTTTACTATTGTTGCTGCTACTATTTTTTATTTTTGATACTACCTTACCTTCTAGCACTGGAATTTATTCCAAGATAATCTTGTATTAATCTTTTCCCTGCCATAGCAATTTTCCCAAGAAGCCCTGGTTTCTTTAATTGAAATCATACTTGGAAAGGAAAATATGGGTGCTAAGTATTTTCTTTAGTAGTTCAGAGACTGCTTCCTGACTCTCTTGGCATTAACAAGGCTAAGGAATGTATACATGTGTACTAAGCCATGTATACACATGTTTATAGTCATCTCTGTATCCGTCCTATGTATACATATTATAATACATGATCCTACTCACATCTCCAAGTTCAATCCAATTCCACAGCTATCATTTGCACATTGCTTTTTTTTTTTAATTAAATTTATTTATTTTAATTAGAGGCTAATTGTTCTACAATATTGTACTGGTCTTGCCATACATCAACATGAATCCACCACGGGTGTACACGTGTTCCCAATCCTGAACCCCCCTCCCACCTCCCTCGCCATACCATCCCTCTGGGTCATCCCAGTGCATCAGCCCCATCAGCAGATGAATGGATAAGAAAGCCATGGTACATATACACAATGGAATATTACTCAACCATTAAAAAGAATACATTTGAATCAGTTCTAATGAGGTGGATGAAACTGGAGTCGATTATACAGAGTGAAGTATGCCCATTGCTTTTTTACAAGTTTTTTTCTCTTAATCTGGGAAATTTGGCTTACATTATCTAATTAGATTTAATTATTTGTTCAAAAATGATATATACGTATAGTAATTTCAGAATTGCTCAGTCCTTTTTAAGCTTTTTCTCTAAAGAACAGTATTTGAGTATAATTTTTGTCTTTCATCTTATAGCATTTGGTCAAAGCATTTTGACTTTAAGGAAACTCTTATTTCTCACTTATTTCACTGTGGTTAAGTCACATATAAGAAGGAGAAGAAGAGGGTGACAGAGGATGAGATGGGTGAATGGCATCACTAATTCAGTGGACATGAACTTGGTCAAACTCCAGGAGATGGTGAGGGACAGAGAGGCCTGGCATGCTGCAGTCCATGGGGGTTGCAAAGAGCTGGACACAGCTTGATGACTGAACAACAACAAATGTTATGTAATAGTAATATGGTAGACATATTTGCCATAGTATAGAGTTCACATTAGATGAAATCCTCCTGTTTTTGTCAATCTGATAAATTTTTTCAAAAAATCCACATACAGTAAAATTTACTTTTTATGGTGTACATTCTTTGTGGGTTTGACGAATGCTTTGAGCAGTGTATCTATGGCCACCATAACATACAAAATAATTCCATCATTCCCCAAACGTCCTTCTGCCACTATTTTGTAGTCAGTTCTCCCCTTCATAGCCATTCTTGGAAATTATTGATGTGTTTTCTGTCCCTATAGTTTGCTTCTTCCAAAATGTCATATAATTGAAATCATACAATGAATTGAAATTGGGTCTTGTTTCCTACATTTAATAAAGTGCTTTGAACATTTTCCATCTGTTTGTAAGTCACAGTTACTTATTAGTTTAACTGAGCAATAGTTCATTTTCTGGATACATCTAAGTGTTTTTAACCATTCATCTGTTGAAGGGCATTTGGGTTGTTTCCAGATCTCTTCAGTTATGAATAAAACTGCTATAAACATTTGCATACAGACTTTAGGGTGAGTATACGTTTTAAATTCACTTGAATAAATACCCAGTGGTGGAATTATTAATCTAATAATAAGTATAATTTAATTTAAACAAAAATACCAAACTATATTTCAAGGTGGCTGTACATATTCACTTTTCTCCCAGCAACACATAAGACTTCCAGTTTCTCAGCATCTTCAAGAGCTCTTGTTATTTCCAAATTTTGTTTTGTTTGTTTTTATCTATTATGACATATGTACAGTGGCGTCTCGTTTTGGTTTTAATTTATATTTTCATAAAATTAGATATGCAGATGACCTCAGATATGCAGATGATACCACCCTTATGGCAGAAAGTGAAGAGGAACTCAAAAGTCTCTTGATGAAAGTGAAAGAGGAGAGTGAAAAAGTTGGCTTAAAGCTCAACATTCAGAAAGCAAAGATCATGGCATCCAGTCCCATCACTTCATGGGAAAAAGATGGGGAAACAGTGGAAACAGTGTGAGACTTTATTTCTCTGGGCTCCAAAATCACTGCAGATGGTGACTGCAGCCATGAAATTAAAAGATGCTTACTCCTTGGAAGGAAAGTTATGACCAACCTAGATAGCATATTCAAAAGCAGAGACATTACTTTACCAACAAAGGTCCGTCTAGTCAAGGCTATGGTTTTTCCTGTGGTCATGTATGGATGTGAGAGCTGGACTGTGAAGAAGGCTGAGCGCCGAAGAATTGATGCTTTTGAACTGTGGTGTTGGAGAAGACTCTTGAGAGTCCCTTGGACTGCAAGGAGATCCAACTGGTCCATTCTGAAGGAGATCAGCCCTGGGATTTCTTTGGAAGGAATGATGCTAAAGCTGAAACTCCAATATTTTGGCCACCTCATACGAAGAGTTGACTCATTGGAGAAGACTCTGATGCTGGGAGGGAATGAGGGCAGGAGGAGAAGGGGACGACAGACGATGAGATGGCTGGATGGCATCACTGCCTCGATGGATGTGAGTCTGAGTGACCTCCGGGAGTTGGTGATGGACAGGGAGGCCTGGCATGCTGCGATTCATGGGGTCGCAAAGAGTCAGACACGACTGAGCGACTGATCTGATCTGATCTGAATGACACTGAGCCTGCTTTCATACTTATTATACATATGTGATGTGCTATGAAGTGTCTAGTAAGATTTTGCATGTATATTTTTGACAGAAATTGTTTTATGAGAGTGAGTTTTAATAATTATTTACATATTCTAGATAGAATTCCTTTATAACACTTAAGGGTTGCAAAAACTTTATTCCATGCTTTGGCTTGTCTTTACATTCTTTTACCCTTTGGTAACCATAAGTTTGTTTTTATTTCTGTGAGTCTGTTTCTGTTTTGTATAAAAGTTCATTTGCATCATTTTTATAGATATTCCACATATAGTGATATCATATAATATTTGTATTTATCTGTCTGATTTACTCCACTTTGTATGATAATCTTTTGGTCCATCCATGTTACTGCAAATGGAAACTGGGATTAACAGATTCACACTACTATGTATAGAACAGATAAATAGTAGGCCCTACTGTATAGCACAAAGAGTCATATTCAATATCTTACCATAACCAATAAATGGAAAAGAGTATATATAGCTTTTTTCAGAGTCACTTTGCTGATTCTTATAGTAGCCACATCCAGCACTAATACAACATTATAAATCAAATACACTTTAATATTAAAAAAAAGTATCTTTGTACCAGCTTATAAGGTGTTCAAAAATTTATATTCTAGTAAATCCTAGAATCCTTATTTTCTTTACAGTCACTTGTTTTTACCAGTTTTGTGTTATTTGATTGCCCTTAATGACCAGTTTTCTGATAAGTCCAAGAAAGCAATTATTTTGGAGTTTCTTCTGCTCTTTCTTTGATGTTCATCTAGCTTTCTACATATCAAATATGAGGCAAGAAGTTCAGTTCATTTCAGTAGCTCAGTCGTGTCTGATTCTTTGTGACCCCATGGACTGCAGCATGCCAAGCTTCCCTGTCCATCACCAACTCCTGGAGCCTACTCAAACTCATGTCCGTAATGTTGGTGATGCCATCCAACCATCTCATCCTCCGTCATCCCCTTCTTTTCCCACCTTCAATCTTTCCCAGCATCAGGGTCTTTTTCAGTGAGTCAGTTCTTCGCATCAGGTGGCCAAAGTACTGGAGTTTCAGCTTCAGCACCAGTCCTTCCAATGAATATTCAGGACTCATTTCCTTTAGGATTCACTCGTTGAATCTCGTTGCTGTCCAAGGGACTCTCAAGCATCTTCTCCAACACCACAGTTCAAATGCATCAATTCTTTGGCACTCAGCTTTCATTATAGTCCAACTCTCATATCCACATATATTTTTAGCACTATTATTCACTAGTTGCTGCTACTGCTGCTAAGTCGCTTCAGTCGTGTCCAACTCTGTGCGACCCCATAGACGGCAGCCCACCAGGCTCCCCCATCCCTGGGATTCTCCAGGCAAGAACACTGGAGTGGGTTGCCATTTCCTTCTCCAATGCATGAAAGTGAAAAGTGAAAGTGAAGTCGCTCAGTCGTGTCCGACTCTTAGCGACCCCATGGACGAGCCTACCAGGCTCCTCCATCCATGGGATTTTCCAGGCAAAAGTACTGGGGTGGGGTGCCATTGCCTTCCCCATTATTCACTAGTGGGGCCTGCCAATTCAGGACACATAAAAAGCATAGGTTTAATCCCCAGATTGAGAAAAGCCCCTGGAAGAGGGCATGGCAATCCACTCCAGTACTCTTGCTTAGAGCATTCCATGGACAGAGGAGTCAGGTGGGCTACAGTCCATGGGATCACAAAGAGTTGGACAAAACTGAAGTGACTTAACGCACATACACTCACTAGTGGAATTCTTAAGATTAAATTTCTATTTCTATTTTTTTATAAACAGAAAATATAAATAATTTAGGAAATCATTTAATTTCAATTACAAATATATATAATATGTGGCTTATTCCAAAATATATCAGATGTATATGTAAATCTCTTTCTTTTATAAAAGATATAAATAAAATAAATGTCAGTTTATAAAATGTGGTTCTGAGTGATTTTTTTTTAAATTTTTGGATGTGTTAATTAAGCAGCTATGGAATCTTGTACTTATCCTTAAGGTATCTGAAACAATCAGATTAAACTTACATACTTTTGTAAAATAGAATACTACCAAAAGTTTAATGTTCTGTTATACATTATTCTAGGAGATCATGTAGCTGCTTACAAAACATGTCCTAAAAAATTAAGTATAAAAATATTTTAAAATAATTAAACTATATAAATCCATATACACATAACAAAATATTCTTTATTTCACATAAAATATGCAATATTTTATTTTATTTCATTGTCATAGAATAAGAGCCTATATCTGCTATAAGCTTTTTTAAGAAAAAGTATTGTTTCCTAAAAAAAATATATACTTTACCTTTTGGAAAACACAATATTTCATTGTATCTTTGGATAAAAAAATCATCTTCCTAAGCTTATTATTACTCTTTCAATATACTTATCTTTATTTAATAATTATTGTTCAATATTTCCTAGCAGGGCTGTTCTGTTACACAGTAAGGAGAATTAAAAACAAATAATCCTTAGCATTAGAATATTCAGAGAAATAACATTAGCGTTCTTTATATTTTAATTTTTCCTGTTAAATATTGGTGACTAGTGCCACTGAATCTGAATCTAGGGCACAATCTAAACGATTTGGGAACTAAAAGACAAAGGGAAAAATAACTGAACTAATACTTATTTAGATGTTCCAGACATTCAGTTTCTGCACATAATAAATGTATTAATTAAAACAGAGCAATTAAATAAATAACAATAAAACCTGCCTGACATTCTCTTTTACGACCAAGAATTTCCAATACTAACTCACTATGTCTGATATTTTGAACTGCCTTTTAAAAAACAGGCTTAATATTAGATTACTACATCATGCTTTCATACTAAGTATCCAGTTTAGGCTGATTGGCAGGTATGGTAATGCAAATGAAAATATTCAGCAGCATCCACAGAATGTTTCACTGCAAAGCACTCCAGTCACTTCTTGGAGCTGTAGCTCTAGGGTAAATATTTCCATGTTAAAGTTTATTTTTAATTCCTTTACTTTCCTGGATGCATTTAAAAAATAAAGTACCTATAATAGTGATGCTCAATTTTAATAACCCTCAGATTAAAACAATTCCCCAAACAAGCTTCACTGATAGAACTGCATACATCTTGCAAGGCAAGAATATCTCTACAGAGCTTAATACCACAATGATGGATCTACATCTAGTCAGTGTCACTGGAATTATAGTAACACTATAAATTGTCGAATGCCTGTGAAGTCACTTCAGATTAGCTTAATACACTAGTTGAGACCATCAAAACAATCTCTGTTTTAATGCTATGTAGATATCTGCAGAAACACAAAACCATTTCTTTAAACACAAAGATATGTGTTGACAGCCTTACTAATGAAAAATAAGGCAAAATAAATATTCCAGCCAAAGCTTTTAACTTAGGCAAAAGTCTGATATAAACTATAGCTCAAAATGTGTGCTATCAATAATGAATTTTAAAAGACTGAGAAAACTAGGTACATTTAATTTTACTAAATGACACAATGATGGCCTTAGCTCCATTGAAGTAATGATGAAATAAGAACACAAAATGCAACTAATTCTGCACTGGTTTATCTGATAAGTAGTTGCTATACATATACAGTTCAAGTAATAAAAGGTAAAAAGCATAACACAGAAGTATTGAAACCCCCACATAGCAAACTAGTGCAAAGTCTGTTGGTTATATTCTAGGATTTTAAAGAAAAAGTATCAGAATGAAAACGTTTTTAAGAAAACTGTTTGTTTGTTTTTTTCACACAAATGAATAATAATTATACCTACCGTGAGTCAGAGGTGCCTGGTGGGCTACAGTCCATGAGGTCGCAGAGTCAGACATGACTTAGCAACTGAAAAACAACAATGCATTGATCAAAACTGCAGGTAAAATTGAGCTGATCTCTGAATAAAAATACCTCCAGACAAACAAACAAGAAACTAGCCTTCTTAGACAAGTAATACACACTGAAAAGAATTTTGCTGATAATACTAAAGACATGTTACAAATCCAAAGGATATCTATATTTCTGAATGCAGAGGTCAGAACAGGGCCACAGTCAATCAAAGTGCCAGCAGTGTATGAGTCACTGTTCTTGATGCTGGAAGACCAAAAGCAAACTTGCCCTCAACGCACTTACATGCTACTGATAGGAAATTAAAATTGACAAGATACAAAGGGGATATGTTTGTGTGTATGTACTAAGTTGTCTCAGCCATGTCTGACTCTGCGACTCCATGGACGGTACCCCACCAGGCTCCTCTGTCCATGGGATTATCCAGGCAATAAAAGCGGAGTGGGTTGCCATGTCCTCCTCCAGGGGATCTTCTCAACCCAGGGTTCGAACCCATGTCTCCTGCATTCCTGAATTGGCAGGCAGGTTATTTACCATAGCACCAACTAAGAAGCCTCATAAAGGGGCATATAGTATGTGATAATAAAAATCTGATTTAGGAAAGGGAAGCAGCTTCAGTTGGGCAGGGAAAAGCTTCCTTTAGGAGTTAATACTTGAGTTAATTTAACGATGAGAAAACACCCATAAGATCAGTGGAAAGAGTGTTAAGAGTTTAAAGAAGATAAAGTTAAAATATAAACCAAGTATTTGGTAAATACATGTTAATGATGTTTGCAAAGTGAAGAGTCACTTGGGGAAAATAATTGTCATAATTTAGTAAAGTTCAAAGTATGTACACATCCTGTTGCTGTTGTTGATCAGTCGCTAAGTTGTGTCCAACATGTGTGACCCCATGGATTGCAGAACACCAGGCTTTACTGTCCTTCAGTATGTCCTTGAGTTTGCTCTACTTCATGTCCATCGAGTCAGTGGTTCTATCCAACCATCTGATCCTCTGTTCCCCACTTCTCCTCCTGCCCTTAATCTTTTCCAGCATCAGGGTCTTTTCCAGTGAGTCTGCTCTTCACATTATGTGTCCAGAGTATTGGAACCTCAGCTACAACATCAGCCCTTCCAATGTATATTCAAGTTTATTTCCTCTAGGATTGACTGGTTTGATTTCCTTGCAGTCCAAGGGACTCTCAAGAGTGTGCACCAGCACCACAACTTAAAAGGATCAATTTGGTGTCTGCCTTCTTTATGGTTCAACTCTCACATCCATACATGGCTATTGGAAAAATATAGCTTTAACTAAACAGCTTTATAATATGCTGTGTAGTTTTTTAATAGCTTTCCTTCCAAGGAGCAAGCATCTTTTAATTCCATGGCTGCAGTCATCTGACCTGATTTTGGAACCAAGAGAATAAAATCTGTCACTGCTTCCACTTTTCCCCCTTCTATTTGCCACGAAGTGATGGGACTGGATGCCATGATCTTCGTTTTTTGAATGTTAAATTTTAAGCCAGCTTTTTCACTCTCATCTTTCACCTTCATCAAGAAGCTCTTTAGTTCCTCTTCACTTTCTGCTATAAGGGTGGTGTCATCTTCATATCTGACATTATTGTTATTTCTCCTGGAAATCTTGATTCCAGCTTGTAATTCATCCAGCTAGGCAGCCTTGAAATAATCCTTTCCCAATTTTGAGCCTGTCAGTTGTTCATTGTTAGGATGTTACTGTTGCTTCTTGACCTGCATACAGGTTTCTCAGGAGACAGGGAAGGTGGTCTGGTATTCCCATCTCTTTAAGACTTGTCCAGTTTGTTGTGATCAAAGGCTTTAGTGTAGTCAGTGAAGCCAAGGTAGATGTTTTTTCCTGAAATCCCCCTGCTTTCTCTATGATTGCACAAATGTTGGCAGTTTTCTCTGGTTCCTCTGCCTTTTCTAAATCCAACTTGAACATCTAGGAGTTCTTGGTTCACATACTGCTGAATCCTAACTTGAAAGATTTTGAGTATATCCTCACTAGCATGCAAAACGAGCACAACCGTGCAATATTTGGAACATTGTTTGGCACTACCTTTCACTGGGATTGGAATGAAAACTCACCTTTCTAGTCCTGTGGCCACTGCTGAGATTTACAATTTTGCTGGCATTTTGAGCACAACGCTTAACAGCATCAACTTTTAGGATTTGAAATAGCTCAATTGGAATTTCATCACCTCTTTTTGCTTTGTTCGTAGTAATGCTTCCTGAGTTCCACTTGACTTTGCATTTCAGGATGTCTGGCTCTAGCTGAGTGACCACACCATTCTGGTTATCTGGGTCAGTAAGACCTTTTTGTATAGTTCTCTGTATACTTGCCACCTCTTTTTAATCTATTCTGCTTCTCCATTGTTTTCCTCTATTTCTTTGCATTGTTCCTTTAAGAAGGTCTTCTTATCTCTCCGTGCTATTCTCTGGAACTTTGCATTCAGTCGGGTATATTTTTTCCTTTCTCCCTTGCTTTTTGCTTCTCTTTTTAGTAATCTCACTTTGTACATTTTTTTCAGATAAGCAACAAGAATGTTCATGGTAAAAAATTTAAATTATAAAAGAAAGAATGGAAAACAAATCAAATATATATTAACAGCAAAACGGATAGATTTTAATGGAGTCACACATATAAATATGAAAAGCAATGAAAATAAAGCCGATGTAGATATCAACATATATGAATAAAGAAACAATTTTGAAGCATAATTTTTCTTAAAATTACATATAGTTTGAGACCATTTGTATGAAGTTTAAAAATGGTTACATTAAGTAATGGGCTTTTTCCATGGTGGCTCAGTGGTAAAGAACTCACTTGCCAATATAGGAGACACAGGTTTGATCCATGGGTCAGGAATATCTCCAGAAGAAAGAAATGGCAACCGACTGCAGTATTCTTATCTGGGAAACCCCATGGACAGAGAAGCCTGGAGGGCTACAGTCCATGGGGTCACAAAAGAGTCAGATACAACTTAGTGACTAAAGAACAAGACATTAAGTAATAACATTATTTAGAAATCTAAATAATAATGAGATTTATCCCAAATATCTGCCTGTGAGATAAAGCTATCAGGAAAGTAAAGTAAAATATGGAGATAAAATCCAGAATGTGGTCATCTATGGTGAGAGGGAGAGGAATAAAATTAGACATAATGAATTGTAAGGTTTTTATTCAAGTGAAGAATGGGGTAAATACGTCTTCATTACAATTCTTTATGTTAATCACATGCTCTTGATTTATCTCTCTCTCCATCACCTTGTAAAAACAAACATTTTAAAATGTTTGAAGTCTCCCCCCTCCCCCCGCCACCCACCAAACCAGGTAAGCAATGTGAAACTGGCAACTGTGGCTATTGCCTTTAGAGAAGGGAACTTATTGTCTGAGGTTGAAAGTTATAGGAAGGATATTTATGCTTGGACTGTGAAGAAGGCTGAGCGCCGAAGAATTGATGCTTTTGAACTGTGGTGTTGGAGAAGACTCTTGAGAGTCCCTTGGACTGCAAGAAGATCCAACCAGTCCATTCTGAAGGAGATCAATCCTGGAATTTCTTTGGAAGGAATGATGCTAAAGCTGAAACTCCAGTATTTTGGCCACCTCATGCGAAGAGTTGACTCATTGGAGAAGACTCTGATGCTGGGAGGGATTGAGGGCAGGAGAAGGGGACGACAGAGGATGAGATGGCTGGATGGCATCACTGACTCGATGGATGTGAGTCTGAGTGACCTCCGGGAGCTGGTGATGGACAGGGAGGCCTGGCGTGCTGCGGTTCATGGGGTCACAAAGAGTTGGACACGACTGAGCGACTGATCTGATGATCTGATCTGATCTGATATATTTATTTTATGTCTTTATAATTTTGTTCTCTCTGAGAAAATTGTTTTCTTTTAATTAGTTCTTCACTAAGTTAAAAGTCTGATAGAGAGAAAAATATATAGACATTAAACATTCTCTTTTATTTATTATTTTTCAAACAAACTGTTTAGGAATAAAAGACAAGATAAACAACAATATAACAAATAAAACTGGGATGAAAGTTATGGTACAGTTAAATGTCATCTGCAGAATACCTCTTAGAACATAAACAAATTGAATTTCAGTGACACCATTGATCTTGGATGCAGTAGCATTGATCATCAATACTTTTCCAAATAAGTATAAATTTAACAAGAATTTTTAACTGTCACGATGAATGTTTTTTTTTTTTTTGCTTTGGCTCTATCCCTGCATTCTTTCTGGAGTTATTTCTCCACTGATCTCCAGTAGCATATTGGGCACTTACTGACCTGGAGAGTTTCTCTTTCAGTACCCTATCATTTTGCCTTTTCATACTTTTCATGGGGTTCTCAAGGCAAGAATACTGAAGTGGTTTGCCATTTCCTACTCCAGTGGACCACATTCTGTCAGATCTGTCCACCATGACCCACCCATCTTGGGTTGCCCCATGGTCGTGGTTTAGTTTCATTGAGTTAGAGAAGGCTATGGTCCTAGTGTGATTAGATTGACTAGTTTTCTGTGAGTATGGTTTCAGTGTGTTTGCCCTCTGATGCCCTCTTGCAACACCTACCGTCTTACTTGGGGTTCTCTTATCTTGGGTGTGGGGTATCTCTTCACGGCTGCTCCAGCAAAGTGCAGCCATTGCTCCTTACCTTGGACGAGGGGTATCTCCACACTGCCGCCCTTCCTGACCTTCAACGTGGGATAGCTCCTCTAGGCCCTCCTGCGCCCGTACAGCCACGGCTCCTTGGATGTGGGGTTGGTCCTCCCGGCCACCGCCCCTGGCCTCGGGCGTGAGATTCCTGACATTGTACAGGAGATAGGGATCAAGACCATTCCCATGGAAAAGAAATGCAAAAAAAAAGCAAAATGGCTGTCTGGGGAGGCCTTACAAAGAGCTGTGAAAAGAAGAGAAGTGAAAAGCAAAGGAGAAAAGGAAAGCTATAAACATCTGAATGCAGAGTTCCAAAGAATAGCAAGAAGAGATAAGAAAGCCTTCTTCAGTGATCAATACAAAGAAATAGAGGGAAACAACAGAATGGGAAAGACTAGGGATCTCTTCAAGAAAATCAGAGATACCAAAGGAATATTTCATGCAAAGATGGGCTTGATAAGGACAGAAATGGTATGGACCTAACACAAGCAGAAGATATTAAAAAGAGATGACAAGAATACACAGGAGAACTATACAAAAAAGATCTTCACAATCCAGATAATCACGATGGTGTGATCACTGACCTAGAGCCAGACATCCTGGAATGTGAAGCCAAGTGGGCCTTAGAAAGCATCACTATGAACAAAGCTAGTGGAGGTGATGGAATTCCAGTTGAGCTATTCCAAATCCTGAAAGATGATGCTGTTAAAGTACTGCACTCAATATGCCAGAAAATTTGGAAAACTCAGCAGTGGCCACAGGACTAGAAAAGGTCATTTTTCATTCCAATTCCAAAGAAAGGCAATGCCAAAGAATGCTCAAACTACTGCACAATTGCACTCAACTCACACACTAGTAATGCTCAAAATTCTCCAAGCCAGGCTTCAGCAATATGTGAACCGTGAACTTCCTGATGTTCAAGCTGGTTTTAGAAAAGGCAGAGGAACCAGAGATCAAATTGCCAACATCCGCTAGATCATGGAAAAAGCAAGAGAGTTCCAGAAAAACATCTATTTCTGCTTTATTGACTATGCCAAAGCCTTGGACTGTGTGGATCACGATCAACTGTGGAAAATTCTCAGAGATGTGAATACCAGACCACCTGATCTGCCTCTTGAGAAATTTGTATGCAGGTCAGGAAGCAACAATTAGAACTGGTCATGGAACAACAGACTGGTTCCAAATAGGAAAAGGAGTACGTCAAGACTGTATATTGTCACCCTGTTTATTTAACTTCTATGCAGAGTACATCATGAGAAACTCTGGACTGGAAGAAACAAAAGCTGGAATCAAGATTGCTGGGAGAAATATCAATAACCTTAGATATGCAGATGACACCACCCTTATGGCAGAAAGTGAAGAGGAACTAAAAAGCCTCTTGACGAAAGTGAAAGTAGAGAGTGAAAAAGTTGGCTCAAAGCTCAACATTCAGAAAAGGAAGATCATGGCATCTGGTCCCATCACTTCATGGGAAATAGATGCGGAAACAGTGGAAATAGTATCAGACTTTATGTTTTTGGGCTCCAAAATCACAGCAGATGGTGACTGCAGCCATGAAATTAAAAGACGCTTATTCCTTGGAAAGAAAGTTATGACTAACCTAGATAGCATATTCAAAAGCAGAGACATTACTTTGCCAACAAAGGTTCATCTAGTCAAGGCTATGGTTTTTCCTGGGGTCAGTTGGACTGTGAAGAAGGCTGAGCGCTACAGAATTGATGCTTTTGAACTGTGGTGCTGGAGAAGACTCTTGAGAGTGACTTGCCTGCAAGGAGATCCACCCAGTCCATTCTGAAGGAGATCAGCCCTGGGATTTCTTTGGAAGGAATGATGCTAAAGCTGAAACTCCAATACTTTGACCACTTCATGCAAAGAGTTGACTCATTGGAAAAGACTCTGATGCTGGGAGGGACTGGGAGCAAGAGAAGAAAGGGATGACAGAGGATGAGATGGCTGGATGGCATCACTGACTAGATGGACGTGAGTCTAGGTGAACTCCGGGAGTTGGTGATGGACAGGGAGGCCTGGAGTGCTGCTATTCATGGGTTCACAGAGTCGGACACAGCTGAGTGATTGATCTGATCTGCTCTGATCTGATGAATGTTTTGAACAATCTTTTAAATTTTCGTAACTATTTTTTACCACAATACCTTTGTTACTGTTGTTTAATTGCTAAGTTGTGTCCTACTTTTTTGAAAACCCATGGACTGTAGCCTGTCTGAACCTCTGTCCATGGGATTCCCCAGGCAAAAATATGGAGTGGGTTGTCTTTTCCTTCTCCAGGGTTTCTTCCCAACCCAGGGGTTGAACTTCATTTCCTGCACTGAAAGGTGAAATCTTTACCACCGAGCCTCCAGGGAAGCTCCGTGATACTTTTAACTCATTCTAAACTAAGTACTGGAATTGTAGTTAGTTAAAATGCACACACAAGAAAATGCTATTTATCAAAAGTAACAGCTTTTGTATGTGCAAATATAAGTAGTATTGTCTCTTTAATTTTAAATTTCACTGCTGGAATATGAGACAGAGATGACTTTTGTATGTTAACCTGGTGCTACTGCTAAGTCACTTCAGTCGTGTCCGACCCTGTGTGACCCTATAGATGGCAGCCCACCAGGTTCCCCTGTCCCTGGTATTCTCTAGGCAAGAACACTAGAGTGGGTTGCCATTTCCTTCTCCAATGCCTGAAAGTGAAAAGTGAAAGTGAAGTCGCTCAGTCATGTCTGACTCTTAGTGACCCCTTGGCCTGGTGCCTAACAGGCTCCTCCATCCATGAGATTTTTCCAGGCAAGAGTACTGGAGTAGGGTGCCATTGCCTTCTCCTAGTATCCTGTAACATTACATATAATCTTTTATGCCTCCAGTTCAAGGAGAGTTTGTTTTCTTTTAATTGGCTTTTATTATTATTACTGTTTTGTATTATCTGCACATATGATCATGTCATCTGAGAAATTTTTCCCTTATCAATCTGTATATTTTTTATTTCCTTTCTTGTCTTACTGCATTATCTAGGACTTCCAGTATAATGTTGATAAGAAGTATTGAGAGGGAGGACATACTTCACTTCACTTCAGTCACTCAGTTGTGTCTGACTCTTTGCGACCCCATGAACTTCAGCACATCAGGCCTCCCTGTCCATCACCAACTCCTGCAGCTTACTCAAACTCATGTCCATTGAGTCAGTGATGCCATCCAACCACCTTATCCTCTGTCATCCCCTTCTCCTCCTGCCTTCAATTTTTCCCAGCATCAGAGTCTTTTCAAATGAGTCAGCTCTTCGCATCAGGTGGCCAAAGTATTGAAGTTTCAGCTTCAACATCAATCCTTCCAATGAACACCCAAGGTTGACCTTTAGAATGGACTGGTTGGATCTCCTTGCAGTCCAAGCCACTCTCAAGAGTCTTCTCCAACACCATAGTTCAAAAGCATCAGTTTGTTGGCACTCAGCTTTCTTTACTGTCCAACTCTCACATCCATATATGACCACAGGAAAAACCATAGCATTGACTAGATGGACCTTTGTTGGCAAAGTAATATCTCTGCTTTTTAATATGCTAAGTTAGTCATAACTTTCCTTCCATGGAGTAAGCGTCTTTTAATTTCATGACTGCAGTCACCATCTGCTGTGATTTTGGAGCAAAAAAAGATAAAGTCTGACACTGTTTCCACTGTTTCCCCATCTATTTCCCATGAAGTGATGGGACTGGATGCCATGATCTTTGTTTTTTGAATGTTGAGCTTTAAGCCAACTTTTTCATTCTCCTCTTTCACTTTCATCAAGAGGCTTTTTAGTTCCTCTTCACTTTCTGCCATAAGGGTGGTGTCATCTGCATATCTGAGGTTATTTATATTTCTCCTGGCAATCTTGAATCCAGCTTGTGCTTCATCCAGAGCAGCGTTTCTCATGATGTACTCTGCATATGAGTTAAATAAGCAGAGTGACAATATATGGCCTTGATGTATTCCTTTTCCTATTTTTAGTCTAATTTTAATAAAATCTTTGAATTTCTCACCAGTGTCTCTCAAATTAATTACAGGTGTTTTGTAGATAGTCTTTATTAATTTGAGGAAATTCCTCCTCTACTTAATCAAATATTTTTAACATGAATGTGTGTTGGATTTTTTTCAAATATTTTCCCCATATCTATTGATCTATCTATATCAACTTATATGAACTTTTAAAATATTTTTAGCTTGGTGGTATGATGAACTATATTGATAGATTTTTTGGAAGCTTAACCAGGCTTACATATCTGGTATAAATCTCACTTTTTTGCTGTTTTAAATTCTCTTAATATATTGCTGAATTAGATTAGTATTTTGTTGAGAATTTTTGCATCCATCTCATGAAAGATATTGGTCTATTTTTCTTTTACTGTCTTTGTCTGGTTTTGATAGTAGCATAATGCTAGCCTTATAGAGAAAGCTAGAAAGTATTTCCTATTTCTATTTGAAAGATATTTGTAGAGAATTGATATAATTTTTTCCTTAAACATTTGGTACTGATATGTATTTCTATTATTTGGAATCTTTATGCAATTTGTAAGTATATCACAAGGTAGAAAATAATGACATTTTTACTAATATAATCCTATAAGAATGGAAGTCTCCAGACATGTTGCTTATGTCAACAAAAATGTTAATTATACTCAATTGTTTCTAATGGTAGACCATTTTAAATTTAACTTTCTAGCTGGTAATTGGTTTTATGTGACATTAACTGACTTTAATTAACATCTGAATTACATGGTATATACCTAACAATGAGATGCGAGTTGTCTCTTTTTGAGGTGAAATGTGCTATATAAAATTCACAGCATTAAAATCAGAAAAAAGATGTTGCTTTTAAGAGTTTAGCCTCTTTCTTTTTCCTTATTAGCAAATAATTTGGGAGAGAATGACAGTATTTCAATTATTTCCTAGAGGGAAGATTTTGTTTCAGAGTCTCTAAAACTATGTGAATTTAGACGACTGACTCACAGGCAATTAGAAAAATCTTTAATAACATGTAATTTCTAATTATGAAGTAATTGCATTAAATTACCACATTACATTGTGTGAGTTTATTATGTATAGTGTATAAAAAATGACCTCCATGATCATTTTCAATATTGTTGGGGGAGTGTGCAATTTCCTTGGTTTTGTCTTGTCACAACAAAAGTTTGAAGCAACAGATGGACCAATGTTACCAGTTTGGTTTACAAAGTAAAGGAAAATACATCTTTGGGGTGTGAGGGAATGCCAACCCAAAAGAGGCGAAGAGAAGAGAGCCTCTGACCCAATTTTGGCTCCTCTTTTTATATGTTTTTTCTCCTCCTGGGCCTACCTCATGTACATTAGGCTAGCCAGGAGTGCTGTCTGTTTTACCTGAGGTCCTCATTCCAGTCCTCAGACATTCCTATGTTCTATTTTCGTGGGCTTTTCCCTCCTTTGTCTTTTAGCCACTGCCATTTTGGACTCCCTTTTTCTTATTCTAACTACCTGACAATACAGTAAGTACTCTCTTTCTGACCTTTTTTTTCTCATCTGAGACCGAGGAAACTCAGCAAATCAATTAACTGCATGTGTGCTCTGGATATTGATGAGGATTTAAGGGCTGCTGAAAGTGAAAATGATATAGTAGAAGGAATAGAGGAAAGCACACAGCATTTTTTTATAACATACAAGCAAATGAAACATTAAGTTTATTCTTCTTTCCCTCACTTCTAGAAAACATGAAGTATTTTAAGTAAATTATTGGTATGTTTCAACTAAAAACAAAGTGAAATACATTATTATTGTTGTTTCTATTACAGTGGGAGAATTACATATCTGTGTATTTTGTCTCCAAAGAAATTAAACTTTTTTTATAAACTCTATTCTTGCTTGATTTAAAAAAAAAAACACTAACTTTGAAAAAATAAATTTAAAAATTCTGCATACAACATCTCTCTCTGAAGCAAGGAGACAATTTTCAAGCACGTTTACAAATGATCCATGTGTGTTACCATCTTCCTGCATTCACCCTACTGTTGCTGATTCTCAACATTTCTAAATCTGTTAGTGGCAAGACCTTGGTTTTTTCAGACTCTACCTGTATTTATCAGTTAATAAATATAACTATTAATTATTTTTCTTGCCAAGTCAGTAATGATTTATTTCTTAAAATTACTAACTTGAAATCGAAGCAAACTATTGTTTTAAAAAAATGAGGGTCAAGGAAAAAAAAAAAAAAAAACTAGTCTTCCCTTGAATTCAGTCAGGCTTCTTTAGACAGAATAAACAGACATATCTTCAGGATATGATTCACTAACTGACTGGGAAAGTATAAACTATTATTTTCAGCCTACGTCAATGAATAGATGGTATTTAAATGACATTTTCCATTTAAACGATAGTAGAATTTTCGGAAGAAGAAACTAAGTAGGTGACGATACCATGACTAGAGTTTAGGAAATTGAGAAAATAAAGAGAATGCTTAAATCATTTTCTGGATAAAAAATCTTCAGAGAGCTAAGTCTGAAAGAGAAAGAGTTTTCTCATTAACTATGTGAAGTAATATTAGGACACCTCAGTTCTTTAAAAAATTCTCAATCCAATAGTGAACACAATTCTTTCATTTAGACAGATTTCCAATACTAAACAAATGTATGATGTTTCTTTAGTGTATCAGTGACAAGCTGCTGCTACTGTTATTGTTCAGTTGCTAAGTCATGTTGGACTCTTTCTGACCCCATGGACTACAGCATGCCAGGCTTCCTTACCCTTCACTACCTCCAGGAGTTTGCCCAGATTCATGTCCGTTGAGTCAGTGGTTATTTCTCCACTCATCTCCAGTAGCATATTGGGCACCTACCGACCTGGGGAGTTCATATTTGTGTCCTATCTTTTTGCCTTTTCATACTGTTCATGGAGTTCTCAAGGCAAGAATACCGAAGTGGTTTGCCATTCCCTTCTCCAGTGGACTGCATTCTGTCAGACCTCTCCACCATGATCCATCCATCTTGGGTGGCCTCACATGGCATGGCTTAGTTTCATTGAGTTAGACAAGGCTGTGGCCCATGTGATCAGGTTGGCTAATTTTCTGTGATTGTGGTTTCAGTCTGTCTGCCCTCTGATACCCTCTCTCAGTGCCTACAGTCTTACTTGGGTTTCTCCTGCCTTAGATGAGGGGTATCTCTTCAAGTCTCCTACAACAAGGTTAAGCTGCTGCTCCTGACCTTAGACGTGGGGTAGACTAGTTCCAAATAGGAAAAGGATTATGTCAAGGCTGTATATTGTCACACTGCTTCTTTAACTTATATGCAGAGTACATCATGAGAAATGCTGGGCTAGAGGAAGCACAAGCTGGAATCAAGATTACTGGGAGAAATATCAATAACCTCAGATATGAAGATGACACCACCCTTATGACAGAAAGTGAAGAACTAAAGAGCCTCTTGATAGAAGTGAAAGAGGACAGTGAAAAAGTTGGCTTGAAGTTCAACATTCAGAAAACTAAGATCATGGAATCTGGTCCTATCAGTCAGTTCAGTCACTCAGTCATGTCCGACTCTTTGTGACCCCATTAATCACAGCACACCAGGCCTCCCTGTCTATCACCAACTCCCAGAGTTCACTAAAACTCATGTGCATCGAGTCAGTGATGCCATCCAGCCATCTCATCCTCTGTCGTCCCCTTTTCCTTCTGCCCCAAATCTTTCCCAGGATCAGGGTCTTTTCCAATGAGTTAACTCTTCACATGAGGTGGCCAAAGTATTGGATTTTCAGCTTTAGCATCATTCCTTCCAAAGAAATCCCAGGGCTGATCTCCTTCAGAATGGACGGGGTGGATCTCCTTGAAGTCCAGGGGACTCGCAAAAGTTTTCTCCAGCACCACAGTTCAAAAGCATCAATTCTTCGGTGCTCAGCTTTCTTCACAGTCCAACTCTCACATCCATACACGACCATTGGAAAAAACATAGCCTTGACCAGAAAGACCTTTGTTGGCAAAGTAATGTCTCTGCTTTTGAATATGCTATCTATGTTGGTCATAACTTTTCTTCCAAGGAGTAAGTGTTTTTTAATTTCATGGCTGCAATCACCATCTGCAGTGGTTTTGGAGCCACAAAAATGAAATCTGACAGCATTTCCACTGTTTCCCCATCTATTTCCCATGAAGTGATGGGACCAGATACCTTGGTCTTCGTTTTCTGAATGTTGAGCTTTAAGCCAATTTTGTCACTCTCCTCTTTCACTTTCATCAAGAGGCTTTTTAGCTCCTCTTCACTTTATGCCATAAGGGGGTGTCATCTGCATATCTGAGGTTATTTATATTTCTCCCGGCAATCTTGATTCTAGCTCGTGCTTCTTCCAGCCTAGCGTTTCTCATGATGTACTCTACATATAAGTTAAATAAGCAGGATGACAATATACACCTTGGCGTACTCCTTTTCCTATTTGGAACAGGTCTGCTGTTCCATTTCCAATTCTAACTGTTGCTTCCTGACCTGCATACAGGTTTCTCAAGAAGCAGGTCACGTGGTCTGGTTTTCCCATCTCTTGAAGAACTTTCCACAGTTTATTGTGATCCACATAGTCAAAGGCTTTGGCATAGTCAATAAAGCAGAAATAGATGTTTTTCTGGAACTCTCTTGCTTTTTCCATGATTCAGCAGATGTTGGCATTTTGATCTCTGGTTCTTCTGTCTTTTATAAAACCAGCTTGAACATCAGGAAGTTCAAGGTTCACATATTGCTGAAGCCTGGCTTGGAGAATATTGAGCACTACTTTACTAGTGTGTGAGATGAGTGCAATTGTGCAGTTGTTTGAACATTCTTTGGCATTGCCTTTCTTTGGGACTGAAATGAAAACTGACCTTTTCCAGTCCTGTGGCCACTGCTGAGTTTTCCAAATTTGCTGGCATATTGAGTGCAGCACTTTCACAGCATCATCTTTCAGGATTTGAAATAGCTCCACTGTAATTCCATCACCTCCACTAGCTTTGTTCGTAGTGATGCTTTCTAAGGCCCACTTGGCTTCACATTCCAGGATATCTGGCTCTAGGTGAGTGATCACACTATCGTGATTATCTGGGTCGTGAAGCTCTTTTTTGTACAGTTCTCCTGTGTATTCTTGCCAAATTTTCTTAATATCTTCTGGTTGTGTTAGGTCCATACCATTTCTGTCCTTTATCGAGCCCATCTTTGCGTGAAATGTTCCGTTGGTATTTCTAATTTTCTGGTCCCATCACTTCATGGCAAATAGATGGAGAAACAGTGGCTGACTTTATTTTGGGGCTTCAAAATCACTGCAGATGGTGATTCCATCCATGAAATTAAAAGATGCTTACTCCTTGGAAGGAAAGCTATGACCAACCTAGACAGCATATTAAAAAGCAGAGACATTACTTTGTCAACAAAAGTCCATCTAGTCAAGGCTATGGTTTTTCCTGTAGTCATGTATGGATGTGAGAGTTGGACTATAAAGAAAGCTGAGCACAGAAGAATTGATGTTGAACTGTGGTGTTGGAAACGACTCTTGTGAGTCCCTTGGACTGCAAGGAGATCCAACCAGTCAATCCTAAAGAAGATTAGTCCTGGGTGTTCATTGGAAGGATTGATTTTGAAGCTGAAACTCCAATACTTTGGCCACCTGAATGTGAAGAGGTGATTCATTTGAAAGAGCCAATGTTGGGAAAAATTGAAGGCAGGAGGAGAAGGGGAAGATAGAGGATGAGATGGTTGGATCACATCACCGACTCAATGGACATAGTTTTGGGTAAACTCATGCTGCAGTTAATGGGGTTGCAGAGTTGGACACAACTGAGCAACTGAACTGAACGAGTCAGTGGTACTATTTTACCATCTCATGCCCTCTTGCCTGCTTGTCCTCCTGCCCTCAATCTTTCCCAGCATTAGGGTATTTTCCAGTGAGTTGACTCTTCACATCAGGTGTCCATACTAGCTACTATGCGTGCTATATCGCTTCAGTCTTTTCCGACTTGGCAATGCTATGGACCAGTAGTCCACCAAGCTCCTTTGTCCATGGAATTCTCCAGGCAAGAAAACTGAAGTGGGCTGCCATGCCCTCTTCCAGGAGATTTTTCTAACCCTAGGATCAAACTGGAGTCTCTTAGGTCTCCTGCATTACAGATGGGTTCTTACCACTAGGGCCACCTGGGAAGCCCAGTAGCTGCAACGATTCTTCCCAAATATCCTGTTAGCTTAAAATTGTGATGCCACAGGGGAAGTCTCTGAGAGGTGCATAGCAGCCCTACCCTCTGACTTTGGGTCATCAACCTTCCCCTGAAGTTATTGGACTGGGAAGACTGATTCCTGCTTACTGTCCAGTTTATCAGAATCAGTGATTATGGTACAGGATGGGTCTGTCCATGGCTAGATAACTAGTCACCCTGACCAGTAAAGACTGATTTGAAAATTTTCAGCATAGCCACGAGTATATTTATTACTGTTTTGACTGTAAAATGAAACAGTAAATGCAAAGGCTTTAATTTAAAACAAGGGAAATCTACTTTTAAATATTAAGGGGAAATATCACCCATTTAAAAAATTAATTAATTCATTTTAATTGGAGGCTAATTACTTTACAATATTGTGGTGGTTTTTGCCATACTATCTGCAGCTATATGACAATAAAGTGGACAACTTGGAAAAAATGGACAAATCCTTAGAAAAGTATAACCTTCCAAAACTAAACCAGGAAGAAATAGAAAATCTTAACAGACCCATCACAAGAATAGAAATTAAAACTGTAATAAAAAATCTTGCAACAAACATAAGTCCAGGACCAGATGTCTTCACAGGTAAATTTTACCAAAAATTTAGAGAAGACCTAACATCTCTCCTACTAAAATTCTTACAGAAAATTGCAGAGGAAGTAAATGGCCAAACACGTTTATGAGGCCACCATCACCCTAATACCAAAACCAGACAAAGATGCCACAAAAAATAAAACTACAGGCCAATATCACTGATGAACATAGATGCAAAAATCCTCAAAAAAATTCTAGCCAACAGAATCCAACCACATATTAGAAAGATCATGCATCATGACCAAGTGGCCTTTATCCCAGGGATGCAAGAATTCTTCAATATTCACAAACCAATGAATGTGATACACTACATTAATAAATTGAAAGATAAAAACCATATGATTATCTCAACAGATGCAGAGAAAGCCTTTGACAAAATTCAACACCCATTTATGATAAAAACCCTCCAGAAAGCAGGCATTGAAGGACCATACCTCAAGATAATAAAAGCCATATATGATAAACCCACGGCAAACATTATCCTCAATAATGAAAAATTGAAAGCATTTCCTCTAAAGTCAGGAACAAGACAAGGGTGCCCAGTCTCACCACTACTATTCAACATAGTTTTGGAAGTTTTAGCCACAACAATCAGATAATAAAAAGAAATAAAAGCAATCCAGGTTGGAAAAGAAGAAGTAAAACTCTCACTATGTGTGGATGACATGACCCTCTGCATAAAACCCCTAAAGACACCACCAGAAAATTACTAGAGCTAATCAATGAATATAGTAAAGTTACAGGGTATAAAGTTAATATACAGAAATCCCTTGCATTCCTATACAATGACAACAAGAAAACTGTAAGAGAAATTAAGGAAAAAATTCCATTCACCATTGTGATGAAAATAATAAAATATTTAGGAATAAATCTACCTAAAGAAACAAAAGACCTATATATAGAAAACAATATTACCCATTTTAATAGGATTGAAGTTTCCTCTATGCACTCAGTAATTAATTAACAATGTTTTAAAGATAAATATTAACAATAACCTTTAACTATTGTGAATATTCACATTTGGGAAACCTAAAGTAGCAAACCATCATTTAAATGGAAGAAGAATCAGCAACACAAAACTCTGCTTATCTTTTTGAGTACAGGGAATAAACGGTATCAAAAAAATTTTTAAAGCCCTTCTAGTTTTTGACGTATGACTGAAATTTATCTTAAATACTGTCATGGCTAAATCTAGCTAGATAATATACAGTGACATGAAGAAAGAAAAAGAAACAACTTTTCTGAATCTATTACTGAACTGGTAGGTTAAAATAAGGGAAGAAAAAAATGTTAGCAGACAATTTAAATAATTTCATTCAAAATACAAGCAGAATAGAAAGTAGTATATATCCCTAGCAACCTTAACAGAGGTGGGAAATAAACCTCAGAGGAAACAGGGGTTTTCTACTGCCTTCAGTCAAAATATAGAATTGTGTTTCTTTTTGTTTCTTTGACCTGTTCCTTGATAATACTGTCTGTGGTGCTTTTTAAGAAAATGACAGAAAGTCAGGTTATATTTTCTACATGTAACACAGGCTAAATTTCATTGTAATAGGCTTCAAAATAATGACCACATACTTAATGGTATTTAGACTGTTTTCCTTCATTCCTCTCTCCCTTCTTCCTCTCTATCATTTATCGAATATTTAACACCAACTAATTCAAATGTAACTTTCCAGGTGACTCTGGGAATATGTCTGCCAACGCAGGAGACACAGGTTTGATTCCTGGGTTGGGAAGATTCCCTGGAGAAGGAAATGGCAACCCACTCCAGTATTCTTGCCTAGGAAATCCCACGGACAGAGGAGCTTGGAGGGCTATAGCCCGTGGGGTCTCAATGCAGTCCGACACAACTTAGTGACTAAAGAACAATTCAAATATTGTGTGTTGAAAAATATAGAAAGTTTACCATGCTCATTATTCTTTATTATAAATATGAGTTTCTTACACACTTTCAAATCCAAGAGTCAACTTGCTGTAACATGTTTTGGAAGGGAAAGTTTTATCAGCATCACAATTTCTCTTTACTTGGGGTCTTAATTTATCAAAGAGAGAAATAAATGACATCACTTCCCCACCTGTAGCTCTTATCCCTGTGTTATTCAGTTTAAAGTAATAGCAAAGCGTAATCCAACATGTGCTCTGCCATTCCAGGTCCTGCCTCCTTCCAGTGTTTCCTGGCAGTTTGAGAAGATAAATATATTAATTACTGTTGGTTGGCTAATAAGCAACACTTGCATCAAACACAACAACAACTACACACACACAACACACACTCTAAGGACAATGGCAAGTTAGACAACAGAGTCTAAATCTACTTTGTAGATGAAAAATTGTGATCTAACTGCATCAAAATCAGCACTGCTGTCCTGGCAGGGGAAGGTATGACATCACATGCACAGCAGCAGCCAGTCATGATAATCTTTTATTTTTATTTTTTCAATTAGTTTTTGCTGGAGTATAGTTGATTCACAATGTTGTGTTAGTTTCTCCTGTACAGCAAAGTGAATCAATTATGCATATACATATATCCACAGCTTTTTTTAGATTCTTTTCCCATATAGATCATTACAGAGTATTAAGTAGTGTTCCCTGTGCTATACTGTAGGTTCTTATTATTTATCTATTATTTATTTATATATGTGTGTGTGTGTGTGTGTGTGTGTGTGTATATATATATATAATATATGATATGCTTCCTTGGTGACTCAGTGGTAAAGAATTCGTCTGCCAATATTGGAGATGTGGGCTCAATCCTTGGGCCAGGAAGATGCCTTGGAGAAGGAAATGGCACGTATGGTTGCCTGAGAAATCCCATGAACAGAGGAGCCTGGTGGGCTACAGTCCATGGGATCACAAAAGAGTTGGACACACCATTGTGGCTCACTTGGCAAGGAAACCACCTGCAATGCGGGAGACCTGGGTTAGATCACTGGGTTGGGAAGATCCTCTGGAGAAGGAAATGGCAACCCACTCCAGTATTCTGGCCTGGAGAATTCCATCAACTGTATAGTCCATGGGGTCACAAAGAGTTAGACATAACTGAGTAGCATTCACTTTCACTAGTGATTAAACAACAACAAATTTTACATATAGTAATGTGTATATGTTGGGCTCCAAAATCACTGCAGATGGTGAATGCAGCCATGAAATTAAAAGATGCTTACTCCTTGGAAGGAAAGTTATGACCAATCTAGATAGCATATCCAAAAGCAGAGACATTACTTTACCAACAAAGGTTCGCCTAGTCAAGGCTATGGTCTTTCCTGTGGTCATGTATGGATGTGAGAGCTGGACTGTGAAGAAGGCTGAGCGCCGAAGAATTGATGCTTTTGAACTGTGGTGTTGGAGAAGACTCTTGAGAATCCCTTGGACTGCAAGAAGATCCAACCAGTCCATTCTGAAGGAGATCAACCCTGGAATTTCTTTAGAAGGAATGATGCTAAAGCTGAAACTCCAGTATTTTGGCCACCTCATGCGAAGAGTTGACTCATTGGAGAAGACTCTGATGCTGGGAGGGGTTGAGGGCAGGAGGAGAAGGGGACGACAGAGGATGAGATGGCTGGATGGCATCACTGCCTCGATGGGTGTGAGTCTGAGTGACCTCCGGGAGCTGGTGATGGACAGGGAGGCCTGGCGTGCTGTGGTTCATGGGGTTGCGAAGAGTCGGACATGACTGAGCGACTGATCTGATCTGATATGTCAATCCCAATCTCCCAATTTATCCCTACCTTTCTTTCCTCCTTGGTAAACTTGTGCTTCTTTCCTACATCTATAACTCTATTTCATAGACTTCCCTGGTGGCTCATATGGTAAAGAATCCACCTGCAATGTAAGAGACTTGGGTTTGATCCCTCAGTTGGGAAGATCCCAAGGAGGAGGGCATGGCAACCCACTCCTATATTCTTGCCTGGAGAATCCCCAAGGAGAGAGGTGCCTGGTAGGCTATAGTCAAAAGGATCACAAAGAATTGGACATGACTGAGCGACTAAACACATATACCATTTTTCATTTTTTTTAGATTCCACACATGAGCGATATCATATGATATTTGTCTTTCTCTGGGTGACTTACTTCACTCAGTATGATAATCTCTATTTCCACTCATGTCACTGCAATGTTATTTTGTTTTTAGGGCTGAGTCATAGATGATCTTTCAATGCTTTCACTTTCTGTTCTTGTTCTATTATGAACCCATAGAAACTCCCACATACCTGGATGATTACTTTCTAACTTAGAGATAAGAGAAGATTTAAAGTAAAGCATCTTTATTTTTCATGCCGGATAATTCATACATCCTAATCATCAGATCAGATTAGATCAGATCAGTTGCTCAGTCACGTCCGACTCTTTGAAATCCCATGAATCGCAGCACGCCAGGCCTCCCTGTTCATCACCAACTCCCGGAGTTCACCCAGACTAACGTCCATCGAGTCGGTGATGCCATCCAGCCATCTCATCCTCCGTCGTCCCCTTCTCGTCTTGCCCCCAATCCCTCCCAGCATCAGAGTCTTCTCCAGTGAGTCAACTCTTCACATGAGGTGGCCAAAGTACTGGAGTTTCAGCTTTAGCATCATTCCTTCCAAAGAAATCCCAGGGTTGATCTCCTTCAGAATGGACTGGTTGGATCTCCTTGCAGTCCAAGGGACTCTCAAGAGTCTTCTCCAACACCACAGTTCAAAAGCATCAATTCTTCGGCGCTCAGCCTTCTTCACAGTCCAGCTCTCACATCCATACATGACCACAGGAAAAACCATAGCCTTGACTAGACGATCCTTTGTTGGCAAAGTAATGTCTCTGCTTTTGATATACTATCTATGCTATGCTATGCTAAGTCATTTCAGTGGTGTCCGACTCTGTGAGACACCATAGACTGCAGCCCACCAGGCTCCCCCGTCCCTAAGGTTCTCCAGGCAAGAACACTGGAGTGGTTGCCATTTCCTTCTCCAATGCATGAAAGTGAAAAGAGAAAGTGAAGTCTCTTAGTCATGTCCGACTCTTAGTGACCCCATGGATTGCAGCCTACCAGGCTCCTCCATCCGTGGGATTTTCCAGGCAAGAGTACTGGAGTGGGGTGCCATTGCCTTCTCTAATATACTATCTAGGTTGGTCATAACTTTCCTTCCAAGGACTAAGCGTCTTTTAATTTCATGGCTGCAGTCACCATCTGCCGTGATTTTGGAGCCCAAAAAATTAAAGTCTGACACTGTTTCCACTGTTTTTCCATCTATTTCCCATGAAGTGATGAGAACGGATGCCATTATCTTAGTTTTCTGAATGTTGAGCTTTAAGCCAACTTTTTCACTTTCCACTTTCACTTTCATCAAGAGGCTCTTTAGTTCTTCTTCACTTTCTGCCATAAGGGTGGTGTCTTTTGCATATCTGAGGTTATTGATATTTCTCCAGGCAATCTTGATTCCAGCTTGTGTTTCTTTCGATCCAGCGTTTCTCATGACGTACTCTGCATATAAGTTATATAAGCAGAGTGACAATATACAGCCTTGACGTACTCCTTTTCCTATTTGGAACCAGTCTGTTGTTCCATTCCAGTTCTAACTGTTGCTTCCTGACCTGCATACAAATTTCTCAAGAGGCAGATCAGGTGGTCCGGTATTCCCATCTCTTTCAGAATTTTCCACAGTTGATTGTGATCCACACAGTCAAAGGCTTTGGCATAGTCAATAAAGCAGAAATAGATGTTTTTTTTCTGATCTCTGTTGCTTTTTCCATGATCCAGCAGATGTTGGCAATTTGATCTCTGGTTCCTCTGCCTTTTCTAAAACCAGCTTGAACATCAGGAAGTTCATGGTTCACATATTGCTGAAGCCTGGCTTGGAGAATTTTGAGCATTACTTTACTAGCGTGTGAGATTAGTGCAATTGTGTGGTAGTTTGAGCATTCTTTGGCATTGCCTTTCTTTGGGATTGGAATGAAAACTGACCTTTTCCTGTCCTGTGGCCACTGCTGAGTTTTCCAAATTTGCTGGCATAGAGTGTCAGCACTTTCACAGCATCATCTTTCAGGATTTGGAATAGCTCAACTGGAATTCTATCACCTCCACTAGCTTTGTTCATAGTGTTGCTTTCTAAGGCCCACTTGACGTCACATTCCAGGATGTCTGGCTCTAGGTCAGTGATCACACCATCATGATTATCTGGGTCGTGAAGATCTTTTTTGTACAGTTCTCCTGTGTCTTGCCATCTCTTCTTAATATCTTCTGCTTCTGTTAGGTCCATAACATTTCTGTCCTTTATTGAGCTCATCTTTGCATGAAATGTTCCTTTGGTATCTCTGATTTTCTTGAAGAGATCTCTAGTGTTTCCCATTCTGTTGTTTTCCTCTATTTCTTTGCATTATCACTGAAGAAGGCTTTCTTATCTCTTCTTGCTATTCTTTGGAACTCTGCATTCAGATGTTTATGTCTTTCCTTTTCTCCTTTGCTTTTTGCTTCTCTTCTTTTCACAGCTATTTGTAAGGCCTCCCCAGACGGCCATTTTGTTTTTTTGCATTTCTTTTCCATGGGGATGGTCTTGATCCCTGTCTCCTGTACAATGTCACAAACCTCAGTCCATAGTTCCTCAGGCACTCTATCTATCAGATCTAGGCCCTTTAATCTATTTCTCACTTCCACTGTATTATCATAAGGGATTTGATTTAGATCATAATATAGATAGATAAATAGATGGATAGATAGATAGATATGAGTATATAAATTTATATACACTAATTATATATGCAGTGATGTAAAAGCAAAGAACATCGTTCTTTCCTTCCCAGAGGAGAAAATGATGTATTCTTAGCAAGACAGATTTTTCAGATATTACAAATGGACCTTGAAAGAAGAGTAGTATTTAAATGTCTTTACAATAGGAGATAAGTGCATATGACAATGAAGAGAATGAATTAAGGCACAGAAGTATGAGACAGCATCTGTGGGATAAGCAATGAGCTTGGAGTGGCTGGGATTTCAGTGCAGAGCCGAGGAGTAGTAACAGCAGTAAGGAAAGATGAAGTTGGATAGATAGGGACAAACCTCTTTCAAGTGATGAGTTTTCTCTTTCAATTATTAGGATTAGCATTGCTTACTTCCTCAGTTACAGCTTTCAAATGTTAGTCATAGAGGGCTTGATATTTGGGCTTGATATTTTTGCAAATGACTTGATGTAAAAATATAACTAAAATTTTCTTACATTTTAAAAATGACTCATCATTAGCAATAGTTTCATTTTTATTTATTTATTTATTATACCTTCATATGCACTCACTTTTTAGAAATTCTCATTTCCAAAGAAATAGAAAAACAATTTACTGTGCTGAAGTTAAATTCCGTAACAGACTACCTCAAAGGAATTTCTCTTATTACACAAAATTGCTTTGGGTAAAATAATGCAAAAATCTCATTCATTTCAATGAGCTTTTGCATATTAAAAATAATAAGCAATTATAATATGAGCTTGTGGCTTTTTAACATGGGAACACTTCTAACTGTAAAACTTCCAGAAATCTTAACATTTACTCTCAAATTACATTTGTTATTCTTAAACAATCTTCTCTTTACTTTAAAGTCAAATGTTACTGTGAATTTTGTTGACTATATTTGCTCTAGCAATAAGGTGTAATGAAGAGGGTTGATAAACTATGTGGATATTATGTCACAGCTTTTTCAGAAACACATTGTCCTGACCAGTGTCAAATCAAGGGTATATGAACAGGACCAAGGGAACAGTTTCATCTTATCTGTAGGCAATAAGGGGATGTATTTTAGAAATAAAAGTTTTAAATGGTAATAGAACTTATTAAAAATCAGTCTGCTTTATATTAACACACTGAGCTGCCAACACTAATTATTATAAGTGATAGGAGTACTACTCTCTAAAACACACACACACACACTCTTTGCTCTAAGTTAATATATTTGTTATGATTACTGTAAATTTATACACACACATATGCACACATGTGTGTACATGAATTTCAAGAATGGTAAGATAGGAAATATTTGAAGAAATAATTATTGAGGATTTATAAAAGCTGGAAAAATATATTCAGCAATAGGTTGTAAGTAAGACCCTGTAAGATTCTAAACAGAAAAGGTTGGTGAGGGATTAACAGATTTAGACAGCACAGTGAAATTTAAGATCATCAAAGGCAAAGAGAAGTTTCTAAGTCTCTAGAGAGATAAAAGCAGAACATCTTCAAAAGTATCTGATAGAACAAAATTTGGATACCCAATTGCAACAATATATTCAAGAAGACATTAACAAATTTATATATTTTACATTGCATGGAGTAAATTATAAATTTTATATCAAGAATAATATTTAAATGCAAGATGAAAATATTTTCGCTGTATTATCACCCACTCACCCTTCTCTAAAAACCATCTGAATGATTAACTCCAGCAAAACTAGCATTAAATGAGTGAGATTTATCGTGTGTATGTGTGTGGGTGTGTGTGCGCTTAGTCTCTCGGTCATGTCTGACTCTTTGTGCCCCCATGGACTGTAGCCCACCATGCTCCTCTGTCCATGGGATTCTCCAGGCAAGAATATCAGAGTGAGTTGCCATGCTCTCCTCCAGGGGATCCTTCCAACCCAGGGATCCAACTGGGGTCTCCTGCACTGCAGATAGATTCTTTACTAACTGAGCCACCAGGAAAGCCCAATAATACCTGAGTGGGTAGCCTATCCCTTCTGCAGGTAAACTTCCTGACCCAAAAATTGAACTGTGGTCTCCTCCATTGCAGGTGGATTCTTTACCAGTTGAGCTCCCGGGAAGCCCAGTTTATCACATAACTAAGATAAATAAGACAGAAAAAGATTACCTGTACTAATGATATTATTCATAGCTAATATTGAGTGTTTATTATGTTTAAGTCACAGGTAGCAATAATGAATATAACAATAAGTAATATTCAAACTTTATAAAACCCCTGTGAAATAAGTACTATTATTTTTCCCAATTCCCACGCTCTTAATTTGGAACTGAAAATTCCCGCTTACATCAATATGAATTGAAGTGATGAGGAGAAATGAACCACGATTTGGAATTTTACAAAAGTACGTGTTTGAGAGTAGAATATAAATGTTCAATTTCAAATATCAATGAGAAAAATATGTATGAAATAGATTAAAAGTTTAAAAAAAGAAGTACAAAAGAGAACAGAATTATAACTTTTTTTAAAAAATAGGAAAATTTTGATCTTTCACTAAAAGCATAGCATAAATTCAAGTTTGAAAAAAGACATACAAATATTTGTAAGTTAGGAGAGAGATGTCTTGATAGAAAAGTGATTGTGAACATTTGATCATTTTAAATGGGCTATACACACTACACTAACCAGAAGGTGTCAATGTGCACATCAGCAACTTCTCCCTGAAAATAATTCAGCTGTATATTTTCTACAAGGTACACTAAGAAATAATGATGCAGAAATATTGAAAATGAGAGTAGAAAAAGTTATATAGTGGATGGGCACACTAACAGATGGGAGACCAACAAACACAACATTTTAGAGAAAAATATTTTAAAGTAAAAAAAAAAATCAATAAAAACTTTTCATACCATCAGTTGAACAATAGCTTGACTCATAATAGTAATAAAATATGGTCATAATAGAGACTTATAACTGGCAAATAAGAAATGATAAAAAGAAATAGATAAATCAATAATGGGAGTCATAAATTTTAATAAATCATTCTTGAAAACTAATAAAGTTTATAGACTATAAAAGTATTCATAAACTTGATATATTTTACTTTACATGTCCCTGAAGACACTCTTTTTAAGTATACACGTGATACTTATTTAAAAATCACATATTATTCTATCTCCCAAGAGAATCATCAGTACATTTCAAAAAGTTCATTGCTTAAAAACTATGTTCTTTAACCAAATAACAGAACTCAGAAACAACCAAAATGATGCTAAAATCCTCATTTGTCCCCAGACTACAAAATGCACCAGTGAATACCTGAGAAGTGGGTAGATGGAAGGGCTTTGGCTATGGGTGAGAGCTATGATGCAGGATCTATCTTTGGAGAATAGGGTGGGCAAATTATAAGCAGAGCATCAATCCTAAATAATTGGGCTGGGCTGCAGGGTGAAAATACTGTCCTTGGTGAAGGAAAGTAAGGGAACTGGTCAGGTTGGGTGGCCTTGGCATTGGATCAACTCTGCATGCTGGGTTAGCACATGTGAAGAAGAGTGCTATAGCCACAGTCACATGGCAACCTCAGTAGTCTAGAGCCTTCTCAAGAGACTCTATACTCTGGATCTCATTAGCTGCAAAATCACTTATGGAGACATGCTAGATAACAGGTCAGTCAACAGGTCTTGAATTTTGAAGAGTCAAAATCTGTCCCTCTCTGAATTGATCTGAGAATCATAGTACACTCTGTAAAAATCCCTCACTGGTTTCACTTGAGATGAGTTGGATATAGCAAAGTTCCAGGATGCAGCATTGATGCAGTATCTAACCAACAGTCACAAAAACTAGATTCACACAAATAATAATGAATCAGTGATTACTAAGGCATATCAACTCTTCATTCCAAACATTAGTAAAGAAAATAAAAAGGAAATACCAATTTCAACAAAAGTCTTTTCTATTATTGATTTGTTTTACAATCTCAGTGTGCTTTCAGGCTTCACAGTGATCAATGAAATGACTCCTTGATTCAGTAATATTATCAAACCAAAGGTGTAGTCCTCCTGTAAACTATATGAAGATTCTCTTCTTACATTCTGCACTTTTCAGACAAAAGGACTCTTTTTTACTTCAATCAAAGGCTTAAATATATAAGAGTAGAAGATACTAAGGAAAAGTCTCAGTTGGGGTATCTACATAGGGTTGCTTCATACCAGACAGAGAATAATGTACAGAGAAAATGTAGATTTCAAACCACTAAACTATCTACTACTATGAAAATGTCCAATAGCCAAAGATGGAATTTGCTTGCTTTTAATGGGTAATTTTTGATACATTTTTAAACAGACATATGACCAAGAGAAAGTTCTGATGAAAATATTTCATTAAAGAAAAACCACACACTAAAATTTCATGTTTTCCTATTCAAATATCAAATTTAAACACTGTTAGAGAATTAGACATGTAATTACCTGCTATGTGGATCCAGTTTTAAATAAATCTTGACCTTTACTTCAATGATTAATATATTACCATTAAGGAATAAATTACCTAGTCAATGTTTAAAAATGACTCTTTCTATGAAAATGTCTAGGTATTTTATTTCATTCAACTCCTAGAATAATTAAAATAGAAACAAAAATAAACAAATGGGACTTAATTGAACTTTTGTACAGCAAAGGAAAGTATGAACAAAACCAAGACAATATGCAGAATGGGAAGAAATATTTGCAAATGACGTGACTGACAAGGGATTAATCTCCCAAACATAGAAACAGCTCATGCAGCTCAGTATCAAAAAACAAAACAAAACAAAAAAAACTCAATCAAAAAATGGGCAGAAGATCTAAGATTCTTCAAAGTACATATATAGATGGCCAAGAAACACATGAAAAGATGCTCAACATCACTAATTATCAGAGAAATGAAAATCAAAACTACGATGAAGTATCACCTCACACCAGTTAAAATGGCAATCATCAAAAAAATCTACAAACAATAAATGCTAGAGAGGGGATGGAGAAAAGAGTTACTTCCTACACTGTTAGTAGGAATATAAATTTGTACACTCACTACAGAAAACAGTATGGTGGCTCCTTAAAAAGACTAAAAATAGAGCTATCAGAGGGTCCAACAATCCCACTCCTGGACATATATATGAGAGCTTCCCTGGTAGCTCAGTTGTAAAGAATCTGCCTGCAGTGAAGGAGACCTGGGTTCAATCCCTGAGTTAAGAAGGTCCCCAGGAGGAGAGTATGGCAACCCACTCTAAGGATTCTTGCCTTCAGAATCCCCATGGACAGAGGAGACTGTCCTATAAATCCACATAGGACATATATGGAGAAAACCATAGTTCCAAAGATACCTGTACCCAAGTGTTCATTGTAGCACTATTTACAGTAGCCCGGATATGGAAGCAACCTAAATGTCCATCAAAGAGGAAAGGATAAAGAAACAGATACAGAAGATATATATGTACACACACACTCATATATATATATATATATATATGGAAATAAAATAATGCTATTTGCAACAACATGGATAGACTGAGGGATTATCATACTGAGTGAAGTAAGTCAGATGGAAAAAGACAAATACATATCACTTATATGTGGAAACTAATATAAATAGAGTCACAGATGTAGAAAACAAAGTAATGGTTGCCAAAGGGAAGGGGGGAATGAATAAACTGGAAGATTGGATTTAACATATACACACTATGCTATGCTATGCTAAGTCACTTCAGTAGTGTCCGACTCTGTGTGACCCCATAGACGGCAGGCCACCAGCCTCGCCCATCCCTGGGATTCTCCAGGCAAGAACACTGGAGTGGGTTGCCATTTCCTTCTCCAATGCATGAAAGTGAAAAGAGAAAGTGAAGTCGCTCAGTCATGTCTGACCCTTAGCGACCTCATGGACTGCAGCCTACCAGGCTCCTCCATCCGTGGGATTTTCCAAGCAAGAATACTGGAGTGGGGTGCCATTGCCTTCTCCGATATACACACTACTATGTGTAAAATAGAAAATGAGTAAGAACCTACTGTATAGCTGGGAACTCTACTTGATAATCTGTAAAGTCCTACATGTGAATAGAATCTAAAAAAGAGAGGATACATATATACATATAGCTGATTCAGCTTGCTATAAAGTAGAAACTAATACAACACTGTATATCAATGGTTCAATTGATGTGAGAGTTGGACTATAAAGAAAGCTGAGCACCAAAGAATTGATGCCTTTGAACTGTGGTGTTGGAGAAGACTCTTGAGAGTCCTTTGGACTACAAGGAGATCCAATCAGTCCATCCTAAAGGAGATCAGTCCTGGGTGTTCATTGGAAGGACTGATTTTGAAGCTGAAACTCCAATACTTTGATCACCTCATGCTAAGTGCGGACTCTTTTGAAAAGACTAAAGCTGGGAAAGACTGAGGGCAGGAGAATAAAGGGATGACAGAGGATGAGATGGTTGATAGCATCACCGACTCAATGGACATGAGTTTGGGTAGACTCCGGGAGTTGGTGCTGGACAGGGAGGCCTGGAGTGCTACAGTTCATGGGGTCGCAATGAGTCAGACACACCTGAGCGACTGAACTGAAGTGAGCCATGTGAACATGACCACTGGAAAAATCATAGCCTTGACTAGATGGACCTTTATTGGCAAAGTAATGTCTCTGCTTTTGAATATGCTGTCTAGGTTGGTCATAACTTTCTTTCCAAGGAGTAAGCATCTTTTAATTTCATGGCTGCAATCACCATCTGCAGTGGTTTTGGAGCCCCCCAAAATAAAGTCAGCCACTGTTTCCCCATCTATTTTCCATGAAGTGACAGGACCGGATGCCATGATCTTCGTTTTCTGAATGTTGAGCTTTAAGCCAACTTTTTCACTCTCCTCTTTCTCTTTCATCAAGAGGCTCTTTAGCTCTTCTTCACTTTCTGCCATAAGGGTGGTGTCATCTGCATATCTGAGGTTATTGATATTTCTCCCGGCTATCTTGATTCCAGCTTCTGCTTAATCCAGCCCAGCATTTCTCATGATATATTCTTCATATGAGTTAAATAAGCAGGTTTACAATATACAGCCTTGACGTACTGCTTTTCCTATTTGGAATCTGTCTGTTGTTCCATGTCCAGTTTTAACTGTTGCTTCCTGACCCGTATACAGGTTTCTCAAGAGGCAGGTCAAGTGGTCTGGTATTCCCATCTCTTGAAGAACTTTCCACAGTTTACTGTGATCCACATAGTCAAAGTCTTTGGCATAGTCAGTAAAGCAGACATAGATGTTTTTCTGGAACTCTCTTGCTTTTTGGATGACCCAGTGGATGTTGGCAATTTGACAGACTGGTTCCTCTGTCTTTTCTAAAACCAGCTTGAACATCTGGAAGTTCATCTTTTGCTGAACCCTGGCTTGGAGAATTTTGAGCATTACTTTATTAGCATGGGAGATGAGTGCAATTGTGTGGAGTTTGAGCATTCTTTGACATTGCCTTTCTTTGGGATTGTAATGAAAACTGACCTTTTCCAGTCCTGTGGCCACTGCTGAGTTGTCCAAAATTCAGGCATTTGCGTGCAAGACTTTCGCAGCATTATCTTTCAGGATTGAAATAGCTCAACTGGAATTCCATCGCCTCTACTAGCTTTGTTCTCAGTGATGCTTCCTAAGGTCCACTTGATTTCACATTCCAGGATGTCTGGCTCTAGGCGAGTGATCACACCATTGTGATTATCTGGGTCATGAAGCTCTTTTTTGTACAGTTCTTCTCTGTATTCTTGCCATCTCTTCTTAATATCTTCTGCTTGTGTTAGGTCCATACAATTTCTGTCCTTTATCGAGCCCATCTTTGCATGAAATATCTCCTTGGTATCTCTAATTTTCTTGAAGAGATACCTAGTTTTTCCCATTCTATTGTTTTCCTCTATTTCTTTGCATTGATAGCTGAGGAAGGCTTTCTTATCTCTCCTTGCTGTTCTTTGGAATTCTGCATTCAAATGGGTATATCTTTCCCTTTCTCCTTTGCTTTTCGCTTCTCTTCTTTCCACAGCTATTTGTAAGGCCTCCTCAGACAGCCATTTTGCCTTTTTGCATTGCTTTTTCTAGGCGATAGTCTTGATCCCTGTCTCCTGTACAATGTCACGCACCTCATTCCATAGTTCATCAGGCACTCTATCAGATATAGTCCCTTAAATCTATTTGTCACTTCCACTGTATAATCGTAAGGGATTTGATTAAGATCATACCTGAATGGTCTAGTGGTTTTCCCTACTTTGTTAAATTTAAGTTTGAATTTGGCAATAAGGAGTTCATGATCTGAGCCATAGTCAGCTCCTGGTCTTGTTTTTGCTGACTGTATAGGGCTTCTCCATCTTTGGCTGCAAAGAATATAATCAATCTGATTTCAGTATTGACCATCTGGTGACGTCCATGTGGAATCTTCTCTTGTGTTGTTGGAAGAGGTTGCTTGCTATGGTCAGTGCATTTTTTGACAAAATTCTATTAGCATTTGCCCTGCTTCATTCTGTACTCCAAGGCCAAATTTGCCTGTTATTCCAGGTTTTTCTTAAGTTCCTACTTTTGCATTCCAGTCCCCTATAATGAAAAGGACATCTTTTTTGGGTGTTAATTCTAAAAGGTCTTGTAGGTCTTCACAGAACCATTCAACTTCAGCTTCTTCAGCATTACTGGTCAGGGCAGACTTGGATTACCCTGATATTGAGTGGTTTTCCTTGGGAATGAAGAGAGATCATTCTGTTGTTTTTGAGATTGCATCTAAGTACTGCATTTTGAACTCTTTTGTTGACTATGATGGCTGCTCCATTTCTTCTAAGGGATTCTTGTCCACAATAGTAGATATAGTGGTCACCTGAGTTAAATTCACCCATTCCAGCCCATCTTAGTTTGCTGATTCCTACAATGTTGACGTTCACTATTGCCATCTCCTGTTTGATCACTTCCAATTTGCCTTGATTCATGGACCTAACATTCCAGGTTCCTACGCAACATTGCTCTTTACAGCATTGAACCTTATTTTCATTACCAGTCACACCCACAACTGGGTGTTTTTTTTTTTTTTTTGCTTTGGCTCTGTCAACGTAATCCAACACAAATTAAAGAAAGAAAAGATGTCTAAAATAGTAGTAAGAATTATGAAAAGTTTTTCACTGAAGTCAGTGAAAAACAATGGAAGAAAATTTTATATTTGAGTTACTTTTAAAATGAGACATTTAGAATGTCACTGATTAAATAATTGAGCATGAATGTAAGAAATCTGTAGCTACTACAGAGATCACTGGGAATCTCCTATTCCATGTGTTGCAAGTGAAAGTAACATGGCCTTAGTCTTTGTTCCTTCCTCTGTTCTTAAAAACCAATAAGAAAAAACACCTTGTGATTGTTTTTCAGTTTTAAAAAAAGTCTACATTAGTCATTGTTTACAAACTGTATTAGAAACATTATTTACAGATTCATATAATTAGATTGTATGTGCTGCACAGACTCATCTTTTTATGAAATGCTTTATGAACACACAGAACTTTCTTTTCATTCTATTTCTGAAGTCATTACTGGCATCTTATAAAGCTCCAAAGGAGATGTCAGGTTTCTTTTAAAAACTTGATACTTCATGTGAGGTTGGTCTTTAAAGGGAAACATAAGGGATTCAAGTGTTATTATATCTTGCTTATTTGTCTGAAGACTCCTAGTCATATATGAAAATGAATAGGGTGATAAAGTATATATGTTTCCTTAGTTCTGATTCCCATCTTCCCTCTTGCAGTGAAAATGCTGCTTCTCCAAACAGAATATGGAATTCATTTGTGAGTAGTGTTTTTGCTATGTGTAGTACTAGTGATGGAAACATTTGGTTTGAAGCCAAAAGATACTATTTTCAGCTTGGTATAATTTTCCAGCTGTTGTTGGGGAAAGCATGTTACACTTCCCAACCCATTACACTGACATGCTCGTCTATACATTTATATTTTGCTGCTTTTTCAAATCAGTGATGCAGCTGCCACAGTAAGCCTCCTCCTTCTAGCAGGTGGTAAATTATTCTCTGCATAAAATGACATCATTCCCTATCTTGCAGATAACATGCCCTCTGAGTTGAGGAAAGGGCAGAACCACTATGGGAAACAAAATTTAGAGGAATTTGCCATAGTGTATATCATATATTTTAGAGAATTAACAACTAAAGCAACAGAATCAAGTTATTAATAACATTTGCAAAATAATCAGTAACATAAATAATTAAATATTTCAATAATTAAAATAGTGGTCAGATTTTGTTTTCTTTAGAATGAATGCCAGAATAAATGTAATGCTTGTTTGTGTTGCACTACTCTTAGCCTACTTCTTCCTCAAAGGGGAAAAAAAATAACCATTTGTGTTATATTGATACATAAGATAATTTCTTAGAGCATGAGCACACATTTAAATAATTATTTGGTGATATGTTTTAGGAAGCAAAACTATAATAAAAATTTCCATTATAGTTAGACTGGCTCAAAACAGTTTTTCCTCTCAAACAGAAACCTTTTCAAGGGTAAATAAGAATGGCTTCAGGCTGAATTCAATTTTGAAATGAATAAGAACTTATATATATATATATATACACACCAAGATAGAGTAGGAAATTATGTCAGAAAATCAGAACTAATTGGACTATCCAGTAACTTGCTGTAGAGATATGAGCTTATAAATAAGCATGCAACATCATAATTCTTAACATGAATTAATAATTCACCTGATTGTTGCTGTTGTTGTTTAGTCGCTACGTTATGTCTGACTCTTGGTGATCCCATGGACCACAGCACGCCAGACTCCTCTGTTCTTCACCATCTCCCAGAGCTTGCTAAAACTCATGTCAGTTGAGTCAGTGATGCCATTCAACCATCTCATCCTTTCTGATCCCCTGCTCCCCCTGCCTTCAATCTTTCCCAGCATATTTTAAATTATCTGACATAGATAAATTAGCATACTTATGCATTTTATACATATTTATACAAAAATACCTACGAGTACATTTATGTTGATATATACTTATCAGTATTTTCTTTTGTAAATATGTTCATCTCTCTTCATAATCTTTAAATGTCATTAAAAAAAGAGAGACCAATAGTTCTAGTCTCACAACATTTAAGTGGGTTTTAGGAGCTGGACTTTCAAGGGTAATGATGGCATGTATTCATTACATCATGTAAAATAAAATTATATCTGTGATAGGAAGAAAATAATTTTTCCAGGGGTGAAAGAGATCAGTTTCAAATTAATACTAACTTTAGGACAAACCAAATTTCCTGGTAATTATCAGCATTGGAAATGATTGTCAAGGCCACAAAGGCTATGAAATATATTTCTGTTGAAGGTCTGCTAATTACCAGAGTAGAAGGAAAAGAGTTGATGGTATATTTTTATTGGAAAGCTGTCGACTTATTATATTCTGTCTAAAATACGATATAACACATCATAAGGAAAATGTTTCTAATATCTAATAGTTTTCTGTTCTAACAAAATGGGCCCAAGAAGATGAGAGATAATGGCAGTTATCTACTATAGGGAAAATCTCTTTCTAACTAGTCAGCACAAAATTGTCCTGGTGAATCTTTGCTGAATAGCTGCAAGAATGAACAAGCTATGCACTACATTTTTAGAAAAAGTTGAAAGCAATGCCTCTCTCTGCTAAGCAGATTATTAGCAAATATAGCCAGTGTTGTCAATGTTTTAAAGTTTCCAGAAATTCTGAGTAAAGTTTAAAATCAGAGACAAAATATATTAGATATCAAATTGATAATACATGTTATTAGGAATGATGTTTATATCCTATATAGGAAAAATAATACAATAGAATTTAAAAAATAGCATGTATATTCTAGCAGCAAATTTAAAACATTCACAAAAAGGTAGGAAAATAAGACCTTTCCATGTGTCCACCAACCAGATACAAGCATCATTATCACAGCAGTGTGTATCTTTCCAGTCATTTATATGTATGTAATTATGATCTACAATTACTGAAGTCATAACATTAAGTGGTATTATTTTTCCTAATGGTTGCAGCAATCATTTAAACCAACCCTCACCCTCTCCCCTACTTACATATAACACACTCATCACTAGCATCCTGCTCTGATTCCATAACTTTCAAGTACCATTAGCCACTTGGATAGTGTGTTGGGAAATTATTATCCAAAGATTGATCCAAAGTTTTGGTCCTTGTCTTTCAATAGTCAGATTAATGACTCTGCTTCCTTTGTGTGGAAGGGAAAGGTCATGGTCTTGTTCTGTTATGCTCTTTTATTTTTCCTCTTCTAGTGTTCCTGAGGCTTTATCATCTCTAAGTGATAAAGGAGTCAGATTCCAACAATTGTCAGTTCATTGCTAGCTATGTGAATTTAGAGTGTGATCTGGTAGTCAATAACTTTCCAAACTCAATTTTGTGTCTTAGACAAAGTTTTGGAACAACAGATACAATTTTACTTAGGCATACACACATACACACACACATCAACATCCCTAATTATTTGTAAAATGGGAATTACTATACAGATTGCTCTGTGATCTGTTTTCAACATGCATGATAAACATTGTTTCATATTAAACTTTATCAAAAAATGTATCTTTTACATTACTAGGATAATACATGCTTCTTTAAATAAGTGATGCTGTGGAAGTGCTGCACTCAATATGCCAGCAAATTTGGAAAACCCAGCAGTGGCCACAAGATTGGAAAAGGTCAGTTTTCATCCAATCCCAAAGAAAGGCAATGTCAGAGAATGCTCAAACTACCGCACAATTGCATTCATCTCACACACTAGTAAAGTAATGCTCAAAATTCTCCAAGCCAAGCTTCAGCAATATGTGAACCGTGAACTTCCTGATGTTCAAGCTGGTTTTAGAAAAGACAGAGGAACCAGAAATCAAATTGCCAACATCTGCTGGATCATGGGAAAAGCAAGAGAGTTCCAGAAAAACATCTATTTCTGCTTTATTGACTATGCCAAAGCCTTTGACTGTGTAGATCACAATAAACTGTGGAAAATTCTGAAAGAGATGGGAATACCAGACCACCTGATCTGCCTCTTGAGAAATTTGTATGGGTCAGGAAGCAACAGTTAGAACTGGTCATGGAACAACAGACTGGTTCCAAATAGGAAAAGGAGTACGTCAAGGCTGTATATTGTCACCATGTTTGTTTAACTTATATGCAGAGTACATCATGAGAAACGCTGGACTGGAAGAAACACAAGTTGGAATCAAGATTGCCGGGAGAAATATCAATAACCTCAGATATGCAGATGATACCACCCTTATGGCAGAAATTGAAGAGGAATTCAAAAGCCTCTTGATGAAAGTGAAAGTGGAGAGTGAAAAGGTTGGCTTAAAGCTCAACATTCAGAAAACGAAGATCATGGCATCTAGTCCCATCACTTCATGGGAAATAGATGGGGAAACAGTGGAAATAGTGTCAGACTTTGTTTTTCTGGGCTCCAAAATCACTGCAGATGGTGACTGCAGCCATGAAATTAAAAGATGCTTACTCCTTGGAAGGAAAGTTATGACCAACCTAGACAGCATATTCAAAAGTAGAGACATTACTTTGCCAACAAAGGTTCACCTAGTTAAGGCTATGGTCTTTCCTGTGGTCATGTATGGATGTGAGAGCTGGACTGTGAAGAAGGCTGAGCGCCGATGCTTTTGAACTGTGGTGTTGGAGAAGACTCTTGAGAGTGACTTGGACTGCAAGGAGATCCAACCAGTCCATTCTGAAGGAGACCAGCCCTGGGATTTCTTTGGAAGGAATGATGCTACAGCTGAAACTCCAGTATTTGGGCCACCGCATGCGAAGAGTTGACTCATTGGAAAAGACTCTGATGCTGGGAGGGATTGGGAGCAAGAGGAGAAGGGGATGACACAGGATGAGATGGCTGAATGGCATCACTGCCTCGATGGATGTGAGTCTGAGTGACCTCCGGGAGTTGGTGATGGACAGAGAGGCCTGGCATGCTGCGATTCATGGGGTCGCAGAGAGTCGGACACGACTGAGTGACTGATCTGATCTGATCTGATCTTAAATAAGTGAAACAATGCATTACAAAATATATAAAGGCAAAGCTAGTTATCTTCTTTTGCTTCTCTTTAACATCTCATTGAGAGAGCCAGTGCTAATGTCCTCATATATATGTTTTCATTCCTTTTCTCTTGTCAATAAAGAGCAGTTATACAAACATACATTCACATACAGGATATGCAGTAATTTTCTTTGTTATTAAGGTAGGATTACATCAGATATATAAAACTCAGCAACTTTCCTATTCACTAAAAATGGATTTCCCATAAGCTAGAAGGGAAATGCTTAACATCTCTTCTAAAACATCTGTCATACAAGCAACACATACACATAGACAAATACCATTTTATATAAAGTAATTTTAATCATTGGCACACCATTTTCTCTCCTTTTCTCCCAGGAAGTCTGTGTTATAAACCTAGAGTATAGTCTTCTGGTCTTTTTTTGGTAATCTTCTGTACATTTCTTCACACACACATACATACACATGCATACTTGCATGTGTATATAAAATTAAGTAAATGAGATCTTCAAATATTCTTTTCCTGCATATAATTTTTTTTAAAAAATCAACAGTAAGGCCTAAAATTATGACTGAAAATTTCAATTCAAGTATACAGCTCCTTTTCAGGTTCTAGAATGCATACAAAGGCAGAATATTAAAGGTATCAATCTAAATCTTTCTCCGTCATGTCCAATAGCCCATAGATCTCTGAAGAGTAAGTCATCTCTAGGACTTGCAATATTCACACTGTTACTCCTCAAATCTCCTGTTGTCCCTCAGGCTTCCAGACTACTTAGATCTTAGATCTTGTATTTCTAAGGCAATGATTTGAAATCATTTTGTTTGAAATCTGTTAATATTCTAAAGTTATTTGGTACCCAAATTGCTTTTGTTCCAGGGGCTTCCCTGGTGGATCATACGGTAAAGAATCTTGCCTGCAACAGGGGAGACCCAGTTTCAATGACTGGGCTGGGAAGATCCCCTAGAGAAGGAAATGGTGACCCTCTCTGGTATGCTTGCCTGGAGAACCCCATGAATAGAGGAACTTGGCAGGCTACAGTCCATGGGGTCACAAAGAGTTGGATACCACTGAGCAACAAACACTTTCATTTTCTTAATAACTCTGAAGTTTTACATTAGATAGTAAAACTGAGAAATTTGAAAAAATATTTACTTATATTTAAAATAATAAATTAATTACATATAAACATATTTTCTAAAAGTTACCATAATGTTGAAAAAATATTAAGTTATTAATGCATAATAAGATTAATGGTAATATATAGATGTTGAAATTAACTATTGAAAATTTTATTAAAATCACATGTATGAATAAAATTATCTTCCTATATTCATAAGCCTATATTAATTTTTTGAATTTGATAATTTAAGGTAGATTCTATACAAAAGTTTCCAGATAGAAAATTCTAGCCTTGGCTGTTATGGAAAGAAACAGAAATGGCTAAAACCCAAATATTTGATAAGCTACTTACTGTTACCAAAACTTCCTGAGAGAAATATATAAAGTTGATCCATCACAAGAAAATCCACACTACACTTTGCAGTAGAACCTTAGTTCCAAACCTTTGTGCAATATCCTTAGACATGAAGTTGGAGTAAAATAGCTAGCTGTGGCTCCCTCAACTTTTGTTTCACATACAAAAGTTGACACTTTTCATGGAAAAGAAGATATATCTAAAGTCCACAGAAGCAGGAACCCCAGTACAGGTCCATCTCTACTCTCACTGGGAGCTACTGCTTGTTATAAAAAAGATGGATTGTTTCCTTATCTTTGACTCAAATTAGCTCTGTGACTGAGGACAGCCTTGGTGGCAATGAGCGCCTTTACAGGTTATAGACGGCATCTCCTAAATTATTAAGTTATACTTGCTAAGATACCAAACACAGCATCAGGTTTATGTACAATCAAACCAATCAATCCTATAGGAAATGAACCCTGAATATTCACTGGAAAGACTGACGTTGAAGCTCTAATACTTTGCCCACCTGAAGCGAAGAGCCAACTCATGGGAACAGACACTGATGCTGGCAAAGATCAAAGGTAAAAGAAGAGAGCAGCAGAGGATGAGTTGGTTGGATAGCATCACCTACTTAATGGAAACAAATCTGAGCAAAGTTTGGGAGATACTAAAGGACAGGGAAGTCTGTCATGCTGCAGTCCCTGGGATCGCAGAGTTGGAGACAACTTAGCGACTCAACAACTATTTGTATAACTGTCTACAAAAGTCAGCTCCTCAAATTTTGGGATCTGTCATAAAGTCAGAGTAGATTAGAACCATAAGGGAAAATAAAAGTCATCATGATCAATAATGTTCTAAACATAAAATAATACTGATCATTGGAGACATGGATTTGAAATGTATTGGCTGTCAGAATTAAAAATGTAGATATATATCTCACAAATATGATGTTCTGTCTTTTGACTTTAGTCTTCATATGTTTTTGAATTAAAATGTTTTAATTAGAATTTTTAATTAAATATTTTAAAATAAATAGTTTTATTAAATGTTTTTAGACTTCCAGAATTGTTATAAAGACAGCACAGAGAGCTCCAATATATCCTGCACACAGTTTTCCCTGTTATTGACATCTCACATTAATATAGTACATTTTTTATAGTTAATGAGCCACATTTATACATTATTATTTACAAAGTCTATACTTCATTAACGGAGAAGGCGATGGCACCCCACTCCAGTACTTTTGCTTGGAAAATCCCACGGATGGAGGAGCCTGGTAGGCTGCAGTCCATGGGGTCACTAAGAGTCGGACATGACTGAGAGACTTCACTTTCTCTTTTCACTTTCATGCATTGGAGAAGGAAATGGCAACCACTCCAGTGTTCTTGCCTGGAGAATCCCAGAGACGGGGAAGCCTGGTGGGCTGCCATCTGTGGGGTCACACAGAGTCGGATATGACTGAAGTGACTTAGCATAGCATAGCATATACTTCATTAAAATTTCCTCAAATTTTTTTTTAATATCCTTTCTCTGTCCTATTCAGGACATTACATTAAATTATCCTATCTGCTTAGTTTATGCTTGTTTTTGACAATTTCTTAGAGTTTCATTGTTTTTGATGATTTGGCAGTTTTTAGGGTTATTGCTTAGATATATTGTAGAATGTCCCTTGTTGGAATTTTTTTTTTTTTGTAAGTTTCTCTCATATTAGAATAGGGTATTGTATTTTGGGTTTGGCCTTAACAATTACACTAGAATTTGTTGCTTATCGCCAAGTTTCCTAAGAGATGGTCTTCAGAGAGAAAAACCCATAGCAAAATGTGACCAAGAAGTTTCATGTTTATAAGTGCTCAATAGTACTTTGACCTTTACTTTCAGGAAGTTGTTATACTCATCTAAATATTGCATTAGTTCATAGTAGACTCTCCAATACTGTACATATGAAAGGACAATTATCATGAAAGCTAATTCAATTCCTAACAAAGGTATAAAGTGGCCTCATAAATAGGGTAAACATTCATCTCAATTTGACATGGATGTTCCTTATTTCTAGCTGTTGTCACATTGTCATACTCAACAGCCCCTCCTCTTACTCTCGAAAAAGTTGCAAATTGTATGATAAATCACTTCATAGATCCGTTTACCACTGTTATTGTAACAAATTATCAAAAACTAAGTAGCTTAAAACAACACAAATTTATTATTCTACAGTTTGGGAGGTTGGAAGTTCAAAATTAGGTTCACTGTGTTAAAATCAGTCGGCTTTACTCACTCTTCCAACAATGACATCATGTTGACCTCTGTTCTGTCTTCACTTTTCTTGTCTAACATAACCCTCTCACCTTCCTTTTATAGGAACCCTTGTGAAAACATTGGTCCCATGTGGATAATTCAGGATAATCTCCCAGTTTCAAGACACTTAATCACATCCTCAGTCTCTTTACTATGTAAGGTAATATATTCACAGGTTTCGGAAATCAGGGTATGAGCAGCTTTGGGAGATCATTATTCTGCCTATGATATATCCTAGTAATAAAGAGAAGGTTAAAAAAAATAACAATTCAGTTTAAGCTGGAAAAGTGAAGGTGTTAGGTGCAAGGCCCCCGTCAACTCACCTCTGCATAAATTTCTACGATTCGTTTGCTGTTAAGCTATAGAAAGAGGAGTTATGGAAATTATGATAATATTTGATGATAATATAGGATAAGAAACAATGCAACATGAATTTATAATTATACTTTGTTTCTTAAAAGACTAGACTCTTATCTTAATTGGAATATGGACCTAAGCAAAAGCAGGTGAGTTTTTGTGGACAAATAATAAACTTCTTGACCTAAATTTTGTTGAGTTCTAGAGTCTAGTTCTCATATCACTTTATCAGTTTTCTGCTTTACTAAACTTGTGATATCCTAATAAAGTAAGTAACATATATTCCCAAAGTTTTAGTGAGAGATTCCTTGGAGAAATGGTGGTGGATCTCCTTGTACTAAATTAAGCAAAGTAAGAGTCACCAAAGAGATATTTTTATTTTTTTAATTTAGGACTTTAAAGATTTCTTTAAGCTTTGCTTTATAAAGTATATTATTAGGGTACTTAATTAAAAAAAAACAAACAAAAAAGTTTTGAATTTCTATTATTTTCAAAGTATTAGAAGACATCTAAATAACACCTAAAAACAAACAAAGGCATAGGTCATTTTCTAATCACTTGGGTTATAATAGTGAACAAAAAACAAACAAAGACCCTACTCTTATCAAACATAAATCTTGATGGTAAGAAATAGAAAACATACATATAAACAAATAAATACATGATATGTCAGACTGTGCTGCATTTTATGGTAACCTCTGATAATGCATGGCTATTTAAATTTAAAATGTATTAAAATTAAAAAAAAATTCAGTTCACCAGTCTCACAAGCAACATTTCAAGTGCTCAAGAGCCTAAAGGGGCCAGTGTCTACCATAGTGTGCAGTGCAGACTAGAGAACTTTTCTATCTTCCCTTGAATTTCTATTGGCTGGCATAAAAAATTAATGCAAGGTAAGGGTGCATTGAGTGGTCAGTCTCTCAGTTGTGTCCAACTCTTTGCAACCCATGGACTGTAGCCCACCAGGTTTCACTGTCCCTGTGATTCTCCATGCAAGAATACTGGAGTGGGTAGCCATTTTCTACTCCAGGGATCTTTCCAACCCAGGGATTGAACCTGCGTCTCCCTAGTCTCCTATGCTTGCAGGCAAATTCTTTACCACTAAACCACCTGGAAAGCCAAAGTAACAGTAGATGCTCACAATAATTTGAAAACTGAAAGGAGCAAAAATCTTCCATAGTGTGTTTTTTAGAGCATCACATGTATCTCTTTATTAAGCACCTCATAAAGTCCAGAACACTCAAGAGCTGATTAACTTATCTTAGAGTTAAAAGAAGGTGGCTTTGTTTTTCTGCAGCATTTATTAAGAGCACAGTTTAGAATTTTGTTAGTTATCTTCTTAAAAATCTCTCTATAATAAACAAAAAGAAATATGTTAATAATAGTTTTCCTTCTTTTGTGGTATGAATGCACAAAAAATTTAAAGATGCAATTAATATAAAAGAAACTTTCTTGTTTCTTTTTAGGTTTCCCAGGTGGCACAGTGGTACAGAATCTGACTGCCAGTGGAGGCAATGCAAGAGATGTGAGTTCAGTACCTGGGTCAGAAAAATCCCCTGGAGAAGGAAATGGCAACCAACTCCAATATTCTTGCCTGGAAAATTCCAAGGACTGAGGAGCCTGGCAGGCTACAGTTCATGGGGTGACAAAGAGTTGGACATGACTGAGCAATTGAACATTCTTGGCTGGTTTTTTAAAATTGAGAATATTAGCATAAAAAGTAATAAAATATTATTATTAAAGTCTAAATCTTAGTCATAATTTGGTTCAAATTTGAATTTCTAGGGGAAAATATAACTCATAAAATATTTCAAGAAGATAGAATTTTAATTTAGTCAATTATTGAATAAGATAAATCAAACATCCTTTTGGCTGGTTTCATTTTAATTCATTTTACATTATCATCTTTGTCTTTGTTTCATCAAGAAGATCTATACCTACACTCAAATTTCTGTGACATCATTATTACTTTGATATAAATATTTCTAAATTATGATCCTCATATGTTCTTATTTAAATGTATTTTAGGTGAAATACCAATGAAGTGCAAAGTCTTACCACTGTGACATGAATTAAAAAAAAAATCTAAAATATGAATTGCTAATTAGGAATTAAAAAGAACAAAAATATCATTCATAAAATTTAGGAAATATTTAGGCCAGAAATCCCCATCAAACCTGGAATAAAAAGAAGCTTCTTTTATCTGCAGAAAACTCTCAGTAAATTTTTTGATGTTAAATCAGAAACAATATAGTTATATTCAGTTTTATAACACATTATACATATTATAAGAGATCATAGTATTTATATTTACATAAAGTAAAGAAGAGCTATAATGATTAGAAAGAAAAAATTACAATATTCATGAATAATGTGATTATTCAAGAAGCTTCAACAAAATTCATTTAGATTTCTATGCAATGGCAAAAACATAATTTGAAGGATCTCATTTATGATAGAAAAATATTGTAATTTGATTATGAATATATGTTTAAAAATATGCATGCATATTTTATGTAAAATAATTATTTAGCTATGTTGAAATATAGGACTTCCCTGGTGGCTCAGATGGTAAAGAATCTGCCTACAATGCAGGAGACATGTGCTCGAACCCTGGGTCGGAAAGATTTGGAGAATGGAATGACAATCCACTCAAGTATTTTTGCCTGGAAAATTTCATGAACAGAGGGGCCTGGCAGGCTACAGTCCTTGGAGTCACAGAGTCAAACACAATTGAGCGACTAAATTCATTAATTCATTCATTCATCTTGAATGATACTAAGAAAAATAGTATTAATATACTAAGAAAATTCTGTGTACACAAAATACGGTACATTTCATAAATTATTCATAACCATATTCTTTTTATTTAATCTATAGATTCAATAGAATTCCAACTAAAATACCAAAAAGTACAAATGGACAAATAGATTTTAAAATAAAAAAGAGAAGAGCCAAGAACAGTTAAGAAAAACAAGATTGTGGTGGGGAATATCTTCTATGTGGAGACTTCTTACAGAATCATAATAATTAAGAGGACTGGCTCACGAATAAGTATATAGAGCAATAAAAATAATCAGGTCAGATCAGATCAGTCACTCAGTCGTGTCCAACTCTTTGCGACCCCATGAATCGCAGCACGCCAGGCCTCCCTGTCCATCACCAACTCCCGGAGATCACTGAGACTCAGACTCACATCCATTGAGTCAGTGATGCCATCCAGCCATCTCATCCTCTGTCGTCCCCTTCTCCTCTTGCCCTCAATCCCTCCCAGCATCAGAGTCTTCTCCAATGAGTCAACTCTTCACATGAGATGGCCAAATAAACCTAACCATAGAGGTATTTGACAAATTATCAATATGTTGTTCTTTATTAGTCAGAATATGTTGAATGTCTTAGCAAATTTCCTGTGAATTCTAATCATCCACATTTCTTTGAAGGGAAATGTTGTATGCATGATGCCTAGAATCAAGTCCAGAGTAATCTTAGGATAAACTATAGAGTAATATATATCTGCCTTCTCTCAGATATGAATTTCTCAAATGAGATACAAAAAGCTTGTTTTAAAGAAGTCTTTTTTTTAATTTTTCAACTAAAATTAAGGTATTTATAGAAATAGTAACTGAGTAAAAAACAAACTACACACTAGCAGAAGATATCTGTAACATATAGTACAAGAAAAAAATAAGTATTTCCTATAAACTATTAAGAAAAAAAAATGGCTGGAGAAATAGCTAGGGGTAAAAAAGAACAAATATGTAAATGGCAAGAGGGAACATGCAGATTTGTCTTTTCTTACTTCTTCTCTTCTAAGCTCATAATGAGATATCAGATAAAAGAACCAGAATGCAAAAATTAAAATAAGCTGATGTTACAAAATGTTATCAGGGAAATAAGCAGAAACTCTAATAAGTTGCTGGTTGGTATGTAAATTATTATAAATATTCTGGAAAATCATTTTGTAATATCTAGTAAAAGTGAAAATGGGTATATTTTAAGGCAAAATAATTTTATTTCTTTGGAATATAGTATAGATAAAACCCTTTATATATAGTACAGAATCTACCTTCACAGAATACCCCTTATATAATAGTTTAAAACTGGGAACAATATGAATATCTATTAATAATATATTGAACAGACCTACATTGATATATTCATACAATAAAGTAATATATGTGAAAATAAATGAAATATAGTAACACATATCAAAATAGATGCCTTCCAACAAAATAAAACATTAAAAAATCATGTCCAGAAGAATACACATAGTATGACTTCATCTGTGTAATTTTAAGAAAAGGACAGTTGACCAATATATTATTATATAAAATGCATAACATGTATGCTTTTTATTTAAGGGAAAAAATAATTTTGAGATAAGTTCCACATTTGTCATGTGCTTGCTTAGTAACTGGTACAAATCTTTCTCATAATTATAAAACATATATATTATATTTAAAAAATAATTTCCCTGAAAGATTGAAGGCAGGAGGAGAAGGGGATGACAGAATGAGATGTTTGGATGGCATCACCCACTCAATGGACATGGATTTGAGTAAACTCTGGGAGTTGGTGATGGACAGGGAAGCTCGCTGTGCTGCAGTCCACAGGGTCGCAAAGAGTCGGACATGATTGAGCAACTGACTGAACTGAACTGAGAAGGATTGACATACAATTTAATACACATCACAGGACAAAGGAGCAGTAGGTGAGATTGTTCTAAAACTAATGAAGGGCATCAGATTCAAGAAAGCCACCAAATAAAAAGGAGGACCAAAAAAATTATATAGCTTGTCATACTGTACAGAAAATCTTAAAGTAGCTGTAGTGAAATTTAAATGTGCTTTAAAGAGCTAACTAGGCCAATGGCTGACTTATTAACAATGGAACTGAAGTCTTGCAACTCAGATTGGGACTTAAAATCAAGTGCTTGGACTCAGACCTGGTCAAAACCCAGATTGAGACTTTTAATCAAGATCACATACCTGGTTTCAGGACTCAGTGAAACTCAGGTTCTTAATGTCTCCTCATAGAATTCAATGAGACAAAGAGATAGGTGAAAAATGGATTTATTTAGGCATCAGGGTTCAGGGCTATCAGTTTTTTATGGGGGTGGATAATTACATAGATTAATGAGTGGGAGGAATATTGAAGCTATTTGGGGGAAGAAATGGGGATTTCCAGGAACTGGACCACAACCCACTTTTTGATCTTTGATGGTTAGCTTATGGTGCCAGAGGGGTGTGAAACTTAGCTTCAGATCAGATCAGATCAGTCACTCAGTCGTGTCCGACTCTTTGCGACCCCATGAACTGCAGCACGACAGGCCTCCCTGTCCATCACCAACTCCCGGAGGTCACTCAGACTCACATCCATCAAGTCAGTGATGCCATCCAGCCATCTCATCTTCTGTCGTCCCCTTCTCCTCCTGCCCCAATCCCTCCCAGCATCAGAGTCTTCTCCAATGAGTCAACTCTTCGCATGAGGTGGCCAAAGTACTGGAGTTTCAGCTTTAGCATCATTCCTTCCAAAGAAATCCCAGGGCTGATCTCCTTCAGAATGGACTGGATGGATCTCCTTGCAGTCCAAGGGACTCTCAAGAGTCTTCTCCAACACCACAATTCAAAAGCATCAATTCTTCAGCACTCAGCTTTCTTTATAGTCCAACTCTCACATCAATACATGACCACAGAAAAGACCATAACCTTGACTAGATGGACCTTTGTTGGCAAAGTAATGTCTCTGCTATTGAATATGCTGTCTAGGTTGGTTATAACTTTCTTTCCAAGGAGTAAGCGTCTGAATTTCATGGCTGCAATCACCATCTGCAGTGATTTTGGAGCCCAGAAATATAAAGTCTGACACTGTTTCCACTGTTTTCCCATCCATTTCCCATGTAGTGATGGGACTGGATGCCATGATCTTTGTTTTCTGAATGTTGAGCTTTAAGCCAACCTTTTCACTCTCCACTTTCAATTTCATCAAGAGGCTTTTGAGTTCCTCTTCACTTTCTGCCATAAGGGTGATGTCATCTGCATATCTGAGGTTATTGATATTTCTCCCAGCAATTTTGATTCCAACTTGTGTTTCTTCCAGTCCAACGTTTCTCATGATGTACTCTGCATATAAGTTAAATAAACATGGTGACAATATACAGCCTTGACGAACTCCATTTCCTATTTGGAACCAGTCTGTTGTTCCATGTCCAGTTCTAACTGGTGCTTCCTGACCTGCATACAAATTTCTCAAGAGGCAGATCAGGTGGTCTGGTATTCCCATCTCTTGAAAAACTTTCCACAGTTGATTGTGATCCACACAGTCAAAGGCTTTGGCATAGTCAATAAAGCAGAAAGAGGTACTTTTCTGGAACTCTCTTCCTTTTTCTGTGATCCAGCGGATGTTGGCAATTTGATTTATGCTTCCTCTGCCTTTTCTAAAATCAGCTTGAACATCAGGAAGTTCACGGTTCATGTATTGTTGAAGCCTGGCTTGGAGAATTTTGAGCATTACTTTACTAGTGTGTGAGATGAGTGCAATTGTGCGGTAGTTTGAGCATTCTTTAGCATTGTCTTTCTTTGGGATTGGAATAAAAACTGATCTTTTCCAGTCCTGTGGCCACTGCTGAGTTTTCCAAATTTGCTGGCATATTGAGTGCAGCACTTTCACAGCATCATCTTTCAGGATTGAAATAGCTCAACTGGAATTCCATCACCTCCACTGGCTTTGTTCATAGTGATGCTTTCTAAGGCCCACTTGACTTCACATTTCAGGATGTCTGGCTCTAGGTCAGTGATCACACCATCATGATTATCTGGGTCATGAAGATCTTTTTTTACAATTCTTCTGTGTATTCTTGCCATCTCTTATTATTTTCTGCTTCTGTTAGGTCCATACCATTTTGTCCTTTATCAAGCCCATCTTTGCATGAAATGTTCCCTTGGTATCTAATTTTCTTGAAGAGATCTCTAGTCTTTCCCATTCTGTTGTTTTCCTCTATTTCTTTGCATTGATGGCTGAAGAAGGCTTTCTTATCTCGTCTTGCTATTCTTTGGAACTCTGTATTCAGGTGTTTATATCTTTCCTTTTCTCCTTTGTTTTTTGCTTCTCTTCTTTTCACAGCTATTGGTAAGGCCTCCCCAGACAGCCATTTTGCCTTTTTGCATTTCTTTTCCATGGGGTGATCTTGATCCCTCTCTCCTGTACAATGTCATGAACCTCAGTCCATAGTTCACCAAGCATTCTATCAGATCTAGGCCCTTAAATCTATTTCTCACTTCCACTGTATAATCATAAGGGATTTGATTTAGGTCATACCTGAATGGTCTAGTGGTTTTCCCTACTTTCTTAAATTTCAGTCTGAATTTGGCAATAAGGAACCAGTTACAAGGGAAAGCAGGAAATAATGTTTTCACTTGTGGTGGAAAAAAATCACAAATTATACTGAGATATTGAAACTGGTGAGGACTCTGGACTCCTGGGCAAAGGGGTATTTTTATACCCCATTTCTTATTGGCAAGACTTCACAGTCCATGACCTTCCCTGGCTTCAAACGGCAGATCAGAAGTGTTGTTAATCAAGGAAGTAGAAGCCAAAAAACCACCTGAAGCAAGGTTAAAGGGACCAGAGATGCTCATAAGACTGACCACCTGATAGCCTGCACATAATTCTAATCATGTCAGCAACCCCACTCTTGAACCATTGCTATAAAACTCCCCATCAAATCCTACTATATTGGGACACATAGGTTTTGGGGGCAGGAGTCCAATGTATACATTTTCCTTTGCAGGCAAAGCAATAAAGCTATCCTTTTCTACTTCATGCAAAACTGTCTCTGAGATTTGATTCAGCATCAGTGTATGGAGAAGCTGAGCATTCAGCACAATGCCACTACATAATAACTACAGAGTAAACTAAAGTATACTAAATAACCAAGTTTTAGAAAGGGAAGTATAGAGAAACTAGAACTCTCATACATTGTTCATGGGGATATAAAAAGGTATAACCACTTTGGAAAACTTTCATGTGAAATGCTGTGCTGGATGAATCACAAGCTGGAAACAAGATTGCCCAGAGGAATATCAACAACCACAGATATGCAGATGATACCACTCTAATGGCAGAAAGTGAAGCGGAATAAAAGAGCTTCTTGATGAAGGTGAAAGAGGCGAGTTAGAAAACTTGCTTGAAACTTAACATTAAAAAAACTAAGATCATTGCATCCAGTACCATCACTTTATGGCAAATAGAAGGGGAGACATGGAAACTATGACAAGTTCTAATTCCTGGGCTCCAAAATTACTGCAGATAGTTACTGCATCATGAAATTAAAAGACATTTGCTCCTCAGAAGAGAAGCTATGGCAAACCTAGATAACATATTAAGCAGAGACGTCACTTTGCTGATAAAGGCCTGAATAGTCAAAGCTATGTTTTTTTTCAGTAGTCATGTATGGATGTGAGACCTGGACCTTAAAGAAGGCTGAGAGCCAAAGAATTGATGCTTTCAAACTGTGGTGCTTGGGAAGACTCTTGAGAGTCCCTTGAACAGCAAGGAGATCAAACTAGTCAATCTTAAAGGAAATCAGCCCTAAATATTCGTTGGAAAGACTGATGCTGGTATCATCGACTCAATGGACATGAGTTTGAGTAAGCTACAGGAGTTGGTGATGCACGGGAAAGCCTGGCATGCTGCAATCCATGGGGTCACAAAGAATGGACACAGCTGAGCAACTGAACAGAACTGGAACTGAACTGATGTTGAAGCTGAAGCTCCAATATTTTGGTCACCTGATGTGAAAGCTGAGTCATTGAGAAAGACCTAAATCCTAGGAAATGTTGAAGGCAAAAGGAGAAAGGTGTGGCAGAAGATGTGATTATTAGACAGAATCACCAATGGACATGAATTTCAGCAAACCCCAGCACATAGTGAAGAACAGGGAAGCCTGCTGGGCTGTAGTCCATGGGGTTAAAAAGTGTGGGACACGACTAAAGACTGAACAACAAACAACTTTGGAAAACAGTTCAGCAACTTCTATAAAGTTAAACATATCTATATCTATATATATATATATATATAATTTCTCAAAATTAAACATGGATTTCTCCCTGTTCCTGAAAACAACTTGAGCCTCTTCCATAGACATGTGCATGATATAAAGTTCAATTCAGTTCAGTCGCTTAGTCGGGTCTGAGTCTGCGACCCCATGGACTGCAGCACGCCAAGCTTCCCTGTCCATCACCAACTCCCAGAGCTTATTCAAACTCATGTCCATCGATGCAGTGATGCCATCCAACCATCTCATCCTCCATTGTCCCCTTCTCCTCCCTCCTTCAATCTTTCCCAGCATCAGGGTCTTTTCCAATGAATTCAGTTCTTTGCATCATGGTGGCCAAAGTATTGGAGTTTCAGCTTCAGCATCAGTCCTTCCAGTGAATATTCAGGACCGATTTCCTTTAGGATGGACTGGTTGGATCTCCTTGCAGTCCAAGGGACTCTCAAGAGTCTTCTCCAACATCACAGTTCAAAAGCATCAATTCTTCATCATTCAACTTTCTTTATAATCCAACTCTCATGTACGTAGTCTTACATGACTACTGGAAAAACTATAGCTTTGACTAGACAGACCTTTGTTGGCAAAGTAATATCTCTGCTTTTTAATATGTTGTCTAGGTTGGTTATAGCTTTTCTTCCAAGGAGGAGGCATCTTTTAATTTCAGGGGTGCAGTTACCATCTGCAGTGATTTTGGAGCCCAAGAAAATAAAGTCTGTCACTATGTCCATTGTTTTCCCATCTGTTTGTCATGAAGTGATGGGACTGGAGCCATGACCTTTGTTTTCTGAATGTTGAGTTTTAAGCCAATTTTTCCTCTGTCCGTTTACACTTTCACCAAGAGGCTCTTGAATTCTTCTTCACTTGCTGCCATAAGGGTAGTGTCATCTGGATATCTGAGGTTATTGATATTTCTTCTGACAATATTGATTCCAGCTTGTGCTTCATCCAACCCGGCATTTCACATGATGTACTCTGCATATAGGGATTTCTTGGTGGCTCAAACAGTAAAGCATCTGCCTGCAGTGTGGGAGACCTGGGTTTGATCCCTAGCTTGGGAAGATCCCCTGGATATTGAAATGGCAACCCACTCCAGTACTCTTGCCTGAAAAATTCCATGGACTGAGGAGCCTGGGAGGCTACAGTCTATGGGGTTGCAAACAGTCGGACACGACTGAGTGACTTCACATTCACGTTCACTCTGGATATAAGTTAAGTAATCAGGTTAACAATAGGCAGCCTTGACATATTCCTTTCCTTATTGGAACCAGTCTGTTTTCCATGTACAGTTCTACCTGTTGCTTCTTGACCTGCATACAGATTTCTCAAGAGGCAGGTCAGATGGTCTGGTATTCCTATGTCTTGAAGAATTTTCCATAGTTTGTTGTGATCCACACAGTCAAAGGCTTTGTTGTAGTCAATAAAGCAGAAGTAGATATTTTTCTGGAACTCTCTTGCTTTTTTGATGATCCATCTGATATTGGTAATTTGATCTCTGGTTCCTCTGCCTTTTCTAAATCCAACTTGAACATCTGGAAGTTCATGACTCACATATTATTAAAGAGTGGTTTGGAGAATTTTGAGCATTACTTTGCTAGCATGTGTGATGAGTGCAATTGTGTGGTAGTTTGAGCATTCTTTGGCATTGCCTTTGTTTGGGATTGGAATGAAAATTGACCTTTTCCAGTCCTGTGGCCACTGCTGAATTGTCCAAATTTGCTGGAGTATACAGTGCAACACTTCAGCAGCAGTGTCTTTTAGAATTTCAAATCAGATCAGATCAGATCAGATCAGTCGCTCAGTTGTGTCCGACTCAACTGAAATTCCATCACCTTCACTAGCATTTTTTTTGTAGTGGTGCTTCCGAAGTCCCACTTGACTTCGCATTCCAGGATGTCTGGCTATAGGTGAGTGATCACACCATCGTGGTTATCTTGGTTATGAAGACCTTTTTTGTATAGTTTTTCTGTGTATAGTTCTTCTGTGTATTCTTGTCACCTCTTCTTTATATCTTCTGCTTCTGTTAGGTCCATACAATTTCTGTCCTTTATTGTGCCCATCTTTGCATGAAAAGTTTCCCTTGGTATCTCTTATTTTCTTGAAGAGATCTCAAGTCTTTTCCATCCTACAATTTTTCTCTATTTCTTTGCATTGCTCAATGAAAAAGGCTTTCTTATCTCTCCTTGCTATTCTTTGGAACTCTGCATTCAGATAGGTATATCTTTCCTTTTCTCCTTTGCCTTTTTCTTCTCTTCTTTTCTGGGCTATTTGTAAGGCCTCCTCAGACAACCATTTTGCCCTTTTGAATTTCTTTTCTTGGGGATGGTCTTGATCACTACCTCTTGTACAATGTCATGAACCTTCATCCGTATTTCTTCAGGCACTCTTTCTATCAGATCTGATACCTTGAATCTATTTGTCACTTCCACTGTAAGGGATTTGATTTAGGTCATACCTGAATGGTCTAGTGGTCTTCCTTACTTTCTTCAATTTCAGACTGAATTTGACAACAAAGAGTTTATGATGAGCTACAGCCAGCTCTAAGTCTTGTTTTTGCTGACTTTATAGACCTTTTCCATCTTTGACTGCATAGAATATAATCAGTCTGATTTTGTTATTGACCATTTGGTGTGTCCATGTATACAGTCTTCTCTTGTGTTGGAAGAGGGTGTTTGCTATGACCAGTGAATTCCTTTGGCAAAACTCTTTTAGCCTTCAACCTGCTTTATTTTGTACTCCAAGGTCAAATTTGTCTATTATTCCAGGTATCTCTTGACTTCCTATTCTTGCATTCTAGTCCTGTATAATGAAAAAGACATCCCTTTTGGGTGTTAGTTCTAGAAGGTGTTGTAGGTCTTCATAGAACCATTCAACTTCCGCTTTTTCAACATTACTGTTATAAAGTTAGAGATTGTTTACTTTCACTTCTCCTAGAATAATTGTTGCATACTCTAAGGATTAGATCTCTTGCCATTTGTTTTCCTAAGGACAGAACTAATTTATCTGATTCAAAAACATGATAAAACCTTCTCTTATCTCTTCCAATCAATGGTTACATCCAGGGAAAGACCTCTAGGTTAACTCTTGACAAGTCATACTGACTGGAATCTTATCTTCCACATTATTTATATTTATAGGAGGAATTTGGCCCCTGACCTTGAAGATATCTCTAGTTCTCACAATGTGAGACTTTTGGGGTTATCTGGTTCTAGAATAGATCTTATTTACATACCAAAAAATTGAAGTAATGAGAAGACCCTTTCAGAAGTCAGAAGGCTAACTGCCTCTTTCTCTTCTAGCAGAGGCAAATCACTTTTTTCTCATGTGTACCTAAGAACTGTCTGGTTTTTTGTGTAGTAAATATTTCCATGGGTTCTCATGTTACCTCAGGGATAATGTTAGAATAATGAAAGTAGGGGCAACACACTTTTGAATCACTATGTGAAATCAAAAAGAAATATTTGATTCAGAATACTTCCTATACACAATGATAAATTAATAAAATTAATAAAAATGAATATTAAAAATCCAAAACTCATACAAGAAGAGGGAAGAGACATATGTAAGCATATAGCTGATTCATTTTGTTTTACAGCAGAAACCAACACAACATTATAAAGCAACTGTAATCCAATTTTTAAAAAATAGATTCTATACATATTTTCTTAAAATAAGTGAAAATGTATATCTTAAGGACATATGAATAATGATTTATAGCCATTTCATTCATAATTGTCAAAAACTTTTAATGAATCAAATCCATCAGCAAGTGGTTGGATAAACAAATTATATCTTTATGAAGGTATACTTAGTATAGATGGAGAAGAAAATGACAACCCACTCTGGCATTCTTTCCTGGAAAATCCCATGGATGGAGAAGCCTGGTAGGCTACAGTCAATGGGGTCACAAAGAGTTGGACACGACTGAGCAACTTCACTTCACTTCACTTCACTTAGTGTAGAAAGGAATGAACCGGTGATATGCACTGTAATGTGGACAGACATCACAGACGTTAAACTGGGCATAACAAGCTTTACAGAATAGAGTGCATTTTGTATACTTCCTTTTAGAAGATGTTTTAAAAAATCTAATAGATAAATAAATCACTAATTACCCAAAGACAGAAGTGGAAGTTGAGGATTCACTGGCAAGGTGTACTGAAAACTTTAGGAGGTAATAGAAATATTTTATATCTTGATTGTGACGGTGGTTAAATGGATATACACACTGAGTAAAATCCACTGAAATTTACATCTAAAAGATACGTAAATTTTGCCTCAATACAGGTGACTTAAAAATTTTTTAAGGGTTGTCATAGAGGAGAAATGTTGGCTAAGATCCTTACTATTCTAGAAGGAGGGTATTGCTGAATAGTAGGGGTTTTTTTTTTTTTTTTTTTTTTATCACTGGACTTTGCTTTTCAGAGCAGTTTTAGCATTTCAAAAAAATTGAGCCCTAATTCCAAAGAGTATCTTTCATCCTCCTCCCCACATCTTGCATTAGTACGGTACATGTCTTACAATGGTAAACCAATCTTGATCAATTATTAGTAACTAAAGGTTGTAGCTCACGTTAGGGTTATTCTTTGCATTGTACAGTTTTAGTGGTTTCGACAAATGTATGATGTCATGTATCTACTATTACAGTAACCTAGACAGCTTCGCTGCCCTATAAGAACCCTGTGCTTTACATATTCATGTCTCTCTCCCATCCCCCAATCCTATGGCAACCTCTGATCATCTTGCCTCTAAGAGTGCTAAGTCACTTCAACCCTGTCCAATTCTTTGTGATCCTATGAACTGTAGCCTGCCAGCCTTCTTGGTCTTCCCTGGGATTCTCCAGGCAAGAATACTGGAGTGGGTTGCCATTTCCTTCTCCAGGGGATCTTCCCAACCCAGGGATCAAACCTGAGTCTCTTGTCTCCTGCATTGACCGGTGGGTTCTTTACCACTAGTGCCACCTAGGAAGCACTCTTATCTCTGTAGTTTAACCTTTTCCAGAAAGATATATAGCTGGAATCACATGATATGTAGACATTTCAGACTGCTTTTCTTCACTTGGCAATTTAAGTTTCTTCCATGCGTTTTCATAGCTGTATGGATCATTACTTCATTTCTTTTTAGTGCTAAATAATATTCCATAGTCCAAATATATCACTTTTGCTTATCCATTCACTTATTAAAGGACATTTTATTTTTTTCAAAGTTTGGCAATTATAGATGAAACTGCTATAAAATTTCAAGAGCAGGTTTTTGTGTGGAAGCAAGTTTTCTCACTTTAGTTAGATAAATCTCAAGGAATACTACTGCTGGATCATATGGTAGGAGTGTTTCATTTTGTAAGAAAGTGCCAAACTGCCTTTCAAAATGGCTGTACCATTTTGCACTCCTATCTTGCAAAAGGTAAGAATTATTTGATGTTCTTGCTGGCATTTGGTTTTTTCAGTATTTTGGACTCTGGCCATTCTAATAAATATGTAGTGATATCTTTTTGTTGTTTAATTTGCAATTTCCTGATAACATATGATTTTGACCACCTTTTCATATGTGTTTATTCTATGTACCTTTTTTAGTATGGTGTCTGAACAGTAGCTTTTGACCATTCAGTGTTGGAGTTATAATTTCAAGTTTAACAAATAAAGTAAAAAAGAGGGCAAAACTGATAGAAAAAAAAAAAAAAAAGAATGATTAAACAATACTCACTTATTCCAAAATAAGGCAACAAAAGGTAATAAAAGGAAAAGAAAAAGATTGTTGAATCAAGTAGGAAAAGATTAGATTAAACTTAAACCTAAAGATATCAATAAGTAAAATTAATCTAAAGGTATAATTACTCTAATTACAAGAAAAAAAAAACCCCACTAAAATCAGCATTATCCTTTTAGTAAGAGACACTATAAAATAAAAGATTAGAGGTAAGATGAAAATAGATGATGGAGAAATACCAACCTAAATAAATATATTTCAGCCATGTTAGTACCAAAAAGTACTGAAATAAAAATTCCCTTTACTGCAAAGAATTATAGGTCTATGTACTCTTAGTAACAGTTTCAGACTATATAAAGGAAGTGATAAAAGAACCAAAAAGAGAACAAATCTGTAACCATAATGGGAAAAATTAAAATATCACATGAATTATAGAAAAAATAGACAAAAATCAGTATAATGTTATATAATTATAACATATATATAAAATTATATATATAATCAGTATAAAGGTTATATAATGTTAAACAAACAAGAAACACACTACTAACTTGTCCCAGTGGACAATTCTTGAAATAGAAAACAAAACAAAAATGCCTTTTATGACTGTCCAGTATTGTACTGAGAATACCAGTCAGTAAAATAAATCAACAACAAGAAAAAATATATAGGGAATAAGAAAGATCTAAATAAGCACAGGATATGTTATGTTCATGTATGTATTGAAAGATTCAAATTTGCAAGTTTGAGCAGGTCTATGCATGCCAATTTCTCTCTAAATTGTTTGTTGATTCAATGCAAACACAAATTTCCAACAGGTATGTTGTCATTTTTAAGCTGATTTGGAAGTTTAAAGATATGCACCAAAGTAACTGAGTCCTGTCTGACTCTTTGTGACTCCATGGACTGTAGTTCGCAAGTTGCACTGTCCATGGAATCATCTGTGCAAGAATACTGGAGTGGGTTGCCATTTCCTTCTCCAGGGGATCTTCCCCACCCAAGTCTCCTGCATTGCAGGCAAATTCTTTTCTGTCTGAACCACCAGGGAAGCCCTATATAACCCTCCAAGAATTGCCCACAGACTCAAAGCAGAAGAATAGTATTGGAAAATTTACATATACTGAAAGTGAATATTATTAAATATCTGCAGTAATTAAGACAGTTTGAATAGATGCAGAAATAAACCAACATATCAATGGGACATAAAAAAAAGATAAAAAGCTATCAATGCAGACTATGGAAGTAAGGATGTATTTTCAATAAATGCTATTAAGACAAAATGGTTGTCCATATAAGGGGAAAAAAATTAGTCTAGCTCACTACCTCAAATCACACACAAAAATTCCTTACAGATAGATATACAATAGGTTTAAATGCAAAAGGGAAAGCAATCAATGATGCAGACCTTAAAATTGGTGGAACTATTAATGGACACATGGTAGGCATAGTTTTCTTAACTAATACACAAATGAAAAATCATAAAGGAAAACATTAACATATGTGACACATTAAATTAAAAACCATCTGTTCATTAAAAAGACTCTCTTAAGAAACTGAAAACATTCAATTCAGTTCAGTTGCTCAGTCGTGTCTGACTATTTTCGACCCCATGGACTGCAGCAGGCCAAGCTTTCACGGTCACATGCAGCAGTAACAGTGCATGCATGGGACTTTTTGAAGGAGGTCATCATTATCTTCATTATCTCCACCATGAGTGAAGTTGCTCAGTCGTGTCCTACTCTTTGCGACCCCATGGACTATAACCTACCAGGCTCCTCCATCCATGGGATTCTCCAGGCAAGAATACTGGAGTGGGTTGCCATTTCCTTCTCCAGGGAATCTTCCCAACCGAGGGATTGAACCCTGGTCTCCCACCTTGCAGGCAGACACTTTAACCTAGTTTGGCCAAACAACAGGGAGGGTATACAGCCCTACCCATCAACAAAAAATCGGATTAAAGATTTACTGAGCATGGCCCCACACATCAGAACAAGACCCAGTTTCCCCCACAGTCAGTCTCATCCATCAGGAAGCTTCCATTAGCCTCTTGTCCTTATCCATCAGAGGATGGACAGAATGAAAACCACAGTCACAGAAAACTAATCAAGCTAATCACATGGACCACAGCCTTGTCTAACTCACTGAAACTATGCGATATGCAGGCTAGAGTCTCCCAAAATGGATGGGTGATGGTGGAGAGTTCTGACAAAACATGGTCCACTGGAGAAGGGAATGGCAAACTTCAGTATTCTTGACTTGAGAAACCCATGAACAGTGTTTTAGAAAAGGCAAAAAGATATTGAAAACATTAGATATGAGAAAAAAGATTAATATGAGCAATACAAAAAGGGTTCATGTTCAGAGTGTGTGTTTACATTTGTGTATTTGTGTATTCTACTCTTGTGGTAAAGAACCTGCATGCCAGGTTCGTCTCCTGGGTCAGGAAGATCCCCCGAAGCAGGGCATAGCAACCCACTCCAGCAGTCTTGCCTGGAAAATGCTGCGGACAGAGGAGCTTGGCAGGCTACGGTCCATAGGATCACAGAGCTGGACAAGGCTGAAGCAACTTAGTACATACACACTTATTCTACTCTATAATCCAGTAGACAAAAATATAAAAAACAATAACTCATACATCTGTGTACAGGAGATATTTACAATATTTTTAAACATCTTTAGAAGGAATGATGCTAAAGCTGAAACTCCAGTATTTTGGCCACCTCATGCGAAGAGTTGACTCATTGGAGAAGACTCTGATGCTGGGAGGGATTGAGGGCAGGAGGAGAAGGGGACGACAGAGGATGAGATGGCTGGATGGCATCACTGACTCGATGGATGCGAGTTTGAGTGACCTCCGGGAGCTGGTGATGGACAGGGAGGCCTGGCGTGCTGCGGTTCATGGGGTCGCAAAGAGTCGGACACGACTGAGCGACTGATCTGATCTGATCTGATTTTTGTTTGAAAGAGTCAAAACTACACAATAGAAGAGATGAAAAATTTATGGCATATTCAAATATTAGACTATCTTAACAGCAATAAAACTGAAAGATCTACAGTTAGAGACAAACTATCTGGTAAATTCTTAAATGATAGTATTTTGTGAAAGAAGCCAGTCGACACAAAGCATTAATATTTTTGAAGGAATATTTTTAGTAAATATAGACAGAAATTCAAGAAATTATATAAGACATTCCAAGTTATATTTGTCAAGCTCGGTGGTGGGTTCACCGATGTTTACTTTGTAATTTTTATTACTATTATTAAAGCTCTATATGAGTATTATATACTTCTATATGTCAGAAATATTTTAGAAAAAAATTTTGTTTTTAAAAATCAATCAAGTTGTTTTGTTCTAATGTATAAACAGCTTAAAAACAAGTAACCAGAGATTTAAATTTACAAGACTCAAAATTAAGTTACAGTTTGAATCCTGATTATTAAATTTTTTGCTTTACATTTTTCATATACTCTAATACAAACCATAATTGGAAAAAAGCTTTACACCAGTCTGGTATTCATTGCTAATGAAATAAATGTCCCTAGTATGTTCATCTATTACTGCCACAAGAAAGTGACAACTAGCCCCAGCTAGTTCTATGAGATGGGAATACTAACTCTCAAAGATAAATTTATAATTTGATACTGAGCAAAACTAAGTCTGACATTGAGAAATCTCATCTTCCCATGAGAGATCTTTAAAAAATGAATAACATGATTAGAGTCAGATTATGGAAAACACTTATTCAACATCTTTTGTTTTGCTTTGTTTGTGGCAGAACCAGGCCAGGCCACAGTGCTTTTGTTTTTTATCATAACATTTATTTCTGTATTTTCTGTACTATATTTCTACGTCTTTTGTAAGACTTTCTTTCCAATTATTATTCTTATTTTATTACAGGAATAATCTAATATAATAAAACATGATTGGGGTTTAAATTATGGATATGATTTGATTCTTATGTGTTTAAATTCTCTGTGATACTTATTCATTAGTTCTCATATTTAAAAATGTGAAAGCTTTCTAGACTATGTGTTAGTTTAGGAACTTCTTTTAGAAAAGATGAATGATTTTTCATTTTCTTTTAGAAGAAGGTAGTATATAAATGTAGGCTTCTCTGGTGGCTGAGCAGTAAAGAATCTGCCTGTCAGTGTAAGAGATGCAGGTTCAATCTCTGGGTTGGGAAGATCCCCTGGAGAAGGAAATGGCAACCCACTCCAGCATTCTTGCCTGGGAAATGCCATGGACAGAGGAGCCTGACGGGCTACAGTCCATGGAGTCACAAAAGAGTCCAACACAACTTAGGAACCAAACAAGTATATAAATAAAAATATACACACATAATAAAGTAGTAGAAAGTTACCTTGATTGAAAGAACCAAATCAAAAGGCTGTATCAGATAATATCCCATGCTATTAATTTTGTATTTGTGATCTATTTACTTAATATTTTTTACAACCCCATTAACTTGACTGACAGAATTTGCCAAATGACAATTTCCCTTCTGGTTTTCTTATTAGAAACCTTGGATTTATGGAGCAGAGTTTGCTGGGGGAAAGAGAAAAAGGTAAATTATTGGAATTGCTGAGGTTGAGATAATGGTAGAGATTTACACAAGGCCAGCAGGCAATTTATTTTGAAGTTAAAGAGTGACGATGATCTACACCCCCCACCCCCCACCTCCAGAATCCTGAAATTTGAGTTAAGGTTTCAAAGGAGAATGATTATATTGTCAAATAGAAAGACAGACTCTTGGGTACCAAGACTTTAAGTCTGCAAAGAGGACGGAAAACCTGACCATTGAATGGATGCCTTGGCTTTTCCTGCCTTTATGGAACTACAGGGTTAGGATAACTGGGTACTTGCAGTTACCCACTTGGGTGGAAGATCAAGCCTCCCTGAATGCCCTTCTTTGAGTTGGAGCTTTTCCACTCTGCGCCACAAACTTGAGACCTTGCTCAACTTCTAGTGCATGTGAAAGAAATCACAGTAATGGTAAAATTGGCTTTCTTTCCAAACTAACGGGTAAATAGGATTTCAAATACAAATTTGTTTATGAAAAATAATGAATTATTTCTTGTACAACAGAGTTTGAGCATGGGTACCTGGAATTATATTTGTGTATTTAGAGTGATGTTTATTTTACTAAATCACAGTCCTCTCTTTGCATATTATAAATATTTTAATATTTTTTCAAATAAATTATGTATTTATGTTCATTCTTCTGAGTTCACTCAACTGAAATTCCACTTGATACTCATATAATATTAAAAAGGTTAGAAAGAGTAATTTGACATTGTGGACATAATTATTGGACTAATTTCAATGTTCTTCTCCTGTTTTACTAAATTCATTGATTTCAGTCTGTTTTAAACACTGCTCACAGCTTTTTGGAAAGAAGATACATGTTCTCATATGTTTTATATAATTTTCATTCAGCAAAGATTAAAAAACTAATTAAATACAGGTTTATGAAAAAGTTTATATGAACAAAGAGTATTCAGGGAAAGTGGCTCCCTGCTAGTAATTTAGAGAAAAAAATCATGTGAATTATGCTTTCAGAAACAAATTTAATGAAACTGTGTTGGGATGTGTTTTATCTAAAGTATTCTGCATAATTTTAAGCCCATGAATACATAAACACAATTATGATTCCAAGTTAAAATGTTCTAGTGTCAAACTTGGTGCTGCTGCCAAAATATTAACGAAAAACAGAATATCTGGCACAGAGAACCTACCAGTATTTCTGAATAATGCTAAAAATGGTGGGAAATAGACAATATTTTTCATCATGTAGCAATGTTGATATTCAGTTGTTGAAATAACAGAGAAATATAAAATGAAAATGAATTATAAGCTTTCTTTGCTGGAATTTTAGTGAAAATAACAGAATTCCTCATATTAAAAATACTCCCTAAACCTCAGTTCTTTAACACTCTGGTTAAGTCAGAACTGAAATGGCTGGTTCAAAGACTGACTTTTAGGAGTTCTTGGTTCCTTTTATGAATTCTACTGCTGCTGCTACTGAGTCACATTTCAAACATTAAACTCATACATTTCATTTGTTGTTTATCCAGAACCAAGCCTATAATTATGGTAGAAGAAGCAGCTTAAAAGGTAGAATTGACAGACTTTTTGTTACAAATGTGGACTCTAACTTAAGATTTCAGTAAAGAAAGATAAATAACAAAGACTATAGAGGATAAAAAAGATTAATAGGAAAACACCAATATAGATTTATAAATGCATAATAACAAGGGTGATTTAAATTTAAAAGAATTTCACACATTAACACCACATCTTATACTAAAAGAAAATAATCTTCATGACCCTAATTTATGTCATACAGAAAATTTAAGAAAAGTTGACATTTCCAAGGAAAATAACATGAAATTCCAAAATGACAATCAAAGAACATATATATTATTTAAAATTATGTATTTTTCAGAGTCAAATATGTTGTACTTATTTACACTATGAAAAGGGATTTGAACTCACATTTAAAACATTCAGAAAACGAAGATCATGGCATCTGGTCCCATCACTTCGTGGGAAATAGATGGGGAAACAGTGGAAACAGTGTCAGACTTTATTTTTCTGGGCTCCAAAATCACTACAGATGGTGACTGCAGCCATTGAATTAAAAGATGCTTACTCCTTGTACGGAAAGTTATGACCAACCTAGATACCATATTCAAAAGCAGAGACATTACTTTGCCAACAAAGGTTCGCCTAGTCAAGGCTATGGTTTTTCCTGTAGTCATGTATGGATGTGAGAGTTAAACTGTGAAGAAGGCTGAGCCCCGAAGAATTGATGCTTTTGAACTGTGGTGTTGGAGAAGACTCTTGAGAGTCCCTTGGACTGCAAGGAGATCCAACCAGTCCATTCAGAAGGAGATCAGCCCTGGGATTTCTTTGGAAGGAATGATGTTAAAGCTGAAACTGCAGTACTTTGTCCACCTCATGGAAGAGTTGACTCATTGGAAAAGACTCTCATGATGGGAGGGATTGGGGGCAAGAGGAGAAGGGGACAACAGAGGATGAGATGGCTGGATGGCATCACTGACTCGATGGACATGAGTCTGGGTGAACTCCGGGAGTTGGTGATGGACAGGGAGAACTGGCGTGCTGCGATTCATGGGGTCGCAAAGAGTCGGACACGACTGAGCGAATGATCTGATCTGATCTGATCTGATCTGATAGGAACTGTACCAAATGTTCAATATTTCAGATTTTGTTTTTAAAGACTATGAACAACAAAGCTTTATAGAGTAGCTGATACTGGAGAAGGGTCTAGGCTCATTCACCAGATAATTGATCTAGCCTCATCTATATGACTATTTCCTTAAATGCGTACACATACACACACACATAATGGAATATTATTTAAAAATCAGGACTATATGGAAATGTCACTAAACTTTCAAGGATATCAAACAAAAGACATACGGTAGGCAGAATGTCCTCCTAGCGTAGTTCACACCAAATTTTATATTTTTTTCAACTTTCAATTATATAGAACTTCTTAGTCATCATGAAGATATATTTGTAAGGAAAGAAGTAGCAACTTATTTAATTTTAGTTTGTTAATTGATATGAAAGTCTAAATATTTAGACACATAGAATGTGGATCTCAGTTTTTATCCCTGTACTATGCTTGTATAGGTTTGAGACTGGCCTACCAGAGGAATTAAATTGTTGTTTTTCTGCCAGGATATCAAATCGAGTGAGCTGGAAATCTGAGAATTCCAGAAGCATGCTAAGAGATTATTGGTAGACTGCAGTTTGGAGTGACTGTCAGGGGTATGATTATATCATAAAATTTTGAGATAGGGTGAAGGAAAAGCTCATTTAGAGTAGTTACAAAATATTGTGTGCTGAGTTACTGGATCTATCATTTATCAGAATATTGAAATTTAAGATGTGAATAGTGAGGAAGAGGTTTATACTGAGCTAGAGCAAAAGAAAAGTAAATGGAGAGGGGAGAAAGGAACTTGATTTGAGGGCCAATAGGTCATAGCAAAAATATAGGGTCCTCTGTGATACATATTTATATCAGATTTAAACTTAGGTGATATTACTATAGGACTCAAGACTTACCCACAAGGTTAACACTACTTCCAGTCATATTTTAACATGCTTTCCCACATAATTTAAATAAAGAATGAGATAATTTTTCAGTTCAAATCTCTAAAATACATTAACTTTGCTGTTTTAACCAGCTAAAACATTAGGAGAGGCTTTTTTTTTTTTTTTTTTTTTTTAAGTTGGAGGATAAATTTAGTAAATAGTAATTGCAATGTTGGAAAGAATATAAAAAGTGTTTTGATGAAAAATGAATTTTTTGAATACAAGGTAATAAGCAGAAGGAAATGTTATCTATTATCTTATCTGAGTGTTGAAAGAAATATAAGATTTTGGAGTGTTGAGATGAGAAAAGAGAACACAGTCGAGAAAACAGTAAGTAAAAGTTCAAGAGTGGGGAAGCATGATATGTTTATGGAATATTTACAATCTGGCTGAAGCATTTGTTGGAAAGAAGTAGGATATAAAATTAGAATTGTAGGTTGGGATCTGTGAGGGACTTGCATGTCAAAGTGATTCATTGTGTAATGTTCTTCCAAGTACCAATGGGCAAAGAAAATATATTTGGAGCCCTTTAATCAAAATTCATATTTGCTTAAAATGTACATGGAAAAGAAATGCTATTCTTTACACTGATATATACAGATCAGTATGTGTGTGTGTGTGTATATATATATATTCCTTATTTTATTGCATAATGTGTCCTAATATGCTTTTTTATAGATTCATTTTATTTATAGGTTCAGAAATATTTATTTTCTAAATAAAACATTTTGTCTCCTGATGTTAAGATAGCATTTTGATCACAAGCTTCTTTCTTCTTTTGCTTTTTTTGCCTATATCATAGATTTTACTCATTAAGACTTTTCTCCCAAAGAAAGGAATGTAACAGTAACTAGGGTAAAACAAATTACAACTAAATCCAGCTCTCAAAAATTTCTACAAAACTGGTATACCATAAGAATCATGACATTGAGATTTCTTCTTTTTGAAGCATTTATATTAATGTTAGCTTTTCTGCTGCTATCTTATAACATCACTTTCATCCACTACAGTCCTCATGAAAACCGAGATCTGAAATACTGTAGGCTTAGTTATCTTTCAAGCTAAGTAAAACATTTTTTTCTTTAAATTTATAGAGCACTCTATGAATTCTATACATTGCCCTCAAAGCCCCTCTGGTGCAGAACTCCAAATGAAAGGAAGAAAATATGTCCCCTATGCTTTCCACAGGAGAATGATTCAGATTCAAAACTGTCTTTTAAGGTTTTTTTTTGTTTGTTTGTTTTGTTTTTAGAGAACTATATAATAAACTCTATTCTTTGATAGAAAATTTTAAGATAATAATTTTCAAATAAATTAATGTTCTATAAAAATCTTACATGCAAAATCAAACCACTGCTGGAATGGAATAATAAAATAATATCTGAAAATAAATCAGTAATCTGAAGGAATACTTAATTCTCTCTTCCTCAAATATTACTAGACCAGATAGATTTTTCAGGTTAGTTTTACTTGTGTTTAAGAACTTCCCTGGTTGTTCAGTAGTAAAGAATCCACTTGCCTAGGCAGGAGATGGGGGTTTGATCCCTGACTTGAGAAGATCCCCTGTTGAAGGAAATGGCAACCCCCTCCAGTATTCTTGCCAGGGAAATCTCATGGACAGGGGAGCCTGGTAGGCTACATTTCATGAGGTTACAAAAGAGTCAGGCACAACTTAGTGACTAAACAACAGAAAAGAAGTAGACCATCTGAATTTTTATATAATTTTATCCTTTATCAAAGGATAGAAAAAAAAAGAAATCTCTTCATATTATTTTTAAACAGCTTTATTAAAGTATCAATGATATAAAATTAACCACACAAATTTAAAGAATGTGATATAGTACATTTCAACTTTGTTTATAACCCTGAGAGAGTCACCATAGTAAAAATAATAAACAAATCTATCAGTCCTAAAGCATATTCTGCTATTTTATAATTCTTCCTTGCAGCCACTTTCTGTCTTCTCTAGGCACCACTAATCTGCTTCAGACAATATGGATAAGCTTTTGTTTTATAGAGTTTTAAGTAAATGGAGTCATATCTAACTTCTGAAACTTTGGATAATTATTTTTTGGATTCATAGACACTGGCAATAGTTGTCTCTTGGGTGACTTGCTTTTGATGTAAGACCTATGAAATACTTATATATTAGAGATATTAAACCCTGTCAGTCATATCATTTCCAAACATTTTGTCCTAGTCTATGCTTTTTTATTGATGTTGGTGGTGGTGTTTTCTGTTGTTTTGTTGATCTTTTCATTGATGTGCAAAACTTTTAAGTTTGATTAGGTTCCAATTGCTTATTTTTGCTTTTATTTATTGATTTCTAAAATATTTTCCATTGTATTTAAAACACACGCTTTGTATGATTTTATCCATCCAAGTTTTCTGAGACTTGTTTATGGCCTAGGATTTGCTCTACCTTAATAAACATTCTGTGTTTATATGAAAAATAAGTGCATTCTAATGTTGTGTGGAGTATTTAATAAATGTCAATTAGATGACATTGGTTGATAGTGTTCAAATTTATACAACTTCTTTTTTTTGCTACTTAATTTAATTATAAGAATGTGTTTTGAAATATCCTAGTATAATTGTAGGTTGGCCCATTTATTCTGAAAGTTCTATCAGTTTTACTTCCTGGGGTTTGAATTTACTTCTTCAGGCACATAAATATTCAAGATAGTTATGTCCTATTCATGAACTGACTGCTTCATCATTATGAAACAAACTTCTTTATTAGTAATTTTTGCTGTAAAAATTACTTTTGTTATCAATATAGTCAATCAAGTACATATTTTTAAACATTATTTTATCTAATTTTGTGTTTTCATAAAGTGTGTTTCTTATAAGACAATATATCAGTCAGTTCAGTTCAGTCGCTTAGTCGTGTCCAACTCTTTGACACCCCGTGAATCCCAGCATGTGAGGCCTCCCTGTCCATCACCAACTCCTGAAGTTCACTCAGACTCACATCCATCGAGTCAGTGATGCCATCCAGCCATCTCATCCTCTGTCGTCCCCTTCTCCTCCTGCCCACAATCCCTCCCAGCATCAGAGTCTTTTCCAATGAGTCAGCTCTGCACATGAGGTGGCCAAAGTATTGGAGTTTCAGCTTTAGCATCATTCCTTCCAAAGAAATCCCAGGGCTGATCTCCTTCTGAATGGACTGGTTGGATCTCCTTGCAGTCCAAGGGACTCTCAAGAGTCTTTTTCAACACCACAGTTCAAAAGCATCAGTTCTTCGGTGCTCAGCTTTCTTCACAGTCCAGCTCTCACATCCATACATGACCACAGGAAAAGCCATAGCCTTGACTAGACAGACCTTTGTTGGCAAAGTAATGTCTCTGCTTTTGAATATGCTATCTAGGTTGGTCATAATTTTTCTTCCAAGGAGTAAGCTTCTTTTAATTTCATGGCTGCAGTCACCATCTGCAGTAATTTTGGAGCCCAGAAAAATAAAGTCTGACACTGCTTCCACTGTTTCCCCATCTATTTCCCACGAGGTGATGGGACCGGATGCCATGATCTTCGTTTTCTGAATGTTGAGCTTGAAGCCAACTTTTTCACTCTCCTCTTTCACTTTCATCAAGAGGCTTTTTAGTTCTTCACTTTCTGCTGTAAGGGCGATGTCATCTGCATATCTGGGGTTATTTATATTTTTCCCAGCAATCTTGATTCCAGCTTGTGCTGCTTCCAGTCCAGCATTTCTCATGATGTACTCTGCATATAGGTTAAATAAGCAGGGTGACAATATACAGCCTTGACGTACTCCTTTTCCTATTTGGAACCAGTCTGTTGTTCCATGACCAGTTCTAACTGTTGCTTCCTGACCTGCATACAGATTTCTCAAGAGGCAGATCAGGTGGTCTGGTATTCCCATCTCTTTCAGAATTTTCCATAGTTTATTGTGATTCACACAGTCAAAGGCTTTGGCATAGTCAATAAAGCAGAAATAGATGTTTTTCTGGAACTCTCTTGCTTTTTCCATGATCCAGCGGATGTTGGCAATTTGATCTCTGGTTCCTCTGCCTTTTCTAAAACCAGCTTGAACATCAGGAAGTTCACGGTTCACATATTGCTGAAGCCTGGCTTGGAGAATTTTGAGCATTACTTTACTAGCGTGTGAGATGAGTGAAATTGTTCGGTAGTTTGAGCACTCCTTGGCATTGCCTTTCTTTGGGATTGGGATGAAAACTGACCTTTTCCAATCTTGTGGCCACTGCTGAGTTTTCCAAATTTGCTGGCATATTGAGTGCAACACTTTCACAGCATCATCATTCAGGACTTGGAATAGCTCCACTGGAATTCCATCACCTCCACTAGCTTTGTTCGTAGTGATGCTTTCTAAGGCCCACTTGACTTCACATTCCCGGATGTCTGGCTCTAGGTCAGCGATCACACCATCATGATTATCTGGGTCATGAAGCTCTTTTTTGTACAGTTCTTCTGTGTATTCTTGCCACCTCTTCTTAATATCTTCTGCTTCTATTAGGTCCATACCATTTCTGTGCTTTATCAAGCCCATCTTTGCATGAAATGTTCCTTTGGTATCTCTGATTTTCTTGAAGAGATCCCTAGTCTTTCCCATTCTGTTGCTTTCCTCTATTTCTTTGCAATGTTCGCTGAAGAAGGCTTTCTTATCTCTTCTTGCTATTCTTTGGAACTCTGCATTCAGATGTTTATATTTTTCCTTTTCTCCTTTGCTTTTCGCTTCTCTTCTTTTCAAAACTATTTGTAAGGCCTCCCCAGACAGCCATTTTGCTTTTTTTTTTGTATTTCTTTTCCATGGGGATGGTCTTGATCCCTGTCTCCTGTACAATGTCACGAATCTCATTCCATAGTTCATCAGGCACTCTATCTATCAGATCTAGGCCCTTAAATCTATTTCTAACTTCCACTGTATAATCATAAGGGATTTGATTTAGGTCATACCTGAATGGTCTAGTGGTTTTCCCTACTTTCTTCAATTGAAGTCTGAATTTGGCAATAAGGAGTTCATGATCTGAGCCAAAGTCACCTCCTGGTCTTGTTTTTGCTGACTGTATAGAGCTTCTCCATCTTTGGCTGCAAAGAATATAATCGATCTGATTTCAGTGTTGACCATCTGGTGATGTCCATGTATAGAGTCTTCTCTTGTGTTGTTGGAAGAGGGTATTTGCTATGACCAGTGCATTTTCTTGGCCAAACTCTGTTAGTCTTTGCCCTGCTTCATTCCATATTCCAAGGCCAAATTTGCCTGTTACTCCAGGTGTTTCTTGACTTCCTACTTTTGCATTCCAGTTCCCTATAATGAAAAGGACATCTTTTTTGGGTTTTAGTTCTAAAAGGTCTTGTAGGTCTTCATAGCACCGTTCCACTTCAGCTTCTTCAGTGTTACTGGTTGGGGCATAGACTTGGATTACTGTGACATTGAATGGTTTGCCTTGGAAATGAACAGAGATCATTCTGTTGTTTTTGAGATTGCATCCAAGTACTGCATTTAGGACTTGCCTTGCCGGCTGCGTGGTGCACTAAGAGTGCCTCGCCGGCTGCGCAGCCGAGATGAGCTACCCCACTACCGAGGAAGGATGATGGTGAGGACCAGCACACTAAGCACGGCGGAGAGGAGCTACCCCACGACCGAGGTCAAGAAGGGCGGCAGTGAAGAGATACCCCTCCTCCAAGGTCAGGAAGGGAGGCGGTGAGGAGAGACCCCTCGTCCAAGGTAAGGTGCGATGGCTGTGCTTCGCTGGAGCAGCCGGGAAGAGATACCCCACGCCCAAGGTAAGAGAAACCCAAGTAAGACGGTAGGTCTTGCAAGAGGGCATCAGAGGGCAAATACACTGAAACCATACTCACAGAAAACTAGTCAATCTAATTACACCAGGACCACAGCCTTGTCTAACTCAATGAAATTAAGCCATGCCAGTGGGGCAACCCAGGATGGGCGGGTCATGGTGGAGAGATCTGACAGGGTGTGATCCGCTGGAGAAGGGAATGGCAAACTATTCAGTATTCTTGCCTTGAGAACCCCATGAACAGTATGAAAAGGCAAAATGATAGGATACTGAAAGAGAAACTCCCCGGGTCAGTAGGGGCCCAATATGCTACTGGAGATCAGTGGAGAAATAACTCCAGAAAGAATGAAGGGATGGAGCCAAAGCAAAAAGAATATCCAGCTATGGATGTGTCTGGTGATAGAAGCAAAGTCCGATGCTGTAAAGAGCAATATTGCATAGGAACCTGGAATGTCAGGTCCATGAATCAAGGCAAATTGGAAGTGGTCAAACAAGAGATGGCAAGAGTGAATGTCGACATTCTAGGAATTAGCGAACTAAAATGGACTGGAATGGGTGAATTTAACTCAGAGGACCATTATTTAAAGATAGGACCTTTAAAGAGGTAATAAAGGTTACATGAGGCCATAACATTTTAGTCCTAATCTGATAGGGCTAGTTTCTTTATAAAAAGAGGAAGTGATAGGAGGATCCTATACACAGAGAAAAGTTATGTAAGCACAGGACAGAAAGGTGGTCACCTGTAAGCCAGGCAGAGATACAGATACCAATGCTGCTGCCACCCTGATCTTGGACATCTAACCTCAAGAAAAATAAATTTATGTTGGTTAAGCCACTTAACTAACATAGTATTAGCTCAAAGAGATTAATACCTTGATCAAGTGTAAGTAAGAAGTTTTCCAGCCTGAGTGGTGGGAATAGATATTATTAGAAACCTTGAGTATAAGCCCCAGGTACTGTTACCTCTGACATTTCCAGGAGTTTCCCCCGACAGCCCAACCCCTGCTGCCAAGCATGAGTATTTTCCTTACGTGCATGAACTAATCTGTACTCAGCTGAATACTCATGGAGAACTTTTGCAACTCTCTGGAATATTCCATGCAGGTCTCAGTTTTCAGGTATTCTATTATCCTGTGAACTCTAGCTGCTTTGGTCTTTTGGACCTCAATTCCCTTTCAACTGAAGTAGTAGGTGAGACTATACCCTTTACCTCTTCCAGTACCACAGAGTGGGGACTTTCTCAAGACAGGAAGCTGAGTCTATCATGGAGATCTCCTCATTTGTCATTTAGGGGCCTTTCTATTTCATTGCCTGATATCCAATGACTTGAATGTAATTTTTATATGGTTTGTCCATTTTTAAGTTTTACTAGTCTGGAGAGTAACTCTACTCCCTTAAAAGGAATATTTACCACATAAAAGAGTGGGTAATAGTGTTTTGTGAGATATTGTATTTAAACAAAACAACAATAATACTCTAAAAAAAGAGAAGTAAAATGGATTTAAACTATGTTAATACTCTTGTATTATTTGGAATTCCTACATTATTTAACATACATTGAAATTATTAATAGTCATATTGCAATATCAAAGATAATCTTACAAAGAATAACACAAATTTTAAAACTAAAAAATATGTGAACCGTGAACTTCCAGATGTCCAAGCTGGTTTTAGAAAGACAGAGGAACCAGAGATCAAATTGTCAACATTCGCTGGATCATCGAAAAAGCAAGAGAGTTCCAGAAAAACATCTATTTTTGCTTTATTGTCTATGTCAAAGCCTTTGACTGTGTAGATCACAATAAACTGTGGAAAATTCTGAAAGAGATGGGAATACCAGACCACCTACCTGCCTCCTGAGAAATCTGTATGCAAGTCAGGAAGCAACAGTTAGAACTGGACATGGAACAACAGACTGGTTCCAAATAGGAAAAGGAGTACATCAAGGCTGTATATTGTCACCCTACTTATTTAACTTATATGCAGAGTACATCATGAGAAATGCTGGGATGAAGGGAGCACAAGCTGGAATCAAGATTGCTGGGAGAAATATCAATAACCTCAGATATGCAAATAACACCACCCTTATGGCAGAAAGAAAAGAAGAACTAAAGAGCCTCTTGATGAAAGTGAAAGAGGAGAGTGAAAAAGTTGGCTTAAAGCTCAATATTCAGAAAACGAAGATCATGGCATCTGGTCCCATCACTTCATGGGAAATAGATGGGGAAACAGTGCCAGACTTTATTTTTCTGGGCTCCAAAATCACTGCAGATGGTGATTGCAGCCATAAAATTAAAGGATGCTTACTCCTTGGAAGGAGAGTTATGACCAATCTAGATAGCATGTTAAAAAACAGAGACATTACTTTGTCAACAAAGGTCAATCTAGTCAAGGCTATGGTTTTTCCAGTGGTCATGTATGGATGTGAGAGTTGGACTGTAAAGAAAGCTTAGTGTCAAAGAATTGGTGATTTTGAACTGTGGTATTGGAGAAGACGGAGAAGGCAGTGGCACCCCACTCCAGTACTCTTGCCTGAAAAATCCCATGGACGGAGGAGCCTGGTAGGCTGCAGTCCATGGAGTCACTAAGAGTCGGACACGGCTGAGTGACTTCACTTTCACTTTTCACTTTCATGCACTGGAGGAGGAAATGGCAACCCACTCCAGTGTTCTTGCTTGGAGAATCCCAGGGACGGGGTAGCCTGGTGGGCTGCCATCTATGGGGTTGCACAGAGTCGGACATGACTGGAGCGACTTGGCAGCATTGGAGAAGACTCTTGAGAATATAAAGTATGCTGCTGCTGCTGCTAAGTCGCTTCAGTCGTGTCCGACTCTGTGCAACCCCATAGATGGCAGCCCACCAGGCTCCCCCATCCCTAGGATTCTCCAGGCAAGAACACTGGAGTGGGTTGCCATTTCCTTCTCCAATGCATGAAAGTGAAAAGTGAAAAGTGAAAGTGAAGTCGCTCAGTCACGTCGGACTCCTAGCAACACTATGGACTGCAGCCTACCAGACTCCTCCATACATGGGATTTTCCAGGCAGGAGTACTGGAGTGGAGTGCCATTGCCTTCTCCAAATATAGAGTTATAAGTGTATATATATATATATATATATATATATATATATATATATATATATATATATATATAAAAACACACACACACATATATACACACATGCACACACATATGCATATGTGCTCAGTCGCTTCAGTCATGTCCAACCTTCTGCAACCCCATGGACTGTAGTCCGCCTGGTTCCTTTGTCCATGGGATTTCCCCAGCAAGAATACTGGAGTGTGTAGCCATTCACTCTGTATGTATGTCTACGTGGGCTTCCCTGGTGATTCAGATGGTAAAGAATTCACCGACAATGCAGGAGACCTGGGTTTGATCCCTTGGTTAGGAAGATACCCTAGAGGGAATTGACTAACACTTTCTTTTTTTTTTTTTTGTTTCTTTCACATGTGTATGAATGCATATATGTGTGTGCATGCTTAATGTAAAGTGTATATATATATATATATATATATATATATATATGTATATATGTATGTATGTATAGTGAGGGATTACTAAAACTGTCAAGAACCAAACTCAGAGAGAGGAGCTTACATAAGAGGAAGAAAAGAAATTCACAAAAGGCATTGATAGAGAACAGTCAGAAGGGTAATAAGAGAGAAATCAGGAGTACTTGATATCATAGAGATCAAGGACAGAAAGGATAGTCTGCTGAGAAGTGTTTAAAGTGAATTTAGGTACATGAAGGGCACATAAATCCTCATCAAGAAGTGTTTCAGTGCTGGTGTGGGACAAGATAGGTTTGGAATTGAATACCTAATAGAAGTGAAAGAATGATGATAAAAAATGTTGAATATACATTTTTTGAAATTTGTTCTTTGACATGCAGAAAAAATATAAATTGATAGCTCAAGAAAAGTAAAATGTTATTGTTATTACTGTTGTTGTTTTATAGAGGATGGGTGTCTACAACATCTGTAAATACAGATAAACTCTGCATTAATGACAGCATAGCCGATTGCAGAAAGATAATATAATAGACAGTGTTTGTGTTCTTAAAACATGAGTGCACATGATAGCCAGGGTAGTTAGAAAGTGTGGTCATTGATCAGAAGGATGAAACTTCCTCTTTCATGATATGAGAAAAGAACAAAAGGGTAGTTATATGAGCCAGTATTTTTATGAAATTTAAAGGAATTCTCATCTTAGGAAATAATTAGTTTTTAAGAGTTAAGGCTAGTCCCTGAGTTGCTTGATTATATTCAGCTGACATGAATGAACAGTTTTGGTGGGATTTTCAGGCAAGAGAATGTATAGAAAGACACTACAGGGCTTAAAACTGAATCCTAAAACAATTCATTATGGAACAGAATAGCCACCTAGTTCCAAATGTCTTAGACATCTGGTGAAAAAAGGGCAGGTATGTCTCCATCAGATTTGGCAACATGAAAGTCATTGCTAAGAGCCCTTTTGAGAGTTGAGGCAAAACCAGATCAGACTGAATGGAACAGCAGCACACTTCTAGGCATACTTTATTCATATATATATATTACAGTTTATTAGAATAAAATTAGAAACTCAATACACGCCTACTTTAAAAAACATCTCTTTAGGAAAATTACACATTTAAAATATTTAATAAATATTTACTAAAGCTTATGTATTTTATAAAACTACCCTACTATGAATACTTTTTGGTATCTATATATTTTTTTTTGTAGTTTATTTATTTTTTTTATTATTATTATTTTAATTTTTCTTAACTTTACAATATTGTATTACTTTTACTATACATCGAGATGGATCCACCACCAGAATACCCGTGCTCCCCATCCTGAACCCTCCTCCCTCCCCCCTCCCACACCATCCCTCCAGGTCATCCCAGTGCTCCAGTCCCAGGCATCTGTTATCGGGCATCGTACCTGGACTGACTCGTTTCAGATATGATATTATACATATTTCAATGCTATTCTCCCCAATCGTCCCACCCTCTCCCAGTCCCAGAGTCCAAAAGTCTGTTCTATACATCAGTGTCTCTTTTGCTGTCTCATAAGCAGGGTGATTGTTACCATCTTTCTAAATTCCATATATATGCGTTAGTATACTGTATTTGTGTTTTTCTTTCTGGCTTACTTCACTCTGTATAATAGGCTCCAGTTCCCCAGTTCCATCCATCTGTTTACAATAGCCAGGACGTGGAAGCAACCTAGATGCCCATCCACAGATGAATGGATAAGCAAGCTGTGGTACATATACACGATGGAGTATTACTCAGCCATTAAAAAGAATACATTTGAATCAGTTCTAATGAGGTGGATGGAACTGGAGCCTATTGGTATCTATATTTTATAAATGAGGAATTAAATTCTCAAATATGTAACCTAAAGCCATTCAATTAATAATAAGTTAGTGATAAGTAATTCAAACTCACTCTAACTCTAAGAAACATCCTTTAATATTCATATTCATTAAGCTAGTACAAAGGAATTATTCAATATATCTTATAATTTGAAAAGTTTAGTCAGGTCATGATTCTGCTAGAAATGGAAGGACATCATTTGAACCACGGTTATTCTTGACTTCTGAAGGAGCTTAATTTGTCACAGCTTCCAGGCTTTCAGTTATTAAAATAGCATGAAAAATATGTCAGCATTATGTTTTAAACCAAATTTTAAAGTGCAAGGAGCTGCACCAAATGAATATGTCACCAAGTTCGGTCATTTAGCCTCACAAACAATGGTGTATATTCAGGGTGAATTAGATAAAAATGACAAAGAGAAGTTTATATTATCAACATGTAGGGATAGATGAATAAAGGCAAAAGATATATTAGAAGGAACTATACTCTTTATATGTTGTGTATAAAAAGTTCCCTATGATTTCAGGCTGGAGATTTTAATGTGACCATGATAGATATATTTTGCATATACATTTCTCCAAGCAATATGTTACGTTTCAGATATGCTTCTTATTTAGGAATGTGAAATACTATGTAATTATTGGAAGAATAAGAAAAGAGTGAATATGCACATCAAGTTTTTATCTCTTTTTGTTTTACAATTTATTCTCAAGTGTTTCCCAAGCAGCACTAGTAAAGAACCCACTTGCCACTGCAGGAGACATAAGAGAAGCAGGTTTAATCCCTGAGAGGGGAAGATTTCGTGGAGGAGGGAATGGCAACCCACTCCAGTATTCCCACCAGGCTCCCCTCTCTGTAGGATTCTCCAGGCAAGTTACAGTCCATAGGATCACAAAGAGTCACACATGACTGAAGCGACTTAGTATGCAAACACACAAGAATGCTCATATAAATTTATAATATATATATATATATATATATATATATATATATATATATATATATAGAAAGGTACAAAACAGAATTCTTTCCCTGGGACTAAGTCTTAGTAGAACCAAGTAAGTGCAGTAAACAAGTGTTTCCAACCCAGGTTCAGACTTTCTCTCTAAGAATGGGAGGGGGTTAGTAAACTAAAATTAGACATGGTAGAATAAATAACATTGGATGAGTCTGACAGCCGGGATTAGAAATTAAACTTCAGATCATAAAAAGTTGTTTAGAGGCTATGGCCAAAGTCAAACTTTGATACTGAGAAAAGAAAAAAATAAATGTAGGAAAAGAAGTCAAGTATCTGGGAAAACTGCCATGTGACCGACTAATTCCATTTTAGTGTATCAAAGGCACACACATGCATAGTCATTTCCGACTCTTTGCAACTCCACAGACTTTAGCCCACCAGGCTACTCTGTCCATTGGATTGTCCTGGCAAGAATACTGAAATAGGTTTTCATTTCCTCTGCCAGGGGATCTCCATGATTCAGGGATCAAACCTGTATCTCGTGTATTGCAGGTCGATTATTTACTGCTGACCCACCAGGGAAGCCCATATCCAAGGTATAAGGCAGAAACTCAGTTCCAGGTATATTGGGAATGAGGCGACTATCCAAGACCTGGAGATCAGAGCAGGATGAGCAGTAAACTGCTCTAACATCTAATGAAAGAATAAGGGAACCTGGCTTGTATTTTGATGGGCTGCAAAGAGAGACAATCCTTAGGGTTCAAGACAGCACTGAATTTCTAGGAAAAAATAATTCAGATGACTTCAAAATATAAACACTACACAGACAAGAGCCCAATCTGTCCATTACATGCATAATCTTATCTAAGATAAAAGAAGTTTTAGATATCTCTGCTATCCCCATGCTCAGTTATTCACAGATTCATGTTGAAATAATAAAACTATACTGAGGTATTCACACAGACTCTGGTCTTGCATAACATTATCTTGATCAATCTAGACACTCAGAAGTTCAATATTTGAAATTATATTGGCATGTCACATCTCTAAGGATCACATTGCTCACACAAACAGAAATCTCCATGAGAGATGCCTGCATTTTATAAGATAACTAAATAATGAAAAGAAATAGATGATAACCTAGGCTAGGACATTTCCATTTTTGGTAATAAAATCATATCTGAAAGGCTTTCAGATTTTTTTTTCATATGGAATACTCAGGAAAGAGAAAAATGGATTCAGAGGCCAATGCTTATTGTATGCATTTTATGAGCCCTATAGTTCAGAGAAGCCTGGCGTGCTGCAGTCCGTGGGTCCCCAAAGACATGACTTGGCCACTGAGCAAAACAACAATATAGTTTGATATGCAATTACCTCATTTGTTTCTCACAAAAACCACAGTAAATTTACCACCATTTTACATAGGAAAAGACAGAAAACAATATTAAATATCACATCACCTAGGCAACAAAAAATATAGTTCAATTTTAAATTACATCTGTACCTTTCCAAAGTTTGCCATCTTTATATCAGACTCCTTGCCTAATTATAAAATTGAATCTAATAGGATCATTTGGCCATCATATTTAAATAGTAGGACATAGAATAATGACTTTGAATATGTCTCTGAATAATCAGATAGAGCATGTGGTTCTATATTTAGCTAATATGTTTATGCATCTTTCATTTAATGCTAATAGTTTCCTTGCTACTCAATTCTTTGCTTGGTTTCTTATTAGAGGTTTAAATATGCTCTAATTTCCTTTGATTAAATATTAAGCTCTTTTATAGTAAGAACGTAGGCATTTTATTAATAGTTTACACAGCAAAGAAAATACATTTTCAATTATATTTTACTGAACACATTCCAATTTCCATTTTTCAGTATAGTTTCACCTCTTTTCTGATTTGTGTTATGGAGTGGTATTTCCCTTAATTAATCTTTTTAGATAGACTGAATAATTGCCCTTTTTCTTGGTTTGACAATGACTGTTTTATGAATAATAAATATAATTAACATTAGCTCTGTGTTTCTATATCTTCTAACAACCTTTATTTCATTATTCCATTTATATTTATAGACACAAGTTTAATGTCACACATTCTCATTTTGATAATAAAAATGACCAAGCTCCTGAATATGTCAAACAGTTTCATTTTACCCAAAAGATTCATTGTTTTATCAAATATGTTTTTTGGGCAATTTGCATCAGAAAACCTAAAGGGCATGTTAAAAGTACATATTCCTTAGTTCCTACTCCAGACCTTAAATTAGAATAACTGGGAGTAGATTGTGCCAGTTGTTGAGGACAGACCCCATTTAACAAAATGAAACCTTGAGTTCTACAGTCACAAGAAAATGACTTCTTCCAACAATGTGATGGAGTTTAGAAGTGAATTTTTCCCAATTCAAGTCTCTGAAGAGGCCACAGATCCCTCTGACACTTGAATTTGCCTCTGCTGAGATCCTGAAGCAAAAAACCTAGGCAAGCCATACTCAACTTCTGACCTACAAAAACTGAAAAATAATTATATTGTTTTAGGCCACTAAATTTGTGGTAAGTTGTTATATAATGATATAATACTAAGAGAAACCCATAGCTAGCCTTATAGGGTATCCTATTTAATACTACATTCCTATGAATTAGACTATGACTATCTCCACTGTACTGCAGAGAAAGTAAGAATTAGAAAACTAAATATATTCATGGTCACATAATCAATAAGTAGGAGAAGTGGTATTTGATTTAGCAGTGCCTGAGTCTGGAACCCTTTTTCTTATAAAAATCTCTTAGAGGACACACTGACTAAAAGACCAGTATCATCTGAGACACTGATGAGTGAAGACTCCCATAATCATCACTTTAGGACTCTTTAGAACAATTTTTATGTTTCTATATCTAGAAACCAAAAAAATTGTGGATATATTAGATTCATGTGTTTGTGTATGTGTGTTCAGTCACTAAGTCACAGAGTTTGTGACTCTGTGAACTGCAGCATGCCAGGCTTCCTTGTCCTTCACTATCTCCTGGAGTTTGCTCATTTTCATGTCCATTGAGTTGGTGATGCTATCTAACCATCTAATTGTGGTGTTGGGAAGACCCTTGAGAGTCTTTTGAACAGCAAGGAAATCAATCCTGAATTTTCTTTGGAAGGACTGATGCTGAAGCTGAAACTCCAATACTTTGGACACCTAATGCTAACAGCTGACTCATTGGAAAGGCCCTGATGCTGGGAAAGATTGAAGGCAAAGGTGAAAGGGGCAGTGGAGGATGAGATGGTTAGTAGATTTAAGTTAGGACAACATACGTGTTAACAGTAAGAAATTAATATCTGTCTGCCATCAACCTGCTGAGTAGATGAGAGACACACATGATGTAATCTGTGATGTGGTTTAGGCTCCATAGAAGTAATTTAAGGCTCATGCATGCAGAGTCTCCACTGTAAGACAGCAGTTGCTACTAAAAAGTAGTTGTTTTCAAAGCTAGTATAGTGTCAAGATGGTGTACATGTCTGGATAAAGCAGAAGCTCAGAGGATGGATTGAAGTCATAGAGGTAGAATCTATTGATGTCTAACATCCTACCAAGTGACCCATGTTTGCAAGTGTTAGGCTGGAATTCATAGAGGCTAAGTACCCATTTTGGAAATTCCTGCCTGAAATTAAGAACTTATATTCTATAGACCTTGTAGAACCCATGAGGTTCAAGAATTCCCTCCCCCATACCAAGGGTAGGTGCTTTAGAATAGGTGTTGACACACCATGATCCTTGGGCCAAATCTGACTTGTTTATGTACAACTCATGAGCTAAGAGTGTTATAGATATATGAAAACTAAGATCATGGCATCTGGTCCCATCACTTCATGGGAAATAGATGGGGAAGCAGTGAAAACAGTGTTAAACTTTGTTTTTTTGGGCTCCAAAATCACTGCAGATGGTGACTGCAGCCATGAAATTAAAAGACACTTACTCCTTGGAAGGAAAGCTATGACCAACCTAAATAGCATATTCAAAAGCAGACATTACTTTGCCAACAAAGGTCTGTCTAGTCAAGACTATGGTTTTTCCAGTAGTCATGTATGGATGGGAGAGTTGGACTGTGAAGAAAGCTAAGCGCCGAAGACTTGATGCTTTTGAACTGTGGTGTTGGAGAAGACTCTTGAGAGTCCCTTGGACTGCAAGGAGATCCAATCAGTCCATTCTGAAGGAGATCAGCCCTGATCTTTGGAAGGAATGATGATGAAGCTGAAACTTCAGTACTTTGTCCACCTCATGGAAGAGTTGACTCATTGGAAAAGACTCTGATGCTGGGAGAAATTGAGGGTAGGAGGAAAAGGGGACGATAGAGGATGAGATGGCTGGATTGCATCACTGACTTGATGGACGTGGGTTTGACTGAACTCTGGGAGTTGATGATGGACAGGGAGGCCTGGCGTGCTGCGATTTACAGGGTCGCAAAAAGTCAGACACGACTGAGCTACTGAACTGAACTGAACTGATATGAAAAGTGAAAGTGAAGGTCGTTCAGTTATGCCATATACATATATACAAATCACTTTTAACATCAAAAAGATGATTGTTTTGTGTCATGTAAACATTTTATACAACTCAAAATTCAGTTTTATTGGAACCATCTGATGCTTTTGAGCTGTGATGTTGGAGAAGACTCTTGAGAGTCCCTTGGACTGCAAGGAGATCCAATCAGTCCATCCTAAAGGAAATCAGTCCTGGGTGTTCATTGGAAGGACTGATGTTGAAGCTGAAACTCCAATATTTTGGCCACCTGATGCAAAGAGCAGACTCATTTGAGAAGACTCTAATGTTGGGAAAGATTGAAGGCAGGAGGAGAAGGGAAAGACAGAGGATTAGATGGTTAGATGACATCACCGACTCAATGGACATGAGTTTGGGTAAACTCCGGGAGTTGGTGACGGACAGACAGGCCTGGCGTGGTGTGGTTCACGGGGTCACAAAGAGTCAGACACAACTGAGCGACTGAACTGAACTGAATTGAACACTTCTTTCTTCATCCATTGTCTATAATTACTTTCTGGCTACAATTGCAACATTGAGTAGTTGGGAGAGACCTAATGGTCTACAAAACTGAAAATATTTAATATCTGGATTTTTCCAGAAAGTTTGTTACTCCTTTTCTTACCATCCACTGTTCAGAGACTGGGGCCACAACATATTTCTAGGCTTAGTCTACATAGGTTTAGGAAATGGGTAGATCAAGAAGCTAAAACTTTCTTTTTCCTAATTCTAAAGGAATGAAGGTAGAAGGGAAACACACTAACTGTGGCTTTCATGTTAAGCAAAATATGTGATTTAAACTTTTAATGAAATTCTCCCTTTTACGTAAACACACACATATACACACATATTAAGAAGGGACCAACTAAAACATACTAATTTTGAGTTAAACTGAGCACTGGAAACCTGCAAATATGAGTTTTTAGTGAATTAATGTAATCATTAAATTAACATCTTTTTCATATGTTTCCTGAGAATGCCCTGAAACTGAGCAACGTATTTCTGATATACATTTAGGGTTATGTTTTAGACAAAGGCTTTAAATACTTTGTAAGAATATTTGCTTCTTCCTTCCATAGGCTTGGAGAATGAAAATTTCTCAACTTTGGGGGAAGAAATACGTTCATACTTATGTCTGAACATCTAGATATTTTCCTGAGCAACATTCAAGTCAATTCTGTTTACATATTACAGGTGTTGGTTTTCACGAACTAATGAGAGCTTGCTCATGACAATCATAAATTTTGTAAATATGTTTTGGCATCTAAAACTATACCAAAATGCAACTAAAATTACTATGCTTGGAGGACACCAGGTATTTTCTGTATACAAAAACAAAAACCTAGTATTCTTTTCATAGTTCTTCAATTATTTATAATATGCTAAAATGGCAAAGGTCCATCTAGTCAAAGCTATGGTTTTTCCACTAGTCATGTAAGGATGTGAGAACTGGACTATAAAGAAAATTGAACATCAAAGAATTGATGCTTTTGAACTGTGGTGTTAGGGAAGACTCTTGAGAGTCCCTTGGACTGCAAGAAGATCCAACCAGTCTGTCCTAAAGGAAATCTGTCTTGGGTGTTCATTGGAAGGACTGATGCTGAAGCTAAAACGCCAATATTTTGGCCACCTGATGTGAAGAACTGACTCATTTGAAAAGACCTTGATACTGGGAAAGATTGAAGGCAGGAGGAGAAGGGGATAACAGAGGATGAAATGGCAGGTTGGCATCACTGACTCAATGGTCTTGAGTTTTAGTAAACTCCAGGAGTTGGCGATAGACAGGGAGGCCTGGTGTGCTGCAGTCCATGGGGACACAAAGAGTCGGACACAACTGAGCGACTGAACTGAAATGAAAGTGGCAAAATTTTGGTATTGCTAGAATCTTTTTTTTTTTTTTTTTTAATTCTTGGTCTTACCTCAATCCAGTTTAAAGCGAAATCTAGCCTCTGCCTCTTTCTGAATCTGATATCCAAGTCTAAATGACATGCCTTAAAATGAATATTCTTAGTGAAAAGAAACACTAAAATGTAGTTTTAGTGAGAATTGTTGAAGGTGTTTTTATATTTTAAAAATAATTTTGATGAAAAATAAAAATAGAGATTGAGTTCCTATGTTGATATCCCAGGTAGAATGATGTCACATAACACTACAAACAGGAATAACTCACTTTATATCTCACACACATTCCCCTGCTGTACAATGTTCCTGAAAGACTTAGAATTTAGTCACTTAACAGAAATTAGCTAGTCTTGAAGAATTGTCTTGTTCTGAAAGAGCTTTTGGGTTTTGGTGAAGCTAATTCTATGATAAATGGTAATGAGTTTAGACATGGTATTTGCTGAAGCACTGAGAATACAGAGAAAAGGCAGGATGGTTCCAGCATCATCAAAGTTCCGTGGACACATGGTTTGAACTGCCAACTGTTGTGTTTAAAGGCTAAGCCAAACTGTGCGTATTAAACTCTATAACACATTCAATACTGATCTCTGAGGAAATGATTGAAACTTGCCTCATTTTTTGGATGGCTCCTCTGTCAGAAAGATGTTCTCTGGGAAAGGTATGCCTAACTGGAAGACAACAATTCACATTAAATCCTCACAAATCAGCAAAAGAGGATCCAATTTAGTTCTGAAATTATAGATATTTTGCTGGAAAAATAACTTAATCTTTTGGAGTTTACCTTGCATGTAGAAAATAATAACAAATGAACTTTGTGAATAAGGTTATTGTGCCTTAAGTCCAAAAGGTTGAAACATTCTTAGGTATGTAAAATCTATTTTCTTTCTTGAGAGTTTGAATTAAAGCTATTTGTCATGTACCTTTGTGCATATGTTAACCCTGATAAAGTGAGGCATTGCTTACACCATTTTTTCAATATTAAACGTATCATTTTTAAGCTTCAGTTCATTTTGTCAGACACCCTTTGCTTAGGTGGATATTACAATCTAAATGCCAGTTTTATTTTTCAAATGTTTTTTGAATCAGTTTCTAGATCGATTGGTGATTTTATTCTGGTGATCCAACCCATTCTATGTAGTCTGCAATGCAGTAGAGTAAGGTCTTTGGATTCAATATTATTTTCTGAGTAAAGTAAGAAAATCTGCTTTGCATTTAAGACTATGATGTAATGTCTCACATTTGCAGATTTCTTAAAATGAAAAACAGGTTTTCATCACTTGGAAGCCTATATTTTCATTGGTGTTCATGACAGGCAGAGTATATTTAAGACTAGAAAAAAAAAAAGTAACTTTCAAGTGGTGGGCCTGATCAGAGCAGGTGACATTAAATAATTAACAAGTTCTCTTTCCAAACCACACTCCTTGCTTTAATTAATATCATTCCTTAAAATAAGAAGTTGTTTACCGATGCTGCCTCTGCAAGCTGATTGCCACTCATGAGAAAAAAGAGAAAAAAAAAATCCTCTGAGACATGACTATGCCCAAGGGATTGCTTTCACTTCATTGTTTATAATAACTACAAACAAAGAGCTGCAAAAGCTCATCTCTCCATGAGACATCCTGACAATCTGCCAGTTTAGTCACCAATAATAATGAGACTGGCACCAGAAATCAGCTCAATGCTAATCTAATGAGGGCCTGTTTCATTTGTCCATTGATATTACAGCAGCTGCTAAGCACCCGATGGTTAGGACATACAAACAAGAGGTGTGTCTCCAACCAGTTGAAAGATAATTATCCCCACAATATGGCCTTGATAACACACAGAAGCAGCAGTGTTTTTTCTGTGAGATTTCCTAGAGATAGAATATCTTGTCAAGATTACAAAATTAATGAGATCGTCTTCCTATGCTGAACCTGGAAAAGGCTCAATGAGTAGTTTATTGTTGCTGGTGGGCTTTAGTGGTTGTGGTTTTGCTTTTCCCTCCCCCAAAGCATCCATGCAGATAAGAACACACATGTGATTTACGGACCTGTGTATATAAGGACCATGTGATGTCACTTCCTTCACTTAGTTCCTGGGGTGAATGCAATTATGAACAGATGGGCAAATGACATGATTCCACTGCTAATGAACTTCCCTACTGAGGTAGAGGACAGCGCATTACCCTTTTGTACTTCAGAATCTTAATTATCACTTTTTTTTCCAGTGTGATTATTACACATGCAAACATCTTTGAATTTAAGTCATGTTGATGGAGTATTATGGACATCATTAACTGCCTCTGTTCTGGCTGGGAAGCTGCACATGCTTATGAATGCTGTAGAATAAGACATCTACCAGAGATAGAACTGTCACACAGGATTCTAAATTAAACATCTACAAGGGAGAGGAGATCTTAGTAAACATGCTATTTGTTAGGGAATGAATGCCAAAAAGACCCTTTTGTTTTCTTTCTCTTTCTCTCTCTTCTTGCTTTTAACAGAAAAAGGAATGAGGAAATATATAACAAAAAATTATCTGTTTAAAGTAGGGAAATTTTATGCATGCTTGAAACCGTATGTTAGTAGCTAATCAACCTTTAACCATAAGTATAATCCAGGACCATTATCGTTACAAATAACCCTTAATGTACTGAACATTCCCTTTATCAAGCATAAAATCTTTTTCATTTATGATACCATCATTACCCTGTCAGTAGACCTAAAGAATCTGAGTATTTCCATAGGAGTCTGAGATGGATGTTATAAAACCTGGGTCACATCCGTATCTTAAAAATTCAGTGGGTCAAGGGACAGGTCTATAAACCAAGATCTATTTATGAACATTTTTCGTATCTCTGAGCAAATCACACTTTGCATCCATTTTTGACAATCTAGACATGAAAGCCATTTGAGAATTGGGCTGGAATCAACCTCAGATCTAAAACTGTGAGTATCTGAAGCACTGGAATGGAATTCTATGATTTTGAATGCTAGTGATTCACCAAATCTAAGGTTCCCCAGAATTAAGAGTTCCCATTTATAAATATAAAAACAGAACACTCAGTTAAATTTGAATTTCAGTAAGCAACAAATAATTTTTAGTATGAAAATGTCTTGGTAGTTAAATGAAATACCTCAGTTCTATAAGTGTTAATGTTTTATTTAGTCTAAGGTAGTAAATATTTTTTTTAATTATAGTACATCTGCCTGAAAGATATTTCATCTCATTTAGCCACAAAGATCACAGGAAAAAAAAAATTAACCTAAGAGGGTTATCTTACTTTAAACTGCTTTAATCAGTTAAGTATTCATATATAGATTATTTTCCCACTATGTTCTTTGGCAAATGTCATTGCAAAAGTTTCCCATTGTTTTTGTAACAAAGTAACACAAGTTTAGTGGCTTAAGATAATATGTATTATTATCTTAAACTTGTAGAAGTCAGAAGTTGTAAATGACTTTTGCTGGATAAAACTATAGTAGATGAAGGGCTGTGTTCCTTCTGCAGATTCTAGGAGAAAATCTATTTCCTTGCCTTTTCTGGCTTACAGAGGCCACCTGCATTCCTTGACTTTTTGCTTTAACTTCAAATTCAGCTGTGTGGCATCTTCAAACATCTCTGACACTCCTGCCTCCTTCTCATATGAACTCTTATGTTTACATTGGGCCTATCTGGATAATCCAGAATAAATCTTCCCATTTGAAAGCATTTAACTAAATAACATCTACAAAGTCCATTTTGCCATATTAGATAATATATTAACAAGTTTCAGAAATCTCGGCAGGCCATTTTTCTACCTATTATAGGCAATAACAGATTTAGTCAATTCATCAATTATGTACTTAATTTTTAATTACTAAAACCAAGTTTGTATTTTTGGTTATTTTCCCAGACCAGGGATTTGTTCCCTAAGAGACATAGATAAAACACAGAACCTGCGTCCTCAAGAATCTCAGTGGAAAAGAAAAACAGAAAAGATGACCATTAAATTTAGACAATAAGGGCTAGTCGTCTTGTAATAACATTTAAGAGCACCTAATTCATCCAAAAAGTGAAGTATTGAGAGAAATACTATCAGAAATATTATCAGAGGAGTATCTGAGATAATTTATGAAGGATACCTAAGAGTCAGCTTGGTGAGAAAAATATGGCAAGTGATTCCCAAAGAGAGAGAAAAATATACAAGGGCAAGGAGACAAGGTTTCTTAAGGATAAAAGTAAGTGCTTAGATACACTGGGCGTGGCAGTGGGAGTGGGCGTGGAGGTTCCACTGAAGCCAAAGATGAACTGAAGCTTAGATCTCAGATAATTTGTATAACATACTAAGGAGAGTACTGTCAGGATTAAGATAGTTTAAAGTGAAAAATTACATGATCAAATATGCATCTAGGGAAGTGATTTTTGGTGCAATTATGAATGTTATATGGGAATGTGTCAGCCCTATCTACAAGAATACCCATGATTTAAATATTCTATTGATCTAAGCGTTTACATAGTGTTTGCCTAAGTAAAATGTGAATCCAGTCACTGAAATAGAAAATATAGAAAGAATGGACTGTAGTACAAGCATGATGGATTTAGTTTTTGACAGAATTAAGGTGGTACTAGAATTAGAAGTCAGGCTTCCCTGGTGGCTCAGATGGTAAAGAATCCACCTGCAATTCGGGAGACCTGAGTTTGATCCCTGGGTTGGAAAGATCCTCTGGAAGAGGGCATGACAACCCACTCCAGTATTCTTTCCTGAAGAATCCCAATGGACAGAGGAGCCTGGCAGTCCCTGGGGTCCCAAAGAGGCGGACATGACTGAGGGACTAAGCACAGTACAGGATTAGAAGTCACACGAGTAAATGTATAATGTCTAAGGTTCATTGTAGAAGTCAAGGTTAGAGATACAGATTTAAAAATTATATAAATACTGGTAATAAAAGCCATGGCAATAAATACCCAGGAAACATATTTAAAATAAGAAGTCAAGAAAAACTAAGTAAAGAAATATGATGAAAATTAGTTATATAGAAGGAAAGACAGAGAGAGATCCCTTAAAGCAGATTGAATAAGACTGGCCAGAGGAGTAGAGGGAAAACAAGTAGAACACATGTCATGAAAGCTACAACAGGAGAAAGTTTTAAGGACTAGATAGTGGTCAAAATTGTTATGATAATAACTAATAAATATTTAGTTTATTTGAGAAACTATAGAGGATATTATTGACCTTGTCAAAAATAAGTCCTATATCCAACAAGCAAATAACATAGTTAAAGAGATGATATAAAACTAGCACTGGGATGACCCAGAGGGATGGGATGGGGAGGGAGGTGGAAGGGGTGTTCAGGATGGGGAACACATGTACACCCATGGTGGATTCATGTCAATGTATAGCAAAACCAATACAATATTGTAAAGTAAAAAATAAATTAAAAAAATAAAACTGAAAAAAAACCCTAGAAGATATTATATTCAGGCATGCACACATGCACACACACACAATACATATCAGCCTATAAATGAAGCAATTACTTACATCTCCCTTTTCTGATTCTTTTGCCTGCTCCTTCAAATTTCAGCTTTGTGTTTCATTTATCAAGTGGCTCAGTGCACACAGATTTAACTGAACGATTTCTTCTCTCCCTTTGTTATTTGAGGATATTAATTATTAATTACTGGAAACCAACAGTTTATCTTCTACTTGGAAAAACATGAAAAATATGATGGTTTTGCTATTTCAAAAATATTCATGTTAGTTGAAAGTACTTAGGCTAGCCATGAAGCTTCAGTCGAAATTTTATCACTCTATTGACCCAAGCATCCTCTAAATTCAATGCTGTTTTAAAAATCTAATCTACTTTTTCAGAATAAAACTTTGAAAAGTCAGAAGGAAGGATTCATTTTCAAAAAAGCAGTATATTTAGGTGTTCCTCAACTAAATCTAGGTCTACTGTCTTTAGATTCAGAAAAATTAGAACATCCCATAACATATTTGCTCTGTATGAATATAACTTTATATACATATGGGATAAAAACATATTTACCTGAAATTATAAAGTAAACTTAGGAGCTATTAAAAGCATAAATTTAATCAAACTGTCTATAATAAATATACTGTATTTTAACAGGAACCCTAGGTCTCAATTCATCATAGATAATTTTTCATACATTTTTAAAACTTTATTCTCTCCTTGGGACATTGTACTCAGAAGTTTTTTATCCTCACAGAATTATTTTTATATGGGAATTAGTGCTTTAATTATTGATAAAAATTCTTTTAATCCATCACTTTCTGTTAAAAAAAATTTAAAAATTAAAGCTTAGTCCATTTGCACTTCTTGAATTATTATCGTCATACAACATTATCAAGAGATAGTGTCCTTGTGTAGGTCAAGAGGCAACAGTTAGAACTCTATATGAAACAAATAATTGGTTCAAGATGAGAAAGGAATACGAGCGGGCTATCTGCTATCACCCTGTTTGTTAAATCTATACACTGAGCACATCATGAGAAATGCAAGGCTAGATGAATTACAAACTGGAATTAAGATAGGTGGGAGAAACATCAGCAACCTCAGATATGCGGATGATACCACTCTAATGGCAGAAAGCAAAGAGGAACTAAAGAGCCTCTTGATGAGGGTAAAGGAGGAGAGTGAAAAGGCTGGCTTAAAACTAAAAAACAAAAACAAAAAATAAACTAAGATCATGGCATCCAGCCCCATTACTTCATGGCAAAATAGAAGGGGAAAAAGTATAAGTGACAGATTTCCTTTTCTTGGGCTCTAAAATCACTTTAGTGACTGCAGCCATGAAGTCAGAAGACATTTGCTTCTTGGCAGGAAGACTATGACAAACCTAAACAGTGTGTTGAAAAGCAGAGACATTATTCTTCTGACAAAGGCCCTATAGTCAAGACTATGGTCTTCCCAGGGGTCATGTACAATTGTGAAAGCTGGACCATAAAGAAGGCAGAGCACTGAGCAATTGATGTTTTAGAACTGTAGTGTTGGACATTTCTGAGAGTCCCTTGGACAGCAAGGAGATCAAATCAGTTTTAAGTGAAATCAACACTGAATACTCCATGGAGGGACTGATGCTGAAGCTGAAACTCCAGTATTTTGGTCAACTAACTCATCAGAAAAGTCCCTGATACTGGGAAAGTCCTTTTGCAGGCAGAAAGAGAAGAGAGCATCAGAGGATGAGTTTCCCTGGATGGCATCACCAATGCAATGGACATCAGATCAGTTCAGTTCAGTCACTCAGTCATGTCTGACTCTTTGCGACCCCATGAACTGCAGCACACCAGGCCTCCATGTCCATCACCAACTCCCGGAGGTCACTCAGACTCACGTCCGAGTCAGTGATGCCATTCAGCCATCTCATCCTCTGTCATCCCCTTCTCCTCCTGCCCCCAATCCCACCCAGCATCAGAGTCTTTTCCATGAGTCAACTCTTCTCATGAGGTGGCCAAAGTACTGGAGTTTCAGCTTTAGCATCATTCCTTCCAAAGAAATCCCAGGGCTGATCTCCTTCAGAATGGACTGGTTGGATCTCCTTGCAGTCCAAGGGACTCTCAAGAGTGTTCTCCAGCACCACAGTTCAAAGCATCAATTCTTTGGCACTCAACTTTCTTCACAGTCCAACTCTCACATCCATACATGACCACAGGAAAAACCATAGCCTTGACTAGACAAACCTTTGTTGGCAAAGTAATGTCTCTGCTTTTGAATATGCTATCTAGGTTGGTCATAACTTTCCTTCCAAGTAGCAAGTGTCTTTTAATTTCATGGCTGCAGTCACCATCTGCAGTGATTTTGGAGCCCCCCAAAATAAAGTCTGACACTGTTTCCACTGTTTCCCCATCTATTTCCCATGCAATGGACATGAACTTGAGCAAACTTTCAGAGACAGTGAGGGACAGAGAGGCCTGGTGTGCTTCATTCCATATGGTTGCAAAGAGTCAGACATGACTGGGTGACTGAAGAACAAGTGTCTTTTTAACAGACAAAAACTTCCTGCTCACTAGACAATGGAACTAGAGTGGAAGGTTATCTTCATAAAGTATGTGGATTTGTTACAGTCGTACTGGAACTGCTGAAGTCTTGTTGGTATATATAGTAGCTGTCTAATGAATGGATAGAAGCCATTAGCTCTAATAAGTTGAAGAAGAAAACACACTTTAATAGTCCCTTCCAATCAATCCTGATTCTTAGTTTCTTCTTGCTTTAGATAATTTAATCAACAAAATAATAATTGAATAGTGTCCCTTTACTTCTAAGTATACAATAAAAGATATCTCTTTTACTGTGCTATTTGAAATAGAAAGAGCAGTACTATGCCTGATAAAAATCTGAATCATATACATGTATATTTGTATCTGTCTATATATATAGTATAAATGTGCAACACTGCATATGCATAAAAAGTTAATTCCTAAAAAGGATTTTAATATAAATTTATTTATTTTAATTGGAGGCTAATTACTTTACAATATTGTATTATTGTATTGGTTTTGCCATTCATCAACATGAATCTGCCACGGGTGTACACGTGTTCCCAATCCCCCCTCCCTCCTCCCTCCCCATACCATCCCTCTGGGTCATCCCAGTGCACCAGCCCCAAGCATCCTGTATCATGAATCAAACCTGGACTGGCGATTCATTTCACACATGATATTATACGTGTTTCAACGCCATTCTCCCAAATCATCACCTGAAAAGGATTTAGAACAGTGCTCAGCACATAGTAGAATTAAAACTTTGTTAGATATTATTATAATTATTATTATTTATATTTTAAAAGGTTGTGAATTGTCCTATATTGTCTGTCTTAGGACATAAGCAATTGAGATTTGGGGATATTGCTATCCCTATTCATATCCAGCAAGCTGGCACTTATACAATAATAGCAGATAAATACATCTTGGAAAAAGATAAAAATACCTGAGAAAGAATTTTATATAAAAATAGACATATTGATATAAAGCCACTATCACTACACTACTATCACTACATTCTGAGTCACCAGGAAAGCCCAGGAATAATGGAGTGATAGCCTTCTCCATGGGATCTACCCAACCCAGAGTTGAACCAGTGTATCCTGCATTACAGGAGGATTCTCTACCAGCTGAGCTACCAGGGAAGCACTACTTTCTAAATATCTCAAAGAAAATATTCTAATGCAAATATAGATTTATACAAATCTGTCTTTTAAATACTAGAGTTTGAAATGATTAACAGTGTTTTATGGGCAGACATCATCTTTTCTTAAATTTAGTATTACTTGTACTTATTTCAATACAGAATTGTAGAATATGAATGCTATGAAGATTTGCTGAAATGAAAAGAAAATGGATATAACATAAAATGACTCTTCAGTACTCATGAGTAAGTTTTTATTATGCACCATTTATGTGTACATGAAAAAGAAGACAGAATCCTTTCCCTCCAGGAGATATATGATTAAATAAAAAATAAAAAATCAGTCACTTTCATTCCTACGATAAATATTTACTGAACAATCCCAGGGACGGGGGAGCCTTATGGGCTGCCGTCTATGGGGTCGCATAGAGTCGGACACGACTGAAGCGACTTAGCAGCAGCAGCAGCAGCAGCTGAACAACTTTTATATGCTTAGAGATGTTTCTATTCTAGTTTTGGGGAATATAGAACAAAATGTGTGCCCTCAGGGAAATTATGTTCCAGGGAGTGTTGGTTGCTCAGTCGTGTCTGACTCTTTGTGACCCCGTGGTCTGTAGCCCACCAGCCATTTCTGTTCATGGGATTTTCCAGGCAAGAATACTGGAGTAGGTTGCCATTCCCTTCTCCGGGGGATCTTCCAACCCAGGGATTGAACCTAGGTCTCCTTCATTGCAGATGGATGCTTTACCATCTGAGCCACCAGGGAAGCCCTATTCTAGGGAGAAGAAACAGAAAATAAAGAAATAAATGTATATATAATTATATAAAATGAGGGAAGAAAGCTGGGATGGATATATTTATACAACTTGGTCTAGAATTATAATCTTATCATTGATAATTTTACATATGAACAGAGACTTTGGTAACTACAATAATTTGTAACTGTATGTACGAGCATGTATATACATGAAGGATTCCAAGAAGAAAAAATATTATGTGCAAAGCTTTGGGGTAGGAGTCCACAGTTGAGTCAATAGACTGCCAAGAAGATAATTGGCCTGGAGCACAGTGAGTAAAATGGAAAATATAAAATTTTAGAAAGATTGCCAGAGAACAACATCTGTAAGATTTTATATACCATTGAAAAATACTATTACATTTTATGTAGAGTAAGATGGGAAGTTATTGAGGGATTTTGACAGGGAGAAACTTCCCCTGTACACTATACAATAAATTCAAGAGATCATTTAACTCCCATGTCCTGTGCTTAGTCATGTCCAGCTCTTTGCGACCACATGGACTGTAGCCTACAAGGCTCCTCTGCCCATGGAATTCTCCAAGGAAGAATGATGGAGTGGGTAGCCCTTCCCTTCTCCAGGGATCTTCCCAACTCAGGGATCAAACCCAGGTCTCCTGCATTGCGGGCAGATTTCTTACGACCTGAGCCACGAGGGAAGCCCTTTTTGTTCATGAACCATGTGCTATGCCACTAAGGTTTATTCTTCTTCTTCTAAGAGACTAAAAAAATCATAATAATAGATATTTAAATATCACAATATTTTCCAAATATCATATTTGGAGTTAGAATGGTCAAATATTTTTATATTAAATTGATTTTAAAGTAGTCTTAATAAGCAAAAGAGGATTATAGGATGCAATACCAAAGTACAATCACTCTGAAAATCTATCTATAAAAATACCAAGAGTCATATTACATCTGAGGACATAGTACAGGAAAAGGACTTCAAAAAGAATCTAGGGTTACCTGAGACAGCCTTGAAAAGGCAATACTTTTTGGAAAAGCATAATTTAAAAAAAATAGACACTATCTGGAAATTAATCAAGGGAAAATTTAAAGACAAAAAAGTGTAATCCAACAAGAAAAAATATATATTAAAAATCAAAATTCAAAGGACTAGATGACCAAGAAAGAACAGATTCAAGTAAATACTTAAAGGGTGCATTTTTTAAAAAAGTAGGAAAATAATCACATAAATAAAAATGAGATAGAGAAAAAAGGTAAAGTTCCTGAGACAAAAATAATGTACAAGGGAAACAGGCAAAAAAGAACCAGTATATGTATAACTGAATTCCATGATAAAGAAAATCTGAACAATAAACAATAAATATTTAATATTATAACCAATAAAAATTTCCAAAATCAAAAGACTTTAATTTACATATTAAAAACACCCACCAAGCACTTGAGAAGTTTGCCCCAGAATGATCAACTCTAGGGCATAACCTAGTGAATTACTAGAATTTTTAAAAAAAGAAAAAAATCCTCAGAGGCTCCATGCAAAACAAGTGAGTAACTTAGAAAAAATATTATACTAGCCTCAGATTTCTGAGAAGCATAAGAAAGATCAAAGCAACAATGAAGCAGAATTTTCAGGAAACTCATTTCAATAGACATTAGCCAATAAATATTATTTTGTCTCAGAGAGACACTAAAGAGAATTAGCCATTCTACCCTGTACATAATAAGCCCATTTAAATAAAGCAAGGTAAAAACAGGGATTTAAATTTTAATATCAGACAAAACAAAGTTCAACCCCAAAGGCATTAGACTGCTGTAAATACACAAATCACATTTCATTGTGATGATAAAAGTCATAAATATCTACATACTAAGAAATTGATTTTATAAAGCTGAAATTTTAGAAAATAGAAGGGAACAGAGAAACATTAAAAATAGAAGATGTTACCATAGCACTGATCAAGTGGAAAAACATAAAGAAAAGATTTAAATAAGCAACGAGCAATTTAATGAACCAACCTTACACTCTAATAACAGAGAAAACACCTTTATATCTAGCTCTTATTCATGGAACAGTATTGATTCAATTACAAAGAAAGCATCATTAAGGCTAATAAAGTAGAAATATGATAAACAAAATTCTCCTTATCACAACAAAATAAAACAAATTAATGATAAAATTATGCAAAACGCTTCCATATGGAAATTTAATAAATGTCCATTCAATATGTTTGCAAAAGTTGAAATAAGATGAAAACTGTAATTTCTACATAAAACTATTACTCATCAAAGTACATTAGCTACAGTATAGTTATATCAGAGAAGACTCTACATCTTAAATTTTTCAATCATTTAAAAAATGAATGGAAATAAATTCACAATTTAACCAACTAGAAAAATCCAAAATAAGCCTCCAAAAGCACAATAAAGCAAATAACAAAAGTATGACAGAATGAAATAAAAAAAATAAAAATAGTAGATTAACAGTTCAAAAAACCATATTGTGAAAAAAGAAAAGTCTTAAAAATAAACTAACCACTAGCTAACCTAACTGAGAAAATGTAAAGAAAGTATAATAAATGAGAAGGGAGAAATAATCATAAAGAAAAACGATTTTAAAGAAAAAAATTAAATTAAAGACTTCCATGTATATAAATTTTAAAACCTACATGAAAAAGATAACTGGTTTAGCAAAAAAAGTTTACCATAATTTTTTCCAGTGAACACTAAAAACGCTACTTCAAAGACTGACTTCTCTAGAATAAAGTTCTTAAGGAAATAACTTAGTACCACAAAAGTACTACAACTGAAAAATTTCTAGTGTCATTTTTAAAATATTCATATAAGCCAAAAACTGCATAAATTGTTCTAGAGCACAGCATTTCAAATTATTTGTATGAAGTAAGTATATTATTGTACCTAAAACTGACAAAAATAGTACAAAAAATAAAACAGACTAAAGTATGATTTTCAACATCATAAAATACAAGTTTTTTCTAAACTAAGTAGTTTGGAAAACCACAAAACCATTATTTTTGGAAATAAGCAAATTGATCATAAAGATTCTATTGAAAGACAAGCATACAATAATAACTGCAAAAATTAAAGCTAAGAGAAACACTAGCTCAACCACGTATTGAAAAATACTATAAAGCCTCTATGATTATATTCATGTGGTAATGACACATGAAGGGAAAAACCAGTGGAGAAGAATAGCAATATAAAAATAGACCCAAGATGGGAATACCAGACCACCTGATCTGCCTCTTGAGAAATTGGTATGCAGGTCAGGAAGCAACAATTAGAACTGGACATGGAGCAACAGACTGGTTCCAAATAGGAAAAGGAGTTCGTTAAGGCTGTATATTGTCACCCTGTTTATTTAACTTATATGCAGAGTACATCATGAGAAACGCTGGACTGGAAGAAACACAAGTTGGAATCAAGATTGTTGGGAGAAATATCAATAACCTCAGATATGCAGATGACACCACCCTTATGGCAGAAAGTGAAGAGGAACTCAAAAGCCTCTTGATGAAAGTGAAAGTGGAGAGTGAAAAAGTTGGCTTAAAGCTCAACATTCAGAAAATGAAGATCATGGCATCCGGTCCCATCACTTCATGGGAAATAGATGGGGAAACAGTGGAAACAGTGTCCAACTTTATTTTTCTGGGCTCCAAAATCACTGCAGATGGTGACTGCAGCCATGAAATTAAAAGATGCTTACTCCTTGGAAGGAAAGTTATGACCAACCTAGATAGCATATTCAAAAGCAGAGACATTACTTTGCCAACAAAGGTTCGTCTAGTCAAGGCTATGGTTTTTCCTGTGGTCATGTATGGATGTGAGAGCTGGACTGTGAAGAAAGCTGAGCACCGAAGAATTGATGCTTTTGAACTGTGGTGTTGAAGAAGACTCTTGAGAGTCCCTTGGACTGCAAGGAGATCCAACCAGTGCATTCTAAAGATCAGCCCTGGAATTTCTTTGGAGCGAATGATGCTAAAGCTGAAACTCCTGTACTTTGGCCACCTCATGCAAAGAGTTGACTCATTGGAGAAGACTCTGATGCTGGGAGGGATTGAGGGCAGGAGGAGAAGGGGACGACAGAGGATGAGATGGCTGGATGGCATCACTGACTCGATGGATGCGAGTCTGAGTGACCTCCGGGAGCTGGTGATGGACAGGGAGGCCTGGCGTGCTGCGATTCATGGGGTCACAAAGAGTTGGACACAACTGAGCGACTGATCTGATCTGATCTGATACTTGACATTCTATATATAAATACTACAGAAAATTGTATTTTTCATATAGTATATGAAAAAGAAGCCATCCCATATCACTTGGGTAAAATAAACTTTTAATACTGTGGAGAAACTGAGCATCTCCTTTATCTTGAAAAAATAGAAATTTAGATTCATATCTCAAGTCATAAACATAAACTTCAAATGGATCAAAGATTTTAAGTGTAAAATTGAAAATAATGAAGCCATACAAAAATATTGACTGATAGTATAATATATAGGGTAAATTTTCCTAAATTTGACTCAAATTCTAGATGCAAAGAAAACAAAGTTCATAAATTTGAAGATACTACCAAAAAAATTGCTTACAGAACCAAAAAGAAGAGTCCATGGGCAAATTTAGAGACAAATGACAATCAGGGAAAAAATATTACAGGTAAACATCTAAAACTTGTGAAATTTAGGTTGAAAAGTCCAAATTCTCAATAAAAAAAAATAAACAGACAATTCATAAGCAAAATGATATATAAATTACTCTAAAGTACAAGAAGGAACATTCAACTTTACTTATATAAGAGAAATGAAAATTAAAACTACTCTGGAAACCATCAAATTGGCAAAAATTTAAAAGTTTGACACATTATTCTGTTGGACATGCTGTGGGGAAACAGGCATTCTCGTACTTAGCTAATGGAAACACAAGTAGGTGCAAGTAGGTGGAATGGAAATTGGCAAGATCTTGTAAAGATTCATGTTTATCTTTGACTCAGCGATTGTGCTGTTAAGAATTTACTCTGAAAATACATCTTGAGTAATATGAAAATACTTCTTCATAATTTCATAATTGCAAAATAGTGCAAACAACATAAATGCATGTGAACAGGACACTGCTGCTGCTAAGTCACTTCAGTCGTGTCCGACTCTGTGCGACCCCATAGACGGCAGCCCACCAGGCTCCCCCGTCCCTGGGATTCTCCAGGCAAGAACACTGGAGTGGGTTGCCATTTCCTTCTCCAATGCATCAAAGTGAAAAGTGAAAGTGAAGTCGCTCAGTTGTGTCCGACCCTCAGCGACCCCATGGACTGCAGCCTTCCAGGCTTCTCCGTCCATGGGATTTTCCAGGCTAGAGTACTGGAGTGGGGTGCCATTGCACAGGACACTAGTTCAATTAATTATGGTAAATAAACAGTGGAGCACCATGTATCTGTAAAGAGAACAAAAAAATCTCTCTTCATAGGAAGTGATTGCTAGAATATTTTTTCAGTGGAAAAAAAAAGCTACTCATAAAGAATATTGATAATATACTAATTTTATATAAAGAAAACAGAAGTAAAAATATAGAGAATCAATCTACATTTTTTTGTAAGAAAAAAAACATAGTAAGGGTAAGTTATAAACTAATAAGTCTAAGAATGGGAATAGGATAGAAGGAGTGAGGGGAGCAATGATAATTCTGAGTATATTTTTTAGACAGTTTTACTTTTGGAATCATGTTAATATTTGAGAGCTTCAAAAAGAATAATGGATTTGGGGCCAAAAAGGCCTACAATACTTTCACAGTAATAAATGTGGCAAATAATTAAATATCTGTGCTTCTGGAAGTGAAGAAATTTTCAAGGAATGATGTGCCATGCTCAGTTGCTTCAGTCGTTTTCGACTCTTTGCATCCCGTGGACTGTGTAGCCTTCCAGGCTCCTCTGTTCATGGGATTCTCTGGGCAAGAATACTGGATTGCCATTTCCTCCTCCAGGAGATCTATTCCAGGGGATCTTCCCAACCCAGGAATCAAACCAGAGACTCCTGTGGCTCCTGAATTTCAGGTGGATTCTTTACTGCTGAGACAACAGGAAAACCAAAGAAAAATGGGGCATGACCATAAGACACAGAAGCTTGCCTGAAGGAGTATCCACTGGCGATGTCTTGGAGAAATTGACCATTAAAATAGGTAAGAATATTTATGGATTAAACTCTTTGAATAAAAGTGGAACCTATGGGTTCTTAATGTAAATTTCTAAGTAAGCATAAAAGTGTCAGGAACAGGAGGAAAAGTTATGTATGCTGCTGCTAAGTCACTTCAGTCGTGTCCGACTCTGTGCGACCCCATGGATGGAACCCACCAGGCTCCCCTGTCCCTGGGATTCTCCAGGCAAGAACACTGGAGTGGGTTGCCATTTCCTTCTCCAATGCATGAAAGTGAAAAGTGAAAGTGAAGTCGCTCAGTCGCGTCTGACTCAGCGACCCCATGGACTGCAGCCTACCAGGCTCCTCTGTCCATGGGATTTTCCAGGCAAGAGTACTGGAGTGGGGTGCCATTGCCTTCTCCAAAAGTTATGTATAGCAGAATGTAAATTAGCAAATTCTAAAGCAATGAGAGTATTCAAAAATCACCATTTGAAAACATCACTGCTGCTGCTGCTAAGTCGCTTCAGTCGTGTCGGACTCTGTGCGACCCCATAGATGGCAGCCCACCAGGCTCCCCTGTCCCTGGGATTCTCCAGGCAAGAATACTGGAGAGGGTTGCCATTTCCTTCTCCAATGCATGAAGGTGAAAAGTGAAAGTAAAGTCACTCAGTCGGATAGGACTGAGCGGCCCCATGGACTGCAGCCTACCGGGCTCCTCCATCCATGGGATTTTCCAGAAAAGAGTACTGGAGTGGGGTGCCATCGCCTTCTCCATGAAAACATCACAGTAATAACTAAAAGGAATCAATAGGGATAATCAATGGGTACTTTCTACTAAATGAAAATTTAATAAGGGATGGGATATTTTCTTACTCTCAAAGTACCTTCCAACAAAATATTTATTAATTGAAACAAAAAATATCAACATTATTATTGAGAAATCTAGCAGACCTGGCCTTCATCAAATGACCAGATTTATTACCAGTATGGAACAAAGCAAGATCACTTACATAACCTTGATTTAATACAAAGGAAACATCAGTACAAATTATGAGAAATTACACAAAATAATGGCCTGTACTCCTCAAATTTATCAAAGTCACAGTAGATAAGGAATTACTAAGAAACAGTCTAGATTTTTTAAAAGACTAAAGTATATATTAAAGCTAAGTGTAATATGTGATTTTTTAATTGAATCATGGACTTTTGTTTTCTTTATAAAGGACATTTTTGAGGTAACTGACATTTAGTCATGTAAATTAAATTAAAAATTGCATCAATTATACAATACTGTACAATTAAGCAATTATACAAATATGGACATGTATGGACATGTTTTTCCTTGTAGGGAATATACAGAGGCATCATGCTGTAATTTACTCAAATGGTTCAGAAAAATATAAAATGTACTTATATGGAGAAAAAATTATAAAGCAAAATATAGTAAATGTTAACAATTGAGGAATCTGAATTTAAAGCCAATGGGAGATTTATATATTATTTTTGCAATTTTTCTCTACCTGAAATTATTTCAACTATGTGTAATACACAGAAACATTTTATTTCAAAATAGAAATGGTTAACTCTTGACAGCCAACTTTAAGGATAGTAATCATCACTTAAAATTTACAGGCCAAATTGCTCTAGAGTTATAATTTCAGTTGTATTGGTTGTAATATCTCCTGCATGTTACTTCGCAGAGCTCTGGGTCGTGTTTCATGTATTAAAAATAGGAGTATTTCATATGAGGTTATTATGAAGATTAATTGAATTGCTATATACATGAAGGATTGAGGCAGATGTTGGTACATAATAAATGCTTTATAAATCCCATTAAATAAAATTAAATTTATTTTGCCTTTTGCACTAAATCTAAGCACAGATTCTTGCTTAGATATAATGTCTATGATCAACCTGTAGAATATAGGAAACAGGGTAACAGGGTATATGATGTTGAAAAGAGAATTCATATTGAAGATAGGGCATAATACGTTAATTTAAAATCAGGAACAGAACTAATAAAAACTAAGACAAATTAAATAATAGCAACTGAGAGCCAGACCATCTGGTCCAAGCCAGACCCAACATTAGTGCAATTCAAATTAAAAATCAGCATCTCTTAGTTTTCTGATTTAAAAAATCTACACACCGATCTAAATTTGGACCACAGATTGACACTAAAAGGTAAAGAATGGAGCTCTAAGACAGATTAAAGCAGACAGATGAAATTTTGTCAGGGGTAACAGAAGAACATAAAACCATCATTCTTACTGAAGATGTCATAGAAAAGCTGAAAAAAGAAGGTTCTGGAAGATAAGCATGAAATCTTTGTATTGTGTTGTTTGCCATCTATGTTTTGGAGTTGGAATGCATGGTTTGGTCTGGATGTAATTTGTTTATGGATGTTTAGAAACTTTGTCTAGCTGTATATATTAAGAAGCAATTCATATGTGTGTGTGTGTGCATGCGTGCATATATATTCATGTATAGGTACTACTTCTGTTTTGGTTTTGTATGGAATCAACAAAATAGACAAATAGAGACCAGACATTACAAAAAGGAAAAGGAAACATTAGCTACAGTAGGGGAAAGTTTAAGCAAAGATGAAAGGAATGCTTTTGAAACTCCATCACTTGAAAGGAAACGAAGAAATAGAAAAGGTATGGAGCGGTTAGAAGGATTCTGAGGAAAGCGCCCAAAAAGTGTGTGCTGGAATCCGATCTCAGGGAGCCAGTGGAGGAGGGCAGCAAGCAGGCCTGTAAGTGGCAGCACATCTGCATTCAATCAGTGCTTCTTTTTTTTTTTTTTTCATGAATGCTGTTTCTCCTCCCTTTCTCTGAAATCACCATTTCAAGAGCCCTGAGGCCTTTGGAACATGTGTGCTTCCTCCTTACAAACCCCTCTTGGCATGAGGAGACCTGTCTCTGTTAATTTAACACAAACCCTAAAGTATGCATAGAAAGTGCTTTCCTCAACTTAGTTCAAGGACTTAGTAATATTGATCTGAAAGTCCTGTACTAAATTGCTGGATTTGAAATTTGCCCCAGTCACTAGGCTGTCTAGCTTCAACCAGTGGAAAAAGTGAAAACCACAGTAAAATCTATCTGTTCTCATTCATGGTTGATGAGACTGCTCTTACACGTTATGCTTCCTAAATTTTCTTCCCACCTGTTTTTAATTGGAATCACCAAACTTTCCAAAATCAAATTATGTTTACTTTTTTCATCTCTTATCTCCTACATTTCTGCATTCCTGTGTTTCAGAAGTAGGCATGGTGTTAATGATGCTGAAGTAATGTGTTTCATTTTAAATCAAATGCTTTTAAAAAATTTTTCTCTTCTATCTCTTTAAAGACAGTGTATGATACGCCATATCTAATTCAAAATAGCTACTTTCATTAAGGTTATGAGCCCTAATAATAATTATAATTCTTCATTTTTATAATTTCTAATCTTTATATTCCTACAGATAAAGTCAATATTTTTAATCTATTTTACTTTGGGTTTGATTATCAGACTTGTTCTGCTTCTCCTACTATCCTTTAAATTTTTAAGCTAGTCTGATGTGCATAATTGTTCCTATGATAATCCTTTGATGATATATTTTCAGTAGGTCTAACTTAATTTGATGATTTGTATTACATTCATGTCTGTGACCTCGGGAGTTGGTGATGGACAGGGAGGCCTGGTGTGCTGCGGTTCATGGGGTCGCAAAGAGTCGGACATGACTGAGCGACTGATCTGATCTCTGATCATATTTGCTTTTGAATTTGTCGGAAAGTTGCAAAAATAGGTAGCCATGCATAACTTTTATATGAATATTTTATCTGTTATTTTTGACCAAATTCTATTTATGTGACAAATATTCTTGAACATTACTCCCTTATATCTATGTTCCAGATAGTGATAGTATTTATAAGACAAAAATGAAAAATATGTCCTAGGTTGCTACCCAACAGAAAGGAAAATATAAGTTGGTAAAAGAATGCAATGAGTGTTTTAAATTTGAGCAAGAAAACCTCGTGCCAAAAAAAGTAAGAATAATCTACTATGATTTTGCGCATACAAATAGTAAAATGGAGCATTTGCTATGTACCTGTTATTGAGCCTGGTATCATGGCAAATAGATGGGGGAACAATGGAAACAGTGACTGATTTTATTGGGGGGAGGGGCTCCAAAATCACTGCAGATGGTGACGCAGCCATGAAATTAAAAGACACTTTTTCCTTGGAAGAAAAGTTATGACCAACCTAGACAGCATATTAAAAAGCAGAGACATTACTTTGCCATCAAAGGTCGGTCTAGTCATAGCCATGGCTTTTATAGTAGTCATGTATGGATGTGAGAGTTGGGCTATAAAGAAAGCTGAGTGCAGAAGAATTGATGCTTTTGAACTCTGGTGTTGGAGAAGACTCTTGAGAGTCCCTTGAACTGCAAGGAGATACATCCTAAGTCCATCCTAAAGGAAATCAGTCCTGAATATTCATTGGCAGGACTGATGCTGAAGCTGAAACTCCAATATTTTAGCCACTTAATATGAAGAATTGACTCATTTGAAAAGACTCTGATTCTGGGAAAGATTGAAGGCAGAAGGAGAAAGGGATGAGAGGATTAGATGTAGGATGGTGTCACTGACTCAATGGGCAGAGTTTGAGTAAACTCCGGGAATTGGTGATGGACAGGGAGGCCTGGTGTGCTGCAGTCAATGGGGTCCCAAAGAATCAAACATAACTGAGTGACTGAACTGAATTGAACTGAACTGGTATTGGGCCAGATCCTTAAAATAATCCAATAAGGTCAATCATGTAAACCTCACAACAGAGGTGTCATCAATTAGCTTCATTTTTCACAATTAAGAAAACCAAACCAAATTTGGCAAATTAGGTAGTCCTTCTTCAGATCATCAGGGTGATCTTTAGTAGAATGGAATGGAGGGAACTTAAACCAGTTTACAGGGACATAGGAAATGGTGAAATGGAGACAGACATCTCCATCTAAGAAGCTTATATTTGATAGAATAAAGGAATTGTGAGTGTGATACAATGAATTTAAAAATTCACAGAGAGAAACTGTTAATATTAGAAACACCTGAACATGTTTCTTGGTGGAAGGAAATTTACTAGAAGGGAGTAGTAGAGTTTGAACATTACCACTAGTGGTAGCAGTTGGAAAAGAATTAACAGTTCTGTTGTAGAAGGCATCAAGCAATGAAATGGGTTGCAGGAGCAGCACTGACTTAGATTAAGTAAACTAACAGATGCTTATAAACTGTACATGATCATATTTACAGGGAACTTCTGTAGCAGAGTCACCGAAATAATGACTAATACTAGAATATTTAGACATCATAATTTACAAAAGGAGTAAACTTGGCATGGGAGGTCTACCAATAATATCAACTATTGCTTATTCAAATAATTCCAGACACTGATACTTTATCCCAGGAATCAATACCCTCTTAATCCTACATAAAACTGTTAGGTAGTGAATAGAGAAAAAGAAGTCAAAAATGGTGGTGGTTAAAAGGCAAAGGAAAAGCCTGCAAAAATGGAACAAAAGAAAATAAGGATTAGAGTGAGAACGTCAGGTGAAACAAACAGCCCCCCTGGCTAGCACAATTTACATAGGGCAGGCTCAGGGGGAGGAGAACAAATATATAAAAAGAGGAGCCAAAATTGAGCCCTCTCTTCTTTTGGCTCAGCCTGCCCTCACACCTTGAGCATGTATTTTCCTTTGCTTACCAAATAAAACTGAGCTGTAACTGACCTATAACACTGGTCCACCATTTCAAATTTTTGCTGCAGAGAGACAGAACTGAGGAAATTATACACTCTCACAACATAACCATCTAACTTCCATTGAATACAATCAAGTCAATTTATTTTTGATTGATTCTCTACAATCAAGTCAATTTATTTTTGTCAACTTTTCTCTGCATTCCAACATTCTCTGCATTCCTGTTTTTTTCTACATCCTTTATACTTTTATCTTTATTTCCCATCCTCTTCCTTTTCTGTACTTTGAAATTTCTTTCCTCCTTTGTCATCAAGTTCTGAAATGTTACTAAAGAAATTCAATTCTATTCCAAATAATTCAATTCTAAACAATTAAGAATATGTTGTATAGTCATTATTCCTAATTATCTTTTCAAAATATTTATGGAACCTTATATTTCCTTTCTGAGAAACAAGAGACTTTTAACTTTCTTTATATCTAACAGTTTGTTCAGCACTGAAGAATTGATGCTTTTGAACTGTGGTGTTGGAGAAGACTCTTGAGAGTCCCTTGGACTGCAAGGAGATCTAACCAGTCCATTCTAAAGGAGATCAGTCCTGGGTGTTCTTTGGAAGGACTGATGCTAAAGCTGAAACTCCAATACTTGGGCCACCTCAAGCAAAGAGTTGACTCATTGGAAAAGACTCTGATGCTGGGAGGGATTGGGGGCAGGAGGAGAAGGGGACAACAGAGGATGAAATGGTTGGATGGCATCACTGACTCACTGGACATGAGTTTGAGCAAACTCTGGTAGTTGGTGATGGACAGGGAAACCTGATGTGCTGCAATCCATGTAGTCGCAAAGAGTCAGATATGACTGAGTGACTGAACTGAACTGAATTGAACAGTTTGCAGTACATGAATGAATATTAGGGACTTAATAGTCAATTAGGTGGTTATTTATTGAAAATGTAATATTTATATTATATAAGTGTACACCTACTTTGCTTATCTATAAAGTGAGGTATTGTTTTCTCCACGTTGGTATGGTTCACTCTCTGACCTATATAAACTTTTGGCTCAAATGATACCATCTTAGTAACATTTTCCTGATTATACCATGTATAATCACACTCTCCATGCACCTGATGCCCCACTCCTATTCCCTTCTCAATTTTTTTCTAGACTAGAATATATATTCTACTTAATTTATATTCTATATCATAAATTTTGTATTCTACACTTATTTATATTCTACATCCTGAATTAAAATTAATTATATGAAGATCAAGATTTTCACCCGTTTTATTCAATAATATGTCTTCAAATACCTGGGATGAAATCCAACACGTAATAGGAATTTAATAAATCTAATTTTTGCAAATCTATAATTAAGCTAATTATCCACATTTCCTTCCTCCTTTACATGCTCTACATTCTCTCTTTTCATCCCTATAACCTATATTTTTCCAAGTATGCAAACCACCACCTCAGTTATTTATATAAAATACTATCATTCTTAAGTATTTTATCAGTACTTTAAAAGATATGTATGAATTTATGCTAATTTAAACAAATAGTATAAGTCAAATTTAAAATAGGATTATCTTGGGAAAACATTTCTGGAAACTCTTCTCTTAATGAGCCTTGAAATATGTTAGGAAACAGCTTTAATTCTTTTGAGCCACTTTAGTTCCATTTAATGTATAACAAGTTCAGTGGTTAAATAGTTCCTTAGTTGAAGGAAGTTGAAACAACTCTATTAGACTAATGACAAGGGTGATTTGTTCTTTTCTTTCTTTTTTTTTTTCTTTAGAGCCAAGAAAAAATTGTGTCACAGTACTGGATTAGATCCAAACATAGATTCATGGCTTGACACAGAGGAAAGGTTCTGATCCAAAATTACACAGTATCTATACTTGTGACTATGTAGATTGAGAGTGATAAGACTTGTAGGAAATTAGAAATGAAAAGTAATGTTAAAATGAGTCCTAGAAAATCTAACCAGGGAAAATGATTTTTTTTTTCTAGTGTTTTTAAATGAGAGATTCTTTGATGCCAAAAAGCCATACCTTCTGTGGTCACTTAGCAAATTGTGACTGAACATAGGCTCACGTCTTCTCTAGAGTTAGCACAGGTAAGCACAAAGTTTGTCATACAGGGAAGGATTTCTCTGACTTTCATTAAGCTCAATGGAACTTGACTAATTGTCCCAGCAATCTGATAGAGTAGCATTCTGAACTGATCACTAAAATGGGTGCTGGCAAACTGCCCTGCCTAGCTCTGTCTTTTTTTTTTTTGACTAGCTTCAGACAGACTTCCATAGGTCATGTGTTGTAGAGGACTAGACACAGCAAGGCATGAGGCCTGGTTCTGCCAGGGAACAGGAAACTAGGGAATTTGTGGGAAGTTGACCTTGAATTCTCACTTGAGCAACAAACTCTCAAGAAAATATTGGAGTTGTTTTGAACCAGTTATTTCATTTGGTGAGCAGGCAAGCATGTAGCCAGTATTTCAGAAAGGCTTGTGTAATATAAAAGAGACAGGAGAGTATGAAAAATCTCCAATATTTCTCACACCTGGTAGACACTTATTCTATGAGGGCAATATCTGCAGATGTGTATCTCCTTGAGGACTGGAAATTTTATAGGTTTCCACTACCGACTGAGAGTACACTGTAATGTTTCTTACTTTCTGTAGCTATCTAAAAGCTGTCTCTCTGTCAAATAAAATTTTAAAATTATTTAATTCAGATAGATAATATCTTTTGGCAGTCAATTCTTACCCCAGTGTTTCATGCCCACACACCTAAGAACATACCGCACACTGAAGGTGATGTCAAGTATATTCTTGAAAGTTTTATTGACCTCTAAAATATTTCACATCCTTCCTTATAAACTTCATATTCCTATTTTCTCAAAATTTCAAAATAAAAAGTACTTTAAAATTTAAATGATTTGTAACTTCAAAGGAGAGTTAATTTAACATTTATTGAACCTGTTCTTTCGAGACATAAATACCACCTATGGTAAATAAGTGAAGGCCCATAAAGATATATGTGCTCCTAGTAGGAGGAAACTTTCTTCAAACAGGCCTGTGACAGTTCACGGCAAGATTGAAACAGAGATATACACAGATATTTAGGACTCCTACTGAATGTTATTGAATGGTTTTGACAATGAAATTAAATTTGGTTGATAAAAATAACCAGAAAAACTTTAATTATCTGGAAATTTGGTAACAAAATTTTATAACAGATCTCAAAATTCACATATCATAAATCATAAAATCTATCTTTTAAAAAATCATAGAAACTAAAATTTAAATATATGTAGGAATAAGTCACAAGTATAACTAAAGTATATTCCAAATTTAATAGCAATGAATATACAATGTATAAAAACTAAAGAATTACAGCTTAAGAAGTATTCAAAGGAAAATTTATAATTTAGAAGTCAATTTGGAGAAAAATTTATTTACCATTAATAATCAGATTTTCATGTTAAGAAGCTAAGAAAACCTAGCAAATTAAACTCATATAAGCATAAAACCACAAATAATATTAGAGAGATAAATGACATAATATAAATAAATAATAATGCAAATTGGTAAACCTAAGAGCTGTTTCACTAAACACATTAATAAAATAGGAAAATGACTAGGTACACTAATCTGGGGAGGGGGTGAAGCTACAAATAACCAATATCTTAAGTAAGAAATTTCTTACTAATCATTATACATGTGTTAATGATTATAAGGTATAATTTTAAATAACTTTATGTCAATAAATTAACAATTGTGATGCTATTAGGCCAATCCCCTAAAAAACTAATATAAGAAAAAAAATTTAATTTGTGTAATCCTTGTATCAGTTAAAGTAATTGGATTTGTCAGTATAAGACTTCTGGCAAAGAAAACTCTGAATGCGTATTTTTTATTCTTGAATTCTATCAAATGTTTACAGAAAAACTAAAACCATTTATGCACAAACATTTTCAGAAAGTAAATGATAGAAAGACTGCAGTTTATTTTACGACTCAAGATTATTCTTATACAAAACCAGACACAGACATTATGAGGAAAGTGCACTGCAACATTACTTATGAACACAGATGCAAAAAACTTTTAATAGAGTAGAAGTTAATTGAATTCATCAATATATAAAAAGAAGATAAAATAATATGATCAAGCAGGTTTTATCTCAACAATGCAGAATTGTTTTAACTTTCAAAAGTCAATCAGTGATTTACCCTATATATAGAAGGAAGGAGAAATCACATATGTCCTTGTGAATAGACAGAACAAAATTCACTGACAATTCAAAATTAAAGCTGGTCAGCAAACTAGAATAGAGGAATACTCCTTGAATGCGACAAAGGGCAGCTATTAAAATCTAATGTTTACATCATCAGATCAGATCAGATCAGTAGCTCAGTCTTGTCCGACCCTTTGCAACCCCATGAACCGCACCACGCCAGGCCTCCTTCTCCATCACCAACTCCTGGAGGTCACTGAGACTCACATCCATCAAGTCAGTGATGCCATCCAGCCATCTCATCCTCTGTCATCCCCTTCTCCTCTTGCCCCCAATCCCTCTCAGCATCAGAGTCTTCTCCAATGAGTCAACTCTTCGCATAAGGTGGCCAAAATACTGGAGTTTCAGCTTTAGCATCATTCCTTCCAAAGAAATCCCAGGGTTGATCTCCTTCAGAATGGACTGGTTGGATCTCCATACTTAAGGGTAAAGTATTGAGTGATTTCTTTCAAAGACTGAAAGCAAGGTAAGCATATTTACTCTATTTTTATTCACAGGATACTAGAAGTTCTATCCTATAACACAAAGCAAGGGAAAAAATTAAATATGTAGAGACTTAAAAGATAAAATAAGATTTTCTTTATTCATGGTTCAGTTAGTTCAGTTCAGTCACTAGCTCTTTGCTACCACAGGGACTGCAGCACGCCAGGCCTCCCTGTTCATCACCAACTCCCGGAGTTCACCCAAGCTCATGTCCATTGAGTCAGGTCCATCACCAACTCCCAGAGTTCACCCAAACTCATGTCCATTGAGTCAGGTCCATCGCCAACTCCCAGAGTTCACCCAAACTCATGTCCATTGAGTCAGGTCCATCACCAACTCCCAGAGTTCACCCAAACTCATGTCCATTGAGTCAGGTCCATCACCAACTCCCAGAGTTCATCCAAATTCATGTCCATTGAGTCAGGTCCATCACCAACTCCCAGAGTTCACCCAAACTCATGTCCATTGAGTCGGTAATGCCATCCAACCATCTCGTCCTCTCTCATCCCCTTCTCCTCCCACCTTCAATCTTCATGGTTGGTATGATAGTATTCACAGAAAAACCATAAGGGATCTACATAAAAATTGCTAGAATAAATAACTAATCAAAGTTATAGGATACAGGGAAAGTATTTAAACATCAGTTTTATTTCTAGAGGAAAGCATTAAACAGTTGGAAAATAGATCATGAAAATAATTCCATTTGTGGTGGCATTATGAGTTTAATCAAATTTTAAGACTTCTGCATTGAAAACTACATTACATTTCTGAGAGGAATTATACAATTAAATGGTGAGATATAGTAAGTGTGTTGCCTAGAAGCTCCATATTGTTAAAGTTGTTGATTTTCATCAAATTAATAAAAGATTTTTTGTAATCTCAATCAACATCCTAATAGATCTGTGTATTGAAATCAACAAGCTGAATCTAAAACTATGTGGACTCTAAAAGGCCTTTAGGCAAAAAAGTCTTCATGAAAACTGGAATACTTACTCTACTGATTCTGAGGTTCCCTGTAGAGCTATATTGATCCAGAGAGTGTAATAGTGTTATAAGGATAGAGATGTGAAATAAAACGTGGACTGACATACACACTCTCAATTGATTTTTGGCAAAAGTGCAATGGGGGAAAGGAGGCTTTTAAGCAAATAGCATAGGGAAAACAAAATCAGAATGTTACTTTACATTATCAAAAACTTTTAATTTGAGACAGATGATAAATTTAAACAAGCATCTAAACCTCTAGAATACCTTTGTGATCTTAGATTGATGTTATCTAATAAATATAAAGACAAATTGAATTTTATAAAATATAACAACTTCTGATTATAAAATGTTACCATTAAGAAAATGTAGTGACAAAGCACAGACAGGGAAAACATATTCATATGCAATATTTATCATGGAGTACTATGAAACATATATAGATAACTCCCACAAATCAAAAATAAAGAGATAGCAAGTAGTGAATGATCAAAATTTTAAAATAATAACTTCACAAGAGTATAGGTGTGGGTTTTTATGTGTGTCACCAGTGAGCACATTAAAAATGCTCAAAATCATTATTATGTAAGTGTGCATTAAATATTAAATACCATTTCACATCCAGTAGAGTAATTAACATAAAAATTTGACATTGTATTTTGGCTTGGCTATGGAACTTGACTTAGCACTTAGTCACTAAACCATCACCACCATGGAACTCTTACCCATTGATATAGGAATGTAAAATTTCACAGCCACTTTGGAAACAGTTTGGAAGTTTCTTAAAAAGCTAAGCTTCCACCTACCATAAGACTTAGCAATTTTACTCACAATATTTACCAAAAAGAACTCAAGTATGCATCCACAGTAAAGATTTTAAAAATCAGGCTTATAGAGATGTTCTAAATAATAGGCCCCAATTGGCAACAATTCAGTTTTTCATTAAAGTGAGAACTAATTTTTAAACCATGCATCTATGTATATAGCATTGAAAATACCTAGAAAAGGGGGGAAAAAGAGAACTTGCTGACTTATACAATAACAAATATGGCTCACAAAAACATTTTGATGCTTCTTTGAAAAGATAAACAAAACTGACAAAGACTAGCTATATTCACCAAGGAAAAAAAATAAGAGAAAGAGAGAGTGTTGGTTCAAAAAAATTAGAAATGATAAAGGAGACATTGCGATTGATACTAAATACAACAGACCCTAAGAGACCACTGTGAACAAAAGCAAGCCAACAAATTGAATAGCAGAAAAAATTCATAATTTCTTGGAAAAGCAATCTTTCAAGATTTAATTACAAAGATATAGAATACCTGAACAGACTAGTTTTTAGTAAGGAGATTGAATCAGTAATCAAAAAAAAAAAAAAACCCTAAAAACAAAAGTCCAGGACAAAACACTTTCACTGGTGAATTCTACTAAGCATTCAAATAAGAATCAAAATGGATTAAAGATCTAAACGTAAGACCAGAAACTATAAAACTCCTAGAGGAGAACATAGGCCAAACCCTCTCCGACATACATCACAGCAGGATCCTCTATGACCCACCTCCAAGAATATTGGAAATAAAAGCAAAAATAAACAAATGGGACCTAATTAAACTTAAAAGCTTCTGCACAACAAAGTAAATTATAAGCAAGGTGAAAAGACAGCCTTCAGAATGGGAGAAAATAATAGCAAATGAAGCAACAGATTAACAACTAATCTCAAAAATATACAAGCAACTCCTGCAGCTCAATTCCAGAAATATAAATGACCCAATCAAAAAATGGGCCAAAGACCTAAATAGACATTTCTCCAAAGAAGACATATAGATGGCTAATAAACACATGAAAAGATGCTCAACATCACTCATTATCAGAGAAATGCAGATCAAAACCACTATGAGGTACCATTTCACGCCAGTCAGAATGGCTGCGATCCAAACGTCTACAAGCAATAAATGCTGGAGAGAGTGTGGATAAAAGGGAACCCTCTTACACTGTTGGTGGGAATGCAAACTAGTACAGCCACTATGGAGAACAGTGTGGAGATTATTTGGAAAACTGGAAATAAAACTGCCATATGACCCAGCAATCCCATTGCTGGCCATACACACCAAGGAAACCAGAATCAAAACAGACACGTGTACCCCAATGTTCATCACAGCACTGTTTATAATAGCCAGGACATGGAAGCAACTTAGATGTCCATCAGCAGATGAATGGATAAGAAAGCTGTGGTACATACACACAATGGAGTATTACTCAGCCATTAAAAAGAATACATTTGAATCAGTTCTAATGAGGTGAATGAAACTGGAGCCTATTATACAGAGTGAAGTAGCCAGAAAGAAAAACACCAATACAGTATACTAACACACATATATGGAATTTAGAAAGATGGTAACTATAACCATGTATGAGAGACAGCAAAAGAGACACAGATGTATAGAAGAGTCTTTTGGACTCTGGGAGAGGGCAAGGGTGGGATGATTTGGGAGAATGGCATTGAAACCTGTATAAAATTATATGTGAAATGGATCACCAGTCCAGGTTTGATGCATGATACAGGATGCTCGGGGCTATTGCACTGGGATGACCCAGAAGGATGGTACAGGGAGGGTGGTGGGAGAGGGTTTCAGTATGGGAAACACATGTAAACCCATGGCAGATTCATGTAGATGTATGGCAAAACCAATAAAATATTGTAAAGTAATTAGACTCAAATTAAAATAAATAAATTTATATTAAAAAAGAATTAATAACAATTCTAACATCTTCCCCAAAATAGAAGAGGTAATATTTCAGTCTCATTTTATGAGGCCAGCATTACCCTACCAAAATCAGAAAAGAATGCTACAAGAAAATTGTAGACCAATGACTCTGATGAACAGAAATGTAAGAATTCTCAAAAAAATATTAGCAAATTGAATAATACCATATAAGCATCATACACAATGATCAAGTGGTCCTTTTTCCAGGGAAGCAAGGATTACTCAACATCCACAACTCAGTCAATGCAGTTCGGTTCGGTTCGGCTCAGTCATGTCCGACTCTTTGTGACCCCATGAGTTGTAGCACACCAGGCCTCCATGTCTATCACCAACTCCCAGATTTCACTCAGACTCACGTCCATCGAGTCAGTGATGCTATCCAGCCATCCCATCCTCTGTCGTCCCCTTCTCCTCCTGCCCCCAATCCCTCCCAGCACCAGAGTCTTTTCCGATGAGTCAACTCTTCGCATGAGGTGGCCAAAGTACTGGAGTTTCAGCTTTAGCATCATTCCTTCCAAAGAAATCCCAGGGCTGATCTCCTTCAGAATGGACCGGTTGGATCTCCTTGCAGTCCAAGGGACTCTCAAGAGTCTTCTCAACACCA